>CM038215.1:275020412-276459982 GCA_021442155.1 Cymbidium sinense | reverse complement strand
ATGGCCATCCAAATCTCATAAAGAAGGGTTACATAATCATATGTAATGCTACTAACCAGAGAAGAGGTGAGTAACATCAAAGCCATCATAGATATCATACTGATATAAACAAACATCAAAGGTCACCCATAGAGTTCCGTGATCTTGCACCATTAAATGAAGAGCAACCACTTAGCAACTAGCTAGCAGCCAAACCACCAAACAAAAACCACAATAACTAATCACAATAACCTAGAGGCTAAAAGTTAGAACACCAACAATGCCATTATCCAAAACCCATCCAAGCTCAAACTAGGGAAAACTAAACCACCATCAACATGCACTAGACCCATGCCAATTAACAGAGAAACAACCAATAAAACCAAGATTGAGCCCTCAACCCAAATTCCCAAAAGTAGCAATCACCCATGAAACCATGGTGAGCAACCACAAATGACTAAACATCTCAAAAATGAAACCATCAATTGAAGGAAACATAAGTTGCAGCAAGTGAAAATCACCAGAAGATAAAATAGCAACACAAAAGGGGACCAAAGGTAGCCACCAACCACTAGAAACCAAAAATTCCAATCCAAAAGGATCAACAAAGGTTCGACCAACATAGCAAAAGGATCTAGCAAATTGTCCAAGAAAAGGAAAAGACCAACAAGGAAAAAATCAACCAACCAAGATTCCAAGGATAACTAAAAGTCCTCCAACCAAACCAACTAAGTAAAGTAGCCATAAGGAAACCACCAAAGAATAGACCATCATAAGTAACCAATAAAGGAAGCATCCCTAGCAGCCAAGGAAAAGTAGAAAACCAACAAAGCACCAAATAATAGAGGTCTGGAAGAAGCACAACCACCATAGAAAGGTAATAACATCAGCTGGCCAGGACCAACCAAAAAACCAAACTTCCCCAGCAATAAAGACTAACCAGACAAGAAGCATAATAATAATATAAATGTGCTTCAAATAATGCAGCCAGTAGAGGCTAATTGTAGGAGAATAACAAAACAAAAATAAAGGAAAAAGAAGGATCCAACAACAATAAATAAGGAACTGGGAGGCAATCCCCAAAAAAATTAGCCAAGAAATTCTCCAAAAGAAGGTCTAGAATGGCAACAACCAACAACAGTTCCCACTAAGAAGGCCACCCATTTAACCATGAAAAACTAGCAAAAAGTAATTCAAGTTCAAGATGAGAGCCAACAAACCAACCAGTGCAAAAAATATATTAAATCCAGAGCAGAAACCATCTCGTCCACCAAGCAACTGAGTAAGGTAGAAGATAGCAACCAGGACAAAAAAACCAAGCCAACTTAGGCTGAAGATAGAACCACTGTGTAGCAACAACCAGGCCAACCCAAGAGGTCAAAAACATAACCCACTCATGACAAAAAATGAAAATAAGTTTAGGGTTTGGGTTTAGTTTAGAGTTTAAGGTTAGGTTTTGGGATTTAGGGTTTAGGATTTAGTATTTTAGGTTAATGATTTTGAAGGTTTTGGGATTAGGGTTTAGGGTTGGATTGTAGGGGTTAGGCTTAGGGTTTGGTTGGGTTTGGGTTTAGGGTTCAAGGTTTAGGGTTTAGGTTTAGGTTTATGGTTTAGTTTTACCTTTTTATTTAGATTTAGTTTTTTTTGGTCTAGGGTTTAGTTTTATTATTAGTTTTATTATATTTGTTATTATTTAGTTTTTATTTTTATTAGGTTTATTTTATTTTATTTTAGGTTTAGTTTTATTTTACTTAGGTTTAATTATTTTTAGGCCTAGTTTTTTATTTATCTTTATTTATTTACTTTTAGGTTTAGGTTTAGTTTATGTTTTATCTTTTATTTTTTTATTTTATTTCTTTTTAGGTTTCTAATTTATTTTATTTCTTTAGGTTTTATTTTAGGTTTCAGCATTTTAAGCTCAGTGGTTTAGGGTCTAGGGTTGGTCTTGTTTTATGCTCAGGGTTTAGGGTTTTAGGTTGTGGGTTTTAGGTTTAGGCCTAGGGCCCAGGCTTGGTAGGCTCAGGGTTTTTTTAAGGTGCAAGTTTAGGGTTTTAGGCTCAGGGTCAGGGTTTAGGGTTTGTAGATTCACCTGTTAGGGTTTGTGGGTTAGGTTTGGCTGTTAGGGTTTGGTTGGTTTAGGGTTTTAGGTTTTTAAAAAAATTAAGTAAACCAAGGTTTAGGTTTATTAATTTATTTTTTATTTATTTTATTTTAGTTTAATTTTTTTATTTTATTTAGTTTATCTATTTTATTTAGTTTAGTTTATTTATTTTAGGTTTATTTATTTTAGTTTTATTTTATTTTAGTTTATTTTTTAAATTTTGACTTTTGGTTTAGGTTTATTTTTTTTATTTTGTTTATTTTTTTATTTATTTATTTAGGTTTATTTTTTTTAATTCAGGTTTAGTTTAGGTTTTATTATATCTTTTAGTTTTAGGTTTTAGGTTTTATTTTAGGTTAATTTTTATGTTTTATGTTTGAGTTAAAGTTTAGGTTTATTTTAGTTTATTTTATTTTATTTAGTTTAGGTTTTGGTTTAGGTTTATTTTTTTTTTAGGTTTATTTATTTATTTTCTTATTTATTTTAGTTTAGGTTTAAGTTTTTTTAGTTTAGGGTTTTAGGTTTTTATTTATTTTATATTTTATTATTTATTTTATTTTTAAGTTTAAGTTTTCTTTAGTTTTATTTTATTTTATTTTAGGTTTATTTTATTTTATTTTAAGTTTAGTTTTTTTTGTTTTAGGTTTTTTATCTTTTAGTTTAGTTTTAGTTTTTTATTTTATTTTATTTTAGTTTAGTTTATTTTTATTTTAGGTTTATGTTTAAATTTAGGTTTTAGTTTAATTTTTTTTATTTGGTAGTTTTATTTATTTATTTTTTTTTATTTAAGTGGTTTAGTTTAGTTTAGGTTTTTTGGCTCAGTTTAGTGGTAGTAGGTTTGGGATCAGTGGGTTTAGGGAGTTTAGGGTTTAGTTTATTTTGGATTTAGGGTTCATGTTTGGAGGGTCTGTTAGGTGGTTTTAGGTTTTCTGAGGAACAAAATCCAACATTTCTTCTGATTTCATCAACCCCAGCAACACAACCAAGTTTAAGTAGGTTTAGGGTCAGTTTAGTTTAATGTTGGGTTTAGGTTTTTGGGTTAGTAGTATGGTTAGGAGTAGTGGTAGGTGTGGTGGGTTAAAGTTTTTAGGAGTTTATAGTCAGTGGAGTTTAGGTGGTTAGTTTAGGGTTTAGGTTTAGGTTTAGGGTTTAGTTTGTGGGTTTAGGTTTAGGGTTTTTTATAGTTTAGGTTTTGTGGTTTAGTGTTTAGGGTTTGTGGTTTAAGGTTTAGGTTTGGGGTTTAGGTTTAGGTTTAGGTTTAGGTAGGGTTTGGGTTTTGGTTTAGTTTTAGTTTTAGGGTTTTAGGGTTTAGGCTATTTAGGTTTAGGTTTAAGGTTTAGGTTTTTTTGGAGAAAGTTAGAATTTCATTACCATAAAAGGAAAAGATACAATGTCCATGGGGGAAAGCTCTAAAATTCTATTGCTCTCAGAGCTACAAGAAACTTAAAGAGCTAAACCCCCATCTAAGTACATTAGAAAAAGAAAATAAAAATAAATCAAATTCAACAACTAAAAGGCAGAAGAGAAAAAGACAAAGTAAGACTAAAACAAATCCTAAAAATAAAAAAAAGATGAGTCAGTAGAAGTTCATGATTCTTTTGAGAAAGCAAGATAAGCAAGATCCACAGCAACAACACTTGGGTTAACTGAGTAATGACCATTCCATTTGTAAAGTGCCAACCTATAAAAGAAATTTGCAAAATACTACAAAGACAAAGTCATAGCTAAAAAGGATAAGGATAAAGGAAGGAAAATGAGAGAGCTGAGAAAGAGAAGGCTCAGCTCAACTAGGATCATCTCAACAATACATTTAAGCATCCAAACTTCATAAAGAAGGGTTACAATCATATGCTACCAACCAAAGAGAAGAGATGAGTAACATAAAAGCCATCATAGCCAAGATACCTAATACAAGAAAACATCCTAGGCCAGCAATCCATAGAGTTCTAGATCCTGCACCATTAAACAAAGACCAACTAGCTAGCAACCTGTTAGCAGCCAAACCATAAAATAAAAACCACAATTGATTCACAATAACCTAGAGAGAGGCTAGAACAAAGTTAGAACACCAACAATAGTGATTATCCAACTATCCATCCAAGCAAAGAAACTAGGAAAACTAGAACTAGCCATCGCAACCACACTCATGCTAATTAACAGAAATAGCCAACAAAACCAAGATAGAGCCCTCAAGCCAAAGTCCCAACAAGTAGCATACCAAGCCAAACTAGGGTGAGCAACCAAAAAATGACTAAATAGCTTAAATGAAACCATCAACTGAAAGAAACATAACAACAAGCAAATCACCGATAACAAAATAACCACACAAAA
The DNA here is from genome assembly GCA_021442155.1 of Cymbidium sinense. NCBI lineage: Eukaryota > Viridiplantae > Streptophyta > Magnoliopsida > Asparagales > Orchidaceae > Cymbidium > Cymbidium sinense. Next base: position 276,455,571 of record CM038215.1, on the reverse strand, counting down.
ATAAAGGCACCACCAACCACTAAAAACCAAAAAGTCCAATCCGAAAGGATCAGCAAAGGTTCAGCCAACATAGTAAAATGCTCCAGCAAATTGTCCAATAAAATGGAAAAGACCAACAAGGAAAAAATTAACCAAGATTCCAAAGACAACTAAAAGTCCTCCAACCAAACCAACTAAGTAAAATAGCGATAAGGCAACCACCAGAGAACATCCCATGATAAGTAACCAACAAAGGAAGCATCCCGAGCAACCAAGGAAAAGTAGAAAACCAATAAAGTACCACACAACAGAGGTCCCAAAGAAGCACAACCACCATAGAAAGGCAACAACAGCAGCTAGCCAGGACCAGTCAAAAAAAAAACTTCCCTAGCAATAAAGACTAATTAGACAAAAAGCATAATAACAACATAAAATGTGCTTCAAACAACACACCCATTAGAGGCAAATCCTATGAGAATAATCAAACACAAAATCAAGGCAAAAGAAGGATCCAACAATAAACAACAAGGAACTAGGGAGGCAACCCCAAAAAAGCGGAAATTCTCCAAAAGAAGTCCAAAATGGCAACAACCAATAGTTAACTAGAAAGGCCACCCATTCAACCATAAAAAACCAGAAAAAACTAATTCGAGTTCAAGAGGAGAGCAAATAAACCAACCAATACAAAAAAATAGAATAAAGCCAGAGTAGAAACCATCTCATCCACGAGCAACTAGAGTAATAATGCAGAGAAGACAGCAGCCACCAAGCCAAAAAAATTGAGCCAACCTAAGCTGGAAAGATAAGAACCACCACGTAGCAACCACCAAGAAAACCCAAAAGCAAGAGGTCAAAAACATAACCCAGCCTTAGCTAAAAAAGTGAAAATAAGTTTGGGTTTAGGGTTGTGGTTTAGGGTTTAGGTTTAAGGGGGTTTAGGGTTTAGTTAGATTAGGTTTAGGGTTTAGGGTTTAGGTTTAGGTTAGTTTAGGTTTGAGTTTAGGTTTGGTTTAGTTTTTTGGTTTTAGGGTTTAAGGTTTAGTGTTTAGGTTTAGGTGGGTTTAGTGTTTGGGTTTAGGGTGTTATTTTGTTTAGGTGTTTTTCTAAATTAAGTCAACCGGTAGGTTTAGGTTTATTTTGTTTATTTTATTTATTTTATTTGTTTATTTTATTTTTATTTGTTTATTTTATTTTTATTTTGTTTAGTTTATTTATTTTAGTTAGGTTTTCATTTCCATTTATTTTTAGGTTTATGTTTAGGTTTATGTTTATTTTTTTTATTTTATTATTATTTTATTTTTTTAGGTTTAGGTTTTATTTTTATTTTAGGTTTAGTTTAGTTTTTTATTTTAGGTTTTTTAGGTTTTTATTTTAGGTTTATTTTTTCTTTATTTTTTTAGTTTAGTTTAGGATTTATTTTAATTAATTTTATTTTATTTAGTTTAGGGTTTATGTTTAGTTTATTTTAGGTTAGGCTTAGGTTTTATTTATTTTAGTTTAGTTTATTTTAGTTTATTTATTTATTTTATTTTATTTTTATTTTAGGTTTTTTTTGTTTAGATTTTATTTTTATTTATTTTAGGTTTTATTTTAAAGTTTATCTTTTAGGTTTAGGTTTTTATTTAGTTTTTATTTTATTTTAAGTTTAGTTTTTATTTTATTTAGGTTTTTTATTCTTAGTTTTATTTTATTTTTTTAATTTAGTTTAAGTTTTTATTTTTTTTATTTTATTTTATTTTATTTATTTTATTTTATTTTAGGTTTATGTTTAAGTTTAGGTTTTATCTATTTTATTTAGGTTAGGTTTTATTTATTTATTTAGGTTTATTTAGTTAGGTTTTAGGCTTTAGTTTGGTCATATAGGTTTGTGGTTTATGGTTTATAGGCCCAGGGTAGTTAGGGTAGGTAGGTTTAGGGTTTAAGGTTTAGTTTAGTGGCTCAGTTTCAGATTAGGGTTTAGTGGTAACTCAGTCTTAGATGGTATGGCTCAGTTAGTTTTAAGGTTTAGGATTTTAAGTGTTTAGGGTTTAAGTTTAGGTTAGTTTGGTTTAGGGTTAGTTAGGGTTTTAGTTTGGGTTTGTGTTTAGGGTTTTAGTCTAGGTTTATATTTTGGGTTTAAGTTTAGGGTTTTTAAGGGTTGGGTTTAGTTAGTTTAGGTTTAGGTTTGGGTTTAGTTGTAGGTTTATTTTGGGTTTATAGTTTAGGGTTTAGGGTTACATTTTTTTGTTTTATTTTATTTATATTTGTTTTTTAATTTTTAAAATTAAGTAAACTAGTTTGTTTATTTAGTTTTTTTATTTTAGTTTTTTTTATTTTTTTATTTCTTAAATTAAGTAAACTAGTAGGTTTAGGTTTATTTAGTTTATTTTATATTTATTTTAGTTTATTTAATTTTATAAATTATCTAACTTCTGGACTTATACCCGCCTAGAGTGCCGCTAGCTAACTCCTCATACGATATTAAAACCATGTAGTCCGATCTTATGAATTGCAAGATAGCTAGTGTAGTTAATTAATTAGGAAGAGACTAAAGTCCTAAACACACTCCTGAAAAGACTAGAGCATGAGTGGTATGAGAATATGACTTAATCTATAGATGCAAAATATTTTAAAAATTTATTTCATTTTAGAGAAATCATTTTGATAGAGGCTTTAAGATTTCTTATGCCTAAATGCATGATTAAATAGGTTATGGGTCAACTAAGCTAGAAGAAGGTGTTCTCCACTAGAAGGGATGCTCACAGTCAAGCATTCCTTCATCGTAAGGATGGAGATCCTTCATGTTCAAGAGAGAAAGACATACATGCATGATGCAAACATAAAACAATATAGCTAAAGGGTTGCTAAATCTTTTAGTTATCTTATTTATGTCTTAGGCTTTTGTTGACCTCACATTTTTGGAGTAAGATTTCAACTTCTCCATCCTAAACATAAGGACTCCTCTAAACACTAAGAGTTCTTAGTCTTAAGATACTTCTAGTGATTAGAACACTTAACCAAAACTTAGAGACTTAGAAGAGTTAACCATAGAATAGGTTATGCCTTAAGGGTTTTAGGAAGACTTGCCTACCCTATAGCTTAAACCCAAACCTTTTCAAGTCAAAATTCAAACTCAAATATTAAATCAATTCCAACTCAATTCATTTTCTCAAATATTAAACCAACTAACCTTTTCTAAGCCCTTTGATTTCATCTTAAGGACTTAGCTCAAATAAAATCTTAAATTCCTCAATGATTTTCAAATCTAAAATCAATTCCAACTCTATTGATTTTCTCAAATCATAAATCAGTTCCAAAACTCAAATCATGAATCAATTCCAAATAATTGAAACCCATGATCAATTCCAAATCCAAAATCTTTCCTAAGCTTTTGATTTCATCTTATGGACTCAAATCAAATCCAAATCACTCCAAACTCAAAATGTTATCTAATAACCCATTTATATTCTCAATTATCTTCACAAGTATAAATGAAATATAAATTCAAATAACCAAAACTAAATTCAAAACTTAAATCTAAATCTAACCAAAATCCACTTATACTCTTTTCAAGTCAAATCTTGAACTTAGCCAAACCATTCTCAAATCACCCAAATCTTGATTTTCTCTTCAAACAATCATTCCTTCAATAATATGCTCAAATATAAACATAAACTACAATCATAAAACCAAAATAAAGCTAACCCAAATCAAACCCATGTTCATCCTTTGAACTTGAAATTGTCAAATGAACCAAAACCCATTTGACTCCAAATGACTTGCAATTGGATTAATATTTCAATCATAAGTCCTTATGTGAGTTCAACCAAACTTGAATCAAGCCTTGATCAAGCCAATTGACCACTTAGGCTCATTTAAGCCAAAGTGACCTAAAGGACCTTTTGAGCCAAATTTAATCCAACCCAAATTGGATTGAACTAAGCTCATCTAAGCCTCACATTGTGAGCAACAATCAACCTAGGATGATTAATCATTCAAATTGGGTCAAACCAAGTCAAACCTAGCCTTTGACCAAGTCAACACTTAGACCAAATGAAACCTAAATAAGCTAAAATTCATTATAAGCCAAATTGATTGAAATCATTGATCTAAAGTTCATAATGACGATTCAAATTGACCAAGCCATCCATTGAGCCAAACCAAGCCTAATTGGCCACTTGACTAAGTTGACCCAAGTTGACATAAAAGTCAAAATGGGTAAAATCTTGATGAGCCAAATTAATTGTAGCCAATGAGTAAAACTCATTCTAAATTGATTATTGAACTTGACCAAAGCTTCACCCAACTAGATCCAACTAGCCCAATTAACCATGAACCCAACTTGGCCTAAAAAAGACAACTTGAAATCAAACCAAACCAAAATTGATTGAAACCAAAGCTTGCAATACATTTCAAATGATCATCCAATCCTAAACCAACCCATGACCTAACCCAATTAGGTCAAATGACTCAAATTGGTCAACTATAAGCCAAAATTGATAGAAACCATTAGTCTAAACCAATTCATAATGAATGATTGAACTTGACCAAGCCATCAATTGAGCCAAACCAAGCCTAATTGGCCACTTGACCTAAGTTGACCCAAGTTGACCTAAAAGTCTAAAATGGGTCAAATCTTGATCTAAGCCAAATTGATTACAACCAATGGGTCAAACTCATTCTAAATTGATTGTTGAACTTGACCAAAGCTTCAATTGGCCAACTCCCCTAGCCAATTAATTGACCATGAGCCCAACTTGTAATCAAACCAAACCAAAATTGATTGAAACCAAAGCTTGAAATACATTTTAAATGATCAACCAAGCCTAAACCAACCCATGACCTAACCCAATTGGGTCATATGGGTCAAATTGGTAAACTTGACCCATTTGACATAAATGAATCTTAATGAACCAAAACTAAATATAAAGTAAATTGAACCAAACCAATGATACCCATAGGCTCCAAATGATCATTTGAACTTGACCTAATCCACAGTTTGATCCAATTTGACTAATTGGTCAACCTAACCCAATTTGATCCAACTTGACCTAAATGGGTCAAATTAAACCAATTCATACCAAATGAACTCCAAATCACTTCAAATTTAGCCCAACCCACTTTTGAATCATTTTAAATCTATCCAAATCAAAATCAAGGCCAAATGACCACTTTACCCATATATCAAAGGGTATCCTATGATCATATTCACTTGGAATTTGGTAAGATTCTTTTTCAAGGACATTTGGCATCATTCTAGGGGTCCACTTGGACACCAAGGAGGATGGTGAACATGACTTATCCTGTCATCACCCAACCCAAAGATAAAATGAACCTCCAATGGAAAGCACTTGGATCACCCAATACACTCACCTAGCACATCATTCACTCCTTCCCCACTTCCTAAAATGAATCACATGGGATGCTAAGCTTCCCAAATCGACACCAACCAATATCGAATAGAGCTAAAATGACAACTCTACTCTTCAACGATGATCAAGAGGGGAGATATACTCCCCTCATTCCCACTCAAATAAGAAGCAGAGTTTGACTTAGCTTTAGGAATCAAAACCAAGCATCCCTAAGCTTCCCAAAGCAATTTCAAAGCTTAATTTCTCCTTCTTGATTTTACTCAAAGCCAAAATGGGGAGGTGAAGATTCAACCCATTCACCTCCACCAAACCCAAATTAGTCTTGCAAGCACCATCAAGGCACCTCATCGAGCTCAATCAAGTTATTTCCTAAGTCACCAACCCATGGGAAGGAGGACTTTGATCAAAGCCAATTTCCATTAAAGGGGAGCTTGGTCAAATGAGCCATCCACCCCAAATCAAGATTTGATGCCTTGAATCTGCCTCTATTAGACAAAGCTACCTCCCTATTGGAAGCATGATAGCCTCGGTGAGGTATTACTCAAAACCCATCTTAGATGAAAATTATTTCCTTTATGAAGGAAATTACAATCCCTTGAGATCTTGATCATTGGATTCATTACTTATGCTCCTCCAAAGGTGTGGGTGAGTTTGAACTATCCGAAGCTAGAGCTCGGATCGAAGACTTGACACTACATATGTCTCTTGCCGTTCGAGAGGAGATAGATCACACACCATCTATTCCGTATGATTGGAACGGATGATTGTGATTAAATCATGATAGATTTGCCTCTGAATTAAGCTTAAACTTTGGGATTAATCATGGTCGCTCGATCTTATATCGTGGGAGAAAGCTCGTGGGCCGACTACCATGGATATGACAACTTAAATTACATATCCCGTCATGCCACATGGAAAGTAATCATCGCCACCACGCAAGACGGATTAGGGTTAATTGGTTTTAATATTTTAATGCTAAAACTTCCAAAATTCATAACTAATTGTAGAAAAATTTTAAAAATACAAACATAAGTTCATTTTAAAGATAATTCAGTAAAATAATATAAAATTAAAATCAAAGAGATTTTGAATAGTAATTTTAACTCAATTTGGGTTTATTGTATAATAATTAATTACTCATTATTTACTTCAACAATTAATTCCAAACTTCCTAATGTTTATTAGTGGGATGGCCTCAGCCTCCCATGATTTTTTGAAATTTATTATTGGATTAATTAGGTAATTTAGTTCATCCTTAATTCATTCTTAACTAAATAAATAATTAATCTATTAAATAGTGATAAATTCATTAATTAATTTTTTTAATCATCATGAAATTGTGAGTGGACTTAGGGAATAAGATTAGGATTTTTTCCAAATATTTTCTCTAAAATTATTACATTTGGATAAACATTTAATTAATTTACAAATTAATCAATTACTTAATCATTTCATTAATGGCTCAATTAATCAAACTCAAAACTAAATCACTCCAAAACTTAATCACTTAATCTTTGGTAGATTCTTAGGCATTCAATAACCTAAGAGACTTCAAAGGAAATTATAATCAAACTACATGTGTAGGATGGTTATGAAAGTACTTAATTAAACCCTTTAACCTAATTAATCAATAATTTTTAACTAATTGCATTAGGCCCCTTTATTTCTTAGGTGCATTGCTGATTTAAATTCCTTGTTGTTGCATATCATATGTTGGCTCATAATTACTTATTTAATTATGTTAATGTAGTGTAGGTAAGGGGTAATTAATGGATTTAATTCACACCTTAACCTAAACAAAATATAAAATCAACCTAATTGGTTGAAAAATTAAACTAAACCAATTCACATGGGGAAATGGGTTAGGACTAGCAAACCTTTCATATTTTGAGGTCAAATCAAATTAAAAAATAAAATCTCCTTAAAGAATTTTGATTCACTTTAAATGTTCTTATTTTCATAGGATTGTCTTTAGAAATTAATTAGGTGAATGAAGTCATATGCTTACATCACTTTATTTATTTCCAAGCATGCTAAATGTTATTTGCCATATGAAATCATGCATTCATCTCTTTGAAAAATCAATTAAACAAAATGTTTCCTTTATGTAAAATTGCATGTGTTGGTTAAAATTTAGAATATGAGTGGCTATTATCACTATTAAACAAAAAATTATTTCCAAAACTTATAAATTAAAGATTATGAATGAAGTGATGCTACTTATAAGTACTTATAAGCTTGCTGTGATTATAGTATAAGATGTCTTTTATGTTGTTTTCTTCTCTACTCTAACATGGACTTATAGACTTGCCAAATGTATAGTTCATTTGAAAAGAACATAACACTTGCTTAAATATATCCTTATGCACTTCTATGTTATGACTTAAGAAGGATCCTAACATTACACATGTAGATTATACAACCAAATCAAACACAAAAATTTTTTGAATGCTTTTTCATCCATTTGTTTCTTTTTGTACATTTACATGTATTTAAGAAAAGTGGTATATTAGTCTGGACATCCTGGGATGGGCTTTAGCCTGGCTACTACCCAAGTGTAGAAAACAATGGCGATACTCACTTATGTCTTTTATACATGTGAATGTGCATTATGTTAATGGATAAAGAATCCCTCCTTTCTACATAATAAAGACATTTATTCATGAAGTATCCAAATTTCAAAATCATATCTCCTAGCATTCATCATCAAGGTGTAATAAAATTTGCTTTGCATGTATAGGTATGCTTAGGATTATTCATATGAATGACATATATGGTGGAAAGAAATGAATGGTTGTGTAATGTGATAGTAATTCGCCTTAATTAATCCGAAGATGCCTCTTTTATTGAATAGGGCTATTTAGTGCAAATCTAAATATAGGGTTAATTAAAATACATAATAAAACATTCACTAAAGAAAAATCATTAATGAATCTATCTTAGAAATTACTTAAGGTAGGGATGAAAGAGAAATTTCTTTTCTTTTCTTTTGTTTACAACATTTAATAACTAAGTGTAGGTTCATTCAAACCAAATTAAATCACCAACTAAAATTGACAAATCAACTAAATCACTTAAACTAAAACCACCCTAAATTAAACCTCTCACACTTAGAAATCTCAACCATAAACCCTAGCTATGACATGCCACAATAAGCCTTAAATGGCACAAACATTAGGCTAAGTCACCATTTCTAGCTCTATGTTTAAGCATGCATGGTTTGATACGATTTTGTTTTATGATGTAATATTTTAGAGGATGTTAGGGTGCATGTACGTAGACGGATGTTAGGCAATATTAGTCTAATCATGCTTTCTCTGTGGGGTTGTGCTTGAGGGCATTGTAATAAAAATATAAATGCTTTTGTTGTGTAGGTTGTTTATACCTAAGCATAACCCAAACTAGGATGATGGACTTGGTTACACATGTAGGGTGCTAAGTACAAATTATCCATATAACTACTTGGGTTGTGTGGTATGTTTAGCTAATCACTATTTTGCAGGTTTAGTTTGATTTATGTTTCCCATTTTAATATAAATTTTATAATTGAAATTTCAAATGAATGTTATGGGGGAATTAAGGTGAACATTGGTCATAAGACCATGTCTTGTGTACCATGTGAAGCCTTGGAGAAAACTACATCCCAAGTCAAATCAAAAGGAAGGAAAAAATGAAGAAAGAAAGAAATGAAGAATGAAGAATGAAGACCGCCATAACATGAATTCTTTCTAAATTGTAATTATTCATTTGTAATTGGTTGTATAAGGGTAGAGCTTGGCCACTCACATTTCTTTTCATGTTGTATATGGTACCCAACCTCACCGCCTTTGTTTTTTACATTAATTTTATAAATTGATTGTTGTTTTGTTTATGATTGCTTAACTAGGATGGCATGATATTCCTTGTTTCTTAATTGCTTAATGGTTGTTGAATGGCCTAGATGCGATTAGACTCTAAGGGAAAAATGAATTTTCTATCCAATTATTCAACTTAAAATTAAATTAAACAATTCATAACCTCACCTAAAAAGCCTAAGACATAGATCAAGATAATAAAAGATTTAGCAACTCCTTAGCTAGATGTTGTATGTCTCACATCATGCATAAAATATATTGTTTACATACTAATGGAGGGCTTCCACCTTTACCATAGAAAATGGCTTGACCTTTGAGAGCCATGGTGGAAACCCACCTTTTGGCCCATAACAAATTTCTCATGCATTAGGCATATGAAATCCCATAGTATGTGTCAAATAAAAAATGACCAAAATGAAAATAAAACTTAACAAAATTTGCATTAAATTAAGTCATTTATTTATGCCCTTCATGATCTAGTCTCTTAGGGAGTGTGTTTAAGGACTTAGTCTCCTTTCTAAATAAACAAAGCCTAGCTATCTTAAAAAGCATAAGAATTACCTACATGTATTTAAAATCTAGAGTTAGTAAGTCTAATAGGGTGGTTTATCCTCTCTGTGGAGGTAAACCATATGCCCATCTTCGCTTTAGATTTAGGTCATTCCTCCGCCAAAGCTCTAGATTAAGGATCCGAGGTTTGTTTCCCTTTGTCAACAAGCATAAATCTTCACCTCTTAAGAATTTTCACAATCTTGTGTTGTGGAATTATAAGCCCTAGATTTCTAATAAAAATTCAACTTTAACATATAATAGGTATGCAAATTTGCTATGTATAAAAATCAAAATAGAGGCTCTACTAAATAAAAAATCTCTTATCCAATTCATTCAAAATCTCTCTACTAAATCCAAACAACCCCACTTAACATATTCAAATTATTGAGTGTGGGTTCAAATTCTAAATCAAATTCAAAAAAAAATTAAGAGAATATCAAAAATAAAAAATCTGATTTGAGTTTGTTTCCAACAATTATAGAGTTCCAGTTCAGTCTCAGTCAGCTTTTTCTCAAGTTCAGTACAGTAAATGAATGCTCAGAAGTTTGTGTTGACTTTCCCCTTCAGGATAGATTTGGCCTTGGATCGGGCTAGCCTCCCACAAATGGATTTCACTCATCTAATACACTTTGGTCAAGATTTGAGGGGCAACCCTCACCACCATTACTAGAATATGGTGACTGGGTAGTCATCCATGTTGAGATACATTTAGATTCTTAATTTCCCTCACTAAAGAGGAAGGTCATGGAGGCTCTCATAGTAGTTATAGCTCCAGTACCAGTACATTTAATTATTCCCATTATTGCCCTAGAGGCTTACCCACTCACTAGCTTCCTCCAAGGTGAAGGCTACCCTGGCTTCAGATAATCTCTCCTACCTTTGAGATAGGGTCTAGTTCCCATACTACTCCACCCAAGAGAACTTCTGCACAATGAGAGCGCAAGATCAAGCAAAGATAAAAGCATAACCAAGAAAATGTAGGCAGTCTCTCAGGTTACAATAGAGGAGTCACCCAGGGTAGTTTCTCCTCTAATTACACAAAACAAGTTTCATCCTCTTTCCAGATCTGATGGAGAGGAAGATGTTAGGAGGATTACAGTGTCACCTTCACCTGGCTTAGTATGAGGCAAGATAGAGGAGGAGGTTGCTGCCTTAGACGCTCGGCAAGTTGGTGGGGCTTATGGATGGTCAGAGTTTGGTGCCCAATTTAATTTATGATCAGTTATTCCTCGTAGTGTGGGCAAGCATATCCATCAAGAGAGGGCCAGAGATGCCCGTGTATCAGTTCATGTTACCAGCAGAAAGAGGTGAAGGTACCGTGCCCGCCTTCTCCCCATAGATTTGATCTGCTACCATGTCGATCATAACGATAGCATTGTAGTGACTGGTACTACCCATCATGGGAGGAGAGCTCCCACACAGAGAGAGTCAGTGTTGTCTCAATCACACCGCTCCACTCCATATCTGCTATCACTAGTATTGGTCCTATCTTTCATAGTTCCATCTAAAGCCATGAAGGTAGCATCAGGTGAAAAGAAAGCCCAACTGGTGATATGGCTATGGCCAAGGGATCCCATTTCATCTACACCACACCCAGGTGAGGCTAAGCCTCCGCCGATTCCTACTTCGCCAGTGAAAAGGGAGTGGCGACCTCATAGCATTGTAGTCATGCCATCACCACCACCACCTCAGTAGATCATGGATGTAGCAGCAGCAGAGGGAGAAGGAGATAGTTCTATTGTCCTTATGGCGATAGATCCCACCAGGGGAAGTACTCCACCTGTAGCAATTGATAACCATGAGCACATTTCTTCTAGTGAGCATAGCCCTCTTAGAGTTAGCTCTCTAGTAGTAGGGGAGGTCAGATGTATCTCCATTTATGAGCATGATCCTACATCGGTCAGCCAGCATTTGTGCACGCTTGGACCGCTCGTTGGATGATGTCGTAACACAGTATCTTAGTGAGAAGAAGGAAATCCTAAGGTGTGACTAATCTGACCTAAAGGAAGAGAAGGTTAGCTTTGATCCCAATGAAGATGATTTGTTGGAAGACTCAATAGAGGTGCATATGGTTGATACGAGAGATTCTCTCTTTTGGAATCACCAGAGTTTGGAAGGTGTTACGGCCGAACAGGATGACAGCTTATTTGACTCAACACCTCCTTCAACAACTCAAATAGAAGGATGTGTAGATTTAACAAGATAGGAAAGAGGCTTGAAGATTTGTTAATGACAGTTCTGGAACTTCAAAATCAAGCTCCAACCTCACATCTATCATTATGGAGACCGACTGAAGTTACTACATGTCTTGGATCAACCCAAGAGTTCACCTCAGTGCAAAGCACTAGCTTGTATAGGAAGGTGGTGGACGCACTCCATATAAGAAAAGATATGAAGTTCATGGTTGAACAATAAGAGTGAGAAGTGCTAGCGCAAGACTGAGGTGGTTCATCAATTCCAAAGGGTAGATCCTACCCAAAGGAATTTGATACTATCCAGTATCCTAAGGGTTTTGTTCCTCCTTCTTTCATGAGTTTTGATGGTAGCAGGAACCCTCACCAGCATGTAGCGCACTTCAAGGCTAGCTGTTGTAATGCTGGTGGCAGTGATGCACTATTATTCTATGTCTTTGTCAGTAGTTTAATGGGTATAGCCTTTGATTGGTATGCTAAACTCTCTAATGATTCGAAGAATTTTTTGAGTTGGAGCAACTCTTTGTTAAGAGGTTTATCGAAGCTCAATAAAGGATAATTGTGGGCGATCTCATTGTAGCTCAACAACACCTCAACGAGTCCCTCATTGATTATATTCTTAGATGGCACAATTTAAGCATGGAATGCGAGCCACAACTGTCCAAACAACACGTTATTGAAATTCTACTAAAGAATATTCTTGGCCCAGTTGCCTTCATGCTTAAAGGTTTTACCAACAAGACATTTGAGAAGCTAATCAACTAGGTAGCTAGCCAACAAGGAGAGGACAAACGGTTACCTTTTCAAGATCAGTCATCAAAGCTGAAGCTGTAGAAAGCCTATGAAAAGAATCCAGGGGTAGTAGCAGTATTGGACAAGGGGAAGCAACCGGCCAGGGATCAGCATGAGAGACCTCGAGTTCCACAACCGTCACTTCCACTTCCTTTACCACCACCTAAGCCATCATATCGGCCACCACCGCAGCTTCATGACCTCCTCGCCCATACTCACCAATGCATACATACCCTCCCAGCTATCATTCACCTGCTTTTTTGGATAAACTAAACAAACCTTATTCATTTAAGAGGGAGGTAGTCAAGAAAATCTTTAAGAACCTCTTAAAGAAATTTGATTTTTAGGTACTCGAGCCTAGAAAGCTGGAGGAAATGATAATCCTAACTTTTGGCCCTACCACTGCATGCTAGGCCATGTTTTGGAGGATTACTTCACATTTAAGGACTGAGCATACAAGTCATACATATAGTTATCCCTAAGGAATATCTAGTGGAACAACCATCCAATCCAGGGTAATCCTTGGGATACATGTGATCCTAAAATAAAAAAGAAGATTAGATATCTATTTATCCCAAACCTCTAAAAAGATTATTTCAAAAATCAAGAAACTTTCCTTGCAGGTGCCTAAGACAGCTCGAACCTCCAACATCAAGGAAGTTTTACAAGTTTCCAAAGACAACATAGTGGTAGCTCAGAGAAGAAGTACCATACTTGCCCAGATAGCATGTAGTGCAACCACCGATCGAGCCTAGCCTCTATTCCACCATTGCAACTAATACTTTAACAGACATTTCTACTTCAGCTAGCTCTTCTTCTAGTAGTTATTTTGTATCGGCAAATGAGGGCATCAAATCCCTCACCCCACTATACTAGATTTCTACTATGTACCTCCTTCTAAATCTAAGAAATTGAGGAGTAAAGCTAGTTTGAATTACATCTATGTCACTTCTAATGGGTTATATGATTCTACTCTTTTAGAAAAATCTTCAAGTCTAAATAATTATAACAACTTTGATCATAATCTTTGATTCAAAATAGACTTTCCTTTCCTCAATACTAGTTCACCTTTTGAGATAGACTTAGAATTCATCTAATTTTGAGGGTCCTATAGGAGAAGCTGTAGGTATGTCTGACGAGTAGATAGAATCTTCCACTAACCCACCATAAGAGATCACCAAAGTTAACCTCAGAGTCAAGGTTCTACCTCCTAGGGCATCACCTTAAAAGATAGGGAAAACAAGTCACCGGTACCAAGAAGCAAAATCTATGGGATGCTCCACCCATGGATATGCTTGTGGAGGATTAGTCCAGAGTTGATTATAATGTCCTCGCTCACCTAAGAAAGTTTCAGTTAAACTAACCATATATGATGCCCTTGTCTTATCCAAAGAGATGAGGGAATCATTAATCAAGGCTTTTGATCCGGATATATGCTTAGCTTAGTTGACTATTGTTGGAAAGGAGGCACATTATTCAAGAGAAGCCCAATGAATCACATTCTCCGACAAAGATCTTCTTTTAGAAGATATGGAGCACAACCGTCTCCTCTACATTATAGTGGATATGGGCAGATTCAAAATTTTTAGGGTATTAGTTAATCCAGGTGCATTGGTGAACATTTTGAGCCTGAAAACCCTTGCCTATTTGAGGATTGACATCTCTAAGCTCCAAGGAGATTGGATGATGTTGAGAGGATTCAATGAACAAGGCGAGGGCTATAGGCTCCATAATGTTACCTTTAAATAGACTAGAAGACTTAAGACAAGTTCTATATAATTGATTTAAATACATCATTCACTTTTTTGTAGGTCTTAGATACAGTGAATAAGATGGTTCCATCCTCTCTTCATTAGTGCATCAAGTTTCAAAAGATGGAATCATCGTCAAAGGAGATGAAAAGCCATTTTCAATTAGAGAGATTGAGATATATGAGGATGCAACCTACTATCTTTCACAAAACTAAAATACCCTTTCTCATGAATTTGGCCAAACTTCAAATACAAAAGAAACAAAATAAGAAAATGGAAGAGAAAAAAAAGAAAAGAAGAAAGAAAGTACAAATGAGCGAGAAAGGGACACTAAGGAAGAGGTAGACATGTCACATTCCACCCACATTCTCCACCATATGGACATATGGGTAGATGACTTAATCTCCACCGTAGAGTGAGGTAGATATAGAGGCAATTCAGAGGTGGAAGATCCCCGGTTGGCACCAATGGGGCCATGTTCCAGCTCACAAGAGTACCCCTACTTCACTTAGACTTGGAATCTAGCTCAAGGATGAGTCTCATGTGATTAGCACACTAGCCAGCCTCTCAGTGGGTTTCATTAGAGGTGACACTCAAGCCAGACAACGATAAAGACTAGGCCTCTAAGCAAAGCATGAGTGTATTTGAATCAGGTTTATGTAAAACTATTACGCAGTAGTTGGTAACATTAGCTCTAACCTCACTTTCTTCTCAAAAGTTGAAGATTTAGTAAGGAAGCCCTAGGTCTTCCATGAATCTCAAGCCAAAGAGATTGTTGTTGGGATCATCATCCTCAAGTCCAAAAGCTAATGTAGAACTTGAGATAATTCATTTAAAGATTTTATGGAATTACCTTTTGATTGGGCTCACCTTGTGTTCATAATCTTGCAAAGAAAGGTTGGATTCCTTATACATGGTCCAAGCAGTTAGAGTATTTCGAGAAGCAGTGAAATAATAAAAGAAGGGATGCATAATCAAGAACAAGACTAGGATTTAGTACAATGGGTCATGTTGATGATGGTGATTACTACTTAATTGTCACCAATCATCTAAAGTCTGATAGGTTCTTCTCAAACCAGACTAACTCTTATGGTATGTGTTCTTAGAAACTGATGATCTTGATGATCTTTAAATCAAAGATGTACCTCCATAATTTGAAGAGAAATCCATTCAACTATTGATAAGCTCAAAGAAATCAACCTGTGAGAAAGAAGATCCACATCCTCCATACATCGCTTCTTTGAATGAAGAAACCAATGAATTAGTTAAGCTATTGACTAAGTTTAAGAACTGCTTTGCATGGAGCTATAAAGAGATGCTTGGATTATCTCCTAACATAGAAGTCCACAAAACTAGCAATAGACCCACTAACCCTATCAAGCAAGCACCTGACGATGCATTAGAAATTGAACTATATGTCATTTCTAAAGTCAAGAAATTGATGAGGTTTCATGGGGAAGAAAAATATCCTACCTAGTTAGCATGTGGTTAAGAAAAAGAATTGCCAAATTCACATATGCATTGATTTTAGGGACTTAAATAAGGCATGTCTAAGGATGAATTACCACTTCCTATACTAGAATTAATGGTGGACATCACCTCATCTCATCCATTATTCTTCATGGATGGGTCATCTTGCTACAACCAAATCAAGATGACCCCCGAGGATGAAAGAAACACTACTTTTCAAACCCCGATCAAAATCTATTATTATAAAGTCATGCCTTTCAGCCTTAAAAATGCCGGTGCTACATACCAATGGGCCATGAATCAGATCTTCAATGAACTCATTCATCAAGTTGAATGCTATGTCGATGATCTAGTCATAAAGTCAGAAGTAAAGAAAAGGAAGACCATCTCTTTGACTTGAGAGTAGTTTTTGAATGGTTAAGACAATACAACCTCAAAATGAACCCCCTAAAGTGTGCATTAGGAGTAGTTTCTTGGAGGTTCCTTAGGTTTGTTGTCTGATACCAGGGAATATATATAGACACAAAAAAGATCAAAATCATCTTAGAAATGCTACCCCCTAAAAGTTTAACTCAACTCAGATCATTCTAAGGGTGGTTCACATATCTAAGGTGCTTTATCTCCAATCTATCAAGGAGAGATGCAAGTCATATGCACTTGTCAAAAGGATGCTAATTTCATGGGATAATAAGTTATAGCATGCTTTTGAAGACATCAAACAATATTTGGTGAAGCCTAGCATTCTATCTGTGCAAGCCACTTATCCTTTAGATTATTGCATTAGATAACTCCCTTGGTGCTTTGTTGGCTCAAAATAATGATGAAGGGAAGGAGAACGCTTCTATACTACATTAATCATCATCGATCCTCACAAGAAAACTACCAACCTATTGAAAATATTGCCTAGCTTTAATCTTTGTATCCCAAAATTTATGGCATATTGTATGCCTTCATAAGGTGAACTTGATTTTAAGAATATCCACCAAGTATCAAATGACACAGCCTACGTTATCCGAACGATTGGTACGTTGGTCTATAATTCTCTCACAGTTTGATATTACATTCATAGCCCTCTATGCCATGAAAGGACAAGCACTAACAAATTTTTTAGTAGTACGCCCATTTCCTACAGATTCCACTCTTAGTGATGATCTCCCCGATGAACAAATCATGAACTTAGGGGAGATTAAAAATTACCATTGGGAGATGTATTTTGATGGTGCAATTTTCTTTCTAAAAGGAGAAGAACCACCATCTACTCTTCTAGGAAAGGCATGGGTGGGAAGCATCCTCTTAACTCTAGACCATGATGTGATGAGATTCTCAAACTATCTCTCCAATCCATACACCAACAACGAAGCCGAGTATGAGGCTTTGATTGCCGGTCTGGAGTCAGCTATTATAGTGTGTGTCAAAATTATCAACATCTATGGGGATTCTCAACTGGTCATCAACCAGATTGCTGGATTCTATACGATTCTAAAGCCTAAGCTTCATCACTACCACGAGTACACCTTGAAGCTGTTGGCCCAAATCCCTGAGTTGACCATCTACAAGGTCCCTCGAGGAAAGAATGTAGTAGCAGATGCTTTGGCCAAACTCTCTAAGGAATTGGCATGTCCGGAAGATGAGTTCATTCTAATAAGGGTCTAAAATAGACAAGTCATATCCCTTATTGACACTGAACTCGTGGAGAGACTTTCTCTTGAAGGGGAGGTTGTCATTTCCAATAAAGATGAGGAGGTAGATTGAAGGCAACCATTCATAGATTACTTGAACATAGGAAAACTACCTCAAGAGAAATTATAAGCCCATCAGATAAAGCAAAGAGCTCTCTCCTATGCTTTGGTGGATGGCACCTTGTATTGACAATTTTTTGATGAAATGTTATTATGCTATTTAGACAAACATGAAGCCCGAAAGATCATGACCGAGGTACATTCAGTTCTATGTGGAGTGCATCAATCTGATCCAAAGATGAAAGTAAAGATCAAGATACTAGGATACTATTGGCCTTCGATGATCGCAGATTATATGAACATAGATGAAGATGCCACCGGTCAAGTACATGGTGTGGTCCTACATTAACCTCCCAACATTCTACATCCTACATTGGCCTCATGGTCATTTGAGTGTTGAAGTATTGACATAGTCGGTCCTATCGATCCCCCTTCTTCCCAGGGTCATGGGTTCATCTTACCGCCATTTACTTTTGGGAGGCAATCCTTGAGAGGTCAACCATGTGCTCTAGTTTTTTTCGTGAACCATATCGTATATGTTTGTGGTGCCTCGAATTATATCCATAATGGTAAAACATTCAAAAGCACCAAGATCAATAGCTTCACTAGAGACATAGTATAGATTTGAGATATTCCACCATCTACTATCCTAGGAAATTGGCCTAGTAAGCATACAATAAAAAACTATCATCCGTGATACTAAAGAAGACACTCGATCAAGCGATAGTAGCATGAGTAAGCAAGTGGGCATACCGCACCATGAGAACTCCAACTCAATCTAACTAGTTTTCCTTAGTGTGGCTCAAGTCGTTTCAAAGTGCAACTTCCATCACTAAGGATAACAACGGGTAATAAAATCACTCTGAGAATGCCAAGTTGCGGTTAGAAGAGCTTAAAGGTTTGAGAGGCACGAGGTCGAACCTCAGTTGTACAAGCCAAGATGATTAAAGCTCAAATAAGATAGTCCGCCTAGAGCTTTTCAAGTAGATAGCTTATTTTCTAAGGAGACCAATTGTTGCCCATGAAAGATGGGAGGCAAGATTGAATTCACTTGGGAAGGCCCTTTTTTCATAAAGAATGCCTACCAAGGAGGATCTTATCAAATTATTGATTGTAAAGGGTAACACCCGATGCTTCCAATTAATGGGCTCTATTTGAAGAAATATTGCCCATAAAATCATGTTTGAAAATATTATCATCAAAATTCTATTCCAAATCATCAAAATATTCTCTTCATTCGAAGCGTTGTTTGCTTGTTTATTAATAACTTGTTTAGGTAGGTGTAAGAACCCAAGAAATATTGTATCCTTCTTTCAAATACCTACAAATTAAACATGATTCCCCAATGCTACTAGAATAGAGAGAACCCAAGAGGCATCCTATTTCGACTTGCATGGCTAAGTTAGGTATAAGAGAACTCTAGTGGCATCCTTTCTTGGTGGAATCACCACTGCCATTTGTACCACCATTTCATCAACTTTAAGCATATTTTAGAATAAGTGTAAGAGAACAAGTGGCATCCTATTCTCCAACATAGCATAATCACATATCTTTTGTCTTGGTTATTGATGTGGAGAAGCCCCTTGTGGCACATCTATTAAATTTAGGTCAGCCGACATGCTACCTTGCTAGTGTGTCACTGGTCTTTTGTGTGGCAAATGTGAGTCCGCTTTCTTCTTGACCATTACAAACCAATGAGCTCCTTGTTAGTTTGGTAGGCCTCACTACGTAACCAATAAACTACCTCATGTTAGCTTTGTTTAAGAAGATGTAAGCCTATATGCTTTCTTCTTGAACTAGCCACCAAGAACTGACTTGGTCGGGTATATTTAAGTCTTAGGATAAGTCCACCTGTGGCTCTTTTCCTCTTAACAACTTTTGAATTGATATATGTCCTCGCATTTCACTGAATGTCAGGCACTTGATAAGACAATTAACCCCAATCATGGAGAGGATGTGAGTCCAATGCTTTCTTCATACATTGTTGCAAATTGATTAGCACCTTAGGTTGGTTGATGTTTACTATGGAGATCTCACCCGGTGGATACACCACTCATGTGAGTCCCCACGCTTTCTCTTGAGCCACCTACCTATGATATTATCTTCTTCATGGTTTTGGATAAAGCCCTGTGGGCCTCTCCCAGGCACTGCTTGGATCACATCCTTTGCAACCCCATTTAGACACTACGTCACTTTTGCATTGGACAATCCTTTCCTAGTAGTTCACTGGTTGGAGAATTGTCAGGATGCATTGATTCTCCCTTAGTTTAGTAAATTTGAGATAGGCCTAGGCTAATATGGGCTCCTTTTAGTATGATCCCTAAACCAACAAGGTCCATGATAAACAAACAAATTTATTTGCTTGTGGATTAGGAATTCAAGCCCCATGGCCTCTTTCCTGTGCATCCTATCTTAGTGTGTGAACTCATAGGAATTGCACTACACTGAGTTGAGATAAGTCCTGGTCGCACTCTCTTTATAGTTGCTAAGGTCGGGTTCAATCTATTTTTCCACAAATAGATTTCCACGCTAGTGCATTATTTGGTTTTAACCAAAACCAATCCAACCAAAGTTTTTAAGTAATTTTGTTTGGTTTTGAACTTAGTAATTTGGATTTTGGTATTAATTATTGAAAACTTTGGTTTTGGTTTTGGATCCCATAAATAAAATTTTGGATGGAACCAAATAAACCAAAGTAATTATATGTAATGCGGTATTATTAATTTATGTATAATAGGCTTATCTATTATACACTTATTTTTATTTATTTTTTTAATACTTGGTAGGTGCTTTTTTTGGAGAACCATTATCCAATTTTTCAAAATATTTTGGTCTCATAATATGATAATATGATTCCATCAACTTCTAAGTTGAAAATATCATTAAGGTAAGTAAAAATTAGTTTAAAATATTTATTTTAGCATGAAGTAGTTAATTTCATTTTATTATATTTATGTTATTTTGCTTATTGCTTAATCATTATACAATAAAAAAATTATACAAATAATTTTAAATGTAGCTTTTATATCCAAAACCAAACCAAAATAACCAAACCAAATTAATATTCATTGTTTGGTTTTGCATTTTATTCTCATTTTTTTTAGGAATCCAAACCAATCGGTTTTAAAAATTTATCATCCAATCCATCCAAATCAACCAAACGCACACCCCTACCGACAGTCATTTTTCTTTGAAAGATATACACCTACTACACATTCTTTTCTAGCATGGCTATCATAAACTGACGGGCAGCCCTAGGTCAAGTCAACATGTTACCTTGCTAATATGTCTTCAGTAGCCTTTTATTCAGGAAAGATGTGAGCCCCTATTCTTTCTTCCCTAAATTAGCCACTGTAAATTGAAAGGCACCCCTTTGGTTGGATAGTTCTCCTCGACAGAAGCTACTCCCTTTGGATTGGTAAATATAAGGTAGGCCAAGGCTGACATGCCCCTACTTAGTGCAGTCCATCATAAATCGATGGGATCCATCAAATACAATTAAAAAAATGAAATTAATTTTGACTATCTTTGAGTTGATTTAAGTCCCCCAGAGGCATTCACTCAGTAATCAGCCTAAGGTTGGGTTTGACTCGTTGCCTCGCCAACTGATCATCCCAATGACTGATCCTTACTTTCCAGGATATAAGTCTACTACACTTTCCTAAATGCTACACACCGAAAGGCAACCCATTTTGTTGGATAGTCCTACTATGTGGTTGGTAAACTATCCCTTTGGACTGGTAAATCTGAAGTAGGCCAAGGTCAACATGGCCCCTACTTAGTGCGGTCCATCACAAACCGACAGGGTCCATCTCAAAATTCAAAATTTAAAATCTGAAATAAAATCAACCAACCTCCCTAGTGGAGTCAAATTGAACAATCAAATCAATTAGCTTCTCCTCAGCGAGATGCAAAATCAAACCTCCCATAGTGGAGTCAAATCTAACAAATCAAATCAATCATCTTCTCCTCAATGAGATGGAAATCTTTCCAATCTCCCTAGTGGATTCAATTCAATCTAACCTGAACCTGTTCCCTTAGTGGAAGGTTCACATCTTTTATCCCCAGTGGATTCCAAATTCTAATCCTTAAGCGGATTTCACAACCTCTTATCCCTCAGCAGATAACTTGAGCCTTTTGCCCTAGTGGAAAGCTCACATACTTAATCCCTAGTGGATTCATCCTTTGCTCTCTTATGTTTTTCACATAAGTAGAGTCACATTGCACTAAGCTCTTGATTCCATCTACACCTTCAGTTTAGGAGTAGATTGTTTCTGCTAATGCTTGTGATCATTCGACATTGTTGATCATTTTGGCGGTGTACCTTGTCAGTCACACCACACCTATTGGGAGCTCTTTGTTGACCTCACTTTTGGAGTGAGCTTTCAAATTCTCCATCTTACACATAAGGACTCCTCTAAACACTAGGAGTTCCTTAGTCTTAAGACACTTCTAGTGATTAGGTGAATACTTAACCTAACCTTAGAGACTTAGAAAAGTTAGCCATAGGAATAGGTTACGCCTTAAGGGTTTTAGGAAGACTTGTCTACCCTATAGATTAAACCCAAATCCTTGCTTCCTTCTTTCAAGTCAAACTTCAAATGCAAATCTTAAATCAATTCCAACAATTCATTTTCTCAAATCTTAAACCAAATCAAAACCTTTTCTAAGCCCTTTGATTTACATCTTAGGGACTTAGCACAAATCAAATCTTAAATCAATTCCAACTCAATTGATTTTCTCAAATCCTAAATAAATTCCAACTCAATTGATTTTCTCAAATCATAAATCAATTAAAAACTCAAATCATGAATCAATTCCAAATAATTTAAAACCAAATCCAAAATCTTTCCTAAGCCCTTTTGATTTCATCTTATGGACTTAGCAAATCAAATCCAAATCACTCCAAACTCAAAAGATTTTCTCAACCTATTTATATTCTCATTTATATTTACAAATATAAATGAAATATAAATTCAAATAACCAAAACTAAATTCAAAACTCAAATCCAAATCTAACCAAAATCCAACTTATACTCTTTCAAGTCAAATGCTTGAACTTTACCAAATCATTATCAAATCAATCCAAAATCCTTGATTTTCTCTTCAAACAATCATTCCTTCGTTCACATGCCCAAATATAAACATAAACTACAATCATCAAACCAAAATCAAACTAACCCAAATCAAACCCTTGTTCATCCTTTGAATTTGAAATTGTCAAATGAACCAAAACCTATTTGACTCAAATCACTTGAAATTGGATTTATATTTCAATCATAAGTCCATATGTGAGTTCAACTAAACTTGAATCAAGCCTTGATCAAGCCAATTGACCCACTTAGGCTCACTTGACCCAAAGTGACCTAAAGGACCTTTTGAGCCAAATTCTAATACAACCCAAATTGAACTAAGCCCATCTAAGCCTCCCATTAGAGCAACATCATCCTAGATGATCAATCACTTAAATTTGGTCAAACCAAGTCAAACATAGCCTTTGACCAAGTCAACACTTAGCCCAAATGAAACCTAAATAAGCTAAAATTCATTATAAGCCAAATTGATTGAAACCATTGATCTAAACCAGTTCATAATGAATGATTGAAATTGACCAAGCCATCAATTGAGCCAAACCAAGCCTAATTGGCCACTTGACCTAAGTTGACCCAAGTTGACATAAAAAGTCAAAATGGGTCAAATCTTGATCTAAGCCAAATTAATTGCAGCCAATGGGTAAAACACATTCTAAATTGATTATTGAACTTGACCAAAGCTTCAATTGGCCAACTAGATCCAACCTAGCCTAATCGACCATGAACCCAACTTGGCCTAAAATGACAAACCAACTTGAAATCAAACCAAACCAAAATTGATTGAAACTAAAGCATGCAATACATTTCAAATGATCAACCAATCCTAAACCAACCCATAACCTAACCCAATTAGGTCAAATGAGTCAAATTGGTCAACTTGACCCATTTGACCTAAATGAACCTAAATGAACCAAAATAAAATATAAACCAAATTGAACCAAACCAATGATACCAATTGGCTCCAAATGATCAGTTGAACTAGATCTAACCCATAGTTTGACCCAATTTGATTAATTAGACAACCTAACCCAATTTGACCCAACTTGACCTAAATGGGTCAAATTGAATCAATTCAAACCGAATGAACTCCAAATCACTTGAAATTTGGCCCAACCTGCTTTTGAATCATTTCAAATCTACCCAAATCAAAATCAAGGCCAGATGACCACTTTACCCATAGGTGAAAGGGTATCCTATGACCAAATTCACTTGGAATTTGGTCATATTCTTTCTCAAGGCCACCTGGCATCCTTCTAGTCCTCCACTTGGACACCAAGCAGGGTGGTGAACATGACCCAATGTCTTTGGGTTGTCCATGACCCAACCCAAGGAAAAATTGAGCACTTGGATCACCCAATACACTCACCTAGCACATGGACACTCACTCTCCTTGTCTCCACTACCTAAAATAAATCACATCGTATGCTAAACAGTCTGAACTATCCAACCAATATCAATAATTGAGCTAAAATGGCAACTCTACTCTTCATCGTCCGATCCAAGGAGAGGGAGATATACTCCCTCTCATTCCCACTCAAATGAGAAGCACTGATATCAACTAAGCTCTAGGAATCAAAACCAAGCATTCTTAAGCTTCCCAAATCCATTTCAAAACTTCCTTATTTTCTCCTTCTTGGTTTTTCTCACGGCTGAATCAGGGGAGGTGAAGTGAAGATCCAACACATCCAATTCTCCACCAAACCCAAATTAAACTTACATGCACCATCAAGGGACCTCGTTGAGCTCAATCAAGTTATTTCCAAAGTCACCAAGCCACAAGAAGGAGGACTTTGATTAAAGTCGATTTCCATTGAAGGGGAGCTTGGTCAATCGAGCCATCCACCATAAATCAAGACTTGATACCTTTAATAGGGATTCATCTCTACTAGACGAAGCTACCTCCTCCATTGAAAGCGTTGGTGATAGCCTCCAGTGAGGTATTGCTCAAAATTGATCTTAGGATGAAAATTGCTTAGTCCTCTATGAAGGAAATTATAATCACTTAAGATCTTGACCATTTGATTTATTACTTCCACTCCTCTAAAGGTGTGGAGTGAGTTTGAACTCCATCTAAGCTCTGGGCTCGGATCAAAAACCATCGGATGACATCCATCTCCCCCGCCGAGAGGAGACAGATCACACATCATCCATTATGCATGATTCAAAGAGATGGTTGTGATTAAATCATGATAGATCTCCCTCTAATTTAAGCCTAAACTGCAAAATTAATCACAGTCATCCGATCTTAGATCGGACGGCCCGTGGAGAAACCACGTCCACCGCCGGCTGACTCAGCCATGGATGTGACAACTTAAATAACCTATCACATCGCCATGGAAAAGCGCTGCCAACGCCATGTGGCTCGATTAAGCTTAATTAGCTTTAATTAATTCATTTTAATGCTAAAACTTTCAAAATTCATAACTAATTATAGAAAAATCCAAAAAATACAAGCTCAAGCTCATTTTAAAGATAACTCAGTAAGGAATAATATAAAATTAAAATTAATTAATTTTGAATAGTAATTTTCACTCAATTTAGGTTTTATTAGAAATATAATTAGGCTAATTACTCTTTAATTACTTCAATAATTAATTCAAAACCTTTCTAAGATTAATTAGAAGGATGACCTCGCCTCCCATGATTTTCTTGGAATTTCTGTTGGATTAATTAGGGAATTGCTTAGTTCATTCTTAATCCCTCTCTTAACTAAATAAATAATTTATTAATATATTAAATAGTGATAAATTCATTAATTAAGTTTGTTAACCATCATGAAACAGTGAATGAACTTATGGAATGAGATTAGGATTTCTTTTCCAAATCTTTTCCCTAAGTTTCTTTATGTTTAGGTTTTAAGTTATTATTTTGGTTTATTATTAGGTATTCTTTTAGTTTAAGATTAGGTTTATTTTTGTTTATTTTATTTTATTTAGTTTAGGTTTAAGTTTATGTTTAGTTTATTTTAGGTCATTGTTTAAGTTTTATTTATTTTAGGTTTAGGTTTATTTTATTTTATTTATTTTTTATTATTTTAGGTTTAGGATTTTTTTAATTTAGGGTTTAGTTTTTATTTTAATTATTTTTAGGATTATTTTTTAGATTAGGTTTTATTTAGTTTTCTTTATTTTATTTGTACTTTATGTTTATTTTTATTTTATTATTTTTATTTAGGTTAGGTTTTGAGTTTAGGGTTTAAGGTTTAGGGTTTAGTTTAGTGGTTTAGGCTCAGTTTATTGAGTCTTGAGGGCTCAGGGCTCAATTTAAGGTGAGTCCAGATTTAATGTCATGCTTTGGTTTAGGATTTTTGTTTAAGGTTCAATAGGGTAGGATGGGTCAGCCTGGAAGGATTGTGATCCAGCTAGTCCTGGTAAAGCTCAGGTCAGGGCCTGGGCCTGGGTGGTTTAGGTCAGTGGTACAATTTAGGCAAGTTTAGGGCTCAGTAGGTTAAGAGATCAGATTTAGGGTAGGCCTAGTGTTAGCTCAGCCTGTGGTAGAGCCAGTGATGATTTATGGTCAGGGTGTAGGGTTAGGGTCATGGTGTTTTGGTGGTTATGTCATAGGAGTTAGATAGGTTTTGTGGATATAGTGTTTAGGTTTTAGTTAGTTTGTAGGGAGTTTAGGTTTTGGTTTGGTTTAGGATTTAGAGTTCAAAGTTTTTTTAAATTAAGTAAACCGTAGGATTAGGTTTGTTTATTTATTTATTTATTTTTTATCTATTTGAGTTTATTTTATTTTATTTTTTATTTAAGTTTATTTTTTATTTAGTTTAGTTTATTTTAGATTTATTTATTTTAATTTGATTTTTTATTTTAGTTTATTTTTATGTTTAGGTTTATTTTTTGTTGAGTTTTATTTTCATTTTATTTTTAGGTTTAGCTTTTATTTTTATTTTAGTTTTAGTTTTATGTTTAGGTTTTATTTTATTTTTTTAGGTTTAAGTTTAATGTTCTTATTTTAATTTTATTTTTAAGTTTTATTTTAGTTTAGGCTTTTTATTTTATCTTAATTTATTTAGTTTAGTTTAGGTTTAGGTTTAGTTTATTTTAGGTTTAGGTTTAGGTTATTTATTTTATTTTAGGTTTAGGATCATTATATTTTATTTTAATTTTATTTTAGTTTAGGTTTTTTTTTAGTTTAGGGTTTAGGTTTTTTAAGTATTATTTTATGTTTATTTTAGGTATTTTATCTTTATTATATTATTTTATCTTTTATTTTATTTTTTTATTTTATTTATTTTTTTATGTATTTTATCTTGGGTTAGGGTTTTAAGCCCAGTTTAGCCTCAGTGGTTTTAGGTTTAGGGGGCCCAGTGGTCAGCTTTAGAGGCCTTTGGCCCAGTGGTCACCATGGTCCAGTGTTTAGGTCTGAGAAGGGTCAGGGCCCAGAGCCCAGGTTAGGTTTAGGGTTAGCATATTAGTCATTTAGTCAGGGTGTGGTTGGCTCAGTGGTGGGTTTAGGGTTGGGTTTAGGGTTTAGGCTCAGGGTAGGCCCAGGAAGGGTTTAGTGGCTCAGTAGGGTCAGGGCTCAGGGTCAGTGGGTTTGGGTTTAAAGTGGGGTTTAGGTTTTAGTCAGGTTTAGGTTTAGTGGGTTTAGGTCAGAGCCCATTTTAGGATCTAATTGGTAGGTGGGTCAGTTAGTTTAGGGCTAGAGTTTGTGAGTTTAGATTTAGTATTATGGTTTGCTTTAGCTTTAGTTTTAGGGTTTAGGTCAAGTTTAAGGTTTTAGGGTTTAGGTTTATGTTTATGGTTTATTTTATTTTAGGTCTTTTTAAATTATGTAAACCAGTAGGTTTAGGTTATTATTTATTTATTTTATTTTTATTTATTTTAGTTTCTTTATTTTTAGTTTATTTTATATTTATTTATTTTAGTTTATTTATTTTATTTTTAGGTTTAGGTTTATATTTATTTTAGTTTTATTTTGTTTATTTTGGTTTAGGTTTTTTCTTTAGGTTTAGGTTTAAGTTTTTATTTTACTTTTTTAAGTTTAGGTTTTAGATTTTTATTTTAGCTTTTTTTTTAGGTTTTATTTTTTAGTTTTGGTTTATTTTTTCTTTATTTTATTTAATTTAGTTTAGGTTTTAGGTTTAGTTTATTTTAGGTTTAGGTTTAAGTTTTATTTATATTTTAGGTTTAGGTTTTATTTTTTATTTTAGGTTTAGTTTTAGTTTAGGGTTTGGTTTTATTATTATTTTTAGGTTTAGATTTATTTAGTTTTATTTTATTTTATTATTTTAGTTTTAGTTTTAATTTTATTTAAATTTTATTTTAAAGTTTAGTTTGGTTTTATTTTTAATTTTAGTTTAGTTTTATTTTTTATTTTATCTTCTTAGGTTTAGTTTAGGTTTAGGTTTAGTTTAGGTTTTATTTTATTTTGGTTTAGAATTTTTATTTATTTTATTTTAGGTTATATTTAGTTTAGTTTAGGTTTTAGCCTTTAGTTGGTTTAGGAGTTTAGAGGTGGTTATGGGTTTAGGGTTTGGGGAGGGAAGGTTTAGGTGGTAGGTTTAGGGTTTAGGGTGGGTTTAAGGTTTAGGTTTGGGGTTTTAAGATTTATAGGTTTAGGTTTAGTGTTTAGGTGTTTAGATTTGGGTTTAGGGTTTTTAGGGTGTAGGGTTTAGAGGGTGGTTTAGTTTTAGGTTTTAGGTTAATGGTTTTGGTTTTAGTTTAGGGTTTAGGGTTTTTCATTATTTTTAACAGAGAACAAATTCAGATTCTATATTTCTTCTGTTTGATTTCATCAACCAAGTAGCACACCAAGTTTTCTAAGACATAAGAGATAACATAGATCAAAATTGAGCACACATAAAGCAAATGTAAAGACACAGTTCCATAAGTAGTAGATCGACTCGATTGTTCTTTAGTTTCTCCAGTTTCCATCAGAACCACCCCAGCCTCTAGAGTAGTGGAATCTACCATCATATCCCAAATCTCTTCCTCCGCCACCTCCATGACTATAACCATCATCGCTCCTCCCACCTCCATAACCACTAGTGCTCCGACCACCACCTTCATATCCACCAGTACCTCCAGATCCCACACCACCACTGCGATAATTATCGCCTCCGCCTTTGCCACCATCGCTAGATCTAGACTGAGCCTGGTTGATGGTGATGTTCCTACCGTCAAGGTTTTTCCCATTCTTAGGGTTTAGGTTTAGGTTTAGGTTTCTTAGGTTTTAGGGTTTAGGCTTACTTTTAAATTTATTTAGTTACTTTAGGTTTAGGTTTAGGGTTAGGGTTTAGGGTTTAGGGTTTTAGGATTTAGGTTTAAAGCTTTGAGGGTTTAGGGTTTAGGGTTTAAGGTTTAGGTTTGCTTTAGGGGTTTTGGGTTTTAGGGTTTAGGGTTAATTTAGGGTTTGGGTTTAGGGTTTTAGGGGCTTAGGGTTTAGTGTTTAGGGTTTAGGGATTAGGGTTTAGGGTTTAGGATTTTTTTCAAAGTTAGAATTTTATTACCATAAAAGGAAAAGATATAATGTCCTTAAAAGGGGTAAATCTCTAAAGCAAGCAAGAAACAAAGAGCTATCTAAGAAAGTAGAAAAGAGCAAATACAAATGCTAAAATCATAAGAGAAAAGGACACAAAGTACTAAAATAAATCTACTAAAGTAAGATAGTTCATGACAGCAAGCAAGACACTTGACTAAGTAATGACCACTATAAAGTTCCAACCTCAAAGAAATTTGCAAAACACTACAAAGGCAAAAGTCATAGCTAAAAAGGATAATGATGAAGAGAGGAAAAGGAAAGAGCTAAGAAAGAGAAGGCTGAGGCTCATTTAAGGTCATCTCATGGGGCAACAATAAATATGATCATCCAAACTTCATAAAGAAGGGTTACAGTCATACGTAATGCTACCAACCGGAGAGAAGAGGTGAGTAACATCAAAACTATCATAGCCAACATACTTGATATAAGCAAACATCCATGGCCAGCAGTCTTAGAGTTCTAGATCTTGCAACATTAAACAAAGAGCAACTGGCCAACAACCACCTACCAGCCAAACCACCAAAGAAAAACCACAATAGACTAATCATAATAACCCAGAGAGAGGTTAGAACCAACTCAGAGCACCAACAATAGCCACTATCCAAATACCCATCCAAGCTCCAAACCAGAGAAAGCTAGAACTAGCCATCAGCAAGCACCAGACTAATGCTAATTAATAGAGAAACAATGAACAGAACCAAGAAAGGAGCCCTCAAACCAAAGTCCCAACAAGTAGCAATTATTAAGCCAAACCAGGGTGAGTAACCAAAAATGACTAAATAGCTCAGAAATGATACCATCAACTGAAGGAAACATAAGCTGCGGCCAATGCAAATCACCAGAAGATAAAACAACCACAAAAAATGGGGCCAAAGGCAGCAACCAACAACCAAAAACCAAAAAGACTAATCCAAAAGCACCAACAAAGGTTCGGTAAGCACAATAAAAGGCTCTAGAAAATTGTCCAAGAAGAAGGAAAAGACCAACAAGGAAAAAAATCAAGCAACCAAGATTCCATGGACAACTAAAAGTTGTCCAACCAAACCAGCTAAGTAAAATAGCCATATGGCAATCACCAGAGAAGAGCCAATCATAAGTAACCAATAAAGGAAGAATCCCCAGCAGCCAAGGAAACGCAAAAAACTAACAAAGCACCACACAAAAAAGATCTAAAAAAAGCACAACGACCATAGAAAGGCAACAGTTGTAGCTAGCCAAGACCAGCCAAAAAACTAAACTTCCCAATAAGAAAGACTAACCCGACAGGAAGCACAATAACAAAAGAAAATGTGCTGCAAATAATGTACCTGACATAGGCTAATCCCAGGAGATTAACCAAACACAAAACTAAGGAAAAAGAAGTATCCAATAATAAATAACAAGGAACTGAGAGGCAACCCCAAAAAAAACTAGGCAAGAAATTCTCCAAAAGAAGGTCCATAAAGGAAACAACCAACAACAGTTCCCACTAGGAAGGCCACCCATCCAACCATGAGAATGAGTAAAAGTAATTTGAGTTCGAGAGGAAAGTCAACAAACCAACCAGTGCAAAAAAATAGAATCAAGGTAGAGTAGAAACTATCTCATCCACTAGTAACTAGAGTAACAAGACAAAGAAGACAATAGCCACCAAAAAAACCAAGCCAACCTAGGCTGGAAAGACAGGAACCACCAGGTAGCAACCACCAGGCCAACCCAAAAGCAAGAAGTCAAAAACATAACCCACCTCAGGACAAAAAGTAAAAATATGTTTAGGGTTTAGTTTAGTTGGGTTTATGGTTCGTGGTTAGGGTATAGTGTTTAGTTTTATGGTTTAGGGTTTGGAGTTTAGGGTTTAGTGTTTAGGGTTTGGGGTTTGGGGGTTTTAGAGTTGGGTTTGTGGTAAGTTTAAGGTTTAGGTTTAGTTTAGGGTTTAGGGTTTGGTATTAGGGTTTATGGTTTTTTAGGGTTTAGATTTTATTTAGGGTTTATGTATTTAGGTTTTAGGATTTTTAATTAAGCAAACAATTTAGGTTTATTTTATTTAGATAAATTTATTTATTATTTATTATTTTTTTTATTTTATTTTTATTTAGGTTTATTTTTTTATTTTTATTTAGTTTAGTTTATTTATTTTAGTTTAGGTTCTTTATTTTAGTTTATTTGTCAGGTTTAGGTTTAGGTTTATGTTTCTTTTTTTAGTTTAGTTTTATTTTTATTTTATTTTTAAGGTTTAGATGTAATTTTATTTTAGGTTTATTAGGTTATTTTATTTTGCATAAGTTTTTTTTATTTTAGGTTTATTTTAGGTTTTATTTTTTAGTTTAGGTTTAGGTTTATTTTTAGTTTAATTTATTATATTTAGTTTAGGGTTTAGGTTTTGTTTATTTTAGGTTTAGGTTTTGGGTTTATTTATTTTAGTTTAGTTTGTTTTATTTTAGGTTTATTTTATTTTGTTTATTTTAGGTTTATGGTTTTTTTACTTTAGGATTTTGGTTTTATTTTTTATTTAGTTTTAGATTTTATTTTTAGGTTTATTTTTGAGGTTTAGGATTTTATTTAGTTTTTATTTTATTTTATTTTATTTTAGTAATATTTTATTTTTATTTTACGTTTAGTTTTTATTATATTTAGGTTTATCTTTTTTTTTTAGTTTAGTTTAGGTTTCCATTTATTTTATTTTAGTTTAGTTTTATCTTTTTTTATTTTATTTTTTATGTTTAAGTTTAGAGTTTAGGTTTTTTTAGGTTTATATCATTTTGGTTTAGGTTTTTTATATTTTATTTTTTATTTAGTTTAGGTTTAAATTTATAGGTTTAGGTGGTTTAGGGTTTGGGTTTGGGTTTAGGGTTTAGAGTTTGGGATTGTAGGGTTTGGTTGGGGTCTCAGGGTGTTTGGTTTAAGATCTTGGGTAGGGTTAGTTTTAGGATTTAGGGTTTAGGGTTAGGGGGTTTTTTATTATTTTTATTATTATTTTTTTTTTTAAAATTAAATAAAGACAGTTTAGGTTTATTTAGTTTATTTTATTTTTTTTGTTATTTTTTTATTTAGTTTAGTTTTATTTTAGTTTAGGTTTATATTTTTGTTTATTTTTAGGTTTAGGCTTATTTTTAGTTTTGTTTTACTTTTACTTTATTTTTAGGTTTTGTTTAGGTTTAGGTTTTTATTTTATTTTTTTAGGTTTCAATTTTAAGTTTTTATTTTAGATTTATTTGAAGGTTGTATTTTTAGTTTAGGTTTAGATTTATTTTTTGGTTATTTTATTTTATTTAGTTTAGGTTTAGGTTTATGTTTAGGTTTAGGTTTAGGTTTTATTCATTTTAGTTTTGTTTATTTTAGTTTAGGTTTAGGTTTATTTTATTTTTATTTTAGGTTTAGGTTTTTTTTTAGTTTATGTTTTAGGTTTTATTTTTAAGTTTTGGTTTCTATTTAGTTTTTAATTTATTTTAATATTATTTCAGGTTTAGTTTTAATTTTATTTAGGTTTTATTTTTAGTTTTGAAGTTTTTTATTTATTTAATTTTAGTTTAATTTTTTTATTTTATTTTCTTTTTAGGTTTAGGTTTAGGTTTTAGTTTAGGTTATTTGTTTTATTTTATTTTAAGATTTTATTTAGTTTAACTATAGGTTTTTAGCTTTTTAGGATTTAGGGTTTAGGTTTTGGGGTTTAGTGTTAGGGTTGGGGTAGGTTTATATTTTGGTTTAGGCTTAGGATTTAGGGTTTTAGGGTTTATGGTTTAGGAATTAGGGTTTAGGGTTTAGAGTTTTTAGGGTTTAGGGTTTAGGATTTAGGTTTTAGGTTTAGGGTTTCAGGTTCTAGTTTATGGTTTAGGGTTTTTAGTTCTTTTTTTTTAACAGAGAATAAATTCAGATTTAACATTTTTTCTTTTTGATTTCATCAACCAAGTAACACACCAAGTTTCTTAAGATAGAAAAGGTAAAATAGATGACAATTGAGCACGCATAGAGCAAATCAAAAACCCTATATAACTAGAAGTATTTCTACTATAAAGACATAGTTTCATAAGCATCGAAAAAGATTGACTGTTCTTTAGTTTCTCCAATTCCCATCAGAACCACCCTGGCCTATCGAGTAGCAGTATCCACCATCATATCCCCAATCTCTCCCTCTGCCACCACCACGGTTGTAACCTCCATCGCTCCTCCCGCATCCATAACCACCACTGCTCTAACCACCACCTCGATATCCACCAGTACTTCCAGATCCCACACCACCATTGCGATAATGGTAGCCTCCCATTGACCCATCAGATCTAGATCAGTTGACGGTGATGTTCTTATCAAGGTTCTACCCATTCTTAGGGTTTAGGTAGTCTTAGGTTTTAGGGTTTAGGTATACTTTTTTAATTTATTTAGTTACTTTAGGTTTAGGTTTAGGGTTTGGGGTTTGGGGTTTAGGGTTTACAGTTTAGGGTTAGGGTTTAGTGCTTAGTATTTTAGGTTTTATTCTTTTAGGGTTTAGGTTTTAGGGTTAGTGTTTAGGGTTTAGTGTTTAGTGTTTAGGCTTCAGGGTTTAGGGTTTTTAGTGTGTAAGGTTAGTTAAGGGTTTAGGGTTTAGGGTTTAGAGTTTAGGGTTTTAGGATTTAGGAATAAGGGTTTAAGGTTTAGGGTTTAGGGTTTGGGTTTAGGGTTTAGGGTGTAGGGTGTAGGGTTTATGGTTTTAGGGTTTAGGGTTTAGGGTTTGGAGTTTTTTTTTCACGCGGGGGGAGTTAGAATTTTATTACCATAAGAGGAAAATATAGATTATCTTTAAAAGGAATAAAGCTCTAAAATTCTACTACTCTTAGAGCTACAAGAAACCTAAAGAGCTAAACTCCCATCTATGTACATTAGAAAATGAAAACAAAATAAAAGAGCAAATACAACAACTAAAAAGCATAAGAAAACTAAAACAAATATTGAAAATAGTAAAAGAATAAGTGAGTAGCAGTTCATGATTTCTTTGAGAAAGCAAGATAAACAAGATCCACATCAATAACACTATGGTTGGCTGAGTAATGACCATTCCCTCTATAATGTTCCAACCTGTAAAAGAAATTTGCAAAACACTACAAAGGCAAAAGTCGTTGGTAAGAGGAAAAGGAGAGAGCTAAGAAAGAGCAGGCTTAGGCTCATTTAGGGTCATCTTAAGGGAAAACAATACATATAAGCATCCAAACTTCATACAAAAGAGTTACAATCATATGTAATGCTACCAACCAGAGAGAAGAGGTGAGTAACAACAAAACTATCATAGTCAGCATACCTGATATAAGCAAACATCCAAGGCTAGTAGTCCGTAGAGTTCTAGATCTTGCACCATTAAACAAAGTGCAACCGTCCAACAACCAGCTACCAGCCAAACCACCATAAAAAACCAAAATAGACTTATCATAATAACCAAAAGAGAGGTCATAACCAATTTAGAACACCAACAACAACCATTATCTAGATACCCCTCCAAGCTACAAACTAGGGAAAACTAGAACCAACTATCAGCAAGCACTAGACCCATGCTAATTAACAAAGAAACATACAACAAAACCAAGATAGGAGCCCTCAAGCTAAAGTCACAACAAGTAGCAGTCACCAAGCCAAACCAGGGTGAGCAACCATAAATGACTAAATAGCTCAGAAATGAAACCATCAACTGAAGGAAACATATGTTGCAGCCAGTGGAAATCACAAGAAGATAAAATAGTCACATAAAAGGGGCAAAAGGCATCGACCAACCACCAGAAACCAAAAGTCCAATCCAAAAGGATAAACAAAGGTTTGGCTAGCATAGCAAAAGGCTCTAGCAAATTTTCCAAGAAGAAGGAAAAGACCAACAAGGAAAAAATTAACTAACTAAGATTCCAAGGACAACTAAAAGTCCTCCAACCAAACTAGCTAAGTAAAACAGCCATAAGGCAACCACCAAACAACAACCCATCATAAGTTACCAATAAAGAAAGCATCCCTAGCAGCCAAGGAAAAGCAAAAAACCAACAAAGCACCACACAATAGAGGTCCAAAAGAAGCACAACAACAATAGAAAGGCAGTAGTAGCAGTTAGCTAGGACTTGCCGAAAAACCAAACTTCCCCAGCAACATAAACTAATTCGACAGGAAGCATAATAATAACACAAAACATGCTAAACATAATGCACCCAACAAAGGCTAATCCTATGAGAATAACCAAATGCAAAACCAAGGCAAAAGAAGGAACCAACAATAAGTAATAAGGAATTGGAAGGCAAACCCAAAATAGTAGCCAAGAAATTCTCCAAAAAAGGCCCAGAATGGAAACAACCAATAGGAGTTCCCACTAGGAAGGCCACCCATCCAACCATGAAAAACTAGCAAAAAGTAATTTGGGTTCAAGAGGAGAGCTAACAAACCAACCATTGCAAAAAAAATAGAATAGTAGAAACCCATCATCCCAAGAACTTGAGTAACAAGGAGAAGACAAGAACAGCCTAAAACCAAGCCAACCGAAAGATAAGAACCACTAGATCCACCCAACCCAAAAGCTGGTCAAAACATAACCAAGCTTAAACGAAAAAGTGAAAGTTTAGGGTTTAGGATTTAGGGTTTAGGGTTTAGGGTTTAGGATTTAGTGTTTAGTATTTAGGAGTTTAAGGTTTTGGTTTTGGGTTTACTTATGATTTAAGGTTTAGGGTTTAGATTTGTTTAGGGTTTTTTAGGGCTTGTGGTCAGGGTTTTGGGTGTGTTAGTTTAGGGTTTGGGAGGTGTGGTTTTTTGGTTTAAGGGTTTAGGATTTATTTTGGGTTTGTGGGTTTTAGTTTAGGTTATGGTTTAGCCTAGTTTAAGGTTTATTTAGGTTTAGGTTTTTTAAATTATGTAAACTAGTAGGTTTACATTTAGTTTATTTTTATTAATTTAATTTATTTTTTATTTTTATTTTTTATTTAGGTTTATTTTAATTTTATTTAGTTTATTTTATTTTAGGTTTATTTATTTTAGTTTAATTTTTTTATTTTATTTTATTTTTTAGGTTTAAGTTTATTTTTTTAGTTTGGTTTTAATATTATTTTATTTTTAGGTTTAGGTTTTCTTTTTTAATTTTTTGTTTAGATTTAGGTTTTTATTTTATTTTAAGGTTTAGGTTTTGATTTTTATTTTAGGTTTATTTTTAGGTTTTATTTTTTAATTTAGGTTTAGGTTTATTTTTAGTTTATTTTATTTTATTTAGTTTAGGGTTTAGGTTTGGTTTATTTAAGGTTTAGGTTTAGGTTTTATTTATTTTAATTTAGTTTATGTTAGCTTAGTTTTGGTTTTTTTTTTGTTTATTTTAGGTTTTTTTTTTTAGTTTTATTTTAGGTTTTATTTTTTTATTTAATTTTAGGTTTATTTTAAGGTTTAGTATTTATTTAGTTTTATTTTACTTTAATTTAGGTTTATTTTATTTTTATTTTATTAGTTTTATTTATATTTTTTTTTATTTTTTTTTGGTTTATTTTATTTTTTAGTTTAGTTTAGATTTTATTTATTTTATTTTAGTTTAGTTTTATTTTTATTTTATTTTTATTTTTAGGTTTAGGTTTAGGTTGGTTTTAGTTTTAGTTTCTATTTTATTTAGGTTTAGGTTTACTTATTTATTTTATTTTAGGTTTTGTAGTTTAGGCTTAGGTTTTTTTAGATTTGGGTTTCTGATTTAGTTTAGGGTTTAGGGTTTATTTTTGGGGTTTAGGGTTTAGGGTTTTAGGATCAGGTTTAGAGTAGGGATTAGGGTTTAGGGTTTAGGGTTTTATTTGTTTTTTTTTTAATTTTTTTTTATTTTTTTTAATCAAGTAAACACAGCTAGTTTATCTAGTTTATTTAATTTATTTTCTTTTTTTATTTAGGTTTATTTTTATTTTTATTTAGTTTAGTTTATTTATTTTAATTTATTTTTATGTTTTAGCTATTGGTTTAGGTTTATTTTCTAGTTTAGTTTTATTTTAAATTTTTTTTTAGGTTTTAGTTTTTGGTTTTTATTTAAGGTTTATTTTAAGGTTTTATTTTTTAGTTTAGGTTTAGGTTTAGTTTATTTTAGGTTTAAGTTTAGGTTTTATTTATTTTAGTTTACTTTTTTTTAGTTTAGGTTTAGGATTATTATATTTTTATTATAGGTTAGGTTTTTGTTAAGTTTATGTTTTAGGTTTTATTGTTTATTTATTTTTTAGGTTTATTTTTTAGGATTAGATTTTTATTTAGTTTTTATTTTGTTTTATTTTAGGTTTTTTATTTTTTAGTTTTGTTTATGTTTTTATTTATTTTATTTTTGTTTAGTTTTTATTTTTTATTTTTTATTTTATTTTTTTTAGGTTTAGGTTTAGGTTTTAGTAAAGGTTTATATTTTATTTTATTTTTTTATGTTATTTTGGTTTAGGTTTATTTTTTTATTTTATTTTTAAGTTTTATTTAATTTAGGTTTTGGTTTTAGCTTTTTAGGGTTTGGCGTTTAGTGTTTAGGGTTTTTGTTTTTAGGGAAAGTTAGAATTTTGTTACCATAAAAATAAGGGATATAGTGTCCTTAAAAGGGGTATAGATCAAAGTTCTGCTCATAAAGCTACAAAAAACCTAAAGAGCTAGCCCCCATCTAAGTACAATGGAAAAAAAAGTTAAAGAGAAAATACAACACCTTAAAAGCAAATGAGAAAAGACACAAAATAAGACTAATATAACTCAAGAAAGTAGTAAGAAGACTAGTCGGTAGCAGCTCATGATCCCTTTGAGAAGTCAAGATAAGGAAGATCCACATCAACAATACTTAAGTTGACTGAGTAAAGATCATTCCATCTATGAAGTTCCAACCTACAAAAGAAATCTACAAAACACTACAAAGGCAATGGTCATAGCTGAAGGGAAAAGATAAAGTGAACAATTTAGAAAGAGCTAAGAAAGAGAAGGCGTAGGCTTAGTTAAGATCATCTCAAGGGGCAACAATACATATGAGCATCCAAACTTTATGAGAAGAGTTACAATCATATGGATGCTACCAACCGAGAGAAGGTATGAGGAAACATCAAGTCATAGCAGATATCTAATATAAGCAACCATCCAAAGCAAAATAGTCCATAGTGATCCAATTCCTGCACCAAACAAATAGACAAAAATAACTAGCTAGCAGCTCGCCAACAGCCAACCCACCAACCAAAACCCACAACAAATGAATCACTTAAAGCCAACATCCCAGAAGTTATAGCAGGATCAGTGGCTGAGCTAATATAAATCAAGAAGTAACTCCACCAAAGCAACCACTAATAAGAAGAGAAACACAAAAAAGGGGAAGTCATCATAAATAGGGGGAACAACACAATCAAACAAAATAGTCTCAAAGGCAAAACAACAACCCACTACTATCTCCAGAGCACTAGGAATCCAAATCCAAGAGTAAAACCTCCACCCAAATAATAAAATAGTAGGAGATAACCAGCACCAGAGAGAGGAAAGCCATAGTATAGAGAGGCCAAGAGGGCATCCAGAAATTACCATCAAAACCACCACCAAGGTAGCCAAAAGAATAGCAAATCCACCACCACCAACCAAGAGACAAATATCAGGAAACAAGGAAAGCCAAAAAAACCATATGGAGTCAATACCAATAGCCAACATAAATCCCAAAACACCAAGCCACAACACAAGCATCCAAGGCAAGATAAAAGCCACAAAAAACCCCTCAAACAGCAAACTCTGAACAACAAGTCCTAAAACCGGACCAAAAAACCATAAGAGCTCATATCCTCCACCAACAAAATAGCCAATAAACCAAAGCCAACATCAATAGGATGAGCAAGATGAAATCATAGAAAAAACATAAACCGGGAACAAAATAAAGGAACATTAAGAAAGGATAACTACCTAGAGCACTAAAACCCAACCAAAAGCACCTAAACCAACCATCAAACACAGTAACACATCCACCCATCTAGCAACCACCAAAAGCAAAACCATACCAACCAACAAAACCAACCAACAGAAAAAGCCAATACAAAGACCAAAAAAGAGGGAAAGAACAACAGTAGATAAAAACACAACCCACCTTGAGATATGCAAAATAACCAAGAAACAAAAATGGTAGTTACCCTGCCAGAGAAAGACCAAGGAGGAACACCCAACCACAAACAGAAAAATTATAAGGAAAGGAACAAGGCCAAAGATAAATAAAACCCCTTCCAAATCCCAAAGAGCAGACAGTCACCACGAAGGAGAAAATAGGAAGACAACAACTACAGAACACCTACCTCCAATCCACAAGGGAGAGGGAAAAACCAACCAGCAGAAGCCACTATGCCAAACCAGGAAAGGAGAACATCAACCACCAAAAAATCCAAAACTAAGCCAAG
Source organism: Cymbidium sinense (assembly GCA_021442155.1). Lineage (NCBI taxonomy): Eukaryota > Viridiplantae > Streptophyta > Magnoliopsida > Asparagales > Orchidaceae > Cymbidium > Cymbidium sinense. The sequence continues at coordinate 276,415,996 of CM038215.1, read as the reverse complement.
CCAAAAGAGGCCAATGGCGGCCATGAAAAAATAACCTCCCAAAATAGCTAGGAAGATGGAAGAAACAAATAGCAGCAACTAGTATAACCAATCATAGCAGCTGAAAATCCAATTCGAATAAGGCCATAGCCAGCCAAAACTAGAGCCAAACCCAACATCCATTAATAAAAGGGGTAGGCCAAAACTCTACACAGCCACAACCCAATAGGAGACCCTAAAAAATCACTAGTTGTGTGGAAAAAGAAGCATAACATGAGCCATAGAAAGAAAACCACCAGTCTTAGAGGATAGGGAAACCAATTAAAAACCACTATGACTCAAAAAAGGGTCAATTAAGTATAGAATGGGGTTAAGAGGAAGGGTGTTTAAGTATGGAAATAAACTCAGTAAAGACCACTTCCTAGTGAGGGAAGCATAAAATAAACAATGAAAAAATAGTCTCAATAAAACCACCACAGCAAAAAGATTAATAAAATAGCAGAAGGTTAAAATTTAAGGTAAGGCAGTCCAGTGTTATCCAGATTGACCAAACCACGTAGATGCTAGCTAAGCTATGGTTATCAAATAAAGTATGCTCATTTCATTCCCCTCCCAAATTAGCCAGAAAATCAGCATAAGCATTTTCTTCACGAAGAATGTGAAGCATTTGGTAGCAAACTTATGAAAGAAGCTTTTTAGTGTGATTAAGAAGATAAAATAAGTCAGCATTCCCCATTTTATTATTATTGAGCATATCAAGTAATAGAAGAGCATCAAGTTCAATCCAAATATTAAAGAGGCCTTTGCTTAAAAAAATATCAATAGCTTTGTTAACAGCCATGAGCTCAGCATTAATAACAAAACAAGCTTTGAGGGGGTAGGCAAAAGCACAAATGATAGTATCTTTAGGACCCCTAAGAATTTCACCACAACCATCAGTATTGATCCTAATAAAATTTTTTTAGGCTTAATCCAATGTATAATCCTAATTCTCTTGTAGGAAGGATCACCATGCAAAGTGCTACCCAATTTTTTAGCCAGAAATTTATAACCTCTAAAGTGAAGATTACTAATTAAATTTGCATTAAATAAAACATGATTTTTTTTCTTTAGTTCTAGCAAGGATCCTTTTAAGGTTCATTGGGATATCACAATATTTAGCATCATATCTATCCATTCAAATGAACCAAATAAGGGTAATAGAAATTAAAACTTTGCTATGACCTTCCAGAGTTTTATGGAAACAAACTACAAGAAGTTGATATGATGAAAGAGAGCTGTGAAATTAGTTAGTGTTAAATAAATCATCATACCATATCCAAAGTTTCGAAGCAATAGCACCATTGACAAAAACATGATTAACCTTTTCAATATGAAAGCAACAATAGCACTTGGAAGGTAAATAAAACCCTTTAAGCGAGAGCAAGGAATCAACAGGGATGAAGTTATTCAAAATCCTCCAAGCTAAAACAAAATAAAAAATGTGAATGATATGGTTCCAAACTTTATTGAAAACATTAGAGGTGTTTTGTTTATTTCTAATAAAATTCCAAACCTTTTTAATAACGAAATCACCATTGTAGGAGAGCTTGAAAAGAATTTGATCTAGTTTATTAGGAAAGATAGTGATGTTGCAAAACAGGTAAAAAAAATAGGATTGTAGTTCTCAACTTTGTTTTCATTCCAATTATTATTGAGACAAAAAAAAAGTTAACTTTGATAGCAGCAGTAGAGTGTGTAGATAAAAGGGAGTCAATAGAGCCATTGCCAATCCAATTATCTTGCCAAAAGAAAGAAGAACCCGAATGAATACCCCAAGATATTAAGGATTCAACAACCCATTTAATTGAGCAAAGGCTTTTCCAAACTGGAGAGTCACCAACTTTATAAGCATAGTTATGAGGGTGTTTACCTTGGAAATATTTTTCCATCATAAAATTAGCCCAAAGGCTATCATTCTTTTTGAAATTCCACCAGAACTTATGAGAGAAGGAAGTGATAGCTTCATGAATAGGTTTGAAACTAAGACCACCTTCACCCAAAGGACCACAGCATTTATGCCAGGAAGTCTAATGCATTATTTTAATAGAATTATTGGACCATCAAAAAAATTTATTAAGCAAGCAATCAATCGATAAGAGTAGAATTAGTGGAATAATAGTTTGAATCAAATAAAGAGGCTTGAATTGAGAGTGCTTTTAAGAATAGTGAGCCTGCCACCAAAGGAAAGTAAATGGAATTCCCAAACAAAAATTTTATTTAAATTTTTTTGAATTAACTCATCAAAAGGCTGGATTGTTTTGGACCTTTAAAAAGAGGAGCACCCTAAGTACTTAAGAGGTAAGTGTTGATGTTTAAAATTAGTGATATCCAAGATTTGATTGATTTTATTATTGGAGATACTTGAAGAAGTAATAAAATAGCTTTTGTTATCATTGATAGAAAGACCACTTTCTCTACCAAAATTATTTAAAAAAATCTTGAGGTTCTTGATATGATGAATAGAAGCATTGCAAAAAAATAATAAAATCATCTACAAAGCTTAAGTGGGAAATAGGAAGACCACCAAGAGTTTTGTAGTACATACTAGGATTATTTAAGAATAACTCATTGATGCTCCTAGATAAGTACTCAACATCAATAATAAATAAAGCAGGAGATAAAGATCCCCTTATCTTAAGAAATGGGAAGAAGGCAAGGAGCCCAAACCCCATCAAGCAAAATAGAGAACTAGAAATTATTACTATAATTTTTAATAAGAAAAATAAATTTAGTAGAAAACCCAAATAAATTAAGAATATGGAAAAGGAAATCCTAAGATATATTATCAAAAGCCTTGGTAATATCTAATTTGAAAAGAATGTTTCCACCTCTAGTCTTAGCATCTAAATCATGAATTAATTCTTGGGCAAGTAAAATGTTCCCGAAAATAGATCTACCTCTAACAAAACCAGTTTAGTTAAGAGAGATAATCTTATGATGGACTAACCCTATTGGCAAGAATTTTGGAAATCAACTTATTGAAGAAGGTGCAAAGACTAATAGGTCTAAAATCACTTCAATAGTCTGGGTTATCTTTCTTAGGTATAAGAATAATAGAAGTGCTAGAAAAATATCTAGGAAGAGGATTACCAATAAAAAAAATCAACCACAGCCTCAATCAGATCAATTTTAATAATAAACCAACATTTTTGGAATAATTGGGTAGTAAAACCCTCTAGACCAGTAACAAAATCTATATTCATGCTATTAAGACTTCAAAAATTTCATCTTCATTAAGCACATTAGTAAGAATTTTATTATCATCATTGGTAATAATAAAAGGAATTAAGTATGATTTAGAAATAGCTTCATAAGAGAAACTCTTTTTAAACATATTTCTATAGTAATTAATGCCTAAATCCTTAATATCACTATTCTCTATAATCCATTCTCCATTCTCATCTTTAATTTTTTGAATATTTTTTAAGGCTCTCTTTTTATTAACTAAAGCATGGAACTACCTAGTATTCTTGTGACCATCTGTAATATGTTTACTAGTAACTTTTTGGTGCCAATAAGTCTCTTCCATATTTTGAAAATTAACAAGCTTATCTTTCACCTCAATCAATTTCTTAATCTTAGAAGGATCAAACATAACAGAGACTTCAAGATCACAAACCAATTTTTTGATATCTTTGAAATTAGGAAAAAAGGTTTTAAAATAATGCTTGTTCCACCAACCCTAATTTTGTTTAAGTCTTTTAAGCTTAAACCAAATTCTATTCATCCCTGTAATAGAATTATCAGGATGTAAAGGAGCTTTTCGATTGTTAGCCACAACATTAAAAAAATCAATATGCTGAATCCACATGTTCTGAAATCTAAAAGGAGAGAAATTTTTTAATCTATTAGAATTATCTTTAATAGAAACCAAATGAGGAGCATGATCGGACAAGGTTTTGGCTTAGTAATAATAGGCCATTGAGTTTAATGAGTATTAAAAAGAATTCGGTCCAACCTTTGCCAAAGTCTAGAGTTTTGTCAAGTATAATTAGAACCCTTAAAACCAATATTAATCAAATTACAATCAAGGATCATATTGGAAAATTCTTCCATGGAATGAAGATTAAGAGAGCAACCACCACTTCATTCAGAAGAGAACAAAATAGTGTTAAAATCACCATCAACAAACCAAGGTTTATTGATAGAGGTGGCAAAATTAGTCAAGTTATCCCAAAGAAGATTTCTACTAGATCTATTATAAGACACATAAACAAAAGAGCCCGAAACACAATAATCACCATAAGAGATTTGAGCACTGACAACTTGATGAAAATCATCAAGAATAGAAATGTCTATAAAGTTATTCCAAAAATACCAAATCTTATTATTAACATTAGAGAAAAAATTATTGAAACCGATCATTCTAACAACATGGTTAGTTTTATTAACATGAATAAGCAGCTCTGTGAGTCACTATAACACCCAAGAGGGGCGGGGTAGCACCCAAGACGGTTGGGGTGAATTGGGCGATAATAAAAAAATTTTAAAGTTAAATCTTAAATTATAAGTTTTAATAGAGAATTAATTTTTGATTTTATAATGACAAGATATAATTTTTAATGCAAACAAAAATATAATAAAGTAAAGAGAGACAATAGACACAATTTTAATGGTTCTACAAACTCCAAAAGCCTCACGTCATGCCACCACTAGGAATCCACTAAATATAAAATAGCTTACAAAGAGTACGCTCCTATAACGGGGAAAGTACAACCCCTACAATAATATGTACTCTCCTACAAAGGGATGAGTACAACCCCAATATAAATTTTACAGCACAAAAGAAAAATACAAAATAATAAATTTTGATAAAATAAATCTCACAAATATACCAAGCTATCCAATTCAAAAAGTGATCTCACAACTTATAAATGATCACTTTACAACTTAAAATTTTGGCAAGATAAAATGGTCACTTAATATTGATAAGAAATAATAAAATAAATATTTTAAAGTGATTTTACTAAGATGTTTATGTTATTATAATTTGTAGACTAATATAAAAATGATTTCAAAATAAATTCACAATATTCTTTTGCATAATAAAATAAATTTTAGCAAGGAATAATTTATTATATTTTAATCAAAATGATGCTTTCAATTAATGCAAATGATCACAAAATACTTAAATAAAATTAGTATATGATAGATCTAAGTAGGCTAGTAAGCTTTTAATTAAAAAAATATCTAGCAAATATGAAAATAATTTGCACAATAAATTAATTTAATGCTTAAAATATACTTCTAAAATAGATCTAAGAATAAATGATCTTTCAAAATAAGACTAATGAAGAAATATTTCAAGAAAAAAAGGAATTTATAGGAAGTTAAAAATTTCAACAAGTTGAAATAGATCTTACAACTATCACAAGAGTTTTTCACAAAAAAATGATTGAGAAACTTTGATGTGAAAAATAATGTCCAAAGACTAATCCACCAAAAAGTATAAATTGGAAAGAATAAATAGATGGTGAAAATAGCATGAACAATAAAAAAGGATTAAGATCAAGAAAACAAACTCAAGTAATTTGAGAAAGCTTGCTTAGTTGAAGATGTTGAAGCTTCCACACTAAGGATTTCATTTTGAAATATGTGGAGAACACTTGGAAGGAAAATCTAAGAAATTTTCTCTTAGATTTGCTGAAGGGATTTTGAATTTGAATCAGGAATGCTTTCATGAAGAGAATGAGGGCTATTTATAGACAATAAGGTCATTTTGAATTATTTCAAAGTAATATATTATTCTAACATCATGTTATCATCTAATAATTTAATTTTCAATAAAAATATAATTTATATTAAATAAATATTAAATTCAAGAAGCCAAAATTTGGCTATTCACATGGGCAAGTCAAAAATAATCAAATATGGCTCTTAATATATTCAAAGCATGTAACATGCATTCATTATTAAAATCAGCTAATGTTTGAAAAGTCATAATAAATTCAATTTTAATCAAACGTGGGTCATGTAACCTATCAAATTAAAGGAAAAAAAATCCAAGGAATCCATTGGAGTTGAAATATAATATAAATTCTTTGATTATAAAATGACTTTGGCTAAAATACAGAATTTTACATATTTTTATTAATTTTGAAATATGATATTTAAATATTATGATATAATTTATATATAATCATACATATGTTAGTTATCATATAAACTTCAAATTAAATTAAAATATTTAATTATATTAAGTAAATAAAATAATTACTCTTATTAGTCATATTTTATTATCATTTATTATTTTGACAATTCAAATGTTATGTATGAAACATATAATTGAATGTTAATAAGATAGAGATTTATATAAATTAACCTCATTAAAATAATATGTTAAGTTGTGAGAAAATTTATTCATGCCAATGAACTCATATGATTTTCTAAGATAGTTATAAATGCATATAACCTAAAAAATTGTATCTCGAGCTTCACATTATCCATTTTGATCTATCTTTCATTCTTCCACTCTTATAATTTCCTCAAACATATTGTGAGATGTATTGGATATGTAATTAGAAATTGATATATCTGAAACATATAAAAACATTCATTAGAACATCCAAGCATTCATTTGTTATCATCAAAATTGATCGGATTGAACATGAGGCTCATTAAGCTAACATGCTTGAGAATAATAAGTAAAGAAATATTATGGATACGATAAATATTTTTAATATGATTATGAATAGAGAGGGTACCAATCCCTCTAACATTCCAAAATGAAAAATTAAACATAAAGAAAAGAAAAGGCGGTGGAAGTAAAAGTTAATTAAGAGAAGAGAGGAGGTAAAATGCTTTAGTGTCTGGAGGAAAATTTTAAACATTTTTTTTCTTTTAGGAATAGATAGTTTGGAAGCCTTTTTCTTTGCCCTTTAAATCATCATCCGAAAAGGATTTAGCAACATTAGTCATAGATTTAGGATAAATCTCTTGATGAGAAGTGAATTCTCCTTCTTCCAAGAAACTAGAATTTATTAAAGACAAATGAGCTTCGAGAATTGCAAGGGAGGGAACATAAAATGATTTATTAAGAAGACAAGTGGGAACACCAAACCAAAGCAAACAAGGATGCAGGGATCAAATTAGAGGAAATAGAATCCTCATTCAAAAGTTTAGAAAAAGCTATTACTGTTCACATTAGAACCATTCAATTTCTCAGAAGAAGTAAAAGGTAAATTAGCCTTATTAGGAACATTCAAAGAATCATTTTTTTTCCAAAGTAGTTTTTTGATATTTAACAGTGGTCGGCCTGGGGTTAGGAACAAAAGTTTCCTTAATAGGGATTTTCTTTTTTAGGTGAGGATGAAGAATGAAACATTCAAAATTATCGTGCTCGTGGATTTTACAATGAGAATAAAAGACAGAGAAATTTTCAAATTCAATTCTTTGCATATAACCGTAATTTTCAGATCCCACCCAAATTTTTTTGGGGTGTTTTTTTGGTAATGACCAATTCAACATGGATTCTAGCCACTGAAAGATGAGATTTTGTAGCTGTTGCTTGATCAATTTGCATCGACCGACCAAGTAAGGCACCCACAGAAAAAAGCAATTCATGGTTAATGAAATGAATTCACATATTGGGGAGAGAAATCCAAACTAGAATAATTGGGGATTCTACCTTAATATCAAATAGTGGAGTCCATTTTAGCAACCTCATTTGGTAATTGAAAACAAAATAAGAACGGTGAGATAAAACATAAGAGTAGTCCAAATCATTCATCCACTAAAACAAAAAATGGCATTGATCAATTAAACCAATCATAAAAGAACGTGAAAGTTTTAAACTATGAAAGAAAGAAAGAATGTTTTCCAGATTATGCATACGAAGAGTAAACTTTCCAACCAAATTGAATTTAAATGGCTTAGGAAACTTGTCCATAATCATATCAGAGTAGACAACCTCAGGGATGCATTGAAAAGAAGTCAAAATAAGTTCCAGGGACTCACCTGAACAACCATCCTTACTAGTGAGAATGTCTTAGAATGATTTTGAAGCAACCAAAGCAATGGTAGATGATGCCTTAGTAGGATCTTTTGGTTTTCCCTAAGAATCATCAGAGAAGACACCAAGCCGTAATGTCACTCTAAGGAAGACATGAAATCAGCCAGCGTCCATCGATTTAAGAAGGAATCCAGTGAGAATCGGTCAAAATAGCCAGCAAGCAGCGTCCAGAAAGCCAAAAATGAGAGGGGGAAAGGAAAATCTCTAGAACACAAGGAGAGGGCTCGGGCGGTGGGGTTTTGTCCCTTTAATTTTTTAATATTATTAGGGTTTAGGGTTTGTGGTTTAGGGTTTAGGATTTAGGGTTTAGATTTTAGGGTTTTAGGGTTTAGGGTTTAGGGTTTAGGGTTGTGGTGTTTCTTTTTGGAGGTGGGACTCCATGTAGATCTTAAGGGCTTTTTATTGAAGTGGTTGGGTACTACATTAAGGTATGATACACTATTTTGAAAGATAAAAATCATCACCCTATAATGGACCTAATCACCTCATAAGGACTCTGAATGGATGATGGGTCTTTGAATGTACCAGAGATGTTTCCTCTACTTTACCTAGAAAAGTAAAGTAAGGTTTATATTAATCTAGGTTCATTGAGTTCCCTATGGAGGCAAGCCTCCATAGGTAATTACATCATAAGAAATGGGAATTCCTTTGGAATACTCTCAATTAAATTAGAAATTAAGGTCTCCAAAGATTTCAAGGCTAGACTATCAAAGGATTATTTGTATTGGAAAATCAAATGGGATTGTTCAAGGAGAAGACTTATTATTGAAGCCACAGAGAATCAGTAGGAAATGCTCATAATATTAGGAAGCCTAGGGAGCATTCCAATCTATCCTATGGTTGGGCTTTATATGTTTGAAGTTGAAGTGATTAATTTTATTGAAGTTGACATTTTATTAGGAACCTAGGAATTATAATCCAACAACACAATATTGTGTAAATGCATAAGAGGTGATGATTTATGTTAGTATCCCAAAGGAAACACCTATCTCAGATCCTAAATCTAGGGAGATTTTGCATAAGCCAAAGCATGACCTAAGTCTAACCGAAGATGGGTATATGGTTTACCTCCATAAGAGAGGATAAACCACTCGACTGTTGGGATTAAAACTACCTAGAGTGGTAGCCAGCTAACTCCTCCTACATTTTAAATTCATGTAGCCAAGTCTTATGAGTTGCAAGATAGCTAAATAGTTATTATTTGGAAAGAGATTAAAGTCTTTAAACTATCTCCCTAAGTGACTAGAGCATAAGTGGTATTAGTAATGACTTAATCGATAAATGTAAAATCTTTTTAAATTTTATTTCAATTTTGACACTTCATTTTGACAAAGGCTTTAGGATTTTGATGCTTATATGCATGATCAAAATAGGTTATGGGCCAAATCAACTAGAAGAAGGTGTTCTCCATCACATGGGATGCCCTCACAAGTCAAGCATTCCCCTATCGTATAAGGATGGAGATCCTTTATGTTCAAGAGAGAAAGAATATGCATGCATGTTGTGAGACATTCAACCATTCAGCTATAGGGTTGTTAAATCTTTTAATTATATTATTTAAAATAAAGGCTTTATGGTGAGGTTATGAGTTATTTTAAATTTTAATTATGTGTTTTTAATTAGGGTAGAGAAATTAATTTTATCATAAGAGCCTAATCACATCTAAGCCACACATTAAAGCATTAAGCATATAAGAAACTAAGAAAGGATGTTATTTCTAATGCACAATCTAAACAAAACATCAAAGAATTTTAGAGACTACTAGTGCAGTCGGGCTCCGCCGCACAGCCCGAAAAGAGAAAATGGGTAATCGAGCTCAACCCTTATACAACCGATATATAAAAGAATAATTATAATTACAAATAATAAATGCTATGGGGGGCCTTCAAGTCTTCATTATTCATGTCTCCTTCATTTCTTCATATCTTTGCATCTTTTGGTGTTGTAGGCTTCAAGGCATCACATGGCACCTTAGGGGTAAGCCTTCTAGTCAATACTCATCTTAAACTCCCATAGAACTATTCCTAATTTATAATGAAAAATGACATTAAAAATAAGAAAAGTAAATTTAACTACACCTGCAAAATAAGTGTTAGCTAAAAACACATATAGCCAAAGTAGTTATATTTATAATTTGGATTTAGCACCCTGCATATGGGTAACCAAACCCACCTATCCTAACTTGGATTATGCTTAGGGGCTTAAGGAACCTACAAAGAGAGCATATATATTTATTTTTAAGTGGTCCCTTAAGCATAATCACCTGCAAAAAATAATGTTAGACTATCAATGAACTAACATCCAACCAACAATCCACATTCCTAACATCCAGTCTAAAAATGTTACATCACAAAATAAAACACAATTCCCATATGATGGGCTTGTTTTAGTTCTAAGGACTGCCAGTATAAGGTTCCATTGATGAGAGCATAGGAAAGAGCTCTCTGCTTCATCTGATGGGCTTGTGACTTCTCTTGAGGTAGTTTTCCTTCAGTTAGATAGTCCATGAATGGTTGCCTCCAATATAGCTCCTTGTCCTTTTTGGCAATGGCAACCTCTCCTTCAAGATAGAATCTCTCAATGAATTAAGAATCAATAAGAGATAGGACTTGTCTATTTTGAATTTTTATTGATGTAAACTCATCTTTCGGACATGCCAACTCTTTGGCAAGCTTTCCTAGTGCATTCGCTACTGCATTCTCTCCTAGAGGGATCTTGTATATGGTAACCTCTGGGATTTGGACTAATAGCTCCATGGTGTACTTATGATAATGATGGAGCTTAGGCTTAAGAACCTTGTAGGACCCAACAATTTGGTTGATGACTAGCTGAAAATCTCTAAAGATATTGATGTTCTGGATGCATAGTGTGACTACTAACTCCAAATCAGTAATCAAAGCCTCATACTAGGCTTCATTGCTAGTGCAAGGATTGGATAAATGGTATGAGAATCTCATCACATCATGGTCTAGAGTTAGAAAAACTATTCCTACCCCTGCCTTTCTTAGAAGAGTAGATTGTGGTTGTTCTTATTTTTGAAGGGAAGCCACACCATCAAAATACAATTCTCATCAGTGATTGCTAGTTTCCCCTAAGTTAATGATTTATTCATCAGAGCGATCATCAATAAGTGGAGAGTCAGCAAGAAATGGGTGTGTTGTTAAGAAGTTTGTCAATGCTTGTCCTTTCACTACATGGAGGGGGTACAAAAGTAATGTCAAACTATGAGAGAATCATGGACCATCATGCCAACCATCCGGATAGCATCAGTCGTGTCATGAGATACTATAGCAGATCAAGTTGAATTTATGAGAAAGCATATAATCCCATAGCTTTTGTGATGCAAAGATTAAAGCTAGGAAATGTTTCTCAATGGGTGGATAATTAACTTCAGTAGGGATTAGATGATGACTGAGATAGTAGAGAGCATTCTAATTCTCTTTATCATTGGCTTAGGCCAATTTAGCTCCAAAGGAGTCATCTATTACAGTAGTGCAGAGGATGAGTGACTTGCCCAATATAGAGGCTACTAGAACTAGCGGCATCATCAAGTAGTGCTTGATGTCTTCAAAGGAATGCTGACACTTGCCATCCCAATTGAACTAGGCATCCTTTTTGACAACTGCTAAAAATGGGTGACACCATCTTGATAGGTTGGATATGAAGTATCTTAGATATGCCAAACACCCTTGAAGTGATCTGAGTTGAGTTAGACTTATAGGGGGTGTCATTTGTAGTATTGCTTTGATCTTCTCTAGATTAATCTTGATTCCTAGGTGTCGGACAACATACCCAAGGAACTTCTCTGAAGCTACTCCGAATGCACACTTCAGAGGGTTCATTTTTAGGTTAAATTATCTTAATCGTTCAAAAACTACTCTCAAGTTAAAAAGATGGAATTTCTTTTCTCTACTTTTGACTATGAGATCATCGACATAACACTTGAATTGATGATGAATGAGTTCGCCGAAGATTTGAGTCATAGCCTGCTAGTATGTAGCACCGACATTTTTAAGTCTGAAAGTCATGACCTTATAGCAACAAATTACGATCAAAGTTCAAAAAGTAGTATTTTTCTCATCTTCATTCACCGTCTTAATTTTATTATAGCCAGATGAGCTCTCCATGAAAGAGAAGACTCCATGAGATGAGGTAATGTCCACCATCAGGTCTGAGATTGGTAGTGGAAATTCATCTTTTGGACATGCCTTATTTAAGTCCCTAAAGTCGACGCATATGCAAATTTGGTCCTTCTTTTTCTTAATTGGGATGACACTGGCCAACCAATTAGGGTATTTTTCTTCCCTGATAACACCAGATTTGATCAGTTTCTTGACTTTAAAAATGACCTGTTGTTCAATGTCTAATTAGATGCATCGAGGAGCTTGCTTGATAGGGTTAGCACTAGACTCTATCGCTAGTTTATGGACTGCTACGTCAGGAGATAAATCGAGCATCTCTTCATAACTCTGTGCGAAGTAGTCATTAAACTTAGTCAATAGCATAACTAAGTCATTAGTTTTAGTTTAGTTCAACAAGAAATTGATGTATGTTGGGCATAGATCTTCTTCAGTCCCTAAGTTGATTTCTTTGAGTTCATCAATGATTGATTTGATTTCTTCTTCAAACTCTGGCGGTGCATCCTTGACTTGGAAATCATATGGGTCATCTGAAGTTTTTAAGCACTCCTCCTTATAAGAGTTAGTGTGATTTGAAAAGAACCTATCATATTCTAAATGATTGGTGATGACTAGGCAGTAATTATCATAATCGATTAGACCCACTGTACTAAATCTTAGTCATGGTCTTGATTGAGAATACCTGTATTTGTTGTCTTGTAACCTCTTGAAGTAATCTAACCTATGGTTAGACCAAGTATGTGGGATTAGTCCCTTATTTTCTAGAATAAGAACATAAGGTGAGTACCAATCAAAAGGCAATTTTATTAAATCTTTATATGAATCATCCTCAAGTTCTACATCAACTTCTTGACTTGTGGATGATGCTCCTAGAAAAAATCTCTGAGTCTTCATAATTGTGGATGACTTAGGGGCTTCCTTAACTACCAAACCCTCAACCTTTTATGAGGAAAGTGGGGTTAGAGCTAAGGTTCCCAACCGATACCTGATTGTTTCACATATAGACTTGGATACAATCATGCTTTACTTTAGAGCCTGGCCTTCATCACTGTCCAGCTCAAGTGCTAGCTTGAAAGAAATTTGCTATTGAGAATATTTGGCTGGTGTGCTAACCATATAAGACTCATCCTCTAAACTAAATTCTAAGTCTATATGGATAGTAGGTGTACTCCTGGTAGCTAGGGTGTCTCTCCTTCTGGGTGGTCAATAAGGAGGTCTTCCATCCCTAGAGCTTCCTCTAGATCTACCTCTTCTTCTACCTGGTAGAGGTCGGGTCATCCTACCCATATGTTCAAATGTAGTAATGAACTGTGGGTGGAATCTAATCTCAGGCTCTAGTTCCTCCTCCAAGTTTATTTCTCGCTCCATTTTATTTTCAATCTTATTTCCTTTTTTCTTTTCTTTCTTTCCTTTTACTTCTTTTTATTTTTTCTTTTCTTTATTTTTTGAGCTTTGGCTAATTTCAAAAAATAGGCTTATTTGATTTTGAGGGAGGTAGTAGGTGGCATCCTCATATATGCCACCTCATGAACTATAATGGTTTGAGATCTCCTTAGTGCTTAATCCCACCTCTCATGAACTTGATGCATTGGTGCAAAGAGGATGGGACCATGTTGTTCTCACGTATCCATAATCTCCCTAGCAAAGCATTGAAATATGTATTTGAATTTATACTATGAAACTTGGCTTCAGTCTTCCACTCATAAATCTTCATTGGCAACACTATGGATCCTAAAGCCCTCTCACCTTGCTCATTGAATCCTTTCAACAACATCCTCTCTGAATTGAGTTTGGAGATGTCAATCATCAAGTAGGCAAGGGTTTTTAGACTTATAATAGTAACTACTGCACCTGGGTCAACCAACACTCTAGATAGCGAGAATCTACCCATGTCCACTGTGATGTAGAGGGAATGGTTGTGTTTGATCATCCCTAAAGACTCTTAGGATGTCCTCTAATTAGTGAGCCTCCTCTCTAGTAGCGATCAACTGAGCTAAGCATATCTCTAGATCAAGAAGAGCCTTGATTAGAGATTCTCTCATCTCTTTAGATATGATAAGGGCATCATATATGCTTAACTTAGCTGTCAACCTTCTAAGGTAAGCAAGAATGTTATAATCAACTCTGGTTGGTCCTCCACAGGCATAACCATAGGTGGAGAATCTTTTGGAGGGGCTATCTGCTCACTGGAACTAATGATTGTCTTACCTTTATCTTAAAGTGCTACCCTAGGAGTAGAACTTTACCACTACATAGGTTGACTTCAGAGACTTCATGTGGCAAGTTGGAAAAAAGTTCTACCTGCTCATCGAGTATACCTACAGCTTCTCCTATGGGACTCGATTAATTTAGAAAAGGAAAGTTCAATTCTGAATTGGAAGAGAAAGGATCAGAATTATTAGAGCAATTATTTTTTTCTAGACTTGGAGAGTTTTCAAGAAATAAAATTAAGAGCATCAGAAATAGACAAGATATAAGTGGAATCTATTTTTTTCATTGATTTCTTTTTTGGTGGAGGTACATGATAGAAATCAAATAAAGTAAGTGGGTTAAGGGTTTTAGTGCCCTTGTTCACTGATACAACACTTTTTCTAGAAGAAGAACTAGATGAAGTAGTAGCTGCAATGGTGGAGGGCTAAACTTGATGATTGATTGGACTATTGCAAGTGTGCTTCTTCTCTTGAGCTCCCACTTTCACGAGTTGTCTTTGCAACTTGCAAACTTCCTTGATGTTGGAGGTTTGAGCTGCCTTAGGTACTTGCAAGGAGAGTTTCTTGATCTTAGAAATAATCTTTTTAGAGGTTTGAGATAAAGAAATATCCCAACCTTCTTTTATCTTAAGAGGATCACATGTATCCCCAAGGATTACCCTAATAGAACTAAATGGTTGTTCTAATAAGTAATCCATAGGGAAAATTATGGCACCCGACTTATGGCTATGCTCAAGCAAGTCCTTGAAGGTGACATAGTCCTCTACAATATGGCCTAAAATGCGATGGTAGGCACAAAAGTTAGGATCATCGCTCTTTCTCACTTCCTCCGACCTATTAGGCTCTTGTAGCTAGAAATTAGGCTTCTTTAAGAGGTTTTTAAAGATTTTCCTAACTATCTCCCTCTTGAATGAATATGGCTTATTTAGTTTGTCTAGAAGAGTAGTAGGCGGGTAATAGCGGTGGATAGAGTATCAATCTTTGGGTATACTGGAGGTGGTTGTAATGGCCATTATGGCAACTATGGTGGCTGGTATGATGATCGAGGTGGTGGTAGAGGCAATGGATATGGACTCTGAGCTCTTAGTCTCTCAAGTGATTCCTACCACCTGCTTCTTTTCAAAAGCTTTTGCGGTTTAGGCTTGGATGAATGGTCTTGGAAAAGTAATTATTTGTCTTCTCCTTGTAGATTCTTGATTGATCTCAATGGTTTTATAGTAAATCCTTTGGGCATGAAAGTAACTGGGCCATGAATATTCTTAAGAAGAATCTCTATGGTATGTTGTTCGGATAGTTGTGATTCACATTTCATACTCAAGTTTTACCACCTCAGAATATAATCAATGAGGGCCTCACCAGAGTTTTACTGTGCTACAATGAGATAGCCCACAGTCACTCTTTCTTGAGCTCCAGCAAATCTCTTAATAAAAAGTTTCCCCAACTCACCAAATGTCTTTACCAAAATGTTGGGCAATTCAACATACCAATCAAATGCAATCCCTAAAAGACAGCTGACAAATAAGTGAAATAAAAGTGCATCTCTACCACTAGCATTGCAATAGCTGACTCTAAAGTGCATTATATGATACCGAGGTTTCCCACTGCCATCAAAAATCTTGAAAGAAGGTGGCACAAACCTTTTGGGATACTGAACAGTATCAAATTCCTCTCGGTAAGGTCTAACCTTTGAAATAGATGAGGTTCCTTAGGCTTCCACCAACGCTTCTCTCACTTGCTATTCCTTCATTTGTTTGAGGTCTCTCTCCTTCATGGAAGTGTTATCTATGATATTTCAATATAGGCTACTACTATCTTAATCTCTGAGGAACTCTTGGGGGTTCTAAGACATGTAGAAGCTTCAGTCCTCGACCTCCATAGGCTAGGATGTAGCTTAGTTCTAAAGTGTTAGTCGCCACAAATCTTCCTTCTTCTCTATCTGGATTTGATCATCCTTCTACCTAGTGATGGAGGCGTTGGTTGAATGGATGGCATCGTCTTCTTCAACCTTGGAGTATCAGATGGTCTCGGTGGAGGGAGCTTCGAGTATCTACCACGTGGACTTTGGTCGAATCCTCTAGAATATCATCCTTATTCAAAGCTACCCTCCCCTTCTCAAATTCCATGATCTTTACCAAAAGTCATCTCTTCTCAGCAAAGTAGTCCTCTAAGATGTTATCTAGTGAACGATCTCCAACTTTGCCTGGCTAGATCAGAACAAAGGCTCGCTGACGACCAACTGTGGAACTATGCTCGTTTGAATCTATTTAATGGATGTTGCCTTCTAGCAGGACACCCTCACTAAGAAGATCACTACCATGGAAATGATACTAGTGTCCCCTCCCTCCTCACACTATCCTGTGGGTGTGGTTTGTGGTTTGTGAGTTGCATGACTTTGGGTTGCCACTTCTTCTTCACCACAACTGAAGTGGGAGGTTGAATGGGAGAGCATGAACTTACCTCAATAGGTGGAGTAGATGGAGTGAGATCCTTAGGTCATAGTCGAATCACCAATGGAGAGTTCCTCTCCCCCGATGTAAATCTCTGAACCTTGGTATGAATAGTTGAAGGAGCGACTTGGAATAGTAATGGTGGATGGGGAATTGTGATGGATATTGGAGCTATCCTCGATGGTTGGTGGTGGTACTATCTATCTTGCGATTGGCCACGGTGGCCCAATTAGGGGAATGAGGCGAGGCCACACCGCACCTCCATGTCTCCCTCGCCACTGGGTTGCAACCTTGGCCTAGGTGGCCGTCTCTCAATGGATCTCAGGAATTGATGCTCGGGATCAGGACCTGTTGAATAATGCACCTCACCAGCATCCATAGGCTCTACCAACGGCAAGAATTGTATTGAGGCTAGCATAGTTTCCTCCTCACATAGTTGGTACCTCATAGTAGCTAGTGGTGGAGGAGATCGGCAATCCTCTAGCATCCTCCTCTCCATAACTAGAGGGGTGGAATCTACTACCACCCAAGAAAGGGGACACCGCTCGAGGAGAAACCTCCTCAGTAATATATGATGCGACACCTACCTGACCGAACTCTCTTGGTGTCATTTGATCTTCATGCTTTTGTTGCGGTGTTGGGTTGGGAGAGAGGTACACTGTGAAAGCTAGAACCTACCTTGAAGGTAGGGGAGAATTTCTCAGATGTTAAGATAGCCATCCCCTTTGAGGGGACTGAGGAGAAGGTAATAGCTCACATCAGAGATGTAAGGAACAGAGTAGCCTAAAGCATGACACTATGGTGGGACCTCCAGCCTTCCTCTTTAGAGGGAAATTTGGGCTTGGACTCAACATCAAAGTGGAGTGGCCCTCCTCCTCCTTGAATTATGAGGGCTATCCCCTCATAGGTAATTCTAACCCCCTCAAAGCCATGACCAAAGTAAATCAGGTGGGTGGCCTTAGTGGTGGTGAGATTGGCCTGATCCAAGGCCAAGTCTACACTCGAGGGGAAAGAGAAAACAAACTTTCTAGGAGCCATGGCAACTGTACTGATAAGAGACTGAGCTTGACTAACTACTCTGATATCTCTACATGTGAAAATATAATTGAATCAGACTTTGACCTTAATATTTGCCTTTAATCTCAAAATTTTGGTTTAATTTAAGTATGCTAAGTGGGGTTCATTGATTTGGAAAGATTTAGAATTTTGAAGAGAGGCTTTGCCATAAGAAATGGTTTATTGATTTTGGAACCTTCATCCAATAAATTAGGATATGTTGAATGAGGTTCTTCCATTTGGAGAGTTTTTTAGAGATGATTTTATTTTGCTAATCCTTTATTTTGATATTTTTTTATTTTGGAGCTTTCACTTAGCAAATTTGGGTATGCTAAGAGAGATCCAAGTGCATGTTTGTAAATATTTTTAAAAATATCTTTGTTGTTTGTGATGATTATTTTTTATGTATTTAATTTATTTTGATTTGACAATGGGATCTTTACTTAGTAAATTTAGGTATGCTAAGTGAATCCCAAAATGTTTGATGTATTCTGATTTTATTTTGAAAAATGAGACCCTTAACAAATTTGGTATGTTAAGTAGGACTCAAGTGTGTTTAATATATTTATAAGTGAGATTCTTACTTAACAAATGTGGCATGCTAAGTAAGATCAAAAATATTTGATGTTTTATTTTGATTTGAAAAGTGAAACCCTTAACAAATGTGTTAAGTAAGATCAAAAAATATTTGTTATGTTAAGCAGGACTCAAGTGTGTTTGTTGCATTAATTTGAAGATAGGGCTCTTACTTAACAAATGTGGTATGTGTTGAGTAATCAAAAATGTGTTTGATTTTAATTCAAGTGATTCTTACCTAACAAATGTGGTATGTTAAGTAAGCATGACTTGGTATTTATTTTATTTTGAAAGGGGTGAACTCTCATTGATTTTATAAAAAGGAGATTGTCATTTGACAAATTTGGGTATGTCAAATGGAATTCAATTGTGATTAATTTGTTTTTGGTTTGAAAAAGAGAACTCTACTTAGTAAATGTGGGTATGTTAAGCAGAGTCCAATTTTTTTTTTTTTAAAAAAGAGGGGAATTCTCATTTGACAAGTTTGGGTGTGTGAAATGGAATTCAAATGTGCACTAATTTTTTCATGATTTTGAAAGAAGACACTCTACTTAGCAAATGTGGGTATGCTAAGTAGGATCCAAGTTGTTTTGGTTTTTTAATAAGTAGGATCAATAATTTTTAAAGAGATCAATAATTATTGATCCAATTTATTTTAAAGAGATTTGAAAAATTATATATTTTTGCAAACTTCATGTGGAGTGAACTTAAAAATGATTATGTTTAAGAAAAGTGCTTTTGAAAATATTTTTCAAAAGACTTTATTTATTTTAGTTTGAGTTTTCTTAAATGAGGGATAAACCTTACCCCAACAAGCTAGTGGTAAAGAGGTTCAACAATTTGTATTTTTTATCTCCTTTATTTAGTTAGTTTACTTTTACCTATTAGGGGACTCAATAGGGATTTTAAAACCTACATGGAGTGAGGTACTAAAACCTAAATGATGTTGGATAGCTTTGCTTAAGGATGAAATTAGCTAAGTGCCACCAGAAAGAAATATAGTCTTTGGGCTTATATATAATATAATTTGGAGGTAGGATACCACATAGATCTTAGGGGCTATGTATTGAAGTGATCGAGTACTACATTAAGGTATGATTCAGTATTTTGAAAGATAAAAAATCATCACCCTATAAGCATGATGGATCTTGAATGTTTGAGATCTTTTTACTTTACTTAGAAAGAGTAGGTTTATATTAATTGTTCATTGAGTTTTGAGGAAAGCTCCATAGTTAGTACATCATAAAGAATGGTAATTCTTTTGAAATACTCTTGATTGTTAAAATTAAGATCTCTTATTTTTAGGCTAAATGGATTATTTGGTGGAAAATCTAATGGATTATTAAAGGAAGACTTTTGAAGAAAGGAGAATGACTGAATGCAATACTAAGCTATGAGCATTCCAATCTCCATGGTTGGGCTTTATATGTTTGAAGTTGAAGAATTTATTAAAGTTGACATTACATGAAATTTGGACTTATAATCCACAAGATTGGAAATGTAAGATGTGAAGATTTATCTTTGGTAGAGGAAGCTACCTCAAATCTAAATCTAGGAGCTTGAATACCAAAACTCTATCTAAGCGAAGATAGGTATATGGTTTACCTCAAAAGTGAGGATAAATACTGGGCTTACAACCACTTAGAGTGGTAGCTAACTCCTCAATGCTTAAATTCATGTAGGCAAGTCTTATGAGTTACAAGATATGGTTATTATTTAGAAGAGACTAGAGTCAACCCACACTAGAGAGACTACTGAGTGTTATAAGTAATGACTTAATCTACAAATGCAAAATCTTTTCAAATTTTGTTTCAATTTTGGATTCTTTTTTTGACAAAAGGATTTAGGATTTTGATGCTATATGCATGATGAAAATAGGTTATGGGCCAAATTTAGAAGGTGTTCTCCAGGGATGTCATGTCAACATTCCCTATCTTAAGGATGAGATCTTTCATGTTTAAGAGAGAAAATATGCATGCATGTTGTGAGACATTCAACCATTATTAAGGGGTTGAAATTTTTTAATTATCTTATTTAAAAAGTCTTTATGGTGAGGTTATGAGTTGTTTAAATTTTAATTTATGGAGTTATTAATTGGGGTATAAATTAATTTTATCCTAAGAGACTAATGTATAACACATTAAAGCATCAAACATATAAGAAACTAATAAAAGCATGTTGTTTCTAATACAAAATCTAACACATACAATTTTTAGACTACCATAAAAGAATAAAAGGGTGTGTTTGGGTTTTCACTAAGAGAAATGGGTAGGAGCTCTACCCCCAATGCAACTCATATAAAGAATAATTACAATTACAAATAATAAATGCTATGGGGGTTCTTCAAGTCTTCATTATTCATGTCTTCTTCATTTCTTCATATCTTTGCTTCTTTTCATATGGTAGACTTCAAGGAATCACATGGCACCCTAGGACTAAGCCTTCTTACCAATGCTCAGTTTAAATTGTCATAGCACTAATCCTAATTCCCAATGCAAATTATTATAATAAAAATAGAAAAGTAAATCTAACTACAGAAAATAAGTGTAGCTAAACACACATACACAAATGTTATATTTATAATTTGGACTTAAACTTGCATGGGTAAGACCATATCCTAACTTGGATTATGCTTAGGGCTTAACCAACCTAGAGCATTTATATTTATTTTTAACGCCCTTAAGCACAATCCTTGCAAAATAATGTTAGACTATCAACCTAATCGATCCACATTCCACAACATAGTCTAACATTACATCACAAAATAAAATCATTAACCATACAATCAACACATCGACTCTAATTCTAGGGTTGTGACTATTCTTGTGTGAAAAAAAGGGCTTGTAATAAGACTTTACTAGGCTTCTTTAGTTTAAGTTTTAATTTGGAGTTTGAATTTGTTTAATTTTTCTTTGTGCTTTCAATTTAAATGATTTAATTATTTATTTTCCATTTTATTTCACTTTTATTTGGTTAAGTGATATTTAGGTTTTCAAGATTGAAGAGTAGAATGAATTCCATTTTTGGATGGAATTCACCATATTCTACATCTTAACTCCTAAAGAGTCTAACTAAGGTGTTTAAGTATCTTAGTTAGCCCATTTAAATTTATGTGATTAATTTGATTTGGTTAATTTTTATTTAATTTAATTTTTATTTTCAAAATTTGAGTTTACTTAATCTTCATGTATTTTCATTGATTAATTTTGGATTTGATTTTTTGATATAATTAAATTTTGATAATTCAATATCCTTAATATTTAATGAAGTTTAAGTTTGTCTAATTTTATATATTCTGATTGATTAATTTTGGATTAGATGTTTTGATTTAATTAAATTTTGATAATTCAATATCCCTAATATCTAATGCTTTTCTTTTATTTGTTTTATTTAATATGATTATCATTTTGATGTTTGTTTAAATTCATTGATTTTATTATTTTATTTGAGTTTGATTTGGATTGGTGAATGTATTTTAATTTACTAATGATTTATTTGAAGTTTAATGTGTTCTTTTATTTGAATTACAATTTATGGTTTAACTTATTAAATTTAGCCATCTAATTTATATAAATGATTATCCCTTTAGATTAATGATTATTCTTTTATCTTAGTTCAATAAGTTTGTTTATTTGGAGTTTATTTTTTCTTAGCTTATTTTCATATTGATTGGAATTTGGAGTAATTGGATATGATTTAATAACTTTAGAGTTTATATTTAATTTTATTTTTATTTGATTTGATTATGATATTTAGAATATGAATTATACTAGTTTGCTCTCTTTTTTTTCTTGACTTCAATTGTCTATGTCCTTAGGGGTGTGAGTTTATATATATATATATATATATGGTTTAAAATGTGATTTGAATTACTTATGAATTCCTCCAAAATTTTATATGAATAACTAATCAAATAAAGCTTAGCCAATTATAATAGTTGAGTTAATTATAATTAAGGATATGTCACATAACTAAATTTTCTTTTTGATTTTAGAATTAACGTATAATAATTAGTGGTAAATTAATTTTATAATTGACTTTCATAAATTATGTTCAAACAACTTTTTATATTTAATTATAATATTTATAATACTATTGGTTTAGTTAATTTTTTTTTCTCATTTTATACTAAGTTTTACTTAGATTTTATGATAATTTAATTTGCACCTTTTTTATTTTTTTTGATCACATATTATTTTTTTTTGTCTTTTTTAGATCCGATTAAATTTAATAATAAATAAAATAATGTGGATTAATCATGATCATTTGATCAAAAATCAAATGACCCATGAGTTAATCATGGCTTGATAGGTGGAATTAAATCACTACGCCATTCGACCTAATCAAAACTATTTATTTCATACACATAAAATAAATAGTTTTGCTTTTATCTCTAAACTCTCACCAAAAGGATTAAAAAGTAAAGTGCACGGGTTCTAAAGGTTGGATCCTAACGACGCTCACATTTAACACATCAAACATTTGATCCCTAAGAGGTGGATTCTGAATAAGAGGTGGCTTCATTAAGAAGAAACAAAGCCCTATTGAGATGCTTGTTGGGTTAGATTAATACTTCAGCTATCATTCCTTTTCTTTGCTCATGTTGTTCACTTTAAATGCCTTCTCACTTCTTGAAGATAGTGTTCACTAAATTGGTCAATTTGAATAGCTTTCCTGAGATAGGAGGGAGCTTTGTCAGATGTTTCTAGGCTTTCCTCCTCACTAAGTATCCCATAAGCACACTCATGGTCGCTGCTTTCCAGAGATTCGTCATTCTCATGGATAGAATAGTTGGAAGCAAGATGGAGGATCCTTACATATGCATGGGTTGTGTAGAGAAGCGTAATTCAAATGCAGGCCAATGGAGGGAAACCTAGATGGAGAATAGGAGGTAGTTGAATGCAGGCTAGAATAAGGAAAAGAGGTTCAACATATAAAGAGATTAAAGTTGAACATTTTGTAGGAAATGTCAAGAAGATCAAGTGTTGGCTGTCTAGTAAAGGAAGAGGGTGAGAGGAGAGAGGCTTGATCTTGTAGCATGATACTGTTGAACCAAAAATGAGAGGGACAAAAAGAATTCCTACAACCGAAAAGAGTTTAAAGAGGACTAGAATTTGTATTGAGTTGGAACGACGAATATTTTTGTAGGTTATAGTTCCTCTCGACCTGTGGGCTCAGCGATGAAGCTTGCTTAAGGATAAAAGTGTTGGGCATGAGTCTTTGGCTTGGTATCCTCGCATGAGGAGAAGAGAGGGAGGTGTGCTAGCCTTGATTGATTGGAGGGAAGAACATAACCATAAGAGGATGAGATCTTGCTTTGGATGATATGGAGAGTGAAGACGGATGAACAAAGGGACTCCAATCCAATGTGGCTAGCCTTCGATTCGATAGAATGAGACACAAGGATGGCTTCAATAGCTCTTGTATGAAAGAAAGATGAGAGAGAGGTCATGCCTCTCTTAAAAAAATGGCGAGGATGAGAGTCTTCGTATGCAAGGGAGCAAAAGCTCCGCTTTCTCTCTTGTTCTTGTTTAGTTTGTGGGGATGAAAATGGAGGAGGAGATGGTATTTGGCAATGAAAACTTGGAAAGGAGTCTCAGCCCATTACTATAATCTTTTTTAGTCAAGGATGGGAGGTTCTGTATGAGAGAGAGAGAGAGAGAGAGAGATGGCTCACATGCTCCAAGCGTGTAAGATAAGATATTTTATTTTATTTTATTTTTTTAAAAGCTGGAGAGCATGTTTTCATTTGAATAGAAAATAAAAAAAATTATTTGAGATTCACATGACATAAAACAAATAAGACTTGATGCTTTTACTAGCTTTAATAAAAGAGTGATGTCTAAATTTATTATTATTTTATTTTATTTTTTGGATAAATGTGGAGAATGATAGCATACATGCATGATAAATATATGTTTTCTTGCTTTCACGTGACTAAGGATGGAATTTTTTGTTATTATTATTTTTTTTAGACTTATTCTTTAATCTTCATAATTTTTAATAATTTTGATATTATAGTTTTAATTTAACTGAAGTTTATAAATTATATATATTATAATTAATGATTATTTAAATTGTATATTTATTATTTATTTAGTAGTTAATTATTTTGATTTAATTTTAATCAAATTTATATTTTATTTTCAAATTTACTTTTATTTCTATTTTAATTATACAATGATAATGTTGATTATTTTTGTTATCTAGTTTATTTTCCCATTTTTATAGTTTGAAAAGCTTGCTAATTATATTTTGTTTCAATTGGGCTTAATTGATTTAAATGATCAATTTGGCTCAACTATGGTGTGTTTGGGTTACACTCATGTTCGATTAAGTGTTTAAGATGATTTGGAGTAATTGATCTCACTTTATTTGATGTAGATTTACATTTTAGCCCATTTTGACAAAAATTAGGCTTAATGGGCCACATTGGACTTATTTGAGTTAAATGATCAAATTTATTAAATTAAACCCAATGGTTGGCTAAATTTTATCTAATTATAAATTTTAAATGATTTTGGATGTTTGATTTGAATTAATTTTCAATTTAATTTGAATTTAGATTTAATAGGATGCATTTGGGTCTACTTGGGTTAGGTGGCGAAATCAGCCCATTTAGATCTTCATTAAATTTAGATTTGTTTAGTTTTATACTAAAACATGTTCATTTGATGATTTTGAGTATTTGGAGTGACTCAAGTTGATCAAATTTTAATTTTTTCACTTTTGACTTAGTGGAGCCCAATGGGTCAACTCTAGGTCAAATGACCTATTTGCTATTTTATGTCCCATCATGATTTATTTTTTAGTTTGTTTGCATTTTTTTGTATTGATTTCATGTTTTTGATTCAATTTAATTTGGTTTAAGTTTGATTTAATTTGATTTTATTTGGACTTAGGTGATTTGGAGCTTATTGGAATATTTTGGGTCAAATGGGTTTGTTAGGTTTTACCTTGGCTTGATTGATTTGATTATAGATTTTGGTATGGATTGAAGTGATGATTGAAGGATTGATTAATTTATGAGAAAATAAATTAAGTTAGGTTTGATTTGGATGAGATTTTGCTAAGTCCATGAAATTAGCTTTAAGAGTTTAGATATGAATTTGATTTGATTTAGATTTAGGTTTGGATCATGATTTAAAGTTGAGTTTGAGTTTTAATTTGATAAATTGATTAAAGGGTTGAATTGATCTTTAAGAAAATCAATTGAACTTGATTGATTTGATTTGGCTAAGGCTAAGTCCATAAGATAAATCATTGGGCTTAAGAAGGATTTTAATTTTGATTGATCAATGGACTTCAATCATTTGATGATTTGAATTTGGATTGATATTTGAATTGAATTTGAGGTTTGGTTTGAGAAGGCAACATAGGTTGGATTTAGGCTATAGAATAGGTGAGTCTCCTTAATCCTTGGCATAGCCTAATCTATGGTTAACCCTTCTAAGTCTTTAGGCTTAGGTTAAGAGTTCACCTATCTAAGAAGAAGAGGTTGAGAACTCACTCCAAAAGTGAGGTCAACAATATATTTAGGGTTTAGGGTTTAGGGTTTAGTATTTAGAGTATAGGTTTAGGGTTCAGATTTTAGATTAGGGTTTACGATTTTTAGTTTTTTTTAACAGTGAACAAATTCATATTCAACATTTCTTCTTTTCAATTTCATCAACCAAGTAACACACTAATTTTTCTAGGACATAAGCGACAACATAGATAAAAAATGAGCACGCATAGAGAAAATAAAAAACCTTAGATAACTGAAATTGTCTCTACTATAAAGACATAGTTCCTTAAGTAGTAGATCGGATTGGCCATTCTTCAATTTCTCCAGTTCCCATCAGAACCACCCCCGCCTCTCGAGTAGCGGGATCCATCATCATATCCCCAATCTCTCCCTCCACCAACCCATTTTGTATCATCACTCCTCCCTATAACCATTGCTCTAACCACCACATCCATATCCACCAGCCTCCATATCCCCCACCACCACTATGATAATCGTCCCCTCCACCTTCGCCACCACTACCAGATTTAGACTAAGCCTTGTCGATAGTGATATTCCTATCATCAAAGTTTTGGCCATTCTTAGGGTTTAGGTTTAAGTTTAGGTTTATTAGGATTTAAATTTATTTTTTAATTTATTTATTTCCTTCAGGCTTAAGTTTAAGGTTTAGGGTTTAGGGCTTAGGGTTTAGGGTTTTAGGGTTTATCCTTTTAGGGTTTAGGGTTTTGGATTAGGGTAGTTTACATTTAGGGTTTAGAGTTTAAACTTTAGGTTTAGTTTTTAGGGTTTAGGGTTTTTAGGTTTAGGTTTTAGGGTTTCTTTCTTTGGTTTAAATTTAGGGTTTAGGATTAGGGTTAGGTTTAGGTTTAGGGTTTAGGTTTTAGGGTTTAGGTTATTTAGGGTTTTATGTTTATGGTTTAGTGTTTAGGTTTAGTTTATTTAGGTTTAGTTTAGGTTTAGGTTTAGGATTAGGGTTTAGAGTTAGGGGTTTAGGGTTTAGGTTTGTAGTTTAGTTAGTTTAGGTTTAGGTATGGGTTATGGTTTTAGGGTTTAGTTAGTTAGGTAGGGTTTAGGTTTATTTAAGGTTAGGTTTTGGGTTTAAGATTTAGAGTTTAAGGTTTAGGCTTTAGGATTTAGGGTTTATGGTTTTTAGGGTTTAGGGTTTAGTGCTTAGGTTTAGGTTTAGTTTATTTTTAAGTTTATTTTTTTGGTTTAGTTTTTTATATAGTTTTTATTTAATTTTATTTTTGATTTATTGTATTTTATTTTAGGTTTACATTTATTTTATTTTTGATTTATTTTATTTTATTTTAGGTTTACATTTATTTTATTTTTACATTTAGGCTTAGGTTTAGGTATATGTTAAGGTTTAGCTTTAGGTTTAGGTTTTAGTTTATATTTTCATTTTATTTTATCTTTTTATTTCATTTTGGTTTAGGTTTATTTTTTATTTTATTTTATTTTTAGGATTTATTTAGTTTAGGTTTAGGTTTTAGCTTTATAGGGTTTAGGATTTAGGATTAGTTTAGGGTTTAGGGTTTATGATTTGGGGTTTAGCATTTAGAGTTTAAGGTTTAGGGTTCACGATTTAGGTTTAGAGTTTAGGGATTAAGGTTTAGGGTTTTTTTTTGGGAAACCCCATGTAGTGGGTATTTTATTGCCACAAAAAGAGGGTTACAAGGTCCTTAAATGGGATAAACTCCAGAACTACTGCTCAAAGAGCTACAATCAGCCTAAAGAGTAAATCCCCTATCTAAGTACATCCAAAAGCAAAAGAAGACAATAAAGCAATCAAAAGATACAATTAGATTAACATAAAAAGCCAAAGGAAGATTAGGGCCAATGCTCTGCAGGATGTGAGAATGCATGACACTATGGAGCAAACCTAGAAGAGGGCAAGAGAGAAGCACCTGCAAAAATGTAAACAGAAAGAAATTAGAGCAGTTAAGGTAATACAAACATAATGATAACTAAAAATAGCATAATTTGAGAATGATAGTAAAGAATTATGATAGAGAAGGCTCAGGCTCAGTCACACCAAGTTGGGGCAAATGCAAATATGCGCATCCAAACTTCAGCAGAAGGGTTACATCATAAGAGGTACTACCAAACCAAAAGGGGTGAAATCATCACGACCATCATAGCCAACTCTGTGAAGATAACAACCAGGTTGAAAGTCTTATGGGCTTTATTACGCAAACCTAAACAAAACTATATATAATATAGAGAGGAAATTGCAAAGGGCAGAAAGATAAGGGGTCCCATGCAGGAAAATTATCATCAATATTGTCACCCTGACATGAGGATACTTATACATATGAAATAGGACAGCATAAAAACCATCCACAAGAAAACACAAGAGGTAGCTTCTGAAATCACCTAAGCAAGTTGAGCCTATTAGTAACACCATCCCAAACATATGATATATATATATATATGAATCTTCAGCCGAGTACGAGAAGTAAAGTCTTGAAAATGAGCCCAATCATAATAATGAATGCAGATGTGAACAAACCTCTTATTAATGTCCATATCAGTAGTTGGCAAAAAGCATTTATAAAGGATGGCAGCATAACCCAATACTAAAAACAGCACCAAATAAAGATAGTAACTACATGAGCGATCGACAAAAAATCGATAATCTAGATCAACAAACAACGCAGAAGAAAAGGTAGTAGTGTCCATAGTACCACCATTGAATAGACATTGCATTCCAAGGAGATAGCAACACAAACTCAAAATGGGAATAGAAATAGCGGGTTAATGTAGATCACATATCGGAAATGAATAGTAGCAACACAAACAAAAATCGAGCCAACCCCAACAACAAAATAGTTAGTGCAACATTGGAACCCAGAGGATAAATCAAATGGGGATTCAAATTAGGGTCATTAGAATCCAGAAAAAATAAGATAGCAGATAACCAAGACAAAAAATAGCCAAGGCGGATAGCCAAGATATACAAGCGACAAGGGATAGCAAGATGGCCATAGAGCCTCTCAATCAGAGTAGACATTGCAATAGTTAGTAACCAAGTAGATAGAGCATAGAAACATGGATCGGAAAAGCAGCAGCCTAGACACCAATGACCAAAAACAATCAGAACATCAAAGTCAAAAATAACTTGCTGAACATAGGACCCTAAAGTCCTACAACCAACAAAGATAGAGCCAAACTTGGAATCCTGAGAAACAAGGATAACAAATATCCAAGATAATAAATAGCCAAGATAATAAAAATCAGCTAGCTGGCCAAAGAACCACCCATCAGAATAAACAGTCCAATAGATACAAGTTTAACTGAAAGAAGATGGAGAAAAGAGGAATAGATAAAGTAGTCCAAAGAATTCAGATGATAAGCATATAATAAACCAATAAGGAGATTCAAATCAAAAGCCACCAAACAGTCAACAACTTCAATAGAGGTTTGCTGAATAAAATAAACCAAAACCCCAAAAATAGCATGTAGAGTATTAATCCAGTTCAGCCCCCATACTGTAATTAGCAACAAGATGGCCAAAATTCCACCCATTCAGAGTAAATATAGCATATTTAAAGATCCAAATAATTAGATGGATAATCACAGGGTTCTGCACCATTTGACAGAGCAAGGGGATAAGAGAAATCAATTGTTAACAAAGAAAATAAGAGGCAAGGCAAGAAATAGATAATAACCACAAAGACAAGGGTAGAAATAAAACAAAATTACACCCACCATATAAAATTCCAATAAAAATAGAGATGTAAAGTAGAGAAAGGGTTTAAAAGATAATCAAGAAAAACCTTCCAGATAAAGATGATCAAGCTAGCAGCTAAACCCACAACCACATTAAAGGCAAACTGAGAAGCCATAAAGGAAGTCCAAACCTGCAAGGAATTAATAAAATTGAACAAGAAATTGCAAAATCTCTCTTGGTAGATTGGGAATATGAGGTTGGGCAAAACAATCAGCAAGACAACACCAACATCACCCTGCTGAACCAGATAAACAACCCCAGTAATAGCTTGTTGGATAAAAGCCTCAATGATCCAGACCATCCAACCACCAAGAAAGAAAATAACAACAAGTTGGACATAAGACCAACCATTCAAATTATACAATGCATAAGTTAAATCCCAGATAGTTAAGGAAGAGGTCTGGCCAAGACTAGGTGAACCAGAATATAAAAAATAGCAGCTGTTGAAAATAGTAGCATTCCAGGTTTTAACACACAAACATTTAGAAAAATGAGAGATAAGAAACAGTCAAGCAGAAAAATAAAAACCATCTTGCATTCTACAACCTCAGTATAGGCCAACTGAACAAAATAAAATAAAACCCCAGAAGCAGCATGAGGAGCAATAATCCAATTCAGCCAACATCCAAGATAGTAATTACCAACAAGTTGGATATGCACAATTTTAATAGAGCCAAAAGGTAAAAAAACAATAAATTAATTGATCAACAGCAGCCTGGATGAGAACAACAAAGACAGTAAGAAGAACACTAGGCAATAAATAGCTAACAAACATAATGTTAGCCAGACAAGAATCCAAATCCAACAACATAGGTTAAAATAACATTACAATTATTGCAACCATAGGATAAGCCAATAAAAGCATGGCAACAAAGCTACCATAAGGGTTCAAAGGGTATTATCAATGAAATCCTTTAGAGAAATCACTAGCGTAACTACCCTCCTCAGAAATCGGGAAGGAATTCATTAAACAATACCAAACCCAAAGAACCATTAATAATAACAAAGGTATTGCATTTTATTTCCTTCTGTATGTAAGAGGGTTAGCATATACATTTAGCAAATACATTAAACCAACTCAAGATCACATGGACAAAGCCCAAAAACAACAATTAAACCTTTAACATAGATGTAGCATCCATAAATAGCAAGACCCTAAACAAGGTTGGGATAATTAAACCAACAACAGATGCCACTTAGCTCAACAAAAGACCAGAAAGGAGTAATATGATGATGCATCAGTAAATTCTAAAGAAGTAGCAGCACATTAATAGTAAAAAAAGTAGAGGCAGTAAGCTCTCAATTAAAGCTAAGATAATTAGACCAATAACACGTGCCATAGAGATCAACAAGTAAACAGCAAAGGATATCAGGTTGATGCATCAACAAAGACTAAAGAAATAACAACAGTAAATAGAAAATGATCATGCAATAAAAAAGGTATTGAAACAGGTGAATCCAATAGGTTAGATTAATTTCTGAGATAAGGAAACCCAATATTGTCCAGATAAACCAAGCCATGCAAATGTTTTGAAAGGGTTAGTTGAGTAAAGAATTTTATTCCATCCAATCTAGCACCCAGATTGGCCAGATAATCAGCACATGCATTACCCTCATGCCATACATGAGTGATTTTAAAGTAGAGTTGGGCAAGGAGAGTTCTAGTTTGCTTAAGAAGGTAGTACAATGCAATATTGCCCATTTTGGTGGAAGTCAAGAGATCAATCAGCAGAAGGGCATCCACCTCAATCTAAATATTGAGCCAACCTTTTTGAAGGAATTTCAAGAGCTTTGTAAACTACCATGAGCTCAACAAAAGGAACAGAGCAGGGATTAAGGGGGTAAGCAAAGGCACATAGGACTTTTCCATTCAGATTAATGAAAATTCCACCACAGCCTGAACCTTTATGAGAGACAGAGCCATCATTGTTAACTTTAATAGTGTTAGCATGAGATTTTACCCAATAAACAATTTTGTCATCTTTACAGATGTGGTGATCCGGCAAGTTAAAACCTAGTTTATTGGCCATAAATTTTGCAACCTTTCAATTGTTTGTATTTAATTAAATTGGCATTAAACAAGTCACAGATTTTGTTTTTAGTTCTAGAAATTATCCTTATCTGATTCATAGGGATCTCACAATATTTTGCATCATTTCGGTCCAACCATATGAACCAAATAAGAGTAATAGCAGTTATGACTTTAATGTGTTCTTTAATAGTGTTGTCAAAATAAACTTCAAGAAGTTGGTATAAATTTAAGGAGCCATTGAAAATGACAATGTTAAAGAGGTCATCATACCAAATCCAAAGTTTAGAAGTAATGGCCTGTTAACAAAAACATGATTTACATTCTCAATGTAAAAATAACATTAGCATTTTGAAGGTAATTGAAAACCTTTACCCCACAACAAGGAGTCCACAGGGATGAAGTTTTTGAAAATATGCCAAGTAAGAACATAATAAGAAGTAGGGATATTGTTGTTCCAAAGTTTAGAAAACACATAAGGAAAATCATGAGTTTCTTTAATGTGAATCCAAACATTTTTAAAGTTGAAATCACCATTATATGAAAGCTTAAAAAGGATCTGATCTTGATTGGTAGGAATGATAGGAATAGCAGTAAGCTTATTTAAAAGAGAGGGAGGAATATGATCAATAAGCTTACTATTATTCCACATAATATTCTGCTAGAAAGAGTTCACTTTAATAGCAGCAGTGGAATGGGTAGAAAGTAAGTTTTCAATGGACCCACCTCTAGTCCAGTTATCTTGCCAAAAGAAAGAGGAGCCAGAGTTAATCCCCCAGGAAATTAAGGATTCGACATCCCATTTGACAGACCAAAGTCTTTTCCAAATAGGAGAGTCTACCACTTTATAAAGGAAAATGAGAGGGTGCTTTCCCTGGCAGTATTTAGCAGTCATGAAATTAGCCCATAGACTATTATTTTTTCCTAAAATTCCACCAAAGTTTATAAGAAAAAGCAGTGATAATTTCCTTGATTGGTTTACATCCAAGACCACCTTTAGCAAAAGTGCCACAGGTTTTATACCAAGAGGTCCAATGCAGTTTTTTAGAGGAATTGTTAGATCCCCAAAAAAATTTGTTAATGAGCCACTCAATTCTATTAATGATAGAGTTGGTCGGCATAATGGTTTGAATGAGATACAAAGGCATGGAGTTAAGGGTGCTCTTAATCAAAGAGAGCCTACCACCAAATGAAAGTAAGTGAAATTCCCAAATAGAAATTTTAGTAGAGATTTTTTAGATTAGCTCATCAAAAAGGTGAGATCTTTTTTGACCTTTAAAAAGAGGAGCACCAAGATATTTAATAGGGAGTTGTCGTTGTTGAAAATTAGTAATTCTCAAGATTTGATTAGTCCTATTGCTAGGGATTTTAGAAGAAGGAATGAAACAACTTTTGCCTTCGTTGAGAAAAAGACTTCTTCATTGCCAAATTTATTTAAAAGATTCTTAATAGTTTTAATGTGAGGAATTGAGGTATTACAAAAGATTATAAAGTCATCAGCAAAACTAAGATGAGTGACAAGAAGACAACCTTGAGTTTTGTAAAACATCCTAGGATTATTGTAAAAAAGATCATTCAGACTCCTTGATAGATATTCAATAGTAATAATAAAAAGAGAGGGGGATAGGGGATCCCCTTGTTCAAATCATACTTTGAAGGAAAAAATTCTAAGGATTCACCATTCATAATAACAGAGAACCAAGCATTTGTAATGCAATTTTTGATGAGGCGGATAAAATAACAAGAAAACCCAAGCAAATGAATAATTTGAAAGAGGAAATCCCAAGAGAGGTTGTCAAAAGCTTTAGTGATGTCAAATTTAAAAAGGATGTTACCACCTCTGATAGGGACGTCAATGTCATGAATCAGCTCTTGTGCTAGAAGTATGTTATCAGATATTGCTCTACCTTTAACGAAGTTAGTTTGGTTGGGGAAAATAATTTTAGGTAGCAACAGACTAATTCTATTAACAATTAATTTAGCAATAAGTTTATGATAGAAGGTGCAAAGGCTGATAGGTCTGAAATCATCCCAAGATTCAGGATTATTAATTTTGGGTTTAGTGTTTAGGTTTTAGAGTTTAGGGTTTAGGGGTTAAGGTTTTAGGGTTTAAGGTTTAGGGTTTAGGGTTTAGGGTTTAGTCTTTAGGGTTTTTAGGGTTTAGGGTTTAGGTTTAGGTTTTTGGTTTATGTTTTAGATTAGGGTTTAAGGTTTTCAGTTTTTTTTAATAGAGAACAAATTCAGATTCAACATTTCTTCATTGTGATTTCTTCATCCAAGTAACACACCAATTTTTCTAAGACACAAGTGACAATATAGATAAGAAATGAGCATGCATAGAACAAATAAAAAACCATAGATAACTAGAACCGTCTCTACTCTAAATACATAGTTCCACAAGCAGCAGATCGAATTGACCTTTCTTCAGTTTCTCTAGTTCCCATCATAATCACCTAGGCCTCTCGAGTAGCAAAATCCACCATCATATCCCCAATATCTCACTCCACCACCACCACATTTGTAACCATTATCGCTCCTCCCGTCGGCATAACCACCACTGCTCTAACACCACCTCCATATTCACCAGCACCTCCAAATCCCCAAACACCACAACAATAATCACCGCCACCTCCTTTGCCTCCACCGCCACATCTAAAATGAGCCTGGTTGACGGTGATGTTCCGACCATCAAGGTTCTGCCCATTCTTTCGGTTTAGGTTTAGGTTTATTAAGATTGAGGGTTTAGGTACATTTTTTAATTTATTTAGTTACTTTAATTTTAGGTTTTGGATTTTAGTTTTAGGGTTTGTATTTAAGGTTTAGTTTAGGGTTTATGATTTTTTTAGGGTTTCTTTTTAGGATAAGGTTTAGGGTTTAGGGTTTAGGGTTTAGGGTTGTAGGTTTTTTTTTTAAATTTAGTAAACAAGTAGGTTTTGGTTTATTTAGGTTATTTTATTTATTTCTTCTTTATTTTGGTTTATTTTATTTTTTATTTTTATTTAGGTTTATTTTTTTATTATTATTTAGTTTAATTTATTTATTTTAGTTTATTTTTTAGGTTTAGGTTTAGGTTTAGGTTTATTTTTTAATTGAGTTTTATTTTTATTTTATTTTTAGGTTTAGCTTTTATTTAGGTTTATGTTTTTATTTTTTATTTAGGTTTAGGTTTTAGGATTTTATTTTAAGTTTTTTTAAGTTTTATTTTTTAGTTTAGGTTTAGGGTTTTTTTAGTTTATTTTATTTTATTTAGTTTAGGTTTAGGTTTATTTTATTTTGTTTATTTTATTTTTATTTTAGGTTTACATTTATCTTTTTAGTTTAGGCTTTAGGTTTTATATTTTATTTATTTTTAGGTTTATTTTTTAGGTTTAGGTTTTTATTTAGTTTTTATTTTATTTTATTTTAGGTTTATTTTATTTTTATTTTATGTTTAGTTTTTTATTCTTATGATTAGTTAACTTTTTAATTTAGGTTTAGGTTTCTATTTTTTATTTTAGTTTATTATTATTAGTTTATTTTATTTTATTTTTAGGTTTAGGTTTAGGTTTTATTTTAGGTTTTTATTTTATTTAGGTTTAGGTTTATTTATTTATTTTATTTTTAGGTTTTATTTAGTTTAGGTTTAGGTTTTCTGGTTTTTAGTGTTTAGGGTTTATGGTTTAGGCTTTAGGATTTAGGGTTTAGGGTTTTGGGGTTTAGGGTTTAGGGTTTAAGGTTTAGAGTTTAGGGTTTAGGGTTTGAATGTTTTTTGGTTTTTAGGGTTTAGGGTTTTAGGGTTTTAGGGTTTAGAGTTAGTTTTTTTGGAAACCCATCGGAGAATTTTATTGCCACAAGAGGGAGTAGTTTATTTTTAGGGTTAAGGGTTTAGGGTTTATTATAATGGTTAGGGTTTTGGGTTTAGGGTTTAGCATTTTGGGTGTTGGGTTTAAGGTCGTAGGTATAGGGTTTAGGGATTATTTTAGGGTTTAGGTTTTAGGGTTTAGTGTTTATGATTTAGGGTTTAGGGTTTAGGGTTTAGGGTTTTGTTTTAAATTAAGTAAATTGGTAGGTTTAGGTTTATTTAGTGTATTTTATTATTATATTTTAATTTAGGTTTATTTTTTATTTTTATTTAGTTTATTTTATTTATTTTAGGTTAATTTATTTTAGTTTAGGTTTTTTATTTTAGTTTCTTTTTTAGGTTTAGGTTTAGGTTTATGTTGATTTTTTAGTTTAGTTTTATTTTTATTTTATTTTTAGGTTTAGGTTTTATCTTTTATTTTAAAGTTTTGGTTTAGCTTTTTATTTTATTTTCCTAGGTTTAGGTTTTAGTTTTCTATTTTTGATTTATTTTTAGGTTTTTTCTTACCTTAGGTTTAGGTTTAGTTTTTTGTATATTTTAGTATATTTAGTTTAGGGTTTAGGTTTAGTGCATTTGAGATTTAGGTTTAGGTTATATTTATTTTAGTTTAGTTTATTTTAGTTTAGGTTAGGTTTATTTTATTTTTATTTTAGGTTTAGTTTTTATTTAATTTAGGTTTTTATTTTTTTAGTTTAGTTTAGGTTTTTATTTATTTTATTTTCCTTTAGTTTTTATTTTTTATTATATTTTCTTTTTAGGTTTAGGTTTAGGTTTAGGTTTTAGTTTAGGCTTTATTTTATTTTATCATTTTATTTAATTTTGGTTTAAGTTTTTAGTTATTATTTTTAGGTCTTATTTTGTTTAGGTTTAGGTTTTTAGGTTTTTAGGGTTTAGGGTTTAGGGTTGTAGTTTTAAGTTTAGGGTTTAGGGTTTTAGGGTTTAGGGTTTAGGGTTTAGGGTTTTAGGTATAAGGTTTAGGGTTTAGGGTTAGTTTTAGAGTTTAGGGTTAAGGGTCTAGGTTTTTTTTTAAATTTTTTAAATTTTTAAATTTTTTTTAAAGTAAGTAAACTGGTAGGTTTAGGTTTATTTAGGTTTTTTTTGTTTTTGTTTATTTTATTTTCTATTTAATTTAAGTTTAATTTTATTTTTATTTCATTTAGTTTACTTATTTTAGGTTTATTTATTTTAGTTTACATTTATTTTAGTTTATTTTTTAGGTTTAGTTTTAGGTTTAGAATTCTTTTTTTGTTTAGTTTTATTTTTATTTTATTTTTTAGGTTTAGGTTTTATTTTTTATTTTTAGGTTTAGGTTTAGGTTTTTATTTTATTTTTTTAAGTTTAGGCTTTAGGTTTTAATTTTAGGTTCATTTTAAGGTTTTATTTTTTTTACTTTAGGTTTAGGTTTATTTATAGTTTATTTTATTTTATTTAGTTTAGGTTTATGTTTAAATTTAGTTAATTTTAAGTTTAGGTTTAGGTTTTATTTATTTTAGTTTATTTTATTTTAGTTTTTGTTTAGGTTTATTTTATTTTTATATTTGGATTATATTTTTTTTTTTAGTTTTGGGTTTAGGTTTTATTTTTTATTTATTTTTAGGTTTATTTTTTAAGTTTGGGTTTTTATTTAGTTTTTATTTTATTTAATTTTAAGTTTATTTTATTTTTATTTCATGTTTAGATTTTATTTTATTTAGGTTTTTATTTTTTTTTAGTTTAGTTTGGGTTCTTATTTATTTTATTTTAGTTTAATTCTTAATTTTTATTTATTTTATTTTTAGGTTTAGGTTTAGATTTATGTTTTTGTTTTGGTTTTTATTTTATTTTATTATTTTATTTTATTTAGGATTAGATTTTATGTATTTATTTTATTTTAAGGTTTTATTTAATTTAGGTTTAGGTTTTAAGATTTTTAGGGTTTAAGGTTTAGGGTTTAGGGTTTGGGGTTTAGGGTTTTCGGTTGTAGGTCTTATGATTTAGGGTTTAGGGTTTAGGGTTTAGGGTTTAGGGGTTTAGGGTTAGTCTTAAGGTTTAGGGTTTAGGAATAACGGGCTTTTTTATTTTTATTTTTATTTTTTATTTATATTTTTTTTCAGGTTTAGGTTTAGGTTTAGATTTTAGTTTAGGTTTTTGTTTTATTTTTTTTATTTTAGCTTGGTTTATGTTTTCTTATTTATTTTATTTTTATGTTTTAGTTAGTTTAGGTTTAGGTTTTTAGCTTTTTAGGGTTTAGGGTTTAGGGTTTACGGTTTGGGGTGTAGGGTTCAGGGTTTAGGGTTGTAGGTTTTATGATTTAGAGTTTAGGGTTTAGGGTTTAGGGTTTAGGGTTTAGGGTCAAGGGGCTTTTTTTTTTAAAATTTTTTTGAGGTTTAGGTTTAGGTTTAGGTTTTAGTTTAGGTTTTAATTTTATTATTTTATTTTATTTTAGTTTATGTTTTCTTAATTATTTTATTTTTAGGTTTTATTTAGTTTAGGTTTAGGGTTTAGGGTTAGGGTTTAGGGTTTAGTGTTTAAGTTTTAGGGTTTAGGGTTTAGGGTTTAGGGTTTAGGGTTTAGGGTTTAGGGTTAGGGTTTAGGGTTTAGGGTTTTTTTTCTTTTTATTTAGATTAGTTTATTTATTTTAGGTTTATTTATTTTAGTTTAAGTTTTTTATTTTTATTTATTTTTTAGGTTTAAGCTTAGGTTTATGTTTATATTTTACTTTAGTTTTATTTTAATTTTATTTTTTAGGTTTAAGTTTTATTTTTTTATTTTTAGGATTATGTTTAGGTTTTTATTTTATTTTTTTAGGTTTAGAATTTAGGTTTCTTTTTTAAGTTTTTTTTAAGTTTTTTTTACCTTAAGTTTAGTTTTATTTTTAGTTTATTTTATTTTATTTAGTTTAAGATTTAGGTTTAGTTTATTTTAGGTTTAGGTTTAGTTTATTTTAGTATGAGAGTCTCCTTAATCCTTAAGGCATAGCCTAATATTATGGTTAACCCTTCTAAGTGTTTAGGCTTAGGTTAATTGTTCACCTAATTACTAGCAGTATCTTATGACTAAGGAAGTCTTAGTGTTTAGATGACTCCTAGGTCTAAGAAGAAGAGGTTGAGAACTCACTCCAAAAGCGAGGCTAACAAAAGGACCCCCAATAGGTGTGAGTTAACTGACAAGGCACACCACATATATTGGAGTTGACTGAGACGATCAACAACATCCAAAGGATTGCAAGTACTAACGAAAATGATCTATGCCTATGTCCGAAAGGTAGATAGAATCATGATCTTAGTAGAATGCAACTCAACTTATGCTAAGGGAATAAAAGAGCAAAAAAGATTTGGTTGGAATTTCATGTTAAGGACATGAAGAAAGATCCGCTAAGGGATCACACATGCATTGGGCATGACATGTGAGAGGTTTATGCTGAGGGCATAAAAGGGGAAATACGCTAAAGATTGAGTATATGAACCTTCCACTAAGGAAGCAGGTTCAAGCTATCCGCTGGGGATATAGATTTGAGTTTGATTGTGAATTTGATTAGTTTTGGTGTGTATCCAGAGGGGATAAGAATCTATAACCCACTAGGGATCAAGATCGAATTTATTTTAGTTTATTTTATTTTAATTAATGTAGAGGCATATCCGCTAGGGATATGGATTTGAATCCGGTAGGGATTGGGAATGTGAAGCTTGCACTAGGGAAGTAGGTTTGGGCTATTCGCTGGGGATAAGAGTTTGATTGGATTTCTTATGGCTCCACTCGGGAGAATGATTTTGAATTGAGGGTACATCCACTAGAGACATAAGCCTGGTTAAATTTGATAGATTTTGATTTTGATTTAGGCTCCACTAGGGAGACTAAATTAATTTGC
Organism: Cymbidium sinense; assembly: GCA_021442155.1. Lineage (NCBI taxonomy): Eukaryota > Viridiplantae > Streptophyta > Magnoliopsida > Asparagales > Orchidaceae > Cymbidium > Cymbidium sinense. The sequence continues at coordinate 276,376,576 of CM038215.1, read as the reverse complement.
ACCTTACTGGGGTAATGTTTGGTTTGTTCGATATGTTTAATTTGACTCCATTAGGAAGGTTGGTTTTGAATTTGGTTTGTTATGGACCCTGTCGATGTGCGATGGACCCACTAAGAAAGAGCCATGGAGGCCTTAGCCTATCTTTGATTTACAAATCCATAGGGGTAGTCCACCTGCCATAGGGTAGGGCTTTCTGACCTACGGTTGCCTTTCAGCGTGCAATGGTTGTACAAGGAAGATATCATAGTAGACTTACATCTTCAAAAGTAGGGATCTGTCATTGTGGTGATCTGTCGATTGCACAATAAATCAAACCCAACTTAAGGAGAGTACTAAGTGAGTGTCATTGGGGTTCTTAGCTCAACTCAAGAGTAGTCCTAATGATTAATTTAATTTATATTGATTTGATTTGATTCAATTTGAATTAATTTAATATGGTGTTTTATGTTGTGGATCCTATTGGTGTGCGATGGACCCACTAAGAAGGGGCTATGTCGATCTTGGCCTAACTCAGATTTACAAGTCCAAAAGGGTAGTCTACTAGTAACAGTGTAGGACTATCCGACCTTAGGGTTGCTTTTTGGTGTGCAATGACTATGTTAAGGATAAAAGCATAGTAGAATTACATCTTCTAAAGTGGGGAACAACTGCTGGGGTGACCTATTGATGGTGCAACAAATCAAACCCGACCTAAGGCGACTACTAAGTGAATGTTGCTGAAGACTTATGTTAGCTCAAGAGTAGTCAGGATTAATTTCATTTAATGGATCCCATCGGTATGCAATAGATCATCGTGAGAAGGGGTCATGTCGGCCTTGGCCTAACTTAGATTTACCTATCCAAAGGGGTAGTCTATTGACTGAAGGGTCAGAGTATATGACCTAAGCGGTGCCTTTTGGTGTGAAATAGTGATACCATAAATAAAGCATAGCAGACTTACATCTTCCTAAGCAGGGACCAACGGTTGGGGTGACCCATTGATATACAATAGATCAAACCTCACCTAGGGCTGTCCGTCGGTGTGCAACGATCATGCTGGAAAGAATGTGTAACAGACTTACATCTTCCAAAGTGACAATGATTGCCGGGGTAACCTGTTGGTGGAAAAATAGATTGAACCCAACCTAAGTATGACTACTGAGAGAGTGTCACAGGGGACTTATCTCAACTCAAGAGTAGTCAGGCGATTCCTATAAGGAGTTTTGCTAACACTGCCCTAAAGATAGGATGCCTTTTTTGGAAAGGTGCCACTAGGGGCATTAGTTCCTAATCCACAAGTGAAAATATATTTTATTTATTTATTATTGTTGACCCTGTTGTTGTACGAGGGGCCACACTGAGAAGGGGCTATGTCAGTCTTAACCTATCTCAGATTTATTGGACCAAAGGAGAATCTGTGCATCCGCTAAATAAAATCTCTAATAAAAGGGGTGATTATTAGGAATGGGGGACTGTCCAATCTAAAAGTAACTCTGGTAGTGTCTAAATGCGGTGCAAATGATGTGACCCAAGTAGAGTGCCCGTAGGGGAAGTGCCACTAGTGGTGTTTTCCTGATCCTTGAAGAAACAATGCCTACAGGTATTCGGTTGCCAACTTAAAGAGAAAGTGTTGTAGTCTTACATCTGCCAAGAGTGATGTATCCAATGGGTGGGTCGTTGTCAGCATAGTGAACACCAATCAATCTAAAGTGTCCATCGGTGTGCAAGAATCAATCTATAAAGAAGGCAAGTAGACTTACATCTCCCTAAAGTGGAATTGATTGTCGAGATAGTCTGTCATTGGCTCAACATGTGCTATATGACCTAGAGCATTCGATTGTGCAATTGTACTTAGAAAGAAAGCGTAGTAGACTTACATCTACTAAAGTAGGGACCAACCATTGGGGTGACCCATTAATGGAATAACAGATCAAACTCGACCTAAGGGTGACTACTAAGTAGGGAGTCACAAAAGGGAGGACTTAGTAGTGAAGGAAAGGAGCTATGCGGGACTTACCCTAATCCTCTACTTGACCAAGTCATCCGCGATGGCTAGTTTAAGAAGGGTAGTAGACTTACATCCTCTTAAATGAATCCAATGTGAGGGTAGCTTACAGTGAGGTCTACCATGCTAACAAGGCACTCATCGCATGGGTCAAATCATAAAGAAAGCATAGCGAGACTACATCTTCACAACGGGACCCTTTGATACTTAGGGTAATCATCTCGACTTGAAGAAGCTAATTATTAAGTGTGAGAATCCCACATCAAAATTGCAGATAATGGATGTGTATGTGTGTTTATGTTATGAAAGAATGATAGGATGCCACTTGGGTTCTCTTACACCTATCTAAAAACATTAAAGAATGGATGAAATGGTGCTAGAGCAATGTGACTCCACCAAGAAAGGATGTGCTTGGGTTCTCTAAACCTAATTTAATTATGCTAGTCAAAATAGGATGCCTCTTGGGTTCTCTTACACTTATCGTAATACCAATAGATAATTGTGTGTAGTTTGTGTTTATGTTGATGAAGGATAGGATGCCACTTGGATTCTCTTACACCTTTCTTAAATGCATTGTGGCAGATTTACAGATGAAAATTCATTCAATTTGAAGAGATTTAATTTGAAATGGAATTTTCATTGATGATAATTACTTTCAAACATTCTTTTATGGGTAATACTTCTCTAAGTAGAGCCCATTGATCGGAAGCATTAGGCTCTCCTTTATGGTTGATGAGTTGATAAGATCCTCTTTTGTAGGCCTTCTCTATGAAAAAAGGGCCTTCCCAAGTGGGTTCAAATGTGCCACCCATCTTCGGGCAATAATTGGTCTCCTTAGAACTAAAACAAGCTCTCTACTTGAAAAGCTCTAAGGTGGATCAACTTATTGTGAGCTTGAATTATTTTGGCCTTGTACAACTCGAGGTTGGCATGCTCAAGCATCTCTCCTCCAAACCGAGCTCTTCTAACCACAACTTGGCATTCTGTTTTGTCGTGGTCTTGCTACCCACAGCTATCCTTAGTGATGGGAGTTGAAATTTTAATGGTAGACGACTTTAGACCCCACTAAGGAGAAAGGAGTAGATTGAGTTGGAGTTCTATAGGTGGTCGATAAGCCCATAAATCTTCTAACTACTCATGCCATTATCACTTGTTATCATCAGTGTCTTCTTGAGTATCGAATGAGAGTTTTGTTAAGAGCTTCTACTAGACCATTAGCGTGGGAAATAGATGAGTATCTCCAATCTTTGTTGTATCACCAAGAGAATTTGTTGATCTTGGTGCTCTTGAATGCAGTACCATTATCAGATATAATTCATTGAGGCACCCCGAACCTATATATGATATGGTTCCTAAAAAACTGGAGCACATGCTGGGCTTTGACCTCCCTGAGAGGTATCACCTTTGCCCACTTGGAAAAGTAATTAGTAACGTTAAGGATGAATCAATGAATTTTGGAAGAAGGAGGATCGATCAAACCCACAATATCAGTACCCCAACACTCAAATGGCTAAGAGGCCAATGTTGGATGTAGAATGTTGGGTGGTTAGTGTAGGACCACTCCATGGTCCTAACATTGGTGACAACACTTGGCTGCATCCATGCAGTCGGTAATCATCATAGGCCAGTAGTACCCCAATCTCTTGATCTTAGTATTCATCATTGAACCAGATTGGTGAGCTCCGTATAATCCTGGGTGTACCTTGGTCACAATTTTATGGGCTTCATGCTTGTCTAAACAACATAATCACTTATGATCAAAGGACCAGGTATAAGGCTCCATTGATGAGAGCATAGAAAAGAGCTCTGCTTCATCGATGGGCTTGTGACTTCTCTTGAGGTAGTTTCCCTTTAGTTAGATAGTCCATGAATTATTGCCTCCAATCCCAGCTCATCCTTTTTGGCAATGGCAACCTCCCTTCAAGAGAATATCTTGATGAACTTAGAATCAATAAAGATAAGACTTGCCTTTTTGAATTTTTATTGATATAGACTCATCATCTAGGCATGCCAACTCTTTGGCAAGCTTTGCTAGTGCAACCACTACTGCATTCTCTCCTCGAGGGATCCTATATATGGTAACCTATGGGATTTGGACTAACAGCTCCATGGTGTACTTGTGATAATGATGGAGCTTAGGCTTAAGAACCTTGTAGGACCCAATGATTTGGTTGATGACCAGCTGAGAATCCCCAAAGATGTCGATGTTCTAGATGCATAGCATGATTACTAACTCAGGCGCAATCAAAGCCTCATACTCGCTTCATTGTTGGTGCAAAGATTGGATAAATGGTATGAGAATCTCATCATCACGCTTGGAGTTAGAAGGACTATTCTACCCACGACTTTCTAGAAGAGTAGATTGTGATTCTTTTACTTTTTGAGAGGAAGCGGCACCATCAAAATACAATTTTCATCAGTAATTTCTAGTGTCCCCCAAGTTCATGATTTGTTCATTGGGGAGATCGTCATTAAGTGAAGATCAGGAGGAAGTGGGTGTGCTACTAAGAAGTCAACCAATGCTTATCCTTTCACGCATGGAGGTACAAAATGTCAAACTATGAGAGAATCATGGACCATCGTTACAACCATCGGGTAGCATCACCATGTCATGAGATGCTATAATGGATTGAATCTGGAGATTAACTTCACTTTATGAGAAAGCATATAATGACATAGCTTTTGGGATGTAAAGATTAAAGCTAAGAAATGTTTCCCAATGGGTGGATAATTGGCTTCAGTAGGGATTAGATGATGGTTGAGATAATAGAGAGCATTCTCTTTCCCATCATCATTGGCTTGGGCCAACAAAGTGCCAAAGGAGTCATCTAATGCATCAGTGTAGAGAATGAGTGGCTTGCGATGTGCTAGAACTGGCAGCATCTTCAAGTAGTGCTTGATGTCTTCAAAGGCATGATGGCACTTATCATCCCAGTTGAACTTAGTGTCCTTTTTGATAAGTGTTGAAAATGGATGGAACCTTCTTGATAGGTTGGATATGAAGCATCTTAGATATGCTAACCACCCTTGAAATGATCTAAGTTGAGTTAGACTTTTAGGTGGTGTCATTTCTAGTATCCCTTTGATCTTCATCAAATTGATCTCGATTCCTCGGAGTTAGATAATAAACCTAAGGAACTTCTTTAAAGCTACTTCGAATGCACACTTCAGGGGGTTCATTTTGAGGTTAAATTATCTTAATCGTTCAAAAACTACTCTCAAGTTAAAAAGGTGGACTTCTTTTTCTTTACTTTTGACTACAAGATCATCGACATAACACATGACTTGATGATGAATGAGTTCATTGAAGATTCAAGTCATAGGCCTCTTATGTGTGGCTTTTTTAAAGCTGAAAGTCATGACCTTATAATAATAAATTTTGATCGAGGTTCAAAAAGTAGTATTTTTTTCATCTTCATTGGCCATCTTAATTTTATTGTAGCTAGATGAGCCATCCATGAAAAAGAAGATTGCATGAGATGAGGTAATGTCCACCATCAGCTCTGGGATTGGTAGTGAAAATTCATTTTTGGACATTCCTTATTTAAGTCTCTAAAGTCAGCATATGTGAATTTGGCCCTTCTTCTTCTTAACTGGGACAACGGCCAAACAGGTCATTTTTCTTTTATGATGACACTAGAATGGATCGATTTCTTGACTTCAAAAATGACCTGTTGTTCGATGTCTAATCGCATGCATCTAGGAGCTTACTTGATAAGGTTAGTGCTAGGCTTGATTGCTAGTTTGTGGATTGCTACATCAGGAGATAAACTAGTCATCTCTTCATAACTCCATGCAAAGTAGTCCTTAAACTCATTCAATAGCTTAACTAAGTCATTGGTTTCAGTTTGGTTCAATAAAGAATTGATGTATGTTGGGCATAGATCTTCTTTAGTCCCTAAGTTGATTTTTTTGACTTCATCAATGGTTGATTTGATTTCTTCTTCAAACTCATTGGTCATCCTTACTTAGAAATCATCAAGTTTTAAGCACTCCTCCTCATAAGTGTTAGTGTTATTTGAAAAGAACTATCAGATTCCAAATGATTGGTGATGACTAGGTAGTAATTTTAATCATTGATTGGACGTAAAATCCTAGTCCTTGTCTTGATTGAGAATGTCGCATTTGTTATCCATAACCTCTTGAAGTAATCTAGCGTGTTTGGACCAAGTATGTGGGATTTATCCCTTCTTTGCTAAATTAAGAACATAAGGTGAGTACCAATCTTTATATGAATCATCCTTAAGTTATACATCAACTTATTGACTTGAGGATGATGCTCTCATATAGAATCTAGAGTCTTCATCAGTGGATGACTTGGGCTTCCAAATTACCAAACCCTTAACTTTTGTGAGAAAAGTGGGTTAGAACTAAGGTTCCTAATTAATTCTTGACTAATTCACATATAGACTTAGATACATCATGCTTTGCTTTAGAGCTCAGTCTTCATCACTGTCTAGGTCAAGTGTCACCTCAAAAGAAATTTCTATTGAGAAGAGATGGTGGTGTGCTAACCATATAAGACTCATCCTGAACTAGATTCTAAGTTTATATGGATAGCATGTGTACTCCTTGTAAGGACATATCTCTTTTAGGTGGCCAATAAGGTCTTCCATCCCTACTCGGATCTTTCTTCCCTTTGGTGGAGGTCGGGTCATCCTACCCATATGTTTGAATGAAGTAACGAACTATGGGTGGAACTTAATCTCAGGCTCTAGTTCCTCCTACAAGTCTATTTTTCTCTCCCTTTTATTTTTAATCTTGTTTTCTTTTTCATTTTATTTTTCTTTTATTTTTGAGCTTTGTAAGTTCACAAGAATAGACTTGTTGATCTTGAGGGAGGTAGGCCACATCCTCATATATCGACCTCTTGAGCTGTAAATGGCTTGAGATCTCCTTTGACATTCGATCCCACCTCTCATGAAAATGATGCAGGTGTAAAGAGGATGTGACCATGTTGTTCTCATGTATCCACGATCTCCAGCAAAGCATTGAAAGATGTATCAATCTATGTGTAAAACTTAGCTTGAGTCTTCCACTCATCAATCTCCATTGGCAACACTATGGAGCCTAAATCCCTCTCTCCTTTCTCAGAATCCTTTCAATATCATCCTCTATGAATTGAGTTTAAAGATGTCAATCCTCAAGTAGGCAAGGGTCTTTAGACTCATAATGTTGACTCACCACGGTCAAGCAACACTGGATAGCTAAATCGCCCATTTCCCGTGTGATACAAGGTGATGGTTGTGATCATCCTAAAAGCAAGTCTTCATCACTAAAGTGACTCTAGGGATGTCCTATGAATAGTAAACCTCTTCTATAGCGATCAAGCGAGCTAAGCATATCTACGGATCAAGAAAACTTTTATTAGAGATTCTCATCTCTTTAGATAAGATAAGGGCGTCATATATGCTTAGCTTAGCGGCAACTTTTAAGGTGAGCTAGAATATTGTAATCAACTCGCTAGTCCTCCAGCATATCCATGTGGGTGGAGAGTCCTATGGAGGGGCTATCACTCACTAGAACTAATGACTTGCTTACCCTTATCCTGAAGTGCTACCCTAGGAGTAAAACTTTACCACTGCATAGGCTGACTTTAGAGTCCTCATGTGGCAGGTTGGAAAAATGTTCTTCCTGCTCATCGAGTATACCTACAGCTTCTCTTATGGGACGCTTGATGTCGGTTGACTCCAAGTCAATCTCAATGGTTGAACCCGATTGATTTAGAAAAGGAAAGTTTGATTAGATTAGAAGAGAAATGATCAAAATTATTAGAGCTATTATTTTTTTTGACTTGGAGAGCTTTCAATAAGAATAAAATAAAGAGCATCATAAATGGACAAAATGTAAGTGGAATCTATTTTATTCATTGATTTTTTTTTAGGTGGAGGTATATAATAGAATCAATTAAAGTAAGTGGGGTAAAGGTTTTAGTGCCCTTGTCGTAATATGATAGTCTTGTCAAAAGAAGAAATGGATGAAGTAGCTGCAATGGTGGAGGGAATACTAGACTTCGATTGGTGGTTACCTTCTTGAACTATCCCAAGAAAGTGTGGACTATTGTTCTTGAGCTCCCACTTTTCTCAAGTTGTCTTTGTCAACGCAAACCTTCCTTAATGTTGGGTGGTTTGAGAGTCTTAGGCACACAAGGAGAGTTTCTTGATCTTAGAAATAATCTTTTTTAGAGGTTTAAGATAAGAAATATCCCAACATTATTTTGTCTTGAGGATCACATGTATCCCCAAAGATTACCCTAATAAAACTAGATGGTTGTTCTAATAAGTAATCCATGGTAAATATTATGGCACCCAACTTATGGCATGCTCAAGCCAATCCTTGAAGGTGACACAGTCTAAGACATGGCCTAACATGTGGTGGTCATGGCAAAGTTATCATCATTTCTTGCCCACTTCCTCAGCTTATTCTATAGTAGCTAGAAATTAGGCTTCATTAAGAGGTTTTTAAAGATTTTCTTGACTACTGCCCTCTTGAATGAATATGTCTTGTTTAGTTTGTCCAGAAGAGTAGGTGGGTAATAGCTACCTGGCAGTGGATAGGAGTTCTGCTGTTGGGTATACTACTAAGGAGGTGGTTGTAATGGCCATTGAAGTGACTGTGGTGGCCGGTATGATGATCGAGGTGGTGGTAGAGGTGGTGGATGTGAGGGCTCTAGGTCTCTCAAACTAAACTAAGTGGTACTTCCCCATCCATGCCACTTGCCCACTTCTTTTAAAGCTTTCTTAGGTTTAGGCTTGGATGGTCTTGGAAAAGTAACTATTTGTCTTCTCCTTATAGACTAGCCACTTTGTTGATTAACTTCTCAAAGGTTTTGATAGTAAATCCTTTGAGCATAAAAGCAACTGAGCCATGAATATTCTTAAGAAGAATCTCTATGTGTTGTTGGATAACTGGTTCTTATTTCATATTCAAGTTTTTCCACCAGAATATAATCAATAGGGTCTCACGGTTTTATTGTGCTAGAATGAGATAGCCGTCACCCTTTATTGAGCTAGAAAATCTCTTAATGAAAACTCAACAAATATCTTTATCAACCATTGGCGTTGATTATGTCGAATGCAATCCCTAAAGACTATTAACAAATGAAAGAAGTGCATTGCTATAGCATTACACAAGCTCTAAAGTATGCTATATCTTTGCGAGGGTTCCCGCCATTAAAATCTTGAAAGAAGGTAGCACAAAAGTTTTGGGATCTTGACGTAACAAATTCCTCTAGGTCGGGTCCCTTTGGAATGAATGAGGTATGGCTTGGGCCAATGCTTCTCTCACTTGTTCCACCATTTGTTTGATGTCTCTCTCTACATGAAGGTATTATCTATGACATTTCTATGTACCACTGATCTACAAGAGTACTCTTGGGGGTTTTAAGACATGTGTCAGGTTACCTCCATAAGGCTAGGATGTAATGCTGGAGCTTCATTCTCAAGTGCTAGTAATGTCACTAACAAATCCTCAACCTTCTTCTCCATTATGTGTATTTAATCATCCTTCTGCCTAAGCTGTCGGATGAGGTGTTGGGTTGAATGGACGGCATCATCTTCTTCAAACACCTTCTTGGCTTTGATGGTCTCGGTGGAGGAGCTTGAGTATCTACCATGGACTTTTGAATCCTAGAAGATAATCCTTATCAAGGTAAAAGTGAACTTCCCTCCTCACGAATGAATGATCTTTACATAAGTCATCTCTCTTCTTAGAAAGTAGTCCTCTAAGATTTCATCATTGAGCGATCTTCTACTACTAGAATGAATAAAGACTCTAAGCCAATGTGCAACTATGCTCATCTATGCAATGGATGCTTTCTTAATGTGACACCCTCACTAAGAGGATCGACTACCATGGGAACTATCGTGTCCCTTCCATCCTCTTTCTTGTTGTTGGTGGTGACTCTGGTAACTTGTGGTTGTGGGGTGGCATGACCAGTGACTTTGGGTCTCCCTCCTTCACCAAAGTGGGAGGTCAATGGGAGAACTCGACCTCACTCATTGGTGAAGTAGATGGAGTGAGATCTTTAGGCGTAGCTAGATCACCAATGGGGACTTTCTCCACGGATGTAGATCTACTTGGTAGGAATAGTTGAAGGAGGGCTAATGGTGGATGGGGAATAGAGCGGTGTGATGGAGGTAACATCGGCTGCCCTTTCATTGGAGCTATCCATCGATGGTTGGTGGTGTCGGTGAGTACTATATCAATGTGATCGGCTTGGTGGCCCGATGATCAGAGAAGTCAACAAGGGTAGAGGCCCAGCGCATACCTTCATCTCTTCCGCTATGGCTACAACTTTGGCCTTGGTGGCCCTCTCTCAATGATCTAGGAACTGATGATCCTGGGGATCACAGACCTCAGATCAAATAATGCACCAGACTCTGAGTGTCCATAGGCTCTGCCAACCTGGTGAAGAACTGTTCTAAGGCTAGCATAGAGTTTCTTCCTTTGCCTAGTTGGTACCTCATAGTAAGTTGGTGGTGGAGATGTAGCAATCCTTCTTCCATCCTCTCATCTAAACCCGAGGTGGGTGGAATCTACTACCACCCAAGAAAGGGGGGACAGAGGAGAACCCTCCTCGCAATATATGATGTAGTGTCTACCTCCAGCCACTCTCTCTTGTGTGATCTTCCTATTTTGTTGCGATGTTGGGTGTGGGGAAGCGGTATGTGGGGAGAACCCCTTGAAGATAGGGGAGAATATCTCAGATGATAAGATACTCTTCCCCTTTGAGGGGCCAGGAGAGAGGTAATAGCTTCCACCAGGAGTAGTAGAACATGAAGTGGGCAACTAGCAGCACCGGTAGGGGGAACTCCATAGCCTTCTTCCTCAAGGAGGGAAACTCAGGATCGGACTCAACATCAAAGCGGAGGAGTGTGGCTACCACCTCCTCCCCGGTGTGAGGTTGCCCCTCAAATGTAATTCTAACCCCCTCAAAACCACGACCAAAGTAAATCAGGTTGGTGGCCTCAATCGTGGTGAGATTGGTCATCGTGAGCCAAGTCTACACCAGGGAAAGTGAAAACAAACTTGCTAGGAGCCATGGGCTTGCGAAGATTGAGCTTAATTGGCTCGATGTCATACATGTGAAAATATAATTGAGTCATACTTTAACCTTAATATTTGCCTTTAATCATAAATTTTTGATTTGAATTGATTTTGAACCCACACTTAACAAATTTAAGTATGCTAAATGGGGTTCATTAATTTGGAGAGATTTAGAATTTTGAAGAGAGGCTTTCCATAAGAATTGGTTTATTAATTTTGGAACCTTCATCCAATAATTTAGGATATGTTGAATGAGGCTCCTCCATTTGAGAGATTTCTAGAGATGATTTTATTTTGCTAATCCTTTATTTTGAGATTTTAATTTTGGAGCATTCACTTAGCAAATTTAGGTATGCTAAGAGAGATCCAAGTACATGTTTGAAAACATTTTTGAACATATCTTTGTTGTTTATGATGATTGTTTATCATGTATTTGATTTGTTTTGATTTGATAATGTGATCTTTACTTAGCAAATTCAGGTATGCTAAGTGAATCCCAATGTGTTTGATGTATTTTGATTTGATTTTGAAAAATGAGACCCTTACTTAACAAATTTGGTATGTTAGTTAGGACTCAAGTGTGTTTAATATATTTGAAAGTGAGATTCTTACCTAAGAAATGTGGTACGTTAAGTAAGATCCAAAATATTTGATGTTTTATTTTGATTTGAAAAGTGAAACCCTTAGTTAACAACTTATTATGTTAAGTAGGGCTCAAATGTGTTTGTTGCTTTGATTTGAAGATAGGGCTCTTACTTAACAAATGTGGTATGTTGAGTAAGGTCCAAAAATGTGTTTGATTTTAATTCGAAAGTGGGATTCTTACCGACAAATGTGGTATGTTAAGTAAGTATGACTTGGTATTTGTTTCATTTTTTAAAGAGGTGAACTCTCATTTAACAAATGTGGCATGTCAAATGGAGTTCAATTTGATTTTCATGATGTTGTTTGATTTTATAAAATGGAGATTCTCATTTGACAAATTTGGGTATGTCAAATGGAAGTCAATTGTGTTTAATTTGTTTGTTATTTGAAAAATAGAACTCTACTTAGCAAACGTGGGTATGTTAAGCAGACTCCAATTTGTTTTGATTTTTTAAAGAGGGGAATTCTCATTTGACAAGTTTGGTGTGTGAAATGGAATTCAAATATTGCATTGATTGTTTCATGATTTTGAAAGAAGGCACTCTACTTAGCAATTATGGGTATGCTAAGAAGGATCTAATTTGTTTTACGAAAAGGGGAACTCCACTTAGCAATTTTAGGTATACAAAATGGAGTTCAATTATTTATGTGTGGTTGCTTTTGAAAATATAACTCTCATTTGGAAAATTTGGGTATGCCAAATGAGATTCAAAATATATATCTTGACTTTGTTTGTGATATTGCTTTTGAAAAGAGGGGAACTCTAACTTAACAAATTTGAGTATGTTAAGTGAGGTTCAATTATATGTTGATTTTTATTTTTTTTTAATTTGATTTTAAAAATGGAACTACATTTAACAAATTTGGGTATGCTAAATGGAGTTGGTTAATTGATTTTATTTTAAGAAATGTGCTTTTTGAAAATCTTTGAAAGGGTTTTTATTGATTGTAAATTTGATTTTGATTTTTTGAAAGAGGACCTTCATTTAACAAATTTAGGTATGATAAATGAGGTTTAATTGTCTTTTTATTTTAAAGAGATTTGAAAAATTTTATATTTTGAAAACTTCGTGGAGTGAATTTAAAAATGATTATGGAGAGAGGAATCCTCCCAAAGAAAGTCAGAAAATCTGCTATTTGTTTTAGAGGTAGGACATGATGTAGATCTTAGGAGTTATTGAACTGACGTACTACATTAAGGTATGATACACTATCTTGAATGATAGAAATCATCACCCTATAATGGACCTAATTGCCTAATAAGGACTCCTAAGGCATGATGGGTCTTCGAATGTACCAGAGATCTTTCCTCTACTTTACATGGAAAAGTAAAGTAGGGTTTATATTAAGCTAGGTTCATTAAGTTCCCTATGGAGGCAAGCCTTCAAAGTTAATTACATTATAAGAAATGGAAATTTCTTAGGAATACTCTCGATTAAAGTAGAAATTAAGGTCTCCAAAGATTTCAAGGCAAGACTATCAAAGGATTATTTGTATTGGAAAATCTAATGGGATTATTCAAGGAGAGGACTTATTATAGAAGACAAAGAGAATGAGTAAGAAATGCTCATGATACTAATAAGCCTAGTGAGTATTCCAATCTATCCTATGGTTAGGCTTTATGTTTGAAGTTGAAGAGATTGAATTTATTGAAGTTGACATTTAATTAGAATGCTGGACTTATAATCCAATAATTTAAGATTGTGGGAATGCCTAAGAGGTGAGGATTTATGCTAGTAGCAAGAAGAAAATATCTACCAATCCTAAATCAAAGGAGATTTGGCAGGTTAAAGCTTGACCTAAGTCTACACGAAGATGGGTTTATGGTTTACCTCCATAAGAGAGGATAAACCACCTAACTGGTGGGCTTACAACTGCTTAGAGTGGTAGCCAGCTAACTCCTCCTATGCTTTAAATTCATGTAGGAAAGTCTTATAAGTTACAAGATAGCTAGGGTAGTTATTATTTAGAAAGAGACTAGAGTCCTTAAACCTACTCCCTAAGAGACTAAAGCATGAGTGGTATGAGTAATGACTTAATTTACAAATGCAAAATATTTTTAAATTTTATTTCAATTTTGACACTTCCTTTTGACAAAGGCTTTAGGATTTTAATGCCTATATGCACAATGAAAATAGGTTATGGGCTAAATCAGCTAGAAGAAGGTGTTCTCAAGCACAAGGGATGCCCTTCATTTAACAAATTTAGATTCAACATTTCTTCTTTTTAATTTCTTCAACCAAGTAACACACCAATTTTTCTAATACACAAGAGACAACATAGATAAAAAATGAGCACACATAGAGTAAATCAAAAACCTTAGATAACTAAAACCATCTCTACTATAAAGACATAGTTCCATAAGTGCATCAAATCATTATTCGTTTCTCTAGTTACCATCAAAACCACCCTGACCTCTCAAGTAGCAGGATCCACCATCATATCCTCGATCTCTCCCTCACCACCATGACTGTAACCTCCATCGCTCCTCCCACTTCCATAACCACTGCTCCGACCACAATGTCCATATCCACTTGCACCCCTAGATCCCCACCGACTACCATAACTATCGCCTTTGCTTACACCACCATCTCCATATCTAGACTAAGAGTGGTGATTTATGATGTTCCTACCATTGTGGTTTTGCCCATTCTTAGAGTTTAGGTTTAGGTTTAGGTTTGTAGGTTTTAGGGTTTAGGTTTATTTTTAATTTATTTAGTTACTTGGAGGGTTTAGGTTTAGAGGTTAGGGTTTAGAGTTTAGGGTTTAGGGTTTATGCTTGTGGTTTAGAGTTTAGATTTTATTATTATTTAGGTTGGAGGGTTTAGGGTTTATGGTTTATGGTTTAAGGGTTTGGAGGTTTAGGGTTTAGGGTTTGGGGTTTGGGGTGGAGGAGTGGAGGGTTTTATGTAGGGTTATTTATAGTTTATGGGTTTAGGGTTTAGGGTGGGTTTATGATTTAGGATGTTTAGGGCCCAGGTCAGTTTAGGTATATTTTATAGGTTATTGGGTGGTCAGGGTAGTTTAAGTCATGTAGTTTATGGTCAGGGTTTTTTAGTTTAGAGGGTTTAGGGTTTAGGGTTTAGGATTTAGGGTTAAGGTTTAGGGTTTAGGGTTTAGGGTGAGGGTAGGCTGGGGATTTAGGATTTAGAATTTAGAGTTTAGTTTAGGTATTTTAGGTTTATTTTTGAGTTATAATTGTATATAGTTTTTTATTTTTATTTTGATTTATTTTATTTTATTTTTTGTTTAGGCTTATTTTCTTTTTAGGTTTAGGTTTATTTTGTTTTTAGGTTTAGGCTTAGGTTTAAGTTTAAGTTTTAGTTTATAATTTTATTTTATTTATTA
Organism: Cymbidium sinense; assembly: GCA_021442155.1. NCBI lineage: Eukaryota > Viridiplantae > Streptophyta > Magnoliopsida > Asparagales > Orchidaceae > Cymbidium > Cymbidium sinense. The sequence goes on along the minus strand of CM038215.1, from coordinate 276,361,551 downwards.
TCATCTTATTTCATTGGTTTAGGTTTATTTATCTATTTTACTTTTAATTTTAATTAGTTTAGGTTTAGATATTTTGCTATTTTAGAGTTTAGGATTATTTAGTGTTTAGGATTTAGGGTTTAGAGTTTGGGGTTTAGGTTTAGGGTTTAGGTTTATGGTTTAGGAGGGTTTAGGGTTTAGGATATTGGGTTTAGGGTAGGTTTTGGTCTTGGTAGGCTTTAGGGTTTATTTAGAGTTTATAATTTAGGGTTTAAGGTTTAGGGTTTAGGGTTTTAGTGTTTAGGGTTTAGGGTTTAGGGTTTTTAGGGTTTAGGGTTTAGGGTTTAGGTTTTAGGTTTAGGGTTCAAGTTTTAGTTTAGAGTTTAGGGTTTTTATTTTTTTTAACAGAGAACAAATTCAGATCCAACATTTGTTCTTTTCAATTTCATCAGCCAAGTAATGCACTAAGTTTTCTTAGACACAAATGACAACATAGATAGATAATGAGCACGCATAGAGCAAATCAAAAACCATAGATAACTGGAACTATCTCTACTCTAAAGACATAATTCCATAAGCAGGAGATCGGATCATCCGTTCTTCAATTTCTCCAGTTCCCATCAGAACCACCCTTGCCTCTCAAGTAGAGGTATCCACCATCATATCTGCGATCTCTCCTTCCGCCACCACCATAGTTGTAACCACCGTTTCTCCTCCCACCTCCATAACCACCATTGCTCTAACCACCACCTCCATATCCACCAACACCTCCAGATCCCCAACCACCACTATGATAATCGCCGCCTACCTTTGCCTCCACCACAAGATCTAAACAAAGCGAGCGATGATGTTCCTACCACAAGGTTCGCCCATTCTTTAAGTTGAGGTTTAGATTAAAGTTCACTAGGATTAAGGGTTTAGGTTTATTTTTTAATTTATTTGGTTACTTTAGGTATAGGTTTAGGGTTTTTGGTTTAGGGTTTAGGGTTTAGGGTTTAGGGTTTTTGATTTAGGGTTTTAGGGTTTATGCTTTCAAGGTTTAGGGTTTAGGGTTTAGGATTTTTTAGGGTTTATGCTTTAGGGTTTAGGATTTAGAGTTTACAGTTTTTTTTAAATTAAGTAAATCGCTAAATTTAGGTTTATTTAGTTTATTGTATTTTTTATTTTTATTTAGGTTCATTTTTTAATTAGTTTAGTTTATTTATTTTAGGTTTATTTATTTTAGTTTAGGTTTTTTATTTTAGTTTATTTTTAGGCTTAGGTTTCAATTTAGGTTTAGGGTTTTTTTTAGGTTTAAGTTTTAGATTTTTTTTTAGGTTTATTTTTAGGTTTTATTTTTTAGTTTAGGTTTAAATTAATTTTAGTTTATATTTTATTATTTAGTTTAGGTTTATGTTATATTTATTTTAGTTTAGTTTATTTTAGTTTAGGTTTAGGTTTATTTTATTTTGATTATTTTAATTTTATTTTAGATTTACATTTTTTTAGTTTAGGGTTTAGGTTTTATTTTGATTTATTTTAGGTTTTATTTGAAGGTTTATTTCTTAGGTTCAGGTTTTTATTTAATTTTTATTTTATTTTATTTTTATTTTACATATAATTTTTATTTTATTTAGCATTTTTATTCTTAAGTTTATTTTATTTTATAGTTTAGTTTAGGTTTTTATTTATTTTACTTTAATTTATTTTCATTAATTTATGTTATTTTATTTTTTGATTTAGGTTTAGTATTTAGTTTAGATTTTCTTTTTATTTAGGTTTAGGTTTTTTTTATTTATATTATTTGTATGTTTCATTTAGTTTAGGTTTTGATTTTTAGGTTTTTAGGTTTTTAGGGTTTAGGGTTTACAGTTTAGGGTTTATGGTATAACTTTTTAGGGTTTAGGGTTTAGGGTTAGGGTTTAGGATTTAGGTTTAGGGTTTGTGGTTTAGGGTTAGTTTAGGGTTTAGGCTATAGTCTTTAGGGTTTAGGGTTTAGGATTTAGGATTAGTTTAGGGTTTAGGGTTTAGAGTTTTAGGATTTAGAGTTTAGGGTTTAGGATTAGGGTAAGGGTTTCGGGTTTAGGATTTTGGGTTTTGGGTTTTGGCTTTGGGTTTATGGTTTAGGGTTTAGGGTTTGGGTTTAGTTTATGGTTTGGAGGACCCAGGGTTGTAGGTTTAGGGTTAGTTTAGGGTTTAGATTTTAGATTTTACTTTATGATTTAGGGTTTAGGTTTTTTTTTAATTAAGTAAACTAGTAGGTTTATGTTTATTTAGTTTATTTTTTATTTATTTTAGTTTATTTTATTTTATATTTTTATTTAGGTTTATTTTTTATTTGAGTTTATTTAATTTAGGTTTATTTATTTTTTAGTTTAGGTTTTATTTTAATTTTTTTTAAGTTTAGGTTTAAGTTTTATGTTATTTTTTTTTAGTTTAGTTTTATTTTAATTTTTTTATGTTTATGTTTAGGTTTTTTATTTTATTTGGTTTTAGGTTTCAATTTTAGGTGTATTTTATTTTTTTTTAACTTTAGGTTTAGTTTTATTTTTAGTTTATTTTATTTTATTTAGTTTTGATTCGGTTTACTTTATTTTAAGTTTAGGTTTAAGTTTTAATTATTTTTGTTTAGTTTATTTTATTTTAGGTTTAGGTTTACTTTTTTATTTTAGATTTAGTTTTATTTTATTTATTTTAGTTTAGTTTAGGCTTTTATTTATTTTATTTTAGTTTAATTTTTAATTTTTATTTTAGTTTTTTTTAGGTTTAGGTTTAGGTTTAGGTTTTAGTTTAGGTTTTATTTTATTTTATTTTATTTTATTTTTTTAGGTTTAGGTTTTATTTATTTATTTTATTTTAGGTTTTTTTAGTTTAGTTTAGTTTTTAGGTGGTAGGTTTAGGGTTTAGGGTTTTAGGGTTTAGCATTTAGGCTTTAAGATTTAGGGTTTAGGGTTTAGGATTTTAGGTTTGGGTCCAGGTTAGTTTTAGGATTTAGGGTTATGGTCCTGGGTTGTTTTTTCATTTTTCTTTAAATTAAGTAAACCTAGATTTGTGGGTTATTTAATATTTAGTTTATTTTATTTTCATTTTTTATTTAAATTAAATCTTTAAATTTAAATTTATTTAGTTTAGTTTACTTCATTTTAGGTGCATTTATTTTTTTTAGGTTTATTTTAGTTTATTTTTAGGTTTGGGTTTAGGTTTAGATTTATTTTTTAGTTTAGTTCTATTTTTATTTTATTTTTTAGATTTAGGCTTTATTTTTTATTTTTAGGTTTAGGTTTAGCTTTTTTTATTATTTTTTAGGTTTAGGTTTTAGGTTTTTATTTTAGGTTTGTTTTAAGGTTTTATTTCTTTTACTCTAGGTTTAGGTTTATTTTTAGTTTATTTTATTTTATTTAGTTTAGGTTTATGTTTCGGTTAAGTTTATTTTAGGTTTATGTTCAAGTTTTATTTATTTTAGTTTAGGTTCAGTTTTTATTATTTTTATTTTAGGTTTAGGTTATTTTAGTTAGGGTTTAGAGTTTATTTTTTTATTTATTTTTAGGTTTATTTTATAGGTTTAGGTTTTTATTTAATTTTTTATTTTATTTTATTTTTATTTTAGGTTTAGTTTTTTATTTTATTTAAGTTTTTAGTTTTTTTATTTTATTTAGTTTAGGTTTTTTTTTATTTTATTTTAGTTTAATTTTTAATTTTTATTTATTTTATTTTTAGGTTTAGGTTTAGGTTTAGGTTTAGGTTTAGGCTTAGGTTTAGGTTTAGGTTTAGGTTTTTATTTTATTTTATTATTTTATATTATTTAGGTTTAGGTTTTCTTATTTATTTTATTTTTAGGTTTTATTTAGTTTAGGTTTAGGTTTTTAGGTTTTTAGGATTTAGGGTTTAGAGTTTGGGGTTTAGGGTTTAAGGTTTAGGGTTTAGGGTTTTCAGTTTAGAGTTTAGGGTTGTAGAACTTATGATTTAGGGTTTAGGGTTTATTTTAGGGAAATGGAGCTTTTTTATTTTTATTTTTATTTCTTTTTTGGTTTAGGTTTAGGTTTAGTTTTAGTTTTTAGTTTAGGCTTTTATTTTATTATTTTATTTTTGAATAGGTTTTCTTATTTATTTTATTTTTAGGTTTTATTTAGTTTAGGTTTAGGCTTTCAACTTTCTAAGTTTAGGGTTTACGGATAGTTTAGGGTTTAGGGTTTAAGATTTGGGGTTTAAAGTTTAGGGTTTAGGGTTTAACATTTGGGGCTTAGTGTTTAGGTTTTAGGGTTTAGGGTTTACAGTTTAGGATATTGGGTTTAAGTTTAGGGTTTAGGGTTTAGGTTGTGGGTTTATGGTTGAAGTTATAGTTTAGGGTTTAAGATTTTTTTTTAACAGAGAACAAATTCAGATTTAACGTTTATTCTTTTTGATTTCATCAGCCAAGTAGCAAACCAAGTTTTGTAAGATACAAGTGACGACAAAGATAAAAATTGAGCACATGGAAAAAATAAAACCTTAGATAACTAGAACCAACTCTAATGTAAAGACACTATTCCATAAGCAGCAAATCGGATTGTCCATTCTTGATTTGATAGTTCCCAGAACCACCCCGACCTCTCCAGAAGTGGGATCCCATCCCCGATCTCTCCCACCATGACCACCACGGCTGTAACCTTCATCGCTCCTCCTGCTTCCATAACCACCACTGCTCCGACCACCAACTCCATATCCACCAGCACCTCGAGATCCCCCACCACCATTGTAATAACTGCCGCCTCCGCCTTTGCCTCCATCGCTAGATCTAGACTAAGCCTCGTTGACGGTAATGTTCCTGTCGTCAAGGTTCTACCATTCTTAATGTTTATGCTTATTAGGTTTTAGGGTTTAGGTTTATCTTTTAATTTATTCAATTACTTTAGGCTTAGGTTAAGGGCTTGGGGTTTAGGGTTAAGGGTTTAGGGTTAGGGTTTAGGGTTAGGGTTTAGGATTTTAGGGTTTATGATTTTAGGGTTTAGGGTTTAGGGTTAGGGTTTAGGGTTTAGGATTTAGGCTTTAGGCTTTAGGGTTTAGGGTTTTTAGGGTTTAGGGTTAATTTAGGGTTTATGGATTTAGGGTTTAGAGTTTAGGGTTTCAGGGTTTAGAGTTGTAGGGAAATTTAGGGTTAGTTCAGGATTTAGGGTTTATGGTTTAGGTTAGTTTAGGGTTTAGGGTTTAGGGTTTATAGTTTTTTAAGGTTGAGTGTTTAGGGTTTTAAGTTTGTTTAGGATTTTGGGTTTAGGGTTAGGGTTTAGGGTTTATCATTTTGGGTTTAGGGTTTAATGTTTAGGCTTTAGAGTTTTGAATTTTTCAGGTTTAGGGTTTAGGGTTGTTAGGGTTAGTTTAGGCTTTAAGGGTTAGGGTTAGTCTAGGATTTAAGGTTTAGGGTTTATGGGTTTTCAGGGTTTAAGGTTTAGTGTTTAGGGTTTAGGATTTTAGGGTTTAGGGTTTAGGGTTTTTTAGGCTTTAGGGTTTAGGATTTAGGGTTTAGGGTTTAGGGTTATAGGTTTAGGGTTTAAGATTTAAGGGTTTTTTTTAAAAAACTAAGTAAACCTATAGGTTTAGATTTATTTAGTTTTTTTATATTAGTTTTTTTATTTTTTATTTAATTTTTTCTTTATTTTTGTTAAGTTAAGTTTATTTATTTTAGTTTAAGTTTTTTTTAGTTTTTTTTAGGTTTATGTTTATTTTTTAGTTTATTTTTATTTTATTTTTTATGTTTAGCTTTTATTTTTAATTTTAATTTAGGTTTAGGTTTTTATTTTATTTTATTAGGTTTAATTTATTTTTATTTTAGGTTTTGTTTTTATTTTATTTAGGTTTTTTATTTTTAGGTTTATTTTATTTTTTTAGTTTAGTTTAGGTTTTTATTTATTTTATTTTAGTTTAGTTTTTATTTTTTATTTTATTTTTATTATTAAGTTTAGGTTTAGGTTTTAGTTTAGGTTATTATTTATTTTTATTTTTTTTATTTTATTTAGATTTAGGTTTATTTATTTATTTTATTTTTAGGTTTTATTTAGTTTAGGTTTATCTTTTTAGGTTTTTAAGGTTTAGTGTTTAGGGTTTAGGGTTCAGGGGTTGGAGTTTACGGTTTAGGGTTTAGGGCTGTAAGTTTTAGGAATGTAGGGTTATTGGTTTACTATTTAGGGTTTTAGGGTTTAGGATTTAAGGTTTAGGGTTTAAGGTTTAGGAAGGATTTATGGTTTAGGGTTTTTAGGATTTAGGGTTTATGGTTTAAGGTTTTTAGGGTTTAAGGTTTAGGTAGGGTTTAGGGTTTAGGTTTTAGTTTATGGTTTAGGGTATAGGGTTTAAGGTTTAAGGTTTAGGGTTTAAGTTTTTTTTTATCAGAGAATAAATTCAGATTCAATATTTCTTCTTTTGATTTCATCAACCAAGTATCACGTTAAGTTTTCTAAGATGCAAGCGCAGCATAGATAAAAAATGAGCACGCTTAGAGCAAATCAAAAACACTAGAAAACTAGAACCATCTCTACTATAAAGACATTGTTCCATAAGTAGTAGATTGGATTGGTCGTTCTTCAATTTCTCCAGTTCCCGTCAGAACCACCCCCACCTCTCGAGTAGCGGGATCTGCTATCATATCCACGGTCTCTCCCTCAGCCTCCACCATGCCTATAACCTCCGTATCTCCTCCCACTTCCATAACCACCACTATTCTGACCAGTTTAGGTTTTAGGGTTTCGGGCTTTTGGTTTTGTAAGGTTTAGGGTTTAGGATTTTAGGGTTTAAGGGTTTATGGTTTAAGGTTTACGGTTTAGGGTTGTAAGTTGTAGGTTTAGGGTTTAGGGTTTAGGATTTAGGGTTTTTTAAAAAATAATAATAAGTAAACAGGTAGCTTTAAGTTTATTTAATTTATTTGAGTTTATTTTATTTTTTATTTTTATTTAGGTTTATTTTTATTTTTATTTAGTTTAGTTTATTTATTTTAGGTTTATTTATTTTATTTTTAATTTTTTATTTCATTTTATTTTTTAGGCTTAGGTTTATTTTTTTAGTTAGTTTTATTTTTATTTTATTTTTTAGGTTTAAATTTTATTTTTTTATTTTTAGGTTTAGGTTTTATTTTTATTTTATTTTTTAGCTTTATTTTATTTTTATTTAAATTTTAGTTTTTATTTTATTTAAGTTTTTTATTTTTAGGTTTATATTAATTTTAGTTTAGTTAACATTTTTATTTATTTTATTTTAGTTTAGTTTTTATTTATTTTATTTTATTTTATTTTTAGGTTTGGGATTTAGTTAAGATTTTTATTTTGTTTTATTTTATTTAGGTTTAGGTTTTTTTATTTAATTTATTTTTAGGTTTTATTTAGTTAACTTTTAGGGGTTTAGGTTTATAGGGTTTAGAGTATAAGGTTTGGAGTTAGGGTTATATGTTTTAGGATTTGGGGTTTAGGGTTTTGGGTTTTAAGGTATAGGGTGTAGGGTTTAAGGTTTTAGGGTTTAGGATTTAGGGTTTAGGGTTTTAGGATTTAATGTTTAGGGAGAGTTTAAGGTTTAGGGTTTTTAGGGTTTAGGGTTTAGGTTTTAGTTTAGGTTTTTATTTTGTTTTATTTTATTTTTTTTATTTAGGTCTAGGTTTTAGGGTTTAGGGTTTAGGGTTTATTGTTTAGGGTTTTATGGTTTAGGATTTAAGATTTAGGTTTTAGTGTTTAGGGTTTAGGATTTTTAGTGTTTAGAGTTTAGGGTTTAGGGTTTAGGTTTTTGGTTTAGGCTTTAGGTTTTATTTTAGGGTATAGGGTTTAGGGTTTTGGGGTAAGGTTTAGGGTTTTTTTTGTTGAGAAAATTAGGGGAATTTTATTGCCACAAAATAAGGAGAACAAATTCCTTAAAGGGGATAAATCTCTAAGCTAATGCTCAAGAGCTACAATAAAACCTAAAGAGATGAATCCCCAAACTATTACAATATTAAATAAAGAGAACTAAATAACCACTGAGAAGATCCATATTAGCCACAGTAAAATCCACTTGATTTCATTGATTACAGCAAAATCCACCTGCTAGACTGCCAACCTATAAAAGAAATCTGCACCATACTAAGGAAAGGATGAGTACAATTAAGTAGGCATAAAGAGAAGTAGCAAAGAGAAAGAGCAAAGTAAAGAAATGGCTCAAGCTCAGTCATAATCATCTTAAGGAGTAACACTATATGTAAGCATCCAAACTTTAGATGAATGGTTACAATTACATATAATGCTACCACCCAAAAGAAGAAAGAGAGGGAAACATCAAGGCTGTCATAGCCAGCAAATCTCATGTAGGTAGTCATCTAGAGATCATCATCAAACAAGGCTGCAAAGTCTTCCAACTAGGAAAGAGAACATCCTAGCATAAAGCGACCAAAATAACATCAGGAAAACCACCAAAGCCAACACCAAAAGGGAGGAGAAATACCAAAAAGAGCAAGCATCATTAATAGGGATAACAACACAGTCCAGAAAAGATAGGCCCAAAGCCAAGGAACCATCCCTAGATTATCTCTAAAGCAACAGCAAACTAATACCCAAATAGAGGGGACAGCTAACACCAACAATAGCCATAAATCCAATCTAGGCAGTGGATAACCCAAGTGGACAAGCAAAAGATAAAAGGGGAGCCGCACCTCCTCCAAGACAGATAAACAAAATGACCAAAGGAGCATCCAGCAAGGCTACTGCTAAGAATAGCTAGTGTAATAGTAAAACCACCACCACAAACCATGAGTCAGGCATTAGGAAACAAGGGGAGCAAAATACACTAGAAAAAGGTAATACCCATAGACAAAAGAAAATCAAGACACCAAACCAAGGCACCAAAGACACCCAAGGAAAACAACAACCACTAAATAGCCTTCAACCAACCCCAAAATGACAACAATCCAAAACCAAGACCAAAAAAACCACAAGAACTCACCAGCAATAAAACAGAAGCAAACAGCCAATAAAGCCACCCAGCCCACCATCATACAACATTTATGCCAAGAAAATAGACCAACAACTAAGCTGCCACCTAGATAGAAAAAAAAAGAAAAAGATAAGCAGTTGCAATCAAGAGAGGCAGACCATTACAATAGGAGGTTGAAAACACAACCAAAAGAACCAAACCAAAAATAGCTAAACCAATCACCAAGCCCCAATCAAAAAAACAAGAAAAATTAATAGCCAACAATTAGCCTCCACCAGGAGAAATCCAAACCAAAGATAAACCACCAACAACCTCTTAAATCTTCCACCAACAGAGGAGGTAAAACCAACCAACACAGCCACTCAGTCAACCAACCCAGCCCACCAACACAGCCAATCAACCCAGCCAGCCAACAAGGCCACCCAACCAACCACCATAGCAGAAGAAGATCCAACTTAGATAAGGAAGCAACCAATCCAACTATGAGGCAAACCTCATTCAGAGGGAAAGATAGATAGTGGGCATAGCCACAACCCAATAGGAGGTCACCAAAAATAACCAAGAAATATTTATGGTAATCACCTAGGCAAATAAGGAAAGGCAAACTGGGAGGACCACCAACCACCATCAATAAACCAGGAAAGGAACCAAGAGCAAAATAAGGTCTCTTCTAGACCCACAGAACAAATAGCCACCACCAAAGAAAAAATGAAGGCAACAACCACAAAACATCAACCTTCAAGCCATGTCGGAGAACAACCAACAATCAATAGCCAAAATAAGAAAGGAAAGCAACAACCACCAAAAAGCCCAACACTAAGACAGAATTGAGAAGATTAACAACAACCTTCAAACAAACATCAACCAAGACAACTAAGAAAGGGTAGAAACAAACAACAGCATCAACCAAACAAGGAAGCACTCATTGAAAATGAGGTTAGCCAAAACCCTCAAAAATAATAGCAAGGAGCAATCCAAATATGGGAAAGCACGAAAGCAACAATCAATAAAAAGGCTCAAAGAAAACACCATAGCCAAAGAACAATAAGAAATATACACAAGTTAAAGTTTAAAGTAAGGCAGTTCAGAGTTATCTAGATTAACCAAGCCTCTCGACTTAGGTAAGTTTTATTATCTAATATAGTGAGCTCATTTAATTGACCCAAATTGTCTAGGAAATCCAATTATTACCTTCACAGAATATGAAATTTTTTACAAACTTGAGAGGAGGGTTTTAGTGTGATTAAGGAGATAAAATAAGTGTATTCCCCATTTTATTAGAAGTGAGCATATCGTAAAGAAGAGTGTCAACTTCAATCCAAATATTAAAGAGGCCTTTGTTCAAAAAAATATCAATAGCTTTATTAACAACCATAAGCTTAGCATAAATAAAAGAGCAAGCTTTAAGGGGATAAGCAAAAGCACAAGTGGTGTTGGAATCCCTAATAATACCACTACAACCATATTTACTATGTGGCGAACCATCTATTAATTTTAATAAAGTTTTGTTATGTTTAATCCAATGGATAATCCTAACATCATTATTGAAAAAAACATTAGGCAAAATGAGACCCAAATTTTTAGCCACAAAATTGTAACCTCTAAAATGGATGTTACTAATTAAATTAGCATTAAATAAAGCATGGATTTTTTTTCCTTTAGTTCTAGCTAGGATCCTTTTATGATTCATAGGAATACCATGATATTTAGCATCATTTCTATCCATCCAAATGAGAAAAATAAAGGTAATAGCAATTAAGATATTGATATGACCTTTCATAGTTTCTTTAGAAACAAGCTTCAAGAAGTTGATATAAAGAAAGAAAACCATGAAAATAGTTATTAAATAAATCATCATACCATATCCAAAATTTGGAAGAAATGGTACCATTGAAAAAAACATGATTAACATTTTCAATATGAAAGCAATAATATATCTTAGAAGGTAAATAAAACCCTTTATTCTAGAGTAAGAAACCTACAAGAATAAAGTTATTCAAAATGCTCCAAGCTAGAATCGAATAAGAAATGAGAATGATATTGTTCCAAAGTTTAATGAAAACATTAGAGTAGTTACGCTTATCTCTATTAAAATGCAAACCTCTTTTAACGAAATCACCATTGTAAGAGAGTTTAAAATAATTTGATCAGGTTTGTTAGAAAAATAGGGATGTTTCTAAAGTTATCATAAAAGAAATAGAATACAATTATCAAGTTTATTTTCATTCCAATTGTTATTAAGCCAAAAGAGTTACTTTGATAATAGCTAAGTGTATAGATAAATGAGTCAATAAATCCATTTCCAATCCAATTATCTTTCCAAAAGAAGGATGAACCATAATGAATACCAGTTGACCTCATTTTTAGGATGAGCACTCAACCCCTCCAACTTAGACATAGGGCTTCTCTAAAACTTTAGGAGTTCCTTAGTCTTAAGACACATCTAGTGATTAGTGGACACTCAAGGTAGCCTAGAGACTTAGAAGAGTTAGCCATAGGAATAGGTCATGCCTTTGGGGAGTTAGGAAAATTTCCCTACTATAACTTGAACCACATTCCTTACTTCCTTCCTTTAAGTAAAACTCTAAATCCAATCAACATCAAACTTAAATCAATTCTAGCCTAATTGATTTTCTCCAAACTCAAATCAATTCCTTATGATTGAAATCCATGATTGAAACTTATGATTGAAGCCCATGATTGAAATTCCAAGTTCAAAATCTATCCTAAGTCATTTGATTCCCTTTGAAGGACTTAACCTAAATCTAATCAAAATCACTTCAAACTCATGAAATTTTCCCATAACTTTTGTATATTATGATTTATATTCACATATATAAATGAAATATAAATTTAAATCAATCAAACTAAACTCAAAAATCAAATCAAAAATCCATGGTCAAATTCTAAATCTTTCTTAAGTCCTTTATTTCTCTCTTAAGGACTTAGCCCAAATCAAGCTAAATCACTTCAAACTCATGAAATTTTCTCATAACCCATTTATATTCTCATTTATATTCACATATATAAATGAAATATAAATTCAAACAACCAAAATTAACTCTAAAAGCAAACTCAAATTCAACTAATATCTAACCTAAGCATTTCAAGTCAAAATCTTGAACTTAGCCAAATCAATTTCAAATCAAGCCAAACCCTTGATTTTATTTCATGGTTCAATCAATCCTTCAATCATGAATCCAAATATAGACATAAACTTCAACCATCAAACCAAAACTAAATTTAAAAATCAAACCCAACTCAAACTCATGTTCACCCTTTGAACTTGAAATTGTCGAATGAATCAACACCTATTTGACTTCAAATCACTTGCAAATGGATTTATATTTCAATCATAAGTCCATATGTGAGTTGAATCAAACTCAAATCAAGCTTTGACCAAGCCATTTTACCCACTTAGGCTCACTTGACCCAAAGTGACCTAAAGTAGCCTTATGAGCTAAATTCTAATCCTAACCAAATTGGATTGAACTAAGCCAATCTATGCCTCTCATCATGATCAACAATCATAATGAGATGATCAGTCACTCAAATTGGGTCAAAGTAAACCTAAGGGTTGACTTGGTCAACACTTAGCCAAAATGAAACTCACCATAGCCAAAATCCACCATAGGCCAAATTGATTGAAATCATTGATCAAAATTCATTCATGACCAATGTTTGAACTTGACCAAGTCAACATTTGAGCCTAACCAAGCCCAATTGGCCACTTGACCCAAGTTGACCCAAGTTGACCTAAAAAGTCAAAATGTGATAAAACTTGATTTGAGCCAAAATGATTGAAACCAATGGATCAAGTTCATTCCAAATCACTTGTTGAACTTGACCAAAGCCTCAACTGGCCAACTAGACCTAACCCAGCCTAATTTACCTTGAACCCAACTTGACCTAAGGGTCAAATTGAGCCAAATTCAAACATAATAAAAATTGATTGGAAATAAAAATACCAATCCATTTCATATGACCAACCAAACATTAACCAACACATGACCTAACCTAAATAGGTCAAATAGGTCAATTTGGTCATCTTGACCCATTTGACCTAAATGAACTCAATTGAACCAACACCAAATATAAACCAAATTGAATCAAAACAAAGCCACCAAAAAAAATTAAAATGGTCATATGAACTTGACCCAACCCTTAGTTTGACCCAATTTGACCAATTGGTCAACTTGACCCAAGTTGACCCATTTTGACCTATATGGGTCAACATGAGCCAAAACACATCAAACCAACTCCAAATTCAATGAAACTTGGCCAAACCTATTTTATCATCATACCAAAATATGACTAAAATAAAGGTCAAATGACCCTTTACCCTAGGCCATAGGGTAACCAAATTAAAACCACTTGGAATTTGGTCAATTCCTTTTTATGGACACTTGGCATCCTTTTAGTAAACTAAATGGTCACTAATGGACCTAGTGCACATGAACCAATGAGTTTGGGTCAACCAAATCCAACCCATACCCAAAACTAACCATGTGCTTGAAAATTGCCACATGGGAATCATTCCTCCACTTGTTTTAAGCACATGGCAACCTCCTCCACTTCTTCCCTAGCTAAACTCGAATGTAATGACTCATCTAACAGCCTAATAAACCCACTCACAGAGCTCAATTAGATCAAAATGGCAAATCTTTGCTCGACCATCTGATTGCTAAAGGGAGAGATATACTCCAACTAATTTCATTTCATTTCAACATTCTCCAATTCGATTGAACCTAGGAAAGTTAGAGAAGCCATTCCTCAGCCTCCCCAAGCTCTCCTAAGTAAGAATCAATTTCCCATTTGTCAATTTCTAAAATCTAAAATAGGGGAAGAAAACCAAAATCCAATCTCACTCCACACTTCAATCGAGCTTGCCAAAAGCTTCATACAAGTTCTTGAAGCAAGGGAGGAGTGCTCTAGACTAAAGATGAGCTCAAGTCAAGGAGGCAATAGCCCATAGGAGGATCTACCAAATCTCAGAGCCTCCAAACTTTAGCAAAGCTTCATCTCACTAGATGAAGCTTCTCCAAGGGAATCGAGTGCCGATGAGGTTAGCCATTTTTTCAAGCTTAAATTCAATGTGGTTTGGAGCTTTAAGAAAGGAATTTTAATCATAGAATTCTAGCCATTAGATGTGCTTGCCATCGTGCCTAGATGGTGTGGGTTGAATTTTAATCTAATCTGAGCTTAACTTAGCTTGGATCATACCTTTGAAGATGGACGGTGTCCATTCTCCACAGATAAATACAGGGATGAATCTCAGGCCATCCATCTGTGCATTTTGGATGGATGACCGTGATTAAATCATAGCATCCATGGATTTATCCTTTAGAACCATAGGCTTAATCTCAACCGTCTGATCCTTGATCTAGCGGTTGAGGAGAAAGCGCATAGCACCACCGCTGATGCAGTGCTATAATGTGACAAGTTAAAGATCCAATCCCATCGCACCACATGGAAAGCACATGACGCATCAGCGGCCCACTTGGCACTGATGGGATTAAATACTTAATTAGGCTATTGAATGTTTTAATTAATTATTGAAACTTCCTAAATTCATATCTAAGACTAGAAAATAAAAAAAAATAGAAATAAATTGCATTGGATAGATAATTAGATATAGGATATTCTAAAAATGATTTCAATGAATTTTGAATAGTGCTTTTCTCTAAATTTAAGTTTTATTGAGAATGTTATTTTGATAATTACCCTCTAATTACTCCTTTGATTAATCCAAAACTTCTTGTGCTTAATTTGTGGGATGACCCCTACCTCCAAGAATTTTCTTGGGATTTATTGGTGGCTTAATTAGAGGAATTTCTAGTTCATTCCTTAATCACTCCCTCAATGTAATTAGGCTTAATTAATGGTATAATTAGTGGTTTAACCCTATGATTGAGTCAATTAAGTTTTGATTAAGTGAATATGAGGTTTGGAGAATAATTTTGGGATACTTTCCTTAAGATATTCCCTAAACCACCTTTTTTAATCTATCCCAAGGGTTAATTCTAATTACCCCTTAATTTCATATAATTCTAAAACTTTTCGAAACTCAATGAATCTATCTTGGGGAAAATGCATTAGACCCTTCTATTACTAGGTGCATTGAGGATTTAAATTCCTTGTGTGGTTTTATGTCATCTCATTGACTCATAATTATTTGATTAACTATACTAAGGTGGTATAGGTAAGGGGTAATTAACATGCTTAACTCATACGTTACCTAATCAAAACATAAAATTGATCTAATCACCTAAGAATTAAACTAAAATAATAAACATATGTGGGAATGGGTTAGGAACAACAAACTCACCTTACATTTCTCAAATTAAATTAAACTCAAAACAAAATCAAACCTTTTTTAAAAATAATTTGATTTACTTTAAGCTTTCTTATTTCATAAGATTGTCTTTAGGAATTAATTAGGGTGGATGTGTTTACATGCTTTAATCACTTTAGTTGTTTCCTAACATGCTAAATGTTTATGTCATATGAGTTTCATAAATTCATGTATTTCAAAAAATCAAATCCAAAATGAAATGCTTTCTTTATGTCAAATTGCATTGTTTGGCTAAAGTAAAATATGAATGGCTATTATCACTATTAAATTTAAAACTATTTTCAAAATCTATAAATCAAATACCTAAAACTAAAAGTGAGCTACTTATAGTTAATTTATAAGCTTGCATGTTAATATAAAAAATGTGTCTTATGTTTGCTTCCTTTCTTTCCTCTTAATATGAATTTGAATAAGACTTGCAAAGTGTATAGTTATTTTAAAAGAACATAACACTTCCTTAAATTTATTCTTATCCTCTTCCATGTTATGACTTAAGGAAGATCCTTACACTTACACATATAAATTGCATAACCAAGTCCAAGCATAAGTACAAACTTTTGCAACTTTCTTTTCAATTCATTTCTTTTGTACATATGTTTGTACTTAAGGAAAGTGGTATATTAGTCTGGACAACCCCGAGGTTGAAAGGCTTTAAGTAGCCCCAAGTTGATCTTGTATGTTACACCACTAGTGTTAACAATGGCACCGTACTCACTTATGCCTTTCATACATTCGTATGTGCATGTGAAAAATGGATAAGAAAACCTCTTTTCTACTTAAATGAAAATCATGCATCACAAAGCATTCAAATTTTCTTAAGTAACTCACTTAGCATTCATCATAAAGTGTGCCAAACATTCATTTGTATGTATAGATAAGTTTAGGATGCATCCATATGCATATTATACATGTTGGGAAAGAAATAAAGTGATGTGTGTTTTATGAATTTAGTTCACTTTACTTAATCTTAAAATGTCTTTCTTTTTGAATAGGTTTGTTTAAGGAAAAATCTTAAGATTAATTAAAACACATAATAAAACATTCACTAAACAAAACTAAACATGAATCAGATTTAGAAATTACATAAGGTAGGGAAGGAAAGAGAAGTTCTCTTCTCTTTTCCCTCTCTTTAAAACTTAGTAATTAATTATAGGATTCACTTAAAGCAAACTAAAATACAAAATAAAATCAATCCAAATCAACAAAACATTTAAATGAAACCACCCATCTGAGTTGAACATCTTCACACTTAGAAAATCCAAACCTTAAATCCATAGCTAAGCATACCACACAAACCTTCTAAAGCACACACATTAGGCTAAGTCACCACTTCTACCTTTAGGTTAGGGCGATACATGGATTGATGTTTGCATTTATTTTGCAATGTATTATTTCTAGTCTGGATGTTAGGGTGAATGTGCATAGAATGCATGGTAGGGTGATCTTAGTCTAACCATTATTTTAGGGATTGTGCTTAAGAGCTGTAATAAATAAATAAATGCTTTTCTTTGCAGTGCTTATACCCCTAAGCATAATCCAATAGGCCAGGTGGATTTGGTTCGATGTGTGGGGTGCTAAGTTCAATATACATTCTTAGGATTTGTATGGTTTGTTTAGCTAATCTCTATTTTACAGGTGTTAGTTAGATTTACTTTTCCTTTTCATGTAATTTTTGCAATTAGGATTTTGGAATGAATCTTATGGGGAATTAGGATGAGCATTGGTCATAAGATCTCATCTTATGCACCATGTAAAATGTTGGGAGAATTAACATTCCAACCATCCAAAAGAAGGAACCAAAGAAGAAAGAAGAAAGAAGAAAGAAGAAAAGAAGAAAAGAAGAAAGAAGAATGAAGACCCCCATAACATGAATTTCCTTACTTGATTCTAAATTAATTCCTTTGTAATCCAAGTTATATAAGGGTAGAGCTCGACTGCCCAATTTCTTTTTTTTGGGTTTGTGCGGTGGTGCCAGACCATAAATGGCATTTTTTTCTTTACTAGCTTTATAAAATGTTTGATGTTTTGTTTAGCTTGTGCATTAATATGGCATGTTTTTTGAGTTTTTCCTGATGTATAGCCATGATGATTAGGCTCTTAGGAGAAAAATAAATCTTCTACCAAATTAATCAACTCAAAAATTAAAATAAATTACTCATAATATCATTTAAAGCTTAAGTTAAAATCAAGATAAAAGAATTAGTAACCCCTTAGCTGGATGAGTATTTCTTTTATAGCATCTTGCATAAAGCATATTGTTACACTCTTGATTGGAGGGCTTCCACCTTTGCTTGAAACTTGGCTTGACCTTTGAGAGCCATGGTGGAAACACACCTCTCCCTTCTATAATTTTGTCCAATAATTTTACTTCATACATTAGGCATATGAATCCTATAAGCTTGAGTCAAATGATTGTCCAAAATTGAAAATAACATGTAATATGTTTTGCATTAGATCTAGGTCATTTTTCATACCCTTACATGATCTAGTCTCTTAGGGTGAGTTTAAGGACTTAGTCTCTTCTAAATAAATAACGCCTAACTATCTTGCATAAAGTATATGACTTGCCTACATGAATTTAAAATCATAGGAGTTAGTTAGCCACCCCAAGCGATTGTATGTCCAGCGATTGGTTTGTCTTCTCTTGTGGAGGCAAACCAAATACATTTTGCCTTAGATTTGGGTTATGCTTTTGGCCCTGCCAAAGCTTCCTAGATTTAGGTTTGGTTGCTTCTCCCTTCTATGGGCCATAAGTATAAATCCTCACCTCTAGGAATTTCCATAACCATGTGTTATGGAATCATAACTAAATTTCTAATGAAAAAAATTTAACTCAAACAAATTAAATCAATTTAAAAAATGTAAAGCCCAACCATAGGATAGTTTTAGATGCTTGAGGTTTCTAGCATCGTGAGCATTTCTACTTATCTTCCTTTGACTTTGATAATCTCTCTCTCTTTGATCAATCCCATTTGATCTTCAATAAACTAATCGATTGATAGTCCTACTATTGAAATCTTTGGAGATAATGATCATTTACTTTAATGAGTATTCTGGAATCCCTTCCTTAGGATGTAATTAACTATGGAGGCTTACCCACAGCAGAGAACTTACAACTGATTTTAAAATAAACCCTACCTTACTTTTCCTTGTAAAGTAGGGGAAGAATCTTTGATACATATGCAGACCCATTATCCTTAGGATCCTTTGTTGAGGTGATTAAGTCCATTGTAGGGTGGTGACTTGTATCTTCTGAGATAGTACACTTATCCTCAATGTCGTACCCGATCACCCTCAATAAGAATATATGCATATCTACGTGGTGTCAAAATGCATAAAAAAAGAAGAAGTATATTTCTATCTTCATTTTATTCTACATAGAGTGAAGATGGAAGTATACATTTTATTTTTAGAAATTATATATATTAAAATATATTTCACCACATGGTTACAGCGACTTAGTTGGGGATGGTTCCTCTCTCCATCTTTGGTAAATGATCATTGTCTCCAAGTATCGATAGTGGGTTTATACTTTGTATGAATCCAAGACTATCTTTCTTTCTATTGGCATTTAGTTTATTTCATCCTTAAGTTAAGTTAGCCAACATCTTTAGGTTTTAGGACCTCACCTCCTGTTGGTCTTAAAACCCCCATTGGGTTCCCCAATGGGTGAAAATGAAAGTTTAAAAAAAAATTAATTAAAGACTTCCTCCTTATCATTTTCATGTTAAGGAAAGGTTCATTCTAAAATAATAAAGATAATAAATCCTTCAAAAAAAATTTTGCTTTTTTAAAAAAAGCACTCTTTCAAAATGCACATAATAAAATATTTTGCACAAAAAATTTCCTAAATCACCTTCATCTAACAATCTTCATGATTGTTACATGTAATCATCTTTACAAAATAATATAATAATAATAATAATAATATAATAATAATAATAATAATAAAATAAAATAAATAAAATTCAACAATCACATTTTCTAAAAGCACAAATGAGTTTCTTCACTCAATTCATTTTGGTGAAGACCTCATTTTCAAAATAAAATTTCAACAATCATGTTTTCAAAAGCATAAAATTTGAAGATGGATCTTTCCATTCAATACATCCAAATATGTTGAATGGATATTACATCTTCAACCAAAATCACAATCTTGAAATTCCACTCAACACATTCCACATATGTTAGGTTGGAACTTTCATATTTTCAAAAAAAGACATGAAACATCTCCATTCAATATACTCACATTTACAAAATGAGGTTTCATTTTCAAAATAAAATTTTTTTTAAAAGCACATATGAATATCTCTATTCAATATACCCAAATTTATTGAATGGAAATTTCATTTTCAAATAAAGTAACATTATTTTGAAATGCCATAACATATTTCATATATGATTGGGTTGGGATTTCCTCTTTCAAAAGAAATAATCACACACAAAATATACACCTTTGAAAAATGAAATATAATTGATTTCCATCTTACATACCCAAATTTGTTAAATGGAAATCTCCCTTTTCAAAAAATCAACAAAAACAAAAAATTTTAAAATACATTTGAAACTTCATTCTAGCATATCCCATTTGCTAAAATGATGTCTCCTTTTCCAAAAACAAAATTTGAAACACACTTTTGGAATTTCATTTAGCATACTCAAATTTGCTAAGTTAAATATCCATTCCACAAAAATTTTCAAAACATATTTGGAACTTCAATTTAGCATACCCCATTTGCTAAAATGAAGTCTCCCTTTCAAAATCAAAACAAAATTTGAAACCCTTTTGGAAATTCATTTAGCATACTCAAATTTGCTAAGTAAAATTTCCATTTCAAAATTTTCAACAAACACTTTTGAACTTCATTCTTTAGCATACCATATTTGCTAAAATTGAGTCTCCATTTTCAAAATAAAATCAAAACACAACAATTTTGAACATATCTTTTGGAATTCCATTTTAGCATACTCAAATTTGCTAAGTGAAATTTCCATTTCACAAAATTAAATGAAACTTCATTTTAGCATAAATTTGCTAAAGTGAAGTCTCCACTTTCAATAAAATTCAAATCAAAATCAAAGAAATACATTTTAGGATTCACTTAGCATACTTAAATTGCTAAGGATCCTGTTTCAAAATCAAATCAAAATAAAAAAGAGAAACACATTAGATTCCCTTAGCATACTTAAATTTGCTAAGGATCCTACTTTTCAAAATCAAGAGCAAAATCAAAAGAAACAATTTGGATTTCCTTAGCATACTTAAATTTTCTAAGGATCTACTTTTCAAAATCAAATTAAAATTAAAAGAAACATATTTTCTTAGCATACTTAAATTTGCTAAGAATCCTATTTTCAAAAATTTTAAAAGAGTAAAACACACTTGGATTTCCTCATTTAGCATACGAAAATTTGCTAAATGGGGAATTCCATTTCTCTTTTCAAAATCACCAAAAAGATTCACAAAATAAAGCAAAGAAAGAAACAAAAACAAGAAATTGTTTTCAAACATCTCACTTAGCATACCCAAATTTGCTAAGTAAATTCCAAAAATATGAAATCCAAAATAAAAGTAAATTGACCCTTTACTTTAACATACCTAAATTTGTTAAACAAAGGGTCCTCAAAATCAAAATTAAAACTCAAATATGAACCTATGGAAGCATCCCTACAATGAAAATATTTGATCCTATTTTTCAACATACCCAAATTTATTGAAAGTGGATTATATATCTAAAATTCCCTCTTTCTAATTTAATCTCTAAATCTTCTCTAAATCTATTTGAACCCCACTTAACACTTCCAAGATGTTGGACGTGGGTTCAAATTTTAAATTCAAAAATCAACAAGACAGAAATCTGAACCAAGTTTATTTTCAATATTGCAGACTCTCATTCTGCATCAGTCTCAGTTACAGCTTTAGTTCAGTTTTCCACTTACAGTTGATTGTTATGGCCTCTTAGAAGTATGTGTTTACCTTCCCTTATAGCATGGACTTAGCCCTAAATAAGGCCAATCTCCCCCGATCTGATTACACCCACCTCATTCATTTCGGAAGAGGTTTTGAGGGGGTGAGGATTATCTGTGAGGGCATTCCCCTCACAATTGTTAGCAGGACCTAGGTGGCCAGGCAGAAGCCAGCCATTCAGATTGACTTGCCATCAAACTCTGATATTCCCTCACTGAAGAGGAAGGCGGAGTTACAACAAGGCTAGTGTCCATCATCTATGATATCTAGTGCACCAAGTTGATTTTCTTGCTGCCCTAGTGAGGGCTAGCACCCACTCATTAGCACCTAAAATGGTAAGGCTCCTCTGATCCTAGAGATTGTCTCCCTAGCTTTTAAGGTTGGGTCTAGTTCTTACTCCACTCACCCTACCAGGACTCAGAGAGGGAAAAAAAATTGCATGATTAAGCGGTACCATACATGCATCGCTAGGGAGATGGAGGCTGCTACATGGTATGATTTCCCCGCTGGTTACAGTGAACCAATTTCATTTTCTCTCTAGGTATGACAAATAGGATGCTAGGAAGATCCCTACTTCACATCCACTAGAGGTTCAGTACCAGACCCTAGTTAGTTAGGGTAGGAGGTCGTATGTCGACCTCCATTCAGTTCTATGCCAAGTTGATGGATCTTACGGACGTTCTGAGTCTAGGGATCAATTTGACTTGAAATCTATTATCCCCAACAGCATGGGGAAACATCTACTACAGGTGAGGGACAGGGAGGTCCACACTATAGTTCATCTCACTAGCCGAGAGAGGCGGAGGTTTGGTCGGCAGTCAGCGGCCTACACATTCATTAATTTTCTTGATTGGTGCGCTACCTGCATCGATCATACAAATAGTATTTTACTTATAAAGACTACTCATCATAGGAGGAGGGTCCCTATTCTGAGAGAGTCAATGGTGTCTCTACCGCATCGCTCTAGCCCCCATCCACTATCACCCGTTCACATTACAGCATCTCCAATTTTGTCAAAGGGCATGAAGGCCACATCCGAGGAGAAGAGGACCCCGTTGGTGATCCGACTATGGCCAAAGGATCCATCTACACCACCTACTATGGTGAGGACAAGTTGTCCCGCTCGACCTTCTGCCCTAGTTATGGTGCGAAAGGAATGGCATCCTCAAAGCATAGTGGTGATCCCTTCACCAACACCACTAGTTTAGCAGGACATAGAGATGGTTACAGCAGTTGCAGAGGGAAGAGATGATATCCCAGATGCACCCATGATAGTAGAGCCTCCTATGAGTGTCACCCCTTTCAGGGTCAGCGATAGTCAGGAGTGCATCTCTTCTAGTGAGTACAGTCCTCAGGATTGATTGTCTAGTAGCAAGGGAGGCTCGATGCCTCTCAATACATGACAGTGATCACACCGGTCAACCTAAGTCATTTGTGCCTATCCAAATTGATCGTTCTTTAGAGGACATAGTAGAACATTATCTTATGGAAAAGAAAGAAATTCTGGGTATGATTAGTATGATGAGAAGAACATTAGCTTTGATCCTAATGAAGATGGCTTCTTGGGAGACTCAACAAGGGTTTGCATGGTAGATACTAGAGGATCCCTCTTAGAGTAGTAGGCTATGGAAGGTGATGAGGTTGAGCGAGAGGATACATACTAATCAGCCCAACACCTTTGATATCAAATAAAATAGAAAGATGAACAAATAGATAGGATGAAAGGCAGCTTGAGGACTTATTAGCAAATTTCAGTACTTTAGAAATAAGCCCCATAAGTTCATCCTATCATAGCTTAGACTAGTCAGCCAGAGTTGGTGCATGTCTTGGACCCAGCCAAGACTTTACCTCCATTAGAGCAAGGTAGCACCATCATGTATAGGAAGGTAGTAGAAAGTACATCCATACAAGAAAAATACATCAAGTCCATGGTTGAGCAGCAGGTGAAGGAAGCGTTGGCTCAAGCCCATGGAGGATTGTCAGTTCCAGAAGATAGACCCCACTCAGAGGAATTTGATGCAATCCAATATCCCAAGGGTTTCGTGCCACCTTCCTTCAAGAGTTTTGATGGTAGTGGAAACTCGAGGTAGCACATCACACATTTCATAGCTAGTTATTGCAATGTTGGTGGTAGTGACACTTTACTATTCTATCTGTTCATTAGTTGCATAGTGGATAGGTTTTGATTAGTATACTGAACTTCCCAATGGTTTAGTGAAGACATTTGCTGAGTTGGAGCAACTCTTTATCAAGTGGTTTGCTGGATCTCAGCAAAGGGTTACTGTGGGCGATCTCATTGTAGCACAATAACACCCAGGTGAGTCCCTTGTTGACTACAGTCTCAAATGGCATAACCTGAGTATGAAATGCGAGCCATAGTATGCCATTGAAATTCTTCTAAATAATATCCATGATCCGATCGCTTCATGCTTAAGGCCTTCACTATCAAAACTTTTGAGAAGTTAATCAATAAGGTGGCTAATCTATAAGAAGAGGCCAAACAGTTGCCTTTTCAAGATCAGTTTCGTAAGCCAGAGCTGTAAAAGGTATACAAGAAGAAGCTGAGAATAGTGACAACAGTAGATAAGGGGAAGCAACTAGCTAGAGATCAGTCCGAGAGACCACGACCTCAATAGCCTTTGCTTTCACCTCCTTTACCACCACCGAGACAGCCCTACCGATGGCCACAACAACCTGCACAACCTACACCTCTGCCTCCTCAACCATATCACCAGCAATAGCGGTACACATACCCACTGCTAGGTATTAATGGTCCACCTAAGAGGGAGATAAATAAGAAAATCTTTAAGAATCTCTTAAAAAAGCCTAATTTTTAGCTACCTGAACCTAGGAGACCAGAGGAAGTGGGCAAAATCCATGATCCCAACTTTTGCCCATATAACTATATGCTAGGTCATGTTTTGGAAGATTGCTTCACCTTCAAGGACTGGCTTGAACATAGCTTCAAGACTAGTGCTATAGTCACCCCGAAGGAATACTTTATGGAATAACCATCCAGTTCCATTAGGGTAATCCTTGGGGATACTTACAATCTCTCCAAAACCAAATAAGGTTGGGAAATCTCATTATGCAAAACCTCTAAAAATATTATTCAAAAGATCAAGAAACTTTCCTTGTAGGAGTCACCAAACCTCAACATCAAGTTGCAAGTTGCCAGTGCCAACTCATAGAAAGGGGGAGCTCAATAGCAGTAGCATGTGCTAGCCCGGGATAGCCCAGTAGCGCAACCACCAACCGAGTCTAGCCTCTAGTCTACTATTGTAGCAACCACATAAACAACTCCCACTACTTCAGCTAGTTCTTCTTCTTCGCTAGTAGACATCTTGTATTAGTGGATGAGGGCATCAAATCTCTCACTCCTCTTACTTTACTTGATTTCTTCTTTGTACCTCCTATGAAATCTAATAATTTGAAGAATAAAGCTAGCTTGAATTACATCTGTGTCACTTCTTATGGGTTGTCTTCTACTATTCCTAATGATAACTCTTCAAGTAAAAATAACTATAACAATTCTGATCCCCATCTTTCTAATTCAGAGTTAGATTTTTCTATTCTAAATGTTATGGGTTCACTTCTTGAGATAGACTTGGAATCATTCAATTTTGAGAGTCCCATAGGAGAAGCTGGTGAGATGTGTAGAACCTTCCATTACCCTGCCACAAGAGATCATTGAAGTCAAACTCCGTAGTGGTAAGGTTCCACCTTCTAGGGAAACACCTCAAGATAGATGGAAACAAGTCATTGGTGCAGAGGATTGAGAAGCCCTTCCATAGGATGCTCCACCTTCAGATATGCTTATGGAGGATCAGCCCAAGGTGGACTACAATGTCCTCTCTCATCTAAGAAAGTTGCCATCTAAGCTAAGCATATACAATGTCCTTGTCTTATCCAAAGAGATGAGGGAATCATTAATCAAGGCCCTACTTGATTCTAAAATATGCTTAGCTCAGCTGACTGCTAATATTGAGGATGCACATTACACAAAAGAAGCTCAGGGGATTACCTTCATAGATGAAGAACTTCTTCTGGGGGACATGAAGTACAACCGTCCCCTCTACATCATAGTTTACATGGGCAGATTTAGACTAGCTAGAGTTCATGTAAATCAAGGTGCATCGGTCAACATTATGAGTCTAACGACCCTTACCTATTTGAGCATTGACATCTCCACACTCTGAGGAGATCGGATGATGTTTAAAGGATTCAATGAACATGGTGAGCTAGCTTTAGGTTCCATAGGGTTACCTTTGGAGATAGGTGATTGAAAGACTGAAGCCAAGTTTTACATCATTGATTCAAATACTTTATTGACTGCTTTGCTCGACATGCCCTGGATATATCAGAACAAGATAATTCCATCCTACCTCCATCAGTGAATCAAGTTTAGAAAGGATGGGATTGAATACCATGTCAGTGGGGATGAAAAGCCATTTTCAATTAGAGAGGTTGAGATATATAAGGATGCGACCTATTATCTTCCTCAAAATTCCTTCTCTCATGAACTTGGACAAACTCAAATTCAAAATAAAAATAAAATGTAAAAAAAAAGATAAATCAAAAGAAAAAATAAAAGAAAAAGAAAGGAAAAAGGAAAATCCAAGTGAACAAGAAAGGGAAATTGAAGAAGAAATAGATCTGAATATCACATTCGACCCACAGTTCATTCCATCATATGGACATGTGGGTAGGATGACTCGACCTCCACCAGGAAGAAGCAGAGGTAGAAATAGAACGGTTGGCCATCGAACAGGAGTTATGTTCTAGTTCATAAGAGTACCCATACTATTCACATTGACTTAGAATCTAGTTTGGAGGATGAGTCTAATGTGATTAGCATACCAAATCAATCCCTCTCGTGGTTCCATTGGAGGTGACTTTCGATCCAGAAACAACAAGATCGGGCCTCACAAAGCAAAGTATTCAAATCATATGCATGTAAAACTATCAGGTAGCAGTTGGGAACCTTAGCTCTAACCTCACTTTCACCCCAAAAGTTGAACGTTTGGTAGTTAAGGAAGCCCCTAAGTTATCCAAAGGATATGAAGCCAAAGAGATTCTTTAGGATCATCATCCTCAAGTCCCAAGTTGATGTAGAACTTGAGGAGGATTCATTTAAACAATTAATAGAAATCGCTTGAATTTTACTTGCCTTATGTTCATAATCTTATATTGAAAGGGTTCGCATACATGGCTCGTGCACAAGTCAAAGTACTTTGAAAAGTTGTGGAACAATCAGGTGGGAAGCACAATAGGACTAGGATTCGATAGGGTCCGATGATGATGATTACTGCTTAGTTGTTATCAATCATTTAGAGTCTGATAGGTTCTTTTCACACAACACTAACTCTTATGAGAATGTGTGTTTAGAAACCTCAGATGATTCAGATGATCTTAAAAATCAAAGATGCACTGCCAAAATTTGAGGAGAAGATCCATTCAATAATTAACAAACATAAAGAAATCAACCTCGGACGAAGAAAATCTATGCCGATGTACAGTTCAATGCTAAATGAAGAAGAAACCAATGACTTAGTTAGCTATTGATTGAGTTTAAGGACTTATTTCCATGGAGTTATGAAGAAATGCTTGGATTATCTCCTGACGTAGCAGTCTACATGCTAGCAATAGATCTTAACGCTACCCCTATCAAGCAAGTAACTAAATGCATGCAATTAGAAATCAAACAACATATCATTTATGAAGTCAAAAAATTGATCGATGCTAGTTTCATCTGGGAAGAAAAATACCTAACCTGGTTAGCCAGTGTCTTACCAGTTAAGAAGAAGAATGGCCAAATTCATATTTGCATCAATTTCAGGGACTTAAATAAAGCATGTCCTGTGGATGAGTTTCCTCTTCCTATATAAGAATTAATGGTTGACATCGCCTCATCTTATGCAGTGTTTTCTTTCATGGATGGATCATCTAGCTAGAACCAAATCAAGATGTCTCTTGAAGATGAAAGAAATGCCGCTTTTTGAACCCCGATAGTAATCTATTATTATAAAGTCATGCCCTTTGGCCTTAAAAATGTTGGTGCTACATACCAACGGGACATGAATCAGATCTTCAATGAACTCATCCATCATCAGGTTGAGTGCTATGTTTATCATCTAGCAGTCAAGAGCAAAGAAAAGGAAGAACATCTCTTTGATATAAGAGTAGTTTTCAAATGGTTAAGACAATATAACCTCAAAATGAATCCCATAAAGTGTGCATTCAGAGTAGCTTCAGGGAAATTCTTTGGGTTTATTGTCTGACACTAGGGAATAGAAATAGATCCAGAAACATCATCCTTGTAAGTTACAAATAAAACCCAAGTATATCTAGAGAAATCATCAACAATCACAAAATCATAATTTTTTTACCTAAGCTAGTGGTAGGACCAAATAAATCCATGTGCAATAATTCTAGAGGTATAGAAGTAAAACAATATTTTTTACTTTTAAATAAGATTCTAGAATGCTTACCATGAATACATGCATCACAAACATAGTTTGAATGAAAATTTAATTTAGGCAATCCAACTACTAAATCAAGTTTAGCAATTTTATTAAGTATGTGCATGTTAATATGACATAGTCTCCTATGCCATATCCATATATCATCATGAGTGCTTTTAAAATAAAGTAAATTCAAATTCACATCATGAAAGCTATCTAAATCAATGACATAAATATTTTTATATCTTTTCCTACTAACAAAACATTTTCATTATTTTTATAATGCAATATGATTCATGGAATACTACATTCTAACCTTTATCACAAAATTGACTAATAGAAATTAAATTATATTTTAATCCTTCTACTAGAAACTTTATCTAAAGTGATAGAATTCTTACAAATAGAATCAATGCCAATGATCTTTCCCTTTGCATTATCTCCATATGTAACAAATCCTCCATCACTTGATTCTAAAGTTGTGAATTTATCTTTATCTCCCGTCATATGTCTTGAGCATCCACTATCCAAGTACCACATGCCTTATTTGATTTTGCTTTCAAGGCATTCCTACAAAAGAAACTCACATGTTAACTTTTGGAACCCAAACATGTTTGGGTCCACATTCAACATTTGAAGCAAGATATCTAGCATGCGTGGTTTGTGTAGTGCTTGTACCTTTTGGTACCCATACATAAGATGATTGCTTAGTGTTTTGTAATTTATGTGCATAGCAAT
The DNA here is from genome assembly GCA_021442155.1 of Cymbidium sinense. Lineage (NCBI taxonomy): Eukaryota > Viridiplantae > Streptophyta > Magnoliopsida > Asparagales > Orchidaceae > Cymbidium > Cymbidium sinense. The sequence goes on along the minus strand of CM038215.1, from coordinate 276,333,152 downwards.
CAAATGAAATATGCCCTTTTCTATCACAATAGTTGCACCAAACATTAGTGTTTGCATATGACTTAGCACGGTAATTATAAGGTATATGAGTGGGATGTGTATGATGCAAATAATTTTTATTCAATGTTTTTCTCGATGAACTATTATAATGAACTTGTGATTTCAAACATAATTCTAATCTTGCTTTTAATAAGATATTCTCTCTTTCAAGTTTACATACAAGTAAGGAACAATTTAATAAAGAAGTATTTTAACTTTTTAAATTATCACATTCATTTTTTAAATCATAAAAATGCATATCTAAATTTTATGTTCTTTTCTAAGGTTTTGTATTTTCTTTTTAATTTTTTATATTCAATAACTAAATCATTAAAAACATCATCTAATTCATCATAAGATATATCATTACATACCTCTTGAGAATCTAAGTCAGATTCTCCATTTGCCATAAGACATATGTTGACCTCTTCATCGTATGAGCAAGTACTTGATTCATTTGAATCTGGATTGACCCATAAAGCCGTCTTCTTCTTCTTATGGTACTTTTTCTCCATCATAATTTTTCTTCTTTCCACATCAATATCTTTCTTCTTTGATTCAGCAAGTTGTGGACAATCACCTCTTATGTGTCGAGGCTTTTTACAATGGTAACAAATGATCCCTTCACCTGCAAGAAATTTCTTAGTTTGAAATTTATAGTGTTTAGATTTTTTATACCTTTGATTCTTCTTCCTTAGCAAGTTCCCAAGCCTTTTGGATAGCATGACCACCTCATCACTATCACCATCCGAGCTTGAGATGTTATGCTCATCACTATCATCAACTTGTAATGCAATGGTTTTTCCTTTCTCCTTCTCCCTTTTTGCTAAGTTATCCATCTTATCCCTTTGAGCAATAACTATTCATGTGCTATCAAAGAACCCAAAAGCGATCAAGTGGATAAGTAGATAAATCCATAGCTTAATAAAGTTACTTTAGCTTCCCATTCTTTTGGAAGACATCTAAGAATCTTATAGGCTAAGTATTGATTCCTATATGTTTTTCCAAGAGAATGCAATGTGTTAATTATTTTCATGAATCTAGTATACATATGAGAAATAGATTCAGAAGGAGACATATGAAATAACTCATATTCATGAACAAGTCTATTTATGTGAGCATCTTTAACTTCACTAGTTCCTTCATAAGTTATAATAAGTTTATCCCATATTTCTTTTGTTGTACTTAACATAAAAATTTTCATGTAATCATCAGGTAATAAAGCACAATGTAAAGTATTACAAGCCCTAGCATTTAATTCATCAAGTTCCCTTTCAGCTGCAGACCATTCCTCAAAAGGTTTTTTTACTTTAATTCCATTTACTTCTACTGTGGGTATATGATATTGATGTGTCAACATATACCACATGCGCAGATCTTGACCTCTTAAAAATATACTAATTCTATTTTTCCAATAATCAAATGGTACACTATCTAAAAGTGGAGTTCTATGAGTGGATTGTCCCTGTGGTAGTGAACCCTTTGGGAAACCTTGTGCCATTGTGAAAAGATCTACTCTTGGATGTTAAACCAATAAAAGAGCCTAGGCTCTAATACCAATTATGAGTCATTATAGCATCCAAGAGGGTGGCATGTGAATTGGACGATATTAGAAATTTTAAAACTTAAACCTTAAATTTTAAGTTTTAGTAGAAAATTAATTTTTGATTTTTTAATGACAAGATACAATTCTTAATGCAGCAAAAATAAAAGTATAGTAAAGTAAAGAGAGATAATAGGCACACAATTTTTACGTGGTTCGGCCAAACCCAAAATCGGCCTACGTCCACACGTAGCCACCCCTGGCTAGGAATCCACTAAATGCAAAATAGCTTACAAATAGTACTCTCCTATAATGGGAGAGTACAACTAATACATACTCTCCTACAAAGGGGTGAGTACTACCCCAATATAAATTTTATAGCACAAAAAGAAAAATATAAAATAATAAATTTTGATAAAATAAATCTCTCACAAGTATACCAAGCTATCAAATTCAAAAAAATTGATCTCACAACTTACAAATGACCACTTAAAAAAATTTTTTGCAAGATAAAATGCTCACTTAATATTGATAAGAAATAATAAAATGAATATCTTAAAGTGATCTTACTAAGATGTTCATGTTACTACAATTTGTAGACTAAAATAAAAATTATTTCAAAATAAATTTACAATATTCTTTTGCACAATAAAATAAATTTCAGCAAGGAATAATTTGTTTTATTTTAACCAAAATGATTCTTTCAATTAAAGCTAATGATCACAAAATACTTAAATAAAATGAGTATATGATAGATCTAAGTAGGCTAGTAAGCTTTTAATTAAAAAGAGATATCTAGCAAATATGAAAATAATTTCAGCATAATAATTTAATTTAAAATGCTTAAAATATACTTCTAAAATAGATCTAAGAATAAATGATCTTTCAAAATGAGATTAATGAAGAAATATTTCAAGAAACCAAAAGAAATTTGTAGGAAGTTAAAAATTTCAACAAGTTGAAATAGATCCTACAAACTATCATAAGAGTTTTTTCACAAAAAAAAATGATTGAGAAACTTTGATATGAAAAATAATGCCCAAAGACTAATCCACCAAAGAGTATAAATTGGAAAGAATAAATAGATGGTGAAAATAGCATGACCAACTAAAAAGGATTAAGATCAAGAAAATAAACTCAAGTAATTTGAAAAAGCTTGCTTAGTTGAAGATGTTGAAGCTTCCAAACCAAGAATTTGATCTTGCAATATTTGGAGAACACTTGGAAGGAAAATCTAAGAAATTTTCTCTTAGATTTGCTGGAGGGATTTTGAATTTTGAATGAGGAATGCTTTCATGAAGAGAATGAGGGTAATTTATAGACAAGAAGGTCATTTTGAGTTATTCCAAAAAAATGTATTATTCTAACCTCATGCTATCATGTGATAATTTAATATTCAATAAAAATATAATTTATATTAAATAAATATTAAATTAAAGCGCCCAGCTATTCACATGGGCAAGTAAAAAATAATCAAATATGGCTTTTAATATATTCAAAGCATGTAGCATGCATTCATTATTAAAATCAGTTAATGTATGAAAAGTCAAAATAAATTCAATTTTAATCAAACGTGGGTCATGTGACCTATCAAATTAAAGAAAAAAAATCCAAGGAATCCATTGGAGATGAAATCAGATATAAATTCCTTGATTATAAAATGACTTTGGCTAAAATACAAAATTTCATATATTTGTGTTAATTTTGGCATGTGACATTTAAATATTATGATATGATTTATATGTAATCATACATATGTTATATATCATATTACCATCAAATTAAATTAAAATATTTAATTATATTAAGTAAATAAAATAATTACACTTAATAGTCATTATCACTTATTATTTTGAAAATTCAAATGTTATGTATGAAACATATAATTGAATGTTAATTCGATAGAGATTTATATAAATTAACCTCATTAAAATAATATGTTAAGTTGTGAGAAAATTGATTCATGCCGAAATAAATGCATATAGCCTAAAATATTATATTTTGAGCTTCATTTATCCAATTTGATCTATCTTTCATTCTTCTACTCTTGCAATTTCCTCAAACATATTATGAGATGTATTGGATATGTAATTATCAATTGATATATCTGAAATACATAAAAACATTCATTAGAAGATCCAAGCATTCGTTTGTTATCATCAAAATTGATCGGATTGAACATAAGGCTTATTAAGCCAGCAAAACCATGTACCTACAACCCTAAATCATAAACCATAAATCCTAAACCCTAAAACCCTAAACCTTAAACCCTAATCCCTAAAGCTAAAGCCTAATCTCAAAACCCAAAACCTAAAAACCTACATCCCTAAATCCTAAACCTTAACCCCCAAACCCTAAACCCTAAACCCTAAACCCTAAACCCTAAACCTTAAACCCTAAAAACCTAAAAACCAAAAACCTAAACCTAAACTAAATAAAATTCAAAATAAAACAAATTAAAAACCAAACCTAAATTATATAAAAATAAAATAAAATAAAAACTTAAAGTAAAACCTTAAACTGAACCTAAACCTAAACCTAAAAATTTTAAAAAAATAAAAACTAAAATAAAATAAAATAACTAAAAACTTAAACTACACTAAAAAATAAAATAAACCTAAAAATAAAAAACTAAATAAAATAAAAACTAACTGTAAAATAAAAATAAAATAAACCTAATATAATATAAAATAACAACTAAATAAAAACCTAAACCTAAAAATAAACCTAAAAATAATACATAAAAAAAAAAAAACCTAAACCCTACAATAAAAGAAAATTTTGAACCTAAAATAAATAATATAAAATAAACCTAAACTAAACTAAAATAAACTAAACTAAAATAAATAAAACCTAAACCTAAAATAAACTAAACCTAAACCATAAATAAAATAAAATAAAATAAAATTAAAACTAAACCTAAACCTAAACTAAAAAAATAAAACATAAAAATAAACCTAAAATAAAAACCTAAAACATAAACATAGAAAAATAAAATAAAATATCAACCTAAACCTAAAAATAAAAATTAAAATGTAAACCTAAAAAAATAAAATAAATTAAAAAATAAAAATAAATCTAAACCTAAAAAAAATAAAAAACCTAAACAAAAATAAATAAACAAACCTAAAATAAATAAACTAAACTAAATAAAATAAAACAAAACCTAAATATACAAATAAAAATTAAATAAACCTAAACCTCTGGTTTTACTTAATTTTAAAAAAAAAACTTGACACTAAACCCTAGCCCTAAACTTTAAATCCTAAACCCACCCTAAACTCTAAACCTAAACCTACCCCTTAACCCTAAATCAGCCCTAAACCTTAAAACCCTACCCAAAACCAAAATAAAAGAATAAAAAAAATCCTAACACTAAACCCTAAAACCTACAAACCCTAACCCTAACCCTCCCTGACCCTAAACCCTAAACCATCCCGACCCTAAACCCTAAACCCTAAACCTAAAACCTAAAACCAAAACCAAAACCTAAAATCCTAAACCTAAACTAAATAAAGCCTAAAATAAATTAAATAATAAAACTTAAACCTCAATAAAATAAAATAAAACTTAAAATAAAACCTAAACCTAAACATGGACCTATAAATCTAAAAAATAAAATAAAATAAAAATAAAACTAAAATAAATAAAATTAATAAAATCCTAAACTACACCAAAATTAAATAAACCTAAAATAAAAAACCTAAATAATATAAAACCCAAATGTTAAATAAAATAGTATAAACCTAAAATAAAATAAAATAAAATAAATAAAACCTAAACCTAAAAAATAAACCTATAATTGAATACAAAAGAAAACCTAAACCAAAACTAAACAAAATAAAATTAATTAAACCTAAACTAAAATAAACTAAACTAAAATAAATAAAATCTAAACATAAAAAAACTAAACCTAAACCTTAAACTAAATAAAATGAAATAAACTAAAAATAAACCTAAACCTACATGAAAAAATAAAACCTAAAAATAAGCCTAAAATAAAAACCTAAATTCTAAACCTAAAAGAAATAAAATAAAAATTTAAACCTAAACATAAAAATAAAAAATGAAACCTAAACCTAAAAAATAAAATAAAAATAAAACTCAACTAAAAAATAAACTTAAAAATAAACTAAAATAAAAACCTAAACTAAAATAAATAAACCTAAAATAAATAAAATAACTACAAATAAAACATAAACCTAAATAAAATTAAAAATAAAATAAATTGAAATAAAGCCAAATAAATAAAAAATTAAATAAACTTAAACCTACCAGTTTACTTAATTTAAAATAAAAAATCCTAAACCCTAAAACTAACCCCAAACCCTAAACCTACAACTCTAAACCAACACCCAAAACCTACAACTCTAAACCCTAAAGCGTAAACCCTAAAACCTAAACCCATAAACCCTAAACCCTAAACCTAAACTAAAACATAGAACCGTAAACCTTAAACCCCAAACCCAGATCCTAAACCTAAACTAACCCTAAACCTTAAAATGACCTTAAACCTTAAGAATGGCTAGAGCCTTCAAGGAAGGAACATCACCCTAAACTAGGCTCAGTCTAGATCTGGTGGTAGAGGCAAAGGCGGAGGCAACGATTATTGTAGTGGTGGTGGGGGAACTAGAGCTACTGGTGGATATGGAGTTGGTGGTAGGAGCAGTGGTGGTTATGGAGGCGGGAAGAGTGATGGAGGTTACAGCCGTGGCAGTGGCGGAGAAAGAGATCGGGGATATGATGTCGGATCCCGCTACTCAAGACGTAGGGGTGGGTCTGATGAGAACTGGAGAAATTGAAGAACAGTCGATCCGATCTGCTACTTATGGAACTGTGATTATAGTAGAGACGGTTCTACTTATCTAGGGTTTTTGATTTATGTGTGCTCATTTTTTATCTAAACCAAAACTTAAACCTAAAAATAAATTAAAAATCTAAACCTATACTAAAAAAGAATATTTAAAATTAACTAAAATAAAATAAAAAAAAATCTAACCTAAACTAAAATAATAAATTAAACCTAAGAATAAAATTCCTAACTAAAATAAAAACTAAATGTAAAATAAAAATAATAAAAATAAAAAATAAATAAAAACCTAAACCTAAAAAATAAACCTAAAAATAAATCCCAAACCCAAAACTAAAAATAAAACCTAAACCTAAAATAAAAATAAATTAAACAAAGTAAAATAAAGCTAAACCTAAACTAAACAAAACAAAACTAAACTAAAATAAATTAAATCTAAACCTAAACCTAAGCCTTAAACTAAATAAAATAAAATAAACTAAAAAGTAAAACCTAAAAAAACCTTAAAATAAATACCTAAAACCTAAACCCTAAACCCTAAAATGCTAAAAATGTAAACCTAATGCAAAATAAAATAAAATAAAATATACCAAAAATGAAAGCCTAAACCTTAACCTAAACTAAAATAGAAAATAAAATAAAAAATAAAAACTAAAACAATATAAATAAGAACCTAAACTAAACTAAAAAAATAAAAAACCTAACTAAAATAAAAAGTAAACCTAAGATAAAAATAAAATAAACCAAAAATAAAATAAATAAAAATTAAATAAAATCCTAAACCTTAAAAATAAACCCAAAAATAAAACCTAAAAAAAAAAGAAAATAACACCGATACACTAAACTAAAAAAAAAAAACAAAAACCTAAAAAAAGATTAAACCTAAACCTAAACTAAAATAAACTAAACTAAAAGATAAAAAATAAAATAAAACTAAACTAAAAAATAATCTTAAACCTAAACCTAAACCTAAAAATAAATCAAAATAAATAAATTTAAACTAAATAAAATGCAAAATAAAATAAATAAAAATAAAATAAAATGAAAATAAAATTAAACTAAAAATAACCCTAAACCTAAAAAATAAACTAAACTAAACTAAATAAAAATAAAAATAAACTAGATAAACCTAAACCTACTAGTTTACTTAATTTAAAAAATAAATAAAAAATAAAAAGAAATTTAAAAAAAAAACCCTAAACCCTTTACTTACAACCCTAAACACTAAACCCAAAAACCCTAAACCCTAAACCCTTAACCCTAAACCCTAAAATCCTAAACCTCATGCCCTAAACCCTAAACCCTAAACCTTAAAACCTAAACCCTAAATCACCCTGACCTACCAAAATTAAGCCTCAAACCCCCCAGCCCAAACCCTAAACCTAAAACATAAACCTAAACTAAACAAAACCAAAAAAATAAAATAAATTAAGAACCTAAACTTAAATATAATAAAATAAAATAAAAACATAAATTAAAACCTAATCCTAAACCTAAAAATGAAATAAAAAATAAAATAAAAACTAAAATAAAATAAATAAAAACCTAAACTAAACTAAAGAAATAAAATAATCATCAAAATAAAAAAAACTAAATAATATAAAAACTAAACATAAAATAAAATAAAATAAACCTATAATAAATAAAATAAAAAAAACTAAATAAAACCTAAACCTAAAAATAAACCTAAAATAAATCAAAATAAAACCTAAACAAGATTAAGCAAAAAAACCCAAATATAAAATATAATAAACAAAATAAACATAAACCTAAACTAAAATAAACTAAACTAAAATAAATAAAACCTAAACCTAAACCTAAAATAAACTAAACTTAAAACCTAAACTAAATAAAATAAAATAAACTAAAAATAAGCCTAAACCTAAACTAAAAAACAAAACCTAAAAATAAATTGAAAATAAAAACCTAAAACCTAAACCGAAGCCTAAACTTAAAAAGAAAAAATAAAACCTAAACCTAAAAATAAAACTAAACTAAAAAATAAACATAAACCTAAACCTAAACTTAAAATAAATTAAAATAAATAACTTAAAAATAAATTAACTTAAAATAAATAAATAAACTAAATAAAATAACAAAATCTAAATAAAAATAATAAACAAATTAATAAATAAAAAAAATAAATTAAATGTGCTTAAACCTTGGTTTACTTAATTTTTTTAAAAAAAACCAGACCACTGGACCCTAAACCCCAAACCCTAAATCCTAAACCCTAAACCCTAAACCCATACAGTGTAAACCCTAAACCCTAACCATAAACCCTAAACCCTAAACCCTAAACCCTAAACACTAAACCCAAAACCCTAAACCCTAAACCCTAAACCCTAAACCCTAAGCCCTAAACACTAAAAACCTAAAAACCTAAAAACCTAAACATAAACTAAATATAACCTAAAATAAAATAAATAAGAAAACCTAAACCTAAATAAAATAAAATAAAAACCCAAACCAAAAAATAACTCTAAACCTAAAAATAAAATAAAATAAAAAATAAAAAAATAAAAAATACATTAAAATAAAATAAATAAAAACCTAAACTAAACTAAAAAATAAAATGAACCTAAGAATAAAAATTTAAATAAAATTAAAACTAAACATAAAATAAAAAAAATAAACCTAAAATAAAATAAAATAAAAGCTAAATAAAAACCTAAACCTAAAAAAGAAACCTAAAAATCAAACATAAAAATAAATAAAAAATAAATCCTAAACCCTAAAAAAAAATGAAACTAAGCCTAAACCTAAACTAAAATAAACTAAAATAAAATAAATAAAACCTATACCTAAACCTAAATTAAAAAAAAATCCTAAAAACTTTGGTCTTCAAATCATCATTTAAACCTAAACCAAGCCTTGGTTTAACCCAATATGACCAATTGGTCAACGTAACCCAACATGAACCCATATGTGCCCATTTGACCAAATGAAGCTAAACCACCCCAAACCAACCCATGGGACCATAGGAATTGTCAAAACTCGACCCAAACTAGTCATAGATCACTCCCAAACTAGCCTAAATCCATGTGGACCCCACACAAGGGAATTAGCCATTTGATAAACCTCCCCATAATGGATTCTTTCCATAAGAAGTAAATTCCACTCTCCCATCACTTGGCGCCATCCTAGTGCCAAATGGGGTGTGCCTAAGCTTTCTATCCCACCCTACAATAGCTAAGATCAGCCATGGACAAAAGGGAGTGCACCTCCTCCCATCTCAAGCTAAATCGAGCACCCAAAGGACCAAGCCAACCCAATCGTGCTAAATCTTGCCTTAAGCTCCCTACCATAACTTCTTCCAACCCTAGCATTCTATCCCACCCTTAGCTTAGATCACCATGGACCAAGGGGAGTTCACCTCCTCCTGTCTCAAGACAAATCAAGCACCCAAAGGACCAAGCCAACCCAATCATGCTAAATATTGCCTTAAGCTCCCTACCATAACTTCTTCTAACCCTAGCATGCCATTGGAGCTGCGGTGACCCCTTCGATGCCTCGATGATGATGAATCAATAGAAATTTAGGACAGACCCCATCTATCCATCACACATAATTGAGGGGTATACTCCCTCAATTTGAGTTGGATTCATCACCATTTACACTCTCTAATCCCCCAAGTGAGAAACAAAATCCCTCAAAGCATTTTAAAACCTCCCTCGATCGACCATTCTTCTCTGTACGTGAAACTAAAATAAAGGAGACCTCCCTTGATTCAAACCCATCCATCCCTTAACCAAACATCAATTAAACTTGCACACACCTTCACCATACCTAATCAAAGCCAAGTAAATCATCCCTTGAGTTATAAAGCCACCAAAAGCCATACTTTGATCAAGATCGAATGCTTAAAGGGAGGGCCTTGGTCCATAGAGCAAACCACCTTAAATTAAAGCTCATGTGGCTCAACAGTACGAAACTACCTCAATCGTTGGAACTGCTGATCATAAGCTCCGATGAGGTAATTTCTCAAAATTGATCCTTAAATGAAAATATTTTGGTCCTTTTCAAAGTGAACTTACATTTGAGCCCATCCTAGCCATTGGATCCTTTTGGATCCTTCACATGAAGGTTTGGGTTGAGTTTGGAGTGGATCTGAGCTCAGGTGAGCTCAGATCGAGTGATCCATGGCAGACGGGCTCTATCATTCATTGCTCGTACGAAGATGGATCATGGGTCATCTATTCCGTGTGATTGGAATAGACAGCCATGATCAAATCATGTCAAAACCCTTAATTTAATCCTCTTTAACTGCAGGATTTAATCATGGCCATCCAACTTAGATTAGATGGTCCACAAGAAAGCACGTCCACCACAATCTGAGTCAACGTCCTGATTTGACAACTTAAATGGCCTATCGTGCACCACATGGAAAGCATGTCTGTCGAGCACTACGTCAACCACATGGCGATGAAGTTAGGAAGTTAATTAAGTTTAATTAAATTAATTTTGAGGCTAAAACATCTAAAATTCATAATTAATCTTAAAAAAATCCAAAAAAAAATAAATGAAGGCTCATTTAAAGGTATTTCAAAGGGGAATCCATGAAAATTATTATTAATTAATTTTGAATAGTAATTCATGCTTAATTAAGGTTTATGTGGATGACCTCTAGCTCCTATTTTTATTAGAATTTATTGGATAGTTAATTAGGAAAACTAATAATTAAGCCTTAATTACTCTCTTACCTTAATTAATGATAATTAAGTAAATGAACGGATTAATTATTTAATTAAGCTTAATGCCATTTGTTAACATTGAAAAGTCATAGGGAAATGGTTTAGGTTTATTCTTTATGACCATTTTATTAATCCTCTTCATTTATTTCAAATTAATTAAAGTTTAATTAATTAATTAGAAACTTAATTAATCAATTAAAAGAAAAAGGAATTTAATTATTTTAGAGCCTAATTGTTTGAAATGACTTAGGGATTGAGATTGAGGCCTCTTTCTTGATCTCTTTCCTTTAGTTAATTTTATTATCTAAATTAAAATATAATCAAAGGATTTAATTAACTAATTAAGGGCTTAATTAAATTAATTTAAAATCCAATTCATTCATAACTTTGATTAATCAATCTTGGGTAGTTCTTTAGACATTTAATAGTCTATAATTTAATGAAATTTTGATTAGCTTACATGTGTGAGAAAATCATAAAAGTGATTAATTACATCACTTAAGCTTAATTAATTATTAATTATGTATTACATTAGGCCCATTTCATTCCTTAGGAGGATTGCTAATTTACTTTTCATGTTGTTGCATATCATGTTGTCTCATCATTAATTAGGTATTTAACTTAAGGTGATATAGGTAAGGGTTTAATTAATTGATTTAATTCATACCTCAACCTAATTAAGCCATAAAATCAACCTAATTGCTTTTCATTTAATCAATTTAACTCACACATATGGGGAATGGGATTAAGATTACCATACCTCTTTCACATTTCTTAAATCAAATCCAACATGAAATCAAAATGGTTTTAAGAAACTTTCATTTATTTTAAATAAGCTTGTTTAATGTGATTGTCCTTAGGAATTAGTTGGATTGAATGAAATCACATGCTTGTGTTATTTTATTTCTTTCCAATCATGTTAAAATATTGTATGCCACTTGTAGTCATGCATTCATTTCTTTCAAATTAATTAAATGAAGATGATTTCCTTTATGTCAATTTGCATGTGTTGGCTTAATTAAAAATATGTGTGGCTATTATCACTATTAAATCTCAAATGTAATTTCAAAAGCTTATTAATGAATAATGATATATATATATATATTATGATTATAGTTACACATACATAGGAGATGCATGTGAATATAAGCTTAGTGTATGAAGTGAAGTCTCTTTCTTACATTCATATGTTGACTTGCATAAGTTTGAATGTTAATGGGTATATTAGTCTGCACATTCCGGGGATGCACGACTTTAAGTAGCCCCAAGAAGGTTCCTACCTCACTCCCCTAGTGCAGAATAATGGTGACATACCTGTTTGATTTCATTCTTATGCACTTTAACATTAGAGTTTAGATAGAGCTTAATTCATTTACAAAAATAGACTAATTAAATTAAACTCTACTTTTGCATGGTGTTTTCTATTCTTATAGTTATTTATACATTCATATGTATTTAAGAATAACAAGTATATTACTTTGAACATTCTGGGGACGCACAACTTTAAGTAGCTCCAAGGAGGTTCCTACCTCACTCCCATGGTGAAGAATAATGGCAACGTACTTGCTTAAAACTTTCATACATTTGAATGTGTATTTAGCTAATGAATGAAAACCCCCTCTTCTTTCTATTAAAAAGTCATCCATTTATATTTTGTTCAAGTGGTTGGGTTGATAAGTCATATGATTTAGAGTTCTTTTCTTATGCTTTTGTATAAGGATTTAGATAGAGCTTTAAATTAATATGATAAATAATTCAATCAAATGAGATATTAATTCCAAGTACACTTGCTTACTTTCATCATTTAAGTGTGCTATGATATAAATTGCATGTATAGTTATGTTTAGGACTTAATCATATGCATGCAATATATGATGGAAAGAAATGAACAAACTGTGTTAGGTGATAATAATTAATTCTAATTAATCTTAAGATGCCTTTCTTATTGAATGAGATTATTTAAAGTGAACATAAACCTTTGACTAATTAAAATATGTAATAAGCCATTCATTAAAGAGAATTGATTAATTAATTTATTTTAGATGTGACTTAAGGTAGGGATGAAAGAGAGTGATCCTCTCTTTTCTTCCCTTTATAACTCTTAGTTGTTTAGTATAAGAAAAATGAAACAATAAAAAATATTAAGTAAAATTTACAAATCAATTAAATCATTTAAATTGAAACCACCCTTTATAATTAAATGTCCTCCATACTTAGAGAATGAAAACTCTAAAGCCTAGTAAGAACATACCACACGAGCCTTAATACACACACATTAGATTAAATCACCACTTCTAGCTTTATGTTAGGTGTGCATGGTTTGATGTATGTTTAGTTTTATGATATACTATTGTAGACTAGATGTTAGGGTGTATGCTCAAGACTAATGTTAGGCGTGATTAGCCTAATTATATTTTCTGTAGGAGATTATGCTTAAGGGGTGCATAAAATAAATATAAAATGCTCACTTTTGCAAGTTACTTAACCCTTAAGCATAATCTATACTAGGACAGGTGGATTTGGTTACCCATGTACAGGATTCTAAGTCTAAATTATTCATATAACTGCTTGGGTTGTATGGTGTGTTTAGCTAACACTTATTTTGTGTAGTTAGATTTACTATTCTTCTTATTTTTAATGTAATTATGCATTAAGAATTTGGTTAAGTGTTATGAGGGGATTAGGATGAGCTATATAAGGCTTTGGCCTGAGAGGCCCCATGATGCCTTTGAACTAAGCAAATCAAAATGATGAAATAGAGGAGATATGAAAATATGTATATATGAAGACCCCCAATAACATTTATTCATTTGTAATTGTAATTATTCTTCTACATTACTAGGATGTATAAGGGTAGAGCTTCTATCAATTTCTCTTTTGGTTATGCGGTGGTAGTACCATTTATTATTCTTTCACATTGAGTTTATAATTTAATTGATGATTTGTTTACAATTGTGTAATAGAAATGGCATGTATTTTCCTAGTTTTTTCATATATGATAACTTAATGTATGGCCTAGATCTGCTTAGGCTCTTAGGGAAAAATAAAGTTTTTACCCCAATCACTGCGCATAACTAAATTTTCTAAAATAACTCATAACCTCATTTAAAACCTAGGTATTAAATAGAGATAATTATAAGATTTAGCAACCCCTTAGCTAAATGATATATGTTTAATATCATGCATATCATCTTGTTTCATTCTTAAGGTTTCCATCCTTCGATATGGGAATACTTGACCCCTTATAGTGGAAAACACCTCTTTCTCTCTGATTTAATAACCCTATATTATCATGCATGTAGGCATATAAAATCCTATGGCCTGTCAAAATAAAAGTCCAAAATCAAATAAAATTGATAAAATTTGCATTATACCAAGTCATTATTCATACCACTCATGCTCTAGCCTCTTAGAGAGTGGGTTTAAAGACTTTAGTTTCTTTCTAAATAATAACATCCTAAGCATCTTGCAAAACATATGACTTGACCACATGGTTTTAAAATGTAGGAGAAATTAGCTAGCTGCCACTCCAGGCAGTTATAAGTCTAGTAGTCAGGTGATTTACTCTCTCCTGTGGAGGTAAATAGTATACTCACTTTTCTCCTTAGATTTAGGACGTGCTTTGGCCCTCACCAAAGATCCCTAGATTTAGGATCTGAGGTTACCATTTCCCCTAAGGCTATAAACATAAATCCTCACCTCTTAGGCATTTCCACAATCTTGTATTGTGGGATTATAAGTCCTAGCTTTCTAATAAATTTCAACTCAAATAAATAATTCCCATCAATTTCAAACATATAAAGCCTAATAATAAGATAAATTGGAATGCTCACTAGGTCTCCTAGTATCATGAGCATCCCTTACTCATTTTCTTTTGGCTTCATAACAAGGCTCTCCTTTTGATCTAACCCACTTGATTTTCCAAATATAGCCAATTTATTGATAGTCCTACCTTTGAATTCTTTGGAGACAATAATTTCTTACTTTGAGAGTATTCTTAAGGAACTCACCTTCCTTAGGATATAATTAACTATGGGGCTAACCCCTATAGGAAACTTTAGAACCTAGTTTAAATAAACCCTGCTTTATTCATCCATATAAAGTAGAGAAAAAATCTCTGGTACATTCGAAGACCCATCATGCTTCAGGAGTCCTTATTAGATCATTGGGTCCATCGTAGGTAGTTATTTTTATCTTTCAAGATAGTGCACTATTCCTTTATGTCATACATGATCACCTCAATAAGTAGACCCTCAGTTGTGCATGGTATCCCACCCACACACACACACACACACACATAGAATTAAAAATAAATATCATAGATTTTTCTAGCGACTCTGCTGTGGATGATTCCTCTTTTCATCTCTTGTATACAATTGTTGTATCCAAGCATCAATAGTGGACTTATATTTCATATAAGTCTAAAACTATTTTTTCTATTGGCACTTAGCTTATTTCATTCTTAAGCAAAGCTAGCCAACATCCTCTAGGTTTTGAACCTCTCTCCTTGTTGGTCTTGAAACCCCTATTAGATTTCCCCAATAGGTAAATAAATAAATAAAATTAACTCATGAAAGGAGATGACAAAAATTTAGAATCGCCACTAGCTTGGTGAGGCAAGGTTCATCTTAATGTTTAAAAAAATAAACTCTTTTGCAAAATGCCACTTTCCAAAAGCACTTTTTCAAAACTCACGAAACAAATAATCTTGTACAAAATTTTCATAAAGCACAAAACTCATATAACCAAACCTCATCTAGCAATCCCCATCATTGTCACATGGAAGTTCTTTTCAAAATCAAAATCAAAATCATTTTTTTTAAAAGCACACTTTTGAAAATGGCTATCTCATTCAACATACTCAAATTTGTTGAATGAAGATTCTATTTTTAAATAAAATCATAGCATAAAATTGAAACTCCACTTAGCATATTTCACATATGCTAAAGTTAGAATTTCCCTCTTTTCCAAAAGCACACTTTTGAAAATGACCATCTCCATTCAACATCCTCAAATTTTTTGAATGAAGATTCTATTTTCAAATAAAATTATAGCTTAAAATTGAAACTCCACTTAACATATTTCACATATGCTAAAGTTAGTATTTTCCTCTTTTCCAAAAGCACACTTTTAAAAATTACTATCTCCATTCAACATGTTCAAATTAGTTGAATGAAGATTATATTTTCAAATAAAACTATAACATAAAATTGAAACTCTACTTAACATATTCCACATATGCTAAAGTTGAAGTTTCCCGTTTCAAAAGCAAGAAATCTACACACAAAATCAAGACATATTTTGAAATCCATTTGGCATACACAAATTTGTCAAATGAGAATTCCCCTTTCTTTTGGAAAATAAAACAAGTTGAACACACTCAAATTTGTCAAATAAGGTTCCTCTTTTCCAAAGTCTTGAAAATCAAAATACGTTTAGACTTCATTTCACATACCCAAATTTGTCAAATGAGAGTCCCATTTCCAAAATTTACAAAAAATATATTTAACTTTATTTAACATATCCAAATTTGTTAAATATATTTACCCTCTTTAAAAAAAATCATAAATACACTTGACATCCACTTAACATACCAAATTTGTTATGTGAGAGTCTCATTTTCAAAACACAAATCATAATCACATTTGGCTCATACTTATCTTACCAAATTTGTTAAGTGAGAGTCTCATTTTAAACACTTGTCAAATACACTTGACTTCCACTTAACATACCAAATTTGTTAAGTGAGAGTCTCATTTTCAAAACACAAACATATAACATTTGACTTTCAATTAACATAGCAAATTTGTTAAGTGAGTGTCTCATTTTCAAACACAAATCATATCACATGTGGCTCTTACTTAACATACCAAATTTGTTGAGTGAGAGTCTCATTTTAAAACACATGTCAAACACATTTGGCCTCTACTTAACATACTAAAATTGTTAAGTAAGAAGCCCCACATTCAAATCAAATCAACATATATCACACATAGAATCAACCACCACAAGCAAAGTTTTTCTTCACAAAATTTCTAAACAATCACAACCTTTTTCTAGCATACCTAAATTTGCTAAGTAAAGTTTTTTTAAAATCAAAATTTTCAAACAAGATACACATCAAAAATTTCTTCAAAGGTCTCTCCACATATTTGAGCCCCACCCAGCCTACTTAAATTTTTTTGAGTATGGGTTCTAAATCAAAATCATATGGCAAGATTCTCCTCACATATCAGAATCTCTCCAATGATCCCCACTTAACATAACTAAATTTGTTGAGTCGGTTCAAATTTCTAAATGAAGTCTATAAATTATTTGAAGGTGAATACCAAAGCAAGGGATTGATTCAATTATATTTTGAATAAATGCAAAGTTTCAGCAATCACTTTCTTTAGCAGTTCATTACACATGGCTCCTAGCAAGTTTATGTTCTCCATTTCGTCTTCGACTTGGCCTACATCAAGACAAGCTCACCTCGACCACTACATGTTTGATTCAATTTGGTTATAGATTGTCTGCAGTTACTTATGAGGAACTATCCTCATGTTAGTCAGTAAGGAGGAGGTGGCGGGACATGCCTTCTAACTCTGAGTTCCCTCCACTAAAGAGGAAGGCAGTAGAGGTCCCCATAGTGAGAGCAGTAGCTTTAGCACAATTAGTTTCAGTTCTAGTGGTAGCATGAGCAGTGTCAGTGGTTCCCCTGTCTGGTCCATCAATTGTTCATCCTGTTGCCTGAGGGCTGACACCTCCTCATTGGTCCCCTCAAAGGGGAAGGCTATCTTGGTCTCTGAGATAGTCTTCCCTACCTTCGAGGTAGGTTCCAGCTCTCACCCTACTCAACTCACCCGTACTCAGTGCCACAATAAGAGCCGAAAGGTTAAGCGGCATCATGAGCAAGCAGCTGTAGAGGTAGGTAGTATCTCATGTTCCAAAGTGGGTTCACCCCAGGAGGTCTCCCCCCTACTTAGTGTCAATAGATTATATTCCCCTCTCAGGCTCAGATGGAGAGGAGGACTATAGGAAGATTCTAATATCTCCTCCAACAGCAACTTATTATGAGGTACCGACTAGGGAGAGTAAGAGGCCCTATGCCAAATTATGGTCAGTTATCGCCATATAGAAAGAGTCCAAGGATGCTCAAAGTTCGGTGCATTTTATGACCTATGGTCTTTGATCTCTAGGAGCATCAGGGATCAGATATATAGAGCAAGATACACAGAGGCCTGAGTGGCAGTACATGCAGATAGGAGAGAGAGGAGGAGGTATGCTCGATAGTCCGTAGGCTTCATTCTTATAGATTTCCCAGGTCGGCAAGCTACCAGAATTGACCATACTGATAGTATAGTACTCACATGCATAGTCAATCATAGGAGGAGAGCTCTTGTTGAACGACAGCTGATGTATTCACCACATAACACCACTCATTGTCTACCTTCTCCAGTACATGTTCCAGCATCTCCTATGCTGGCCAAGGCACATAAGTCAGCATCAGGGGAGAAGAAAGCCCTATTGGTGATCCATCTACTCCACTAATTGAGGTGAGGTCAAGCTCTCCTTCTCAGCTTTCGACTTCAACTGTGGTGAAGATGGTGACCCAAGAGTGACATAGTCATTCCACCACCCCCACCATAGTTGGCAGTTGTAGTAGTAGCAAAAGGGGAGGGCGATAGTTCCATAATTCCTATGGCAGTAGATCTCCATAGAGACAGCACTCCATCGGTAGTCATTCATGAGCATGTATCTTCTAGAGAGCATAGTCTTCCCAGAGATAGCACTCTAGTGGAAAGAAGTGTCAGATGCATTTTTTTCAGTGAACATAGCCTTACTATTGATCAATAATGAGTGTTGGTACCAACACAGTTAGATCATTCCTTGGATGATATTCTAGCACAATATTTTGCAAAAAAGAGGGAAATCCTAGAAGGTGATCAGTTTGATTATGAGGAGGGAAGGGAATTTCATCCTCAATGAGGATGATTTTTTTGGAGGACTCAATCAAGTCCACATGGTCGATAATAGGAGCTCCCTCAAGAGACCAGTAGAGTCAGGAAGCTATTGTGGTTAAGGAAGATGATGCCATCCAGTCAACCTAGCACCTCCTTCAGCAAATTAGATAGAAGGATGATCAGATCAACTGGATGGAGAAAAGGATGGAAGACTTGTTAGTAGTTGTCCATGCACTCCAAAACTAGGCCTCGGCCTGTAGCATATACTGATAGAGGTAGATCATCTTGAGTTAGCACACGTCCTAGATCAACCCAAGAGCACTTCTCACAATAAATCGATAATGGTAGCTTGCATAGGAAGGTGGTGGATAGTACCTCCATGCATGAGAAGTATATCAAGCACATGGTGGAACAATAGGTGAGGAAAGCATTGGCATAAGCCCGAGGTGGCTCATTTGTTCCAAAGGGTAGACACTACCCTGAGGAATTTGATGGGGGTCTAATATCCTAAGGGTTTCGTGCCTTATTCTTTCAAAATATTTGATGGCAGTGGGAAACCTCACCAACATATTACACATTTCAAGGCCAGTTGTTGCAATGGGGAGTGACACCCTTCTTTTCAGATTGTTTATTAGCTTAGATTGGGTGTTCCATTTGAGGTATGCCAAACTACCAAATGGTTCGGTAAGGACTTTTACTTAGTTGGACCACCTCTTCATTAGAAGGTTTGTTGGAGCCAATAAAGGGTTATTGTAAGAGACCACATTTTAGCAAAGCAAAATTCCAATGAGTCCCTTGTTGATTACATTCTTAGGTGGCAAAACCTGAGTATGAAATATGAACCACAATTGTCTGGACAACACGCCATAGAGATTTTCCTGAAGAACATCCATGGCCCGATCACTTTCATGCTCAAGGGTTTTCCATTCAGAACCTTTGAGAAACTAATCAACAAAGGTGGCTAGTCTACAAGAGGAAGCCAAATAGCTACCTTTCTAGGACCAATCAACTAAGCCCAAATCTCATAAGGCATCTGAGAAGAAATCAGGGGCAGTCACAATAGATAATAAGGGGAAGTTGCTAGCTAGGGTTCAGTCAGATAGACCTCAAGCTCAACAGGCTTTTTTGTCACCTCCTCTATCACCACCTCGATCATCATATCGATCACCTCAGTTACCACAATGGCCACCACCGCTGCCTCCTCATTAGCATCCTCAGTAGTAGTATTCCTACCCACCACCAGGTAGCTATTACTTACCTATTCTTGTCGATAATTGAATAAACCTTATTCATTCAAGAGGGAGGTAGTTAGGAAGATTTTTAAGAATCTCTTAAAGAAGCCTGATTTCCAGTTACTAGATCCTAAGAGGCCAAAAGAAGTGGCAAGAGCCATGATCCAAACTATTACCCCTACCACCACATGTGAGGCCATGTCATAGAAGATTGAATTACCCGGCGGCTTGTAAGTGGTGGCATCATCATCCCCAAGGAATACCTATTAGACAACCTTCTATTTCTAGAGTAATCCTTGGGTATACATGTGATCCTCTTAATATAAAGGAAGGTTGGAATATCTCCCTATCCCGAACCTCCAAGAAGATCATTTATAAGATCAGGAAACTACCCTTGCAGGTGCCTGAGGTAGCTCAAACCTCCAACTCCAAGGATGGTTTGTAAGTTACTAAGGACAACTTGAGTGAGGTAGGAGCCCAACAGTAGTATTGATAACCTCCACTTGCCCGGGATAGTGTAGTATTGCAACCACCGATTAGTTCTAGCACTCTTTCCAAAGTTGCAGCTACAATTCCTCCAGTCAACTCTTCTTCTAACAGCCATATTATATCGTCAAAGGGGGTGTCAAATCTTTTACTCGGCTTACTTTACTTGATTTATACTTTGTACCTCCATCCAAATATAAGAAATTAATGAAGAAAGCTGATTCCACTTATATTTGTGTCACTCGATGATGCTTGAATTTATTCCTATAGAAAGCTCTCCCTATCTAATTAATAATAACTTTAGTTCGATCATTCCTCTTATTTAGAAATGGATTACCCATTTACGGCTCAGTTTCCCATTGAGATTGATTTTGAGTCATCCAACTCAGGTCCCGTAGGAGAAGGCAGGTGGCCCAATGAGCATGTAAAACTTTTAACTAAACCATCTCATAAAGTCACTGAAGTCAACCTCCATAGTGGTAAAGTTCTACCTTCTAGGGTAGCACCTCAAGATAAGGGTAAGCGAGTCATTGGTTCAATTGAACATATAGCCCCTCCACAGGATGCTCCACCTAAGAATATGCTTGTGGAGGACCAGCCTAAAGTTGACTACAATGTCCTCGCTCACCTAAGAAAGTTGTCAGCTAAGCTAAGCATATATGATGCTCTTGTCCTATCCAAAGAGATGAGGGAGTCATTAATCAAGGCCCTTCTTGATCAAGAAATATGCTTAGCTCAGCTAACCACTATTAGAGAGGAAGCATATTATTCAAGAAGCCCATGGAGTTACATTCACCGATGAAGACCTTCTTTTAGGGATAATCAATCACAAGTCCCCTCTACATCATAATGGATATGGGTAGATTTAGACTCTCCAGAGTGTTAGTTGATCTAGGTGCATCAGTGAACATTATGAGTCTAAAGACTCTTGCCTACCTGAGGATTGACATCTCTAAACTTTGAGGAGTTCGGATGATGTTGAGAGGGTTCAATGAGCAAGGTGAGAGGGCTTTAGGCTCCATAGTGTTTCCATTAGAGATAGATGACTAAAAGAAAGAAGCTAAGTTCTACATAATTGATTCAGATACATCTTTCACTACTTTGCTCGGTAGGCCTTGAATACATGAGAATAAGATGATTTTATCCTCTCTACATCAATGCATCAAATTACAAAGAGGTGGAATCCAATACTGTGTCAAAGGAGACTTAAAGCCATTTTCAGTTAGAGAGGTTGAGATATATGAGAACGTGATCTACTATCTTCCTCAAAATTAGAAAGTCTATTCTCCTAAAAAAAATAAAAGAAAAGGAAAAAGAAAGTGAAAATACAAGTGAGCGAAATGACATAGGAAGTAGAGCTTGAAGTTAGATTCCACCCATAATTCATTCCTCCATATAAACATAGGGTAGGGTGGCTACCCCACCAAGTAGAGGAAGAGGTAGATCCGGAGGCAGTTCTAAATGGTTAAGATGTCCTTCCTGGTGGCTAGCGAGTAGAAGTTATGTTCCAGCTCATAGGAGTACCCCCGCTATCCACATAGACTTAAAATCTAGTTTGGATGATGAGTCTCATGTGGTTAGCTAATCAACCTCTCAATGAGTCCCATTGGAAGTGACACTCGAGCTAGACAGCGATGAAGACCAGGCCTCCAAGCAAAGCATGAATGTATTCGAGTCAGTATTATGTAGAATAGTAAGGCAATAGTTGAGAACTTTAGCTCTAACCCCACTTTCCTCTTAGAAAGTTGAGGGTTTGGTAGTTAAGGAGGCCCCCAAGTCATCCATAAAAGTCAAGCCAAAGATGTTTTTATTGGGAGCATCATCCTCAAGTCAGGAAGCTGATGTAGAACTTGATGATGATTCATATAAAGATATAATACAATTGCCTTTTGATTAGTATTCTCCTTGTGTTCTTAATTTGGAAAAGAAGGGTTTAATAACACATACTTTATCTAAACATAGGTTGGATTACTTTGAAAGGTTATGGGACAATCGAAGAAGACATCCATAATAAAGACCAGGACTAGGATTTGACACACTAGGTCTAGTCGATGATGACAACCATTGCCTAGTCATCACCAATCATTTGGAGTCTGATAGGTTCTTTTCAAATCATGCTAACTCATATGAGGAGGTGTGTTTAGAAACTTTAGATGATCCAAATGAGTTTGAAGTCAAAGATGCCGCCAAAATTTGAAGAACAAATTAGATCAACCATGATGAACTTAAAGAAATCAACTTAGGAACAAAAGAAGATCCGCTCAACATACATTAATTCCTTATTGAATGAAGAAGAAACCAATGACTTAGTTAAGCTATTGAATGAGCTTAAAGACTGCTTTGTATGTAGTTATGAATAAATGCCCAATTTATCTCCTGATGTAGCGATTACAAACTAGCAATAGATCCTAATGCTAACTTTATTAGGCAATCTCCTAGATGCATGTGATTAGACATTGAATAATAGATCATTTCTAAAATAAAGAAACTTATCGATGCTGGTTTTCTTAGGAAAGAGAAATATCCTACCTAGTTAGTCAGTGTCATTTCAGTTAAGAAAAAGAATGGCCAAATTCACATATGTGTCAATTTTAGGGATTTGAATAAGGCATGTCTTAAATATGAATTTCCAATACCAATACTAGAGTCGATGGTGGACATTGCCTCATCTCATGCAATATTCTATTCTATGGATGGTTATCGCTAACCAAATTAAGATGGCCCCAAAGATGAGAAAAATACTACTTTTGAACCCCGTCAAATCTATTATTATAAGGTCATGCCTTGACCTTAAAAATATCGATGCTACAAACCGGGATCAGATCTTCAATGAACTTATTCATCATGAATATTATGTTGATGATCTTGTAATCAAAAGTAAAAAAAAGGAAGACCATCTCTTTGACTTGACAATAGTTTTTGAATGGTTAAGGCAATCCTTAAAATGAATCCCAAGTGTGCATTCGTAGCTTCAAGGAAATTATTTGGGTTTGTTGTCTGGCACCGTGAAATAGAAATCTATCTGAAGAATAATAAGACAATATTAGAAATGCCACCCCTAAAAGTCTGACTCAACTCAGATCATTCCAAGGGTGGTTGGCATATCGAAGATGCTTCATTCCAATCTATCAAGAAGATGTCCATTCTCGGTACTTGTCAAAAGGATGCTAAGTTCAAGTGGGATGATAAGTGCTAACATGCTTTCAAAGACTTCAAGCATAACTTGATGACGCCACCAGTTCTAGCAGCCCCTATCAGCAAGCTGCTCATACTATATACTATCATATTAGACCACTATCTCAGCACTTTGTTGGCCCAAACCAATGACGAAGGGAAAGAGAATGCACTCTACTATCTCAATTATCATCTAATCCTTATTGAGGCAAACTGCCCACCTATTGAAAAGCACTACCCAACATTAATATTTGCATCTCAAAAGCTATGACATTATATTCTTTCCCAAGGTGAATCGATCTCTAAGATAAATCCACTAAAATATCTCATAACACAGCTGATGCTATCTAGACGGATGACACATTGGTCCATGATTTTATCATAGTTTGACATCACTTTTGTACCCCTCTATGTAGTGAAAGGACAAGCACTAGCATATTTCTTAGCATCACACCCACTTCCTACTGATTCCTTGCTTAGTGATGACCTCCTCGATGAACAAATCATGAACTTAGGGGACACTAGCATTCACCAGTGACAGATGT
This sequence comes from Cymbidium sinense, assembly GCA_021442155.1. Classification (NCBI taxonomy): domain Eukaryota; kingdom Viridiplantae; phylum Streptophyta; class Magnoliopsida; order Asparagales; family Orchidaceae; genus Cymbidium; species Cymbidium sinense. The sequence continues at coordinate 276,308,683 of CM038215.1, read as the reverse complement.
ATTTTGATGGTACGGCTTCCTTTCAAAAAAGAAGAAGAACCACAATCCACTCTTCCAGGAGAGGCAAGGGCAGGAATAGTTCTTCTAACTCTAGACCACGATGTGATGAGATTCTCATATCATCTATCCAATTTATGCACCAATAATAAAATCAAATATGAAGCTCTAATTCCTGGTATGGAGTTAGCCATTACTATGTGTCTAGAGCATCAACATCTTTGGGGATTCTTAATTAGTTATCAACCAAATTTACTATTGGGTCTTACAAAGTCCTAAATCCTAAGCTCCATCATTACCACATGTATACCATGGTGTTGTTGGCCAAAATCCCGGATGTTACCATTTACAAGATTCCTCGAGGAGAGAACAATGTTGTAGATGTATTTCGAGCTTGCCAAAGAGTTGTCATATTCGGAAGATAAGTCCATATAAATAAGGGTCCAAAATAGACAAGTTTTATCCGTTGTTGACGTTGAACTCATTAAAATGTACTCTCTCTTAGAGGGGAGGTTTTCTTTGCCAAAAAGGATGAGTTGGGTTGGAGGAAACCATTCATGGATTATCTAAATATAGGCAAACTACCTCAAGAGAAGTCATTAGCTCATCAGGTGAACCAGAGAGCCCTCTCATACACTATCTTGGATGACACTTTGTCCTGACAATCATTCGATCATATGTGGTTACGTTGGACAAACACGAAGCCCATAAGATCATGACCAAATACTCGTTTATGTAGACCACATCAATCCAATCATAGATGAAAGCCAAGATAAAAAGATTAGGATACTACTGAACTTTGATATTCACAAACTACATGGATGTAGCTACAGATGCCACCAATGTCAAATGTATGGTGTGGTCTACACCAACCACCCAACATTCCACATCTACATTAGCCTCATGGCCATTTGAGGGTTGGGGTACCAACATTGTGGGTTGATCGATCCTTCTTCTTTTAAGGGTCATTAATTCATTCTAGCTTCCAGACTACTTTTCCAAGTAGGTGGGCAATCCCACTCGAGAGGTCACAACTCAGCATGTGCTCCAATTTTTCATGATCCATGTCATATATAGGATGGGTGCCTGAATTATATTCGATAATGATACTACAGTCAAGAGCATTAAAATCAACAGCTTTGCTTGAAGACATAGCATAGTTTAGAGATATTCTACCATCTATTACCTGAGGGCAAATGGCTTAGCATAAGCCTTTAACAAAACTCTCATCCGATATTAAAGAAGAAACTCAATGATAACGCAATAGTGTCATGGCGGTTAGTTGAAGCATTGTGGGCTTATCGACTACATACAGACTCAACTCAATCTACCCCATTCTCCTCTGTGTATGGGTCTGAAGCCATTCTACCATTAGAAGTTTAACTCCCATCATTAATGATAGATGTGGGTAGTAAAATCATAATGGAGTAGAACACCAAGTTATGCGATTAGAAGAGCTCAAGGTTTGGAGGCGAGACGCCCAGCATGCTAGAACCTCTAGTTGTATAAAGCCAAAATGATTCAAGCTCATAACAAGTTGGTCATCCTATAGTTTTCAAGTAGGAGAGCTTATTTTAGTTCTAAAGAGACCAATTGTTCCCTCAAAAGATGGGAGGAAAGTTTGAACCCACTTGGGAAGGCCCTTTCCATAGAGAAGACCTACCAAAAGGATCTTATCGACTTATAAATTGTAAGGGAGAGTGCCCATGCTTCCAATCAATGGGCTCTACACGAAGAAATACTATCCAAAATCTTTTTGAATATAATTATCAATAAAATTTCTTTCATCTCAAATTCCATCTCTTCATATTGGTTAGAAATATCTTGCTTGAAAATACACCAACATGTGTTTAGATTAGGTGTAAGGAACCCAAGTGTGTCTATCCTTTGGCAACACAACACCAACACAAACTACACACAATCACATAAAATAAACATTTATCTTTTGTCTCGGGCTATTTTGATGTGGGATAAAGCCCCCTGTGGCACTCACTCATTAGTTGCTCTAGGTTGGGCTAACATTCTACCTTGCTAGTGTGTCACCCCAGTGGTTACTTATCTAGCGGATGTAAGTCTACAAGCTTTCTTCCTAACTTAACCATTGCAAAACTATGAGTGCCTTGTTAGTTTAGTAGGCCTTACTGTGTGGCTAGTAAGCTACCTCATATTGACTTTTTTTAAGAGGATGTAAGCCTACATGCTTTCTTCTTGAACTAGCCATCATGCACTAACTAGTAGAGTATATTAAAGGCTTAGGATAAGTCCCCTAGTGGCTTCTTTCCTCCTGACTACTTCAAGCCTAGGTCTAGTCCTTACACGGGACTCCCCACTTGGTAGTTGCCCTAGGTCGAATAGCATCTATCCCAATGATAAACTATCCGATGATCCTTTTCATCTATGAAGATGTAAGTCTACAAGCCTTCTTTTTTTTAGATTGATCATCATAAACTATGGGCATATTAGGTTGGTTAGTTATTCTATCTGTGATGACCCACTTGGTGTATACACCACTCGTGGTAGATGTAAGTCTACAAGCATTCTCCACAGGTTGACTACTATAGGTTTTCTTTATAGGGTCCTAGATGAAGCCCCTAGCGACACCTCCTTATGAGCACTCTGTTTGAATCATGCCTTAGAAACCCCATTTAGACTACTCTGTTACTCTTGGATTGGACAATCCCACTTTTCTAGTAGCCACCCTATGTTTTGGAGAATTTATCTTACGGATATACATCTCCCATGTTTCAATAAATTTGAGATAGAACTAGGCTTATATAAGGCCCTTCTCGTTTGGTCCTCGCAATAGAGTCCGGAAAATATATAAATAAAATAAATATATATCTTCACTTATCGATTAGGAGCAAAACCCCCAATAGTACCTTTACCCAAGCAGGGATCCTATCTTTAGGGCAGTGTTAGCAAAACTCCATATAAGAATCGTCTGATTACTTTTGAGTTGAAATAAGTCCCCATGCAACACTCTCTCAGTAGTCTCCTTTAGGTCAGGTTCAACTTGTTGTTCCAGAGGCCTCACGGTCGTCCTTCTTTGAAAGATGTAAATTGCATTCTTTGACCGTTACTGCGGGCATTTTAGGTAGGGTTTGATTTGTGTTGTGTTATCACACCCTAGTGGTTCCTTTTAGGAAGTTATAAATCTACAATCTTTTTCCTAACCTGACCATTGCACATCGAAAGGCACCCCTTAGGTTGGTTAACTCTACCCTGATGGCTGGTAGACCATCCCTTGGATTTGTAAATCTAAGATAGAGAGGCTAATTTTATCCCCATCTTAGTAGATCCATCATACCGATAGGGTCCATTTAAAAAAATAAAATTGATCTTGACTATTCTTGAGTCGATATGAGTCCACAGTAGCGCAACATTTGCTCAATAGTCCTTAGGTCGGGTTTAATTTGTTGTTCTATCAACCGATCACCCTAGTGGTTCCTTATTTAGGAAGTTGTAAGTCTATAATCTTTCTTACTAACTTGACCATTGCACACTGAAAGGCACCCCTTAGGTTGGTTAGCTCTACCTACGGTGACTACCCCTTTGGATTTGTAAATCTAAGATAGGACTAGGCGATATTAGCCCTTCTTAGTAGATCCATCCGCGATAGGATCATCCTCCCTCAATGGAATCCAAATTAAATCCATCCACTCATATCCCAGTGGATACTTCACCCAAATAAACCAAAGAAATCCATATATTAAACCCATTTTATCCCCAATGGATCCAACTCATATCTCAAGCGGATGTGCCCTCAAAACCAAATCATATCTTCTCCCTGGAGCCTCAAATCAAATAAAATTTTCATCCCTAGTGGATGTCCCACCAATTAAATCAAATCAAATTCCTACCCAACAAGGCATAAATCATACCTCTCTCTAGTAGAACCCTCATGAAATCAAGCCAAATCAAGTCCTTATCCCTAGTGGATAATTTGAACCTGCTTCCTTAGTGGAAGTTTCATGCACTCATCCACGGCATGTTATAAATCTTAATCCCCAGGGCATCTTTTCTCCCCAAATCATATCAAACCAACTCAAAATCTTATCCTTTACGGATAACTTGGACCTACTTCCTTATTGGAAGGTTCACATGCTTGATCCCTCTGGATCCTTTTTCCTCTCTTATGCCCTTCCAATAAGTTGAGTTGAATTGCACTAAGATCTTGATTCCTACTACCTCTCACGTTTAGGGGTAGATCATTTTTGTTAGTCTTTGCGATCCTTCGAACGTTGTTGATCATCTCAGTCAAGTGGATTCTTATGTGCTAGGTGAGTGCATTTTGAGTTCCAAGTGTTCAATTGCCATTGCGGAGGTCAGTTTGGCCTTTCCTTGGGTCATGGTCGACCCAAGCTCATTGGGTTATGTTCACCACCTCCCTTGGTGCCCATGTGGACCAATGAAGATGTCAAGTCACCTTAGAGACATGACCAAATTCTAAGTGAATTTGGTCATAGGATACTGACCTAAGGGCAATGTGATCATTTGGCCATGATTTTAATTTGGACAGATTTGAAATGATTCAAAATGGGTTTGCCAAATTTCAAGTGATTTGGAGTTCATTTGATTTGATTTGGCTCAATTTGATTCATTTAGGTCAAATTGGGTTGGGTTGACCAATTGGTTAAATTGGGTCAAACCATGGGTTGTCAAGTTCAAATGATCATTTGGAGCCTATGGGTATTATTGGTTAGGTTCAATTTGGTTTTGGTTCATTTAGGTTCATTTGGGTCAAATGGGTTGACCAAGACCAATTTGACCTAATTGTTAGGTCATTGGTTGGTTTAGGCTTGGTTGACCATTTGAAATATATTGCAAGCTTTGGTTTCAATTAATTTTTATTTATTTTGATTTCAAGTTGATTTGACCTTTTAGGTCAAGTTGGGTTTCATGGTCAATTGGGCTAAGTTGGGTATAATTGGCCAATTGAAGCTTTGGTTGGATTAGAATTTGGCTCAAAAGGTCCTTTGGGTCACTTTGGGTCAAGTGAGCCTAAATATTGGTTGATCAAGGCTTGGTTCAAGTTTGGTTGAACTCACATATAGACTTATGATGGAAATAGATCCAATTGTAAGTGATTTGTAGTCAAATGGGTTTTGGTTCTTTGACATTTTCAAGTCAAAAGGATGAACATGGGTTTGACCTGGGTTAGTTTGATTTTGGTTTGGTTATTGTAGTTTATATTTAAATTTGGGCATGTGATTGAAGGAGTGATTGTTTGAAGATAAAATCCAAGGGTTTGGAATAATTTAAGAATGATTTGGCTAAGTTTAAGTATTTAGCTTGAAAAGAGTATAAGTTGGATTTTGGTTTAATTTTGGGTTTAGTTTTGGCTATTTGAATTTATACTTCCTTTATATTTATGAATATAAATGAAGATATAAATGAGTTATAAGAAAATCATTTGAGTTTGGAGTGATTTGAGTTTGGTTTGGGCTAAGTCCATAAGATGAAATCAAAGGGCTTAGGAAGATTTTGGGATTTGAATTCAATCATGGGTTTTAATCATTTGATTTGGAATTAATTCATGATTTGGATTTTAGAATTTGGATTTGAGTTTGGATTTGAATAAATCAATTGAGTTAGAATTGATTTGTGATTTGAGAATATCAATTGAGTTGGAATTAATTTAAGATTTGATTTGGATTGATTTGAAGGAGGGAGGCAAGGATTAGGTTCAAGCTATAGGGTAAGCAAGTCCTCTTAATACCCCTAAGGCATAACATTTTCTTATAGCTAACTCCTCTAAGTCTCTAGGGTTAGGTTAAGTGTTCACCTAATCACTAGAAGTGTCTTAAAACTAAGGAACTCTTAGTGCCTAGAGGAGTCTTATGTATAAGATGGAGAAGTTGAGAGCTCACTCCAAAAGTGAGGTCAACAAAGGGCGCCCAATAGGTGTGGTGTGACTGACAAGGCAGACCACACATAATGGTGCTGATTGAGATGATCAACAACGTCCAAATGATCATAACCACTAACAAAAATGATCTATTCCTAAACCTGAGGTGTAGAAGGAATAGAAAGCTTAGTGCAATATGACTCTACTTTTGTTAAAGACATAAGAGAGTGAAGAAGGAATCCACTAGGGATTGAGTATGTGAGCCTTCCACTAGGGAAAAAGATTCAAGTTATCCACTGGGGATAAGAGGTTGTGAAATCCATCGAGGAATTAGAATTTGTAATCCACCGGGGAAATTGGAAAGATTTGCATCTTATTGAAGAGAACCAGGTTTATTTGATTATTTAATTTGACTCCACTAGGGAGGTTGGTTGGAATTGTTTTAGATTTTAAATTTTGAATTTTGAAATGGACCCTGTCAGTTTCCGATGGACCGCACTGAGTGGGGACCATGTCAGCGTTGGCCTACTTCAAATTTACCAATCCAAAGAGGTAGTCTACTAACCATATAGTAGGACTATCCAACCAAAGGGGTTGCCTTTTGGCGTGCAGCAACTGTATTAGGAAGAAAGTGTAGCGTGATACATCTTCCAAAGTAGGGATCAATCATTGGGTTGATCGTTGGTATGCAATGAATCGGACAACACCATTCTTGAGTGAAAATGCCACTAGGGGACTTAAATCAGCTCAAAGATAATCAAAATTAATTTCATTTTAATTGAATTGCATTTTATTTTAATTTCATTTATTTTACTTTGATGGATCCCTTCAGTTTATGATAGATCCACCAAGAAGGGGCTACTATTAGCCTAGACCTATCTTAGATTCATTAATCCAAAGGGATAGTCTACCGGTGGGGTAGAACTAACCAACCAGAGGGGTGCCTTTCAGTTTACAGCGGCCGATTCAGGGAAGAAAGCTCGAGGACTCATATCTTCCTGAATAAAAGACCACTAGGCAACACATTAGCAAGGTAACATGTCAGCGACCTAGGTGCATTAGTTTATGGTCATGCTAGAAAGAATGCATAGTAGACTTACATCTTCAGAGCAAAATGACCATTAGTAACTGTTTGTGGCAAAATAAATTAAACCCGACCTAAGGTGACTCTTGAGAGTGTTGACCCGGAACTTATCTCAATGCAGGTAGTCAGGCAATTCCTATAGAGTTTTTGACACTTCCAAAGATAGGATGGTGCTTGGGAAAGGGCCGGGGGTTGAATTCAATCCATAAGCAATAAATTTGTTTGTTTGGTTTATTTATCATGGACCCTGTTGGTTTCTAAGGATCATACGAGAATGAGCTTATATCAATCTAGATTCTCATCTGGTCCAAGGAGAATTTGTGCATCCTAAACAAATTCTTCAACCATAGGAGTGACTACTAGGAAAGGGGGACTGTCCAATCCAAGAGTAGCCTAGGTATTGTCTAAATAGGGTCGCAAAGGACATAATCCAAGTAGTGTGCCAACAAGGAAGGGGCCACTAAGGGCTTTATCCAAACCCATAAAGAATATGATATCTATAAGTATTGGTGGTCAACAGGAGAAAAAAGGGGACTCATATCTAGAGTGGTGTATCCATCAGTGAGTCACTATCGATAGTGAACATCAACCAACCTAAGGTGCTCATCAATTTGCTACAATCAACCTAGGAAGAAAGCATCGGGACTCACATCTTCTACAATAGAATTGATTACCAAGATAGTCTATTTTCAACTCGATGCTATCCAACCTAGGAGACTATGGAGTGAATGCCGAGGGACTTAAATCAACTCAAAAGTAGTCAAGAGAAAAGGATCCATTGGGAGACTTATCTAAACCTCAAATATACACAGTCGTGCATGATGGCTAGTTCAAGAAGAATGTGTGAGCTTACATCTTCTTAAACAAAGTCAACATGAGGTAGCTTACCGGCTGCAGAGATCTACAAAACTAACAAGTCACTTTCATGGTTTACAATGGAGTCGGGGAAAAAGTGGGGTCATAGACAAACAAGTAAGCATGTCACGACCTAGAGTAGCTAGTGATTGGTACCACAGCTTTCTCCAACATCAAAATAGCGAGACAAAAGATATGTGTTTGTTTATATATTTGTGTTAGGGGGAGGATAAGATGCCACTTGGGTTTTCTTAAACCTATCTTAAAACATGCTTAAGAGTTGATGAAATTATTCCATGAATGGCAGTTATGATCTCACCAAGAAAGGATGTCGCTTGGGTTCTCTCACACCTATTCTAGTAGCGCTGTGATGGATTCAAAAACAAGCAAACAATGCTTTGAATGAAGATAACATTTTGATGAATTTGAATAGAATATTTTTTAAAGATAATTATTTTCAAACATTATTTTATGGGTAGTAATTTTTCAAATAGAGCCCATCGATTAGAAGCATCAGGTGTTCCCCTTTACAATTAATAAGTTGATAAGATCCTCCTTGGTATGCCTTCTCTATGACAAAAGGGCATTCCCAAATGGGTTCAAACTTGCCTCCCATCATTCGATGAGCAACAATTAGTCTTCTTGGAACTAAAACAAGCTCTCCTACATGAAAAGATCTAGGATGACCAGCTTGTTATGAGCTTGAATCATCCTGGATTCATATAACTTGAGGTTCTAGCATGCCCATAGGTGTCTCTCCTCCAAACCTTCGAGCTCTTCTAACCACAACTTGGCATTTTGCTCTATAGTGGTTTTACTACCCATTGCTATCCTTAGTGATGGGAGTTGAACTTCTAATGGTAGAACGGCTTTGAACCCATACACTAAGGAGAATAGGGTAGCTTGGGTTGGAGTTCTATTTAAGGTGTGGTATGCCCACAAGGCTTCAACTAGCTGTTCATACCATTGTCTCTTGTTATCGCCGAGTGTCTTCTTTAGTATCTTGAGGTGAGTTTTGTTGAATTCTTCCACTAGGACATTCACCCTAGGATCATAGATAGTAGAGTATCTCCAATCTATGCTATGTCTCCTAGAGAAGATGTTGATTTTGGTGCTCTTGAATACAATACCATTATCAGATATAATTCATCGAGGAACCTCGAACCTATATATGATATGGTTCCTGAAAAACTGGAGCACATGCTATGACCTCTCCAAGTGGGATTACCTTACTTAGAAAAGTAATCGGTGCGCTAGGATGAACGATGACCCTTGGAAGAAAAGGGATCAATCAGACCCACTATGTTAGTACCCCAACACTCGAATGGCCATTAGGCCAATGTAGGATGTAGAATGTTGGGTGGTTGATGTAGGACCACACAATATACCTGAAATTTGTGGCATCTCCTAGCTACATCCATGAAGTTTATGATCATCGAAGGCCAATAGTATCCTAATCTCTTGATCTTGGCTTTCATCTTTGGAGATTGATGTGTATACACGAGTGTACATCGGTCATGATCTTTTACGCTTCATGTTTGTCCAAATACAACCATTTGATCAAAAGAGTCGGTACAAGGTGACATCTACGAGAGCATAAAGAAAGAGCTCTGCTTCATCGATGGGCTTGTGATTTCTCTTGAGGTAGTTTCTATATTCAAGTAATCTATGAATGGTTGCCTCAATCAACTCATCCTTTTGGAAAGGCAACTTCCCCTTCAAGAGAATAGCTCTTGATGAGTTTAGCATCAATAAGGGATAGACTTGTCTATTTTGGACTCTTATTGGAATGGACTCATCTTCCGACATGCAATTCCTTGAGTTTGGCCAAAGCATCTCTGCATTCTCTCCTCGAGGAACCTTGTAAATTGACCTTAGGGATTTGGGCCAACAGCTTCATGGTGCACTCATGATAGTGACAAAGCTTAGGTTTTAGAACCTTATAAGACCCAACAATCTAGTTGATGACCAGTTGAGAATCCTTGTAGATGTTGATGTTTTGACACAGTAATAGCTAACTAGCGACAATCAAAGCATCATACTTCTTGTTGGTGCATGGACTAGAGAGATAGTATAAGAATCTCATGACATCACGATTTGGAGTTAACAAGATAATTCCTACCCCTGCCTTTCTTGGAAGAGTAGATCATGGTTATTCTCTTATCTAAAAGGAAGCTGCACCATCAAAATACATCTCCCAATAGTGAATGCTATTGTCCCCTAAGTTCATGATTTGTTCATCAGGGAGGTCATCACTAAGTGGGAATCAGCAAGAAGTGGGTGTGCTGCTAACAAATCTACTACTGCATGTCCTTTCGCCACACAAAAGGGTATGAATGTAATATCAAACTGTGAGAGAATCATGGACCAACATGCTAACTGTTCGGATAATGTTGGCCATGTCATGAGATACTATAGTGGATTGATTCCCGAAATCAAGTTTACCTTATGAGAGAGCTTCTAATGCAATAGCTTTTGGGATGAAAAGATTAAAGCTAGGCAATATTTCTCAATATGTGGGTAGTTTGCATTAGTAGGGATCACATGATGGTTAAGGTAGTAGAGAGCGTTCTCCTTCCATTCGTCATGGGTTTGGGCCAACAAATCACTAAGGGAGTCATCCAATATAGTAGTGTAGAGGATAAGTGGCTTGTCTGGGATAGGGGATGCTAGAATTGGTGGCTTTACCAAATACTATTTGATGTCTTCAAAAGCATGCTGGCACTCATCATCCCACTTGAACTTAGCATCCTTTTTGACAAGTGCTGAAAATGACTTGCATCTCCTCGATAGATTGGAGATAAAGCATCTTAAATACACCGACCACCCATGGAAAGATTTGAGTTGAGTTAGACTTTTTTAGGGGTGGAATTTCTAATATAGTTTTGATCTTTCTGGTCTATCTATTCCCGGTGGACAACAAACCAAGGAACTTCCCGAAGCTACTCAAATGCACACTTGGGGTTCATTTTGAGGTTGGATTGTCTTAACCATTCAAAAACTACTCTCAAGTTAAGAGATAGCCTTACTTTTCTTTGCTTTTGACTACTAGATCATCAACATAACATTCAACTTGATGATGAATGAGTTCATTGAATATCTGAGTCATGGCCCACTGGTATGTAGCACTGGCATTTTTAAGGCCGAAAGGCATGAACTTATAATAATAGATTTCAAACGGGGTTCAAAAAGTAGTTCTTCTTTCATCCTCGAGTGCCATCTTGATTTGGTTGTAGCTAGATGACCCATCCATAAAGGAGAATACTGCATGAGATGAGGTGATGTCCACCATTAATTCTAGTATAGGAAGTAGAAATTCACCTTTAAGACATGCCTTATTTAAGTCCCTGAAATCAACAAATATGCAAATTTGGCCATTCTTCTTCTTAACTTGGATGACACTGGCTAACCAGGTAGGGTATTTTTTCTTATAAAACCAACATCGATCTTTCTTGACTTAAAATGACTTGTTGTTTGATTTCTAATCATGTCTAGGAGCTTGCTTGATAGGGTTTGTTAGGGTCTATTACTAGTTTGTGGACTGTTACGTGATGGGATAACCCAGCATCTCTTCATAGCTCCATGCAAAGTAGTCCTTAAACTCAGTCAATAGCCTAACTAAGTCATTGGTTTCTTCTTCATTAAATAGAGAATTGATGTATGTGGGGTGTGGATCTTCTTCTATCCCAAGGTTGATTTCTCTGATCTTGTTGATGGTTGAATTGATTTCTTCTTCAAATTCTGGAGGTGCATCTTTGATTTGGAGATCATAAGGGTTATCTAAAGTTTCTAAACACACATTCTCATAAGAGTTATTATGGTTTGAGAAGATTCTATTAGACTCCAGATGATTGGTGATAACTAAGCAGTAACCATCATCATCGATTGGACCCACTGTACCGAATCCTCATCCTGGTCTAGATTATGCATCCTTTGTCCAGAGCTTCTCAAAATACTCGAATGCACCCATGTTTAAGGAATCAAACCTTTCTTTGCAAGATTATGAACATAAAATTACTAATCAAAAGGTAATTCCATTAAATCTTTATATGAATTATCCTCAAGTCCTACATCTACTTACGGACTTGAGGATGATGATCCCAATATCTCTCTTTGGCACATATGGAAGATCTAGGGGCTTCCTTATACTAAACCCTCAACTTTTGAGAAGAAAGTGGGGTTAGAGCTAAAGTTCCAACTACGCCTAATGGTTTTACATAATCCTAATTGAATACATTTATACTTTGAGTGTCACCTCCAATGAAACCCATTGAGAGGGGTTGAGTGGTATGCTAATCACATGAGACTCATCCTCCGAGCTGAATTCCAAGTCTATGTGAGTAGCAGGAGTACCTCTGTGAATTGGAACATAACTCCTATTTTGCTAGCCGCCAACCAAGGCATCTTCCACCTCTGGAACTGTCTCTATATGTACCTCTACCTCTACCTAGTGGAGGTCAAGTCATCCTACCCATATGCCCAAATGGTAGAATGAACTGTGGGTGGAATGTAACTTGCGGCTCTACTTCTTCCTCAGTGTCCTTTTTTCGCTCCTTGTACTTTCTTTCTTCTTTTCATTTTATTTTTTTTTTCTTTTCTTCTTTTTCTTTTTCTTTTGTATTTGAACTTTGACCAAGTTCATGAGAAACGTTGTTTTGATTTTGAGGAAGATAGTAGGTCACATCTTCATATATTTTGAGCTCTCTAATTGAGAATGGCTTTTCATCTCCTTTGACATAGTATTTGATTCCATATTTTTGAACCTTGATGTACTAATGAAGAGAGAATGGAATCATCTTGTTTAGGTATATCCAAAGCCTATCAAACAAAGTAATGAATGATGTATTCAAATTAATTATATAGAACTTGGCTTTATTCTTCCTGTCGCTTATTTCCAAAGGTAACACTATGGAACCTAAATCCCTTTCACCTTATTCATTGAATCCTCTCAACATCATCTGATCTCCTCGGAGTTTAGAGATGCCAATCTTCAAATAAGCAAGGTTTCTAGGCTCATAATGTTCATTTATGCACCTGGATGAACTAACACCCTAGAAAGTCTAATCCATATCCTTGTGATGTAGAGGGGATGGTTGGGCTCCATATCCCTCAGAAGAAGGTCTTTATCGGAATGTGACTCCTTGGGCTTCTCTTGAATAATGTGCCTCCTCTCCAATAATGTGCTTAAACATATTTCTAGATCAAGAAGGGCCTTGATTAATGATTCCCTCATCTCTTTAGATATGACAAGGGCATCATATATGCTTAGTTTAGCTGGAAACTTTCTTAGGTGAGTGAGGAGATTGTAGAAAACCTTGGGCTGATCCTCCATAAGCATATCCATAGGTGGAGCATCTTGTGGTGGGGCTTCTTGCTCATTGGTACTAATGACTTATTTTCCCTTATCTTGAGGTGCTTCCCTAGGAGGTAGAACCTTTCCACTATGGTGGTTAACTTTGGTAACCTCTTATGGTTATTTAGTGGAAGGTTTTACCTACTCATCAGGCATACCTACAACTTCTCCTATAGGACCCTTGGAATCAGATGATTCCAAGTCTATCTCAAGAGGTGAACCCATATCATTCAAAAGGAAAGTTCATTTCTGAATTAGAAAGAGGATGATCAGAGTTGTTATAATTATCAAGACTTGAAGAGTTTTCTAAAAGAGTATACTCAGATAACCCATCAGAAGTGGCACAGATGTAATTCAAACTAGCTTTATTCCTCTATTTCTTAGATTTTAAAGGAGGTATATAGTAGAAATCTAGTAAAGTAAGTGGGGTGAAGGATTTGATGCCATCATCCGTTGATACAAGATGTCTACTAGAAGAAGAACTAGCTGAAGTAGGAATTTTGGTTGAAGTAGTAGCTACAACGGTGGAATGGAGGCTGGACTCAGTAGGTGGTTACACTACTTGGCTATCCCGGGAAAGTATATACTGCTGTTATTGGTGTTGAGCTCCTACTTTCCCCAAGTTGTCTTTGGAAACTTGTGAACCTTCCTTGATATTGGAGGTTTGAGCTGCCTCATGCACCTATAAGAAAAGTTTCTAGATTTAAAAATAATCTTTTAGAGATTCATGATAAAGAGATATCCGAACCTTCTTTCATTTTGAGAGGATCACAGGTATCCCCAAGGATTACCCTTATAGAATTGGATGGTTGTTCCACTAGGTATTCCTTAGGGATAACTATGGCACCTTGTATACTCAAGAGTCCTTAAATATAAAGCAATCCTCCAAAACATGGCCTAGCATGGGTGGTAGGGAAAAAGTTAGGATCATTACTCTTGCCCACTTCTCTCTTCTAAGCTCGTGGTTGAAAATCAAGTTTATTTAAGAGGTTCTTAAAGATTTTCGACTACCTCCTCTTAAATGAATAAGTTTTATTTAATTTATCCAAAAGAGTAGGTGGATGATAGCTACAGGGGTGGGTATGTATCTCACAGAGTATGGCTGAGGAGGAGGCGGTGAAGGCCATGGAGGCTGCTATGGTGGTCAATAAGATGGCGGTGGTAAAGGAGGTGGAAGCGAAGGCTGTTGAGCTCGAGGTCTCTCATACTGATCTCTGGCCGGTTGCTTCCCTTTATCCAATATTGCTACTATCCCTGGCTTCTTTTCGTAAGCTTTCTGCAGCTTTGGCTTTAATGATTGATCTTGAAAAGGTAACTATTTGGCCTCTCCTTGTAGACTATCCACCTTGTTGATTAGCTTCTCAAATGTCTTAATGATGAAACCTTTAAGAATGAAGGTGACCGGGTCATGAATATTCTTTAATAAAAAAATTTCAATAGTATGTTGTTCAGATAGTTGTGGTTCGCATTTCATGCTTAAATTTCTCCATCCAAGAATATAATCAATGAGGGACTCACCGGAGTGTTGTTATTCTACAATGAGATCGCCCATAGTTATCCTTTGTTGAGCTCTAGCAAAACTCTTAATAAAGAGTTACTCCAACTCAATAAAAGACTTTACTGAATCATTGGGGAGTTCAGCATACCAATCAGAAGCTATGCTAAACTGACAAAGAGATAACAATAATGCGCACTAGTCTTGAAATAGTTGGCCCTAAAGTGCACTATATGTTGTCGAGGGTTCTTGCTACCATCAATGCTTTTGAAAGAAGGAGGCACAAAACCCTTAGGATATTGGATATCATCGAATTCCTCTGGGTAGGGTCTACCCTTTGAAACTAATGAACCACCTCTTGCTGCGCTTCTTTCACTTGTTGTTCAACCAAGAGTTTGATATCTTTTTTTGTATGGAGGTACTATCCACTACCTTCTTATATATAAGTTAATCTTGCTCTTGGAGGAACTCTTGGGTTGATCCAGGACATGCAACAACTCAGGCTGACCAGTCTCCACAATGGTTGGATGTACTACTGGAGCTTGATTCTGAAGCACTAGAACTACCACTAGCAAATCTTCAAGTCTCTATCCCATTTTATCAATCTACTCATCTTTTTGTTTGAGTTGTTGAAGGAGGTGTTCAGTCGAATAGGCTGTATCATCTTGTTTGACAACAACTCCTTTCAAATTCTGGTGATCTCGAAGGAGAGAACCTCTAGTATCCATCATATGCACCTCTGTTGAGTCTTCCAACAAATCATCTTCATTGGGGTCAAAGCTAACCTTCTCCTCTTTGAGGTCGACCAATCATACCTAGATTTCTTTCTTTTTAGTAAGATATTGTGCCACAATATCATCCAAGGAGTCTAACTATGCAAGCATAAATGCTCATGGCTGACCAGTGGTGGGATCATGCTCATGAATAGAGATACACTTGACCTCCCCTGCTATTGAAGTGTTGTGAGGGCTATACTCACTGGAGGGCACGTGCTCATGGTTGTCAACTGTTATGGATGGAGTACTGCCCATGAGGGGATCTATCGCTATGGGGACAACAGCTCTCTTTCTCCTCTTCGCTATATCTATGATCTGGGGTGGTGGTATGATGGCACAACTTATGCTGAGGTCACCACTTCCTCTTCACCACAACTAAAGTAGGTGAGAAGAGAGATCACCCTCACCTAAGTCGGCATCATAGATGAAGCGGGATCCCTTGGCCATAGTTGGATCACCGTGGTTTCTTCTCTCTTGATCTTTGCTCTCATGGCTTTGGATGGAACTATAGAAATATTAAACTTGCATGGTAGACGGTAGAGCGTGATGGAGATAACACTGACTCTCTCTATACTGGGGCTCTCCTCCCATGATGGGTTGTACCGATCAATACAATACTATCAGTGTGACCGGCATGGGTAGTGTGCCAATCAAGGAAATCTATGATGGCGGAGGTCACTGCCTACCTAGCATATCTTCACCTTTCTCTGTTAGTAATGTGCACTAATACTCAAGCCTCTCTGGCCCTCTCCTATCGGATCTACTCACCAACACTGCGAGTGATAACTGAGTATAGATCAGACTAGGCATTGGACTCTGATCGTCCATAAGCCCTGCCAACTTGGTGTAAAACTGCCTTAAGGCCATCATATGATCTCCTCCTATCTTTGATAGGTGCCTCATAATGAACTGGAGGTGGAGGTGACACTATTATCCTCTTGACATCTTTCTCCCCTTTAGGCGAAAAGAGGTGGAACTTATTCGAGTAAGCAAAAGAAACTACCCTTGGTGACTCCTCTCTTGCAATGTGAGAGAATGTCTCCATCTCCTTGGCAATGACACATGATGCCTTGATCTTACTCATATTGTGATGCTAGGTTAGCTTGGTAGCAATAAGCTAGACCCTACCTCAAAGGTAGAGACTATCCCTAAAGCCAGGATAGCCTTCCCTTAGAGGAAGCCAATGAGTGGGTACTAGCTTGCAGGGTAGTGGCAGAACAACTGTTGTATGCAGACTAGAACTATAGTGTAACTTCCACTTCCTCTTGATGAGAGAAATTCAAAATCGGGCATCTCAATATGGATGACTAGCTTACCTAGCCACCACATTCTTGGTAGTGGTGAGGGTTTCCCCTCACAAGTGATCAGCCTCTCGAATCCTTGGCCAAAGTGTATCGGATGAGAAAATTAGTTTGGGGAGGCTGGCGATCAAGGCCAAATCCATCCCAAAGGAGAAAGGTGAAAACATACTTTTGAGAATCCATTTGCACTATCTTGGGAAAAGCTAACGAGACTAAGCGGAACTCTACAATTATTGGAAAGAAACTCAAATCATATTTTTTATCTTGGTATTCTTGCTGATTTTTTAGATTTGATTTAAAGTTTGAACACACACTCAACAATTTGAATATGTTAAGTGGGGCTCATTGAATTTAGGAGATATTTTGAATAAATTGGAGGAGAGATTTTGAGTTTATTTAAGTTTAGAACCCACATTCAACAAATTCGTGTATGTTGAATGGGTTCAAAATATTTTGGAGAGACTTGATGCTTCCATTGGTTCATATTTGAATTCAACTTTTATGTTTGGGGACCTTTTATTTAACAAATTTGAGTATGTTAAATAGGGTCATTTGATTTTATTGTTAGATTTGATTTTGGGATTACTCACTTAGCAAATTTGGGTATGCTAGATAAGATGTTTGAAAACAATTTTGTTTTGCATTTTGCCCATGATGTATATCATGTGTGAATTTAGAAATGGAATCTTTACTTAGCAAATTTGTGTATGCTAAATAAGGCCCAAATCTAATTTTTGTTTTGATTTTGAAAATGGGATCTTTACCTATAAAATTTGTATATGCTAAATAAAGCTCAAATGTGTTTTGAATTTTGTTTTGATATTTGAAAATGGGATCTTTACTTAGCAAATTTGTGTATGCTAAATAAAGTCCAAATGTGTTTGATTTTTGTTTTGGTTTTTTTAAGAAAGGGATCTTCACTTAGCAAATTTGTGTATGCTAAGTAAAGTCCAAATTCATTTTGAAAAAGGGGGGTTTTCCATTTAACAAATATGGTGTGTTAAATAGTATCCAATTTATTTTCAATTTTCTTTTGAAAAATAAAACTCTCATTTGCCAAATTTGGGTATGTCAATTGGAATTCTAATGTATTTTAATTTTTATGATTCTTTGCAAATGAGATCTCCATTTAGCAAATTTGGGTATGAAAAATGGAAGTCAATCATACTTTATTTTTTAAAGATGAAATTTTTTGTGTGTGATTATTGCTTTTGAAAAGAAGGAAATTCCAACTTAACACATGTGGAATGTGTTGAGTGGAGTTTCAAATGGTGTGATTTTATTTGGAAATGAAATCTCTATTCAACAAATTTAGATATATTGAATGAAGATGCTTATCTTCAATTTTTGTGCTTTTGAAAAGGAAAGAAATTCCAACTTCAACATATGTAAGATATATTGAATGGAGTTTCTATTTTATGACATGATTTTATTTGGAAATGAAACCTTCATTCAATAAATTTGGGTATATTGAATGAAAATGTTCATTTTAAATATGTGCTTTTGAAAAGGGAGAGAAACTCAATCTTCAACATATGTAAGATATATTGAATGGAGTTTCTATTTTATGAAATGATTTTGAAATGAAACCTTCATTCAATAAATTTGGGTATATTGAATGAGGATGTTGATTTTTTGAATATGTGCTTTTGAAAAGATGATTTTTTATTTTGATTTTGAAAATATCCTACATGTAACAATCTTGAAGATTGTTAGATGAGGTAGAGTTATATATATTTTGTGAAAAGTTCTTGTGCAAGTATTTTATTATGTGAACTTTTTGGAAAGTGCTTTTGAAAAGTAATATATTTATAAAGAATTTATTTTTCTTATTTGTGGAATGAACTTCACCTTACCGTAGAGATGGTAAGAAAAAAGTCTTTAGTCATCTCTTTTGATTAAATTTTATTATCATCTATTGGGGGACCTAATAGGGATTTTAAGACCTACATGGAGTGAGGTCCTAAAACCTAAAGGATGTTGGCTAGCTTAGCTTAAAAATGAAATGACCTAAGTGCCTGAGAAAAGAAGGATAGTCTTAGACTTATATGAAATACAAATCAATATCAATACTTGGAGATAACAATCATTTACCAAAGATGGCAAGAGGAACCATCTCAGGAGTTGAAAAAATTTGTGGTGTTTTATTTTGGATGTTTGGTGGGGTTGGGACACATGATCTACAAATACTTATTAGAGGTGATGATGACATTGAAGAATGATGTACTATCTTAAGAGATAGAAGTCACCATCCTACAATGGACCTAAACACCCAATAAGGACTCCGAAGGACAATGGGTCTTCGAATGTACCAGAGATCTTTCCCTTACTTTACATGGAAAAGTAAAGTAAGGTTTATTTTAAATCGGGTTCATTAAGTTTCCTATGGAGGCAAGCCCTCATAGTTAATTACATCCTAAAGAATGAGATTCCTTAGGAATAATCTCGATTAAAGTAAATGATCATTGTCTCCAAAGATTTCAAAGATAGGACTATCAATCAATTGGTTATTTTTAGAAAATCAAGAGGGATTGAGCAAGAGGAGGGAGTTAAGGGAGATGAGTAGGGGATGCTCATGATACTAGGAAACCTAGTGAGCATCCCAAACTATTCTATGGTTGGGTTTTATATTTTTGAAACTGAGGGAAATTATATGTTTGAGTTGAATTTTTATTAGAAATTTAGGGCTTACAATTATACAATAAAAGATTGTAGAAATGCCTAAGAGGTGAGGATTTATGCTTATAGCCTGCAAAGGGAAACAACAATCTTAGATCCTAAATCTAGGGAGCTTTGGCGAGGTCCAGAGCATGACCTAAATCTAAGAAAAATATGGGTATATGGAATACCTCCACAAGAGAGAGTAAACCACCCGACTGTTGGGCTTACAACCTCCTAGGGGTGGCCGCCAACTAACTCCTCCTACAATTTTAAATACATGTAGGCAAGTCTTATGCTTTACAAGATAGCTAGGATGTTGTTCATTTAGAAAGGAGACTAAGTCCTTAAACTGACTCCCTAAGAGACTAGATCATGAAGGGCATGAATTCATGACTTAATCTAATAATTTTGTTAAATTTTATTTTTGATTTTTTGGACATTTTATTTGACATAGGCTATGGGATTTCATATGCTTAATGCATGAGAAGATTGGTTATGGGCCAAAGATAGAAAGAAGGGGTGTGTTTCCACCATGGCTCTCAAAGGTTAAGCCATTTTCTAGCAAGGTGGGAGCCTTCCATTAGCGAGTGAAATATGATTTATGCATAATATGAGACATACAATATCTAGTTAAGGGGTTACTAAATCTTTTATTATCTTGATTTATGTCCTAGGCGTTAGGTGATGTTATGAATTATTTAGTTTAATTTTGAGTTGATTAATTGGATAGAAAATTTATTTTTCCTAAGAGCCTAATCTAGGCCATTCAACAACCATCAAGCAATTAAAAACTAGGAAAATCATGCCATCCTAATTGGACAATCATAAATATAACATCAATCAATTTATAATATTAGCAAAGAGTAAGAGGTGATGTGGTGGGTCCCATCAACCAAAAGAGGAAAATGGGTAGCCAAGCTCTACCCTTATATAACAGGATTACAAATGAATAATTACAATTATGAAATGACAAGTGTTATGGGGGTCTTCATTCTTCATCTTCCATTCTTCACTCCTTGTCCTTCATTCATCTTGATTTGCTCCATTTCTTTCTTTTGGGTTATCTTGGGATGTAGCTTGCTCCAAGGCCTCACATGGTACATAAGACATAGTCTTATGAACAATGTTCATCCTAATCCCCATAACACTTGCTCCAAAACTTAATTGCAAAATTTACATCAAAATGAGAAAATCAAATCTAACTAAACCTACAAAACAAAGGTTAGCTAAACATGCCACACAACCCAAGTAGTTATAAGAATAATTTGGACTTAGCACCCACACATGGGTAACCAAGCCCACCTGTCCTAGTTTTGATTATGCTTAGGGGTATAAGCAACCTACATAGCAATAGCATTTATATTTTTATTACAATGCCTCTTAAGCACAATCCTTTACATAAGACATGATTAGACTAAGATTGCCCTACCATCCAGTCTACGCTCATACACCCTAACATCCAGTCTAAAAATATTATATTACAAAGCAAAATCACTTCAAACCATGCACCGCCCTAACATAGAGCTAGAAATAGTGACTTAGCCTAATGTGTGTGTGTCATTTAAGGCTTGTGTGGCATGGTTTTAGAATTGAAATTTTCTAAGTGTGAGAGATTTAACTTAGATGGTGATTTCATTTTAAGTGATTTAGTTGACTTGTCAATTTTAATTTGGTGATTTGATTTAGTTTGAATGATTCTACACTTAATGACTAAATGTTGTGAGGAGAAGAAAAGAGAGGAGAACTCTCTTTCATTTCTACCTTAAAGAATTTCTAAGGTAGATTCATTAATGAATTTCCTTTGGTGAATGATTTATTATGTATTTTTTAATTAATCCTAAGTTTGGATTTACTCTAAATAGCTTTATTCAATAAGAAAGACATCTTAAGATTAGTTAGGGTGGATTGCTATCACATAACACACACCCATTCATTTCTTTCCACCATGTATACCATGCATATGAATAATCCTAAGCATACATACATGCAATGCAAATCTTAGCACTTTGATGATGAATGCAAAGAAATGTGGTTTGAAAATTTGGATGTTCCATGAATGCATGTCTTTGTTATGTAGAAAAGAGGGACTCTTTTATCCATTAGCTAAATGCACATCCACATGTATAAAAGTTATAAGTGAGTATGACACCATTGTTTTTTTTTACAAGGGCATAAGGTACAAGACCTACTTGCTACTTAAAGCCTCAAGATGTCAGATAGACCATTTTTCTTAGATACATGTAAATGTACAGTAAGAACCAAATGGATGAAGAATCATCCAAGAGATTTATGTTTGATTTGATTGTAATATTTACATGTGTAGTATGAAGGTTCTTCCTAAGTCTTAACATAGAAATACATATGAATAGATTTAGGCAAGTGTTATGTTCTTTTCAAACTATATGCAAATCCTATGTGAATCCATATTAAGATAGGAGATAAGAACTTCATAGTACACATCTTATGCTATCGTCACATGCAAGATTATAAATATTTATAACTAACATCACTTTATATATAATCTTTGATTTATAAGTTTTGAAAAGATAATTTTTATTTAATAATGATAATAGCCACTCATATCCTTAATTTTAACCAACACATGCAATTTGACATAAAGAAAACATTTTATTTAATTAATTTTTAAAAGAAATGAATGCATGATTTCAGGTGGCAAGCAATATTTAGCATGATTGGAAAGAAATGAAGGGATGTAAGTACATAACTTCAATCACCCAAATTAACCCCTAAGGACAATCATATGGAATAAGATAATTTAAAATGAATCAAAAATTCTTTAAAGAAATTTTTATCTTTGAATTTGATTTGATTTAGGAGATATGAAAAAGGTTTGTTAATCCTAACCCATTCCCCCATGTGTGAATTGGTTTGGTTTAATTTAGAACAATTAGGTTGATTTTATATTCTAATTAGGTTAAGGTATGAATTAAATCTATTAATTACCCCTTACCTATACCACTTTAACATAATTAGCCAAGTAACTATGAGCCAACATATGATATGCAACCACATGTAAAATTAAATCAGTAATGCACCTAAGAAATAAGGGGGCCTAATGCAATTGGCTCACAATTATTGGTTAATTAAGCTAAAGGGTTTAATTAAGTACTTTTATAACCCTCCTACACATGTAGTTTGATTATAATTTTCTTTGGAATCCTCTTAGGTTATTGAACACCTAAGAATCTACCCAAGAATTGAATGATTAAATTATAGAATGATTTGGTTTTGAGTTTGATTAATTAAACTAATTAATGAAGTGATTAAGTTATTAATTAATTGCAAATTGATTAAGTGTTTTCCAAGTGAAATGAACTTAGTAGAAAATATTGGAAAAGAAGTCATAATCTCATTCCCTATGTCCATTCACTATTCATGATGATTTAGCAAGCTTGATTAATGAATTTACCATTGTTTAACATGTTAATTAATCATTTAGTTAA
Source organism: Cymbidium sinense (assembly GCA_021442155.1). Taxonomy (NCBI): domain Eukaryota; kingdom Viridiplantae; phylum Streptophyta; class Magnoliopsida; order Asparagales; family Orchidaceae; genus Cymbidium; species Cymbidium sinense. The sequence continues at coordinate 276,285,849 of CM038215.1, read as the reverse complement.
TTAAGAGAGTGATTAGGGATGAAATAAGCAATTCCCCTAATTAATCAAGTAATAAATTTCATGAAAATTATGGGAGGTGGAGATCATCCCACTGATTAACCTCAAAAAGTCTGAGATTAATTCCTGAATTAATTTGGGTACTATTAACTTAATTATATTTCTAATAAAACCCAAATTGAGTTAAAAGTAATATTTAAAATTAATTAATTTTAATTTTATATAATTCTTCTCTAAATTATCTTTAAAATTAGTATTTATTTATATTTTTTCTACAATTAGTTATGAATTTTGGAAGTTTTAGTATTAAAATCAAATTAATTAAGCCTAATTAATCCTTAATCCCATCAGGCCATGTGGCGGCTAATGCAGATGCGGCGCGATGTGGCACTTTCCACTTGGTGCGAGATAGGTTAGTTGTCACATCCATCGGTGATCGGTTGATGGCATCTTTCTCATGGGCCGATCGATCATCGGATGGTGAGATTAATCCCATGCTTTAGGCTTAAATCAAAGGGGATCTAGTGTGATATAATCACTACTATCTATTCCAATCATGTGGAATGGATGACATGTGATCCTTCTCCTTTGCGAGCGATGAGAGATGAACATCATTCATCTCTCTCCATTCAATTCAAGCTCACCCAAGCTCGGATTGGGATCAAAATGATCCCACACCTTCGGAAGGAGGGGGGACGCACATCTAATGGTCAAGATTTGATGGGGTGATAATTTCCTTCAAAAAGGACCAACCAAAATTTTCTATTACTATGGTTTTGAGCAATTACCACGTTGAAAGCTATCACCGATGCTTCCAACGGAGGAGGTAGCTTCATCTAGTAGAGATGAAGCCCTATTGAAGGAATTGGATCTTGGTTTGGAGTAGATTGCTCAGTTTACCAAGCTCCTCTTCAATGGAGATCAACTTTGATCAAAGTGATGCTTCTCATGGCTTGGAGAATTGGGAAATAACTTGATTGAGCTCGATGAAGTCCACTGATGCTGTGTGCAAGGTTAATTTGATTTTGATGGAGAATTGAGTGAGTTGGATTTTCAATTCACCTCCCCTATTTTGGCTTTGAGGAAAATCAAGAGTGAGAAATGGGGGAGCTCGGGAATGGCTTGCAAAGGCTTGGAGAAGCTTCGACTCAACCTTCTTAGCTTTGTGGAAATGAATTCTTGTGGTTTGAGTGGGAATGAGAGGGGGTATATCTCCCCCTCCTTGGATCAGATGGTGATGGGCTATTTTGCCATTTTTTATCAATGGAAAAGATTGTAAGAATGGTTTGAGCTATAAACACCCCACATGGGTCATTTTGGGTAGTGGAGGGAAGGAGAGTGGATGGCCATGTGCTAGATGAGTGCATTTGGAGTTCCAAGTGTTCAATTGCCAATGGGGAGGTCGGTTTGGCCTACCTTGGGTATGGTCGACCCAAGCTCATTGGGTCATATTCATCACCTCCCTTGGTGCCCATGTCGACCAATGGAAGGATGCCAAATGGTCTTGAGAGAGACATGACCAAATTCCAAGTGAATTTGGTCATAGGATACCATTTGAACTAAGGGAAAAGTGGCATTTGGCCATGATTTTGGCTTGGGAAGATTTGAAATGATTCAAAAATGGGTTTGGCCAAATTTCATGTGTTTTGGAGTTCATTTTATTTGATTTGGCTCACTTTGATCCATTTAGGTCAAATTGGGTCAAATTGGGTTAGGTTGACCAATTGGTCAAATTGGGTCAAACCATGGGTTAGGTCAAGTTCAAATGATCATTCAGAGCCTATGGATATCATTGGTTTGGTTCAATTTGGTTTAGATTTGGTTTTGGTTCATTTAGGTTCATTTGAGTCAAATGGGTCAAGTTGACCAAATTGACCCATTTGACCCAATTGGGTTAGGTCATGGGTTGGTTTAGGTTGACCATTTGAAATGTATTGCAAGCTTTGGTTTCAATTGATTTTGATTTGGTTTTATTTCAAGTTGATTTGACCTTTTAGGTCAACTGGGCTAGGTTGGGTCTAATTGGCCAATTGAAGCTTTGGTCAAGTTCAACAAGTGATTTGGAATGAATTTGACCCATTGGTTGCAATCAATTTGGCTTAGATCAAGATTTGACCATTTTGGCTTTTAGGTCAATTTGGGTCAACTTAGGTCAAGTGGCCAATTAGGCTTGGTTCACTCAATTGTTGGCTTGATCACGTTCAATGATTGATTATGGATTGGTTTAGATCAATGGTTTCAATCAATTTTGCTTATAGTGAATTTTGGGTTGTTTAGGTTTTATTTGGGCTAAGTGTTGACTTGGTCAAAGGCTAGGTTTGACTTGGTTTGAACCAATTTGAGTTGTTGATCATCTTAGGATGATTGTTGCTCACAATGTGAGGCTTAGATGGGCTTAATTCAATCCAATTTGGGTTGGATTAGAATTTGGCTCAAAAAGGTCCTTTAGGTCACTTTGGGTCAAGTGAGCCTAAATGGGTTAATTGGCTTGATCAAGGCTTGGTTCAAGTTTGGTTGAACTCACATATGGACTTATGATGGAAATTTATTGATGGAAATATAAATCCAATTGCAGAGATTTGGAGTCAAATGGGTTTTGGTTCATTTGACATTTTCAAGTCAAAAGGATGAACATGGGTTTGACTTTGGGTTGTTTGATTTTGGTTTGGTTATTGGTTTATGTTTATATTTGGGCATGTGATTGAAGGAGTGATTGTTTGAGAGAAAATCAAGGGTTTGGATTGATCGAGAATGATTTCTTGAAAAGAGTATAAGTTGGATTTTGGTTTAATTTTGGGTTTAGTTTTGGTTATTTGAATTATACTTCATTTATATTTGTAAATATAAATGAAGCTATAAATGAGTTATGAAAATCATTTGAGTTTGAGTGATTTGGATTTGGTTTAAGCTAAGTCCATAAGATGAAATCAAAGGGCTAAGGAAAGATTTTGGGATTTAAATTCAATCATGGGTTTCAATCATTTGATTTGGAATTGATTCATGATTTCGATTTTGGAATTTGGATTTGAGTCTGGATTTGAATAAATCAATTGAGTTGGAATTGATTTAATATTTGAGAATATCAATTTGGTAAGAATTGATTTAAGATTTGATTTGGATTGAATTGAAAGAGGGAGGCAAGGATTAGGTTCAAACTATAGGGTAGGCAAGTTCTCTTAATACCCCTGAGACATAACCTATTCCTATAGCTCCTCTAAGTCTCTAGGGTTAGGTTAAGTGTTCACTTAATCACTAGTGTCTTAAGACTAAGGGACTCTTAGTGTATAGAGGAGTTATATGCCTAAGATGGAGAAGTTAAGAGCTCACTCCAAAAGTGAGGTCAATGCTTCTCTCAAGAGGAGAAGAACACAATCTACTATTCCGGGAAAGGTAGGGTAAGAATAGTTCTTTTAACTTTATATGAGATGTGAGATTCTCATATCATCTATCCAATCCTTGCACCAATGAAGTTGAATATGAGGCTTTGATTGTCAGAGTTAGCCATTACTCTAAGCATCCGAACATCAACATCTTTGGGATTCTCACTAGTTATCAACCAAATCACTAGGTCCTATAATGTTATAAAGCCCAAGCTCCATCACTTCAACAAGTACACCATGGAGTTGTTTGCCCAAATCGAGGTTACCATTTATAATTCCTTGAGGAGAGAATGTAGCGTATGCTTTAGCCAAGCATGCAAAGGAGTCGAAATGTTCGGAAGATGAGTCCATATCAATAAAGGTCCAAAATAGATAATTCTTATCCCTTATTGATATTGAACTCATTAAAAGTACTCTCTTGAAGGGGAGGTTGCCATTTCCAAGAAGGATGAGGAGCTAGATTGGAGGCAACCATTCATGGATTACCTAAATAAAGGAAAATTACCTCAAGAGAAGTCCCAAGCCCATTAGATGAAGCAGAGAGCACTTTCCTATGCTATTATGGATGGTGTCTTGTACTAGTGGTCTTTCGATCATATGTGGTTATATTTTTTAGACAAGCATAATGCCAGTAAGATCATGGGAGGTACACTTTCGAGGGTATGTGGAAAACCAATCCGGCGAAGATGAAAGTCAAGATCAAGAGACTAGAATACTACTATGTCAATGATCAAAGATTGCTTGGATACGGCGATGCCACCAATGTCAAATACACGGTGTGGTCTACACCAACCACCCAACATTCTACATCCAACATTAGCCTCATGGCCATTCAGTGTTGATGCGACATAGTGGGTCCAATTGATCCTCTTTCTTCCAAGGTTCATTGCTTCATCTTAGCTGCTATTGACTAATTTTCCAAATGGATGAAGGTGATTTTGCTCAGAAAGGTCACAACTCAGCATGTGCTTTAGTTTTTTAGGAATAATATCTTACATAGGTTTAGAGTGCCTCAATGAATTATATCTGATAATGGTACGCATTCAAGAGCACCGAGATCAATAACTTTGCCAGAGACATATAGATTAGAGATATTCTACCATCAACTACCCAAGGGAAAATGGCTTAGTAAGCCAACAAAACTCTCATCCAAATACTAAAGAAGACACTCAACAATAACAAGTGATAGTGCCATGAGTTAGTTGAAGCCACGTGCTCTTGAACCACATATAGAACTCCAACTCAGTATACTCCTTTCTCCTTAGTGTATGGATTTGAAGCTATTCTACCATTAGAAGTCAAACTCCCATCACAAAGGATAGATGTGGGTAGCAAGATCACAACAGAGCATAATTCCAAGTTATGGTTAGAAGATCATTAAGTTTTGGAGGAGAGATGCCTACGAGAATGAAAAAACCTTGAGTTGTATAAAGATAAAATGATTCAAGATCACAATAAGTTGGTCCGTCCTGGAGCATTTCAAGTAAGAGAGCTTATTATAGGTCTAAGGAGATCGATTATTTCTCATCGTAAGATGGGAGCTAAGTTTGAACCCACTTGGGAAAGCCATTTTTCCATAGAGAAGGCCTACCAAGGAGGATCCTCGACTTATTAATCATAAGGGAGAGCACCCAATGCTTTCAATGGGGCTTAAACAAATATTATAAATCATGTTTGAAAATAATTATCATCAATGAAAATTCCATTTTGAACTCAATCTCTTCCATGTTGAAGTATTCTGTTTGTGAATCCATACGATGTGTTTAGGGTAGATGTAAGGAACTCGGGCTGTCTTATCCTTCATCGACATAACACAATCACATACACACATATAAAATAAACACATATCTTTATCTCGGCTCACGAGTTGAGATAATGCCCAGACACTCGATGCTTTAGGTCGGGTTGATGGGTACCCTGCTAGTGTGTCACCCAGTAGTCATCTTGCTTTGGAGGATGTAAGTTTGCTATGCTTTGTTTCTTACTTGGCCACTGCACATTGATGAACACCTTAGTAGTTTGGTAAGCCATACTGCATGACCAATAAGCTACCTCATGTTAGCTTTGTTTAAGAGGTTGTGAGTCTGCTAAGCTTTCTTCTTGGATTAACCTTCATGCGCTAACTGGGTCAAGTATATTTGAGGTTTAAGATAAGTCACCTAGTGGTTCTTCCCCTCTTGATTGCTTCAAGTTTGGGTCCAGTCCTTCCTTGGGGCTCCCCACTTAGTAGTCTCATCGGATATTATATGTCCTGTAGATGAGACTATCACGATGATCAATTTCACTTGAAAAGTTGTAAGCCTACACATTTTCTTTCTAGATTGATCATTGCACACAGATGGGCACCTTAGGTTGGTTAGTTCTCACTATGTTGATGGATACACCACTCATGTTGACGGATACACCTTAGGTTGGTTGGTTCTCGCACCTTAGGATACACCACTCATGGAAGATGTAAGTCTACTATACATTCTCCTTGAGTTGTCCACTGTACACCTATAGGCTTTCTTTTCCAGGGCTTAAGATGATGCCCCTAGCAGCACCTCACCTGTGGGTGCTATATTTGGATCACATCCTTTGTGACCCTATATTGAAATTACCCGAGTTACTATCAGATTAGACATTTCCCCTTTCCTAGTAACCACCCCTGTGGTTGAAGAATCCTTCCTTTGGATGTGCAAATTCTCTCTTGGTTTAGTAAATATGAGATAGGTTAAGGCCTACATAGTCCCTTCATAGTGTGTTCCCTCGCACACTAATAGGATCCATGCAAATATATAAACAATATATATATATTCACTTGTGGATTAGGAGGACACCCCTAAGTGGTACCTTTTCCCAAGCAGTCATCTTATCTTTAGGCGGTGTAAGCAAAACTACCTATAGGTATTGCCTGACTACTCTTGAGTTGATATAAGTCCTCAGCGGCATTCACTCAGTAATCACCCCTAAGTCGAGTTTGATTTGTTATGCTACCAGGTCCACGTTGTTCCCACTTTAGAGATGTAAGTATGTTATGCCTTATTCCTAGCACAACAGTTGCACACCAAAGGCAATGCCTTAGGTTTGTTAGCTCTACCCATGACCAGTAGACTATCCCTTTGGATTTTTAAATCTAAGATAGGACAAGTGTGATATATCCCATTCTCAGTGGGTCCAGTGCACACCGACATGGTCCATAAATTAAATCTATCAAATTTGACCGAACTCATATTCCCAGTGGATATGCCCTCAATTTAAAATCAAACTAAACCAAACAAACCATATCAAATCACGTGAAATTAAGATGAAATTAATCCTGACTACTTTGAGTTGATATAAGTCTCTAGCCGCATTCAACAGGTCTCCCCAACGGTTGTTCCTCGATTTGGAAGATGTCAGTCAACTACACATTCTTCCTAGCACAATCGTTGTACACCAAAAGGCAACAGCTTAGGTTGGCTAGCTCTATCCCGCAACCGGGAAACCATCCATTTGGATTTGTAAACCTGAGGTAGGTCAATCTTAATATAGCCCCTTCTCAGTGGGTACATCACACATTGGTAAGGTCCATACATTTACTCAGATTAAATTAAACCCAATCTAATTTTCCCCAGTGGAGTTAAATCACACCATTCTCCCTTGAGGAGCCAAAAATCATATATAAACAAGTTAAGGAAACAAATCAAATTCAAAACCAACCTCCCAGTGGAGCCAAATAAAACTAACTCCCTAGTTGAGTCTAAATCAAAGAAATCCTAAACTCTTATTCCCCGAATACATCCCCAAACAAATCTATGAAATAAAACTCAAATCCCAATCCCGGTAGATAGCCCAAACACACTTCCTCCCAGAAGGTTCATATAGATCCCTAGTGGACTCGAGCCCATATCTCTAGCAGATATGCTTCCACATCAATTAAAACAAAATAAATTAAAGTTGATTCAATCTTAATCCCTGGTGGATTATAGATTCTTATTCTAGTGGATCTTCTTTCCATAAATTATATAATCAAATCAAATTCAAACTTTATCCCCAAGTCTTCTCTATGCCCATAGACCCTCACATGTCATTTCCAATGCATGTGTGATCCCCAACGGATCTCCCTCCATGTCCTTGACATGGAATTCTCATCAAATCTTATTTCTTCTTACTTACACCTTTAATACTTCAACCAAAAGCCTAACAATGTATTCATTCAAATTACATCATCTTAACATTGTAATCAACATTTTATGATTTTTGATGGTGCAAAACTAACTATACAATATCATGCTAAACATATTATAGTGTGAATTAACACATTATATTATATTATAATATATGATGTTATATTATAATTTTTTTATAATATAAATATTATCTAACATTACACCCCATTAGAATCACTTAAAAAAACAAATAATAAAATTTTCTCAAAATATGAGTAATGTTCATTTTGGATGTAAACTTGTTATTTTTCTATTAGAAATGGTACAAAATAGCATAATTTTGGTGTTGCTTCTTGGTGTGTACTATGAATTTGGCCAAATTCTTCCATCTCAACCTTCAAATTAATATTTTTATTAATATTATAATAAAAGTAAAATATACCAAAATGTACAATAAAATATTGTAACACACCACCATATTCATATATATGTGACATTATATTGTCATGTACATTATATTTCAATATGCTTTCATATAATATATTATCTCACATTACACCTTAAAATGAATCACTTTAAGCAAAAAATTTATAAAATTTTGTTGAAAAAGGAACAATTATTTTGAATGAAAAATTCCATTCTTTTGATTAAATGACACACCTAGCACACCCCCAATGATGTTCCCTAAATCTGACCTTAAATTTGGCCAAATACCATCATCTTAGCCAATAAATCAGTATTTTTATGAATTATACCATTACGAACTCTACTACATCAAACAATAACAAACTAAAAATGCTAAACAATAAGTAGTAATACACAATGGTATGCTATAATGCATGATGCTACACTATGTTATGGCATCCTATATTATAATACACTATAACATATTATATTATATTATATTATATTATATTATATTATATTGCATATCACATCACAAGGGATTGCTTAAGATAAAAAATAATAAAATTAATCTAAACAATAAAAAACTATATATTTTTGTCATTATACATATTTTAAATTCAAACAATATATTATAATTCCATGCTCTACCTATTATAAATTTGGCCAAATTCCACCATTTTAAAGTCTAAATCAACATTTTTATAAATAATGCTAATGTAGGCTGACTACATGATTGTAAAATACTAAAAGAATTTAAAATGCCCAGTAATATATTATGATATATGATGCTATACTATGCTACAACATATAATATTTATTTTGACCATAAAATCTTACTTTTAGACTACAAGTGGCATAGCACACCTTTGGTACTACAACCTAATTCCCATTTCAAATTTAACAAATTTCATCATCGATTTATTAAATCAATATTTTTATGATTTATATTAATATACTATAGGGCACAATACCATAATATACTAAAACATTTCAAAACATCATATAACATCCAAAACACATCACTACATGCTTCAATATATCTGCTACATTATACTATAATATATGGTAATATAATATGATTTAGGGTTAGGGTTTAGGGTATTCAAATCTCTAATAGTCAAGGAAAGCCTCTTGAAGACATTTTCTTTAGCTACCATAACTATGTTAGGACTAGGTCATTCTTTAGATCTACTCTTAACATCTTTATTCAAGGTTTATGGTTTAGGGTTTAGGAAAATTTAGGGTTTGGGTTTAGGGCTTTGGGTTTAGGTTAGTTTAGATTTAGGGTTTAGGGTTAGTTTAGGGTTTAGGGGGGTTTGGGGTTTAGGGTTTAGGTTTTAGGTTGTATGTTTTAGGGTTTAGGGTTTATGGTTTTAGGATTAGGAATTAGGTTTAGGGTTTAGGGTTTTATGGTTTTGGGTTTAGGGTTTAGGGTTTAGGGTTTAGGGTTTATGGTTTTAGGGTTTAGGGTTTAGGTTTTAGGTTTAGGGTTTAAGTTTTAGTTTAGGATTTAGGGTTTAGGATATAGGGTTTATGGTTTAAGTTTTTTTATAATAAAGACCAAATTCAGATTCAACATTTTTTTCTTTTGATTTCATCAACCAAGTAGCACCCCAAGTTATTTAAGATACAAACAATGACATAGATAAAAAATGAGCACCCATAGAGCAAATCAAAACCAGATAAGTAAAATCTCTTATAAAGACAGTTCCATAAGCGTAGATCATCGATCATTCTTCAATTTCTCCATTTTGATGGCCACCCGCCTCTCAGTAGAGGATCCACCATCATATCCCCAATCTCTCCTCCACCACCACCATGGCTAACCTCCGTGCTCCTCCTACCTCCATAACCACCCCTTTCGACCACCCTCCATATCCACCGGCACATCCAGATCCCCACCACCACTGATGCGCCACCTCCAACATACCACAATTTGGCTGAGCTTAGTTGACAATGATGTTCCTACCGTCATGGTTTTGCCCATTCTCAGGGTTTAGGGTTAGTTTAGGGTTAATTTAGGGTTTAGGGTTATGGGTTTTTGGGTTTAAGGTTTAGGGTTATGGGTTTTGGGTTTTAGGGCATAGGGTTTTGGGTTTACATTTTAGGGTTTTAGGGTTTAGGGTGTAGGGTTTATGGTTTAGAGTTTAGAGTTTACAATTTAGGGTTTTGTGTTTAGGGTTTAGGGTTTAGGGTTTTATGGTTTAGGGCTATAAGTTTAGGGTTTAGGATTAGTTTTAGGGTTTAGGGTTTAGTGTTTAGGATTTAGGGTTTAGGTTTTTTTTAATTAAGTGAACCGATAGGTTTAGGTTTATTTAGTTTATTTTTATTTATTTGAGTTTATTTTTATTTTTATTTAGGTTTATTTTTTAATTTTATTTAATTTAGTTTATTTATTTTAGGTATATTTAATTTAGTTTAGGTTTTTTATTTTAGTTTATTTTTTAGGTTTAGATTTATTTTTAGTTGAGTTTTATTTTATTTTATTTTTTAGGTTTAGGTTTTTTTTTTTTTAGGTTTAGGTTTTAGTTTTTATTTTAGTTTTTTAGGTTTATAATTTAGGTTTTCATTTAGGTTTATTTTAGGTTTTTACTTAGTTTAGGTTTATTTTAGTTTATTTATTTTATTTAGTTTAGGTTTAGGTTTAGTTTATTTTAGGTTTAGGTTTTATTTATTTTAGTTTAGTTTATTTTAGTTTAGGTTTAGGTTTATTTTATTTTGTTTATTTTATTTTTATTTTAGGTTTAGGTTTTTTTTAGTTTAGGGTTTAGGTTTTATTTTTTTTTTTAGGTTTATTTTTTAGGTTTAGGTTATTATTTAGTTTTATTTTATTTTATTTTAGATTTATTTTATATTTATTTTAGGTTTAGTTTGATTTTATTTAGGGTTTTATTTTTTAGATTAGTTTAGGTTTTATTTATTTTAGTTTAGTTTAGTTTTATTTTTTTATTTTATTTTCCTTTTAGGTTTAGGTTTAGGTTTAGTTTTAGTTTAGGTTTATTTTATTTTTTTTATTTTATTTTGTGTAGGCTTTTTTATTTATTTTATTTTTAGGTTTTATTTAGTTTAGGATTAGATTTTAGCTTTTTTTAAGGTTTAGGGTTTAGGTTAGTTAGGGTTTAGTTTAGTATTAGGTTATTAGGTTTTAGGTTTTAGGGTTTAGGTTTAGGTTTGGGTTTAGTTTAGGTTTAGGTCTAGGGTTTAGGATTTAGGGTTTAGGTTTAGGTTTTAGGGTTAGTTTTAGTTTAGGGTTTAGTATTTTTTTTATTTTTTAAGAGAACAAATTGATTCAACATTTCTTCTTTTGATTTCATTAACCAAGTAACACACAAGTTTTTTAAGACACAAGTGATGACATAGATAAAAATGAGCACACATAGATTAAATCAAAAAACAGATATAGAATGTCTCTATAAAGACAACTCCATAAGCAGTAGATTGGATCGACCATTCTTCAGTTTCTCCAGTTCCCATCAAAACCACCCTGACCTCTCGAGTTGTAGGATCCACCACCATATCCATGATCTCTCCCTCCGCCACCACCATGGATGTAACCTCCAATGCTCCTCCCACCTCCATAACCACCACTCACCTCCATATCACCACCACCTCCCTCACCACTTATGACCACCTCACAACCACTATGATAACCATGCCTCGCCTTCACCTCCATAATCCTTTGATAATCACCACCTCCATAAGCCTAGTTGATGTGATGTTCTTATCATCAGGTTCCATTCTTAGGGTTTAGGTTTATTAGGATTTAGGATTTAGATTTATTTTTTAATTAATTTAGTTACTTTAGGTTTAGGTTTAGGGTTTGGGTTTTAGTGTTAGTGTTTAGGATTTAGGGTTTAGGGTTTTAAAGTTTTTAATTTTAGGGTTTAGGGTTTAAAGTTAGGGTTTAGGGTTTAGGGTTTAGGGTTTAGATTTAGGTTTAGGGTTTAGGGTTTTAGGGTTTTTCCTTTTAGGGTTTAGGGTTTAGGGTTTTAGGGTTTAGGATTTGGGGTTTCGATTTAAGGTTTAGGGTTTAGTGATTAAACTTTAGGGTTTTGGGTTTTAAGGGTTTAGGGTTTTTAGGGTTTAAGGTTAGCTTAGGGTTTAGGGTTAGTTTATGGTTTAGACTTTAGGGTTTAGTGTTTTTAGGGTTTAGGGTTTAGGTTTTTTAGGTTTTAGTGTTTAGGGTTTAGGGTTAGTTTAGGTTTAGGGTTTAGGGTTTAGGGATTAGGGATTAGGGTTTAGGGTTTTAAATTAAGTAAACTGGTAGGTTTAGGTTTGTTTAGTTTATTTAGTTTATTTTTTTATTTATCTTAGTTTATTTTATTTTTTATTTTTATTTATTTTAGTTTATTTATTTTATGTTTATTTATTTTAGTTTAGGTTTTTATTTTAGTTTATTTTTAGTTTTAAGTTTAGGTTTATGTTTATTTTTTTAGTTTAGTTTTATTTTTTTATTTATTAAGTTTAGATTTTATTTTTTTATTTTAGTTTATGTTTAGGTTTTTATTTTATTTTTTTAGGCTTAGATTTTATGTTTTTTATTTTAGGTTTTATTTTTTTTAGTTTAGGTTTAGGTTTTATTTATTTTAGTCTAGTTTATTTTAGTTTTGGTTTAGGTTTAGTTTATTTTTATTTTAGGTTTAAGTTTTTTTTTTTTAGTTTAAGGTTTAGGTTTTTTTCTATTTATTTTTAGGTTTTATTTTAGGTGTATTTTTTGAGGTTTAGGATTTTATTTAGTTTTTATTTTTTTTATTTTAGGTTTATTTTATTTTTATTTTAGGTTTAGTTTTATTTTATTTAGGTTTTACTTTTAGTTTAGTTTTTTTTATTTATATTATTTAAGTTTATTTTTTATTATTTTATTTTATTTTCTTTTTAGGTTTAGGTTTAGGTTTAGGTTTTTGTTTTTATTTTTATTTTATTTTATTTTTTTATTTTGTTTATATCTAGGTTTATTTATTTATTTTATTTTTAGGTCTAATTTAATTTAGGTTTAGGTTTTTAACTTTTTAGGGTTTAGGGCTTTGGGTTAGTTTAGGGTTTAGGTTTTTTTTTGGCCTAAGGGTTTAAGGTTTCAGGTTTAAGGTTTAGGTTTTTGGGTTCTCGGTTTAGGGTTTAGGGTTTAGGGTTTAGTGTTTAGGCTTTAGGGTTTAGGGTTTTTAGGGTTAGGGTTTAGGGTTTAGGGTTTAGGGTTTAGGTTTGGGTTTTGGTTTTAGTTTAGGGTTTAAGGTTTTTGGTTATATTTTAAACAGAGAACAAATTTAGATTCAATATTTTTTCTTTTCGATTTGATCAAACAACACACTAAGTTTTCTAAGACACAAGAGATGACATTGATAAAAAATGAGCGCGCATAGAGCAAATCAAAAACCCTATATAAGTAGAACCATCTCATTAAAGATAAATTCCATAAGCGTTCGGATGTTGTTCATCATTTCTCGGTCCCATCAGAACCACCCCACCCTCTCGAGTTGCGGGATTCACCATCATATTCCCGATCTCTCATTCTACCACCACCACGATTGCAACCTTCGTTGCTCCTCCCGCCTCCATAACCACCATTACTCTGACCAGCACCTCTAGAACCCCCACCACCACTATGATAATCATAGCCTCTGCCTTCACCTCCACCGACAGATATAAACTAAGCCTGGTTGACGGTCATGTTCCTGCCATCAAGGTTATGCGCATTCTTAGGGTTTAGGTTTAGTTTAAGCTTAATAGGTTTTGGGTTTAAGTTTATTTTTTAATTTATTTAGTTACTTTAGGTTTAAGTTTAGGATTTGGGGTTTAGGATTTACGGTTAGGGTTTAAGGTTTAGGGTTTAGGGTTTTGGGTTTAAGCTTTTAGGGTTTAAGGTTTAGGATTAGGATTTAGTGTTTCTTAAGGTTTAGGGTTTAGGGTTTATTGTTTATGATTTTTTTAAAAATTAAGTAAACTAGTAGTTTTAGGTTTACTTAGTTTATTTAGTTTATTTTTATTTATTTTAGTTTATTTTATTTTTTATTTTTATTTAGGTTTTTTTTTAAATTTTATTTATTTTAGTTTATTTATTTTAGGTTTATTTATTTCAGTTTAGTTTGTTTATTTTAGTTTATTTTTTAAGTTTTATGTTTATATTTTAGTTTACTTATATTTTTATTTTATTTCTTAGGTTTAGCTTTTATTTTTTATTTTTAGGTTTAGGTTTAGGTTTTTATTTTATTTTCTTAGGTTTAGGTTTAAGGTTTTTATTTTAGGTTTATTTTTTGGTTTTATTTTTTTTAGTTTAGGTTTAGTTTATTTTTGTTTATTTTATTTTATTAGTTTAGGGTTTAGGTTTAGTTTATTTTAGGTTTAGGTTTTATTTATTTTAGTTTATCTCATTTTAGTTTATGTTTAGGTTTATTTTATTATGTTTATTTTATTTTTTGATTTTTTATAATTTAGGATTTTATGTTTTATTTTTTATTTAACTTTATGTTTTTATTTTAAGTTTTATTTATTTTTATTTTCATTTAGCTTTTTATTTTATTTAGGTGTTTTATTTTTAAGTTTATTTTATTTTTTAATTTAGTTTAGGTTTTAAATTATTTTATTTTAATTTAGTTTTATTTATTTTATTTATTTTTTAAATTTTTAGGTTTAGGTTTGTTTATTTAGTTTAGTTTAATTTTTTATTTTATTTTATTTAGGTTTATGTTTATTTATTTATTTTATTTTTTGGTTTTATTTAGTTTAGGTTTAGGTTTTTAGGTTTTTAGGGTCTAGGGTTTAGGGTTTAGGGTTATAGGTTTTAGGATTTGGGGTTTAGGGTTTAAGGTTTAAGATTTAGGGTTGAGGGTTTTAGGGTTTAGGGTTTAGGGTTTTTTTTAAAATTAACTAAACCTTTAGGTTTAGCTTTATTTTGTTTACTTTTTTGTTAATTTTAGTTTATTTTATTTTTTTAATTTTATTTAGTTTAGTTTATTTATTATAGGTTTATTTATTTTTATTTAGGTTTTTTATTTTAGTTTCTTTTTATGGTTTAGGTTTAGGTTTATGTTTATTTTTTAGTTTAGTTGTATTTTTATTTTATTTTTTAGGTTTAGATTTTATTTTTTTTACTTTTAGGTTTTTTTTTAGTTTAGGTTTTGGTGTATTTTTAGTTTATTTTATTTTATTTAATTTAGGGATTAGGTTTAGTTTATTTTAGGTTTAGGTTTTGGTTTTATTTATTTTAGTTTATTTTAGGTTTAGGTTCATTTTATTTTTGTTTATTTTATTTTTAGGTTTTTTTTTAGTTTAGGGTTTAGGTTTCATTTTTTATTTATTTTTATGTTTTAATTTTAGGTTTATTTTTAAGTTTTATTTTTTTATTTAGTTTTTATTTTATTTTATTTTATTTTATGTTTTTATTTATTTTACATTTAGTTTTTATTTTATTTAGGTTTTTATTCTTAGGTTTATTTTATTTTATTTTTAGGTTTTGATTTTGATTTTAGGGTTGTGCATTTAAGGTTTAGGGTTAGTTTTAGGGTTTAAGGTTTTGGGTTTTAGGTTTAGGATTTAGAGTTTAGGGTTTAGGGTCTAGGTTTTTTTTTTAAATTAAGTAAATTGGTAAGTTGAGGTTTATTTAGTTTATTATTTATTTATTTTATTTTTTATTTTTTTAGTTTAGTTTATTTATTTTAGTTTAGTTTTTTATTTTAGTTTATTTTTTTGGTTTAAGTTTAGGTTTATGTTTATTTTTTAGTTTAATTTTATTTTTATTTTATATTTTAGGTTTCAGTTTTATTTTTTATTTTTAGGTTTTTATTTTATTTTTTTAAGTTTAGGTTTTAGGGCTTTATTTTAGGTTTATTTTTAGGCTTTATTTTTTAGTTTAGGTTTAGGTTTATTTTTAGTTTATTTGATTTAGTTTAGGTTTTAGGATTAGTTTATTTTAGGTTTAGGTTTATGTTTTATTTATTTTAGTTAATTTTTTTTAACTTAGAATAAATTCAGATTCAACATTTCTTCTTTCTGATTTCATCAACCAAGTAACACACTATGGTTTCAAAGACACAAGCGACGACATATATAAAAAATGAGCGCGCATAAAGCAAATCAAAAACCCTCGATAGCTAGAACCATCTCTACTGTAAAGACATAGATTCATAAGTAGGGAGATTGGTGTTCTTGATTTCTCAGTTCCCATCATCAGGCCTCTCTCGGTAGCGGATCCACCATCATATCCCGATCTCTCCCTCCACCACCACCATAACCTTTGTGGCTCTCTCCTCCATAACCACCACTTGCTCTAACCTCCTCCATATCCACTAGCACCTCAGATCCCCACCACCACTGTGATAACTCCAGCCTTTCCTTCACCACCCAGATCTGACTACTGGCTACGGTGATGTTCCTGTCAGGTTGCCCATTCTTAGGGTTTAGGTTTAGGTTTAGGTTTATAAGGTTTTAGGGTTTAGGTTTACTTTTTTTAATTTATTTAGTTACTTTAGGTTTAGGTTTAGGGTTTGAGGTTTAGGGTTTAGGGTTTAGTGTTAGGGTTTAGGGTTTAGGGTTTTAGGGTTTATTCTTTTTGGGGTTTTAGGTTTAGGTTTATTCTTAGGTTTATTTTTTTAGCTTTGTTTAGGTTTTTATTTATTTTATTTTAGTTTATTTTATTTTATTTTTTTAGTTTAGGTTTAGGTTTATTTTTAGTTTAGTTTATTTTATTTAGTTTAGGTTTAGGTTTAGGTTTATTTTATTTTAGGTTTAGATTTTATTTATTTTAGTTTAAGTTTATTTTATTTTATTTTATTTATTTTATTTTTATTTTAGGTTTATGTATTTTTTACTTTACGGTTTAAGTTTTATTTTTTATTTATTTTTTGGATTAGGTTTTTATTTATTTTTTAATTTATTTTATTTTAGGTTTATTTTATTTTTATTTTATGTTTAGTTTTTATTTTATTTTGGTTTTTTATTCTTTGGTTTATTTTACTTTTTAGTATAGTTTAGGTTTTTATTTATTATAATTTATTTTATCTTTATAGTTTATTTTATTTTATTTTTAGGTTAAGGTTTATGTTTATATTTTATTTATTTTTGTTTATTTTAATTTATTTTAGGTTTAGGTTTATTTTATTTTGTTTATTTGTTTTATTTTAGGTTTAGGTTTTATTTTTTATTCATTTTTAGGTTCTATTTTAGGTTTATCTTTTAGGTTTAGGTTTTATTTCATTTTATTTTATTTTACTTTTTGGTTTATTTTAGTTTTATTTTATGTTTAGTTTTATTTTATTTAGTTTTTTATTTTAGGTTTATTTTATTTTTTAGTTTAGTTTAGGTTATTATTTATTTTAGTTTAGTTTATTTTATTAGTTTATTTTACTTTATTGTTAGGTTTAGGTTTAGGTTTTCATGTTTTAATTTTAATTTTTTTTTCTTTTATTTAGGTTTAGGTTTTCTTATTTATTTTCTTTTCTTTATTTTATTTTTATTTTAGGTTTTGGTTTTTTTTAGTTTAGGGTTTAGGTTTTATTTTTTATTTATTTTTAATTTTTATTTTAAGGTTTAGGTTTTTATTTAGTTTTTATTTTATTTTATTTTAGGATTATTTTATTTTTATTTTATGTTTAGTTTTTATTTTATTTAGGTTTTTTATTATTAGGTTTATTTTATTTTTTGTTTATTTTATTTTAGTTTATTTTTCTTAGTTTATTTTATTTAATTTTTTGGTTTAGGTTTAGGTTTTAGTTTAGGTTTTACTTTATTTTATTATTTTATTTTATTTAGGTTTAGGTTTTTTAATTTATTTTATTTATATGTTTTATTTAGTTTTGGTTTAGGTTTTTAGGTTTTTATTATTTATTGTTTAGGGTTTAGGGTTAACTTTGGGTTTAGGGTTAGTTTAGGATTTAAGGTTTAGGCTTTAGTGTTTAGGGTTTTTAAGATTTAGGGTTTAGGGTTTAGGGTTTAAAGTTAGAGTTAGCATTTATGGTTTAGGGTTTAGTGTTAGTTTATGGTTTAGCATTTAGGGTTTAGGGTTAAGGGTTAGTTTAGGGTTTAGGGATTTTTTTTAAAAAATTAAGTAAACTAGTAGGTTTAGGTTTATTTAGTTTGTTTTTTATTTATTTTAGTTTATTTTAGTTTATTTTATTTTTATTTAGGTTTATTTTTTTATTTTATTTAGTTCAGTTTATTTATTTTAGGTTTATTATTTTAGTTTATTTTTTAGGTTTAGGTTTGGGTTTATGTTTATTTTTCAGTTTAGTTTTATTTTTATTTTATTTTTTAGGTTTAGGTTTTATTTTTTATTTTTAGCTTTAGGTTTAGGTTTTTATTTTATTTTTTTTAGGTTTAGGTTTTAGGTTTTTATTTTAAGTTTATTTTTAGGTTTAGATTTATTTTTAGTTTATTTTATTTTATTTAGTTTATGTTTAGGCTTAGGTTTAGTTTATTTTAAGATCACGTTTAGATTTTATTTATTTTAGTTTAGTTTTTTTAAGTCTAGGTTTAGGTTTATTTTCTTTTGTTTATTTTATTTTTGTTTTAGGTTTTGGTTTTTTTATTTATTTTGGGTTTAGGTTTTTTATATTTATTTTTAGGTTTTATTTTAAGATTTAGGTTTTTATTTAGTTTTATTTTATTTTACTTTAGGTTTATTTTATTTTTATTTTATTTAGATTTTTTATTCTAATGTTTATTTTATTTTTTTGTTTATTTTATTTTAGTTTATTTTTCTTAGTTTATTTTATTATTTTTAGGTTTTTAGCTTTTTAGGGTTTATGGTTTAGAGAAATAGAAACTCAATGAATTCCTTATTGATTACATTCTTAGGTGGTGCAACCTAAGCATGAAAGGTGAACCATAACTGTCTGAATAGCATGTCATTGAGATTCTTCTCAAGAATATTCATGGCCTAATCGCCTTCTTGCTTAAGAGCTTTACCATCAAAATATTCAATAAATTAATCAACAAGGTAGCAAGCCTATAAGCCAAATAGTTGCCCTTTCCCCACCAATCATCTAGGCCCAAGCCGCATAAAGTGTTTAAGAAGAAGCCAGGGACAGTTGTGTGTGACGGAGGAAGTAGCCAGAGTTCGGTATGAGAGAGAGACGGAGCCTCCTTTGCCTCCTCTTCCACCTACCATCATACCACCACTCCACAATGACCATTTCCACCACCTCGAGCCTACCAGTGGCGTATTCATATCCATCATGAGGTAGCTACTTTCCACCTACTCTTCGATAGATTGAATAAGCCATATTCATTCAAAATATTTAGAATCTCTTAAAGAAACTTGACATTTAGTGACGAGCCTAAGGGGCGGAGGAAGTGGGCAAGCTATGATCTTAGCTATTGCCCTACCACACCGCATGTTAGGCCATGTCTTAGAGGATTGTATCACTTTTAAGGACTAGCTTGAGCACAGCTACAAGTTGGGAGCCATAGTTTACCTTTCTGATCATAGCTATTGTAGTTCTGATCCTTTCTTTTTGATTTAGAGCCGAACTATCCTTCTCTGAATCAATTAGATTCACCTCTTGAGATTGACTTGGAGTCAACTGACTCTGAGAATCCCATAGGAGAAGCTGTAGGTATGTGGTAGAACTTTCCACAAGCTCATCATTCCAAGAAGTCAGTCAACTTATGCATGTGTCAAAGTTCTACTTTAGGTAGCACCTTAGGATAAGGGTAAGCAAGTCATTGGTTCCAGGAGCATATAGCCCTCCATGGATGCTCCACCCATGGATATGCTTGTAGAGGACCAAGCCAGACTTGATTACAATGTCCTAGCTCACCTTACAAAGTTTCTCGCTAAGTTTAGCATATACAATGACCTTTGCTTATCCAAATAGATGAGGTAATTTCTAAACAAGGCCTTACGTAATCCAGAGATATACTTAGCTTACTCTAAAGAGGAGGCTTGCCACTCAAAGGACATCTTAGGAGTTACATTCAACGATGAACACTTACTCCTAGTGATGACCGACAACCGCCTCTTTACATTTCAAAGGGATGTTGGTGATATAGGCTATCGAGTTTTGAATCACAACATTATGAGTTTTAAGAATGTACTTGAGGATGATGTACTATCCAAACTCAAAAAAAGAAAGGATGAGTGAGAAGATTCAATGAATAATCCACTTGTGGTGGGGGGGGAGTTTTTTAAGGTGATTGTACTACATTGAGGTATGATGTACTATCTCAAAAGATAGGCATCACTTTAGAATGGACCAAATCATCTAATAAGGACTAAGGCATGATGGGTCTTCAATGTACTAGCAATTTTTCCTTACTTTACATGGATGAATAAAATAGTTTATATTAAACCAAGTTCTTTTCCTATGGAGGCAAGCCTCCATAGTTAATTACATCTTGAAATGAAATTTTCTAAGAATACTGATTAAAGTATAATTATCATCTCCAAAGATTTCAAGGTTAGACTATCAAAGGATTAGTTGTATTTGGAAAATCAATTGGGAAAGTTCAAGGAGAAGACTTATTTTTGGAATTTAAATGAAATAAGTAAGAAATGCTCATGATACTAGGACCTAGTAAGCATTCCAATCTATCTGGTTGGGCTTTATAATTTTGAAGTTGAGGAGATTTATATGTTTTGAGTTAAAATTTTATTAGATTACTAGAGCTTATAATCCACCAACACAAGGTTGTGGAATGCCTAAGAGGTGAGGATTTATGCGTAGCTAGGGAAATAGCTATCTTGATCCTAAATCTAAGCTGTGTGGACATAAGGGTTTACCTCCATAAGAGAGAGAATAAATTGTCCACTGACTTATAATAGCTTGAGTGGCTTCCACTAACTCCTACAATTTTAAAACCATGTAGAATGGTCTTATGAACAAGATAGCTATGGTTGTTATTTAATTAGAAAGAGACTAAAATCCTAAACACACTCCTTAAGTGACTAGAGCATGAGTGGTATGAGCATATGACTTAATATATAGATGCAAAATCTTTTTTTTATTTCATTTGACACATCATTTTGATAGAGGCTTTAGGATTTCTTATGCTAAATGCATGATGAAATAGGTTATGGGTCAAATTAGCTAGAAGAAGGTGTTCTCCACCACAAGGGATGCCCTCATCAAGCATTCCTTTATCATGCAAAGATGGAGATCCTTCATGTCAAAAGAAAAACAATATGGATGCATGATGTGAAACATACAACCATATAGCTAAGAGGTTGCTAAATCTTTTTAATTATCTTATTTATGTCTTAGGCTTTATGATGAGGTTATGAGTTGTTTAAAATTTAGTTATGAGTGATTAGTTGGGTAGAAAAGTTATTTTTATCCTAAGAGCCTAATCGTATCCAAGCCACACATTAAAGCATCAATCATTTAAGAAACTATGAAAAGCATGTTGTCCTAATGCACAATGCAAACATAACATCAAACAATTATATAAACTATCATAAAAGAATAAAGGAGGCGGTGGTCGAAAGTACCATGTACAATCAAGAGAGAAAATGGATAAGCTCTACCCTTATACAACCCGGAATATGAAAGAATAATTATAATTGTATTAAATGCTATGGGGTTTTCTTCATATCTCCATTTTTTATTTGGTTCTTTCTTTGATTTGGATGGTGCTTGCTTCAAAGGCATCATAGGCACCCAGGACAAAGCCTTCTGCCACATCATCCTAATGCCCCATAACACTAATTTTAATTCTATTGCAAAAAAATTACATTTATGTGGAAAATCTAATCCACCCAAAATAGAGGTTCTAAATATACATATAATCCCAAGCATTGTATTTATAATTTGGACTTAGCATTTTACAAATGGGTAACTAATCCTCCTTCTAACTTGGATTATGCTAAGGATTTATAAATAGCAAAAAGCATATCACATTTATTTTAAGCATCCCTTACATAATCCCTAAAATATGATTATCTAATCATTTATACTATGAAGCATACACCCAAGATCCAATATAAAATAATACATCATAAAATAACATACATCATATAAAATAATCCTATGTTTAGTTCACTTTAAATAATCTTATAAAATGAAAGGCATCTTAAGAATATATTAATTGATTGAATTAACATATATTAAATCAATCCTTTATCACATGTATGCATATGATTTAATCTAAGTATCTATATGTCATATTTAGCATACTTAAATGATGAATGTATGTGTATGTTTAGAATTTATATTTTATTTGATTAATTATTTGAACATAATTTAAAACTTTATCCAAAAATATTATACAAAAAGACATATAAGAATGAAATTAAAGGCATGTGCATTGTTAAACCAAGGAAGTGAGGTAATCAAATGACCTCCTTGGGCTAAAGTTTTGTATTCGGATGTCAAGACTATATACCCATTTTCTTCAAACATATGGATGTATACATAAATGAGGAAAGAAATCATGGAAACATTGTAATTATGAATGCATGAATTTTAATATAAATGATTTTCATTATATCATATATACATATACATGAAAAATATGGGTATGTGTCATTGTTAAACCAAGGAAGTGATGTAATCAAATGACCTCCTTGGGGCTAACTAAAGTTTTGTATTCCGGATATCCGACTATATACTTACTTTTTTATACACACATGGATGTATACATAAATGAGGAAAAGAAAATCATAAACATTTATATTTTGTTTATGAATCATTTATATATATATGAATTAAAGCTCATCCAAATTATATATTAAATACATAAGAATGAAATCAAATGTATCCATTTTAAATCAAAAGATGGATGCATGAATTCAAATGACTTAAATTTAAATTGATTGTGATATCCACTATATATTATTACCATTCAATCTTATATAAATCAAAGACATGAATAGAGGAAAGGGAACATAACAATCATACACTTCTTAAGCACATGATTTCTTAAATTTATAAAGATCAAACACATATTATTATTATTTATAAGTTTTGAAAATACATTTGATTTTAAAGATAATAGAAGTATATATTAAATTAAATCAACACATGAATCTTACATAAAGGAAAATAATTTACTTGATTTTGAAAAGATATGCATGGAATTAAATGACTTACCAAATTTAACATGATTGAAAAAATGACAATAAATTATAAGCATGTGATCTTGTTAACCAAACTAGTTCTTAGGGTAATCAAATCAAACAAGATTATTAAAACACCAAAGCTTTTGATTAATTAAGTTTTGATTGATTGATTTAAAAGGAGAAATGAAATCATCATATTTTAAACCCTATCTTAGTGATTTGATTTAATTTAAAAATTACTTAATTAATTATTTAATTAATTAATCATTAATTAACTTAAAAGAGTAATTACGGTTTAATTAGTCAATTTTTCTAATTAAGTGAGCAATAAATCCCAAGAAAACCCTGGGAGGCTGAGGACATCTCATTAAATTAACCCAAAAAATTTTGGATTAATTGCTCAAGTAATTAAGGAGTAATTAAGCTAATAAATTTTGTAATTAAACTTTAATTACTATTCAAAATTTATTAAGATCATTATTTAATTAATTCTTCTCTAAAATAACTTTAAAATAAATATTTATTTGCATTTTTTATTTCTTTATTATTCTTTATGATTTTTAGAAGTTTTAACCATTAAAAATGATTAATTAAGCCTAATTAAAGCTTAATCCTGTTGGTGCCATGTATTAATCGACGTGCTTTTCACATGGCATCGGGGATTGACTACTTAAAACTTATCCACTCATGTGCTATGGAAGATGTGCTTTCTCCTCCACCATTCAATCTAAGATCAAATGGCTATGATTAATCCCATAGCTTAATAAGATTAAATCCTATTGATCTAGTGGATCTAATCATGACCATCCTTTCTAATCTTGCGAAACAGATAGTGTGTGATATAACATCATGAAAGTGAGGGAGAATGGAGTCCATCCACCATTGCTCACTTTATCCAAACTTACCCGAGCTCAGATCAACTCTAAAAGAATTCCACACCTTCATGACATCGATCAGAGGGGATCTAACAGTTAATATTACACAAGAAGCAAGTTTTCTTCAAAAAGCTCCAACCCATTTTTGCCTAAGGATTGATTTTTGAAGCATACTCACCGAACTCAAGACGTGGCTCAATGATTGAGGAAGCTTCATCTAGTGGAGATGAAGCCTGAGAAGCAATTAGATCCTGATGTTCAAGGCCATGAATCGATGATTTGGAGCTCGGCTTTGATCAAGGTCCCACTTTCTGTGCTCAGAAAGCTTGGGAGATAATTTATTTTTGCTCGATGAGGCCTAAGGAAGGTGCATGCAAAGTTAATTTGAGTTTGATGGAGAAATAAGGAAGTTAAGTTAGAAATGAGAGTGTTTTATTTCGAGATAGATGAAAATGGAATTTTTTTATCGAATGAGCTTGGGAGCTCGGAATGGCTAGTGGCTCACCTTTTAGGGCTCTAAGGAATGATTTTGTGTGTGTTAGAGTTGAAAGAGGGGTGTATACCCCTTCATCTTGATCGATGGTGGTATCTGGTTTGGCTTCTAGTGTCCCAACCATCTCAGGGAGTCGTGGGTGGCAGGGAGGAGGTGAGTTGGCTTGACTTAGTTGGTTGAAGGTGTGGAGGTGGCTAGCAAGGAGGAATCATGGGTGTTCTATGGGTTTCCAATGCTATAATGGGGAGGGTGAGATTATTTCACCTTCCATGGGTCATGGCTGACCCAACCACCCCTTGGGTCAGGTTGGGCAATGTCATAGGTGCCTAGCTAGACCATTGGGAGAGTACCAAGTGGCCAAGGAATGGAAATGACCACTTACATGGGTGATTTGTCTCATGTGATACCCTTGACCCAAGGTTGGAATGATCATTTGGCATTGGAGATGATTTGGGCAGATTTGAAATGAGCAAAAAGTGGGTTAGCCAAAATTTCAAGTCAATTGGAGTTGATTTGGTTAGGTTTGGCTCGATTTGACTCATTTAGGTCAAATTTAGGTTGGTCAAGTTGACCAATTGGTCAAATTGGGTCAAACTAAGTCAAGTTCATATGATCATTTGGGATGTTTTTCAATTGGTTTGGTTTAGCTTAGATTTGATTTTGGCTCATTTGAAATCATTTGGGCTCAAATGGAGTTGACCAATTTGACCAAATTGGCCAAATTGGCTTGGTTAGGTGTTGGTTTGGCTTTAGTTGACCAATTGAAGATGATTGTAGGCTTTGGTTTCAATTAATTTGTATTTGGTTTTGATTTAGGCCAAGTCGAACCTTTAGATCAATCAGGGCTAAATAGGTCAATTGAGTTCAATTGGGTCAAATCATGGCTTCGGTCAAGTTCAATAATCAATTTAGAATAACTTGAGCCATTATAAATCAATTTAGTTTATATTTTGATTTGACCCAATTTGGTCTTTTAAGTCAATTTAGCCAAATTGAGTCAAGAGGGCCAATTGGGTTTAGTTTGACTCAATTGAAGGTCAAGTCATATTCAAATATTGATTTTGATTTGGTATGAATAGTTGGTTTTAAAGGATTTGGATTGGTTGCAATTTGGCTAGTTTGGGTTCATATGGGTTAAGGGTTGACTTGGTTTGACCCAATTTGTGATAATTAATCAACCTAGGGTGATCAACAATCATGATGGGAGGTTTTGATGGGCTTGGTTCAATCCAATTTGAGTAGGATTAAGACTTGGCTTAAATAGGTCAAATTGGCCACTTTAAGTTAAGTGGACCAATTTAGTTTGGTTGATTTTGGGTTGAGTTTGATTTAGTTGAGTTTATATATGGATTTGGGATTGATATATAAATTCAATTGCAATTGGCTTGGGTTCAAATGGGCTTTGGTTCATTTGAACATTTCCTGTCAAATGGATTATGTTGGGTTTGACCTGGGTTAATTTTGGTTTGGATTGATGATTGTAGATTTCATTTATATTTGTGAATATGATTGAAGGTATGTTTGATTCATGAGAAAATCAATTGAACTTGGTTTTGGAATGAAGGAATTTGGCTAAGTCCATGGAGTTGGGTCATGTGGCTAGATTGGATTTTGATTTGGTTTGATTTAGTTTGATTTTGTTTTGATGATTTAAATGTATATTTCATTTAAATTTGTGAATATGATTGAAAATATGATTAATTTATGAGAAAATCAATTGAGTTTGACTTGATTTGGATTAAGATTTGGCTAAGTCCATGGGATAAGTCATATGGCTTAAGAAGGGTTTGATTTAATTTGATTTAGTATTGATCATTTGAATGTAGATTTGATTTATATTTAGGAAGATGATTGAAGATATAAATTTATTATGAGAAAATAAATTTATTTTAGATTGATTTGGATTAAGATTTGGCTAAGTCCATGGGATAGGTCATATGGTTTAGGAAGTGTTTCAAGTTTGAATTTGATCATGGGCTTCAATCATTTGGTTTTGGAATTTGGGTTAGGATTTGGATTTGAATTTGATGTTTGAATTGAACTTGAGGTTTGGTTTCAAAAGGTGAACATGGATTAGATTTGGGTTGTAGGGTAGGTGGATTATCTTAATCCCTAAGGCATAACCTAATCCTATATTTAACCCTTCTAAGTCTTTAGGCTTAGGTTAAGTGTTTACCTAATTATTAAGTGTCTTATGACTATGGAAGTCTTAGTTTCTAGAAGACTCCTAAGTCTAAGATGGGAAGATTGAATCGACTCCAAAAGTGAGGTCAATAGGCCTTAGGCTCCATAGTGTTGCCCTGAGATAGATGATTAGAAGATCAGCCAAGTTTCACATTATAGATACATGAGAACAACATAGTTCCATCCTCTACATCGCATATGAAGTTTGTGAGAGGTGGGATCATCTACTGTGTCAAAGGAGATCTCAAGCCATTTACAGTTCATGAGGTCGACATATATAGGATGCGTCTTACTACCTCCCTCAAAATCAACAAGTCTATTATCACGAACTTGGCCAAAGTTAAAAATAAAAAAAAAGAAAAAGAAAAAGAAAGAGAAAAAGATAAAGAAAAAGAAAGGTAAAAAGAAAATGAAAAATAAAATAAAAGGGAGCATAAATAGACTTGGAGGAGGAAGTGGAGCATGACATTAAATTCCACCAACAGTTCGTTACTCCATTCGAACATATGGGTAGGATGACCTGACCTCTAGAGGAAGAGGCCAGGCGCCCTGTGGGTGGAAAACCTCCTTATTGGCCACCCAATAGAAGATATGTCCCAACGTGAGTACACTTATCCATATAGACTTTAAATCTAGTTCATAGGATGAGTCTTATATGGTTATCACACCAGCCAACTCTTCTCAGTAGCAGATTCCTTTATAGGTGACACTTGAGCCAGATAGCGATGAAGACTGGGCTCCAAAGCAATTCATAAGTGTATCCAAGTCTATATTTGAAATAATTA
Organism: Cymbidium sinense; assembly: GCA_021442155.1. Classification (NCBI taxonomy): domain Eukaryota; kingdom Viridiplantae; phylum Streptophyta; class Magnoliopsida; order Asparagales; family Orchidaceae; genus Cymbidium; species Cymbidium sinense. The sequence goes on along the minus strand of CM038215.1, from coordinate 276,258,608 downwards.
GGCATAAGTTGGGAACCTTAACCCCACTTTGCTCTCAAAAAGTTGAGGGTTTTGTAGTTAAAGAAGCCCCTAAGTCATCCACAGGTATGAAGGCTCAAAGGTTCTTTCTGGGAGCATCTTCCTCAAGTCAAGAATTTGATGTAGAACTTGAGGATGATTCATATAAAGATTTAATAGAATTACTTTTTGAGTGGTACTTTCCTTGTGCTCATAATTTAGTAAAGAAAGGGTTAATCACACATACTTTGTCTAAGCATAGGTCAGACTACTTCGAAAGAATATAGAAGAATAAATGGAAAAGCTCTCAAACAAGACTAGACTAGATATCAGTCCAAATGATGATGAAATTACTACTTAGGATTCGTATTTTCCTTAAAAATGTTGGTGCTATATACCGGTCTATGACTCGAATCTTTGATGAACTCATTCATCATCAAGTCGAGTGCTATGTCGATGACCTCATGGTCAAAAGTAGAGAAAATGAATACCATCTCTTTGACTTGAGAGTAGTTTTGAATAGTTAAGATAATTTAACCTCAAAATGAACCCCTAAAGTGTGCATTTGAGTAGCTTTAAGGAAATTCCTTGAGTTTATTGTCAACAGTGAATCAAATCGATCGAGAAGATCAAGGCAATATTAGAAATGCCACCCCTAAAAGTTTAACTCAACTCGATCATTCCAAGGTCGGATATCTAAGATGCTTTATATCCAACCTATCGTGAAGATGTCACCATTCTAAGCACTTGTCAAAAGGATGCCAAGTTCAAGTGGATGATAAGTGTGAGCATGCCTTCAAGACATCAAGCATTACTAATGATGCCGCCTAGTAGCTCTATCCCGTGCAAGCCACTCATACTTTACACTACTGTGTTAGACAACTCCTTTGGTGATTTGTTGGCCCAAGCCAATGATGAAGGGAAGGAAAACATACTCTACTACCTCAGTCATCATCTAATCCTTGCTGGGATTAATTATATATCTATTGGGAAGCATTTCCTAGCTTTAATCTTTGCATCCCAAAAGCTACAACACTACATGCTTCCACATAAGGTGAACTTAATCTCTAAGATCAATCCACGATCTCATGACGGCCGATGCTATTCAGATGGTTGGCATGATGGTCCATGATCCTCTCATAGTTTGACATTACCTTCGTACCTTGGTGAAAGGACAAGCTAGAAGATTTCTGGCACACCCACTTGCCGACTCTCGATTAGTGATGATCTCCCCGATGAACAAATCATGAACTTAGGGGATGTTAGCATTCACCATTGGGAGATGTACTTTGTTGGTGCGACTTCCTCTCAATGAGGAGAAGAACCACATCTACTATTCCGTGAAAGGTAGGATGACTAACTTATCATTGTCAATCCTTGCACTAACAACGAAGTTGAATATGAGGCTCTAATTGCCAATCTTGAGTTATCCATTACTCTAAGCATCCAGAACATCAACATCTTCAGGGATTCTCAACTAATTATCAACCAAATTGCTGGGTCCTATAAGATTATAAAGCCCAAGCTCCATCACTACCACAAGTGCACCATAGAGTTGTTAGCCCAAATCCTAGAGGTTACCATTTATAAGATTCCTTGAGGAGAGAACATCGTAGTGTGTGCTTTAGCCAAGCTTTCCAAAGTGTTGGCATCTGTGGAGGATGAGTCCATATTGATAAAGGTCCAAAATAGATAAGTACTATCCCTTATTGATATTGAACTCATCAAAAAGTACTCTCTTAAAGGGAAAGTTGCCATTGCAAAGAGGTATGAGGAGTTAGATTGGAGGCTACCATTCATGGATTACTTAAACCAAGACAATCTACCTCAATAGAAGTCCCAAGCCTCTCAGATGAAGTAGAGAGCACTTTCCTATGCTCTTGTAGATGGTTCCTTATACCGATGATTTTTTAATCATATATGGTTATGTTGTTCAGACAAGCATGAAGTCCGTAAGATCATGACCAAGGTACACTCAGGATTATGTGGAGCTAACTAATCCGGTCCAAAGATGAAAGCCAAGATCAAGAGACTAGGATATTACTGGCCATCGATAATCAAAGATTGCATGGATATGCCTAGGAGACACCACCAATGTTAAATACACAATGTGGTCCTACACCAACCACCTAACATTCTACATCCTACATTGGCCTCATGGCCATTCGAGTGTTGGGGTACAAACATAGTGGGTCGATTGATCATCCTTCTTCCAAGGGTCATTGGTTCATCTTAGCTATTGACTACTTTTTTCCAAATGGGCAAGATGATTCTCGCCAAAAGGTCACGCCAAAGATGTGCTCCAGTTTTTTAGGAACCATATTGTATATAAGAAATAAGTGCCTCGATGAATTATATCTGATAATGGTACTGCATTCAAGAGCACCGAGATCAACAACTTTGACTAAAGACACATCATAGATTGGAGATATTCTGCCATCAACTACCCTAGGGAAAATGGCTTAGCAGAATCATTCAACAAAACTCTCATCCAAATATTAAAGAAGACACTTGACACAAGTTATGGTGGCATGAGCTAGTTGAAGCCTTGTGGGCCTACCACACCACATATTGAACTCCAACTCGACGCCTTTCTCCTTAGTGTATGGGTCTAAAGTGTATTCTACCATTAGAAGTCCAACTCCCATCACTAAGGATGGTGGGTAGCAAGATCATAATAGAGCGTAACCAAGTTGGTTCAAGAGCTCAAAGGTTTGGAGGAGAGAAGGCTACGTCCATGCCAAAATATCAAGTTTTATAAAGATAAAATGATTCAAGCTCACTACAAGTTGGTCCATCCTTGAGCTTTTTAAGTAGGAGAGCTTATTTTAGTTCTAAGGAGACCGGTTGTTGCCCCTCGTAAGATGCGAGGCAAGTTTGAACCCTCTTGGGAAAGATTTTTTTCCATAGAGAAGGCCTACTAAGTAGGATCTTATCATCTTATTAATTATAAGGGAGAGCGCCCAATGCTTCCAATCAATGAGATTTACTTAAGGAAATATTATAAATTATGTTTGAAAATAATTATCATCAATGAAAATTCCATTGTTAATTCAATCTCTTCCATGTTGAAAGTATTCCTATTTACAATGCCATGATATGTTTAGGTAGGTAAGGAACACGTGGCATCCTATCCTTCATCACACAACACAAATATTAACTACACATAAATATATAAAATAAATACATATCATTTATCTCGGGATACTGTGAGTTGAGATAATGCCCCCCAACAACACTCACTTAGTAACAACTCTAGGTTGGGCTAACATGTTACCCTACTAGTGTGTCACCCTAGTGGTCTTCTTACTTTGATGAATGTAAGTCTGCTATGCCTTCCTTCCTTACTTGGCCACTACACACTGATGAGTGCCTTGTTAATTTGGTAGGCCTTACTATGTGGCTGGTAAGCTACCTCATGTTGGCTTCATTTAAGAGGAAGTGAGTTTGCTATGCTTTCTTGGATTAGCTTTCATGCAGACTAGGTCAGTATATTTGAGGTATAGGATAAGTCCCCTAGTTCCTTCCTCTTGACTATTTCAAGTCTAGGTCCAATCCTTCCTCGGGGAAAGTCTCTTGAAGACATTTTTTCTAATAGTCAAAGGAAAGTCTCTTGAAGACATTTTCTTTAGCTACCATAAGTATGTTAGGATTAAGTTATTCTTTAAATGTACTACTAATGACTTTTTTTATTCAAGGTTTAGGGTTAGTTAAGGGATTATGGTTTAAGGTTTAGGGTTTAGGGTTTAGGGTTTTAGGGTTTAGGGTTTTAGGGTTTAGGGTTTATTATTTGGGGTTTAAGGTTTAGAGTTTAGGGTTGTCAGTTTAGGGTTTAAGGTTTAGGGTTTAGTGTTTAGGGTTTATGGTTTTTTGGGTTTTAGGTTTAGGGTTTATAGTTTTTTTTAACAGAGAACAAATTCTGATTCAATGTTTCTTCTTTTCAATTTCATCAACCAAGTAGCACCCCAAGTTTTCTAAGACACAAGCGACGTCATAGATCAAATGAGCCCCCATAGAGCAAATCAAAAACCCTAGATAAGTAGAACTGTCTCTACTCTAAATACACAGTTCCATAAGCACTAGATAGAATTGACCGTTCTTCAATTTCTACAGTTCCCTTTAGAACTACCCCTCCCACTTGAGTAGCAGAATCCGCCATCATTTCCCCTATCTCTCCCTTTGCCACCACCACAGATGTAACCTTCGTCGCTCCTCCTGGCTCCATAACCACCACTGCTCTGACCACCACCTCCATATCCACCAGCACCTCCAAATCCCCCACCACCACTATGATAACCACCACCTCCTCCTTCGCGCCACCACTAGATCTAGACTGCCTAGTTTTGATCCCTGCCATCAAGGTTGCCATTCTTGGGTTTAGGGGTTTAGGGAGTTTAGGTTTTGGGGTTTGTTTAGGTTTGGGGTTTAGGGTTTTGGGTTTGGGGATTAGGTTTAGTGTTTATTTAGTTTAGGTTAGGGTTTAGGATTCTAAGTTTGGGGGTTTAGGTTTATGCTTGGGGTTAGGGTTTAGGGTTTATTTTAGGGTTTAGGGTTTAGGGGTTTTTTTAAATTAAGCAAAAGGTTTAGGTTTACTTAGTTTATTTTTTATTTATTTAAGTTTATTTTATTTTTTATTTTTATTTATGTTAGTTTATTTATTTTAGGTTTATTTATTTTAGTTTAGGTTTTTTATCTTAGTTTATATTTTAGGTTTATTTTTTTTTAGTTTTATTTTTTTATTTTATTTTTAGGTTTTGGTTTTATTTTATTTTAGGTTTTTTAGGTTTTATTTTAGGTTTATTTTAGGTTTATTTTAGTTTAGATTTATTTATTTTAGTTTAGTTTATTTTAGTTTAAGTTTATATTTTATTTATTTATTATTATTTTATTTAGGTTTTTTTAGTTTATTTAGGTTTTTTTATTTTCAATTTTATTCTTAGCTATTTTTAGGTTTAGGTTTTTATTTTATTTTATTATAATTTATTTTATGTTTATTTTATTTTAGTTTTATATTTATTTTATTCTAGGTTTTTATTTTTTAGTTTAGTTTAGGTTTTATTTATTTATTTTAGTTTTTACTTTTTATTTTATTTTTTAGGTTTAGGTTTAGTTTTATTTTATTTTATTTTATTTATTTAGTTTTTATTTATTTTATTTTTAGGTTTATTTTAGTTAGTTATGTTTTGGGTTTATGGTAGGGTTGGGGTTTATGGTTTATGGTTTAGGATTTAGGCCAGGGTTAGGGTTGGGTTTAAGTTTAGCCTGGGTTTAGGGTTTTGAGGTTTAGGGTTTTAGGGTTTAACTTAACTTGGGGTTTAGTTTCAGTTTACACAGGCTTTAGAGTTTAGGTTTTAGGGTTTAGGTTTAGGATTGAGTTAGGGTTTAGGGTTTTGGTTTAGGGTTTAGTTTGGTTTAGGGATTGTGGTTTAAGTTTAGGTTTGGGTTTAGGGTTTAAGGTTTGGTTTGGGGGGTTTAGATTTGGTTTAGGTTAGGGTTAAGGTTTAGGGTTAGTAGGGTTTAGGCTTTAGGGCCTAGGTTGTGGTAGGGATTAAGGTTTAGATTTAGTTTTTTTAGGGTTTAGTGTTAGATTTAGGGTTTAGGTTTAGTTTTTTAATTAACAAACCCACAGGTTGAGGTTTATTTTACCACTTAGTTTATTTAGTTTATTTTTATTTATTTTATTATTTATTTTATTTAGGTTATTTTATTTTATTTAGTTTATTATTTTAGTTTATTTATTTTAGTTTAGGTTTTATTTTAGTTTATTTTTTAAGTTTAGGTTTAGGTTTAATTTTTTAATTTAGTTTTATTTTATTTATTTTAGGTTTAAGTTTTATTTTATTTTTAAGTTTAGGTTTATTTTTTTATTTTATTTTGGTTTAGGTTTAGGTTTTTACATTAGGTCTTTTAGGTTTTATTTTTAGTTTAGGTTTAAGTTTAATTTTAGTTTATTTAATTTTATTTAGGGTTTAAGTTTAGGTTTAGGTTTATTTTTAGGTTTAAGTTTAGGTTTATTTATTTTAGTTAGTTTATTTTAGTTTAGGTTTAGGTTTATTTTATTTTTATTTAGGTTTCTTTTGAGTTTAGGGTTTAAGTTTTATTCTTTATTTATTTTTAAGTTTTTTTAGATTTATTTTTTTAGGTTTAGGTTTTATTTAGTTTTTTTATTTTAGGTATATTTTATTTTTATATAATTTAGTTTTAATTTTATTTAGGTTTTATTTTTAGTTTAGTTTAGGTATTTATTTTATTTTAATTTAGTTTTATTTTTATTTTATTTTATTTTAGGTTTAGTTTATGTTTTTTAGTTTAGGTTTTATTTTCTTTATTTTTGTTGGTTTTTTTATTTATTTTATTTTTAGGTTTTAAGTTTTTTTTGGTTTAGGGTTTAGGTTTTGTGGTTTTTTGGGGTTTAGGTTATTTGAGGTTTTGGGGTTTAGGTTTAGGGTTTTAGGGTTTGGTTTGGGGTTTAGTATTTAGGGTTTATGGTTTAGTTTTTTTAGGTTTAGGTTTGGGTTTAAGTTTAGGGTTTGTGGTTTAGGTTTTAGTATTTGGTTTTAGTTTAGGGTTTTTTTTTTTAATAGAGAACAAATTCATATTCAACATTTCTTCTTTCAATTTGATCAACCAAGTAACACACCAAGTTTTCTAAGACATGACATATAAAAAAATGAGCATGCATAGAGCAAATCAAAACCTAGATAACTAGAACCATCTCAGGATAAAGACATAGTTCCATAAGTAGATGATCGATTTCTTCCTTTCCCCAGAACCACCGCCTCTCGAGTAGTAGGATCCACCATCATATCCTCGATCTCTCCTCATCCACCACCACTATAACCTCGGTGCTCCTCAGCCTCCATAACCACCACCGCTTAACCACCACCTCCATATCCACCAACACCTCTAGATCCCCTCCACCACTGATAACTCCGCCTCCTCCTATGCCTCCATGGGATCTAGACTAGCTTGGGATGGTGATGTTCATGCCATCAAGGTCCGCATTCTTAGGGTTTAGGTTTAGGTTTATTAGGTTTTAGGTTTAGTTTACTTTTTAATTTGTTTAGTTATTTTGGGGTTTAGGTTAGGGTTTGGGGTTTAGGGTTTGTGTTGGGGTGGGGTTTGGGGTTTAGGATTTAGGTTTGGGTTTAAGATTTGTTTTAGGTTTTGTGGGGTTTAGATTTAGTTTAGGGTTATTAGGGTTAGGTTTAGGGTGGGTTTTAGGGTTTAGGGTTTAGGTTAGGATTTGGGTTTAGGATTTAGGGTTTAGGGTTTTATTTTAAATTAAGTAAACTAATAGTTTAAGTTTATTTAGTTTATTTATTTATTTTATTTTATTTTATTTTTATATTTATTTAGGTTTATTTTATTTTTTAGTTATATTTATTTTTAGTTTAGGTTTTATTTAGTTTTTTTTTTTGTTTAGGTTTAGGTTTTATTTTTTTATTAGTTTATATTTTATTTTATTTTAGGTTTATTTTTAAGTTTAGTTTTTATTTTAGGTTTTATTTTTAGTTTAGTTTAGGTTTAGGTTTATTTTAGTTTATTTATTTTTTAGTTTTAGGTTTAGTTTAGGTTTTATTTATTTTTAGTTTAGTTTATTTTATTTTAGTTTAGGTTTATTTTATATTATTTTATTTTATTTTATTTTTTATTTTTAGTTTTATTTTAGTTTTTTTTATTATTTATTTTAGGTTTATTTTAGGTTTAGGTTTTATTTATTATTTTATTTTATTTTAGGTTTATTTTATTTTAATTTTCATTTATTTTAATTTTATTAAGGTTTTATTGAGGTTAATTTTATTTTTAGTTTAGTTTAGGTCTTCTTTATTTTATTTTATTTTAATTTATTTTATTTTTAGGTTTAGGTTTAGGTTTTAGTTTAGGTTTTATTTATTTATTTTAGTTTTTTATTTTTATTTAGGTTTTAGTTTGGGTAGTTTAGGTGGCCTGTTTAGTTTGGGTGGGGTAGGCCCAGGCCTGGGTTTGGGTTAGGGCCTAGGGTTTAGTGTTTGGGGTTTAGGCTCAGTTAGTGGCCCAGTTTAGGTAGGGCTTAGGGTTTTAGGTTAGAGGTTTTAGGGAGCTCAGTAAGGGTTTGGTCAGTTTAGAGTGGGAGTTAGGGTTAGGGTTTTGGGTATAGGGATTTGAGTTTAGAGTTTATGGTTTTTTAGTGTTTAGGTTTAAAGTAGTTTAGTCAGTGGGTTTGGGGTTAGGGCTGGTTAGGATTTAGGGTTTAGGGTTTTGGGTTTAGGGTTTAGGGTTTTATTAAAAAAAATTAAGTAAACCAGTAGGTTTAGGTTTATTTAGTTTATTTATTTGTTTATATTAGTTTATTTTATTTTAATTTTTATTTATGTTTAATTTGGTTTATTTATTTTAAGTTTATTTATTTTAGTTTAGGTTTTTTATTTTAGTTTATTTTCTAAGTTTAGGTTTAGGTTTATTTTTAGTTTAGTTATTTTTTTATTTTATTTTAGGTTTTTTAGGTTTATTTATTTTAGAATTAGGTTTTAGGTTATTTTAGGTTTATTTTAGGTATTATTTTTAGTTTAGGTTTATTTTATTTTACTTTATTTTATTTTTATTTAGTTTTTAGTTTATTTATTTTAGGTTTGGGTTTTATTTATTTTAGTTTAGTTTATTTAGTTTAGGTTTAGGATTATTTTTTTATTTATTTAGTTTAGGTTATTTTTAGTTTATTTTAGGTTTTATTTTTATTTTATTTTAGGTTTACTTTTAGGTTTAGGTTTTATTTAGTTTTTTTTATTTTATTTTAGGTTTATTTTAATTTTATTTTATGTTTAGTTTTAATTTTATTATGGTTTTTATTCTTAGGTTTATCTTATTTTTAGTTTAGTTTAGGTTTAGGGTCTACACTTTCCTTCCTTTGGCATGCACACCGATGAGCTCCTTGTTAGTAGGCCATATACATGTGTAAGCTACCTCATGTTGGCTTTGTTTAAGAGGATGTGAGTCTTCTACTTTCTTCTTGGATTAGCCTTCGTAATGAGAGTATATTTGAGGTTTAGGATAAGTCCCCTGCTTTCCTTCCTCGCTTCAAGTCTCTTCGTCCTTCCTCGTGGTCGCCCGCTAGTGTGAGATAGCATCTGTTCCACCAACGATAGACTATCCCGATGATCAGTTCTGCTTAGAAAGTTGTAAGCTTGCACACTTTCTTTCCAGATTGATCTTTGCACACCGACGGGCACCATAGGTTGGTTGGTTCCCACTATGCTAACGGATACACCTTAAGTTGGTTGGTTCTCACATCTTAGGATACACCACTCATAGAAGATGTAAGTCTACTACGCTTTCTCCTTGAGTTGGCCACTATACACCTATAGGTTTTTTTTTTTCGAGGGCTCAGGATAATACCCCTAGTAGCACCTCCCCTGTGGGCACTATATTTAGATCACATCTTTTGCGACCCCATTTAGACACTACCCGTTACTATGGGATTGACAGCCTCTTTCTAACCACCATCATTGGAGAATTCATCCTGTGGTTTGTGATTCTCCCTTGGTCCAATAAATTTGAGATAAGTGCCATAGCCCCTTCTGTGGTCCCTTGCACACCAATAGGGTCCATGTAAACAAATAAACAAAATATATATTCACTTGTGGATTAGGGCACCCCTAAAGGTGTCTTTCCCCAAGCAGGCATCCTATCTTTAGGTCAATGTCAGTAAAACTCTTTATAAGAATCTTCTGACTACTCTTGAGTTGATATAAGTCTTCAACAACATTCACTCAAGTAGTTCTAGTTGTTGTGCCGCTAGTTACCCAGTGGTTGTTCCCCGGTTTAGAAGATTTAATTCATGCTTCTTCTCATGCACAATCAAAGGCAACCCCTTAGGTTGGCTAGCTCTACCCCCCAGAGACTATTCCTTTGGATTTGTAAATCTATGATAGGATAAGTCTGATATAGCCCTTTTTCAGTGGGCCCATCACACATCGACACGGTCCATAAATTAAATCTACCAAATTAGACCGAGCTCACATCCCCAGTGGATATGCCCTCAATTCAAAATCAAACTAAACTAAATAAACCATACCAAATCACATTAAATTAAGATAAAATTAATCCTAACTATATTTGAGTTGACATAAGTACCCAACGGTTGTTCCGCTTTAGAAGATGTAAGCATGCTATGACTTTTTCCTAGCATAGTCGTTGCACACCGAAAGGCAACCCCTTAGGTTGGCTAGCTCTACCCCAGAGATGGTAAACTATCCCTTTGGATTTGTAAACCTGAGGTATGTCAAGGTTGATATAGCCCCTACTCAGTGGGTCCATCGCACACCGAAAGGGTCCATACATTAACTTAGATTAAATTAAACAAAATTTAATTTTCCCTAATGGAGTTAAATCACACCCTTCGCCCTAGTGGAGCCCCAAATCATATATAAATAAGTCAAGCAAACAAATCAAATTCAAAACCAACCTCCCTAGTGGAGCCAAATTAAACCAACTCCCCTAGTAGAGTCTAAATCAAAGAAATCCAACCAAACTCTTATTCCCAGATACATCCCCAAACAAATCTATGAAATCAAACTCAAATCTAAATCCCTAATGGATAAATAATGAAGGTTTCATAAACTGATCCCCGAAGCCCATGTCTCTAGTAGATGTGCCTCCACATCAAAACAAAACAAATTAAACTTGATTCGATCTTAATCTGTGGATTATATATTCTTATCCCTAGTGATCTTCTTTCCATAAATCATACAAATCAAATTCAAACCTTATCCCCAGCAGACTTTCTTCTTCTATGCCCTCGACATAGACCCCTCACATGTCATGTACAATGCATATGTGATCTCCCTCCATGTCCTTGACATGGAATTCTCATCAAATCTTATTTCTTCTCTTATGCACACCTTTAATACTTCAACTAAAAGCCTAACAATGTATTCATTCAAATTACATCATCTTAACATTGTAATCAAAATTTTATGATTTGTGATGGTTGAAGCTCAAACTAACTACACAATATCATGCTAAACATATTATAGTGTGAATTAACAAACTATATTATAGTATAATATATGATGTTATATTATAATTTACTATAATATAATATATTGTCTAACATTTCACCTCATTAGAATCACTTAAAAGAACAAATAACAAAATTTTCTCAAAATATGAATAATGTTCATTTTGGATGTAAAATTGTTATTTTTCTATTAGAAATGGTACAAAATAACATAATTTTGGTGTTGCTTCTTGGTGTGTGCCATGAATTTGGCCAAATTCTTCCATCTCAACCATCAAATTAACATTTTTGTGAGTTTTACCTAATGTATTATAACAAAACTAAAACATACTAAAATGTACAATAACATTTAGTAACACACCACCACATTCATATATATATGTGAAGTTATATTGTTATGTACATTATATTTTAATATGCTTTCATATAATATATTATCTTACATTACACCTTAAAATGAATCACTTTAAGCAAAAAATTTATAAAATTTTGTTGAAAAAAGAATATTTATTTTGGATGCAAAATTACATTCCTTTGATTAAATAACACACCATAGCACACCCCCAATGATGTTCCCTAAAGCTTACCTTAAATTTGGCCAAATCCCATCATCTCAATCTATAAATCAGTATTTTTATGAATACACACCTACTACATCATACTATAACAAACTAAAATATGCTAAACAATAAGTAAGTAATACACAATAGTATGCTATAATGCATAATGCTACACTATGTTATGGAATCCTATATTATAATACACTATAACATATTAAATTATATTATATTATATTGCATATCACATCACAAGGGATTGCTTAAGATAAAAATCATAAAATTAGTCTAAGCAATAAAAAACTATATATTTTAGTCGTATCACTTACATATTTTAAATTGAAACATTATAGTATGATGCCATGCTCTACCTATTATGAATTTGGCCAAATTCCACCATTTTAGAGTCTAAATCAACATTTTTATAAATAATGCTTGTGTAGGCTCGACTGCATGACTAAAAATACTAAAATAATTTAAAATGCACAAAATAATATATTATGATATATGATGTTATACTATGTTACAACATATAATATTTATTTTGAACATAAAATCTTACTTTTTAGACTACAAGTGGCATAGCACACCTTTGGTACTACAACTTGATTCCCACTTCAAATTTAACAAATTTCATCATCTGATTTATTAAATCAATATTTTTATGATTTATATTAATATAGAGCACAATACCATAATATACTCAAAACATTTCAAAACTCTTAAAACATCCAAAAACACATCACTACATGCTCAAATATATGATGCTACATTATACTATAATAAATGGCATTATAATATGATTTAGGGTTAGGGTTTAGGGTATTCAAATCTCTAATAGTTAAGGGAAAGTCTCTTGAAGACATTTTCTTTAGCTACCAAAACTATGTTTGGATTAGGTCATTCCTTAGAACTTCTCCTAATGACATCTTTATTCAAGGTTTAGGGTTTAGGGTTAAGGTTTAAGGTTAATTAGGGGTAGGGTTAGGTTTAGGTTTAGGTTTAAGGCTTAGGTTTTTAGGGTTTAGGGTTTAGGTTTTGAGTTGAAGGTTTTAGTGTTTAGTTTTATAATTTTAGGGTTTTGGGGTTTATGGTTTTGGATTTTAGTTTTGGTTGTGGTTTAGGTTTAGGGTTTGTGGGTTTAAGGTTTTTAGGATTTAGGGTTTAGGGTTTTGGTTTTAGGTTTAGGGTTTAAGTTTAGTTTAGGCCTTAAAGTGTTTTTTTAATAGAGAACAAATTCAAATTCAACATTTCTTCTTTTCAATTTCATCGACAAAGTAGCACCCAAATTTTTCTAAGACATAAGCGACTCCATTGATCAAGAATGAGCGCCCATAGAGCAAATAAAAAACCTTAGATAAGTAGAACTGTATCTACTATAAAGACACAGTTACATAAGCAATAGATCAGAATGGCCGTTCTTCAGTTTCTCCAGTTCCCATTAGAACCACCCCTACCTTTTGAGTAGCGGGATCTGCTATCATATCCCTGATCTCTCCCTCCACCAACCCCATGGTTGTAACCTTCAATACTACTCCCGCCTCCATAACCACCACTACTCTGACCACCACCTCCATATCCACCAGCATGTTCAGATCCCCCACAATCACTGTGATTACCACTGCCTCTGCCTTTGCCTCCACCACTAGATCTAGACTATGCCTAGTGGACGGTGATGTTCCTACCGTTAAGGTTTTGCCCATTGTTAGAGTTTAGAGTTTAGGGTTAGTTTAGGCATTAAGGTTAGTTTATGATTTAGGGTTTGGGCTTTAGGGTTTAGGTTTGTAGGTTTTAGGGTTTAGGGTTTACAATTTAGAGTTTACGATTTAGGGTTTAGCATTTAGGGTTTAGGGTTTAGGGTTTTAGAGTTTAGGGTTTAGGGTTTTTTTAAATAGAGAACAAATTCAAATTGAACTTTTCTTCATTTTAATTTCATCAACCAAGTAGCACCCCAAAATTTCTAGGACATAAGCAATGACATAGATAAAAAATGGGCACTTTAGAGCAAATTAATAAACCTAGCTAAGAAGAACCGTATCTACTATAAAGGCATAGTTCCATAAGTAGTAGATCAGATCGGTCATTCTTCAGTTTCTCTAGTGCCCATCAGAACCACCCTTTCCTCTTGAGTAGCGGGATCCACCATCATATCTCGAATCTCTCCCTCTGCCACCACCATGACTGTAACCTCTGTTTCTCCTCCCACCTCCATAACCACCACTGCTCTGACCACCACCTCCATATCCACCAGCACCACTAAATCCCCCACCACCACTACGATAATTGTCACTTATTCATTTGGCTCCACTGCTAGATCTAGACTGAGCTTTATTGATGGTGATGTTCCTATCATCAAGGTTTTGACCATTATTAGGGCTTAAGGTTAGTTTAGGGTTTAGGGTTAGTTTTGGGTTTAAGGTTAGTTTAGGGTTTAGGATTTGCAGTTTAGGGTTATAAGTTTTAGGGTGTAGGGTTTAGGGTTTAGGATTTTATGGTTTAAGGTTTAGGGTTTAGGGTTTAGGATTTAGGGTTTAGGGTTTAGGGTTTAGGGTTTAAGGTTTAGAGTTTAGGGGTTTTTTAATAGAGGATAAATTAATATTTAACATTTCTTCTTTTTGATTTCTTCAACAAGGAAGCACCCCACATTTTCTAAGACACAAATGATGACATAGATAAAAAATGAGCACCCATAGAGCAAATCAAAAACCCTAGATAAGTAAAACTATCTCTATTATAAAGACATAATTCTATAAGCAGCAAATCTGATCTACCATTCTTCAGTTTCTCCAGTTCCCATCAGAATCACCCCACCTCTTGAGTAGTGGGATCTATCATCATATCCCCGATCTCTCCCTCTGCCACCACCACAACTGTAGCCTTCGTCGCTCCTCCTGCCTCCATAACCACCACTACTCTAACCACCACCTCTATATCCACCAATACCTCTAGAGACCCCACCACCACTGCGATAATCACCGCCTCTGCCTTCGCCTCCACTGCCAAATCTAGACTGAGCCTAGTTAATGGTGATGTTCTTGTAGTCAAGGTTTTGCCCATTCTTATGGTTTAGGGTTTTGGGTTAGTTTTGGGTGTAAGGTTTAGGCTTAGTTTAGGGTTTAGGGTTAGTTTAAGGTTTAGAGTATAGGGTTTTGTGGTTTAGGTTTGTAGGTTATAAGGTTTAGTTTTTAGGGTTTAGGGTTTAGGGTTTTAGGGTTTAGGGTTTATAGTTTAGGGTTTAAGGTTTTAGGGTTTAATGTTTAGGGTTTAGGGTTTAGGGCTTAGGGTTTACGATTTAGTGTTTTAGGATTTAAGGTTTAGGGTTTAGTGTTTTAAGATTTAGGGTTTAAGGTCTGTTTTAGGGTTTAGGGTTAGCTTAGGGTTTAGGGTTTTTTTAAATTAGGTAAACCGTTAGGTTTAGGTTTATTTAGTTTATTTAGTCTATTTTTATTTATTTTAGTTTATTTTATTTTTTGTCTTTATTTAAGTTTCTTTTTTATTTTCATTTAGTTTAGTTTACTTATTTTAGGTTTATTTATTTTAGTTGAGATTTTTTATTTTAATTTATTTTATAGGTTTAAGTTTATTTTTTAGTCAGGTTTAATTTTTTTTATTTTATTTCTTTAGGTTTGTGGCTATTTTTATTTTTTGTTAACGCTTATAGTTTTAATTTAATTAATTAGGTTTTAAGCTTTATTTTATTACTTAGGTTTTATTTTTTAGTTTAGGTTTATTTTATTTTAGTTTATTTTAGGTTTAGGTTTTATTTTTAGTTTATTATTTTAGTTTAGGTTTATTTTATTTTGTTTATTTTATTTTAATTTAGTTTAGTTTTAGTTTAGGGTTTAGGATTACTTTTATTTATTTTATTTTTTAGGTTTAAGTTTTATTTTATTTTATTTTAGGTTTAATTTATTTTATTTTATGTTTACTTTTATTTTATTTAGGTTTTCTTCAATACTTTATTTTAGTTTAGTTTAGGTTTTATTTATTATAGTTTATTTTTATTTTATTTAATGGAATTTTATTTATTTATTTTAGGATTTATCTTTAGGATTAGATATTAGGGTTTAGGGTAGTTTAGGTTAGGAGTTTATGGTAAGGATTTAAGAGGTTTAGTTTTAGGGGTTTTAGGCTTTGGGTTTAGGGTTTAAGTGGTTTTAGGGTTTAATGTGGATTAGGGTTTAGGGTTTTTGGTTTAGTTTGGGTTTAGGGTTGTAGTTTAGGGTTTAGGTAGTGGTAGTTTAGGTTTTTTTTTTAAATTAAGTAAACTAGTGGGTTTAGGTTTATTTAGTTTATTTATTTTAGTTTATTTTATTTTATTTCTTTATATTTAGGTTTAGTTTTTATTTTTATTTAGTTTAGTTTATTTATTTTAAGTTTATTTATTTTAGTTTAGGTTTTTTATTTTAGTTCATTTTTTAAGTTTAGGTTGAGGTTTATGTTTATTTTTTGGTTTAGTTTTATTTTTATTTTATTTTTTAGGTTTATATTTTATTTTTTATTTTAAAGTTTAGGTTTAGGTTTTAGGATTTTATTTTATGTTTATTTCTAGGTTACATTTTTTAGTTTAGGTTTAGGTTTATTTTTAGTTTATTTATTTTATTTAGTTTAGGGTTTAGGTTTAGTTTATTTTTGGTTTAGGTTTTATTTATTATAGTTTAGTTTATTCTAGTTTAAGTTTAGGTTTATTTTATTTTGTTTACTTTAGGTTTAGGTTTTTTTTATTAGTTTAGGGTTTAGGTTTTATTTTTTTATTTATTTTTAGGTTTATGTTATTTTTAGGTTTTAATTTATTTGTTATTTTATTTTAGTTTAGGTTTATTTTATTTTTATTTTACGTTTTGTTTTTATTTTATATAAGTTTTTTATTTTTAAACTTATTTTAATTTTTAGTTTAGTTTAGGTTTTTATTTTTTTTATTTTAGTTTAGATTTTACTTTTTTTATTTTTTAGGTTTAGGTTTATGTTTAGGTTTAGGTCTTAGTTTAAGTTTTTATTTTATTTTATTTTATTTAGGTTTCATTTTTTATTTTATTTTAGGATTAATTTATAAGGTTTTTTTATTTAGGGTTTAGGGTAGGGTGGGGTTTAGGGTTTAGTTGAGTTTGTGGTTAGGGTAGTTATTTATTTTTTTTTAGGTTTAGGTTTAGATTTAGAGATTTGGGTTTATTTTAGCTCATGGATTAGCATTTAGGGTTTAGGTTATGATTTTATTTTATTATTTTTTTTTAATTTTTAATTCTTTTTAAAATAGCAAAGTGGTAAGTTTAGTTTATATTTTAGTTTATTTTTTTTTTGTTTTGATTTTGGTTTAGTTTTATTTTATTTAGTTTTATTTATTTTATTTTAGGTTTATTTATTTTATTTAAGTTTTTTTATTTTAGTTTATTTAGGTCTAGTTTTTTTTAGTTTAAATTTTATCATATTTTTTATTTTAGGTTTAGGTTTAGTTTATTTATTTAGGTTTATTTTATTTTAGTTTATTTAGGTTTACTTTATTTTTTTATTTTTTTAGTTTTTTTAGTTTAGGGTTTAGGTTTTATTTTTAGGTTTATTATTTAAGTTAAGGTTTTTATTTTGTTATTCTTTTATTTTATTTTAGATTTATTTTATTTTTATTTTAGGATTAATTTTTATTTTATTTAGGTTTTTGAATTTTTTTAGTTTAGTTTATGTTCTTATCTCTTTTATTTTAGTTAAGTTTTTAGTTTCTAATTCTATTTTCTTTTTAGGTTTAGGTTTAGGTTTAGGTTTAGGTTTATGTTTAAGTTTTTATTTAGGTTTTTATTTTATTTTATTATTCTATTTTATTTTGGTTCGTTTTTATATATTTTATTTTCAATATTTACTTTAGGTTTAGGTTTTATGATTTTGGTTTAGTTTAGGGTTTAGGGCTTAAGGTATAGTGTTTAGGGTTTAGGGTAGTAGATTTTAGGGTTTAGGGTTTAGGGTTTATGGTTTAGGGTTTAGGGTTTATGGTTTTGGGTTTAGGGTTTTAGGGTTTAGGGTTTAGGGTTGTAAGTTTAAGGTTTAGGTATTTTTTTTATTTTAATTTTTAAAAAATTAAGTAAAGTGGTTGGTTTAGGTTTATTAAGTTTATTTAGTTTATTTTTTATTTATTTTATTTTATTTTATTTTTTATTTGTATTTTGGTTTATTTTTATTTATATTTAGTTTAGTTTATTTATTTTAGGTTGATTTATTTTAGTTTATTTTTTCGGTTTAGGATTAGGTTCAGATTTTTATTTTATTTTTTAGGTTTAGTTTTAGGTTTTTATTTTAGGTTTACTTTTAGGTATTATTTTTTTACTTTAGTTTTAGGTTTATTTTTAGTTTAAATTATTTTATTTAGTTTAGGGTTTTTGTTTAGTTTATTTTAGGTTTAAGTTTAGGTTTATTTTATTTTAGTTTACTTTAATTATAAAGGTTTAAGTTTATTTTATTTTATTTATTTGGTTTAGGTATTTAAGGTTAAGATTTTAATTTAATTTATTTTAAGTTTATGTTTACATTTATTTTAGGTTTAGTTTTATTTAGTTTTATTTTATTTTATTTTACATTTTTTTTATTTTATTTTGTTTAGTTTTTTATTTTATTTTGGTTTTATTTTAGTTTATTTTATTTTATTTTATTTAATTTAGGTTTATTTATTTTATATATTTTTTTAGGTTTAATTTAGGATTTTATTTTGTTTTATTTTATTTTATTTTAGTATTTATGTAGTTTTGGTTAGGTTTTAAGTTTTAGATTTTAGGGATTTATTTAGGGTTTAGGTTTAGGTTGTTATTTTTGGGTAGTTTAAGGTTTAGGTGGGTTTAGGTTTAGGATTAGTGTTTAGGATTTAGGGTTTAGGGTTTTAGGGTTTAAAGTTATGGTTAATTTTATGGAATAGGGTTTAGGGTTATGGTATTATTTTTATTAATTTTATTTTTAGAGTTTAAGGTTTACGGTTTGGGGTTTAGATTTTAGGTTTAGGGTTCAGGTTTTAGTTTAGGGTTTATGGTTTTTGATTTTTTGATTTCATCAACCAAATAACACTCCAGGTTTTCTAAGGCATAAGAGACGACATAGTTAAAAAATGAGCTCGCATATACTAAGTAAAAAACCCTAAATAACTAGAACCATCTCTATTGTAAAGAAATAATTAAGTAGATCGGATCCCATTCTTCTTCAGTTCTCCTAACCTCCTCGACCTCTTGAGTAGTGGGATCCACCATTATATCCCTAATTTCTCTATGCCCCACCACCACAGCTGTAACCTCTGTCGCTCCTCCCACCTTCATAACCACCACTGCTCCGACCACCACCTCCATACCCACCAGCATCTCCAGATCCCCCACCACCATTGCAATAACCACCACCTTCGCCTTTACCTCCACCACTAGGTCTAGATTAAGCCTGATTGACGGTGGAGTTCCTTCCATCAAGGTTCTGCCCATTCTTAGGGTTTAGGTTTATTAGGTTTTAGGGTTTAAGTTTATTTTTAAGTTTATTTAGTTACTTTAGGTTTAGGTTTAGGGTTTGGGGTTTAGGGTTTAGGGTTTAGGGTTTAGGATTTAGGGCTTAGGGTTTAGGGTTTAGGGTTTAGGGTTTAAGGTTTTAGGGTTTAAGCTTCTTGGGCTTAGGGTTTAGAGTTTAGGGATTTCTAGGGTTTAGGGCTTAGGGTTTAAGTTTGTAGGTTTAGTGTTGTAGGTTTAGGGTTAGTTATAAGGTTTAGGGTTTTTTTAAATTAAGTAAACTGGTAGGTTTAGGGTATTTATATTTATTTTAGTTTATTTTTATTTATTTTAGGTTTTTTTATTTTAGTTTACTTTTTTAGGGTTAGGTTTAGGTTTAGGTTTATTTTTTAGTAGAGCTTTAATTTTATTTTATTTTTTTTAGGTTTTAGATTTTAGCCTTGTGGTTTAGGGTGTGGTAGGGTTTAGGGTGTGGTGGAGGATTTAGGGTTTTATGGCTATATGGTTTAGGATTTAGGGTTTTAGGGTTATATGGTTTAGGGTTTGGGGTTAAAGGTTTAGTGTTTAGGCTTGGGTTTAGGGGTTTTTGATCAGTGGTTTTTAGGGTTAGTTTAGGGGTTATGGTTTTGGGTTTGGTTTAGGGTTTTAGGGTTTAGGATTTGGGTTTTGGGTGGTTTTATTTTTATTTTGTATTTTGTAGGGTTTATGGTTTTGGATTTAGGTTTTAGTTTTAGGGTCCGTGATTTAGTTTAGGTTTATTTTTTAAATTAAAACCCCAGTGTAGGTTTTTTTAGTTTATTTTACGGTTTAGGGTTTAGAGTTTGGGGTTTTGTGTTTTCTTTTTAAAAAAAGAAAAATTAAGTAAACCACTAGGTTTTGGCTTATTTAGTTTATTTTTTATTTATTTTTGTTTATTTTATTTTTCTTTTTCTTTATGATTACTTTTTATTTTTATTTAGTTTAGTTTATTTATTTTTAGTTTATTTAATTTTTTTAGGTTTTTTATTATAGTTTATTTTTTAGCTTTAGGTTTAGGTTTATTTTTTAGTTGAGTTTTATTTTTGTTTTATTTTTAAGTTTATGTCTAAGTTTTATTTAAGGTTATTATTTTATTTATTTTTAGGTTTTATTTTTATTTTTATGTTTATTTTTTAAGTTTAGGTTATTATTTAATTTTTATTTTCTTTTATTTTAGGTTTATTTTATTTTTATTTAGGTTTAGGTTTAGGTATTTATTTATTTTATTTTAAGGTTTTATTTAGTTTAGGTTTAGTTTTTTAAATGTTTAATGTTTAGGGTTGTAGGTTTAAGGTGTAGGGTTTAGGTTTAGGTTTATTTTTAGTTTATTTTATTTTATTTAGTCCGGGTTTTTATTTATTTTTAGGTTTGGGTTTCATTTATTTTAGTTTAAGTTTTTTTAGTGGGGTTTAAGTTTTATTTTTATTTACTTTTTATTTTATTTGTAGCTTTAGGTTTTATTTAGTTTTATTTTGTACATTTAGGTTATTTTATTTAGGTTTTCATTTTGTATTTTATTTTATTTATTATTTTAGGTTTTATTTATTATATTTGTTTATTTTATCTTTATTTTATTTTTAGGTTTATGTTTAGGTTTATTTTATTTTATTTTATTTAATTTAGGTTTAAGTTTTTTATTTATCTAAATTTAAGTTTATTTAGTTTAGGTTTAGGTTTTTTAGGGCACAGGGTCTGTGGCCCTGGTTTAGCCCAGTGGGTTTTACCAGGGTTTGGGGTTTAGCATTTTAGGAGGGTTTTAAGGTTTGTGGGTTAGGGTTAGGGTTTTGGCTCAGGGTTAGGGTGTGGGCTAAGGTCAGGGCCTTTAGGGTTGAGGGCCTTTAGTGTCCAGAGCCTGTGTCATTGGCTCAGGTTTTTAGGGTTTAGCCTGGCCCATGTGATCTTTGGTAGTTGAGGTCTTTAGAGTGGGGTTAGGGTTTAGAATTTAGGGTGTTAGGGTCTGGTAGAGTTTAGGGTAGTGTAGCCCAGGGTCAAGGGTTTAGGGCTTGGCTTATTTTAGTTTTAAGATCTTTGGTTTAAGGTTTAGGCCCAGGGTTGGGTGTGGTCCAGGGCCTAGGGTTTAGGATTTAAGGCTGGGTGGTTTTTTTAAAGAAACATAACGACAGTTTAGGTTTATTTGGTTTATAGTTTTATTTATTTTAGTTAATTTTCTTTTTATTTTTATTTATGTTTATTTTTTATTTATATTTAGTTTTATTTATTTATTTTAGGTTTATTTATTTTAGTTTATTTGCCAAGTTTAGGTTTAGCTTTTTGTTTATTTTTTAGTATAGTTTTATTTATTTATTTATTTAGGTTTAGGTTTAAGTTTTTATTTTATTTTTTAGGTTTAGGTTTTTTACTTTAGGTTTACTTTTAGGTTTTATTTTTTTAGTTTGGTTTAAATTTATTTTTTGTTTATTTTTTTATTTAGTTTAGGGTTTTGGTTTAGTTTATTTTAGTTTTAGGTTTAGGCTTTATTTACTTTAGTTTAGTTTATTTTAGTTTAGGTTTAGGTTTATTTTATTTTTATTTTATGTTTAAGGTTTTTTCTTAGTTTAGGGTTTAGGTTTAATTTTTAATTTATTTTTAGGTTTATTTTTTAGGTTCTGGTTTTTATTTATTTATTTATTTTATTTAAGGTTTTTTTTATGTTTGAGTTTTATTTTATTTAAGATTTTTATTTTTTAGGTTTATTTAATTTTTTACTTTAATTGATGGTTTTATTTATTTTATTTTAGTGTAGTTTTTATATTTTATTTTATTTTATTTAGGGTTTAGGTTTAGGTTTTGGTTTAGGTTTAGGTTTAGGTTTTGGTTTAAGTTTATATTTATATTTTTATTTTATTTTATTTAGGTTTAGGTTTATTTATTTATTTTATTTTTAGGTTTTATTCAATTTAGGTTTAAGTATTATGGTTTTAGGTTTGGTCAGGGTTGCAAAGGGTAAGATTTAGGATTTAGGATCAGGTTAAGGCCTGGTAAGGTTTAGGTTTTAGTGTTTAGAGTTTAGGGTTTAGGTTTAGAGTATGGTAGTGTGGGTTTGGGTGGTTTAGGGTTTTATTTTTTATTATTTTTATTTTTTATTTTTTAAAAAGCAACCCGTAAGTTTAGGTTTATTTAGTTTATTTTTATTTATTTTAGTTTATTTTTTTATTTAGGTTTATTTATTTTAGTTTAGGTTTTTCATTTAGTTTATTTTTTAGGTTTAGGTATAGGTTTAGTTTTATTTTTTTAGTTTAGTTTTTTTTTAGGTTTAGGTTTTATTTTTTTTATTTTGATGTTTTGGTTTAGGTTTAGGTTTTTATTTTATTTTTTTAGGTTTAGCTTTTAGGTTTTTATTTTATGGTTTAGGCTTTAGGGTTTAGTATTTAGGCTTTAAGGTTTAGGCTTTAGGGTTTAGTATTTAGGCTTTAAGGTTTAGGGTTTTTATGGTTTAGGGATTAGGGTTTAGGGTTTAGGATTTTGGGTTTATGATTTAGGGTTTAGGGTTTATGGTTTTGGGTTTGGGGTTTAGGGTTTTAGGATTTAGGGTTGTGGGCTTAGGGTTTAGGGTTAGGGTTTTTTCTTTTACTTATTTATATTATTTGTGTTTAGGGTTTAGGGGTTAGATTTAAGGTTCATGTTTTAGTTTAAAATTTTAAATTACAAACCCAGGTTTTGGTTTTAGTTTATTTTATGTTGTATGGTCAGGGTTTAGGGTTAGCTTAGGGTTTAGGTTTTTGTTCTTTTTGAAAAAAATTATTTAAATCGATAGCTTTAGGTTTATTTAGTATATTATTTATTTATTTTAGTTTATTTTATTTTTATTTTTATTTATGTTTATTTTTTAGTTTTATTTAGTTTTATTTATTTATTTTAGGTTTATTTATTTTAGTTTAGGATTTTAATTTTAGTTTATTATTTAGGTTTAGGTTTAGGTTTATGTATATTTTTTAGTTGAGTTTTATTTTTATTTTACATTTAGGTTTATATTTATATTTATATTTTTAGGTTTAAGGTTAGAGTTTTATTTTATTTTTTTAGGTTTAGGTTTTAGGTTTTTATTTTTAGGTTTTATTTTTTAGTTTAGGTTTAGTTTTATTTTTAGTTATTTTATTTTATTATATTTAGTTTAAGTTTAGGCTTAGTTTATTTTAGGTTGAGGTTTAGGTTCTATTTATTTTAGTTTAGTTCATTGTAGTTTAGGTTTAGGTTTATTTCATTTTGTTTATTATAATTTTATTTTAGGTTTAGTTTTTTTTTTTAGTTTAGGGTTTAGGTTTTATTTTTTATTTATTTTTAAGTTTTATTTTTAGGTTTTTATTTAGTTTTTATTTTACTTTATGATTATTTTATTTTTACTTTATGTTTTATTTTTATTTAATTTAGGTTTTTTAATCTTATGTTTATTTTCTTTTTTAGTTTAGTTTAGGTTATTATTTATTTTAATTATGTTTAGTTTTATTAATTTTTTATTTTATTTTTAGGTATAGTCTTAGGTTTAGGTTTAGGTTAGAGTTTAGGTTTTAATTTAATTTAATTTTTTAAATTTATTTAGGCTTAGGTTTTTTTATTTATTTTATTTTTTAGTTTAGGGTTTTGTTTAAGTTTACATTTTTAGGTTTTTAGGGTTTGTTTACGGTTTAGGGTTTAGGGTTAAGAGATTTTTTTTAAATTAAGTAAACCGATAAGTTGAGGTTTATTTAGTTTATTTTATTTTTTTATTTTTGTTTAGGTTTTTTTTCTTGTTTAGTTTAGTTGATTTATTTTAGGTTTACTTATTTTAGTTTACAGTTTTTATTTTATTTTACTTTTTAGGTTTATGTTTATGTCTATTTTTATTTTTTAGTTTAGTTTTATTTTTATCTTATCTTTTAGGTTTAGGTTTTATTTTTTATTGTTAAGTTAGGTTTAGGTTTTTATTTTATTTTTTCAGGATTTATTTTTTTAGTTTAGGTTTACATTTATTTTTAGTTTATTTTATTTTATTTAGTTTAGGGTTTAGGTTTATTTTATTTTAGGTTTAGATTTATTTTATTTTATTTATTTTAGATTTATGTTTTTTTTTAGTTTAGGGTTTTGGTTTTATTTTTTATTTATTTTTAGTTTATCTTTTTAGCTTATATTTTATTTAGTTTTTATTTTAATTTATTTTAGGTCTATTTTATTTTTAATTTTCATTTAGTTTTGATTTTATTTAGGATTTTTATTTTTACGTTTATTTTATTTTTTATTTTAGTTTAGGTTTTTGTTTATTTTATTTTAGTTTTGTATTTATTTTATTTTATTTTTAGTTTTAGGTTTCAGTTTAAGTTTAGGTTTTGGTTTTAGTTTAGGTTAGTTTATTTTATTTAGGTTTAGGTTTTTTCTATTTATTTTATTTTTAGGTTTTATTTAGTTTAGGTTTAGATTTTAGGTTTTGGGTGGGTTTAGGGTTTGGGGTTTGGCTTAAGGCCTGGTTTAGGGTCTGTGGTTGAGTGGTCAGTGGTCAGGGGCCTTGTGGGTCAGGTGGGGGAGTGGCTCAGTGGCCTGTGGTTTAGGATCTGGTTTATGGTTTAGGGCACTGGCCTGGGTTTAGGGTTGTAGGTTTAAGGCTTAGGGTTTATGGTTTAGGATAAGTTTTAGGGTTAGGTTTTTTTTCTATTTTTTTTATTCTTTTTTAAATTATGTAAACATGTAGGTTGAGGTTTATTTAGTTTATTTTTTTTATATTTTTAGTTTATTTTATTTTTTATTTCGATTTAGGTTTTATTTTTATTTTTATTTAGTATTGTTTATTTATTTTAGTTTAGGTTTCTTATTTTAATTTATTTTTAGGTTTAGGGGCCAGTTTAGGTTTAGGTTAGCTCATGCACCTTTATTTAGGTTTAGGTTTTATTTATTTTATTTTCAAGTTTATTTAGAGGTTTAGATTTTTAGGAGGGCCTGGGTTTAAGGGTCTGACCTGTTTACATGGATCAGGGTGGCCCAGGGTAGTAGGTCTGGAGGGTTTGAGGGTTTAGGGGTTAGCTCAGGGCTCTGCCCAGGATTTAGGGTGGTGGGTATGGGTAGGGTTTAGGGTTTAGGGCTCAGGGCTAGGTCAGGCCTGGTGGGCTCAGTGAGCCTAGGGTTAGTTAGGGTTTAGGGTTTATGGTCAGAGTTTTATTTTTATTTTTTAAAATCAAGCAAACTAGTAGGTTTATTTAGTTTATTGTTATTTTTTTTTAGTATATTTTATTTTTATTTTGATTTAGGTTTATTTTTATTTTTATTTAGTTTTGTGTATTTATTTTATGTTTAATTATTTTAGTTTAGGTTTCTAATTTTAGTTTATTTTTTAAGATTAGGGTTAAGTTTAGGTTTATTTTTTAGTTTAGTTTTATTTTTATTTTATTTTTATGTTTGAGCTTATATTTCTAGGGCTTAGGTTTAGGCTTTTATTTTATTTTTTTAATTTTAGGTTGTAGGTTTTTATTTTAGGTTTATTTTTATGTTTTATTTTCTAGTTTAGGTCTAGGATTACTTATAGTTTATTTTATTTTTTTTAGTTTTGGTTTTGGCTTAGGTTTAGGTTTATGTTTCATTTAATTAATTTAGTTTATTTTAGTTTAGGTTTAGGTTTATTTTATTATTATTTTAGGTTTAGGTTTTTCTTTAGTTTAGGGTTTAGGTTTTATTTTTTATTTATTTGTATGTTTTACTTTTAAGTTTATTATTTAGGTTTAGATTTTTATTTAGTTTTTATTTTATTTTTATTTTAGGTTTAGCTTTTATTTTATTTAGATTTTTTATTTTTTAGTTTAGCTTAGGTATTTATTTATTTTATTTTAATTTAGTTTTTATATTTTACATTCTTTTTATGTGTAGGTTTAGGATTTTATTTTATTTTATTTTAGGCTTCCTTATTTATTTTATTTTTAATTTTTATTTAGTTTTGCTTTAGGTTTTTAGCTTTTTTGGGTTTAGGGTTTGGTGTTTATGGTTTAGGGTTATAGATTTCATGGTTTAGGGTTTAGGGTTTTAGGGTTTACGATTTAGGTTTCAGGGTTTAGGGTCTAGGGTCTAGGGTTTATGGTTTTGTGGTTTAGGGTTTTGGGTTTATGGTTTAGGGAAACCCCATGTAGGGGGTATTTTATTCCAACAAAAAGAAGGTTACAAGGTCCTTAAAGGGGATAAACTCCAGAACTACTGCTCAAAGAGCAACAATCAGCCTAAGGAGTAAATCCCCTATCTAAGTACATCCAAAAGCAAAAGAAGATAGTAAAGCAGTCAAAAGATACAAATTGATTAACATAATAAGTTAATGGAAGATTAGGGCCAATGCTCTGCAGGACGTGAGAATGCATGACACTATGGAGCAAACCTGGAAGAGGACAAGAGAGAAGCACCTACAAAAATGTAAACAGAAAGAGATTAGAGCAGTTAAGGTAATACAGACAAAAACATAAAAGAAAACAACATAATCTGAGAATGATAGTAAAGAATTGTGATAGAGAAGGCTCAGGCTCAGTCACACCAAGATGGGGTAGATGCAAATATGAGCATCCAAACTTCAGCAGAAGGGTTACATCACAAGAGCTACTACCAAACCAAAAGGGAGTGAAATCATCACAGCCATCATAGCCAACAAACTTGTGAGAAGATAGCAGCCAGTTGTTGAAAGTCTTATGGGCTTTATTACCTGCAAACCTAAACAAAACCATATATAATATAGAGAGGAAATTGCAAAGGGTAGAAGGATAAAGGGTCCCATGCAGGAAAAGTATCATCAATATAATCACCCTGACATGAGAATACTTATACATATGAGAATGAGCCATCTTTGCTAGAACCTCATGAAAAGTCATATCCAAGAAGAGAAGTAGGCCAGCATATAAACCCTCCACAAGAAAATAAGGAGAGGCAGAAATCGCTAAGAAAGTCAATGAGCCTATAAATAACACCATCCCAAACATATGATATATATATATATATATATATATATATATATATATATATATATATATATATATATATATATGAATCTTTCACAGAGGATAGCCTAGAAGTAAAGGCCTGAAAATAAACCCAATCATAATAATGAATGCAGATGTGAACAACCCCCTTATTAATATCCATATACGTAGTTGGCAAAAATCAATTGTATAGGGAGGCAGCATAACCCAAAATAGGAAATAGACTGCAACCTACCAAAAATAGCACCAAA
Organism: Cymbidium sinense; assembly: GCA_021442155.1. Lineage (NCBI taxonomy): Eukaryota > Viridiplantae > Streptophyta > Magnoliopsida > Asparagales > Orchidaceae > Cymbidium > Cymbidium sinense. The sequence continues at coordinate 276,231,416 of CM038215.1, read as the reverse complement.
TAAAGACAGTCAGAGCTACAGCTCTAGTAGTAGCATTGAGGATCAATAATTGGATAATCCAAATCAACAAACAACCAAGAAAGCAAGATAGCAAAAGGCAACAGCTATCCATAGTACCACCCATTCAGAATAGATAGTGCATACCAAGAAGATAGCTACACAAACCTAACCGAACCTAGATGGGAATAGAGACAACAACAGATAATGTAGATCACAACTATCCGGAGATGAACATCAGCTTAGACATAAATAACAAGGGCAATCAGAAAGCCAACCCAACAACAAAATAGTTAATGCCATATTGGAACCCACTAGAAGATAAATCAAAAAGGGGATTCAAATGAGGGTCAACATTAGAATCCAAAAAAAACATGACAGCAGATAACCAAGACAAAAAATAGCCAAGATAGTAACAGCCAAGACAGCAATAGCCAAGACAACAAGAGATTGCAAGTTGGCCATAAAACCTCTTAATCATAGTAGACATTGCAGTAGTTAGTAACCAAATAGATTGACCATAAAAATAGGGTTCTGGAATGCAGCAGCACAGACACCAATCATAAAAAAAAATTAGAACAACAATGTCAGAAATAGCTTGCTGAGCATAACACTGTGAAGTCCTACAACCAACAAAGATGGAGCCAACATAGGAATCCTGAAAAACCAAGATAGCAAATATCCATGACAAAAAACAACCAAGATAATAAAATCCAGCTAGTTGGCCATAAAGCCACCCATCCAGAATAAACAGTACAATAAATACAAGTTTAACTAAAAGAGGATGGAGAAAATAGCAGCAGGTAAAGTAGACCAATGAATTCAGATGATATGCATATAATAAATCAATAAGGGGGTTCAAAGCAAAAGCCACCAAGCAATCAACAACTTTAAAAGATACTTGCTGAACAAAACAAATCAAAACCCCGGAGATAGCATGTATAGTATTAATCTAGTTCAGCCAACAACCAAGATAATTAATACCAACAAGCTAGCTAAGAGTCCACCCAATCAGAGTAAACAAAGCATAAGTAAAGATCCAAATAATCAGATGGATAATCACAGGGATCTGCACAATTTTAACAGAACCAAGTGGGATAAAATAGCAGTAGAAGTAATCAACAGTTGCCCAATTATTAACAGCAAAAATAGTCAGAAAAACAAAAGGCAAGAAATAGATAATAACCACAAAGATAACCTGCTGGACAAAGGACCCTAAAATCCAAAAGCTAATAGTGGTAGCAATAAAGCAAAAATTACACCCACCATATAAAATTCCAATAAAAAGCAGAGATGTAAAATAGCAATAGAAAGGTTTCAAAAGATAATCAACAGAAAAAACCTTCTAGATAAAGTTGACCAGGCTAGCAGTTAAACCCAAAACAACAGTAAAGGAAAATTGAGAAGCCATTAAGGAAGTCCAAACCTGCAAGGAAATAATAAAATTGAACAGGAAATTGCAAAATCTCTCTTGACAGATAGGGAAAATGAGGTTATCAAAGCAATCAGCAAGACAACACCAAAAGCACCCTGATGAACCAGATTAACAACCCCAGCAGCAGCTTGCTGGATATAAGACTCAATTATCCATACCATCCAACAAATAAGAAAGAAAATAACAGTAAGTTGGCCATAAAACTAACCATTCAAATTATACAATGCATAAGTGAAATCCTGATAGTTAAGAAGCTGTCCGTCAAGACTATTGAACTGAAGTAAAATACAACAGTAGGTGAAAATAGCATCATCCCAGATGTTAACAGCACAAATATTTAGAGAAATGAGAGGTAAGAAATTGCCAGGGAAAAAAATAAAAGCCATCATGCAGTCCACAACCTCAAGAGAGGTCAACTGAACAAAACAAAACAAACCCCTAGAAGCAACATGAAGAGCAATAAGATAGTAATTACCAACAAGCTGGATCTGCACAATTTTAACAGAGCCAAAAGTTAAAAAACAATAGATAAAATGATCGCAATAGTGGTGAGAATCAAAAACATTCGTAAGAACACGCAACAAATAGCTAACAAACACAAGGTTAGCCTGCAGGACAGTGAATCCAGAAATCCAACAACCATAGATTAAAACAAGACTACCATTATTGCAACCACAGGATAAGCCAAGAAAAAGCAGTGGGGCAACAGAGCCACAATAGGGGTTCAAAAGGTTCTCATCAATGAAATCCTTTAGGACAAAGGAGAATAGGCTAGCAGCAGAACTATCATCCTCAGAGAAATCATACTGAAAGGAAGTCATTAAACAATTCCAAACCAGCAAAGAACCATTAATAATAACACGGGTATTGCAGATTCTTTTCTTACAGGTATGCAAACTGGGGTTATTAATGACATACAATAAATACATTAAACCAACTCCAAGTGCAGCCTGCTGGACAAAAGGCCCAAAACTCCAACAGCCAACAATTAAACCTTCAACATAGATGTTACATCTAACATAAGATAAACCATTAAAGAGCAAAGGAACACAAAGAATTAGACCAGTAGCTAGTCCCATAGCATCAGGAATATTAGAATTCATGAAATAATTCCAAATCTGCAGAGAAAATGTTATAGCCAGGATATTGCAAAAACTCTCTTTACAGGTTATGAAGGTAAGGTTATAGAGCATAGGAGAGGTAGAAATAGCAAGACCCTAATAGTTTATGGTTTATGGTTTATAGTTTAGGGTTTAGGGTTTTAGGATTTAGGGTTTAGGCATAGGGTTCATCATTCAAGGCTTAGGGTTTAGGATTTATGGTTTTGGGGTCTAGGGTTTAGGGTATAGTGTTTTAGGGTCTAAAGTTTAGACTTTAGGATCAGGGTTTGAATTTAGGGAGGTTTAGGGAGGGCCTGTGGAGGGTCAGGTAGGGTTATTTGGATTTAGGGGGTTTAGAGTCAGATTTAGGGTTTATTAGGAGGGTTTGGAGGGTCAGGGTTTATTTTAATTTTAAAACCAAGCAAACCAGTGTAGGTTTATCTAGTTTATTCTTTAATTAGTTAGTTTGGATAGTAGGTGTGGCCTGGGAGGTTTAGGGCATTAGGGTTTATGGTTTAGGGTTTAGGGTTTTAGGTTGGGTCACGCCTAGTGTTTAGGGTTTAGGAGGATCTGGTGGGGTGGTGTGGCTCAGCCTGTGGTCTTTTGTGGTAGGGTAGTTTAAGGCTCAGGTTTTTGGTTGGGTTAGTTTTAGGTTTATTTTTAAATTAAGTAAACCGATAGGTTTACATTTTTTAAGTTTATTTTTAGGGTTTAAGATTTAGGGTTCAAGGTTTATAGTTTAGGGTTAGCTTATGGTTTAGGTTTTTTTTGTTTATTTTTCTTTAAAAAAATTATGTAAATTAATAGGTTTAGGTTTATTAATTATATCTAGTTTATTTAGTTTATTATTTATTTTTCTTAGTTTATTTTATATTTATTTTTATTTATGTTTATTTTTTATTTTTATTTAGTTTAGTTCATTTATTTTAGGTTTATTTATTTTAATTTTATATTTAGGTTTAAGTTTAGGTTTAAGTTTATTTTTTAGTTGAGTTTTATTTTAATTTTAATTTTTAGGTTTAGGTTTTATTTTTTATTTTTAGATGAGGTTTAGGTTTTTAATTTTTTTTTTAGGTTTAAGTTTTAAGTTTTTATTTTAGGTTTATTTTTAGGTTTTATTTTTTAAGTTTAGGTTTAATCTTATTTTTAGTTTATTTTATTTTATTTTATTTAGTTTAGGTTTAGGTTTAGTTTATTTTAGGTTTAGGTTTAGGTTTATTTTATTTTGTCTATTTTATTTTTATTTTATGTATAAGAATTTTTTTTTGGTTTAGGGTTTAGGTTTTATTATTTATTTATTTTTTAGTTTTATTTCTGGTTTTATTTTTTATGTTTAGGCTTTTATTTAATTTTTATTTTATTTTAATTTTATTTTATGTTTAGTATTTATTTTATTTAGATTTTTTATCTAAGGTTTATTTTATTTTTTAGTTTAGTTTAGGTTATTATTTATTTTATTTTAGTTTATTTTTATTAGTTTATTTTATTTTTTTTAGGTTTAGGTTTAGGTTTAGGTTTTAATTTAGGTTTTTATTTTATTTTATTTTATTTTGGTTTAGGTTTTATTTATTTATTTTATTTTAGATTTTATTTTGTTTAAGTTTAGGTTTTAAGGTTATTAGGGTTTGTTTAGGGTTTAGAGTAAAGGGTTTTTTTTTTAAAATTTAGTAAAATGATAGGTTTATGTTTATTTAGCTTATTTTATTTTTTATTTTTATTTAGGTTTATTTTTTTATTTTTTGTTTGGTTAAGTTTATTTATTTTCGTTTAGGGTTTTATTTTAGTTCACTTTTAGGTTTAGGTTTAGGTTTATGTTTTTTTAGTTTAGTTTTATTTTTAATTTATTTTAGGTAAAATTTTATTTTATTTTTAGGTTTAGTTTTAGGTTTTATTTTAGGTTTAGTTTTAGTTTTATTTTTTTTAGTTTAGGTTTAGGTTTATTTAGTTTATTTTATTTTAGTTAGTTTAGGTTTAGTTTGTGTTAGTTTAGGTTTATTTTAATTATTTTAGTTTAGTTTATCTTAGTTTAGGTTTATTTTATTTTTCTTCTAGGTTTTGTTTTTTTTTCTAGTTTAGGGTTTAGATTTTATTTTTTATTTATTTTTATGTTTTAATTTTAATTTTAATTTTCACGTTTAGGTTTGTATTTATTTTATTTTATTTTATTTTAGGTTTAATTTAATTTTTTTATATTTAGTTTTTATTTTATTTACATTTTTTTATTTTTAGTTTAATTTATGTTTTTATTTATTTTATTTTAGTTTAGTTTTATTTTTAATTTTATTTTCTTTTTCGGTTTAGGTTTAGGTTTAGGTTTTAGTTTATGTTTTTATTTTATTTTATTTTTTTCATTTTATTTTGGTTTAGGTTTTTTATTTATTTTATTTTGAGGTTTTATTTAGTTTAGGTTTAGGTTTTTAGCTTTTTAGAGTTTAGGGTTTACGGTTTAGGTTTTTATTTTAAGTTTATTTTTATGTTTTATTTTTTTTAGTTTAGTTTAAGTTTATTTAGTTTATTTTATTTTATTTTGTTTATGGTTTAGGTTTTATTTATTTTAGGTTTAAGTTGAGGTTTTATTTCTTTTAGTTTAGTTTATTTTAGTTTAGGTTTATGTTTATTATATTTTAGTTATTTTCTTTTTATTTTAGGTTTAGTTTTTATTTTTAATTTAGGGTTTTAGTTTTAATTCTTATTTTTTTTTAATTTTTTAATCTTAGTTTATCTATTTTTAAATTTATTTTAGGTTTTTATTTATTTTATTTTAGTTTATTTTAATTAATTTATTTTATTTTATTTTTTGGTTTAAGTTTTACGGTTTATTTATTTATTTTATTTTTTAGGTTTTTCCCTAGGTTTAGGTTTTCTGGTTTAGGGTTTAGGGTTTAGGGTTTTTTATGGTCTAGGGCTTAAGATTTAGGTTTCAGGGTTTAGGGTTTAGTGTTTATGCTTTGTGGTTTAGCCATTTTAAGGCCTGTTACCAGCCAGTGATAGTTGGATCTCAGTTTTACATTATAGTTTAGGGTATTTTTTGGTTAGTTTAGGGTTAATCCAAGGTTTATGGGTATTTTGTTTTTTAATTTAAGCATATGGTTTAGGTTTAATTAGTTTATTTTTTTTTATTATTTTAGTTTTAATTTATTTTTTAATATTTATGTTTATTTTACTATTTTATCTGTTTTATTTATTTAGTTTTTTAATTTAGTTAATTTTGGGTAGGTTTAGGTTTATGTTTATTTTTTTTAGTTTTATTTTATTTTATTTTATTTAGGTTTAGGTTTTATTTTATTTTAGTTTATTTTAGGTTTATGTTTTATTTTTCTTAGGTTTTAGCTTTTAGGTTTTTGTTTTTTAGTTAGTTTAGGTTTATTTTTATTTTATTTTATTTATTTTAGTTTAGGGTTTATTTTAAGTCCAGTTTATTTTAGGAGTTTAGGTTTATTTATTTAGTTTAGGTTTATGATTTTATTTTATTTATTTTGGTGTAGCAGAGTAGGTTTATTTTGATTTATGTAGGTTTAGGTGATGGTAGTTATGGTAGGTAGGGCCTGATAGGTTCATATAACAAACCAATGTGCTATAGTTAGCATTAGTTTATCAGTTGTGGGTTTAGGTCAGGCTTTAGCCCAGGAACACAGGGAAAGATCGGGAGCCAATGGGTAGGGCCCAGAGATCCAGGATGGGAGTGGCCCAGGTCAGTGCCATACCAGGGCTCAGTTTAGGGTTTGAGGCCCAGGGTGGGGTTTATTTTTATCTGGGTTGAGGTTTAGTTTTTTGTTTAAGTTTAGGTTTTATTTTAAGTTTATTTTTTGTTTTTTAAAGTAGGTTTAGTTTAGTTTATTTTATTTTATTTAGTTTAGGGTTTATGTTTACTTTTAGGTTTTATTTACTTTAGTTTAAATTATTTTAGGTTACGTTTACATTTATTTTATTTTAGTTATTTTGGTTTAGTTTTTTTTTTGTTTAGGGTTAAGGGTTTATTTATTATTAGGTTTATTTTTTAGGTTTATTAGGGCTAGTTTTAGGGTTTAGGGTCTTTTTTATAAAAAAATTAAGTAAACTAATAGGTTTATGTTTATTTAGTTTACTTAGATTATTTTTTTATTTATTTTAGTTTAGGGTGTAGGATTTAAGGTTTATGCTTTAGGTTTTAGGGTTTTTAGGTTTTAGGTTTTATAGTTTAGGGTTTGTTTTGGGTTTAGGGTTTAGGGTTAATCTAAGGTTTAGGGTATTTTAGGATTTAGGGGTTTATTTTTAATTTAAGTAAACTGGTAGGTTTAGGTTTATTTAGTTTATTTTTTATTTATTTTAGTTTAATTTATTTTTTATTTATATTTATGTTTCTTTTAGTTTACTTTATGTATTTTATGTGTATTTGTTTTAGTTTAGTTAATTTTTGGGCTTAGGTTTAGGTTTATGTATATTTTTTTAGTTTAATTCTATTTTTATTTTATTTAGGTTTAGGTTTTATTTTAATTAAGTTTATGTTTAGGTTTTGTTATTTTTATTAGGTTTTTATGTTTTAAGTTTAGGTTTTAGGCTTTTTTAGTTATGTTTAGGTTTATTTTTTATTTTATTTATTTAGGTTTAGGTTTAGGTTTATGTTTATTTATTTTAGTTTAGGTTTACATTATTTTATTTTATTTATTTAGGCTTTTTAGATAGGGTTTAGGTTTATTTTCATTTATTTTATTCTTATGGTTACTTTAGGGTTTAGGGTTGGTGGTTTAGGGTAGGATTTAGGTTCATTTTAAAAATAAGCAAACCCGAGTTGGTTTATTTAGGGTGGGATTTGGGTAGGGCTCAGCTTTAGGGTTTGGGTTTAGGGTAGGGTGGTTGGTTTATTGGTGTTTGGTTTGGGTTTAGGTTTAGTGGTAAGATTTAGGGTAAGGGTTTTGGGTTTGGGTAGTGATTAGGGTTTGTGGGTTTAAGGTGTTAGGGTTGAGGGTTTAGGTTGGTTTGATAGGGTTTATTTTATTTTGGGTTGAGGTTTAATTTTTTTAGGTTTAAGTTTTAGATTTTTATTTTAGGTTTATTTTTAGGTTTTTTTTAAAGTTTATGTTTAGTTTTATTTTTAGTTTAGTTTTATTTTATTTAGTTTTGGGTTTAGTTTTATGTTTAGGTTTTATTTATTTTAGTCTAATTTATTTTAGTTTACATTTACATTTATTTTATTTTATTTATTTTTGGTTTAGTTTATTTTAGTTTAGGGTTAAGGTTTTATTTATTTTTAGGTTTATTTTTCAGGTTTATTAGGGCTAGATTTAGGGTTTTGGATTTAGGGTTTTAGGGTTTTGGGTTTAGTGTTTAGGGTTTTTTTAACCAATAGGAAATAATTGCTCTAAAAAATAGTTACAAGAAGACCATATTAGAGACTAAACTAAAAAAAAAACCTATTGCTTAAATAATCGATAGGAAAATCTTGAAAAGTTTAGTCCCTAAACTAATACATCAGAGAGCAATAAAGAAAAAATAATAAAGACGAAACTAAAATAAGTGAAGCCAACGATAGCAAAGGGGAAGAATCCACGGAGCTCTAAAAGAACCTCCAAAGAGATGAAGATGTAAGGCATGGGGAAGAATTCAAAAATGATTCATTATTATTATAAAAGTCATGGGGATCAAGAGCAGCTATCAATTTCAAAGAAGAGCATTCAGAATCATCCATAGCATTAGACAATGGAAAATCAGAAATAGTATGCATTTCATAATCATAAGTGAAAGAAGGAGCAAAAAAAACTTTATTTAGAAGACAATTATCAATATTTTCACCTTCCGACAAAATCTAAAGAGTATCATCTCTATCTTCATTCTTAAAAGAAGCAAGAGAAGCAGAATCCATTTTTTTAGTACAATCTTCATGTAAGAGATTAAAAAATGATCCAAATCCCTCAGAAACATATAACATATTACCAAAATTTTGATAATTACTAGCCATAGAAAAACCATCATTTTGAATCGAAATAGAACTATTCACAATGAGAGAATTGTCACAGGTATCTAAATATTATTTTTTAAAAGAAGGATCACCAATATTAACAAGATTGTTAGGGACAATATGTTAAAATAGTTTCTTTCCCATGTTCTAAAGTAGACATAGGAGAAAGAGAAGCAACAGCCAACTAATTGGAAGAAATGGTGTTAGCATCAATAATATTTGAACAATCATCATGAAAGGACTTATGCACAACATTCAAACCATTAGAATCATTAACCACAGCCTCTAAAGTCTTCCCTTTAACAAAATCATCAAAAGAAACACATAGAGCATGATTATTAGTTAAAACTTTTTCGGAAACAACAAAATTACCTTCCACATTAGACAAATCATTAATAAGCAAAACTTCTCCAGAAGATTCAGAAATCTGGTTTTATGAAACATCAAAATTTTAAAAGGTAGATTTTCCTTATTCAACTTGAGAGAATCATTATTTTTTTCAACAATTGAGTTCTTACAAGTGATTTTCTTTCTAAGAGAGGGATGAGCAATAAAGCATTCAAAAATTTCATGCCCATGAATCTTACAATGATTATGAAAAATAGTAAAGTTCTCAAAAATAATTTACTTAAAATAATTGCATTTCTTCGAACCCAACCAACTTTCATTCGGATTTCTTTTAGTAATATCAATCTTTATAAGAATTCTAGCAACATATGGTCTAGAAGAAGTATCTGTTGCTTGATCAACTTGCAAAGGCTGACCAAAAATCAACCTAATAGCATAAAGAATATGATGATTAAATATATGAATCCATATGTCAAGTAAATAAATCCAAATGGGAACAATAGGAGACTCTTCATTAACATCAAACATAGGCGTCCACTTTAGAATATGTATTTTACAATTAGAAACATAGTAAGAATGCCTAGAAAAAATTCTTTCGTAATCAAGGTTATTAGAAAGTTTAATCAGAACATGCCTTGCATCAGTCCGCCCAATGAAAAAAGAACTAGACAAATTTAAGCTATGAAAAAAAGAACAAATATCTTCCTTCTTTGGCCGTTTAAATGAAAATTTTCCAATCAAAGAAAACATAAAAAAAACTCAGCTAATCTTTCAATATTCTCATCTAAAACAATAATTGTTGGAGTACCTTTAAAAGTCGTATGAAGCAAATTCAATGGAAGCTCGGTGGAGGAATTCTTACCAGCTAAAGCATCTTTGAAAGAATTTGTAACAGCAAGTAATTTAGATGTAGGATTACCCAAAAAATTACTGCCCTAGCAGGATCCACTGACACATGGGATTTATCCCATGGATTTGAAAATGTCGGTGCCATGAGTCATAATGCCGTGATAAGAACAGGTCGAGATTGGCCCAAGGTCAATAATCTATAGGGAATCCAAGAGAGAAAGCGCTCGAAAACACACTAAGAATGTGAGGGATCTCGAAATCACCCAATAATATGGTTTAGGTTTTAGGTTTAGTGTTTATTAGTTATTATTAGATTTTATTAGTTTTTAGTTATTATTATTTTATTATTAGTTTTATGTTTAGTTTAGTTGGTTTAGTTTTAGTTATGTTTTTAGTTTAGGTTTATTAGTTTTAGTTTTAGTTATTATTATTTTAGGTTAGTTTAGGGTTTAGGTTTAGTTTATTAGTTTATTTACTTAGTTTATTTAGTTAGTTTGTTTATGAGGGTTTAGTTTTATTTTAGTTTATTTATTATTTATTATTAGTTAGTTTAGTTATTATTAGTTAGTTAGTTATTTATTTAGTTTAGATAGTTATTATTACTAGTTTATGGTTTTATTATTATTTAGGTTTTAGTTAGTTTTAGTTAGTGGTTTAGTTTTATTAATTTAGTTTTGTTAGTTTATTTATTATTTATTCATTTTAGTTTATTAGTTTTATTAGTTTAGTTATGGGTTTAGGTTTATTAATTTATTATTTAGTTTTTAGTTTAGATTATGTTTAGATTTTTATTAGTTTTTTTAAACCATTTATTATTAGTTAGTTGGTTTATTATTAGTTTGTTTTAGTTTAGTTTTTTTTTAGTTTATTATTATTTGTTTGTTATATTATTTTTTATTATTATTATTTAATTTATTTTATTTAGTTAGGGTTTATTAGTTATTTATTTATTAGTTAGTTTATTATTAGTTTATTAATTAGTTTATTAGTTAGTTAGTTATTAGTTATTACTATTATTATTACTAATTTTTATTAGTTTAGTTATTGTTAGTTAGTTTTATTATTATTATTATTAGTTTATTAGTTTAGTTAGTTTGTTATTAGTCATTATTATTATTATTACTAGTTTTTATAAGTTTAGTTATTGATAGCTAGTTTTATTATTATTATTATTATGAGTTCATTTATTAGGTTTATTAGTTTAGTTATTTAGTTAATTTTTTTTATTTAGTTATTAATTTATTAGTTTATTATTAGTTATTAGTTAGTTTATTAGGTTTAGTTATTAGTTAGTTTTCATGGTTTATTAGTTTAGATTTAGGGTTTAGTTTTATTTAGTTATTTATTTATTTATTATTAGTTTATTAGTTTAGTTTTAGTGTTTATTATTTATTAAGGTTTAAGTTTATTAGTTTATTTATTGATTAGTTTAGTTTAATTAGTTAGTTTGTTTATTAGTTTATTAGATATTAGTTTTAGGTTATTTATTAATTATTATTAATTTTATTTTGTTTATTATTAGTTTTATTTTTTTCACAGTTATTATTATGTTTTTAATTTTTATTGATTTTTTTATTAGCTTTTATAGTTTGATATTAGTTAATATTAGTTTAGTTTTATTATTAGTTTATTAGTTTTTTTAGTTATTGTTTAATTATTATTATTAGTTTTTTTTAGTTTAGTTATTAATTATTTTACTTTACTAGATGTTATTATTAGTTTATTAATTTTATTTAGGGTTTATTGTTTAGTTTATTTAGTTATTATTATTATTATTATTATTATTAGTTTTAGTTATTATTATTATTAGTTTATTATTTTAGTTAGTTTAGTTATTTATTTATTTAGTTAGTTGTTATTTTAGTTTAATATTATTAGTTATTATTAGTTTTATTAGTTTTATTATTTAGTTTTTATTTATTAGTTTAGTTAGTTTAGTGTTTAGTTCAGTTTAGTTTTAGTTATTTATTATTTGATTTATTATTATTATTAGTTTAGTTTAGTTAGTTTTTATGTTATTAGGTTTTATTATTATTTAGTGTTTTTTTAGGTATTATTAGTTTTTAGTTTAGTTTATTTATTATTATTATTTATTAGTTTATTAGTTTAGTTAGTTTATTAGTTTATTATTACTCTAGTTTCAGTTTATTTATTATTATTAGATTTAGTATTTTATTTTAGGTTTTATTTATTATTTAGTTTATTATTAATATTTATTATTTATTATTAGTTTAGTTATTAGTTTTATTTAGTTTAATTTATTATTACTTTATAAGTTTAGTGTTAGTTCTTATTAGTTATTTAATTTTAGTTTATTAGTTTTTTAGTGCTATTATTAGTTTTTGTTATTATTATTTTGTTAGTTTATTATTAGGCTTAGTTAGTTTATTAGTTTATTAGTTCAGTTTAGTTGTTAGTTTTAGTTATTAATTAGTTATTATTTTTAGTTATTTATAAATTATTTAGTTAGTTTATTAGTTATTAGTTTAGTTTAGTTTAGTTTATTATTAATTTTATTATGGGTTTAGTTTTTATTGTTAGCTATTTATTAGTTATGTTTTAGAGTTAGTTTATTAGTTATTATTATTAATTAGTTATTTATTAAGGTTTAATTTAGTTATATTAGTTTAGTTTTAGTTAATTCTTTAGTTTAGTTTATATTAGTTTTATTAGTTTAGTTTATTTTTAGTTAGTTTATTAGTGGGGTTCTTTTGTTTATGTTTAATTTAGCTATTAGTTTGTTAATTAGTTTAGTTTGTTTTTGTTATTATTAATTTATTGTTTTTTTAGTTATTATTTAGTTAGTTTAGTTTAGTTAGTTTGATTAATTTTTGTTTTAGTTTACTATTAGGTTTTGTTTATTATTAGCTTATTAGTTTTAGTTAATCATTTATTAGTTTAAGTTTATTATTTATTAGTTTTAGTTTTAGTTAGTTTAGTTTAGTGTTTTATTAGTTTCTTATTAGGATTTAGGGTTTAAGGTTTAGGGTTTAGGGTTTAGGGTTTTGAGTTGTAGGTTTAGGGTTTAAAGATTAGGGTTAGTTTTAAGGATTAGCAATTAGGGTTAGGGTTTTTTTTTATTATTTTTTAGGGTTTAGGGTTTAGGGTTCAGCTTTTAGTTTGGACTTTAGGGTTTTTGGATTTTTTTAATAGAGAATAAATTCAGACTCAACATTTCTTCTTTTTGCTTTCATCAATCAAGTAACACACTAAGTTCTCAAAGACACAAGCGACGGCATAGGTAAGAAATGAGCACGCATAGGGAAAATCAAATGCCCTAGAAAACTAGAATTGTCTCTACTGTAAAGACATAGTGCCATAAGCAGCAGATCGGATGGGCCATTCTTCAATTTCTATAGTTCCCATTAGAACCACCTTGGCCTCTCAAGTGGTGGGATCCGCCATCATATCTACAATCTTTCCCTCTGCCACCATCACAGCTATAACCTCTATTGCTCCTCTTACCTCCATAACCACCATTGCTTTGACCAGCACCTCAAGATCCCCCACCACCATTGTGATAACTGTCACCTCCATCTTCTCCTCCATAGATCTAGACTAAGGTTGGTGGTGATGTTCCTAGTCAGGTTCTACCCATTCTTAGGGTTTAGGTATAGGTTTAAGTTTATTAAGTTTTAGGGTTTAGGTTTATTTTTTAATTTATTTAGATACTTTAAGTTTAAGTTTAGGGTTTGGGGTTTAGGGTTTACGATTTGGGTTATAGGGTTTAGCGTTTGGGGTTTAGGGTTTAGGGTTTTGGGTTTAGGGTTTAGGGTTTTAGGATTTATGCTTTTAGGGTTTAGGGTTTATGGTTAAGGTCAAGGTTTAAGGTTTAGGGTTTAGGGTTTATGGTTTAGGGTTTAGGGTTTAGAGTTTAGGGTTTAGGGTTTAAGTTTTTTTAGGGTTTAGGTTTTAGTGTTTAGGGTTTTGGGTTTAGGATTTATGGTTTAGGGGTTTTTTTAATTAAGTAAACTGGTAGGTTTAGGTTTATTTAGTTTATTTTTATTTATTTTAGTTTATTTTATTTTATTTTTATTTAGGTTTATTTGTTATTTTTATTTAGTTTAGCTTATATATTTTATGTTTGTTTATTTTAGATTATTTTTTACGTTTAGGTTTATGTTTGGATATATTTTTCACTTGAGTTTTATTTTTATTTTTATTTTTAAGTTTAGGTTTTATTTTTTATTTTTAGGTTTAGGTTCAGGTTTTTATTTTATTTTTTAGGTTTATGTTTTAGGTTGTTATTTTAGGTTTATTTCTATGTTTTAGTTTCTTTATTTAGGTTTAGGTCTATTTTTAGTTGAGATTTATTTTTATTTTATTTTTTTGGTTTTAGTTTTATTTTTTTTATTTTTAGGTTTACGTTTAGGTTTCTATTTTATTTTTTTAAGCATTAGGTTTGAGGCTTTTATTTTAGGTTTATTTTTAGGTTTTAGTTTTTAGTTTAGGTTTAGGTTTATTTTTAGTTTATTTAATTTTATTCACCTTAGTTTAGGTTTAGGTTGTAATTATTTTAGTTTATTTTATTTTAGTTTAGGTTTAGGTTTATTTTATTTTGTTTATTTTATTTTCATTTTAGGTTTAATTTTTTTAGTTTAGGGTTTAGGCTTTATTTTTTATTTATTTATAGGTTTACTTTTTAGGTTTACGTTTTTATTTAATTTTTATTTTATTTTATTTTATCTTTATTTTATTCATATGAAATGTTTAGTTTTTATTTTATTTATGTTTTTAATTCTTAGGTATATTTTATTTCATAGTTTAGTTTATGTTTTTATTTATTTTATTTTAGTTTATTTTTATTTTTTACTTTCTTTTATTTTTTAGTTTAGGTTTTTATTTTATTTAGGTTTAAGTTTATTTTCTTATTTTTTATTATGTTTTATTTAGTTTAGGTTTAGGTTTTTATGATTTTTGGGTTTAGGGTTTAAGGTTTAGCATTTTAGGGTTTGGGGTTTTAGGATTTATGGTTTAGGGTTTAAGGTTTAGGGTTTGGGTTTAGGGTTTAGGTTTTGGGGTTTAAGGTTTATGCTTTAGGGTTTTAGTTTAGGGTTTAGGTTATCTTAGGTTTAGGTTAGGTTTAGGTTTAGGGTTTAGGGTTTTGTTTAGGCTTAGTTATAGGTTTAGTTTATTGGGTATAGTTGGTTTAGGTTTAGTATTTGGTTTGTTTAGTTTTATAGTTTTATGTTTAGGTTTGGTTTAGGTTTACTGGTTTAAATTTAGTTTAAATTTAGTTTAGGTTTAGTTTAGGTTAGGTAGTAGTTAGTTAGGTTTAGTATTCCTGATTTTTATTTAGTTTAGGTTTAATTAGGTTTGTTATTTAGTTATGTTTAGTTATGGTTTAGAGTTAATTTTAAGTTTAGTTTATAGTTTTTAGGTTTTTTTAGGGTTTAGGGTTTAGTTTTTTTTAGGGTTTTAGTTTAGGTTTAGGTTTTAGTAGGTTTAGTTAGTTAGGTTAGGGTTTAGGTTTAGGTTTAGGTTTGGGTTTAAGTTTAGGTTGAGTTTAGAATTTAGGGTTTAGGTTTGGGTTTAGGGTTAGGTTTCTTATTTATTTATTTTAATTAGGGTTTAGGTTTAGGGTTTAAGTTTAGGTTTAGTTAGTTTAGTTTAGGTTTATTTTAAATTAAGTAAACGGTAGGTTTATTATTTTAGTTTATTTTAGGGTTTAGGTTTTTTTTAAAAAAATAAAAATTAGTATTTAATTTAGTTTATTTAGTTTATTTATTTTAGTTTATGTTATTTTTTTATTTAGGTTTATTTTTATTTTTATTTAGTTTAGTTTATTTTTATTTAGGTTTTTTTAGCTCATTTTTTATGTTTAGGTTTAGGTTTATGTTTATTTTTTAGTTTAGGTTTAGGTTTTTATTTTATATTTTTAAGTTTAGGTTTTAGTTTTTTTATTTTATGTTTTTTTTTATTTTTTATTTTTTAGTTTAGGTTTAGGTTTATTTTTAGGTTATTTCATTTTATTTAGGGTTTAGGTTTTGGTTTTGGTTTAGTTTATTTTAATTTTAGGTTTAGGTTTTATTTATCTTTGTTTAGTTTATTTTTAGGTTTTATTTATTTTAGTTTAGTTTGTTTTTAGGTTTTATTTATTTTAGTTTATTTTATTTTATTTAGTTTAGGTTGAGCTTTAGGTTTAGTTTATTTTAGGTTTCGATTTAAGTTTTATTTATTTTAGTTTAGTTTATTTTAGTTTAGGTTTAGGTTTATTTTATTTTGTTTATTTTAATTATTATTTTTAATTAAATAAACCAATAGGTTTAGTTTTACTTAGTTTTTTATTTATTTATTTTAATATTTTATTTTTTTATTTAGTTTTATTTTTTTATTTTTATTTAGTTTAATTTATTTATTTTAGGTTTATTTATTATAGTTTGGTTTTTTTTATTTTAGTTTATTTTTAGGTTTAGGTTTACGTTTAGGTTTATTTTTTAGTTGAGTTATTTTATTTTATTTTTTAGATTTAGGTTTTATTTCTTATTTTTAGGTTTAAGTTTAGGTTTTTATTTTATTTTTTTAGGTTTATGTTTTATTTATTAGTTTAGGTTTAAGTTTAAACATTTATTTTTAGTTTAAATTATTTTATTTAGTTTAGGGTTTAGGTTTAGTTTATTTTAAGTTTAGGTTTAGGTTTATTTTATTTTGTATTTTTTGGTTTAAGTTTTTTTTTTAGTTTCGAGTTTAGGTTTTAATTTTTATTTATTTTTAGGTTTTATTTTTAGATTTATTTTTTAGATTTAGGTTTTTATTTAGTTTTTCGTTTATTTTATTTTAAGTTAATTATATTTTTATTTTACTTCCAGTTTATATTTATTTTTATATTTTATTTTAAGTTTATTTTTTATGTTTTATTTATTAGTCTAGGTTTATATTAATTTTATTTTAGTCTAGTTTTAATTTTTTACTTTTATGTTTAGGTTTAGGTTTAGGTTTAGGTTTTAGTTAAGGTTTTTATTTTATTTTATTTTATTTTTGTTTAGGTTTTTTTATTTATTTTATTTTTAGGTTTTATTTAGTTTAGGTTTAATTTTTTAGGATTTTAGGGTTTATGGTTTAGGCTTTTAGGGTTTAGGGTTTAGCAATTGGGGTTTAGGGTTTAATGTTTAGGGTTTGCAGATTGGGGTTTAGTGGTTATGGCTTAGGGTTGTATGTTTTAGGGTTTAGGGTTTTGGGTTCTAGGTTTAGGGTTTTAGGCTTTAGCTTTAGGCTTTAGGGGTTAGAGTATAGCATTTAAGGTTTAGGGTTTAGGGTTTTAGGGTTTAGTGTTTTTATTTAGGTTTGTAGGTTTAGTGTTTAGGGTTTAAGAATTAGGGTTTAGGGTTTAGGGTTTGTTTTTTTAATTAGGAAAATTGGTAGGCTTAGGTTTATTTAGTTTATTTTTCATTTTTTTAGATTATTTTATATTTTTATTCTTATTTAGGTTTATTTTATTTTTATTCAGTTTAGTTTATTTATTTTAGTTTATGTTTTTATTTTAGTTCATTTTTTAGGTTTTAGTTCTGGTTTATGTTTATTTTTTTAGTTTTGTTTTATTTTTATTTTTATTTTTTAGGTTTAGGATTTATTATTTTTTTAAAGTTTAGGTTTAGGTTTTTATTTTATTTTTTTAGGATTAGGTTTTAAATTTTTATTTTAGCTTTATTTTTATGTTTTATTTTTTAGTTTAGGTTTAGGTTTATTTTAAGTTTATTTTATTTTATTTAGTTTATGGTTTAGGTTTAGATTATTTTAGGTTTAGGTTTTATTTATTTTGTTTAGTTTATTTTAGTTTAGGCTTAGGTTTATTTTATTTTGTATATTTTAGGTTAGGTTTTTTTTAGTTTAGTGTTTAGGTTTTATTTTTTTCTCGATTTTTAGATTTTATTTTTTGGTTTAGGTTTTTTTATTTTTATTTTAGGTATATTTTATTTTTATTTTATGTTTAGCCTTTATTTTATTTAAGTCTTTTGTTTTTAGGTTTATTTTACTTTTTAGTTTAGTTTAGGTTTTTATTTATTTTGTTTATTTTTCTTATTTTTTATTTTTAGGTTTAGGTTTTTAGGTTTAGGTTTAGGTTTTAGTTTAGTTTATGTTTTCTTTCTTTCTTTTATTTATTTTATTTAGGTTTTCATTTTTATTTTAGGTTTTATTTAGTTTAGGTTTAAATTTTTAGGTTTTTAGGGTTTAGGGTTTATGGTTTGGGCTTTACGGTTTAAGGTTTAGGGTTTAGGGTTTGGGGTTTAGGGTTTAGGGTTTTAGGGTTTTAGGGTTTAGGGTTTAGGGTTTAGGGTTTATAGTTTTAGGGTTTTAGGGTTTAGGGTTTCGGGTTTAGGGTTTAAGGTTTAGGGTCTTAGGGTTTAGTGTTTACGGTTTATGGTTGTAGGTTTAGGGTTTAGGATATTTTTTATTTAAGTAAACTAGTAGGTTTAGGTTTATTTTTTCTTTATTTTAGTTTATTTTTTATTTAGTTTAGTTTATTTATTTTTGGTTTATTTATTTTAGTTTAGATATTCTGTTTTAGTTCTTTTTTAGGTTTAGGTTTAGATTTAGGTTTATTTTTTAGTTGAGTTTTATTTTTGTTTTATTTTTTAGGTTTATTTTAAGTTTATTTTATTCTATTTAGTTTATGGTTTAGATTTAGTTTATTTTAGGTTTAGGTTTTATTTATTTTGTTTAGTTTATTTTAGTTTAGGTTTAGGTTTATTTTATTTTGTATATTTTAGGTTAGGTTTTTTTTTAGTTTAGTGTTTAGGTTTTATTTTTTTATTGATTTTTAGGTTTTATTTTTAGGTTTAGGTTTTTATTTTTTTATTTTAGGTATATTTTATTTTTATTTGATGTTTAGTCTTTATTTTATTTATGTCTTTTGTTTTTAGGTTTATATTACTTTTTAGTTTAGTTTAGGTTTTTATTTATTTTGGTTTAGTTTAATTTTTATTTTTCTTATTTTTTTTATTTTTAGGTTTAGGTTTAGGCTTAGGTTTAGGTTTAGGTTTCGGTTTTAGTTTATGTTTTTCTTTTCTTTTGTTTTATTTATTTTATTTAGGTTTAGGTTTTTTTTCATTTATTTTATTTTTAGGTTTTATTTAGTTTAGGTTTAAATTTTTAGGTTTTTAGGGTTTAGGGTTTATGGTTTTAGGTTTAGGTTTAGCTTTAGTTTAGTTTTAGTTTAGGTTTAGGGTTTAGGGTTTAGGGTTTAGGATTTAGGGTTTATGGTTTTAGGGTTTTAGTGTTTAGGGTTTCGTGTTTAGGGTTTAAGGATTAGGGTCTTAGGGTTTAGTGTTTAGGGTTAATGGTTGTAGGTTTAGGGTTTAGGGATTTTTTTATTTAAGTAAACTAGTACGTTTAGGTTTATTTTTTCTTTATTTTTGTTTATTTTTTATTTTGTTTAGTTTATTTATTTTTAGTTTATTTATTTTAGTTTAGATATTTTGTTTTAGCTCTTTTTTAGGTATAGGTTTAGGTTTATTTTTTAGTTGACTTTTATTTTTGTTTTATTTTTTAGGTTTAGGTTTTATTTTTTATTTTTAGGTTTAGGTTTAGATTTTTATTTTATTTTTTTTAGATTTAGGTTTTAGGTTTTTATTTTAAGTTTATTTTTAGGTTTTATTTTTTTATTTTATGTTTATGTTTATTTTATTTAGTTTTATTTTAATTAATTTATGGTTTATGTTTAGTTTATTTTTGGTTTAAATTGAGGTTTTATTTATTTTAGTTTAGGTTTACGTTTAATTTATTTTATTTATTTTAGCTTTAAGTTTTTTTATTTTTAATTTAATGTTAACATTTGAGTTTTTATTTATTTTTAGGTTTCTTTTTAAGGTTTAGGTTTTTATATTATTTTTATTTTATTTTATTTGAGGTTTATTTTGTTTTTATTTTATGTTTAGTTTTTATTTTATTTAATTTTTTTCTTTTTTGGTTTATTTTATTTTTTTGTTTAGTTTAGGTTTTTATTTATTTTATTTTAGTTTAGTTTTTAATTTTTATTTTATTTTAATTTTAGGTTTTGGTTTAGGTTTAGGTTTAGGATTTAGTTTAAGTTTTTATTTTATTTTATTTTTTTTAATTATATTTATGTTTAGGTTTTTTTATTTATTTTATTTTTAGGTTTTATTTAATTTAGTTTTAGGTTTTTAGGGTTTAGGGTTTAAGGCTTGGTGTTTAGGGTTTAAGGTTTAGGGTTTTTGGTTTGGGGTTTAGGGTTTACGATTTAGGGTTGTAGGATTTAAGGTTTAGGGTTTGGGGTTTAGGGTTTACGGTTTAGGGTTTAGGGTTTAGGGTTTAGGGATTATGGTTTAGGGTTTAGGGTTAGGGGTTTTTTTTTAAAAAAATTAAGTAAATTGGAAGGTTTAGATTTATTTAGTTTATTTTTTATTTATTTATTTTGTTTTTTATTTATTTTATTTTATTTTATTTTTTATTTTGATTTAGGTTTATTTTTATTTTTATTTAGTTTAGTTTATTTATTTTAGGTTGTTTATTATAGTTTAGGCATTTTATTTTAGTTTATTTTTTAGGGTTAGGTTTAAGTTTAAGTTTATTTTTTAGTTTATTTTTATTTTATTTTATTTTCTAGGTTTCGATTTTATTTTTAATTTTTTAGTTCAGGTTTAGGTTTTTATTTAATTTTGTTTTTTAATTTATTTTGGTTTAGATTTTTTATTTATTTTATTTTTAGGTTTTATTTAATTTAGGTTTATGTTTATTAGCTTTTTAAGGTTTAGGGTTTATTGTTTAGGGTTTAGGGTTTAGTGTTTAAGGTTTAGGTTTTTTGGTTTAAGGTTAAGGGTTTAGTGTTTTGGGTTTGGGTTTTAGGTTTATGGTTCAAATTTTAGTTTCGGGTTTTGGGTTTTTGGTTTTTTTTTTTGAATAGAGAACAAATTCAGGTTTTTATTTATGTTTATTTTTAATTTTTATTTAGTTTAGTTTATTTATTTTTGGTTTATTTATTTAAAAGGTTTTCTTAGGTTTAGGTTTAGGTTTATTTTTTAGTTGAGTTTTATTTTTATTTTACTTTTAGGTTTAGGTTTTATTTTTCATTGTTAAGTTTAGGTTCGGGTTTTTATTTTAATATTTTAGGTTTAGGATTTAGGTTTTTCTTTTAGGTTTTATTTTTTAGTTTAGGTTTAGGTTTATTTTTAATTTATTTTATTTTATTTAGTTTAGGGTTTATGTTTAATTTATTTTAGGTTTATGCTTAGGTTTTATTTATTTTAGTTTAGTTTATTTTAGTTTAGGTTTAAGTTTATTTTATTTTTATTTTAGGTTTAGGTTTTCTTTTTTTAGTTTAGTGTTTAGGTTTTATTTGATTACAATGTCATAGCTCACCTTAGAAAGTTTCCACTAAGTTAAGCATATGGCGCTTGACCAAAGATAGGAAATCTCTAATCAAGGCCTTACTTGATCTAGAGATATGCTTAGCTCAGATGGACTACTAAAGAAGAGGCATGCCACTGAAGGACATCTTAGGAGTTACATTCAATGATGAAGTCTTACTCCCAAGGGAGCACAAGCCTCTTTACATTACAATGGATGTTGGGAGATCTGGTATCGAGTTTTGGTTGACAGTGTCAATTAACATTATGAGTCAAAGAACCCTTGCCTATTGGATTGACATCTCCAAACTCCAAAAAAAAGGATGATGTTAGGAGGATTCAATGAACAAGGCAAGAGGTCTTTGTGGTGTTTATTTTTGGATGTATGGAGGGGGACACTACGCAGATCGTAGGGGTGGTACTTCTTGAGGTGATCAGGTATAACATTGAGGTATGATATACTATCTCGAAAGATAGAGGCATCACTTTATAATGGACCTATTCACGTAATAAGGACTCCTAAGGCATGATGGGTCTTCGAATGTATGAGAGATTTTTCTCTTACATTACATGGATGAATACACATGGTTAATATTAAACCAAGTTCTTAAGTTTCGTATGGACGCAAGCCTCCATAGTTAATTACATCTTGGAAAATAAAATTTCTTAAGAATACTTTAGATTAAAGCAGACATTTATCATCTCCAAAGATTTCAAGGTTAGACTATCAAAAGATTGGTTGTATTTGGAAAATCAATTGGGAAAGCTCAAGGAGAAGACTTATTTTTGGAATCCAAATGAAATAAGTAGGAAATGCTCATGATACTAAGAATCCCAGTGAACATTCCAATCTATGCTATGGTTGGGATTTATAATTTTGAAGTTGATGAGATTTATATGTTTTGAGTTGAAAATTTAATTAGATTACTAGTGCTTATACTCAACCAACACAAGATTGTGGGAATGCTTAAGGGATAAGGATTTATGCTCATAGCCCAAAAGAAATAGCAACCTCAAATCCTAAATCTAGGGAGTTTTAGCATGACCTAAATCTATGAGATTGGTGGACATAAGGGTTTACCTCCATAAGAGATAATAAATTGTCGACTTACTTATAACTCAGGTGGTACACTAACTTCTCATATGATTTTAAAACCATGTAGTTCGATCTTATGAATTGCTTGATAGCTAGGGTAGTTATTTAATTAGAAAGAGACTAAAGTCCTAAGCACTCTCCCTAAGAGACAAGAGCATGAGTGGTATGAGCATATGACTTAATCTATAGATGCAAAATCTTTTCAAATTTTATTTCATTTTAGACACATCATTTTGACAGAGGCTTTATGATTACATTTGCCTAAATGCATGATGAAATAGGTTATGGATCAAATGAGCTAGAAGAAGGTGTTCTCCACCACAAGGGGTGACTCAGTCAAGCATTTCTTTTAAAGGATGGAGCTCCTTTATGTTCAAGAGAGAAAGAATATGCATGCATGATGTGAAACATACAACCATACAATGAAGGGGTTCCTAAATCTTCTAATTATTTTATTTATGTCTTAGTCATTATGTTGAGGCTATGAGTTATTTAAAATTTAGTTATGAGTCATTAGTTTGGTAGAAAAGTTATCTTTAATCCTAAGAGCCTAATCGTATCCAAGCCACACATTAAAGCATCAATCATTTAAGAAACTATGTAAAACATGCCATCCTAATGCACAATGTAAACATAACATCAAATAATTATATAAACTATTCTAAAAGAATAAAAGGATGAAGCGGTTGGGTACCGTCATACAACCCGAAGAGAAAAAATATGAAAAATTGTAATTGTATTAAATCCTATGGGATTCTTCTTTCTTTATATCTCCATTTCTGATTTGCTTCCTTCTTTGATTTGGAAGGTGCTTGCTTCAAAGCCATCATATTTGCTTCCTTCTTTGATTTGAAAAATGCTTGCTTCAAAGCCATCATAAGGCACCCCAGGACAATGCCTTCTAGCCACTGCTCATCCTAATCCCCCATGGCACTAATCCTAATTCCAATTATAAAACTCACATTTATGTGTGAAAAGAAATCTAAGTACACTCACAAAATAGAGGTTAGCTAAATATACATATAATCCCAAGTAGTTATATTTATAATTTAGACTGAGCAAATACACATGGGTAATTAAGCCCATTAGGGTTTAGGGTTTAGGGTTTAGGATTTAGGGTTCAGGGTATAGGGTTTAGGGGTTATAGGTTTTTTTACATAATCAAGTAAACTGGTAGGATTAGGTTTATTTATTTTATTTTTTATATATTTTAGTTTATTTTATTTTTTAATTATATTTAGGTTTATGTTTATTTTTCAGTTTAGTTTTTATTTTATTTTATTTTTTACGTTTAGGTTCTATTTTTTATTTTTTAGGTTTAGGTTTAAGTTTCAATTTATTTTTTAGGTTTAGGTTTTAGGATTTTATTTTAGGTCTATTTAGGTTTTATTTTTTAGTTTAGGTTTATTTTTAGTTTATTTTATTTTATTTATTTTAGGGTTCGGGTTTAGTTTATTTTAGGTTTTGGTTTAAGTTTTATTTATTATAGTTTAGTTTAATTCAATTTTGGTTTATGTTTATTTTATTTTTTTTATTTTAGGTTTTCAATTTTTTTAGTTTAGGGTTTAGGTTTTATTTTTTATTTATTTTTAGATTTTATTTTTAGTTTTATTTTTTACCTTTAGGTTTTTATTTTATTAAAATTTATTTTATTTTTATTTTATGTTTAGTTTTTATTTTATTTCAATTTTTTTATTTTTAAGTTTATTTTATTTTTTAGTTTAATTTAGGACTTTATTTATTTTATTTTAGTTATTATTTTTTAATTTATATTATTTTTAGGTTTAGGTTTAGGTTTAGGCTTAGGATTTAGTTTAGGTTTTTATTTTAATTTATTTAGGTTTGGGTTTTTTTATTTAATTTATTTTTATGTTATATTTAGTTTAGATTTAAGTTTTTAGGTTTTTAAGGATTAGGGTTTAGGTTTTTTGTTTAGGGTTTAGGTATTAGGGTATAGGGTTTAGGCTTTATGGTTTATTATTTTACGGTTTAGGGTTTAGGGTTTGGGGTTGTAGGTTTAGGGTTTAAGGTTTATGGTTCGGTTTTTTTTAATTTTTTTTAATTTTTATTTTTTAAAAAATTAAGTAACATGGTAGGTTTAAGTATATTTATATTATTTTCTATTTTAATTTATTTTAATTTTAATTTTAATTTTTGTTTATTTTTTATTTAGTTTAATATATTTATTTTAGGTTTATTTATTTTAGTTTAGATTTGTATTTTAGTTTATTTTTTGGTTTAGGTTTAGGTTTAACTTTTAGTTTAGTTTTATTTTTATTTAATTTTTAAAGTTTAATTCTATTTTTATTTTTAGGTTTAGGTTTTTATTTTATTTTTTTAGGTTTATGTTTTAGGTTTTATTTTTTAGTTTTGGTATACATTTATTTTTAGTTTATCTTATTTTATTTAGTTTAGGTTTAGGTTTAGGTTTAGTTTAATTTAGGTTTAGGTTTATGTTTTATTTATCTTAGTTTAGTTTATTTTAGTTTAACTTTAGATTTATTTTATTTTTATTTTAGGTTTAGCATTTTTTTTAGTTTAGGGTTTAGGTTTTATTTTTTAGTTTATTTTTTAGGTTTAGGTTTTTATTTTATTATATTTTAGGTTTACTTTAATTTTATTTTAGGTTTCGTTTTTATTTTATTTAGGTTTTTTATGTTTTAGTTTAGTTTAGGTTTTTATTTATTTTATTTTAGTTTATTTTTTATTTTTTATTTTATTTTTATTTTAGGTTTAAGTTTAAGTTTAGTTTTAAGTTTAGGTTCTAATTTATGTTTTTATTTTATTTTATTTTTGTTTATATTTTTTTATTTATTTTATTTTTATGTTTTTTTTTGTTTAGGTTTAGTTTTTTAGCTTTTTATGGTTTAGGGCTAGGGTTTAGGGTCTAGGTTTTATGGTTTAGGGATTGGGGTTTAGGGTTTAGTCTTTAGGGTTTAAGATTTAGGGTTTAGATTTTAAGGTTTAGGGTTTAGGGTTTAGGGTTTAGGGTTTGGCATTTTTAGGGTATAGGGTTTAGGGTATAGGGTTTAGGTTTTAGGATTAGGGTTCAAGTTTTTGTTAGGGGTTTAGGGTTTTTGGTTTTTTTTAAACATAACAAATTCAGATTCAACATTTCTTCTTTTGGATATCATCAACCATGTTTTACATGACACAGGTGATAGCATAAATAAAAAATGAGCACGCATAGAGCAAATAAAAAACCATGGATAAATAGAACTGTCTCTACTATCAAGACGTTGTCCCATAAGTAGCAAATCAGATCGGTTCTTGTTTCTCAGTTCCATAAAAATCGGTAGTGAGATCCATCATCCCATCGCCTACCACCACGGTAGCGTCGCTCCTCCCGCCTCCATAACCACCGCTGCTCCAACCACCACCTCAATATCCACTAGCACCTCCAAATCCCCCACCACCACTATGGTAATCGCTGCCTCCGCCTTCGCATCCACCGCCAGATCTAGACTGAGCCTAGTTGACGATGATGTTCCTACCATCAAGGTTCCGCCCACTCTTAGGGTTTAGCTTTTTTTTAGGGAAAGTTGGAATTTTATTACCATAAAAATATGAATACAATGTCATTAAAAAGGGTAAAGATCAAATTTCTATTGCTCATAGAGCTACAAGAAACCTAAAGAGCTAAACCCCCATCTAAGTACAATGAAAAAAAAAAAAAAGAGAAAAAGCAATAACATAAAAGTAAATGACAAAAGACACAAAAAGGATTAATAAAACTTAAGAAAATTGTAAAAGGAATAGTCGATACACTCATGATCCCTTTGAGAAGGCAAGATAAGCAAGCTCCACATCAACAGTTCTTGAGTTGGCTGAGTAAAGATCATTCCATCTGTGAAGTTCCAACCTGCAAAAGAAATTTGCAAAACACTACAAAGGCAATGGTCATAGCTCAAGGAAGAATGATAAAGTAAATAATTTAAAAAGAGTTGAGAAAGAGAAGGCTTGGTCTCAGTTAAGATCATCTCAAGGGGCAACAATTCATATGAGCATCCAAACTTTATCAGAAGGGTTAGAATCATACGCATGCTACCAACCAGAGAGAAGATATGGAGAAACATCAAGGCCATCATAGCCAACATATTTGATATAAGCAACCATCCAAGGAAAAAAACAATCCATAGTGCTCCAATTCCTGCCCCCAAAAATAGAGAAAAATAGCAAGTTAGCAGCCAGCCAATACCTAACCCACCAAACAAAACCCACAACAGACCAAACACATAAACCCAGCATCCAGAAGGTACAATAGGGTTAGTGGTCAAGAATAACCCACAACTATCTCTAGAGCACTAGCAATCCAAATCTAAGGGCAAAACCTCCACCCAAATCACAAAATAGTAGAAGATAAATAACCTAGAGAGAGAAAATAACATAGAGAGGAGGTCATCCAAAATTACAATCAAACCACCACCAAGGTAGCCAAAAGAAAGAAAATCCACCATCATCAAGCAAGAGGCAAATATCAAAAATAAGGAGAGCCAACTAAACCAAAGGAGAACACCTAAAGCCCAAAACACCGCCATGACACAAGCATCCAAGGCAAGACAATACCAGAAAACCCTCAAAGTACACTAGCAACAAGTCCTAAAATAAGTCCAAAAAAACCACAAGAGCTCATATCGTCCACCAACAAAATAGCCAATAAAACCACCCAATCTAGTAGCCAACAAGATGAGTAGCACGAAAACTGATAGCCAAATCGGGAAGCAAAAATAAAGGAAAAACAATTGCACCCAAGAGAGGATAACCAACCTAGGAGCAGACCGAAAACCCAACCAAAAGTACCTAAATGAACCATCAAACACAGCCAACACATCCACATAGACAATTATCCCTACCAGCCTAGTTAGCCAATAAAATCAACTAGCAGATAGAGCCAATATAGAGCCTAAAAAGAGGGAAAAGAACAACAACAGACAAAGCCACAACCCACCTGGAGATCTCCAAAATAACTAAGAAATAAAAAATGTAGTCACCAACCAAACTAAAAAAGGCCAAGGAGGACCACCCAACCACAAGCTGAAGGAAAGGAATAAGGCCGAGGCAAAACCCTTCCAAATCCCAAAAGACATCACTACAAAGGAGAAAATGGGAGACAACAACCACATAATAGCTAACTCCAACTCACAAGGAAGATGGAACCAAAGAAACCTCCAAGCCAACTAAGAAGGAGAACACCAACCACCAAAAAATCAAAATTAAGCCAACACTACAGAGGCCAACAACATCCAGCAAAAAGAAAAAAAAGCAAAGCAATAAGAACCAACCATAGCATCCATAAATCTAATTTGAAAAGTCCACAATTAGCCAAAACTAGAGGCAAACTCAACATTAGTTAAAGGGTAGGACAAAATCGCACAACCAACCCAACGGATACAAAAGCATGAGAAAGAAAACCAGGCTTCATCCAGACCCAAACAAAGGTCAGACAAGTATAGAATTGGGTAAAGAGGAAGGGTGTTTAAGTATAGAAATAAACTAAGGAAAAACCACTTCCTTGAGAGGGTAGCATAAAAAAAGCAACAAAAAAATAGATTGATTAAAACCACCATATCAAAAGATCAATAAAAGAGTAGAAGGTTAAAAACTGATTTAAGGCAGTCCAGTGTTATCTAGATTGACTAGACAATGCAGATGCTTAGGTAGGCTATGGTTATCAAATAAAGTGAGCTCATTTAATTCCCCTCCCTAATTAGCCAAGAAATCAACACAAGCATTACCTTCACAAAGAATGCGAGAAATTTTATGGCAAACTTGAGAAAGAAGCTTTTTAGTGTGATTAAGAAGATAAAATAAGTCAGTATTATTTATTATTTGAGCATATCAAGTAAAAGAAGAGCATCAACTTTAATCTAAATATTAAAAAGGCATTTTCTTAAAGAAATATCATTTGCTTTGTTAATAGCTATGAGTAGCATGAATAAGAGGTTCCAATATAATGAGTAAAGAAATATTATGAATGAAACAAAGATTTTTAATACGATTGAGAATAGAGAGGGTACCAATCCCTCTAACATTGCCAACGAAAAAATTATACATAATAAAAATAAAAAGTGGGAAAGAAAAGGTTAATTAAGAGTGAGAAGGTGTAGATCTAGTGTTTTTTAGGCGTTTGTAAGGGTAATTTTAACACTTTTTTCTTTTGGCATGATAAGTTTAAAAACCATTTCTTTCCCCTAGAGTCATCATCTGAGTAAGATTTAGTAACATTGGTCACCAATTTAGGAGACTTCTCCAAGTGTTTAGAGGGGAGTTCACCCTCTTCTAGATCCAAATTAAGTTGAAAAGTAGGATTAACATGAATATCAAGATTAGAAATGAGAAATGGTAACAATTTAGTACCATTAAAAGCATAGATAGTTAAATCTCGATTATATATATTTTCAGCCTGGTCGACATCATTTAAATCCTCATTAAAAATTTAATTTTCATCGATCAAAGCCAGCATAAAAGTAGGGATAGAATCAGAGAAAACAGAATCTTCATCGAATAATCGTGAAAATTTTTTATTCTCCACATTAGAAAATTTCAAATTTAAAGAAGAGGTAAGAGGTAAATCATCTTTCCCATTCTGAAAATTAGCTAAAGCAATAGCAACAGTAGGATCCAAAACTAGTTCAACAAGAATGGCCCTGATATTCAAGGAATCAACCTCAATACCAGCATTCATACCATTCTTAGGATCTAAGGCTGATTTTTGAACATATGTAAGGTTTGGCTTATGACTAGGAACAAAATTTTCTTTTGGTCGATTTGTCTTTTTTAAATGAGGATGGACAACAAAGAAATTAAACTTTTCATGGCCATGAATTTTACAGTTAGAAAAAAAATTGAAAGATTCTCCAATTCAACATTTTGAGAATACCAGTATTTTCTAAAGCTAATCCAAACTTCTTTAGAATATTTTTTAGTTATGTCTAGTTTCACTAGGATCCGAGCCATAGAAGGATGAGATCGCTCAGCAGTCGCTTGGTCGAGTTGCAAAGTCTGACCAAAATGAGCCCCAACAGCAAAAAGCACTTGATGTGTAAAAAAATGAATGGGCATATTAGGAAGATATAACCACACAAGGATAATAAAAGATTCCTCCTTAATGTCAAAAAGGGTTGACCACTTTCATAAGCGCATTTGACAATTAAAGATGAAGTAAGAATGATGCACAAAAAACATGTGAATAATCCAGATCATTAGAAAGTTGAATCAGAATATGCCAAGGGTAAGATGAAGATGACGAAAAAAGTGCAGATTTTATCCAAATTTAGATGACGTAAAGCAAAGTTTTGATAAGAGAGAATTTAAATAGTTTTGCCAACACTTCAACATCCACATCAGAGCACATAATGGTTGGCAAACCATGAAAAGAAGTCAAAATGAGATTAAGCAACTCAATAGTTTGAGAAGCCTTACCAGAGTGCACTTCCTTAAATGATTTAGTAGAATTTGTAGCATTTAGGCCGCCGATCCCAAAAATATCGGATGCCCTAACCGAAGCATCCAAAATTTGAGGTGGAGCCATATCAATCGAACTCACCGCATCCATGATTAAGAATGAAGCATCATGTAATTTGCTAGACACTGTTCAAGCCTTTAAATTTAATCGAAACTGAAACCAAAATCACAAAGATCCCTGAGGCAGGATGTGCCACCAAGGATGCAAAATTGCTAGAGAAGAGAGCTTTAGGGTTAGGATTAGGGGTTAGGGTTAAGGTTAGGTTAGGGTTAGGGTTAAGTTTCTGATTTAGGGGTTAGTTTAGAGTTAGGGTTAGGGTTTTAGGTTTAGGGTTTTTTA
Source organism: Cymbidium sinense (assembly GCA_021442155.1). Lineage (NCBI taxonomy): Eukaryota > Viridiplantae > Streptophyta > Magnoliopsida > Asparagales > Orchidaceae > Cymbidium > Cymbidium sinense. The sequence goes on along the minus strand of CM038215.1, from coordinate 276,201,549 downwards.
GTTTAAGCTTTAGGGTTTAGGTTTTTTAGGGTTTAAGAGTTTTAGGTTTTTTTTTAGTTTAGGTTTAGGTTTTTAGTTTAGGTTGGGGTTATGGTTTAAGATTTAGGTTTAAGTAGGTTTTAGGGTTTTAGGGTTTAGGTTTTTAGAGTTTAGGGTTTAGAGTTTTAAGGTTTAGGGTTTAGGGTTTAGGGTTTAGGGTTTAGGTTTTAGGGGTTTTAGGGTTTATGGTTTAGCTTTTAAGTTTAGGGTTCAAGTTTTTTAGGGTTTAAGGTTTTTGTTTTTTTTATTATAGAGAACAAATTTGGATTCAACATTTCTTCTTTTTGATTTCATAAACCAAGAAATACACTAAGTTTTCTACGACACAAGGGGAGACATAGATAAAAAATGAGCATGCATAGAACAAATCAAAAACCCTATATATCAAGAATCATCTCTATAAAGATGTTTCATAGCGGCATATTGATCAATAGTTCTTGGTTTCTTGGTTCCATCATAACCACCCTAGCCTCTGGAGTAGCAAAATCCACCATAATATCCCTAATCTCTCACTCTGCCATAACCATGGCTGTAACCTCTATCGCTCCTCCCACCTCCTTAACCACCATTGCTCCGACCACCACTTCCATTTCCATCAGTCAGATCTAGAATGAGCCTTGTCGACGATGATGTTCTTGCTATGAAGGTTCTGCCTATTCTTAGTGTTTAGGTTTATTAAGTTTTGGGGTTTAAGTTTATTTTTTAGTTTATTTAGTTACTTTAAGTTTAGGCTTAGGGTTTTTGGTTTAAGGTTTAGGGTTTAGGGTTAGGGTTTATGATTTAGGGTTTAGGGTTTAGTTTAAGGTTTTAGGGTTTATGCTTTTAGGGTTAAGGGTTTAGGGTTAGGGTTGTAGGTTTAGGGATGTAGGTTTAGGGTTTAGGGTTTAAGGTTTTTTTTTAAAAAGTAAATAAAGTAAACCAATAGGTTTAGGTTTATTTAGTATATTAAGTTAATTTTTTTTATTTTAGTTTACTTTATTTTTTATTTTTACTTAGGTTTATTTTTTTATTTAGCTTAGTTTATTTATTTTATGTTTATTTATTTTAGTTTATGTTTTTTATTTTAGTTTATTTTTTAAGTTTAGGCTTTGGTTTAGGTTTATTTTTAAGGTTTAGGTTTTGCTTTTTATTTTTAGGTTTAGGTTTATGATTTTATTTTATTTTTTAGGTTTATGTTTTAAGTTTTTATTTTAGGTTCATTTTTAGGTTTTATTTTTGAGTTTATGTTTAGGTTTATTTTTAGTTTTTTTTATTTTATTTAGTTTAGGTTTAGGTTTAGGATTAGTTTATTTTAGGTTTAAGTTTAGGTTTTATTTATTTTAGTTTAGTTTATTTTAGTTTAGGTATAAGTTTATTTTATTTTGCTTATTTTATTTTTATTTTAGGTTTAGATTTTTTTAGTTTAGGGTTTAGGTTTTATTTTTTATTTATTTTGAAGTGCATTTTTTAGGTTTAGGTTTTTATTTAGATTTTATTTTGTTTTATTTTTGGTTTATTTTATTTTTATTTTATTTAGGTTTTTATTCTTAGGTTTATTTTATTTTTTCGTTTAGTTTTGGTTTTTATTTATTTTATTTTATTTTATTTTTATTTTTTTTAAATTTTTTCTAGGTTTAGGTTTAGGTTCTAGTTTAGGTTTTTATTTTATTTTATTTTTTTATTTTGTTTAAGTTTAGGTTTTTTTTGTTTTATTTTTAGGTTTTATTTCATTTAGGTTTAGGTTTTTAGGTTTTTAGGGTTTAGGGTTTAGGTTTTAGGGTTTAGGGTTTAGGGTTTAAGGTTTATAGTTTTAGGGTTTAGGGTTTTAAGGTTTAGGGTTTAGGGTTAGGGTTTAGGGTTTATGGTTTAAGCTTTAGGCTTTAGGGTTTTTAGGGTTTTAGATTTAGGATTTTTTTTGGTAAAAAGAGGAATTTTTCTTACCAAAAGAGATGGATACAATGTCCTTAAAGGGGATAAATCTCAAAGACTACTTCTTAAAGAGCTATAGAAAGACCTAAAGAGAAAAAATCTCCTAACTAATACAAAGAAACTATAAAGAAAAAAAAAAGAAAACTAAGAAAAGAATAATACATAGAATCCTAGGGTTAGCATACCACTGAAGAGACCCAAGAGAAAATGAACGAAACCTATAGGAAAAAACTAAAGCAGAGATAAGCACAATTAAAAGAAAATAAATGGATATAAAGAGAAAGGAATGAAAAGCCAAAGAAAAGGCTCAAGATTAATCACAAAATTTTTAAGGGGAAATAAAAATTTGTGAGTAGCAAAACTCCAAAAGGAGTGTTACAGTCAAAAAAAATACTACCAACCAATAAAAAAGAGTAAATATCCTAGCCATCATAGCCAACAAACCTCACAATGGCACCTGAGCAAACACCAATAACCAACAAAGATCTAGAACCAGCCACCAAAAAAGGAAGAAAAACAACAGAGCCACCAAATAATAGCAAATAGCAAGAACAAAGAAAAATTCAAGCTATCATCCAACCACGTGGTAGGAGAAAGAAACAAAGTCACCAACCAATGAGGAAATACCAAAATAGAAGCAAGGGGGGGAGAAGAGAAGCCAAACTCAACAACTCCAAGACTAAAGAAATCAAAAGACCATAACAACCACCTAAATAAGTAACAACTACCACAAAGGAAAGTGGCAGTACAAAACTAAAACAACCTAACCAGTAAAGGAAGAGATGCACAATCAACATCACATCATAGAGAAGCATCCAAAACCAGGAGACCAAACAAAACCCCAAAGCCAACAAACCAAAAGCCAAAAAATAAACCCATAAGAGATACTACAATAAAAGTAAGAGCAGTAATCGACAACAGTTTGATAACCAAAATAGCAGAAGCTAGCATTCCAACCTATAAAATACAAGAATAAAATAAGAACAAAAATGTTCCCAAGAAAGAACAGGAGCCAACAGCAACCGAACAAACCAAAATTGCCAGAAGCTCCCAAACAGAATCCCCAAGAAAACCATGAATAGAAAAGCAAGAAAAAACATCTAAGGAAATCTAACATAAGGAAAATCAGATTTGTCTAAATTAGTGAGCCCTTTTAATTTCTTAGAAAGTAAAATCATAGAGATTACAATCCAAACCAGCAAAGAAATCAACACAAGCATTACCTTCTCTTAAAAGATGTGTAATTTTTAAAAAAAGTTTAGATATAATAGCTTTCAATTTCTAATTAAATAAAAAAGCTCAACATTACCCTTATAGTTAGAATTGATCATAGTAACAACCATCTCAATTTTAGATTCCAACCAAATTGTAAGAAAATTTCTATACAAACAAAGCTTAAGAGCATGATAAACAACCATTAATTCAGTAAAAAATAGAATTAGAGAGAGAAAAAGCCAAGATAATATTTACAAGATTATTTCTAAAAATACCAATACTCGACTTGTTCTATGCAACAGATCCATTAGTATTAATTTTAATACAATAATTAAGAGGCTTAATCCAATGAATAATTATATAATCTAGAGATGAAACACAATAAGGAAATCTGATACCCAATTTAGAGGCAAGAAACTTTCAGCCTCTAAAATTAGTACCACTAAGAACAGAAGCCTTTTATAAAGAAAAAAAATTCTTATAGTTAGTCCTAGCAATAATCCTCTTATGATTCATAAGCACATTATGAAGCTTTACATCATTTATGTCAAGCCAAATAAACCAAATCAAAGTAATAGCCACCACAATTTTGATATGCCCTTCAATAAAATTAGGGAAATAAGTGTCAAGAAGTTGCATTAAAGTTAAATTACCATTAAAACAACATAATTTAAATAAATTCTTATGCCAACCCCATACTTTAGATGTAATGGCACCATTAACAAAACCATGCCTAACATTCTCAATATGATAGAAACACATGCATTTAGAGGTTGGATAAAAACCTTTGCTCAAAAGTAAAGATTCAATAGCAATATAATCCCATAAAATTCTCCACAGAAGAATAGAATAATAAGTTGGAATAATATTATTCCAAATTTTAAGGAAAATAGGAGAAGAGGATTTTTTTAACTCTAATATAGTGCGAAGTATCTTTAAAAGAAAATTCTACATTACTAGAAATTTTGAAAAGAATTTGATCTGGAAAATTATCATTAATAAGAATATTAATTATGTCATTATTAAGGATATCAGGAATCAAATCATTTAAAAGAGAGAAATTTCATTCACCATTATAAATAAAATGACTAACATTCAAAGAAGAAGTAGAGTGAGTACTCAGCAGAGAATCATTGAAAAAAACCCCCCATCTAGTTATCTTGCCAAAACAAAGAAGATCCATTATTAATACCCCAAAAAATGAGACATTCTGCTTTCCATTTAATATCACAGAGTCATTTCCAAACAATAGTCACCATGTTTATAATTACAAATTAAAGGGTGCTTACCTTTGCAATATTTAAATTTCATGAATTTAGCCCAAACACTTTCATTTTTCCAAAAATTCCACCAAAGTTTATAAGAAAAAACATTGGTGGAATCCATCAAAGATCTACACTCAATACCAACTTCATAAATAGTACCACACATATTAGACCAAGAAGTCCAATGAAGCCTTTTGGCCTAATTGCTAGAGCCCCAAAAAAACTTATTAAAAAGACTTTCAATCCTAATAAGAACATGGGAAGTAGGAAAAATATTAAGCAACAAGTAAAAAAGAAAGAGAATACAAAATACTTTTAATAACAATTAATCTACCACCAAAAGATAAAAAATGAAATTCAATTGTAGAAATTTTATTTTGAATATTATGAATTACCTCATCAAAGAGATGGGATCTCTTATGGCCATAATATAAAGGGGAGCCTAAATATTTAATAAAAAGATTTTGATAAAAAAAACTAGTGATATCTTTTATTTTATTAATTCTATGAACATAAATAGAAGTAGAAGTGATAAAATAACTTTTATGAGTACTAATCAAAAGGCCATATTCCTTTTCAAATTTATTTAAAAAATATTTAAACTTTTTAACATAATGTAAGGAGCCGTTACAAAAAATTATGAAATCACCAGCAAAGCTAAAGTGATAGATAGCCAAACCACCATGATTTTTAAAATACATACTAGAATTCTTCTCAAAAAGAAAAGATTAAGCCAACAAGACAAGTATTCAATGACAATAATAAAAAGCGACGGAGATAGAGGGTTTCCTTGTCTTATACCTTGAGAGGAATTAAACAAACCAAAGTTTTCACCATTGATAACTAATGAAAACCAAAAATTTCTAATTATATTGTTAACCATATAAATGAAACGATTAGAAAAACTAAATAAAGTAAGAATGATATTAAGAAAATCCCAAGAAATCTTATCATAAGCATTGGTGATGTTAAGCTTAAAAAGTAAATTTCCACCTCTAATTTTAACATTCAAATCATGAATAAATTCTTCAGTAAGGAAGATGTTATCCAAAATAGTTCTACCTTTCACAAAGCCAGTTTAATTAGGAGAGATAATCTTAGGAAGAAACTTACTAAGCCTATTAGTCAATATTTTAGAAATCAATTTGTTGAAAAAAGTACACAGACTAATAGGTCTAAAGTCATTCTAAAAGTCAGGATTATCTTTATAAGGAATAAGAATAATAGAAGTGCTAGCAAAATATTTAGGTATAGAATTCCCTTGAAAAAAATCCTTAACGGCTTTGAAAAGATCAATTTCAATAATAAACCAAGATTTTTGAAAGAATAAAGTAGTGTAACCATCCGACCCTACAATAGAATCAACATTCATACCATTAAGAATACTAAAAAATTTTTGATCAGAAGGAGGAGCAACCAAGCACTCATTATCCTTAGTAGACATAATAGAAGCGATGATAGAGGGATTGGAAAAATGCTCATATTGAGAATTTTTATTTAAAAGATATTTAATATAATTAAGAGAAAAAGAAATTATATCCACTTTTTTGATAAGAGAAGAACCATCAAAGTTCTTGATTTTATGAATGTGACCAAGAACTCTCCTTTTCATTACCAAAGCATGAAAATATTTATTGTTTCTTTCCCCATGAGAAAGATGCTTAGAGGTAGCTTTTTGTCTCCAATAAGTCACCTCTAAATCCTGAAACTTAATGAGATTATCTTTAGCATCAACAAGATTAAAATAGGAAGAAGAATCAGTAATAACAAGTTCTTCCAAATCTTTAACCTATTTTCCATATTCTTGATATTATTAATAAGATTTTTAAAGTAGTTTCTGTTCCAACCAGTGATATTATGCTTAGGCCTTTTAAGCTTAAGACAAAATCTCATCATACCAAATGCAGAATCATCAAGAGAAAGAGGAGCACACCAATTATAACATCAAGAAAACTTTTATCTTCTAACCATATATTTTGAAAACAAAAAATTTTTAATGACATTATTGAATAGCACATCCTTAATAGAAACAAAAGATATGATCAGAGAGTTCTACTAAGATGCTCCACCAAGTTAAAGTTAAAATGATTTAACCAATAATTATTTAATAATGCATGATCCAACTTGTTGCAATCTCATGACTATTCCAAGTAAATTGAGAACCAATGAAACCAACATCATAAAATTACAATCCCAATCATATTTACAAAATCTTCCATTGAATGTAAATTAAAAGAACCCCTTTCCTTTCATTCAAAGAAAGGACCATATTGAAATCCCACCAACAATCCAAGAATTATTAACAAGTAAGAAAATTAGATAATTAATCCCAAGGAATTCTCCTCTCTAACTTGTTACAAGTAGCATAAACAAGAGAGCCAAAGCATGATAATAACAAAATAAAAATATACACATTAATAACCTGATGAAAATCATTAATAACATTAATAGAAAGAGAATTACTCCAAAATAACCAAATCTTATTATTACTATTGAAATAAAAATTGCTAAAACCAATCATCCTGGCTACATGCATTATTTTAGAAGAAAAAAATGAGAGGTTCAAGAATAACCAAGAAACCAACATTAGAAATTCTAGAAAGATTCCTAATTTTATTTCTAATAGCAAGAGTACAAATGCCCCTCACATTCCAAATAAGAAAGTTAAACATTAATTTTTATTAGGCAAAGAAGATGAAAAGAATGAGTATATCTAGACACTTTAGGAGGATAACTTTTAAACAATTTTTTCCTTTTCACAAATTTTTTTTTGAAAATCAGTCTCATTCTCCATGGATTGATCATTAGAAAACTTTTTGTCATCATTATTTACAATAGATTTAGGAGAAAATCCCATTTGACAATAAGATAAATCCTATTTCTACATTAAACGATAATTATCACTAAGCAAAATACCATCCAAAATAATAGTTAAAGAATGGGTAGAAACAAATTTATTAAGCCAACAAACACTTGGCTGCACATTATCAACAAGCTCTATACCATCATTATTGCCTAAATTCAAAGAAGATAAAATATGATTTTCTTTTAAAGATTTTTGAGGTGAAATAAGAGAAACATTTTCTATAAGATTTTCACCACTTTATCACAAATCTCCTTAGAATCAGAAACTAAAATAGAAAAATCATCCATTTACAAATTTTCAGGAATATCAAAAATAATATCTGTCGAAACCTGATTACTCTCCAAAATAGTTATAAAAGCATTTTTAACAAGCTTATCACTACCACTTACATTGGGAACAACATTAGAAACATTAAGAACATCATTAGAAACATCAACAATTTCATTCACAACACCGTTATCCCTTTCATTTAAAGTATAATTTCTTTTATCACTTTTTAAATCTCTAATTTTTCCAACAACCTTAAGATCTTTAACCACTTTCTTCTGAAGATGTTGATGAGTAACAAAACATCATGGCCATGACTTGCGATTGCGAGTTTTAAACTCGACCTAATGGAAATATCCATATTTCTCTGATCCAATCCACACCTCCTTAGGAAATTCCTTTGTTACATCAATTTTAACAAGGATCCGAGCAATCGATGGCTTGGATTTGGCTGTGGTTGCTTGATTGATTTGCAAGGATCTACCAAAATAGAGCTCATAGCATGCAAGAATTGATAATTGACAAAGTGAACCTAAAGATTAGGTAAAGATAACCAAACTGATGCAATAGGAGATTCCTTTTTATTGCCATAAAAATGGTGTCCATTTAAGAATACACATTTGACAATTTTTAGCCTAGTAAGATTGGAGAGCAAAGATAGGACTATAATCAAGGTCATTAGATAATTTAATCAACACTTGTTTACCATCTAGTAAACCAATAGAAAAAAAACATCAGAAAGATTCAAATCATGATAGAAAAACTAAATTTCCTCAATACTAGGATGCCGAAAAGAAAATTTTCCCATCAAAGTATCTGTATAAGGCTCAACTAGTTTTTTAGTATCCAAGTTAGAGCACATAATAGCCGGAACACATTTGAAGGTTGTATGAACCAGGTTTAAAGAAAGATCAGAAGAAGTTGAACAATCCTTACAAGATAAGGCATCTTTGAAGGATTTAGAGGCAAAAGGTATAGCTATACCCAAAGAATCGGAAGCCAAAGTCGGAGCAGCAAAAGCATTTGGTTCTCACTAAGTATTCGCAGAACTCAATGCCATGGCAATGTGAGTCACTATAGCACCCAAGAGGGGTGGGTGGGGGGGGGGGGGGGATGAATTAGGTGATATTAAAAATTTTTAAAAGTTAAATCTTAAATTTTAGGTTTTAATATAAAATTAATTTTTGATTTTATAATGACAAGATATAATTCTTAATGCAACAAAAAATAGAGTAAAGTAAATAGAGATAATAGGCACACAATTTTTACATGGTTCGGCCAAACTCCAAAACGGGCCTACGTCCATGCCTAGCCACCCCTGGCTAGGAATCCACTAAATGCAAAATAGCTTATAAATAGTACTCTCCTATAAGGGGGCTAGTACACCCCCTACAACAATATGTACTCTCCTACAAAGGGGTGAGACAACCCCAATATAAATTTTATAACACAAAAAGAAAAGTACAAAATAATAAATTTTGATAAAATAAATCTCTCACAAATATACCAAGCTATCCAATTCAAAATGATCTCACAACTTATAAATGATAACATACAACTTAAAAATTTTGGCAAGATAAAATGCTCACTTAATATTGATAAGAAGTACTAAAATAATATCTTAAAGTGATCTTACTAAGATGTTTATGTTATTACAATTTCGAGATTAATATAAAAATGATTTCAAAATAAATTCACAATATTCTTTTGCATAATAAAATAAATTTCAGCAAGGAATAATTTCTTATATTTTAATCAAAAAGATGCTTTCAAATAATGCAAATGATCACAAAATACTTAAATAAAATTAGTATATGGTAGATCTAAGTAGGTTAGTAAGCTTTTAATTAAAAAAAAGATATTTAACAAATATGAAATTAATTTCAACATAATAAATTAATTTGAAATGCTTAAAATATACTTCTAAAATAGATCTAAGAATAAATGATATTTCAAAATAAGACTAATGAAGAAATATTTCAAGAAACCAGAAGGAATTTGTAGGAAGTTATAAATTTCAACAAGTTGAAATAGATCTTACAAGCTATCACAAGTGTTTTTCACAAAAAAAAAAGAATGAGAAACTTTGATGTGAAAAATAATGTCCAAAGACTAATCCACCAAAAAGTATAAATCGGAAAGAATAAATAGATGGTGAAAATAGTGTGAACAACTATAAAATGATTAAGATCAAGAAAACAAACTCAAGTAATTTGAGAAAGCTTGCTTAGTTGAAGATGTTGAAGCTTCCATACGAAGGATTTGATCTTGCAATATTTGGAGAACACTTGGATGGAAAATCTAAGAAATTCTCTCTTAGATTTGCTAGTGGGATTTTGAATTTGAATGAGGGATGCTTTTATGAAGAGAATGGGGGCTATTTACAGGCAAGAAGGTCATTTTGAATTATTTCAAAACAATATATTATTCAAACATCATGTTATCATCTCATAATTTAATATTCAATAAAAATAAAATTTATCTTAAAAAAATATTAAATTCAAGCAGCCAAAATTTGGCTATTCACATGGGCAAGTCAAAAATAATCAAATATGGCTCTTAATATATTCAAAGCGTGTAGCATGCATTCATTATTAAAATTAGCTATTATTTGAAAAGTCATAATAAATTCAATTTTAATCAAACATGGGTCATGTAACCTATCAAATTATAAGAAAAAAATCTAAGGAATCCGTTGGAGATGAAATGAGATATAAATTCCTTGATTATAAAATGACTTTAGCTAAAATACAAAATTTTGCATATTTTTATTAATTTTGAAATATGATATTTAAATATTATGATATAATTTCTATATAATCATACATATATTTATTATCATATAACCTTCAAATTAAATTAAAATATTTAATTATATTAAGTAAATAAAATAATTACACTTAATAGTCATAATTTATTATCAATTATTATTTTGACAATTCAAATGTTATGTATGAAACATATAATTGAATGTTAATTAGATAGAGATTTATATAAATTAATGTCATTAAAAGAATATGTTAAGTTGTAAGAAAATTGATTCATGCCAATGAACTCATATGAATTTTCAGGATAGTTATAAATGCATAAAACCTAAAATATTGTTTCTTGAGCTTCACATTATCCATTTTGATCTATCTTTCATTCTTCTACTCTTGCAATTTCCTCAAACATATTGTGAGATGTATTGGATATGTAATTAGCAATTGATATATCTGGAAAACATAAAAACATTCATTAGGACATCCAAGTATTCATTTGTTATCATCAAAATTGATCGAATTGAACATGAGGCTCATTAAGCCAACAATCTCCCCCTTTTTGATGATGACAAACTAATGTTGGGTATTGTTTTTAATGAAGGTGCAAATTGAGCTTTCATCATAGTTTTTGAAAAAAATTCTCTTCGAAAAAAAAAAATTTATGCGCATGAGATGAATAATGTTGCTCCCCCTAAATGTATGCATGAAATTAACTTAATACTAACCAATATTTTACTCTTCTCCCCCTTTTGAAAACATCAAAAAGTGAGAACAAACTATGTATAATTTTAAATATTAGGATCTAACATTCCAAGCATGCATTTTAAAGAACAAAAACATTCTTAAGGTAATTATTTTGTAAAAATATCTGCAATTTGTAAATCGATACTAATGAAATTAATATTAACATCACCTTTCAAAACATGATCCCTAATAAAATGATGTATAATTTCTATATGCTTAGTTCGTGAGTGTTGGATAGGATTTTTTTGGTCAAACCACGAACTAGAATGTGAACTTGCTTAATACCAAAATCTTCTAATTGTTGCATTAACCAAAGGACCTAAGCAACATAACTACATGCAGCTATGTACTCAGCCTCAGCAGTGGATAATGCTACAAAATTTTATTTCCTAGATGACCAAGACACAAGCTATGATCCTAAAAAATGACATGTGCTTGATGTGCTTTCTCTATCTACTTTGCATTCCACAAAATTAGCATTATAATAAGCAACCAAATCACATGATAAAGAATTTTTAGAATACCATAAACCTAACCTAGTAGTGCCTATCAAATGCCAAAATATATGCTTGACTGCTATTAAATGAGATTCTTTCATGTTGGCCTGAAAATGAGCACACAAACAAATAACAAACGTAATATCAGGCCTACTAGCACCAAGGTATAAAAGTGAACCTATCATACTCCTATAAAGTTTTTGATCAGATTTTCCTAATTATTTAAATCCAATTTTGTAGATGGGCTCATAGGAGTTTTACTAGATTTAAATCTTTTCATGTCAAACCTCTCAAGCAATTCATTTGTTTACTTAGTTTGATAGATTAATGTGCCAATCAATTGTTTCTTCACTTGAAGACCTAAGAAAAAAATTAAGTTCTCCCATCATACTCATTTCAAACTCTTTAGACATCAAAGATGAGAACTCATGGCACAAAGATTCATTTGTACTTCAAAATAATATATCATCTACATACACTTGTATCACTCTCAAATCATCATCTATGCTCTTAAGGAATAAGGTGGTATCTACTCTACCCTCTACTCTACCCTTTTTAAATCCATGATCTATCAAAAATTTACTTAACCTATCATACCAAGCATGAGGAGCCTGTTTTAAACCATATAAGGCTTTCATTAATTTATACACATGATTTGGACAATCAAGGCTCTCAAATCTAGGTGGTTGCTCTATAAATAATTATTGGTTAATAAATCCATTCAAAAATGCACTCTTTACATGCATTTGAAAAAGTTTAAAATCCCTAAAATAACCATAAGCAAGGAGTAACCTAATAGCTTCTAGTATTGCTACGAGTGCAAAAGATTCTTCAAAATCTATACGTTCAACTTGTCTGTACCCTTGTGCAACTAACCTAGCTTTATTTTTAACAATACAACATGAATCATCTAGCTTATTCCTAAAGGCCCATTTTGTTCCAATGACATTTTGATCTTGGGGTCTTGGGACTAATTCTCAAACATTATTTCTTAAAAATTGATTCAACTCCTCTTCCATAGCAATAATCCAAAAATTATCTTTTAATGCTTCTTCTAAATTTTTAGGTTCAACCTCAGATAAAATTTTTGAATGATCTATAACTTCTATACTATGTCTTCTGGTCATAAATCCTTTTGAAGGATCACCTATAGTTAGTTCCTTTGGATGATTTTTATTATATTTCCATTCTTTAGGCAATGAATCATCCACATTATATTCTAAAGATATTTTCTTAAAATTATCAATCACTTCATCAATCACTTCATTTCTAATGGGATCAATTAAATTTTCATCAAAAATAACATGTATTGATTTTTCATTTTCTTTTATTGGCTTTTGAAAACTCTATAAGCTTTACTAGAAAGAGAGTATCCTAAGAAAATACCATCATCCGATTTGCAATCAAACTTACCTAATGCTCTTTTCTATTATTCAAAATAAAGCATTTACATCCAAATACATGAAAATGTTCAATCTTTCTTTCCAAAAAATAATTCATAGGGTGTCTTCTTCAAAATTGGTGTAAAATAAATCCTATTCATCACATAACATTTATCGCCGCCCAAAAAATATTTTGGCAATTTATACTCATCAAGCATAGATCTACTTAATTAAATTAATATTTTATTTTTTCTCTCTACTACTCCATTTTTTTGGGGAGTTCTAGGTGCAGAGAAATTATGTCTAATCCCATGTTCATCATAATAATCCTCAAATAATTTATTTTCAAATTCACCACCATGATTAGTTTGAACCCTCTTAATCAAAAGGCCTTGTTCTCTTTGAATATATTTAGAAAACTTTTTAAACTCAAAAAATATCATCCTTGTAAGTTACAAATCAAAATCATCAACAATCACATCATAATTTTAGCTTAATAGAACCAAATAAATCCATGTGCAATAATTCTAGAGGTCTAGAAGTAGTAGAAGCAATATTTTTACTTTTAATTGAGCTTTTAGAATGCTTACCATGAATATATGCATCACAAACATAGTTTGAATGAAAATTTAATTTAAGCAATCCAACTACTAAATCAAGTTTGGCAATTTTATTAAGTGTGTGCATGTTAATATGACATAGTCTCATATACCATAACCATATATCATCATGAGTGCTTTTAAAACAAAGTAAATTCAAATTCACATCATGAAAGCTATCTAAATCACTGACATAAATATCTTTATATCGTTGTCCCACTAACAAAACATTTTCATTACTTTTTATAATGCAATATGATGCATGGAATACTACATTCAAACCTATTTACATAATTGACTAATAGAAATTAAATTATGTTTTAATCCCTCTACTAAAAAACCTTTATCCAAAGTAATAGTATTCTTATAAATAGAACCGATGCCAATGATCTTTCCCTTTGCATTATCTCCATATGTAACAAATCCTCCATCACTTGATTCTAAAGTTGTGAATTTATCTTTATCTCCCATCATATGTCTTGAACATCCACTATCCAAGTACCACATACCTTCTTCTTTGATTTTTCTTTGAAGGCATTCCTACAAAAGAAACTCACATATTAACTTTTGGAACCCAAACATGTTTGGGTCCACATTCTAAATTTGAAGCAAGATATCTAGCATGCATGGTTTGTGTAGTGCTTGTACCTTTTGGTACCCACACATAAGATGATTGCTTAGTGTTTTATAATTTACGTGCATAGCAATCAAATGAAATATGCCATTTTCTATCATAATAGTTTCACCAAACATTACTGTTTGCATATGACTTAGCATGATAATTATAAGGTTTATGAGTGGGATGTGTATGATGCAAATAATTTTTATTAAATGTTTTTCTTGATAAAGTATTATAATGAACTTGTGATTTCAAACATAATTCTAATCTTTCTTTTAACAAGATATTCTCTCTTTCATGTTTACATACAAGTAAGGAACAATTTAATAAAGAAGTATTTTTACTTTTAAAATTATCACATTCATTTTTTAAATCACAAAAATGCATATCTAAATTTTTGTGTTCTTTTTCTAAGGTTTTGTATTTTCTTTTTAATTTTTTATATTCTATAACTAAATCATTAAAAGCATCATTTAATTCATCATAATATATATCATTACATACCTCTTGAGAATCTAAGTCAGATTCTCCATTTTCCATAAGACATATTTTGACCTCTTCATCGGATGAGCAAGTACTTGATTCATTTGAATTTAGATTGGCCCATAAAGCCATCTTCTTCTTATTATGGTAAATTTTCTCCTTCATATTTTTTCTTGTTTTCACATCAATCTCTTTCTTCTTTGATTCAGCAAGTTCTGGATAATCATCTCTTATGTGTCCAGGCTTTTTACAATGGTTGAAAATGATTTCTTCACCTATAGGAAATTTCTTAGTTTGAAATTTATAATTTTTAGATTTTTTATACCTTTGATTCTTCTTACTTAGCAAGTTCCCAAGCCTTTTGGATAACATGACCACCTCATCACTATCACCATCTGAGCTTGAGGTGTTATGCTCATCACTATCATCAACTTGTAATGCAATATATTTTCCTTTCTCCTTCTTCCTTTTTGCTGAGTTATCCATTTTATCCCTTTGGGCAATAACCTATTCATGTGCTATCAAAGAACCCAAAAGCTGATCAAGTGGATAAGTAGATAAACCCTTCATTAATAAACTTTAGCTTCCCATTCTTTTGGAAGACATCTAAGAATCTTATAGACTAAGTTTTGATTCTATATGTTTTCCAAGAGAATGCAATATGTTAATTATTTTCATGAATCGGTATATAAATAGAATCAGAAGGAGACATATGAAATAACTCATATTCATGAACAAGTCTATTTATGTGAGAATCTATAACTTCACTAGTTCCTTCATAAGTTATAATGAGTTTATCTGATATTTATTTTGTTGTACTTAACATAGAATTTTTCATGTAATCATCAGGTAATAAAGCACAATGTAAAGTATTACAAGACCTAGCATTTAATTCATCAAGTTCTCTTTCAGCTACAGACCATTCCTCAAAAGGTTTTTCTACTTTAATGCCATTTACTTCTACTGTGGGTGTATGATATTGATAGGTCAACATATACCACATGCGTGCATCTTGACCACTTAAAATGTACTAATTTTATTTTTACAATAATCAAATGGTACATTATCTAAAAGTGGAGGTCTATGAGTGGTTTGTCCCTTTGGTGGTGAACCCTTTGGGAAACCTTGTGCCACAGTGAAAAGATCAACTCTTGTTAAGCTAATAAAGAGCCTGAGCTCACATACTTTTAAGCGGGGTATGAATTATATTAAAAATTTTAAGTTTTAATAGAAAATTAATTTTTGATTTTATAATGATAAGATACAATTCTTAATACAACAAAACTAAAAATACAATAAAGTAAAGAGAGACTATTGGCGCACAATTTTTACGTGGTTCGACCAAACTCTAAAATAGGACTATGTCAAAGCCTAGCCACCCCTGGCTAGGAATCCAGTAAAGGCAAAATAGCTTACAAATAGTACTCTCCTATAAGTGGGTGAGTACAACCCCTACAACTATATGTACTCTCCTACAAAAAAGTGAGTACAACCCCAATATAAATTTTACAGCACAAATAAAAAAATACAAAATAATAAATTTTGATAAAATAAATCTCTCATAAATATACCAAGCTATCCAATTCAAAAAATGATCTCACAACTTATAAATGATCACTTACAACTTAAAAGTTTTGGCAAGATAAAGTGCTCACTTAATATTGATAAGAAATAATAAAATAAATATCTTAAAGTGATCTTACTAAGATGTTTATATTATTACAATTTGGAGACTAATATAAAAATGATTTCAAAATAAATTCACAATATTCTTTTGTTCAAGAAAATAAATTTCAGTAAGGAATAATTTATTATATTTTAACCAAAACAATACTTTCAATTTATGTAAATGATAATAAAATACTTTAATAAAATTAGTATATGATAGATCTAAGTTGGCTAGTAAGCTTTTAATTAAAAAAAAAGATATCTAGCAAATATGAAAATAATTTTAGCACAATAAATTAATTTGAAATGCCTTAAATATACTTCTAAAATAGATCTTAGAATAAATGAACTTTCAAAATAAGATTAGTGAAGAAATATTTCAAGAAACCAGAAGGAATTTGAACGAAGTTAAAAATTTTAACAAGTTGAAATAGATCTTACAAACTATTAGAAGAGTTTTTCACAAAAAAAAAATGATTGAGAAACTTTGATGTGAAAAATAATGTCCAAAGACAAATCCACCAAAAAGTATAAATTGGAAAGAATAAATAGATGGTGAAAATAGCTTGAACTACTAAAAAAGGATTAAGATAAATAAAAACAAACTCAAGTAATTTGAGAAAGCTTGCTTAGTTGATTATGTTGAAGCTTCCACACCAAGGATTTGATCTTGCAATATTTGGAGAACACTTGGATGGAAAATCTAAGAAATTTTCTCTTAGACTTGCTGGAAGGTTTTTGAATTTGAATGAGGAATGCTTTCATGAATAGAATGTGGGCTATTTATAGGAAAGAAGGTCATTTTGAATTATTTCAAAATAATATATTACTCTAACATCATGTTATCATCTAATAATTTAATATTCAATAAAAATATAATTTATATTAAATAAATATTAAATTCAAGTAGTGAAAATTTGGCTATTCAAATGGGCAAGTCAAAAATAATCAAATATGGCTCTTAATATTCTCAAAGCACGTAGCATGCATTCATTATTAAAATCAACTAATGTTCGAAAAGTCATAGTAAATTCAATTTTAATTAAATGTGGGTCATGTAATCTATCAAATTAAAGGAAAAAAAATCCAAGGAATCCATTGGAGAGGAAATCAGATATAAATTCCTTGATTATAAAATGACTTTGGATAAAATACAACATTTCACATATTTTTGTTAATTTTGAAATATGATATTTAAATATTATGATGTAATTTATATATAGTCATAAATATGATAGTTATCATATAACCTTCAAATTAAATTAAAATATTTAATTATATTAAGTAAATAAAATAATTACACACATAATTTATTATCAATTATTATTTTGACAATTCAAATGCTATATGAAACATATAATTAAATGTTAATTAAATAGAGGTTTATATAAATTAACCTCATTAAAATAATATGTTAATTTGTAAGCAAATTGATTCATGCCAATGAACTCATATGAATTTCTAAGATAGTTATAAATGCATATAACCTAAAATATTGTATCTTAAGCTTAACATTATCCATTTTGATTTATCTTTCATTCTTCTACTCTTGCAATTTCCTAAAAAATATTGTGAGATATATTGGATATGTAATTAGTAATTGATATATCTGAAACACATAAAAAGATTCATTAGAACATCCAAGCATTCATTTGTTATCATCAAAATTGATCGGATTGAACATGAGGCTGATTAAGCCAACAGGCAAATGGCACCACTTAAGAACCAAACATGGATCGGCCTAAGGCAAAAGATTCGAAGCCAAACTAGAAGAAATTTTTGGAAAATCAACATGAAACATCGAGAAGGAGAACGAAAAGAAAAGGGATTCAAGAATTGCCAAAGCTCGGGATGGGAAGGGGCCACGGGATGGGCTCAAGGATTTAGGTTTTTTTATTAGTTTTGTTTTTTTATTATTTATTATTTCTTAGTTTTTTATTATTGGTTTAGTTTTACTTATTATTGTGGGTTTAAGTTTAGTTTTTTTTTTAGTGATTATGAGTTTTCTTTTGGTATATTTGGGTTTTTCATTTATCTTTTAGTTATTAGGGGCTTTATTTTTGTTTTTCTTTTATTAATTTAGTTTTGGGGTTTAGGTTATTTTTATTAGTTTTAGTTTTATTTAGGTATTTTTATTATTTTTATTTTAGTTTTTTTTATTAGTAGGAAGGGAAGGGGTTTTAAGGTTTAGGTTTTTTTTAGTTTTATTAGTTAGGTTTTTATGTTTTATTTTATTTTATTTTTTAGTTTTTTTATTAGTTTTAATAGTTTTCATTTTTTTAGGGTTTAGGTTTTAGTTTTAGTTTTAGGGGAGGGGCTAGTTTTGTTAGTTTATTAGTTTATTAATTATTATTTAGGTTTTGTGTTTTTTAATTAATTTAGTTATTATTAATTTTAGTTTTTTTTTGGAGGGGGGCGGCGGTGGGGGAGTTTTGATTTTATTATTGGGATTAGGTTTAGTTTTTTTAAGGTTTAGGTTTTTTTTATTACTTCTAGTGTTTTAATTTTTTTAGTTTGGGGGTTTAGGGTTTAGGGTTTAGGATTGATTTTAGGTTTTAGGAATTATGGTCTAGGGTTTAGGATTTAGTATATAGGGTTTAGGATTTTTTTTTAAATTATGTAAACTGATAGGTTTAGGTTTATTTAGTTTATTCTATATTTTTTATTTAAGTTTATTTGTTATTTTTATTTAGTTTATTCTATTTACTTTATGTTTATTTATTAGTTTAGGTTTTTTATTTTAGTTTATTTTTTAGTTTAGTTATAATTTTTTAAGTTTAGGTTTTTTTTTTATTATTAGGTTTAAGGTTTAGGGTTTAGGGTTTAGGATTTAGGGTTGTATGGTTGAGGGTTTAGGGTTTAGGGTCTTAGGGTTTAGGGTCTCAGGGTTTAGAGTTTATGGTTTAAAATTTAGGGTTTAAGATTTAGTGTTTAGGGTTAGTTTTAGGGTTTAAGGTTCACAGTTTGTGTTTTTTATTTTATTTAGTTTTTATTTTTTTAAAAATTAAGTAAATTTGTAGGTTCATGTTTATTTAATATATGTTTTATTTATTTTAGTTTATTTTACTATTATTTTTATTTAAGTTTATTTTTATTTTTATTTAGTTTAGTTTACTTATTTTAGGTTTTTTATTTTAGTTTATTTTTGTATGTTTAGGTTTAGGTTTAGGTTTATTTTTTTAGTTTAGTTTTATTTTTATTTTATTTTTTAGGTTTAGGGTTTTTTATGTTTAGGTTTATGTATTTATTTTATTTTATTTAGGTTTAGGTTTTAGATTTTTATTTTATGTTAACTTTTAGGTTTTATTTTTTAGTTTAAGTTTAGGTTTAATTTTAGTTAAGTTTATTTTATTTTATTTAGTTTAGGTTTAGCTTTTATTTATTTTAGTTTAGTTTATTTGTGTTTAGGTTTAAGTTTATTTTATTTTTATTTTAAATTTATGTTTTTATTTATTTATTTTTAGGTTTATTTTTTAAGTTTAAGTTTTTTTAGTTTTATTTTATTTAGGTTTTAATTTTTTTAACAGTTTAGGTTTTATTTATTTTACTTTAGTTTTATTTTTTATTTTTTTATTTTATTTTCTATTTTGGTTTAGGTTTAGGTTTAGGTTTAGGTTTTAGTTTATGTTTTTATTTTATTTTTATTTAGGTTTTTTTATTTATTTTATTTTTAGGTTTTATTTAGTTTAAGTTTAGGTTATTAGTTTTTTAGGTTTTAGGGTTCAGGGTTTGGGGTTTAAGGTTTAGGGTTTAGGGGTTTTTTAGATTTTAGGTTTAGGGTTTAGGGTTTAGGATTTTAGTTTAGGGTTTAGAGTTTTCAATTTTTTAGAACAAATTATTATTTCTTCTTATCGATTTCATTATTTAACTTTTTAGACAATGACATAGTGAAAAGAGCATGCATGGAGAAAATCAAAACTCTATATAGAACCATCTCTACTTTGAATTGAAGTTATTAGTCATTCTTTTCTCCAATTTACCCTTTAGTGGGATCCACCATCATATCTCGATTTGTCCCTCTGATTAACCTCCATTTACCACCATAACCACCATTGATTTCACCTCCATATCCACCATTTGATTCCCCACCCCGTTTTTATTTTTTAGATCTAGATTATTTTACATTGATGTTCTTGCCCTCAAGGTTTTGCTTATTCTTAGGGTTTAGGTTTATTAAGTTTTAGGCTTTAGGCTTATTTTTTAATTTATGTAGTTACTTTAGGTTTAGGTTTAGGGTTTATAGTTTAGGGTTAGCATTTAGGGTTTAGGTCTTAGGGTTTACAGTTTAAGGTTTAGGGTTTAGGGTTTAGGGTTTACAGTTTAGGGTTTAGGGTTTTGGGGTTTATGCTTTTAGGGTTTAGGGTTTAGGGTTTAGGGTTTTTTAGGGATTAGGGTTTAAGGTTTAGGTTTAAGGTTTAGCATTTAGGGTTTATGGTTTTTTTTTAAATTATGTAAATCGGTTGGTTTATGTTTATTTAGTTTATCTTTTATTTATTTTAGTTTATTTTAATTTCTAATTTTATTTTTTTATTTTTATAAAGGTTAGTATATTTATTTTAGGTTTATTTATTTTAGTTTCGGTTTTTTTACTTTAGTTTATTTTTATGGATTTGGTTTGGCTTAGGTTTACTTTTTAGTTTATTTTTATTTATATTTTATTTTTTAGGTTTAGGTTTTATTATTTATTTTTTAGTTTAGGTTTAGGTTTTTATTTTATTTATTTAGGTTTAGGTTTTAGGTTTATTTTTAAGTTATATTTTTTTAGTTTAAGTTTTGGTTTGATTTTAGTTTATTTTATTTTATTTAGATTAGATTTAGGATTAGATTTAGGATTAGATTTAGATTTCATTTATTTTATATTAGTTTATTTTAGTTTAGGTTTTGGTTTATTTTATTTTTATTTTAGGTTTTGGTTTTTTTTTTAGTTTAGGGTTTACATTTTATTTTTTCTTTATTTTTAGGTTTATTTTTTAGGTTTAGGTTTTTATTGAATTTTTATTTTATTTTATTTTAGGTTTATTTTTTTTATTTTATGTTTAGTTTTTATTTCATTTAGGTTTTTTATTCTTAGGTTTATTTTATTTTTTTAGCTTAGTTTAGGCTTTTATTTATTTTATTTTAGTTTATTTTTTTATTTTATTTTATTTTATTTTTAGGTTTAGGTTTAAGTTATGTTTAGGTTTTATTTTAATTTATTATTTTAGTTTATCAATTTTAATTTTAGGTTTTATTTAGTTTAGGCTAAAGTTTTTAGGTTTATAGGATTTAGGGTTTAGTTTAGGGTTTCAGGTTTAGGGTTTAGGCTTTTAGGGTCTAGGGTTTAGGGTTAAGGTTTAGGGTTTAGGGTTTAATGTTTAGGCTTTAGGGTTTAGGGTTTTTAGGGCTTAGGGTTTGCGGTTTAGGGTTAGCTTAGGTTTTTGGTTTAGGTTTAGTTTAGAGTTTAGTTGTTTAGGTTTAGTTTAGGCTTTAAGGGTTAGGATTTTTAGGGTTTAGGGTTTAGGGTTAGTTTAGGGTTTAGGGTTTATGGTTTTTTGGTTTAGGGTTTTAAGTTTAGGGTTTAGGGTTAGGGTTTAGGGTTTAGTGTTTAGGTTTTATGGTTTAGGGTTTGTTTAGGGTTTAGTGTTTAGGGTTTTGTGTTTTTTAGGGTTTAGGGTTTAGGGTTAGTTTTAGGGTTTGGTGTTTTTGTTTGAAGAAAAATATCTAGTAAACTGGTCGGTTTAGGTGTATTTAGTTTATTAAGTTTATTTTTTATTTATTTTAGTTCTATATTTTTTAATTTGATTTAGTTTAATTTATTTATTTTAGGTTTATTTATTTTTATTTTGGTATTTTATTTTAGTTCATTTTTTATATTTAGGTTTAAATTTATGTTTATTTTATTAATTTAGTTTTTTTTAAGGTTTAGGTCTTATTTTTTATTTCTAAGTTTAGTTTTAGGCTTTTATTTTATTTTTTTAGCTTTGGGTTTTTCATTTTTATTTTAGGTTTATTTTTAGGTTTTAATTTTTAGTTTAGTTTCGGTTTATTTTTAATTTAATTTATTTTATTTAGTTTAGGGTTTAGGTTTAGTTTATTTTGTGTTTAGGTTTAGGTTTTATTTATTTTAGTTTCATTTATTTTAGTTTAGGTTTATGTTTATTTTATTTTATTTATTTTGGGTTTAGTTTTTTTTAGTTTAAGGTTTAGGTTTTATTTTTTTGTTTATTTTTAGGTTTATTCTTTTAGTTTAAATTTTTATTTTATTTTATTATAGGTTTAGTTTATTTTTATTATATGTTTAGGTTTTATTTTATTTATGTATTTTATATTTAGGCTTAATTTATTTTTTAGTTTAGTTTAAGTTTTTATTTTATTTTATTTTTAGGTTTAGGTTGAGGTTTCAATTTAGGTTTTTAATTTAGTTTATTTAGGTTTAGGTTTTTTTATTTATTTTATTTTTAGGTTTTATTTAGTTTAGATTTAGGATTTTAGATTTTTAGGGTTTACAATTTTTTGTTTAGGATTTAGCATTTAGGGTTTAGGGTTTGAGGTTTAGGGTTTAGGGTTTAGGGCTGTAGGTTTTAAGGTTTAAGGTTTAGGGTTTTGGGTTTTAGGGTTTTCGGTTTAGGGTTTAGGGTTTAGGGTTTAGGGTTTTAGGGTTTAAGGCTTAGGGTTTAGGGTTGTATGTTTAGGGTTTAGGGTTTAAGGTTTAGGGTTAGGATTTTATTTTATTTATTTTATTTTTTAAGGATTTAGGGTTATAGGTTTAGTGCTGTAGGTTTACGGTTTAGGATTAGTTTTAGTGTTTAGGGGTTAGGGATTAGTGTTTATGGTTTTGGATTTAGGGTTTACTATTTTTTTTAAATTACATAAATCGATAGGTTTAGATTTATTTAATTTATTTAATTTATTTATTTTAGTATATTTAATGTTTTACGTTTATTTTTTATTTTTATTTAATTTTGTTTATTTAGTTTAGACTTATTTATTTTAGTTTAGGTTTTTTATTTTAGTTTATATTTTAGGTTTAGGTTTAGGTTTATGTTTATTTTTTATGTCTAGGTTTTATTTTATTTTTTTTAGGTTTAGGTTTAGGTTTTTATTATAAATAAATAAATAAATATATATATATATATATATATATATATTTATTTATTTATATTTATATTATTTAGGTTTTAGGTTTCTATTTTAGGTTTATTTTTAGGTTTTATTTCTTTAGTTTAGGTTTACATTTATTTTTAGCTTATTTTACTTTATTTAGTTTAGGTTTAGGTTTAAGTTTAAGTTTTTTATTTTATTTTTATTTTTTTAGGTTTACATTTTAGGTTTATAATTTAGGTCTATTTTTAGCTATTATTTTTTAATTTAGGTTTTGGTTCATTTTTTTCCTTAGTTTAGGTTTTTATTTATTTTATTTTATTTTATGTTTTAATTTTTATTTTATTTTATTTTTAGGTTTAGATTTAGGTTTAGGTATAGGTTTAGGTTTTAGTTTAGGTTTTTATCTTATTTTATTTTTATATTTTGTATATGTTTAGGTTTATTTATTTATTTCATTTTTAGGTTTTCTTTAGTTTAGCTTTAGGTTTTTAGATTTTAGGGTTTAGGGTTTACGGTTTAGCGTTTAGGGTTTAGGGTTGTAGGTTAAGGGTTTAAGGCTTAGGATTTATGGTTTGTTTATTTTTCATTTTTCTTAAATTAAGTAAATTTGTAAGCTTAGGTTTATTTAGTTTATTTTTTATTTATTTTAGTTTATTTTATTATTATTTAGGTTTATTTTAATTTTTATTTAGTTTAGTTTATTTATTTTAGAATTATTTATTTTATTTTAATTTTTAGGTTTAGGTTTAGGTTTAGGTTTATTTTTTAGTTTAGTTTTATTTTTATTTTATTTTTTATGTATAGGTTTTTTTTTATTTATAGGTTTAGGTTTAGGTTTTTATTTTATTTTTTTAGGTTTAAGTTTTAGGTTTTTATTTTAAGTTTATTTTTAGGTATTATTTTTTAGTTTAGGTTTAGGTTCATTTTTAGTTTATTTTATTTGATTTAGTTTAGGTTTAGGTTTAGGATTAGTTTATTTTAAGTTTAGGTTTAGGTTTTATTTACTTTAGCTTAGGTTTAGGTTTATTTTAATTTTATTTTAGGTTTAGGGTTTTTTTCTTAGTTTAAGGTCTAGGTTTTATTTATTATTTATTTTAGGTTTATTTTTTTGGTTTAAGTTTTTATTTAGTGTTTATTTTATTTTATTTTAGGTATATTTTTTTAGGTTTAGCTTTTATTTTATTTAGCTTTTTAATTTTTAATTTGAGTTTAGGTTTTTATTTATTTAATTTTAGTTTAGTTAATATTTTCTATTTTATTTTGTTTTTAGGTTTAGGTTTAGGATTTACTTTGTGTTTTTATTTTATTTTATTTTTTATTTAATTATGGTTTAGATTTTATTTATTTATTTTATTTTTAGCTTTCATTTAGTTTAGGTTTAGGTTTTTAACTTTTTAGCATTTAGGGTTTAGGTTTTCATTTTTAGGGTTTTTTTAGGTTTATTTAGTTTATTTTATTTTTTAGTTTACATTTATGTTTATTTTTAGTTTATTTTATTTTATGTAGCTTAGGGTTTAGGTTTAGTTTATTTTAGGTTTATGTTTAGGTTTTATTTATTTTAGTTTAGTTTAGTTTAGTTTAGGTTTAGGTTTATTTTATTTTGTTTATTTTATTTTAATTTTAGGTTAAGTTTTTAATTTTATTCTAGCGTTTGTGTTTTATATTTGATTTGTTTTTAGGTTTTATTTTTAGGTTTATTTTTTAGGTTTAGGTTTTTATTTAGTTCTTATTTTATTTTATTTTAGGATCATTTTATTTTTATTTTATGTTTAGTTTTTATTATATTTAGGTTTTTTGATATTAGCTTTATTTTATTTTTTAGTTTTAGTTTAGGTTATTATTTTATTATATTTTTTATTTTATTTAGGTTTAGATTGTTTTTATTTATTTTATTTTTAGGTTTTATTTACTTTAGGTTTAGGTTTTTAGGTTTTTAGGGTTTAGGGTATATTGTTTAGGGCTTAGAGGTTAGGGTTGTAGGTTTAGGGATGTAGGTTTAGGGTTTATAGGTTTAGGGATGTAGGTTTAGGATTTAGGATTTACGGTTACTTTTATGCTTTAAGGTTTAGGATTTAAAGTTTAGGGGTTAGGTTTTTTTAAAAATTAAGTGAATAGGCAGGTTTAGGTTTATTTAGCTTATTTTCTATTCATTTTAGTCTATTTTATTTTTTATTTTTATTTAGATTTATGTTTTATTTTTATTTAGTTTAGATTATTTCATTTAGGTTTATATATTTTAGATTAGGTTTTTTATTTTAATTTATTTTATAGGTTTAGGTTTAGGTTTATGTTTATTTTTTTACTTTAGTTTTATTTTTATTTTATTATTTAGGTTTAGGTTTTATTTTTTATTTTTATGTTTAGGTTTAGGTTTTTATTTTATTTTTTTAGGTTTAGGTTTTAAGTTTATTTTTAGGTTTTATTTTTTAGATTAAGTTTAGGTTTATTTTTGTTTATTTTATTTTATTTAGTTTAGGGTTTAGGTTTATTTTATTCTAAGTTTAGGTTTAGGTTTGATTTATTTTAGTTTAGTTTATTTTAGTTTAGGTTTAGGTTTATTTTATTTTGTTTATTTTTGGTTTAGGTTTTTTTTTAATTTAGGGTTTAGGTTTTAATTTTATTTATTTTTATGTTTTATTTTTAGGTTTATTTTTTAGGTTTAGGTTTTTATTTAGGTTTTCTTTTATTTAATTTTATTTTAGGTTTATTTTATTTTTATTTTATTTTTAACTTTTATTTTATTTAGGTTTTTTATTTTTAGGTTTATTTTAATTTTTTTGTTTAGTTTAGGTTTTTATTTATTTTATTTTATTTTAGTTTTTATTTTTTATTTTGTTTTATTTTTACATTTAGGTTTAGCTTTATGTTATAGTTTAGGTTTTTATTTATTTATTTATTTTTTACTTAGGTTTAGGTTTTTTATTTATTTTATTTTTAGGTTTTATTTAGTTTAGGTTTCAGTTTTTAGTTTTTTATGATTTAGGGTTTGGTGTTTAAGGTTTGGGATTTTGGGTTTAGTGTTTAGGGTTTAGGGTTATAGGTTTTAGGGTTTTGGGTTTAGGGTTTAGGGTTTAGGGTTTAGGGTTTAGGGCATAGGGTTTAGGGTTTTAGGGTTTAGGGTTTTAAGGTTTAGGGTTTAGGGTTTAGGGTTGTAGGTTTAGGGTTCAAGGTTTAGGGTTTAGGGTTTTCTTTAATTTTTTTTTAAGTTAGGTAAATTATTAAGTTTAGGTTTATTTAGTTTATTTAGTTTATTTTTTATTTATTTATTTTTTTTTATTTCGGTTTATTTTTTATTTTTATTTACTTTAGTTTATTTTTGGAGTGTAATTTTAGTTCTAGAAGTTATTGTGCTAGTGTTCTGACATTAGGTGAACATGTCATTAAAATGCAAAATGTGAATGTTCTAGGAATGAACCTGGCTTATTGTGTGATAGAAAAGTACCACTTAAACTTAAGGGAAAATTTTATAAAATGGTGGTAAGACCTGCAATGATTTATGGTGTAGAATGTTGGCTAATAAAAGAGAAGCATGAGACTAAATTAAGTGTTGCAGAGATGAGGATGCTTAGGTGGATGAGTGGCTTTACTCTTTGAGATAAAAGCGAAATGTTTATTTTCGTGAAAAAGTTGGAGTAGCTCTAGTGGTAGATAAAATTTGAGAGAGTTACCTTAGATGGTTTGGCCACATAAAGCGTTGGCCGTCCAATGACCCGGTTAGGTGAGTAGATGCATTATAATTGCCTTATGTTAAGAAAGGTAGAGGTAGACCTAAAAAGACATGGTCAAGATGTATAAAAAATTAACTTAGTATACTTGAATTGAATGAATTTATTTGATAATAGTGATGGAGACAAAGGATTCATGTAGATCGATTAGTAATGACTTGTTGTTGTTTTCCTTATTTATTTTAATTTATTTATTTTATTTTAGTTTATTTTTTAGGTTTAGGTTCATCTTTTAGTTTATTTTTTATTTTTATTTTAATTTTTAGGTTTAAGTATTATTTTTATTTTTAGGTTTAGGTTTAGGTTTTTATTTTATTTTTTAGGTTTACTTTTAAGTTTTATTTTTTAGTTTAGGTTTAGGTTTATTTTTAGTTTATTTAATTTTATTTAGGGTTTAAGTTTAGGTTTAGTTTATTTTAGGTTTCAGTTTAGGTTTTATTCATAATAGTTTAGTTTATTTTAGTTTAGGTTTCGGTTTATTTTATTTTAATTTTAAGTTTAGGTTTTTCCTTAGTTTAGGGTTTAGATTTTATTGTCTATTTATTATTAAGTTTTATTTTAAGGTTTATTCTTTAGGTTTAAGTTTTTATTTAGTTTTTATATTATTTTACTTTAGGTTTATTTTATTTTTCTTTTAGGTTTCATTCTATTTTATATAAGTTTTTTATTTTTTTTGGTTTAGTTTATGTATTTATTTATTTTATTTTAGTTTAGTTTTAATTTTTTTTATTTTTAATTTTAGGTTTAGGTTTAGGTTACGATTTTACTTTAGGTTTTTGTTTTAATTTATTTTGGTTCAGTTTTTTATTTATTTTCTTTTTAGGTTTTATTTAGTTTGGGTTTAACTTTTTAGCTTTTTTAGGGTTAAGGGTTTAGGGTTAATTGAGGGTTTAGGGTTTAGGGTTTAGGGTTTAAGGTTTTTAGGGTTTACGATTTAGGGTTTAGGGTTTAGGGTTTTTAGGGTTTAGGGTTTAGGGTTCACGGTCTAGGGTTTAGGTTTTAGGTCAAGGGTTTAGGTTTTAGTTTAGGGTTTAGAGTTTTTGGTTTTTTTTAACAGAGAACAAATTCAGATTCAACATTTCTTATTTTCAATTTAACCCATCAAGTAACACACCAACTTTTCTAAGACACAAGCGATGACATAGATAAAAAATGAACATGCATAGAGCAAATCAAAACCACAGATAAGTAGAACCATCTCAGAACACCTTTCCATAGCGGATTGGATCAGTTCTTGGTTTCTAGTTCCCATCAGAATCACCCAACTCTCAGTGGCGGATCCACCATTATATCCCCAATCTCTCCCTCTGGCACCATGGTTGTAACCTGTCGCTCCTCCACCTCACTGAGCATCCTTTACCACCTCCATATCCACAAGCACCTCAGATCCCCACCACCACTATAATGTCGTCACCTCCACCTTTCCACCGTCTAGACTAAACTAGTTGGCAGTGATGTTCCTGTCAAGGTTCTTCCTATTCTTAGGGTTTAGGTTTAGGTTTAGTTTTAGGTTTATTAGGTTTTAGGGTTTAGGTTTTTTTCTTCATTTATTTAGTTACTTTAGGTTTAGGTTTAGGTTTTAGGGTTTAGGGTTTAGGGTTAAGTTTTAGAGTTTAGGGTTTAAGCTTTAGGGTGTAGGGTTTAGGATTTTATGGTTTATTCTTTTAGGGTTTAGGGTTTAGGGTTTAGTGTTTTTTAAGGTTTAGGGTTAGGGGTTGTAGGTTTAGGGTTTAGGGTTTAGGATTTTGGGTTTAGTAGTTTCCTTTAATTAAGTAAATTAATAGGTTTAGGTTTATTTAGTTTATTTATAATTTATTTTAGTTTATTTTATTTATTAATTTTTATTTAGGTTTATTTTTTATTTTTTTTAATTTAGATTATTTATTTTAGCTTAGGTTTTTTATTTTAGTTAATTTTTTAGGTTTAGTTTTAGGTTTACGTTTATTTTATAGTTGAGTTTTATTTTATTTTATTTTTCTTGGTTTAGGTTTAGGTTTTTATTTTATTTTTTTAGGTTTAGGCTTTAGGTTTTTATTTTAGGTTTATTTTTAGGTAATATTTTTTAGTTTATTTTATTTTTTTTTAGTTTAGGTTTAGGTTTAGGTGTAGTATATTTTATATTTAGTAGTAGGTATTCTTTATTTTAGTTTAGATTATTTTAGTTTAGGTGTAGGTTTATTTTATTTTTATTTTAGTTTTAGGTTTTTTTTTTAGTTTAGGGCTTAAGTTTTATTACTTATTTATTTTTAGGTTTTATTTTTAGTTTTATTTTTTATGTTTATGTTTTTATGTAGTTTTTAATTTATTTTATTTTATTTAATTTTAGGTTATTTTATTTAATTTTAGGTTTAGTTTTTATTTTATTTAGGTTTTCTATTTTTAAGTTAGTTTATGTTTTTATTTATTTTATTTTAGTTTAATTTCCATTTTTTTCTTTTTAGGTTTAGGTTTTAGTTTAAGTTTTAGTTATGTTTTTATTTTATTTATTTTATTTTGGTTTATGTTTTTTTATTTATTTTATATTTAGGTTTTATTTAGTTTAGGTTTAGGTTTTTAGCTTTTTAGGGTTTAGAGTTTAGGGGTTAGGTTAGGTTTTTATTTAGGTTTACTTTTCACTTTTATTTTTCAGTTTAAGTTTAAGTTTATTTTTAGTTTATTTTATTTTATTTAGTTTAGGGTTTAGGTTTAGTTTATTTTAAATTTATGTTTAGGTTTTATAAAGTTTAGTTTAGTTTATTTTAGTTTAGGTTTAAGTTTATTTTATCTTGTTTATTTTATTTTATTTTTATTTTTGGTTAAGTTTTATTTTTAGTTGAGTGTTTGGGTTTTATTTTTTATTTATTTTTAGGTTTTATTTTGAAGTTTATTTTTTAGGTTTAAGTTTTCATTTAGTTTCTATTTTATTTTATTTTAAGTTTATTTTATTTTTATTTTATGTTTAGTTTTTATTTTATTTAGCTTTTTTATTCTCAGGTTTATTTTATTTTTTTTACTTTAGTTTTAGTTTTTATTTATTTTATTTTAGTTTTTTTTATTTCATTTAGTTTTTAGGTTTAGGTTTTAGTTTAGTATTTTATTTTGTTTTATTTTATTTTTTAATATTATGTGGTTTAGGATTTTTTAATTATTTTATTTTTAGATTTTATTTACTTTTTAGATTTTTAGTGTTAGGTGAGTTAGGTGTGGTATGGAGGTGTAGTAGGGTAGGGTGGGTTTAGAGCCTTGTGGTTTAGGATTTTGAGGTCACTAGAGCCTGTTTTAAAGTTTAGTGATCAGCTTTTGGTTTTAGGGTTTGTGGGTTATGGTTTGGATCAGCAGGTTTTTAGGTTTAAGGTTAGGGTTAGAACAGGGCTGGTTTAGGGTTTAAAGTTTGGCCTAACTGTGGTAGTGGTTAGATTAGGGTTAGGGTGTGATTTGGGTGAGTTTAAGGTCTTTAAAGCCTGGTGGGTTTTAGTGTTGGGTTTCTTAGGGTCTCAGGTTTAGGTTGATCCTTAGTTTTAGGCTTTAGGGTTTAGGGTTTAGGGTTTAGGGTTTAGGATTTAGGATTTAGGCTTTACGCTTTAAGGTTTAAGCTTTTTTCAGTTTATTTTTTAATTATTCAATTTAATTTAATTTTTTATTTTTAATTAGATTTATTTTTTATTTTTATTTTATTTATTTTTGGTTAATTTATTTTAGTTTAGGTTTCTTATTTTAGTTTATTTTTTAGGTTTAGGTTTAGGTTTATGTTTATTTAATAGTTTAGTTTTATTTTTATTTTATTTATTAGGATTAGGTTTTATTTTTTATTTTTAGGTTTAGTTTTGGGTTTTTATTTTATTTTTTTTAGGTTTAGGTTTTAGGTTATTATTGTAGGTTTATTTTTGGGTTTTATTTTTTAGTTTAGGTTTAGTTTTAGTTTATTTTACTTTATTTATATTAGGGTTTAGGTTTAGTTTATTTTTGGTTTAGGTTTTGGTTTTATTTATTTTAGTTTAGTTTAGTATAGTTTAAGTTTAGGTTTATTTCATTTTGTTTATTTTAGGGATAGGTTTTTTTTAGGTTAATGTTTATGTTTTATTTTCTATTTATTTTTAGGTTTATTTTTCAGTTATTTATTCTTCTTTTTTTAATTTTATTTTTAGGGTTTAGGGTTTATTGTTTAGGTTTTAGGTTTAGGATTCAGTGTTTAGTTTAGGCCTTAGGGTTTTTGCTTTTTTTATTAAATATAGTACAAATTTAGATTCAACATTTCATTTTTTTTATTTCATCAACTAAGTAACACACCAAGTTTTCTAATACACAAGCTACAACATAAATAAAAAATGAGCATGCATAGGTTTTTAGATTTTAGGGTTTAGGGTTTGGGGTTTGGGGTTTAGGGTTTAAGGTTTAGGTTTTAGGGTTTAAGTTTTAGGTATAGGGTTTAAGTTTTAGTTTAGGGTTTAGGGTTTAGGGTTTATGGTGTAGGGTTTATGGTTTTTTTTAAACAAAGAATAAATTCAGATTCAACATTTCTTCTATTTGATTTCATCATCCAAGTAGCACCCCAAGTTTCCTAAGACACAAGAGATGAGATAAACCCTAAAAATGTGCACCAATAGAACAAATGAGCACCATCAAAAAATGACACCACCATCATATCTTCGATCTATCCCTCCACCACCACCACGACTACAACCTCTGTCACTCCTCTCACATCCATAACCACCACTGCTCTGACCACCACCTCCATATCCACCATCACCTATAAATCCCCCACCACCACTGCAATAACCACCGCCTCCACCTTCACCTCAACCACCAAATCTAGACTGAGCATAGTTGACGGTGATGTTCTTGCCATCAAGGTTCTACCCATTCTTAGGGTTTATGGTTAGTTTAGAGTTTAGGGTTTAGGGTTAGTTTAAGGTTTAAGGTTAATTTAGGGTTTAGGGGTTTTATGATTTAGGGTTTAGGATTTAGGGTTTAAGGTTTAGTGTTTAGGGTTTTAGGGTTTAAGGTTTAGGGTTTAAGTTTATAGGCTTAGGGTTGTAGGTTTAAGGTTTAGGTTTTAGGGTTTAGGTATAGTTTTAGGGTTTAGGGTTTAAGGTTTATGGTTTAGTATTTAGGGTTTAGGATTTTTTTAAAAAAATTTAGTAAACCTATAGGTTTAAGTTTATTTAGTTTATTTCTTATTTATTTGAGTTTATTTTAATTTTAATTTTTATTTATGTTTGTTTTTTTATTTAGTTTAGTCTAATTATTTTAGGTTTATTAATTTAATTTAGATTTTTTATTTTAGTTTATTTTCGTTAGTTTATTTTTGAGTTTTATTTTTTTATTTTATTTCTTAGGTTTAGATTTTATTTTTTTATTTTTAGGTTTAGGTTTAGTTTTTTATTTTATTTTTTTAGGTTTAAGTTTTAGGTTTTTATTTTAGGTATAATATTTGGTTTTGTTTTTCAGTTTAGGATTATGTTTATTTTTAGTTTACTTTATTTTATTTACTTTAGGATTAGTTTAATTTATGTTTAGGTTTAGGTTTTATTTATTTTTGTTTTTTTTATTTTAGTTTAGGATTAAGTTTATTTTATTTTGTTTAATTTATTTTTATTTTAGGTTTAGGCTTTTTTTTAATTTAGGGTTTAGGTTTTATTTTTTATTTATTTGTAGGTTTTACTTTTAGATTTATTTTTTAGGTTTAGGCTTTTATTTAGTTTTTGTATTATTTTAATTTAAGTTTATTTTATTTTTTATTTTAGGTTTAGTTTTTATTTTATTTAGGTTTTTTATTTTATAGTTTAGGTTAGGTTTTTATTTATTTTATTTTATTTTCATTTTAGTTTTAAGTTTAAGTTTAGGTTTAGGTTTTAGTATGTTTTTATTTTATTTTATTATTTTATTCTATTTTAGTTTAGGTTTAGGTTTTAGAGCCTTAGGGTTTAGAGCTTAGGGTTTAGGGTTTATTTAGGGTTTAATGTTTAAATTTTAGGGTTTAGGCTATAGGTTTAGGGTTTAAGTTTTAATTTAGGGTTTAGGGTTTTTTTTCTTAATAGGGAACAAATTCAGATTCAACATTTCTTCTTTTCGATTTCATCAACCAATTAGCACCCTAAGCTTTCTAAGACACAAGTGACAACATAGATAAAAAATGAGCACCCATAGAGCGAATCAAAAATCCTAGATAAGTACAACCATTTCTACACTAAAGACACAATTTCATAAGGATCGATAATCGCTCATCGCTTTCTCCAATTTCGACGTAACCACCCCGCCTTTTGAGTACTGGGATCTGCCATCATATCCCCGATCTCTCCCTTCGCCACCATCACGGGTGTAAGTTTTTTCGCTGCTCTCACATCCATAACCACCACTGCTCTAACCACCACCTCCATATCCCCCAGCACCTCCAGATCCCCCACCACGACTATAATAACCACCAGCTCCACCTTCACCTCCACCGCTAGATCTAGACTGAGCCTAATTGTTGGTGATGTTCTTGTTGTCAAGGTTTTGCCCATTCTTAGTGTTTAGAGTTAGTTTATGGTTTAGAGTTTAAGGTTAATTTAGGGTTTAGGGTTAGGGTCAGGGTTTCATTTAGGGTTTGGGGGTTTAGGGTTTAGAGTTTAGGGCTTTAAGGTTTCGGGTTTAGGGCTTAGGGTTTAGGGTTTAAGGTTGTAGGTTTAGGATTTAGGGTTTAGGGTTAGTTTTAGGATTTAGGGATTAAGGTTTAGGATTTAGGTTTTAGGATTTTTTTAAAAAAATTAAGTAAACGAGTAAGTTTAAGTTTATTTAGTTTACTTATTATTTCTTTGAGTTTATTTTATTTTTATTTTTATTTAGGTTTATTTTTATTTTTATTTATTTTAGTTTATTTATTTTAGGATTATTTATTTTAGTTTAGGTTTTTTATTTTAGTTTATTTTTTTTGTTTATGATTATTTTTTAGTTGAGTTTTATTTTTATTTTATTTTTTAGGCTTAGGTTTTATTTTTATTTTTTTAGGCTTAAGTGTATGTTTATATTTTATTTTTTTAGGTTTAGGTTTTAGATTCATTTTAAAGTTTTATTTTTTAGTTCATGCTTATGTTTACTTTTAGTTTATTTTATTTTATTTAATTTAGGTTTAAGTTTTGGTTTAGTTTATTTTAGGTTTAGGCTTAAGTTTTATTAATTTTAATTCAGTTTATTTTAGTTTGGGTTTTTTTAGTTTAGGGTTTAGGTTTTATTTTTTTATTTATTTTTAGGCTTTATTTTATTATTTATTTTTTAAGTTTAGGTTGTTATTTAGTTTTTATTTTAGTTTTATTTTGCATTTAGTTTTTTTATTTAGGTTTTTTATTCTTAGGTTTACTTTAATTTTAGTTTAGTTTAGGTTTTATTTTATTTTATTTTAGTTTATTTTATTTTATTTTTAGGTTTAGGTTTTGGTTTTAGTTTACATTTTTATTTTATTTTATTTTATTTATTTTATTTAGGTTTCAATTTTTTATTTATTTTTTTAGGATTAATTTAGTTTAAGTTTAAGTTTTTAGGTTTTTAGGGTTTAGGGTTTAAGGTTTAGAGTTTTAGGGTTTAGCGTTTTAAGGTTTAGGGTTGGGTTTAGGGTTTAGGGTTTAGTGGTTAGGGTTTACGGTTTTGGGTTAGCTTTGGGTTTAGGGTTAGTTTAGGGTTTAGGGTTTAAGGTTTAGGGTATGTCGGCTTAATGAGCCTCATGTTCAATCTGATCAATTTTGATGATAACAAACGAATGTTTGGATGTTCTAATGAATGTTTTTATGTGTTTCAGATATATCAATTGCTAATTACATATCCAATACATCTCACAATATGTTTTAAAAAATTGCAAGAGTAGAAGAATGAAAGATAGATCAAAATGGATAATGTTAAGCTCAAGATACAATATTTTAGGTTATATGCATTTATAACTATCTTAGAAATTCATATGAGTTCATTAACACAAATCAATTTGCTCACAACATAACATATTATTTTAATGATATTAATTTATATAAATCTCTATCTAATTAGCATTCAATTATATGTTTTGTACATAGCATTTGAATTGTCAAAATAATAAATGATAATAAATTATGACTATTAAGTGTAATTATTTAATTTACTTAATATAATTAAATATTTTAATTTAATTTGAAGGTTATATGATAACTAATATATGTATGATTATATATAAATTATATCATAATATTTAAATATCATATTTCAAAATTAACAAAAATATGTGAAATTTTATGTTTTAGCCAAAGTCATTTATAATCAAGGAATTTATTTCTGATTTCATATCCAACAAATTCCTTGGATTTTTTTTCTTTTAATGTGATAGGTTACATGTCCCACGTTTGATTAAAATTGAAATTATTATGACTTTTCAAATATTAGCTGATTTTAATAATGAATGCATGCTACATGCTTTGAATATATTAAGATATTTATTATTTTGACTTGCCCATGTGCATAGCTGAATTTTGGCTGCATAAATTTAATATTTATTTAATATAAATTATATTTTTATTGAATATTAAATTATTAGATGATAACATGATGTTAGAATAATATATTATTTTGAAATAATTCAAAATGACCCTCTTGCCTATAAATAGCTCTCATTCTCTTCATGAAAGCATTCCTCATTCAAAATTCAAAATCCCTCCAGTAAATCTAATGGAAAATTTCTTAGATTTTCCTTCCAAGTGTTCTCCAAATATTGCAAGATCAAATCCTTGGTTTGGAGCTTCAACATCTTCAACTAGGCAAGCTTTCTCAAATTACTTGAGTTTGTTTTCTTGATCTTAATCCTTTTACAGTTGTTCATGCTATTTTCACCATCTATTTATTCTTTCCAATTTATACTTTTTGGTGGATTAGTCTTTGGACATTATTTTTCACATCAAAGTTTCTCAATCATTTTTTTATGATAAGTTCTTGTGATAGTTTGTAGGATCTATTTCAACTTGTTGAAATTTTTAACTTCCTAAAAATTTCTTTTGGTTTCTTGAAATATTATTTCACTAGTATTATTTTGAAAGGTCATTTATTCTTAGATCAATTTTAGAAGTATATTTTAAGCATTTTAAAATAAATTATTGTGCTGAAATTATTTTCATATTTGCTGGATCACTCTTTTTAATTAAAAGCTTACTAGCCTACTTAGATCTATCATATACTCATTTTATTTAAGTATTTTGTGATCATTAGCTTTAATTGAAAGAATCTTTTTGGTTAAAATAAAATAGTTTATTCCCTGAAATTTATTTTATTGAAAGAATATTATGAATTTATTTTGAAATAATTTTATATTAGTATAATTGTAATAACATAAACATCTTAGTAAGATCACTTTAAGATATTTATTTTATTATTTCTTATCAATATTAAGTGAGCATTTTATCTTGCCAAAAATTTTAAGTTGTAAGTGATCATTTATAAGATGTGAGATCATTTTTTGAATTGGATAGCTTGGTATATTTGTGAGAGATTTATTTTATCAAAATTTATTATTTTGTAATTTTCTTTTTGTTCTATAAAATTTATATTGGGGTTGTATGCCTTGTAGAGAGTACATATTATTGTAGGGTTGTACTCACTGCTATAAGAGAATACTATTTGTAAGCTATTTAAATTTAGTGGATTCCTAGCTGTGGCTAGTGGACGTAGCCGCTTTGGAGTTTGATCGAACCAAAGAATTGTATCTGTCATTATAAATCTTGGGTGCTATAAAATGTGGGGTTTAGGGTTATGGTTAGGGTTTAGGATTTAGGATTTAAGGTTTAGGGTTTAGTGTTTAGGGTTTAGGATTTATAGTTTAGGGTTTCAGATTTAGGGTTTAGGGTTTTTTATGGTTTAGGGTTTAGGGTTGTAGGTTTAGGGTTAGTTTTCACATTTAGGGTTTAGCATTTATGATTTAGGGCTTAGGGTTTAGGGTTTTTTTTTAAATTATTTTTTTTTTAAATTAAGCATACTAGTAGGTTTAGATTTATTTAGTTTATTTAGTTTATTTTTTTATTTATTTTAGTCTATTTTGTTTTTTATTTTTATTTTATGTTTTATTTTATGTTTATTTTATTTTATTTATTTTAGTTTATTTTTTAATGTTTATGTTTATTTGGTTTAGTTTTTATTTATTTAGGTTTTTATTTTATTTTTTTTAGGTTTTATTTAGGTTTATTTTAATCTTTTAGTTTAAGTTTAGGTTTTTAGATTTTATTTATTTAGTAGGTTTTAGTGTTATTTGGTAGTTTAGGTTTATTTATTAGATATGTTTTGTGCATTTTAAGTACATTTTAGCTTAGTATTTTATTTGTTTAGGCTTTTTGGCTGGTGTGGATTTAGGTTAGGGTAGGGTTTATTTAGGGTCAGGGTTTAGGGTGGTGGCTCAGATTTAGGTTGGGTAGGGTTGGTAGGGTAGAGTTTAGGGTTTAAGGTCTCATGTTTAGATTTATGTTTAGGGTCTGCCAGATGGTTTAGTGTTTAGGGTTGCAGGGTAGGGTTTAGGGGTTTTTAAATCAAACCTAGGTTTATTATTTATTTTATTTTATTTATTTTTTGATTTTTTATTTTTTATTTATTTATTTTATTTATTTATTTTAGGATTTTATTTTGTTTATTTTTAGGTTTAGTTTAGGTTTAGTTTATATTTTTAATTATTTTTATTTTATTTTATTTTATTGGTTTAAGTTTTATTTTTATTTTAAGTTTACGTTCTATTTTATTTTATTTTAGGTTTATTTAGTTTTTTTTAGTTTAGTTTAGGTTTATTTTAGTTTATTTTATTTTATTTCTTTAGAGTTTAGGTTTAGTTTATTTAGGTTTAGGTTTAGGTTTTATTTATTTTAGTTTAGGTTTATGTTTTATTTTTTATTTATTTTTTGATTATTTTTTTGGTTTATGTTTTTATTTAGATATTATTTTATTGTATTTTACATTTATTTTATTTTTATTTTACGTTTAGTTTTTATTTTATTTTGGTATTTTTATTTATGGGTTTATTTTATTATTTAGTTTAGTTTTATTTTATTTATATTTAATTTAGTTTTAATTTTTATTTTATTATATTTTTAAGTTTAGTTTTAGGTTTTAGTTTAGGTTTTTATTTTTTTATTTTTTTATTTTATTTAGGTTTAGGTTTATTTATTTATTTTATTTTTAGGTTTTATTTAGTTTAGGTCTAGGTTTTTAGGTTTTTAGTGTTTAGGATTTTGTGTTTTGGGTTTAGGGTTTTGGGTTGTATGTTTTAGGGTTTAGGGTTTAGGGTTTGGGTTTAGGGTTTTTAGGTTTTGGGTTTAGGGTTTAGGGTTTAGCTTTTAGGTTTAGGGTTCAAGTTTTAGTTTATGGTTTAGGGTTTTTGGTTTTTTTTTAATAGAGAACAAATTTAGATACAATATTTCTTCTTTTTGATTTCATCAACCAAGTAACAAACATGGGAAGTGAGGTAATCAAATGACATTTTGGGGCTAGCTAAAGCCTCATGTTCCTGGGATGTCTAGACTATATACCCATTACCATTCAATCTTATATAAATTAACACATGAATATAGGAAATAGAGCTCAACATTCATGCACTTAAGCTATAAGAATATGCATTTGTTATGTATTTATAACTAGCATCATAACACATATTATTATTCATTTATAAGCTTTTGAAAAATACATTTGTATTTAATAGTGATAATAGCCACGCATATATTGAATTAAATCAACACATGCAAGCTTACATAAAAGAAATCCATTTTATTTTACTTGATTTTGAAAGATGGATGCATGAATTCAAATGACATACCAAATTCAACATGATTGGAAAGAGGACAATCAAATATAAGCGTGTGATTCATTTAACCAAACTAGTTCTTAAGGACTATCAAATCAAATAAGATTATTTAAAGCAAACCAAAGCTTCTTTATTAATTAAGTTTTCAATTTGATTTGATTCAAAGAGGAGAAGAGAAATCTTTACATGTTGATTTAAACCCATTCCCACATTAGTGATTTGATTTAATTTAAGGAAATGTAACTAAGTTGATTTTATGGGTTAATTAAGTTGAACGTTTAATTAGATAAATTTATTACCCTTACCTATGTCACTTTAAAGTAATTAACGAAATAATTATGAGCCAACATGATATGCATAGAAAATAAACTTTCAATGATCCTAGGAAATAAAAGGGGCCTAATGCAATTGGCTCATGATTAATAGTTAATTAGATTAAGAAACTTAATTAATTACTCTTATGGTTTTCCTACACATGTGGACTAAACATAATTTCATTAAACTCCTTTAGGTTATTAAACACCTAAAGATCTACCCCATGATTTAATTAATTAAGGTATGATGTGATTATGATTTCAATTTGATTAAGTGATTTAATTAATTAGTAAAATCTTAATTAATTTCATTTTAAAATAGGGTGAAATAAACTTAGGGAAAGGAGTCTCAACCCTATTCCTTAGTTCACTTACTGTTGAATAATCATTGATAAACTTAATTAACAAATTCAATACTGTTCATGGGATTAATTAATCATTAATAAACTTAAAAGAGAAGTTAAGGTTTAATTAGTCAATTTTCTTAATTAAGTGAGCAATAAATCCCAAAAACATCATGGCAAGCAGAGGTCATCCCATTAAATTAATCCACAAAATTTAGGATTAATTTCTTAAGTAATTAAGGAGTAATTATTCTAATAAATTTTGTAATTAAACTTAATTAAACATTAATTACTATTCAAAATTAGTTAATATCATTTTTCATTAATTATCCTATGAAATACCATTAAAATTAGTATTTATTTGATTTTATTTAATTTCCCTATGATTTTTTTTATGATTTTTAGAAGTTTCAACCATTAAAAATGATTAATTAAGCATAATAAAAGCCTAATATTGTTTGCACTACGTGACATGCTGATGCGGCGCACTTCCCATGTGGCACCGTGAGAATGGCTAATTAAAACTTATT
This sequence comes from Cymbidium sinense, assembly GCA_021442155.1. Classification (NCBI taxonomy): domain Eukaryota; kingdom Viridiplantae; phylum Streptophyta; class Magnoliopsida; order Asparagales; family Orchidaceae; genus Cymbidium; species Cymbidium sinense. The sequence goes on along the minus strand of CM038215.1, from coordinate 276,161,493 downwards.
CGACTCACTGTCTATGTGGCAGATGTGGATGCGCTTTCTCGTCTGTGGTCTGATCTAATATCGGATGACTACGATTAATCCCACAACTTAATAAGATTAAATCAGATCGATCTAGCAAAATTATCATGACAGTCCATTCCGATCACGCTGAATGGATGGTGTGTGATCCAACATCACACGAGTGAGGGAGAAGGGAGTCTATCCGCCAATGCTCACTTGATCCCAGCTTACCTGAGCTTGGATCAATTCCAAAAGGATCCCACACCTTCATGACATCGATCAGAGGGGATCCAATGGCCAAGATCACACGAGATGCAAGTTTTCTTCAAAAATGCCAAACCATTTTTGCCTAAGGATCAATTTTTGAAGCATACCTCACCGGATCTCAAGATCGTTGACTCGAAAGATAGATAAAGCTTCATCTAGTGGAGATGAAGCCCTGTTGAGCAGGAATTAGATCAATTCCTCGACGTTCGCTTGAAAGGCCACAAAATAATGATTTGGAGCTCAGCTTTGATGGAAGTCTCACCTTCGGTGCTCGAGAAGCTTGCGAAATGATTCATTTTTACTCGACAAAACCTAGGGAAGGTGCATGCAAAGTTAATTTGAGTTTGATGGAGAAATGGGGAAGTTAGGTCAGAAATGGGAGTGTCCTATTTCGTGATGGATGAGTATGGCATTTTTCGATCGACGAACTAGCTTGAGAGCTTAAAAAATTGAACTAGCAGCTCATCTTGGGTAACTAGGGCTTTGAGGAATGATTTTTGTGTGTATTTGAGTGAAAATGAAGGGGTGTATACCCCCTTCATCTTGATCAGATGGTGGGATTAGCTTCTAGTGGCCATCTGGCCATCTCAGGGAGTCATGGGTGGCAGGGAGGAGGTAAGTTGGCTCGGCTTGGTTGGTTGAAGGTTTAGAGGTGGCTGCCAAGGAGGAATCATGGGAGTCCTATGGGTTTCAAATCTGCCAATGGGGAGGGTGACATGATTTCACCTCCCATGGGTCATGGCTAACCCAACCACCCTTTGGTCTAGTTGGTCTATGTCTTAGGTGCCTAGGTGGACCATTGGGAGAGTACCAAGTGGCCAAGGAATGGAAATGACCACTTACATGGGTGATTTGTCTCATGTGATGCCCTTGACCCAAGGGTAGAATGATCATTTGGCATTGGATTTAATTTGGGTAGATTTGAAATGAGCCAAAACTGGGTTAGCCTAAATTTCAAGTCAATTGGAGTTGATTTGGTTAGGTTTGGCTCAATTTGACTCAATTAGGTTAAATTGGGTCAAACCAAGGGTTAGATCAACTTTATATGATCATTTAGGATGTTTTGGTTCAACTGGTTTGGCTCAGTTTAGCTTAGATTTTATTTTGGCTCATTTGAATTCATTTGGGTCAAATGGGTTAAGTTGATCGATTTAACCAAATTGGCCAAATTGGCTTAGGATTGGTGTTGGCTTGGGTTTAGTTGACCAATTGAAGATGATTGTAGGCTTTAGTTTCAATTAATTTGGATTTAGTTTTATTTAGGCTAACTTGAATCTTTAGCTCAATTTAGGCTAAGTAGGTCAATTGGGTTCAACTTGGTCCAATCATGGCTTTGGTAAAGTTCAACAATCAATTTGGAATGAACTTGAGTCATTAATTTCAATCAATTTGGTTTATATTTTGATTTGACCCAATTTGGTCTTCTAGGTCAATTTGGGTCAACTTGGGTCAAGAGGGCCAATTGGGTTTGGTTTGACTCAATTGAAGGCCAAGTCATATTCAAATATTAATTTTGATTTGGTATGAATCATTGGTTTCAAGGGATTTAGCTTAGTTGCAATTTGGCTAGTTTGGGTTCATATAAAGTTGACTTGTTTGACTATTGTGATAATTGATCAACCTAGGGTGATCAATAATCATGATGAGAGGTTTTGATGGGCTTGGTTCAATCCAATTTGGGTAGGATTAGAACGTGGCTCAAATAGGTCAAATTGGCCATTTTGGGTCAAGTGGACCAATTGGGTTTAGTTGGCTTGATTTTGGGTTGACTTTGATTTAGTTGAGTTTATATATGGATTTGGGATTGATATATAAATTCAATTGTAATTAGCTTGGGTTCAAATGGGTTTTGGTTCATTTGAACATTTCAAGTCAAAAGGGTTAAGTTGGGTTTGACTTGGGTCAATTTTGGTTTGGCTTTATGATTGTATATTTCATTTATATTGGTGACTATGGTTGAATGTATGATTGATTCATGAGAAAATCAATTCAATTTGGGTTTTGTAATGAAGGAATTTGGCTAAGTCAATGGAGTTGGGTCATGTATTTAGGTTTGGATTTTGATTTGGTTTGATTTAGTTTTGATGATTTAAAATGTATATTTTATTTGTGAGAAAATCAATTGAGTTTGATTTGGATTAATATTTGGCTAAGTCCATGGGTTAGGTCATATGGCTTAGGAAGGGTTTTGATTTAATTTGATTTAGTTTGATTTACTTTTGATCATTTGAATGTAGATTTGATTCATATTTAGGAAGATGATTGAAGATATAAATTTATTATGAGAAAATCAATTGATTTTGGATTGATTTGGATTAAGATTTGGCTAAGTCCATGGGATAGGTAATATGGCTTAGGAAGGGTTTTAAGGTTGGATTTGATCATGGGATTCAATCATTTGGTTTTGGAATTTGGGTTTGGATTTAGATTTGAATTTGATGTTTGAACTGAACTTGAGGTTTGGTTTGAGATGGTGAACATGGATTGGATTTGGGTTGTAGGGTAGGTGGATTATCCTAACCCCCATAGGCATAATAATCCTATAGTTAACCCTTCTAAGTCTTTAGGCTTAAGTTAATTTACCTAATTGTTAGAAGTGTTTTATGACTAGGGAAGTCTTAGTGTCTAGAAGTCTCCTAAGTCTAAGATGGGAAGATTGAATCCACAGTCCAGAAGTGAGGTCAACAATCCTTAGGCTCCATAGTGTTGCCCTTAGAGATAGATGATTAGAAGACCGAAGCCAAGTTTCACATTATAGACTCGGATACATCTTTTAACGATTTGTTTGGAAGACTATGCATACATGAGAACAACATAGTTCCATCCTCTCTACATCAGTGTATGAAGTTTATGAGACGTGGGATTATCTATTGTGTCAAAGGAGATCTCAAGTTATTTACAGTTCATGAGGTTGACATATATGAGGATGCAGCTTACTACCTCCCTCAAAATCAACAAGTCTATTCTTACGAACTTGGCCGAAGTTTAAAAATAAAAAAAGAAAAAGAAAAAGAAAAAGAAATAGAAAAAGAAAAAGAAAAGAAAAGTGAAAATGAATAAGAAAATAAAAGGGAGCGGAAATAAACTTGGAGGAGGAAGTGAAGCATGACATTAAATTCCATTCATTCGAACGTATGGGTATGACGACCTGACCTACACTAAGCAAAGGAAGAGGCCCATTGAGAGGCAGTCTTAGGGGTGGAAAACCTCTTTATTGGCCACCCAATAGAAGATATGTCCCAACTACTACGAGTAGACCTGTTATCCACATAGACTTAGAATCTAGTTCATAGGATGAACCTTAAATGGGTAACACACCAGCCAGCTCTTCTCAGGAGTAGGTTCCCTTGGAGGTGAATCTTGAGCCAAATAGCAATGAAGACCAGCCTCCAAACTAAAGCATAAGTGTATCCAAGTCTATATGTGAAATAGTTAGGCATCAGTTGGGAATCTTAGCTCTAACCCCACTTTCCTCTCAAAAAGTTAAGGGTTTGGTAGTTAAGCCCCTAAGTCATCCATAGTGTGAAGACTGAGGTTCAAGGAACATCATCCTCAAATCATGAAATTGATGTAGAACTTGAGGATGATTCATATAAAGATTTAATAGATTTACCTTTTGATTGGTACTTGTCTTGTGTTCATAATTTAGCAAAGAAAGGGTTAATCCCAAATACTTGGTCAAAGCATAGGTCAGACTATTTTGAAAGAATAAGGAAGAACAAATGCAAAGCTCTCAATCAAGGTTGAGACTAAAATTTGGTATAGTGGGTCTAGTCAATGATGATAATTATTTCTTAGTGATCACCAATCATTTAGAATCAGATAGGTTCTTTTCAAATCACATTAACTCATATGAGGAGCTATGCTTAGAAACTTCAGATGATCCAAATGATTTTGAAGTAGAAAATGCACAGCTAGAGCTCAAAGAAGAGATCAAGTCAACTATCGATGACCTCAAGAAAATCGACTTAGGAACTAAAGAAGATCCACACTGAACATACATCAGTTCTTTATTGAATGAAATTGAAACCAATGAATTTGTTAGGCTATTGACTGAGTTTAAGAACTGCTTTGCATGGAGTTATGAAGAGATTCCTGGATTGGCTCTTGACTTAGTAGTCCATAAACTAGCAATAGGCTTACTACTAACCCTAGCAAGCAAACTCCTAGACGTATACGATTAGACATAGAACAATAGGTCATTTTTCAAGTCAAGAAATTGATCGATGCTGGCCTCATTTAGGAAGAAAAATACCCTACCTAGTTAGCCAGTGCCATCCCAGTTAAGAAAAAGATTGGCCAAATTCACTTATGCGTCAATTTTAGGGATTTAAATACGGTATATCCAAAAGATGAATTCTCACTACCAATGCTGGAGCTGATGGTGCACATTACCTCATCTCATGTAGTCTTCTCTTTCATGAATGGTTTATTTGGATATAACCAAATAAAGATAGCCCCCGACGATGAAAGATACACTACTTTTAGAACCCCGATCAAAATCTATTGCTATAAGGTCATGCCTTTAGTCTTAAAAATGCTGGTGCTTCATACGAACTGGCTAGTACTCGAATCTTCAATGAACTCATTCATCATCAAGTTAAGTGATATGTCAATTATTTCATGGTCAAAAGTAGATAAAAGGAAGACCATCTCTTTGACTTGAGATAGTTTTCGAACAGTTAAGACAATTTAACCTTAAAATGAACACCCAGAAGTGTCCATTCAGAGTAGCTTTAGGGATATTCCTTTAGTTTGTTGTCTGATACCAGGGAATCAAAATTGATCTAGAGATGATCAAGGCGGTATTAGAAATGTCACCCCCTAAAAGTTTATTCTTGGTGTGTGTCGTGAATTTGGCCAAAATATTTCATCTCAACCTTCAAATTAACATTTTTGTGAGTTTTGACCCAATGTATTATAGCAAAAGTAAAATATAATAAAATGTACAATAACATTTAGTAGCACACCACCACATTCATATATATGTGAAGTTATACTATTATGTATATTATATTTTAAAATGTTTTCATATAATATATTATCTTACATTAAACCTTAAAATGAATCACTTTAAGAAATAAATTTAAAAAATTTGGATGAAAAATGAACATTTATTTTGGATGCAAAATTCCAATCTTTTGATTAAATGACACACAATAGCACACCCCCAATTATGTTCCCTATAGCTTACCTTAAATTTGGCCAAATCCCTTCATCTTAGCCTATAAATTAGAATTTTTATGAATTATACCAATACAAACTCTACTAAATCATACAATAATAAACAAAAATATGCTAAACAACAAGTAGTAATACACAATAATATGCTATAATGCTTGACGCTACATTATGTTATGGCATCATATATTATAATACACTATAACATATTATAGTATATTATATTACATATGACTTCACAAGGGATTGCTTAAGATGAAAAATCATAAAATTAGTCAAAACAATAAAAAACTATATATTTTAGTCATATCACTTGCATATTTTAAATTAAAATAATGTATTATTATGACATGCTCTACCAATTATGAATTTGGTCAAATTCCACCATTTTGAAGTCTAAATCAACATTTTTATTAATAATTCTAGTGTAGGCTTGACTTCATGATTGTAAAATACTAAAAAAATTTAAAATTTGTAGAACAATATATTATGATATATGATGTTATACTATGCTATAACATATAATATTTATTTTGAACATAAAATCTTACCTTCTAGACTATAAGTGGCGTAGCACACCTTTGGTACTACAACATAATTCCCACTACAAATTTAACAAATTTCTTCATTTGATTTATTAAATCAATATTTTTTATTATTTATATTCATATAGACTATAGGGCACAATACTATAATATACTAAAACATTTCAAAACATCTTATAACATCCCAAAACACATCACTACATGCTCTAATATATGATGCTACATTATACTTAATATATGGTATTATGATTTGATTTAGGGTTAGAGTTTAGGGTATTCAAATCTCTAATAGTCAAGGTAATGTCTCTTGAAGACATTTTCATTAGCTGCCATAACTATGATAGAATTAGGTCATTCTTTAGATCTACTCCTAATAACATCTTTATTCAAGGTTTAGGTTTTAAGATTTTGGGTTAGGGTTTCGGGATAGTTTTAGGGTTAATTTAGGGTTTAGGGTTTAGGGTTTAGGGTTTGGGTTTTAGGGTTTTGGGTTTAGAGTTGTAGGTTTTAGAGTTTAGGGTTTACAGTTTTAAGGGTTAGGGTTTAGGGTTTAGGGTTTAGGGTTTACGATTTAGGTTTTAGGGTTTAGGGATGAGGGTTTAGTGTTTAGGGTTTTAGGATTAATTTTTTTATTTTTATTTAGTTTAGTTTATTTATTTAAGTTTTATTTATTTTAGTTTATGTTTTTTATTTTAGTTTATTTTATTGGTTTAGGTTTATTCTTTAGTTGAGTTTTATTTTTATTTTATTTTTTAAGTTTAGGTTATTTTTTATTTTTAGGTTTAGGTTTATGTTTTTATTTTCTTTTTCAGGTTTAGGTTTTAGGTTTTTATTTTAGGTTTATTTTTTTGTTAGGTTAGGGTTTAGGTTTATTTGTAGTTTATTTTTTTTATTTAGTTTAGGTTTAGGTTTAGGTTTTATTTACTTTAGGTTCAGGTTTAGATTTTATTTATTTTAGTTTAGTTTATTTTAGTTTAGCTTCAGGTTTATTTTATTTTTATTTTAGGTTATAATTTTTTTTAGTTTAGGGTTTAAGTTTTATTTTTTATTTATTTTTCAATTTTATTTTTAGCTTTCTTTTTAGGTTTAGGTTTTTATTTAGTTCTTTTATTTTATTTTAGGATTATTTTTTTGTTTTTATTTTTATTTAAGTTTTTTATTCTTAGGTTTAATTTATTTATTTTTTTAGTTTAGGTTTTTATTTATTTTATTTTAGTTTATTTATATTTTTTATTTTATTTTATTTTGGGTTAGGTTTTTTATATACTTAATTTATATGTTTTATGTAGTTACAGTTTAAGTTATTAGATTTTTAGGGTATAGAATTTAGGGTTTAGGGTTTAGGCTTTAGGGTTTGAGGTTTATAGTTTTAAGGTTTAGGGTTTAGGGTTAGGGTTTAGGTTTTAGGGTTTAAGGTTTAGTGTTTAGGCTTTAGGGTTTTGGGTTTTGAGGGTTTAGGGTTTAGGGTTTAGGGTTTTGAGGGTTTAGGGTTTAGTCTTTAGGGTTTAGGGTTAACTTAGGGTTTAGTTTTTAGGCTTTAGGGTTTTGGGTTTTAGGGTTTAGAGTTTATGGTTAACTTAGGGTTTAGGGTTTAGGCTTTAGGGTTTAGAGTTTTTAGGGTTTAGAGTTTAGGGTTTAGAGTAACTTTAGAGTTTTAGGGTTTAGGGTTTTAAGGATGTAGGATTTAGGGGTTAGGTTTAGGGTTTAGCGATTAGGGTTTAAGGTTTAGGATTTAGGTTTTAAAGTTTAAAGTTTAGGCTTTAGGGTTATTTTTGGGTGGATTTAGGGTTTTTTAGGGCTTAGGGTTTAGAATTTAGGGTTTAGGGTTGTAGATTTAGAGCTGTAAGCTTAGGGTTTAGGGTTTATGGTTAATTTTAGGGTTTAGGGTTTAAGGTTCAAGATTTAGGGTTTTTTTGGGTTTTCAAGGTTTTATTTTAGGGTTTAGGGTTTTTGGGGTTTTTTTTACAGAGAATAAATTCAGATTCAACATTTCTTCTTCTCGATTTCATCAACCAAGTAACATACCAAGTTTTTTAAGACACAAGCGATGACATTGATAAAAAATGAGCATGCATAGAGAAAAACAAAAACCCTAGATAACTAGAACTGTCTCCACTATAAAGAGAGTTCCATAAGCAGCAGATTGGAGCGACCCTTCTTCAGTTTCTCTAGTTCCCATTAAAACCACCCCGGCCTCTCGAATAGCGGGATCCACAATCATATCCCTGATCTCTCCCTCCACCACACTACAGTTCCATTTAGTTTATTTTTTTATTTATTTTAATTTATTTTATTTTTTCTTTATATTTAAGTTTAGTTTTTATTTTTATTTATTTTAATTTATTTATTTTAGGTTTATTTATTTTAGTTTAAGTTTTTTATTTTAGTTTATTTTTAAGGTTTAGGTTTAGGTTTAGGTTTAGGTTTATTTTTTAGTTGAGTTTTATTTTTATTTATTTTTATTTTTTTAAGGTTTATTTTTTATTTATAGGTTTAGGTTTTTATTTTATTTTTTTTAGGTTTAGGTTTTAGGTTTTTATTTTAGGTTTATTTTTAGGTTTTATTTTTTTAGCTTAGGTTTATGTTTATTTTTAGTTTTTTTTATTTTATTTAATTTAGGTTTAACTTTAGGTTTAGTTTATTTTTGGTTTAGGTTTAGGTTTTATTGATTTTAGTTTAATTTCTTTTAGTTTTGTTTTAGGTTTTTTTTTGTTTATTTTATTTTTATGTTATGTTTAGGTTTTTTTAAGTTTAGGGTTTAGGTTTCATTTTTTTTATTTTTAGGTTTATTTTAGGTTTGTTATTATTTTATTTTATTTTATTTTTTATTTTAGTTTATTTTATTTTATTTACATTTAGTTTAATTTATTGCCTTTTATTCTTAGTTTTATGTTATCAAGCTCTTTATTTTATTTTTTTTTTTACATTATTTTTTTATGTTAGGTTTTCTTTTAGTTTAGTTTTATTTTTTATTATTTTATTTTACCCAGGTTTCAGGCTTTTTTACATATATTATTTTAGGTATTTAGTTTAGGATCAAGTTTAGCTTTTAGGGTTTAGGCATATATAGGGTTTAGCCCAGGGTGGTTTAGGGTCAGCTCAGTTTAGGACTCCAGGTGTTGGCTCAGGGTGGGTTTAGTGATCAAAATGAGTGGGCTCAGATTTAGGATAGGGCCCAGTCAGGTTGTGGTAGAGGAGGGCTCAGGGTGCCAACAGGTGTGGGCCTTGAGTTTTTAGGGCTCAGTGTGGTAGTAGGGCCCAGTTTAGTGTGGGGTGGGTGGGTTAGGTCATGTAGGATTATGTTTATGGTAGAGTTTAAGATTTAGTGGTGGTTAGTTTATAATGTAGGATTTATAGTTTTAGGGTTTAGGGTTGCAGTTTAGGGTTAGGATTGGTTGGGGGTTAGTTTTAGATATGTGGTTTAGGGGCTTTAGGACAGGGTGGGGTTTAGGGTAAGTTCATCTTTAGTTTAAGGCTTAAGGTTTTTGATTTCTTTTTAACAGAGAATAAATTTAGATTCAACATTTCTTCTTTTCAATTTCATCAACCAAGTAACACAACAAGTTTCCTAAGACACAAGAGACGACATATATAAGAAATAAGCACACATAGAGTTAATCAAAAACCCTAGATAATTAGAATCATCTCCACTGTAAAGACACAGTTCCATAAGCAATAGATCGGATTGGCCCTTCTTTAATTTCTCTAGTTCTCATCAAAACCACCCCAGCCTCTCGAATAGCGAGACCCACCATCATATCCATGATCTCTCTCTTCCCCACCACTACGGTTGTAACCTCTAACACTCTTCTTGCCTCCATAACTACCACTGCTCTGACCACCACCTCCATATCCACTAGCACCACCAAACCCCTCACCACCACTATGATAATCATTGCCTCGGCCATCGCCTCCACTACCAGATCTAGACTAAGCCTACTTGATAGTGATGTTCTTGTTATCAAGGTTCTGCCCATTCTTAGGGTTTAGGTTTATTTTTTAATTTATTTCATTAATTTAGATTTAATTTGGTTTAGGTTTTGGTGGTTAGGGAGTAGGGTGTGGGGTTTAGTGTTTTGGAGAGGGGTTTAGGATTTTAATGTTTATGCTTTAGGGTTTAGGGTTGGATTAGTGGGTTTAGGTTACAGGGTTGTAGGTTTAGGTTTAGAGTTAGTTTTAGGTTTTGGGTTTGGGGTTTAGGATTTAGGGTTTAAGGTTTTTTTAATTAAGTAAACTAGTAGGTTTAGGTTTATTTAGTTTTTTTTTATTTTTTTATTTTTACTTAGGTTTATTTTTCATTTTTATTTATTTTAGTTTATTTATTTTAGGTTTATTTATTTTAGTTTAGGAATTTTATTTTAGTTTTTTTAAGGTTTAGGTTTATTTTTTAGTTGAGTTTTATTTTTATTTTACTTTTTAGGTTTAGGTTTTACTTTTAATTTTTATGTTTAGGTTTAGGTTTTTTATTTTATTCTTTTAGGTTTAGGTTTTAGGTTTTATTTTAGGTTTATTTTAGGTTTTATTTTTAGTTTAGGTTTAGTTTATTTTATTTTAGTTAGTTTAGGTTCAAGTTTAGTTTAGTTTATTTTAGGTTTAGGTTAAGGTTTTATTTATTTTAGTTTAATTTATTTTAGTTTAAGTTTACATTTATATTATTTTTATGTTAGGCTTAGGTTTTTTTAGTTTAGGGTTTAAGATTTATTTTATATTTATATTTAGGTTTATTTTATAAGTTTAGGTCATTATTTAGTTTTTATTTTATTATTTTTAATTTACGTTTAATTTTAATTTTATTAATGATTTCAATTCTTTGTTTTATCTTATTTTTTAGTTTATTTTAGGTTTTACATTATTTTATTTTAATTTTAATTTTAATCTTTTAGGTTTAGTTTTAGTTTATATTTTATTTTATTTTAGTTTATTTTATCCAGTTTAGGTTTGTTATATATATATTAGGTTTGATTAGTTCAGGTTGTGGGGGCATGCCCAGGCCAGGGCTAGGGTTTGTGAGCTTGTGGGCCTAGGGTTAGGTCAGGGTGGGTTTAGGGCCTGTGGCTCAGTGCCTGTGCTTAAGGCTTTTGGTTTTTAAGGTTAAGGATCAGTTCAGGGTAGGTTGTGTGGGTAGTGGGCATGGCTCAGGATCTTTAGGCCTAGAGTTTAGGGCCTAGGGTACTACGGTGTGGGTTTCAGGGCCTGGGTTTTAGGATCTCATGGTTTTTTTGATTAGGGGTTTAATGTTTAGGGATGTAGAGGTTGTAGTTTTGTATTTGGTTCAGTAGGTAGGGTTTAGGATTTAGGTTTGCTTTTATTTCAAAAAATAAATTAAGTTAACCGATAGGTTTAGGTTTATTTAGTTTATTTTGTTTATTATTATTTTCTTTTACTTTTATTTTTATTTTTATTTAGGTTTATGTTTAAGTTTAATTTATTTATTTTAGGTTTATTTATTTTAGTTTATTTTTTAAGTTTAGGTTTATGTTTATTTTTTAGTTTAGTTTTATTTTTATTTTACTTTTTAGGTGAATGTTTTATTTTTTATTTTTACATTTAGGTTTATGATTTTTATCTTATTTTTTTAGGTTTAGGTTTTAGGTTTTTATTTTAGGTTTATTTTTAGGTTTTATTTTTAAGTTTAGGTTTAAGTTTATTTTTAGTTTATTTTATATTATACAGTTTAGGGTTTAGGTTTAGTTTATTTTATGTTTAGGTTTTATTTATTTTAGTTTAGTTTATTTTAGCTTAGGTTTAAGTTTATTTTATTATGTTTATTTTAGGTTATATTTTTTTTTCTAATTTAGAGTTTAGGTTTTATTTTCTATTTATATTTAGGTTTTATTTTCAGGTTTATTTTTTTAGGTTAAGGTTTTTATTTTATTTTATTTCAGGTTTATTTTATTTTTATTTTACATTTAGTTTTTATTTTATTTTTAGGTTTATTTTATTTTTAGGTTTAGGTTTTCATTTTTTATTTAATTATATTTTTACATTTAGGTTAAAGTTTAGGTTTATGTTTTAGTTTATGTTTTTATTATTTTATTTATTTTATTTTATTTGAATTTAGGTTTTATTTAGTTTAGGTTTAGGTTGTGGCCTGGGGCTCAGTAGTTAGTATGAATCATGCCTAGGGTTTAGGGTTTAGAACCTCCTAGGTAGAATGTTTAGGGTTTGACAGGGTATATGGTTTTAAGATTTAGTTTTGTTTAGAGTTATAGGTTTAGTGGTCCGCTGTCCATGGTCTGGGGTTTAGGGTTATGGATTTTTTAAAATTTTTTATTTTTTAAAATTAAGTAAATTTGTAGGTTTAAGGTTATTCAGTTTATTTTAGATTCATTTTAGTTTATTTATTTTTTTTATATTGCTTTTTTTATTTTTATTTAGTTTGGTTTATTTATTTTAGTTTAGGTTTTTTATTTTAGTTTATTTTTTTAGGTTTAGGTTTAGGTTTAGGTTTATGTTTATTTTTTAGATTAGTTTTATTTTTGCTTTATTTTCTAGTTCTAGATTTTGTTTTTATTTTTAGGTTTAGGTTTTACTTTATTTTTTTTTGGTTTAGGTTTAAGTTTATTTTTGGTTATAATTTTAGTTGACATGTATTTTAAGTTTATTTAATTTTATTTAAGGTTTAGGTTTTGGTTGAGGTTTAGTTTATTTTAGGTTTAAATTTAGGATTTATTTATTTTAATTTAACTTATTTTAGTTTAGGTTTAGGTTTATTTTATTTTTATTTTATGTTTATGTTATTTTTAGTTTAGAATTCATGTTTTATTTTTTATTTAATTTTAGGTTTAGCTTTTTAGCTTTTTAAGGTTTAGGGTTTAGGATTAGTTTAGGGTTCAGGGTTTGGGGTTTAGGGTTTAGGGTTTAGGATTTAGGCTTTAGGGCCTAGGTTTTATGGTTTAGGATTCATGGTTTAAGGTTTTAGGATTTAGGATTTAGGGTTCAGGTTTTAGGTCTAAGGTTCAGGTTTTAGTTTAGAGTTTAGGGTTTTTAATTTTTTTTAACAGAGATCAAATTCAGATTTGATATTTCTTCTATTTGATTTTATCAACCAAGTAACACACCAAGTTTTCTAAGGCACAAGCGATGACATAGATAAAAAATGAGCATGCATAGAGAAAAATAGAAACCCTAAATAACTAGAACTGTCTCCAATGTAAAGACATAGTTCCATAAGCAGCAGATTGGATTGGTTATTCATTAGTTTCTCCAGTTCCCATAAAAACCACCACGGCCTCTCGAGTAGCGTGATCTGCCATCACATCCCTGATCTCTCCCTCTGTCACCACGACGATTGTAACCTCCATCACTCCTTCCGCCTCCATAACCACCACTGGTACCACCACCACCTCCCTATCTACCCGCACCTCTACATCCCCCACCACCATTGCAATAACTACCACCTCCGCCTTTGCCTTCACCACCAGATCTTGACTGAGCCTTATTGACGATGACGTTCCTATCATCAAGGTTCTACCCATTCATGGGGTTTATGTTTAGGTTTATTAGGCTTTAGGGTTTAGGTTTATTTTTAAATTTATTTAGTTACTTTAGGTTTGGGTTTAGAGTTTGGCATTTAGTGTTTAGGGGTTTGGGTTTCTGTTTAGGATTTACGGTGTAGGCTTTATGGTTTAATGTTAATGGTTTTAAGGTTTATGCTTTTAGGGTTTAGGGTTTAGGGTATAGGGTTTAGGGTTTAAGCTTTAGGGTTTAAAGCTTAGGGTTTAGGAATTAGTGTTTATGGTTTTTTTTTAAAATTAAGCAAACCAGTAGGTTTTGGTTTATTTAGTTTATTTATTTTAGTTTATTTTATTTTTTATTTTTATTTGGGTTTATTTTTTATTTTTATTTATTTTAGTTTATTTATTTTAATTTAATTTTTTATTTTTGTTTATTTTTTACGTTTAGGCTTAAGTTTATGTTTTTTTTTTAGTTGAGTTTTTTTTTTTAAATTTTATTTTTTAAGTTTAAGTTTTATTTTTTATTTTTAGGTTTAGGTTTAAGTTTTTATTTTTTATTTTTAGGTTTAGGTTTTATGTTTTCATTTTTGGTTTATTTTTAGGTTTTTTAGTTTAGTTTAGGTTTATTTGTAGTTTATTTTATTTTATTTAGTTTGCTTTAGTTTAGGTTTAGTTTATTTTAGGTTTTGGTTTAGGTTTTATTTATTTTAGTTTGGGTTTAGGTTTATTTTATTTTGTTTATTTTATTTTATTTTAGGTTTAGGTTTTTTTTTAATTTAAAGTTTAGGTTTTATTTTCTATTTATTTTTAAGTTTTACATATAGGTTTATTTTAAAGATTTAGGTTTTTATTTGGTTTCTATTTTTCTTTATTTTAGGTTTTAATTTTATTAAGGTTTTTTAATACTTAGTTTTATTTTACTTTTAGTTTAGTTTAGGTTTTTCTTTATTTTAATTTATTTATTTTTATTTCTTATTTTATTTTATTTTAGGTTTAGGTTTTGGATTTAGTTTGGGTTTTTATTTTATTTTATTATTTAATTTATCTAGGTTTGCATTTTTTTTATTTATATTTTTTTAGGTTATTTTTATTTTAAGTTTAGATTTTAGGTTTTTAGGGTTTAGGGTATAGGGTTTAGGGTTTTAGGGTTTAGGGTTTAGCATTTAGGGTTTAGGGTTTTTTGTTTTTTAAAAGAGAGAATAAATTCATATTCAACATTTCTTCTTTTTGATTTCTTCAACCAAGTAACACACCAATTTTTCTATGACATAAGCAATGACGTAGATCAAAAATGAGCACGCGTAGAGCAAATCAAAAACCCAAGATAACTAGAACCATCTCTACTTTAAGACCTTGTTCCATAAGTAGCAGATTGGATTGGTCGTTCTTCAATTTCTCTAGTTCCCATCAGAACCACTCCGGCCTCTCGAGTAGTGGGATCCACCATCATATCCCCGATCTTTCCCTTCACCACCACCACCATCTATTAATTTTGGATTTTATTTTTAATTTAGTTTTTTTTATTTTATTTTTTAGGTTTAGCTTTTATTTTTATTTTTAAGTATAGGTTTAGGTTTTTATTTTTTTTTAGATTTAGATTTTAGGTTTATTTTTAGGTTATATCTTTGTAGTTTAGGTTTAGGTTTATTTTATGTTTATTTTATTTTACTTAGGGTTTAGATTTAAGTTTAAGTTTAGTTTATTTTAGGTTTAGGTTTAGGTTTTTTTATTTTATTTTAATTTATTTTAGTTTTAGGTTTAGGTTAATTTTTTTTATATTAGGTGTAGGATTTTTTTTTATTTAGGTTTTGATTTTATTTTATTTTTATTTTAGGTTTTTTTTTTAGGTTTAGCTTTTATTTAGCTTTATTTTATTTTATTTTATGTTTATTTTATTAGTTTAGTTTTTATTTTTTTTAGGTTTTTTAATTTTTAGTTTATTTTAGGTTTTTATTTATTTTATTTTAGTTTAGTTTTTCTTTTTTATTTTATTTTCTTTTTATGGTTTATGTTTTTTTATTTATTTTATTTTTATTTTTAATTTTATTTAGGTTTAGGTTTTATCATTTTATGGTTTAAGGTTACTTGAGGGTTTATAGTTTAGGGTTTAGGTTTAAGATTTAGAGTTTAGGGTTTAGGGTTAGTTTATAGTTTAAGGTTTAGGGTTTAGGTTTTAGGGCTGTAGGTTTAGTGTTTAGGGTTTAGGGTTTGTTTTAGTGTTTAGGGTTTAGGGTTTTTTTTAAAAAAGAAGTAAACTAGTATGCTTAGGTTTATTTAGTTTATTTTGTATTTATTTAAGTTTATTTTATTTTTTATTTTTATTCAGTTTGGTTTATTTATTTTAGGTTTATTCAATTTAATTTAGGTTTTTTATTTTAGTTTGTTTTTTAGGTTTAGGTTTAGGTTTATGTTTATTTTTTAGTTTAGTTTTATTTTTATTTTATTTTTTTGGTTTAGGTTTTATTTTTTATTTTTATCTTTTAGATTTTGGTTTTTTTTTAGGTTTAGATTTAATGTTTATATTTAGCTTTATTTTCCTAGATTTTATTTTTTTTATTTAGGTTTAGGTGTATTTTTGGTTTATTTTATTATATTTAGCTTAAGGTTTAGGTTTAGTTTATTATAGATTTTGGCTTAGATTTTTTTTTTTTATTTTAGTTTTGGTTTATGTTTATTTTGTTCTTTTTATTTTTGGTTTAGGTTTATTTTTTTTAGTTTAGGGTTTCAATTTTATTTTTTATTTTTTTAGCGTAGTTTTTTATTTAGTTTTTATTTTATTTTATTTGAAGTTTATTTTATTTTTAATTTATGTTTAATTTTTATTTTATTTAGGTTTTTAATTTTTTGGTTTATTTTATTTGTTAGTTTAGTTTAGATTTTTATTTATTTTATTTTAGTTTAATTTTTATTTTTTATTTTAATTTATTTTTAGACTTAAGTTTAGGTTTTTATTTTATTTTAGTTTTTTTATTATATTTAGGTTTAGGTTTTTTTATTTATTTATTTTATTTTTAGGTTTTATCTAGTTAAGGTTTAGGTTTTCTAGTTTTTAGGGTTAAAGGCTTAGGGTTTGAGGTTTAGGCTTTAGGGTTTAGGGTTGTATGTTTTGGGGTTTAAGGTTTAGGGTTTAGGGTTTTAGGCTTTAGGGATTTAGGGATTAGGGGGTTTAGGGTTGTAGGTTTAGGATTTAGGGTTGAACGTTTAATGTTTTTTTATTTTTTTCTATTTATTTTATTTGTTTTATTTTATTTAAATTAGGTAAACTCATAGGTTTAGGTTTATTTTTTATTATTTTATTTAGTTTATTTTATTAATTTTAGTTAATTTTTGTAGGTTTAGGTTTAGGTTTAGGTTTAGGTTTACTTTTTAGTTTAGTTTTATTTTTATTTTATATTTTAGGTATAAATTTTATTTTTTATTTTTAGGTTTAGGTTTATGTTTTTATTTTATTTTTTTTAGGTTTAGGTTTTATGATTTTATTTTAGGTTTATTTTTAGGTATTATTTTTTGCTTTATTTTTAAGTTTATTCTTAGTTTATTTTATTTTATTTAGGGTTTAGGTTTAGTTTTATGTTTATTTTATTTTAGGTTTAGGTTTAGGTTTTATTTTTTTTTTTAGTTCAAGTTTAGGTTTGTTTTAATTTTATTTTACGTTTAGTTTTTTTTTTTGTTTAAGGTTTAGGTTTTATTTTTTATTTTTTTTTTAGATTTTTTTTAGGTTTATTTCTTAGTTTTAGGTTTTTGATTAGTTATTATTTTATTTTATTTTTATTTTAGGTTTATTTTATTTTATTTATTTAAGTCTTTTTATTTTTTAGTTTGGTTTAGGTTTTTATTTATTTTATTTTAGTTTAGTTTAGGTTTTAGTTTAGGCTTTTATTTTATTTTATTTTATTTTATTTTCTCACTTTATTTTCATTTAGCTTTATTTATTTATTTTATTTTAAGGTTTTATTTAGTTTAGGTTTAGGTTTTTAGGTTTTTAGGGTTTAGCATTTAGGGTTTAGGGTTTAAGGTTTTGGCATTAGGTGTTAGGGTTTATGGTTTAGTGTTTAGGGTTTAGGGTTTAGGGTTTAGTTTTTTTTTAAATAGAGAATAAATTCAGATTTAACATTTCTTCTTTTCTATTTCATCGACTAGTAACACACCAAGTTTTCTAAGACACAAGCAATGACATAGATAAAAAATGAGCATACATAGAGCAAATTAAAAACCCTAGATAACTATAATTGTCTCTACTTTAAAGAAATAGTTCCATAAGCAGCAGATCGGATCGGTCATTCTTCAATTTCTCTAGTTCCCATCAAAACCACTCTGGCCTCTCAAGTAGCAGGATTCACCATCATATCCCTGATCTGTCCCTCTATCACCACTATGGTTGTAACGTCCATCGATTTAGAGTTAGTTTTAGGTTTAGGGTTTAGGGTTTAAGGTTTTGGGTTGAGGGCTTAGGGTTTAAGGTTTTTTTTTAATAAATTGATGGGTTTTGGTTAATTTAGTTTTCTTAGTTTAGGGTTTATTATTTAGGGTTTTTTAGGGTTTAAGGTTTTTTAGGGTTTAGGATTTTGGGTTTGGGGTTTAGTGTTTAGGTTTGTAGGTTTAGGGTTTTCGATTTAGGGTTTAGGGTTAGTTTTAGTGTTTAAGGTTTAGGCTTTAGGGTTTAGGATTTAGAGTTTAGTTTTTTTTAAAAATTAAGTAAATCGATAGATTTAGATTTATTTAGTTTACGTTTTATTTATTTTAGTTTATTTTAAGTTTTTTTTATTTAGGTTTACTTTTTATTTTTATTTATTTTAGTTTATTTATATTAAGTTTATTTATTTTAGTTTAGGTTTTTTATGTAACTTTATTTTTTAGGTTTAAGTTTATTTTTTTAGTTCAGTTTTATTTTTATTTTATTATCTAGGTTTAGTTTTTATATTTTATTTTTAGGTTTAGGTTTAATTTATTTTATTTTTTTAGGTTTGGGTTTTAAGTTTTATTTTTTAGTTTAATTTTAGTTTATTTTTAGTTTCTTTTATTTTATTATTTTTGGTTTAGGATTAGGTTTAGAATATTATAGGTTTAGGTTCAAGTATTTTTTATTTTAGTTTATTTTATTTTAGTTTAGGTTTGGCTTTATTTTATTTTGTTTATTTTATTTTTATTTAAGGTTTAGGTTTTTTCTTTTTGTTAAGGGTTTAGGTTTTGGTTTTTATTTACTTTTAGATGTATTTTTCAGGTTTAGGTTTGGTTTGGGGTTTACTAGGGTTTAGGGTTTAAGGTTTAGGGTTTTGACTTTAGGGTTTTAAAGTTTAGGGTTTAGGGTTTAGCGTTTAGGGTTGTAGGTTTAGGGTTGTAAGTTTAGGGTTAGTTTTAGGATTTAGGGTTTAGCTTTTAGGGTTTTTTTAGGTTTTGATTTTATTTATTTTTGGTTAGGTTTAGGATTATTTTATTTTGTTTATTTTAGGTTTCATTTTTTTTAGTTTAGTGTTTAGGTTTTTTTATTATTTATTTTTTGGGTTTAGGTTCTTATATAGTTTTTATTACGTTCAGTTTTTATTTTATATAGGCCTTTTATTTTATAGTTTATTTCATTTTTTTATTTAGTTTAGATTTTATTTATTTATTTTTAGTGTAGTTTTTATTTTTTTATTTTATTTTATTTTTACATTTAGGTTTAGGTTTTCATTTAATTTTATTTAGGTTTAAGTTTTATTTATTTATTTTATTTTGAGGTTTTATTTAGTTTATGTTTAGGTTTTTAGCTTTTTAGGGTTTAGGGTTAAGTGTTTAATGTTTAGGGTTTAAGGTTGTATGTTTTAGGGTTTAGGGTTTAGGATTTATGGTTTAGGGTTTAATGTTTTAATTTTTAGGGTTTAAGGGTGTAGGGTTGTAGGTTTAGGGTTTAGGGTTTAAGGTTAATTTTAGGGTTTAGGGTTTAGGGTAAGGGATTTTCTTTTTAATTTTTGTTTAATTTTTTTTAAATTAAGTAAACTCGTAAGTTTAGCTTTATTTATTTTATTTTATATTTTTTTAGTTAATTTTATTTTATTTTATTTATTTAGGTTTATGTTTGTTTTTATTTAATTTAGTTTATATATTTGAGTTTAGATTTTTTATTTTTATTTATTTTTTTGGTTCAGGTTTAGGTTTTGGTTTATTTTTTAGTTTAGTTTTATTTTTATTTTATTGTTTAGGTTAAGGTTTTTATTTTATTTTTTTAGATTTAGGCTTTAGATTTTTATTTTAAGTTTATTTTTAGGATTTATTTTTAGTTTAGGTTTAGGTTTTATTTATTCTACTTTTGTTTATTTTAGTTTAGGTTTTGGTTTATTTTTTATTTATTTTAGGTTTAGGGTTTTTTTAGTTTACGATTTAGGTTTTATTTTTTATTTATTTTTATGTTTATTTTTAGGTTTAGCTTTTTATTTAGTTTTTATTTTATTTTATGTTAGGTTTAGTTTTTATTTTATTTAGGTTTTTTTTACCTTTTTTTAGTTTAGTTTAGGTTTTTATTTATTTTATTTTAGTTTAGTATATATGTTTTAATTTATTTTCTCTTTAGGTTTAGGTTTAGGTATTAGTTTATGTTTTTATTTTATTTTATTTATTTATTTTATTTTATCTTATGTTTTCTTATTTATTTTATTTATAGGTTTTATATAGTTTAGGTTTAGGTTTTTAGCTTTTTAGGGTTTAGGTTTTAGGGTTTAGGGATTGGGGTTTAGGTTTTAGGCTTTAGGATTTCTATAAGGTTTAGGATTTAAGGTTTTTTAGGGTTTAGGGTTGTAGGTTTAAGGTTCAGAGTTTAGGGTTTAGGGTTTGTTTTAGGGTTTAGTGTTTATGGTTTAGGGATTAAGATTTAGAGTTAGGGTTTATAGTTTAGGATTTAGGGTTTAGGGTTTAGAGTTTAGAGTTTTAGGGTTTAAGGTTTACGGTTTAGGTTTATAGGATTAAGGTTTAGGGTTTAGGGTTAGTTTTAAGATTTAGGAATTAGGTTTCAGGGTTTTTTTTTTAGGTTTAGGTTATATTTATTTTAGTATAGGTTTAGGGTTATTTTATTTTGTTTATTTTAGATTTAGCCTTTTTTAGTTTAGTGTTTAGGTTTTTTTATTTATTTTTAGGTTTATTTTTTAAGTTTAGGTTCTTATTTAGTTTTACTTTTTTTTAGGTTTATTTTATTTTTATTTTATGTTCAGTTTTTATTTAGTTTAGGTTTTTTATTTTCAGGTTTATTTCATTTTTCTCGTTTAGTTTAGATTTTTATTTATTTTATTTTAGTTTATCTTTTATTTTTTATTTTATGATATTTTTACTTTTAGGTCTAGGTTTATGTTTTAGTTTAGGTTTTTTTATTATTTTTTAATTTTTCCTATGTTTAAGTTTTATTTATTTATTTTATTTTTAGGTTCTATTTAGTTTTGGTTTAGGTTTTTAGGTTTTTAGGGTTTACAATTTAGTGTTTAAGGTTTAGGGTTTAGGGTTATAGCTTTTAGAGTTTAGAGTTTAGGGTTTAAGGTTTTAAGGTTTAGAGTTTAGGGTGTAGGGTTGTAGGTTTAGGGTTTAGTGTTAGTTTTAGGGTTTAGGGTTTAGGGCTAAGGTTTTTTTTAATTTTTGTTTAATTTTTTTAAATTAAGTAAACTCATAGGTTTTAGTTTATTTAGTTTATTTTTTATTTATTTTAGTTTATTTTATTTTTTATTTTTATTTAGGTTTATGTTTATTTTTATTTAGTTTATTTTAGATTTATTTATTTTAGTTTAGATTTTTTATTTTAGTTTGTTTTTTTTGGTTTAATTTAGGTTTTGGTTTATTTTTTAGTTTATTTTTATTTTTATTTTATTTTTTGGGTTTAGGTTTTTATTTTATTTGTTTAGGTTTAGGCTTTAGATTTTTAATTTAAGTTTATTTTTAGTATTTATATTTTAGTTTATGTTTAGGTTTATTTTTAATTTTATTTATTTATTTACGGTTTAGGTTTAGGTTTAGGTTTAGGATTTATTTAATCTACTTTAGTTTATTTTTGTTTTGGTTTTGGTTTATTTTATTTTTATTTTAGGTTTAGGTTTTTTTTAGTTTACAATTTAGGTTTTATTTTTTATTTATTTTTACCTTTATTTTTTTAGGTTTAGCTTTTCATTTAGTTTTTATTTTATTTTATGTTAGGTTTAGTTTTTATTTTATTTAGGTTTTTTTATTTTTTAGTTTAATTAAGGTTTTTATTTATTTTATTTTAGTTTAGTTTTTAATTTTAAATTTAATTTCTTTTTAGATTTAGGTTCAGGTTTAGGTTCAGGTTCAGGTTTTTATTTTATTTATTTTATTTTACTTTATGTTTTTTAATTTATTTTATTAATAGGTTTTATTTAGTTTAGGTTTAGGTTTTTAGCTTCTTAGGAATTAGGGTTTAGGGTTTAAGGTTACTTTAGGATTTAGGGTTTCTTTAGGGTTTAGGGTTTAGGGTTTAGGATTTAAGACTTTTTAGGGTATAGGGTTGTAGGTTTAGGGTTTGTTTTAGGGTTTAGTGTTTAGGGTTTAGGGTTGAAGTTTTAGGATTTAGAGTTTAAGGATTTAGGGTTTAGGGTTTAGGGTTTAAGTTTATAGGATTAGGGTTTAGGGTTTAAGTTAGTTTTAGGTTTTAGGATTTAGGATTTAGGTTTCAGGGTTTTTTTTAGGGTTAAGTTTTATTTATTTTGTTTAGTTTATTTTAGTTTATTTTTAAGTTTATTTTTTAGGTTTAGCCTGTTTTTTAGTTTTTCTTTTTGTTTATGGTTATTTTATTTTTATTTTACGTTCAATTTTTATTTAATTTAGGTTTTTTATTTTCACCTTTATTTCATTTTTTTTAGTTTAGTTGAAATTTTTATTTATTTTATTTTAGCTTTGTTTTTATTTTTTATTTTATTTATTTTTACGTTTAGGTCTAGGTTTAGGTTTCAGTTTAAGTTTTTTTTATTTAATTTTATTTAGGTTTATGTTTTATTTATTTATTTTATTTTTAGGTTCTATTTAGTTTATGTTTAGGTTTTTAGGTTTTTAGGGTTTACGGTTTAATGTTTATGGTTTAGGGTTGTAGGTTTTAGGGTTTAGGGTTTAGGGATTTGGGTTTAGGGTTTTAAGGTTTAGGATTTAGGGCTAGTTTTAGGGTTTAGGGTTTAAGGTTAAGGTTTTTTTTTAAAACTTTTATTTAATTTTGTTAAAATTAAGTAAACTTGTAGGTTTCAATATATTTCGTTTATTTTTTATTTGTTTTAGTTTATTTTATTTTATTTTTATATTTAGGTTTATGTTTATTTTTATTTAGTTTAGTTTATTTATTTTGGGTTTATTTATTTTAGTTTAGTTTTTTATTTTAATTTATTTTTTTTAGGTTTAAGTTTAGGTTTTGGTTTATTTTTTTAGTTTAGTTTTATTTTTATTTTATTATTTAGGTTTAGGTTTTTATATTTATTTTTTAAGTTTAGGCTTTAGATTTTGAATTTAGGTTTATTTTAGGATTTATTTTTTAGTTTAGGTTTAGGTTTATTTTTAGTTTATTTTATTTATTTAGGGTTTAGGTTTAGGTTTAGGTTTAATTTATTTTATGTTTAGGTTTAGGTTTTATTTATTCTACTTTAGTTTATCTTAATTTTGGTTTATTTTTTTTAGTTTATAGTTAGGTTTTATTTTTTATTTATTTTAATGTTTATTTTTTAGGTTTAAGTTTTAATTTAGTTTCTATTTTATTTTATGTTAGGTTTAGTTTTATTTTATTTAGGTTTTTTATTTTTTAGTTTAGTTTAGGTTTTTATTTATTTTATTTTAATTTAGTTTATATTTTTTTAATTTATTTTTTTTAGGTTTAGGTTTAGGTTTTAGTTTAGGTTTTATTTTATTTTAATTTTTTATTTTATTTTGGTTTAGGCTTTTTTATTTATTTTATTAATATGTTTAATTTAGTTTAAGTTTAGGTTTTTAGCTTTTTAGGGATTAAGGTTTAGGGTTTAGGTTTTAAGGTTTAGGGTTTAGGGTGTAGGGTTTTAGGGTTTAGAGCTTAGGGTGTAAGGTTTAGTGTTTAGGGTTTAGTGTTTAGGGTTTAGGTTTTAGGTTTATGGTTTAGGTTTTGGTTTATGATTTTTTTTATCATAGAACAAATTCATATTCAACATTTCTTCTTTTTGATTTGATCAACCAAGTATCACACTAAGTTTTTTAAGACTCAAGCGATGACATAGATCAAAAATGAGCATGCATAGAGCAAATCAAAAACTTTAGATTACTAGAACCGTCTCTTCTATAAAGACACATTTCCATAAGCAGCAGATCGGATCGACCATTTTTCAGATTCAACAGTTTCTATCAGAACCACCCTGGCCTCTCGAGTAGTGGGATCCACCATCATATCCTCGATCTCTCCCTCCGCCACCACAATGACTATAACCTCCGTCACTCCTCCAACCTCCATAACCACCACTGCTCTGACCACCACCTCCATATCTACAAGCTTCGCAATATCCCCCACCACCATTACGATAACCGCCGCCTCTACTATCACCTCCATCGCCAGATCTAGACCGAGCCTAGTTGACGGTTATGTTCTTGCCTTCAAGGTTTTGGCCATTCTTAGGGTTTAGGTTTTTGTTTAGGTTTATTAGGTTTTAGGGTTTAGCTTTATTTTTTTAATTTATTTAGTTACTTTAGCTTTAAGTTTAGGGTTTAGGGTTTTGGGTTAGGGTTTAGGGTTTAGGGTTTAGGGTTTAGCATATAGGTTTTTTTTTATTACCATAAAAGTAAAAGATACAATATCCTTAAAAGGCGTAAATCTTAGAAATCTACTGCTCACAGAGCTACAAGAAACCTAAAGAGCTAAACCCCCATCTAAGTACACTAGAAAAAGAAAAGAAAACAAAAGAGCAAAAACAACATCTAAAAAGCATAAAAGTGAAAGGACATAGAGTAACACTAAAATAAAACATGAAAATAAAAAAAGGTTAAGTCAGCAGTTGTTCATGATTCCTTTGAGAAAGCATGATAAGAAAGATCCACAACAACAACACTAAGGAGGTGAGTAACACAAAGCCATCATAGCCAGCATACTTGATACCAGTAGCCAACCCACCAAACAAAACACATAATAGGCTAGTCACATAAAGCTAGCAACCTAGAAGTTACAGCAGGATCATTGGGCAACCTAATGAAACCAAGCAGTAGCACCACCAAAACACGCATCAACATACCTGATACAAGCCAACATCCAAGGCCGGCACACACAAAAGGGAGACACCAATCACGAAACCAAAATACCCAATTCAAAGGATCATAAAGGTTAATTGACACACCAAAAGGCTCTAGCAAGAAAAGCAGCCAACCAATATTCCAAAGCCAGCTAAAAGTCCTCCAACCAAAGCAACTAAGTAAAACATCCATAAGGCAGCCACCAAAGAATAGCCCATCATTAGTAACCAATAAAGGAAGGACCCTAGTAGCCAAGGAAAAGCAAAAAGAATAGCCAAAAAATAATTGAATAGAGAGACAACCAACCGTTTCGGCCAGCCAACATATCCTCTTAGCCAACCACCACAACAGCAGAAAACCCAAGTCAATGTAAAACCAATAGTAGCCATCGAGCCAAGATCACCCAAGACAACCAAGAAAAGAATAGCCACTAAAATACCAACAACTAGCTAGCCCATAATAATAACCAAATGTCGCAATAACCATGGTTGTAACCACCGTCACCACCACGGCTGTAACCTCCATCGCTCCTCTCGCTTCCATAACTACCACTACTTCAACCACCACCTCCAAATCCACCAACACCTCCAGATCCCCCACCACTATTACAATAACTGTCACCTTCGCCTCCACCTTCATCTCCGCCTTTGCCTCCACCGCCGGATCTAGACTGAGCCTGGTTGATTGTGGTGTTCCTACCATCAGGGTTTCTCCCATTCTTAGTGTTTAGGTTTAGGTTTATTAAGTTTTAGGGTTTAGATTTATTTTCTAATTTATTTAGTTACTTTAGGTTTAGGTTTAGGGTTTAAGGTTTTTTTTTAACTCAAATGATTCCATAACAAACAAGAAATTACTAAATCAAACAAGACATTATCCTTTAATAACTAATAAAATAGGATAAAATAAAATGCAATTTAAAAATGTACAAAAGTAGTATTTCAAAAAATGATTTAACTCTCAGAGATAATTAAATTTGATTTTACAGAAGGCCAAAAAAGCTTTATCGAACTAGTTGAAACCCATATCATCATATGATTCCTCAGCAGGCTCTTCCTTCTTATCTTCCCTTTGTAGATGGACCCATGCGTGTAGTGGCGAGAAACATCGGCAACCACATTAAATTTACTAGGATCTTTCAAATACTCCTTAATTTTCTTAGCCTACGGGTATGTGTAATCAGTGGCAATCATGATGGCGAGGACATTCTTGTAAGCGTTGATGAACATGTGGGGTGTTGCAGCAAGGGTGGGATAAGAGAGGGCTAGTGAGAGAGAAGTGATCATTAAAAGGCTCGTCAAAAACTTCTCGATGAGATCCTCAGGACTGAACACGAAACCATCATCATACACAGATTGGATGACAAGGCCATAAGAGGATTGCTTAATCCCCAGCTTAATGAGGAGAGCAGCTTCTGAGGATCCCACCTTATTGCCTTTTCATATAGCTCAACCGGGGTGATAATTTCAATAATACCCCTTTTTATCTTAGTTGGGATGTTGAGAACCTTGAAGAAAAAAGTCTGTGAAGAATCCAAACCAGTGTTGCTTGGAGGAACCATAATATTAATAAGTGCAACAAGATCAACACGGGCATCAACACCAACTTTGTATTTCATAACCTCTTCGCTGACTTCTTTAAGATCACCTTTTGTTAAAATCAGCTCAACCGGGGTTTAGGGTTTACGGTTTAGGGTTTAGGCTTTTAGGGTTTATGTTTTTAGGGCTTAGGGTTTAGGGTTTACAGTTTAAGATTTAGGGTATAGGGTTTAGGGTTTTTTAGGGTTTAGGTTTAGGATTTAGGGTTTAAGGTTTAGGTTGGTAGGTTTAGTGTTGTAGGTTTAGGTTTTTCTTTTTTTTTTAAAGTTAAGCAAATCGATAGGTTTAGGTTTATTTAGCTTATTTTTTATTTATTTCAGTTTATTATATACTTTATTTTTACTTAGAATTATTTTTTATTTTTATTTAGATTAGTTTGTTCATTTTAGGTTTATTTATTTTAGTGTAGGGTTTCTATTTTACTTTATTTTTTAGGTTTAGGTTTATTTTTTTTTAAGGTTTAGGTTGAGATTTTTATTTTATTTTTTTAGGTTTAGGTTTTAGGCTTTTATTTTAGGTTTATTTTTAGGTTTTATTTTTTAGTTTAGATTTAGATTTATTTTTAGTTTATTTTATTTTATTTAGTTTAGGTGTAGGTTTATGTTTAGTTGATTTTAGGTTTAGGTTTAGGTTTTATTTATTTTAGGTTTGTTTATTTTAGTTTAGGTTTATGTTTATTTTACTTTAATTTTAGGTTTAGTTTTTTTTAGTTTAAGGTTTAGGTTTTTTTATTTATTTATTTTTTAGGTTTTGGTTTTTATTTAGTTTTTATTTTATTTTACTTTTGGTTTATTTTAGTTTTATTTTATGTTTAGTTTTTATTTTATTTATGTTTTTTATTATTAAGTTTTTTTTTATTTTTTATTTTAGTTTAAGTTTTTACTTATTTTATTTTGATTTATTTTCAATTTTTATTTCATTTTAAATTTAGATTTAGTCTTAGGTTTTAATAAAGGTTTTTATTTTATTTTATTTTGTTTATTATATTTAGGTTTAAGTTTTTTATTTATTTTATTCTTCAGTTTTATTTATTTTAGGTTTAGGTTTTTAGGTTTTTAGGGTTTAGGGTTTAGGGTTATTGTTTAAGGTTTAGTGTTTAAGCTTTAGGGTTTAGGGTTTTTAGGGTTTAGTGTTTAGGGTTTAGGGTTTAGGGTTTAGGGTTTAGGGATTAGGGCTTAGGGTTTAGGGTTTAGGGTTTTGGGTTTAAGGTTTAGAGTTTTAGGGTATAAGGTTTAGGTTTTAGGGTTGTTGGTTGTGATTAGGGTTAGGGATTTTTTATTTTTTATTTTTTATTTTTATTTTTAGGTTTTACGGTTTAGGGTTTAGTGTTTAGGGTTTAGGTTTTTTTTTTAAATTAAGTAAACTAGTAAGTTTAGGTTTATTTAGTTTATTTTTTTTCTTTAGTTTATTTTATATTTTATTTTTACTTAGGCTTATTAATTTTTTATTTAGTTTAGTTTATTTATTTTTGGTTTATATATTTATTATTTAGAGTTATTATTTTACTTTATTTTCAGGTTTGTGTTTTGGTTTTAGTTGAGTTTTATTTTTATTTTATTTTTAAGGTTTAGGTTTTATTTTCTATTTTTAGGTTTAGGATCAAGTTTTTATTTTATTTTTTTAGGTTTAGGTTTTAGGTGTCTATTTTAGGTTTATTTTTAGGTTTATTTTAAGTTTATTTTATTTTATTTAGTTTTGGTTTAGGTTTAGGTTTCATTTATTTTAGGTTTAGGTTTAGGTTTTATTTATTTTAGTTTAGTTTATTTTAGTTTAGGTTTAAGTTTAATTTATTTTTATTTTATGTTTAGTTTTTTTTTTTTTTAGTTTTTGGTTTAGTTTTTATTTTTTTCTTTATTTTTTAGGTTTATGTTTTAGGTTTAGGTTTTCATTTAGTTTTTATTTTATTTTATTTTTGGTTTATTTTATTTTTTATGTTTATTTTTTATTATATTTAGGTTTTTTATGCTTAGGTTTATTTTATTTTATTTAGTTTTGTTTAGGTTTTTTCTGAATTTATTTTAATTTATTTTTATTTTTTATTTTATTTTATGTTTAAGTCTAAGTTTAGGTTTTTGTTTAGGTTTTTATCTTATTTTATTTAGGTTAAGCTTTTTTAATTATTTTATTTTAAGGCTTTATTTAGTTTAGGTTTAGGCTTTTAGGTTTTTAGGGTTTAGGGTTTAGGGTTTAGGGTTTAGGATTTAGGGTTTGAGGGTTTAGGGTTTAGGGTTTAAGGTTTGGGGTTTAGGGTTTAATGGTTTAAGGTTTAGGTTATAGGGTTGTAGGTTTAGGGTTTAGGGTTAAGGTTTTTTTATTATTATTTTTTTTAGGCTTTAGGGTTTAGGGTTTAGGTTTTAGGTTCAGGATTCAAGTTTTACTTTAGGGTTTAAGGTTTTTGGGTTTTGTTTAATAGAGAACAAATTCATATTCAACATTTCTTCTTTTTGATTTCATCAACCAAGTAACACACTAAGTTCTCTAAGACACAAGCGATGACAAGATCAAAAATGAGCACGCATAGAGAAAATCAAAAACTATAGATAACTTCAACCATTTCTATTATGAAGACACAGTTCCATAAGCAGTAGATCGGATAGGACGTTCTTCAATTTCTCCAATTCCCATCAGAACCACCCATTCTTCTCAAGTAGCGAGATCCACCATCGTATCCTCAATCTCTCCCTCCAGTACCACCACGGATATAACCTCCGTTGCTCCTCCCACGTTCATAACCACCACTGCTCCGACAACCACCTCCATATCCACCAGCACCTCCAGATCCCCCACCACCATAATGATAACTACTGCCTTCAGCTTTGCCTCCACCACCAGATCTAGACTGAGCTTGGTTGATGGTGATGTTGTTGTCGTTAAGGTTTTGTCCATTTTTAGGGTTTAGGTTTAGGTTTAGGTTTATTAGGTTTTAGTGTGTACATTTACTTTTAATTTATTTAGTTACTTTAAGTTTAGGTTTAGGGTTTATGGTTTAGGGTTTAGGGTTAGGGTTTAGGATTTAGGGTTTAAGGTTTAGAGTTTTTATAAAACAAAAACCCAAATGATTTCATAACAAATAAGAAATCACCAAATCAAACAAGACATTATCTCTTATCATCTAATAAAATAAGATGAAATAAAATGTAATTCAAAAATTTACAAAAATAGTATTTCATAAAATGATTTAACTCCTAGAGTCAATAAAATCTGATTTTATAGAAGTCCAACAAAGCTTAGTCGAACAAGCTAAAACCCATATCATCATCAAATTCCTCAATCGGCTCTTCCTTATTCTCTTCCACAATAATAGCTCGAGTAGCAGTAGCAGCAGCAGCATCAGGCGCAAGAGCCACAGTAAATTTGCTAAGATCCATCAAATACTCCATAAACTTCTCGACCCATGCATATGTGTAATCAGTGGCAATCACAATGGTGAGGACATTCTTGTAAGCGTTGATGAACATGTGGGGCACTGCAGCAAGGGTCGGATAAGAGATGGCTTGTGAGAGAGAAGTGAACATTGAAAGGGTTTATGCTTTTAAGTTTTTCAGGTTTGAGTTATGGATTAGGGATTAGGGTATATGCTTTAGGGTTTAGTGTTTATTTTATAAGGTTTTGGGTTTAGAGTTTAGGGTTTAGGGTTAGCTTAAGGTTTAAGGTTAGTTTAGGGTTCAAGGTTTAGGCATTATCATTTAGGGTTTTAAGGTTTAGGGTCTAGTGTTAGTTAAGAGTTTAGGGTGTTAAGGTTTTTTTATTTATTATATAATTAGGTTTTATTTAGTTTATGTTAAGGTTTTAAGATTTTTATGGTTTAGGGTTCAAGGTTTAGGGTTTAGTGTTTAGGGTTTGGGGTTTATGGTTTAGGGTTTATGGCTATCAGTTTTAAGGTTTAGGATTTAGGGTTTAAGGCTTAAGGTTTAGGTTTAGGGTTTAGGGTTTAGGGTTTCATGGTTTAGGGTTCGAGGTTTAGGCTTTAGTGTTTTAGACAAGTTTTAGGGTTTAGAGTTTGGGCATTAGGGTTTTTGGTTTAGGGTTTAGGGTTAGTTTTAGGGTTTACGGTTTAGGCTTATGGTTTATTTTATTAATTTTTTTTTATTTAGGGTTTATGGTTTTTTAGGGTTTAGGGTTTAGTGTTTAAGGTTTAGGATTTAGGTTTTACGGTTTATTTTTTTTTTTTAAATTAAATAAACTAGTATGTTTAGGATTATTTAGTTTATTTTTTATTTTTTTTAGTTTATTATATTTTTAGTTTATATTTTGGTTTATTTTTTATTTTTATTTTGTTTAGTTTAATCATTTTAGTTTAGGTTTTTTATTTTACTTTATGTTTTTGGTTCAAGTTTAGGTTTATTTTTATTTTTTAGTTTAGTTTTATTTTTATTTTATTTTTTAGGTTTAGGTATTATTTTTTATTTGTTTTTTTAGGTTTACATTTTTATTTTATTTTTTTAAGTTTAGGTTTTAGGTTTTTATTTTTGGTTTATTTTTAGGTTTTATTTTTTAGTTTAGGTTTAGGTTTATTTTTAGTTTATTTTATTTTATTTAGTTTAGGTGTAGGTTTAGGTGTAGTTTAATTTAGCTTTACATTTATGTTTTATTTATTTTAGTTTATATTTAGGTTTAGTTAATTTTCTTTATTTTAGGTTTAGGTTTTGTTTTTCGTTTAAGGCTTAGATTTTATTTTTTATTTATTTTTAGATTTATGAATAGGTTTATTTTTTAGGTTTCATTTTTATTTTATTTTAGGTTTATTTTATTTTTATTTTACAGTTAGTTTTTATTTTGTTTTGATTTTTAATTTTTATGTTTATTTCTTTTTTTAGTTTAGTTTAGGTTTTTATTTACTATATTTTAGTTTTGTTTTTATTTTTATTTTATTTTATTTTTAGGTTTAGGATTGGGTTTAGGTTTTTATTTTATTTTATTTTATTTATTTAATATAGGTTTAGGTTTTTTTATTGATTTTATTTTTAGGTTTTATTTAATTTAGGTTTATGTATTTAGGTTTTTAGTGTTTAGGGTTGTAGGTTTTAGGGTTTAGGGTTTAGGTTTTAGGGTTTAGGGTTTAGGATTTTAGTGTTTAGGGTTTAAGGTTTAGGGTTTAGGTTTTAGTTTAGGTTTTATTTATTTTAGTTTAGTTAATTATATTGTAGGTTTAGGATTATTTTATTTTTATTTTATGTTTAAGTTTTTCTCCTTAGTTTAGGGTTTAGGTTTTAATTTTTTATTTTTAGGTTTTATTTTAAGGTTAATTATTTAGGGTTTAGGGTTTAGGGTTTTGGGTTAGGGTTTAGGGTTTAGGATTTAGGGTTTAGGGTTTAGGGTTTTATGATTTATGCTTTTAGGTTTTTGGGGTTTGGGTTAGGGATTAGGGTTTTTTAGGGTTTAGGGTTTATGCTTTAGGGCTTAGTGTGTAGGCTATAACATTTAGGGTTTAGAGTTTAGGGTTTAGGCTTAGCTTATGGTTTAAGGTTTGTTTAGGGTTTAGGGTTTAGGCATTATGGTTTAGGGTTTTAGGGTTTAGGGTTTAGGGTTGTAGGTTTTGGGTTTTGAGTTTAGGATTTAGGGTTAGTTTTAGGGTTTAGGGGTTAGGGTTAGGAATTTTTTTTTTTCATTTAGAGTTTAGGGTTTAGGGTTTAGGGTTGTATGTTTAGGGTTTTGGGTTTTGGGTTCAGGGTTTAGTGTTTATGGCTTATTTAGTTTATTTAGTTTTTTTATTTTAGTTTATTTTATTTTTTATTTTTATTAAGGTTAATTTTTTTAGTTTGTTTAGTTTATTTATTTTAGGTTTCTTTATTTTAGTTTAAGCTTTTTATTTCAGTTTATTTTTTTTGGTTTAGGTTTAGGTTTATGTTTATTTTTTAGTTTTGTTTTATTTTTATTTTATTTTTTAGGTTTAGGATTTTTTTAAAATTTTAGGTTTAAGTATAGGTTTTTACTTTATTTTTTAAAATTTAGGTTTTATGTTTTCATTTTAGGTTTATTTTTTGGTTTTATTTTTTAGTTTAGGTTTAGGTTTATCTTTAGTTTATTTTATTCTATTTAGTTTAAGGTTTAGTTTTAGTATATTTTATTTTTTATTTATTTTAGTTTATGTTTAGGTTTAGGTTTTTTTTTTGTTTAGTGTTTAGGTTATTTTTTTAGTTTAGGGTTTATGTATTATTTATTTATTTATTTTTGGTTTGTTTTAGGTTTATTTTTTTTGGTTTAGGTTCTTATTTAGTTTTTATTTTATTTTATTTAGGTTTATTTTATTTTTATTTTATGTTTAATTTTTTTTATTTAGATTTGGTATTTTTTAGGCTTATTTTATTTGCTTAGTTTAGTTTATGTTTTTATATATTTTATTTTAATTCAATTTTTGTTTTTATTTAATTTATTTTTAAATTTAGGTTTAGGTTTTTTAATTTTATTTTTTTATTTAATTTAGGTTTAAGTTTATTTATTTATTTTATTTTTTAGGTGTTATTTAGTTTAGGTTTGGTTTTAGAGTTTGGGTTTAGGTAGTAATTTTAATTTAGGGTTTGTTTAGGATTTGGGTTTAGGTTGTGGTTTAGTTTAGAGATTTAGTTTAGTTTATGGTTTATTAGGTTTATTTTGATGGTTTTATTTGAAGTTTTGTTTATTTTAGGTTTAAGAGTTTATTTATGGGATCTTTTATTTATTTAGGGTTTAGGTTTAGTTTAAGTTTTTTAGTTTTATTTTTTGGGTTTAGTTTGGGTTTAGGTTTATTTAGGGTTTATCCGTTTTAGTTTATTTTATGGTATTTTAGTTTATGGTTTAGTTTAGTTTAGGTTTAGGGTTTATTTTATTTTTTAGTTTAGTTTTATTTAGTTTATTTTAATTTAGTGTTTTGGTGGGTAGATTTTAGGTTTAGTTTAGTTGGTTCAGTAGTTTATTTATTTAGTGGTTTGGGCCCAGTTTATAGTTTATTTTATTTATTTTTTTTGGGTTAGGGTTTAGGGCTCAGGGTGGATTTAGGGTTTAGTGGTTAGGGTAATGTTTGGGTTTAGGGTTTAAGTTTTGGATTAAGGTTTAGGTTTGGGCCTAGGTTTAAGGTTTAGTTTAGGGTAGGTCAGGGTTTAATGGACTTGGGTTAGTTTAGGTTTATGGTTTAGTGAGGGTTTATTTTTAAAATTTTTTTAATTAAGTAAAGTGGTTAGTTTAGATTTATTTAGTTTAAATTTTATTTAATTTAGTTTATTTTATGTTTCATTTTTAATTTTAATTTTTATTTAGTTTACTTTATTTATTTTCAGTTTTTTATTTTAGTTTAGGTTTTCTAATTTAGTTCATTTGGTAATTTTACCTTTAGATTTAGGATTATTGTTAGTTAGTTTTATTTTAATTTTATTTTAATTTTAGGTTTAATTTTATTTTAGGTTTAGGTTTAGGTTTTATTTTATTTTTTTAGGTTTGGGTTTTAGGTTTTTATTTTATGTTTATTTTTAGGATTTTTTTTCAGTTTAGGTTTAGGTTTATGTTTAGTTTATTTTATTTTATTTAGTTAGGTTTAGGTTAAGGGTTAGTTTATTTTAGGTTTAAGTTTAAGATTTTTTATTTTTGTTTAGTTTACTTTAGTTTAGGATTAGGTTTATGTTTAGGTTTATTTTATTTTTATTTTAGGTTTAGGTTTTTTTTTAAGTTTAGGGTTTAGGTTTTATTTTTTAGCTATTTTTAGGTTTTATTTATGGGTTTATTATTTAGGTTGAGGTTTTTATTTAGTTTTTTTTTTATTTTTATTTTAGGTTTAGGTTTTCTGTTTTGGTTTAAGACTTAGGTTTTATTTTTTATTTATTTTTATGTTTTATTTTAGGTTTATTTTTTAGGTTTAGGTTTTTATTTAGTTTTTATTTCACTTTATTTTAAGTTTATTTTATTTTTATTTTTTGTTTAGTTTTTATTTTATTTAGGTTATGTATTTTTTTTAGTTTTGATTTTTATTTATTATATTTTAGCTTAGTTTTTATTTTTTTCTTTTCAGGTTTAGGTTTAGGTTTCAATTTATGTTTCTATTTAATATTTCTTTATTTATTTTGTTAGGTTTAGATTTTGGCTTTTACGGTTTAGGGTTTTAAGTGGTTTAGGTTTTTAGGGTTGTTTATGGTTTGGGCTCAGTATTTATCTGGTTGGGATTGTAGGTTTAAGATTTAGGTTTAGTGGTTTAGTGATTAGGGTTTAGGTGGTTTAGGGTTTAGGGTGTGTGGTTTAGGGTTTAGTGTAGGGTTACAATTTTGTGGCTCAGGGTTGGGTGGTTTGGTAGGGTTTAGGTTTAGGGCTCAGGTTTAGTTTAGGTTTAGGTTTTGGGTTTGGGTTTATAGTTTAGGTTTAGGGTTTTATATATTTATTTTAAAATTTTGTTTATTTAATTTATTTTTAAATTTAGGTTTATAGTTTAGTTTGTTTTAATTTATTTTATTTAATTTAGGTTTAAGTTTATTTATTTATTTTATTTTTTAGTGTTAGTTTAGGTTTTGGTTTTAGAGTTGGGTTTAGAGTTTAGTTTAGTTTAATTTTAGGGTAGGTTTAAGATTTAGCCTTTTAGGGTTTAGGGTTTAGGATTTAGTTTAGGTTTATGTAGTTTATTAGGTTTATTTTGATTTTTTTTGAAGTTTGTTTATTTTAGGGTTTAGAGGCTTATTTATGGGATCTGGTTTTATTTATTTTAGGGTTTGGCTAGGTTTAAGTTTATTTTAGTTTTATTTTGGTTTAGTTTGGGTTTAGGTTTATTTGGGGTTATTCCCAGGGTTTAGTTTATATTTTTATGGTAGTATGGTTTAGTTTAGGTTTAGGTTTAGGGTTTAGTTTATTTAGTTTATTTTATTTAGCATATTTTTAATTTAGTGTTGGGTTTAGTTTATTTATTTAGAGTTAGTGGTCAGGGTTAGTTTATTTAGCTCAGTTAGGGTTTAGTTTAGGTTTTATTTATTTAGGGTCACGTTTTTTAGGGGTCAGTAGTTTAGGGTCAGGGTAGGATTTAGTGTTGTTTAGGGTTTAATGTTGTAGTAGGGTTTAGGGTTTAATGTTGGACTGATGGTTTTAGGGTTTTGGAGGGTTTTGGTTTTAAGGTTTAGGGTAGGGTAGGGTAGGGTTAGGTTTAGGGTATTTAGGGTTAGTTTAGGGTTCATGGTAGTGAGGGTTTTATTTTTTAAAATTTTTTTAATTAAGTAAAGTAGTTAGTTTAGATTTATTTAGTTTAAATTTTATTTAATTTAGTTTATTTTATGTTTCATTTTTAAGTTTAATTTTTATTTAGTTTACTTTATTTATTTTCGGTTTTTTATTTTAGTTTAGGTTTTCTAATTTAGTTCATTTGGTAATTTTACATTTAGATTTAGGATTATTGTTAGGTTAGTTTTATTTTAATTTTTATTTTAATTTTAGGTTTTAATTTTATTTTTAGGTTTAGGTTTAGGTTTTTATTTTATTTTTTTAGGTTTAGGTTTTAGGTTTTTATTTTATGTTTATTTTTAGGATTTTTTTTCAGTTTAGGTTTAGGTTTATGTTTAGTTTATTTTATTTTATTTAGTTAGTTTAGGTTAAGGGTTAGTTTATTTTAGGTTTAAGTTTAAGATTTTTATTTTGTTTAGATTACTTTAGTTTAGGATTAGGTTTATGTTTAGGTTTATTTTATTTTTATTTTAGGTTTAGGTTTTTTTTAAGTTTAGGGTTTAGGTTTTATTTTTTAGCTATTTTCAGGTTTTATTTATGGGTTTATTATTTAGGGTTTTATTTAGTTTTATTTTATTTTATTTTAGGTTTAGTTTTGTTTGGTTTAAGACTTAGGTTTTTTTATTTATTTTATGTTTGTTTTTTAGGTTTATTTTTAGGTTTAGGTTTTATTTAGTTTTATTATTTCACTTTATTTTAAGTTTATTTTATTTTATTTTTGTTTAGTTTTATTTTATTTAGGTTATATATTTTTTTTAGTTTTGATTTTTATTTATTATATTTTAGCTTAGTTTTTATTTTTTTCTTTTCAGGTTTAGGTTTAGGTTTCAATTTATGTTTATATTTAATTTTATTTCTTTATTTTATTTTGTTAGGTTTAGATTTTTGGCTTTTTGGTTAGTTTTGGGTTTAGGGTTTAGGAGGTTTAGAGGGTCATGGTTTAGGGTATATTTGGGTTTGGGATCCTTTAGGGTAAGATTTGAGGTTTTTGTGATCAGTGCTCAGTGAGGGTGGTAGAGTGGGTTTAGAGTGGAGGGGTCACAATTGTGGCTCAGTTAGTGGGTGGAGTTTAAGGTGGGGTGGGTCAGTGGTTTAGGTTTGGAGGGTTGGGTTTTGGGGTGGGTTTATTTTATGGTTTAGGGTTTAGGTTAAGGGTGGGGGAGGGTATTGTAGGGTAGGTATTTTATATTTTATTTATTTAATTTTAAATTAAGTAAACTAGATGGTTTAGCTTTATTTAGCTTATTTTTTTATTTCTTTTAGTTTATTTTTTATTTTGATTTAGGTTTATTTTTATTTTATTTTATTTGACTTAGTTTATTTATTTTAAGTTCATTTATTACAGTTTAGGTTTTTTTTAGTTTATTTTTTATGTTTAGGTTTAAGTTTAGGATTATTTTTCAGTTTAGTTTTATTTCTATTTTATTTTTTAGGTTTGGGTTTTATTTTTTCTTTTTAGGTTTAAGTTTATGTTTTTATTTTTATTTTTTAGGTTTTAGTTTAAGGATTTTATTTTAAATTTATTTATAAATTTTATTTTTAAGTTTAGGTTCAGGTTTATTTTTAGTTTATTTTATTTTATTTAATTTAGGTTTAGTTTATTTTAGGTTTAGGTTTAGGTTTAGGTTTTATTTTATTTAGTTTATTTATTTTAGTTTATGTTTAAGCATACTTTATTTTTATTTTAGGTATAGGTTTTATTTTTTTTAGGGTTTAGGTTTTATTTTTTATTTATCATTTGGTTTTATTTTTAGCTTTATTGTTTAAGTATAGGTATTTATTTAGTTTTTATTTTATTTTATTTAAGTTTTTTTATTTTTTTTAGTTTAGTTTAGCTATTTATTTATTTAATTTTAGTTTAGTTTTTATTTTTTATTTTATTTTCTTCTTAGGTTTTGGTTTATGTTTTAGTTTATGTTTTTATTTTATTTTGGTTTATATTTTTTAATTATTTTCTTTTTAGGTTTTAATTAGTTTAGGTTTAGGTTTTTACCTTTTTCGGTTATAAAATCTAAGGTTTAGGTTTAGGGTTTAGGGTTTTGGGTTAGTTTAGGGTTTAGGGTTTAGGGTTTAGGGTTTAAGGTTTAGAGTTTAGGGGTTAGGCTATAGGGTTTTTATGGTTTAGAGTTTAGGGTTTAGGGTTTAGGGTTTAGGGTTTTTTTTTTTAAAAATAGAAAACAAATTCATATTCAATATTTCTTCTTTTGTTTATTTAGTTTAAATAGTTTATTTTTATTTATTTTAGTTTATTTTATTTTTATTTTTATTTAAGTTAAATTTTTTTTTTCATTTAGTTTATTTATTTTAGGTTTATTTATTTTAGTTTAGGTTTTTTTTTGTTTATTTTTTAGGTTTAGGTTTATGTTTAAGTTTATTTTTTAGCTGAGTTTTTATTTTATTTTATTTTTTAGGTTTATGTTTTATTTTTTATTTTTGGTTTAGGTTTAGGTTTTTATTTTATTTTTCTAGCTTTAGGTTATAGGTTTTTATTTTAGGATTATTTTTAGGTTTTATTTTTTAGTTTAGGTTTAGGTTTATCTTTAGTTTATTTTATTATATTTAGTTTATGGTTTAGGTTTAGTTTATTTTAGGTTTAGGTTTGGGTTTTATTTACTTTAGTTTAATTTATCTTAGTTTAAGTTTAAGTTTAAGTTTATTTTATTTTGTTTATTTTATTTTTATTTTTGGTTTAGGTTTTTTTTCTTAGTTTTGGCTTTAGGTTTTATTTTTAGGTTTATTTTTTTATGTTTGAGTTTTTATTTAGTTTTATTTTAGTTTTCTTTTAAGTGTATTTTATTTTTATTTTACGTTTAGTTTTTTATTTTATTTAGGTTTTTTATTCTCATGTTTATTTTATTTTTAGTTTAGTTTAGGTTTTTATTTATTTTATTTTATGTTATTTTTATTAGTTTATTTTATTTTAGTTTTAGGTCTAGATTTATGTTTTAGCTTAGGTTTTTATTTTATTTTATTTAGGTTTAGGTTTTAGGTTTTAGTGTGGAAAAGAGTTAGTGGTGGATTTAGGGTTTGGATTTAGAAGCATAGGTTTATTTGGCCTGGTTAAGGGTTTAGTCCACCATTTAGGCACAGTTTAGGTTTAGGGTTTAGGGTTTAGGGTTTTAAAGTTGGGAGTGGTAGGTCAAGTTTGGTTTAGTGTTGTGGCTTTAGGGTTTAGGGCTTTAAACATGGGGTTCAAGCTTCAGGTCAGTTTCAGGTTTAAGATTTAGCCAAGATTTAATATTTAGGGTTTGGAGTAGTGGCCTATGGCTGGGTTTGGGGTCAGGGTCAGTTTTAGAGAGTGGAGATTTATGATTTTGGAGGTTAGAGGGTGTTTAAGCTTAACCAGTGATCAGTGCTCAGTGTGGATTTAGGGTCAGGGTAGGGTTTTAGGTTTTATGGTTTTGGGTTTAGGGTTTAGGGCTTAGGGTTGTAGGTTTAGGGTTTAAGGTTAGTTTTAGGGTTTAGGTTATTTATATTTATTTATTTATTTTATTAAGTAAAGTGGTAGGTTTACGTTTATTTAGTTTATTTTATTTTTTATTTTGATTTAGATTTACTTTATTTTCATTTAGTTTAATTTATTTATCTAGGATTATTTATTTTAGTTTAGGTTTTCAATTTAGTTTACTTATTAGGTGTAGGTTTAGATTTAGCTTTATTTTTTAGTTTAGTTTTATTTTTATTTTATTTTGTAGGTTTATGTTTTATTTTTTATTTTTATGTTTATGTTTAGGCTTTTATTTTATATTTTTAGGTTTAGGTTTTAGGTTTTTCTTTCAGGTTTATTTTTAGGTTTTAGTTTTTAATTTAGCTTTAGGTTTATTTTTAGTTTATTTTATTTTATCTAGTTTATGTTTAGGTTTAGGTTTATGTTTAGTTTTTATTTTTTTATTAATTTTGAGGTTTTAGTTTTAGGTTTATTGTTAGGTTTAGGTTTTTATTTAGTTTTTATTTTATTTTATTTTAGGTTTATTTTATTTTTATTTTAGGTTTTGTTTTTATTTTATTTAGGTTTTTTATTTTTTAGTTTAGTTTAGGCGGTGGGGGTTAGTGTTTATTGTTTAGGGTTTAGTGTTTAGGGTTTAGGGTTAAAGGTTTAGTCTTTTAAGGCTTAAGGTTTAGGGTTTAGGATTTTTAGGGTTTAAAGTTTATGGTTTAAGGTTTAAGTTTTAGGTTTAGGGTTCTAGTTTTAGTTTAGGGTTTAGAGTTTTTGGTTTTTTTTGTTTTAACAGGGAACAAATTCAGATTCAACATTTCATCTTTTCGATTTCCTCAACCAAGTAACACACCAAGTTTTCTAAGACAAACGATGACATAGATAAAAAATGAGCAAGCATAGAGTAAATCAAAAACCCTAATTAACTAGAACCTTCTCTACTATAAAGACACAGTTCCATAAGCAATAGATCGGATCAACCGTTCTGTTGTTTCTCTAGTTCCAATCAGAACCACCCCGGCCTCTCCAGTAGCGGGATCCACCATCATATCCCCGATCTCTCCCTCCACCCCACCATGGTTGTAACCTCTATTGCTCCTCCCAGGACGTCCAGACTACATACCCATTACCATTCAATCTTATATAAATCAACACACGAATAGAGGAAAGAGAACTCAACATTCATACACCTAAGTTATAAGCACATGCATTTCTTATGTATTTATAACTAGCATCATAACACATTATTAATCATTTATAAACTTTTGAAAAAAAAACATTTGGATTTAATAGTGATAATAGCCACGCATATATTAAATTAATTCAACACATGCAAGCTTACATAAAGGAAATCCATTTTATTTTAGTAGATTTTGAAAATATGGATGCATGGATTCAAATGGCATACTAAATTTAACTTGATTGGAAAGAGGACAATGAAATATAAGCTTGTGATTCATTCAACCAAACTAGTTCTTAAGGACAATAAAATCAAATAAGATTATTTCAAGAAAACCAAAGCTTCTTTTTTAATTAAGTTTTGAATTCCATTTGATTTAAAGAGGAGAAGAGAAATCATCACTTGATATTTTAAACCCATTCCCACATTAGTGATTTGATTTAATTTAAGGAGATATAATTAAGTTGATTTTATGGGTTAATTAAGTTGAACCCTTAATTAGATGAATTAATTAATTTACCTATGTCACCTTAAAGTAATTAACTAAATAATTATGAGCCAACATGATATGCATGGAAAATAAACCTGCAAAGATCCTAAGAAATAAAAGGGGCCTAATGCAATTGGCTCATGATTAATATTTAATTAGATTAAGGGACTTAATTAATTACTCTTATGGTTTTCTCACACATGTGGACGAACCACAATTTCATTAAACTCTTGTAGGTTATTAAACACCTAAAGATGTACTCCACAATTTAATTAATTAAGGTCTGATGTGATTATGATTTCAATTTGATTAAGTAATTTAATTAATTAGTTAAATCTTAATTAATTTAATTTTAAGAAAGGGTGAAATGAACTTAGTGAAAGGGGTCCCAACCCTATTCCTTAGTTCACTTACTATTGAATAATGATTAGTAAACTTAATTAACCAATTTATTACATTTCATGAAATTAATTAATCATTAATTAACATAAAAGAGTACTTAAGGTTTAATTAGTCAATTTTTCTAATTAAGTGAGCAATAAATCCAAAGAAAGTCATGGGAGGCAGAGATCATCCCATTAAATTAACCCACAAAATTTGGGATTAATTGCTTAAGTAATTAAGGAGTAATTAAGCTAATTAATTTTGTAATTACTATTCAAAATTAGTTAAGATTATTTTTAATTAATTCTCTTCTCAAATACCATTAAAATTAGTATTTATTTGCATTATCTGATTTATCTATGATTTTTAAGAGTTTCAGCCATTAAAAATTATTAAATAAGCCTAACTAAATCCTAATCCTGTTGGCAGCACATGGTACACTGATGCGGTGCACTTTCCACATGGCACTGCAGGATTGGCTACTTAAAACTTATCCGACTAAGTGCCTACGTGGCGGCAGCGGACGCGCTTTCTCATTAGTTTTTTGATTTAAGATCTGATGGCTATGATTAATCCCACAGCTTAATAGGATTAATTCAGATTGATCTAGTGGCTCTAATCACGACTGTCCGTTATGATCAAGCGGAACAGACGGTGCAATTATCTAACGTCAAGCGAGTGAGGAAGAATGGTGTTCGTTCACTATTCCTCACTTAATCCAAGCTTACTCGTGCTTAGATCAACTCCAAAAGGATCTCACACCTTCACGACATCGATCAAAGGGGATCTAATGGTCATGATCACACGAGATACAAGTTTCTTCAAAAAGCTCCAACTCATTTTTGCATAAGGATTGGTTTTGAAAGCATACCGCGCTGGAGCTCAAGACCAACAGCTTGAACAATTGAGGAAGCTTCATCTAGTGGAGACGAAGCCCTGTTGAGCAGCAATTGGATCAATTCTTTGATGTTCGCTCAAAAGGCCACAAACCTATGATTTGGAGCTTGGCTTTGATCGAAGCCCCACCTCGGGTGCTTAAGAAGCTTGGGAGATTATACATTCTTGTTCGACGAGGCCTAGGGAAGTTGCGTTCAAAGTTAATTTGAGTTTGATGGATAAATGGGAATTTATATCAAAAATGGGAGTGTCCTATTTCTGGATGGACTGGTATGGCATTTTTTGATTGAGGAACAAACTTATGAGCTTAGGGAATGGCTCTAGCAGCTCTTCTTGGGTAATTATGGCTCTGAGGATTGATTTTTGTGTGTGTTTGAGTGGAAATGATAGGGTGTATACCCCCCTTCATCTTAATCGAATGGTGGGTTCAAGTTTGGCTTCTAATGGATGTCCGACCAACTCAGGGAGTTATGGTGGTAGGGAGGAGGTGAGTTGGCTCGGCTTGGTTGGTTGAAGGTTTGGAGGTGGCTACCAAGGAAGAATCATTGATGTCCTATGGGTTTCAAATGCTCCAATTGGGAGGGTGAGGTGATGTCACCAACCATCGACATACCCAACCAGCCCCAGTCGTCGGGTCGCTTAGGTGGAACATTAAGAGAGTACCAAGTGGCCAAAGAATGGAAATGACCACTTACATGGGTGATTTATCTCAAGTGATGCCTTTGACCCAAGGATAGAATGATCATTTGGCATTGGATTTAATTTAGGCAGATTTGAAATGAGCCAAAAGTGGGTTAGCCCAAATTTCAAGTCAATTGGAGTTGATTTGGTTATGTTTGGCTCAATTTGACTCATTTAGGTCAAATTAGGTTAGGTTAGGTCAAGTTGACCAATTGGTCAAATTAGGTCAAACCAAGGGTTGGGTCAAGTTCATATGATCATTTGGGATGTTTTAGTTTAAATGGTTTGGTTTTGTTTGGCTTAGATTTAATTTTGGCTCATTTGAATTCATTTGGGTCAAATGGGTTAAGTTGACCAATTTGACTAAATTGGCCAAATTGGCCTGGGTTAGGTGTTGGTTTGGGTTTAGTTGACCAATTAAAGATGATTGTAGGCATTTGTTTCAATTAATTTGGATTTTGTTTTGATTTAAGCCAACTTGAACATATAAGTCACTTTGGGCTAAGTAGGTTAATTGGGTGAAATCATGGCTTTGGCCAAGTTCAACAATCAATTTGGAATGAACTTGAGCCATTAGTTGCAATCAATTTAGTTTATATTTTGATTTGACCCAATTTAGTCTTTTAGGTCAATTTAGGTCAACTTGGTCAAAAGGATCAATTGAGTTTGGTTTGACTCAATTGAAGTTCAAGTCATATTCAAATATTGATTTTGATTTGGTATGAATCATTGGTTTCAAGAGATTTATCTTAGGTTGTAATTTGGCTAGTTTGGGTTCATATAGGTTAAGGGGTTGACTTGGTTTTACCCAATTTATGACAATTGATCAACCTAGGGTGAACAAAAATCATGATGGGAGGTTTTGATGGGTTTAGTTCAATCCAATTTGGGTAGGATTAGAACTTGGCTCAAATAGGGAAAATTGGCCACTTTGGGTAAAGTGAACAAATTGGATTTAGAATTTAGGTTTTAGGGCTAGAGTTTTTTTTTATTTTTTTATTTTTTTATTTTTAAATTAAGTAAACTCATAGGTTTATGTTTTTTTAATTTATTTTTTATTTATTTTAGTATATTTTATTTTTTTTATTTTAATTTAAGTTTTTTTATTTTTATTTAATTTAATTTATTTCTTTTAGGTTTAATTATTTTAGTTTAGGTTTTTCATTTTAGTTTAGTTTTTAGGTTTAGGTTTAGGTTTTGGTATATCTTTTTAGTTTAGTTTTCTTTTTATTTTATTTTTTAGGTTTCGATTTTATTTTTTTATTTTTATGTTTAGGTTTAGGTTTTTATTTTATTTTTTTAGGTTTAATTTTTAGGTTTTTATTTTATGTTTATTTTTAGGTTTTTTTTTTAAGTTTAGGTTTAGGTTTATTTTTAGTTTATTTCATTTTATTTAATTTAGGTTTAGGTTTAGGTTTAGTTTATTTTAGGTTTAGGTTTAGGTTTTATTTATTTTAGTTTAGTTTATTTTATTTTAGGTTTAGGTTTTTTTTTTTAGGTTTTGGTTTTTTTAGTTTAGGGTTTAGGTTTTATTTTAGTTTTATTGTTTAAGTTTATGTTTTTTATATAATTTTTATTTTATTTTATTTTAGTTT
The DNA here is from genome assembly GCA_021442155.1 of Cymbidium sinense. Classification (NCBI taxonomy): domain Eukaryota; kingdom Viridiplantae; phylum Streptophyta; class Magnoliopsida; order Asparagales; family Orchidaceae; genus Cymbidium; species Cymbidium sinense. The sequence continues at coordinate 276,117,424 of CM038215.1, read as the reverse complement.
TTGTTTTTTTATTATTATTTTTGATTTAGTCTTTTACTTTATTTAAGTTTTTTATTTTTTTTAGTTTAGTTTAGGTTTTTATTTATTTTATTTTATTTTAGTTTTTATTTTTTATTTTATTTTCTTTTTAAGTTTATGTTTAAGTTTAGGTCTAGGTTTAAGTTTTGTTTTATGTTTTTATTTTAATTTATTTTATTATTTTCTTTTAGTTTAATTTTTTTTTTATTTTTTTTATTTTTAGGTTTTCTTTAGTTTAGATTTCAGTTTTTAGCTTTTTAAGGTTAGTTTAGGGTTTAGGATTGGAGTTTAGGGTTTAGGGTTTAGGCTTTTTCTTGGTTTAGGGTTTACGGTTTAGGGTTTAGGGTTTAGGGTTTAGGTTTTAGGGTTTAGTGTTTAGCATTTAGGGTTTATGGTTTTAGGGTTTAGGGTTTTTAGGGTTGGTAGGTGTGGTTGTTTATGATTTAAGGTTTAGGTTTCAGATTCATGTTTTAGCAGGGTTTAGGGTTTAGGGTTCGTGGTTGGGTTTAGGGTTTGGTAGGTTTGAGTCCAGATCCATGTTTTAGCTAAGGGTTTAGGGTTTTTGGGTTTTTTATTTTTAAATAGAGAACAAATTCATATTCAGCATTTCTTCTTTTGTTTATTTAGTTTATTTTTTAGTTATGTTAGTTTATTTTATTTTATTATATTTATGTTTATTTTTTTTATTTTTTTAGTTTATTTATTTAAGGTTTATTTATTTTAGTTTAGGTTTTTTATTTTTGGTTTGGTTTTGGTTTATGTTTATTTTTTTGTTGAGTTTTTTTATTTTCTTTTCTATGTTTAAGTTTTCTTTTTTATTTATAGGTTTAAGTTTAGGTTTTTATTTTATTTTTTTGTATTAGGTTTTATTTTTTTATTTTTAGGGTTAGATTTAGGTTTTTATTTTCTTTTCATATGTTTAGGTTTTAGGTTCTTATTTTAGGTTTACTTTTAGGTTTGATTTTTTAGTTTAGGTTTAGGTTTATTTTTAGTTTATTATATTTTATTTAGTTTAGGTTTAGGTTTACGTTTAGTTTATTTTGGTTTAGGTTTTGGTTTTATTTATTTTAGTTTAGGTTTAGGTTTATTTTATTTTTACTTTTAGGTTTATTTTTTAGGTTTAGGTTTTTATTTTATTTTATTTTAAGTTTGTTTTATTTTATTTTAGGTTTAGTTTTATTTTATTTAGGTTTTATTTTTTAGTTTAGTTTGAGTTTTATTTATTTTATTTTAGTTTAGTTTTATTTTAATTTTATTCTCTTTTAGGTTTAGGTTTAGGTTTAGTTTAGATTTTAGTTTATATTTTATTTTGGTTTAGATTTTTATTTATTTTATTTTAGGCTTTATTTAGTTTAGGTTTTTTAGCTTTTAACATTTAGGAGTTTAGGGTTAGGTTAGGGCCTGGTGGGTCAGTGGGTAGGGTTTGGGGGGGATTTGATTGGTTTTTGGATTTAGGGTTTAGGTTTAGAGTGGAGGGTTTAGGGTTTAGGGATTTAGGGTTTAGGGTTTATGGTTTAGGGTTTAGGGTTTAGGGTTTAGGGTTTTTATGGTTTAGGGTTTAGATTATAGGTTTAAGTTTCAAGTTTTAGTTTAGTGTTTAGGGTTTTTGGGGTTTTCCAACGAGAACAAATGATTCAACATTTCTACTTTATTTATTTATTTTATTAGGTTTTATTTTAGGTTTATTTTATTTTTTAGTTTAGTTTAGGTTTTATATATTTTATTTTAGTTTATTTTATTAGTTTATTTTATTTTATTTTGGGTTTAGGTTTAGTTTAGTTTATTTTATTTTTATTTTAGGTTTTATTTAATTTAGGTTTAGGTTTTAGGTTTTAGGTTTTAGGTTTTAGGATTTTAGGTTTTAGGGTTTATGGTTTAGGGAGGGTGGAGTGGTAGGGAGGTTTAGGTTAAGGTTAGGGTGGGGGTTTAGGTTTAGCTTTAGGGTTTAGGTTTAGTTTAAGTGGAGCTAGGTTATAGGGTTTATGGTTAGTTTAGGTTATGGATTTGGAGGGTTGTGGAGGGTTTTAGTGTTTAGGATTAGTTTAGGGTTTAAGGTTTATGATTTTAGGGTTTAAAGTTTAGAGTTTAGGGTTTAAGGTTAGGGTTAGGGTTTAGGATTTAGGGTTTAGGGTAGCTGAGCTCTACCCTTAGATAACCTGGAATATGAAAGAATAATTATAACTATATTAAATGCTATGGGGGTCTTCTTTCTTCATATCTCCATTTCTGATTTGGTTCCTTCTTTCATTTTGATGGTGCTTGCTTCAAAGGCATCACATGGCACTCTAGGACAAAGCCTTTTGTCCAATGCTCATCCTAATCCCTCACATCACTATTCCTAAATCCTATTTCAAAAATTATATTTATGTGGGGAAAGTAAACCTAACTACACCTGCAAAATAGAGGTTAGCTAAATATAAATATAATCCCAAGTAGTTGTATTTATAATTTGGACTTAGCACCGTACACATGGGTAACTAAGCCCACATGTCCTAACTTGGATTATGCTTAAGGATTTTACCAACTTGCAAAAAGGGCATTCACATTTATTTTTTAGTATCCCTCAAGCATAATCCCTTGCAAAAAATATGATTAGGTTAATATTAGCCTATCATATAGTCTATGAAGCATACACCCTAATATTCAATCTAAAATAATACATCATAAAACAAAATATACATCACAGCATACACCGTCCTAACTTAGAACTATAAGTGGTGACTTAATTCTAATGTGTGTATTAAGGCTTGTGTGGTAAGTCTTGTTAGGCATTAGTGTTGTATTTTCTAAGTGTAGAAGGATTCAATTTAACATGGAAGGTTGATTTCACATGAAGTAGTTTAATTGATTTGAGAATTTTAATTTGTGTATTTTTTTTCATTTGATTACACTTAGCAACTAAGTGTTATAAAGAGAGGAAAAGAGGATTGCCCTCTTTCATCCCTACCTTAAGCCACTTTCTAAACTATATTAATTTGATTTAGTTCTCTTTAGTGAATGACTTACTAAATGATTTAATTAATCCTTAGTTTAGGTTCACATTAAATAAACATATTAAAAATGAAGTCATCTTAAGATTAATTTAATTTAATTACTACCACATGACATATATTAAATCATTCCTTTCCAACACATGCAACATGCATATGATTTAATCCTAAGTGTATCTATACATGCAACATATTAATCCTAAGTGTATCTAAAATAGAGAGGAAATTGCAAAGAGCTGAATGATAAGGTGTCCCATTCAAGGAAAGTATCATCAATATAGTCATCCTGACATGAGAATATATAAACATAAGAGAATTAGTCATCTTAGCCAGAGCCTCATGAAAAGGGATATCCAAATAATAAAGCAAACCAGCATATAATCCCTCCACAAGAAAACAACAGATGAGACAACTAGCTGAAATCCTGCTAATCAGGTCAATGAGCTTATAATTAACACCTTCCCAATCATATGATATATAAATGGAACTTTCAGGGCAGGAAACAACCCCCATTTTAATATCCATATCGGTAATTGAAGAAAAACAATTGTAAAGGAAGGCAGCATAGCTCAACACAGAAAATGGACTGCAACCAACAAAAAATAGCACCAAGTAAAGACAGTTAGAGGTACAGCTCCCATAGCAGCATTCAGGGCCAAAATTCAAATTATCCAGCTCAACAAATAACCAAGAGAACAAGACAGCAAAAGGCAACAACTGTCCATAATACCACTCTTTCAGAATAGACAGCGCATAAAACTGCACAAACCTAACTGAACCGAGATAGGAATAGAGACAACAGCAGGTAATGCAGATCACAACAGTCAGGAGATGAACAGCAGCCCAGGCATAAACAGCACGGGCATTCAGAAAGCCAACCCCAACAGCAAAACAACTAATGCAACAATGGAACACACCAGAAGAAAAATGAACAAGAGGATTGAAATGAGTATCAGCATTAGAATCCAGAAAAAATAAGATAGCGGATAACCAAGGCGAAAATAAAATAAGGAAGCAAAGAGTGAAGACAAAGAACATTCAAGACAAAGAAAGGATCAAGTTTGGCCATAAAACCTCTCAATCTGAGTAGATATGGCAATAGTTAATAACCAAATAGATAGAGCATAAAAATAGTTATCTTGAAGGCAGCAACTCAGACAGAAATCTCCAAAAACCATCACCATCGAACAGAAGGTCGAAACATTTTGAACATAGACCGAAATCCTACAACCAACAAAGATGGAGCCAACATAGGTGTCCTGATAAACCAAGGCAGGAAATCTCCAAGACAAGAAATAATCAAAACAATAACAAGGGTTTAGGGTTTAGGGTTTTAGGTTTTATGCTTTTAGGATTTAGGGTTTAGGGTTAGGGTTTAGGGTTTTAGGGTTAGGGTTTAGGGTTTAGGATTTAGGGTTCAGGGTTTAGGGTTTATTGTTTAGGCTTTAGGGTTTAGGCTTTAGGGTTTAGGGTTTGGGTTTAGGGTTTATGATATTTTAGGGATTAAGGTTTAGGTTTAGTTTTTATTTTTAAGGATTAAGATTTCAGTTTTAGGGTTTAGGGTTTAGGATATTTTTTAAAATTAAGTAAATCGATAGGGATAAGTTTATTTAGTTTATTTAGTTTATTTTTCTTTATTTTATTATTTTATTTTTATTTAATTTAGTTTATTTATTTTAGTTTAGGTTTTTTATTTTAGCTTATTTTTTAGGTTTAGGTTTATGCATATTTTTTAGTGTAGTTTTATTTTTATTTTATTTTTTATTTTTAGGATTAGGTTTTTATTTTTTTATTTTTGGTTTAGGTTTTAGGTTTTTATTTTAGGTTTATTTTTAAGTTTTATTTTTTAGCTTATTTTATTTTATTTAGTTTAGGGTTTAGGTTTAGTTTATTTCAGGTTTAGATTTTATTTATTTTAGTTTAGGTTAAAGCTTATTTTATTTTGTTTATTTTAGGTTTAGATTTTTTTTTTAGTTTACAGTTTAGGTTTTATTTTTAGGTTTATTTTTTTTGGATTAGGTTTTTATTTTGTATTATTTTTATTTTACATTTAGTTTTTATTTTATTTAATTTTTGCATTTTTTAGGTTTATCTTATTTTTTAGTTTTTTTTAGGTTTTTTTTTATTTTAATTTAGTTTAGTTTTTATTTATCATTTTATTTTACTTTTTCATTTAGGTTTAGGTTTAGGTTTAGGTTTTAATTTAGGTTTTTATTCTATTCTATTTTATTTTATTTTATTTAAGTTTAGGTTTTTATTTATTTATTTATTTTAGGTTTTATTTAGTTTATGTATAGGTTTTTTTTTTTGGTTTTTAGGGTTTAGGGTTCAGGGTTTAGGGTTTGTGGTTTAGAGTTTAGGATTTAGGGTTTAGGCTTGTAGGTTTTATGGTTTAGGGCTTAGGGTTTACGGTTTAAGGTTTAAAGTTTTGGGTTTAGGGTTTAGGGTTTTTTTATAAATTAAATAAACCAGTAGGTTTAGGTTTATTTTGTTTATTTTTTTTTAGTTTATTTTATTTTTTATTTTTATTTAAGTTTATTTTATATATTTTTTTAATTTAGTTTATTTATTTTAGGTTTATTTATTTTAGTTTAGGTTTTTTATTTTAGTTTATTTTTTTATTTTAGGTTTAGCTTTAGGTTTATTCTTATTTTTTAGTTTAGTTTTATTTTTATTTTTCCTTTTATATTTAAAATTTATTTTTTATTTTTAGGTTTAGGTTATTTTTATTTCATTTCATTAGGTTTAGATTTTAGGTTTTTATTTTAGGTTAATTTTTAGGTTTTATTTTTTAGATTATTTTATTTTATTTAGTTTAGGGTTTAGGTTTATTTTTAGATTAAGTTTAGGTTTATTTATTTTAGTTTAGTTTATTTTTATTTAGGTTAAGGTTTATTTTATTTTTTTTATTTTTGGTTTAGTTTTTTTAGTTTAGGGTTTTGATTTATTTTTAATTTATTGTTAAGTTTTATTTTTAGTTTTATTTTTTAGGTTTATCTTTTTATTTAGTTTTAATTTTATTTTATTTTAAGTTTATTTTTATTTTTATTTTACATTTAGTTTTTATTTTATTTAATTTATTAACTTTTAGGTTTATTTTTTTAGTTTTGTTTAGTTTTTATTTATTTTATCTTAGTTTAGTTTTTATTTTCTATTTTATTTTTTTCTATGTTTAGGTTTAGGTTTAGGTTTAGGTTTAGGTTTTGTTTATGTTTTTGTTTTATTTTATTTTATTTATTTTTTTAGGTTTAGGTATTTTTTTAATTTTTTTTGTTTTTATGTGTTATTTAGTTTAGGTATAGGTTTCAAGGTTTTTAGTGTTTAGGGTTAAGGGTTCACGGTTTGGGGTTTAGGGTTTATGGTTTAAGGTTGTAGGTTTTAGGGTTTAAGTTTAAGATTTAGGATTTAGTGTTTAAGGTTTTAAGGTTTAGGGTTTAGGCTTTAGGGTTGTAGGTTTAGGGTTTAGGGCTTGAGTTTTTTTTTTTAATTTTTTCAATTATATATATATATATATATATATATTAAATTAAGTAAACTCATAGGTTTAAGTTTATTTAATTTATTTAGTTTATTTTTTATTTATTTCAATTTATTTTATTTTTTATTTTTGTTAGGTTTATTTTTAATTTTATTTAGTTTAGTTTACTTATTTTATGTTTATTTATTTTAGCTTAGGATTTTTATTTTAATTTATTTTTTACGTTGAGGTTTAGGATTATTTTTTTAGTTTAGTTTTATTTTTATTTTCAACTCTAGAGTCTAAAGGTTTTCATTTATGTAGATCTAAAACTAAATATATGGAGTGTAATTTTAGTTGTAGAAGGTGATAGTTCATTAATAAGAGTGAGAGATATTTAATTCTATTGTTCAAAATGATGCTCAAGATGTTGTTAGTAGAATTCAAGTTGGATGGTGGATGTGCATAGAAAAAGTTCCACTTAAACTTAAGGGAAAATTTTATATGTTGGTGGTAAGACCCACAATGACTTATGGTGCAGAATGTTGGCCAATAAAGGAGAAGCATAAGACTAAGTTAAGTGTTACAGAGATGAGGATGCTTAGGTGGATGAGTGGCTTTACTCTTAGAGATAGAATGCAAAATGAGTATATTCGGGAAAAAGTTGGAGTAGCTCCAGTGGTAGATAAGATTAAGGAGAGTCGCCTTAGATGGTTTGGCCACATAAAGCGTCGGTCATTTGATGACTCGATTAAGAGAGTAGATGCATTAGATTTTCCTTATGTTAAGAAAGGTAGAGGTAGACCTAAAAACACTTGGTTAAGATGTATAAAAAATGATCTTAGTATACTTGATTTAAATGAGAATTTGACACATAATAGCACACAATGGAGATGAAGGATTCATGTAGCCGACCCACATAGTGGGATTAAGGCTTATTGTTGTTGTTGATGTTGTAGTTTTATTTTTATTTTATTTTTTTGGTTTAGGTCTTAGTTCATATTTCTAGGTTTAGGTTTATGGTTTATTTTTTTTAACGTTTAGGTTTTAGGTTTTTATTTTAAGTTTTATTTTTTATTTTAGGTTTTATTTTTTAGTTCAGGTTTAGGTTTATTTTTAATTAATCTTATTTTATTTAGGGTTTAGCATTAGGCTTAGGTTTAGGTTTATGTTTTTTATTTTAGTTCAGTTTATTTCTTTTAGGTTTAAGTTTATTTTATTTTTATTTTAGGTTTTTGTATTTAGGGTTTTGGATGCATTTTGTATTTATTTTTAGGCTTATTTTTTAAGTTTAGGCTTTTATTTAGTTTTTATTTATTTTATTTTAAATTAATTTTATTTTTCTTTTAGGTTTAGTTTTTATTTTATTGAGGTTTTTTATTTATTTTTAGTTTAGTTTAGGTTTTTATTTATTTTATTTTAGTTTAGTTTTAATTTTTTATTTTATTTTCTTCTTAGGTTTTGGTTTAGGTTTTAGTTTATATTTTTATTTTAATATTTTTTATTTATTTTATTTTAGTTTGGGTTTTTTTATTTATTAATTTTTAATTTTTATTTAGTTTAGTTTTAGCTTTTTAGCTTTTTAGGGTTTAAAGTTTAGGGCTTAGGGTTAGTTGAGGGTTTAGTGTTTATGGTTTAGCGTTTGGGGTTTATGATTTAGGGTTTAGGGTTAAGGCTTAAGGGTTTAGGGTTTAGGTTTTAGGGTTTAGGGTTGAGTGTTTAGGATTTAGGGTTTAGGTTTTTGGTCTAAGGTTCAGGTTTTAGTTTATGGATTAGGGTTTTTATTTTTTTTTAACAGAGAAAAAATTCAAATTCAACATTTCTTATTTTTGATTTCATTAACCAAGTAACACACCGAGTTTTCTAAGACACAAGTGATGACATAGATCAAAAAATGTGCATGCATAGAGAAAATCAAAAGCCCTAGATAACTAGAGGAGTCTCTACTATAAAGACACAGTTCAATAAGCAGCTGATCGAATCTAACATTCTTCAATTTCTCCAGTTCCCATCAGAACCACCCCCGTCTCTCGAGTAGCAGGATTCACCATCATATCCCCGATCTCTCCCTCAGCCACCACAATGGTTGTAACCTACATCGCTCATTCGGCCTTCATAATAACCATTGCTTTGACCACCACCTCAATATCCACTAGCACCTCTAGATCTACCACCGCCACTATGATAAGCATCGCCTCTACCTTTACCTCCGTCACTAGATCTAGATTGAGTGTAGTTGATGGTGATGTTCCTGTCGTAAAGATTATGCCCATTCTTAGTGTTTAAGTTTATTAGGTTTTAAAGTTTAGGTTTAGTTTTTAATTTATTTAGTTACTTTAGATTTAAGATGTTTTGGGGTTTATGGAGTTTTAGGTTTAGGGTTTAGGGTTTTGCTTTAGTAGGGTTTTGGGTTTAGTTAGGTTTAGGGTTTTTGGGGTTTGTGGTTGGATTTTAAGGATTAGTGTTTAAGGTTTAGGGTTTAGGATTTAGTGTTTAGGCTTTAGGGTTTATGATTTTGAGGGTTTATGGTTTATGGTTTTAGGTTTGTGGTTTAGTGGTTTTGGATTTAAGGTTTAAGATTGGGGTTTAGTGCAAAGGCCCAGTTTAAATCAGGATTTAGGGCCTGCTCCAGCCTCAGAAATCAGTTAGGTTTTTTTTAGTGGGCCTGGTGGCCCAGGTTTGTTTAGAATTTAGGGTTTAGGCCCAAGATCCACCTGTAAGGGTTTAGGTGATAGGGAAGCCCAGTTTAGGCCTGGTTTAGGTTTTGGGGTTTAAGGGGTTAGTTAGTACTGGGTTGAGTTTAGGGTTTAGAGTAGCAAGGGTTTTTCTAGGTGGTTAGGGTTATGCCCCAGGTTTAGCCTAGGGTGGGGTTTAGGGTCAGGGTTTAGGGTCAGTTTTAGGGTTTAGGGTTTAGGATTTAGGGTTTAGTATTTAGAGTTTTTGGTTTAGGGTTTTTGTTTTTATTTTAATTAAGAAAACTAGTAGGTTTAGGTTTATTTAGTTTATTTTTTATTTATTTTACTTTATTTTTTTTAGGTTTATTTTTTATTTTTATTTAGTGTAGTTTATTTATTTTAGGTTTATTTATTTTAGTTTATGTTTTTATATTTAGTTTATTTTTTAGATTTAAGTTTAGGTTTCTATTTATTTTATAGTTTAGTTTTATTTTATTTTATTTTTTAGGTTTAGGTTTTATTTTTTATTTTTAAGTTTAGGTTTAGGTTTTTATTTTATTTTTTGAGGTTTAGGTTTTAGATTTTTATTTTAGGTTTATTTTTATATTTTATTTTTTAGTTTAGAATTAGGTTTACTTTCATTTTATTTTATTTTATTTAGTTTATCGTTTAGATTTAGTTTATTTTAGGTTTAGGTTTACTTTTTATTTATTTTAGTTTAGGTGTAGGTTTATTTTTTTTTGTTTATTTTAGGTTTAGGTTTTTTTTGTTTAGGGTATATGTTTTATTTTTTAAAAATTTTTTTTGTCTTATTTTTAGGTTTATTTTTTTGGTTTAAGTTTTTATTTATTTTTTATTTTATTTTATTTTAGGTTTATTTTATTTTTATTTTACATTTAGTTTTTATTTAATATAGGTTTTTTATCTTTAGGTTTATTTTAATTTATAGTTTAGTTTATGTTTATATTTATTTTATTTTGTTTTAGTTTTTATTTTTTATTTTATTTTATTTTTACGGTCAAGATTGCTTAGGATTTTTATTTTTTTATTTTATTTTATTTCTATTTATGTTTTTTTATTTATTTCATTTTTAGGTTTTTAGGTTTTTAGGGTTTAGGGTTTAGGGTTTGGGGTGTAGAGTTTCGGCTTTAAGGTTATAAGTTTTATGGTTTAGGGTTTGAGGTTTACGGTTTAGGGTTTAGGGTTTAGGGTTTAGTGTTTTAGGGTTAAGGGTTTAGGGTTTAGGTTTCAGGTTAAAGGTTTAGGGGTTAGGGTTTTAAGGTTTAGGGTTTAGGGTTCAATGTTAGGGTTTTTATTAAAATTCATTAAACTAGTAGGTATAGTTATATTTTATTTTATTTTATTTTTATTTATTTAGGTTTATTTTTATTTTATTTAATTTAGTTTATGTATTTTAAATTTATTTATTTTAATTTAGGTTTATGGTTAGGCTTATTTTTTGTTTAGTTTTATTGCTATTTTATTTTTTAAGTTTTGGTTTTATTTTTATTTTAGTTCTAGGTTTAGGTTTTTATTTTATTTTTTTAGGTTTAGGTTTTAGGTTTTTATTTTAGGTTTATTTTTAGGTTTTATTTTTTAATTTAAGTTTAGGTTTATTTTTTATTTTATTTAGGGTTTTTGTTTAGGTTTAGGTTAGTTTATTTTAGGTTTAGGTTTTATTTATTTTAGTTTAGATTTTTTTAGTTTAGGTTCATGTCTATTTTACTTTTATTATAGGTTTATGTTTTTTTTTTAGTTTAGGGTTTAGGCTTTTTTTATATTTATTTTTAGGTTTAGGATTTTGTTTAGTTTTTATTTAATTTCATTTTTGGTTTTCTTTATTTTAGGATTAGCCTCTATTTTATTTAGGTATTTTAGTTTTTTACTTTAGTTTAAATTTTTATTTACTTTATTTTATTTTAGTTTTTATTTATTTATTTTTTAAGGTTTAGGTTTAGGTTTAGGTTTTAGTTTATGTTTTTATTTTATTTTATTTTTCTATTTTATTTATTTCTATTTTATTTTGGTTTAGATTTTTTTATTTATTTTATTTTTTTGGATTTTTTAATTATGGTTTAGGGTTTAGGGTTTAGGTTTTAAGGCTAATGGTTTTTGGTTTTTAGGGTTTAAGGTTTTAAGGTTTAGGTTTTAGGTCTAGGGTTTAGGTTTTAGTTTAGGGCTTAGGGTTTTTAGTTTTTCATTTTTTTAATAGAGTACAAATTTGGATTCGGCATTTCTTCTTTTTGATTTCATCAACCAAGTAACATACCAAGTTTTCTATGACACAAGCGAAGACATAGATAAAAAATGAGCACATATAGAATAAATTAAAGAACTTATATAACTAGATCCGTCTCTACTATAAAAACACAGTTCCATAAGCGGCCAGTCGGATCAACGTTCTTTGGAACACTCATTCCCCTTTTGATCCACCTCCGGACCCCCCACCATTATATGCGCATAAACTTACTTGATCCACCTTGCAGGATCTTGATTGAGCCTAGTTGACGGTGATGTTCCTGCCGTCAAGGTTCTACCCATTCTTAGGGTTTAGGTTTAGGTTTAGGTTTACTATGTTTTAGGGTTTATGTTTATTTTTTCATTTATTTAGCTACTTTAGGTTTAGGTTTAGGGTTTGGTGTTTAGGGTTTAGGGTTTAAGGTTTAGGGTTAGGATTTAGGGTTTAGGATTTTGGATTAGGATTTAGGGTTTAAGGTTTAGGGTTTTTTAGGATTTAGGGTTTGGGGTTGTGGGTTTAGGGTTGTAGGTTTAGGGTTTAGGGTTTAGTGTTAATTTTAGGAATTGGGATTTATGATTTAGGGTTTAGGTTTTTTCTATAAAATTAAGTAAACTCATATGTTTAGGTTTATTTATTTTATTTAGTTTATTTTTCTTTATTTTAGTTTATTTTAATTTTTTATTTTTATTTAGTTTTGTTTATTTATTTTAGTTTAGGTTTTTTATTTTAGTTTATTTTTTATGTTTAAGTTTAGTTTAAGGTTTATTTTGTAGTTGAGTTTTTCTTTTTGTAGGTTTAGATTTTATTTTTTATTGTTAAGTTTAGGTTTAGGTTTTTATTTTATTTTTTTAGGTTTTGGTTTTAGGTTTTTATTTTAGGTTTATATTTTATATTTTATTTTTTAGTTTTGGTATATTTTTATTTTTAGTTTATTTTATTTTATTTAGTTTATGCTTAGTTTATTTTCGGTTTAAGTTTAGGTTTTATTTATTTTAGTTTAGTTTATTTTATTTTAGGTTTATGTATATTTTATTTTATTTATTTTATTTTTATTTTTTGTTTAGGTTTTTTTTTTAGTTTAGGGTTTATGTTTTATTTTTTAGGTTTATGTTTTTATTTAGTTTTTATATTATTTTATTCTTAGGTTCATTTTATTTTTTTTAGTTTAGTTTAGGTTTTTCTTTATTCTATTTTAGATTATTTTTATTTTTTATTTTATTATTAGGTTTGGGTTTAGGTTTTATTTTAGGATTTTTATTTTATTTGATTTTATTTATTTAAGTTTAGGTTTTTTATTTTATTTATTTTTATGATTTATTTAGTTTAGGCTTAGGTTTTTAGCTTTTTAGGGTTTAGTGTTTAGAGTTTAGGGTTTAGGGTTCAGGGTTTTAGGGTTTAAGGTTTTAGGGTTTAGGGTTTAGGGTTAGGGTTTAAGATTTAGGGTTTAGGGTTTAGTGTTTAGGGTTTAGGGTTTAGGATTTTTAAGGTTTAGGGCTTAGCCTTTAGGGTTAGTTTAGGATTTAGGGTTTATGGTTTAGGCTTTAGGGTTTAGAGTTTTTAGGGTTTATTGTTTAGGGTTAAGGGTTAGTTTAGGGTTTAGGGTGTAGGGTTTTATGGTTAGGGTTAGGGTTTAGGGACAAAGGCTTTTTAGCGTTGTAGGTTTAGGGTTGTAGGTTTAGGGTTTAGGAATTAGGCTTTAGCTCTATGGGTTTTTTTTAAAAAAAATATATAAGTAAACCGATAGATTTAGGTTTATTTAGTTTATTTATTTTTTATTTTATATTTATTTATTTTATTTATTATTTTTATTTTAGTTTATTTTTTAGGTTTAAGTTTAGGATTATGTTTAATTTTTAGGCTTAGGTTTTATTTTTTATTTTTAGGTTTAGGTTTAGGTTTTTATTTTATTTTTTTAGATTTAGGTTTTTGGTTTTCATTTTAGGTTTATTTTTAGATTTTATATTTTATTTTAGGTTTAAGTTTATTTTTAGTTTATTTTATTTTATTTAGCTTAGGGTTTAGGTTTAGTTTATTTTAGGTTTTGGTTTAGGTTTTATTTATTTTTAGTTTAGGGTTTAGGTCTTATTTTTTATTTATTTTTAGGTTTATCTTTTAGGTTGAAGTTTTCATATAGTTTTTATTATATTATATTTTATGTTTACTTTTATTATATTTTATGTTTAGTTTTTATTTTATTTAGGTTTATTATTCTTAGGTTTATTTTAATTTTTTAGTTTAGTTTAGGTTTTTAGTTATTTTTTTTTAGTTTAGTTTTTATTTCTTTTTTTTTTAGGTTTACGTTTAGGTTTAAGTTTAGGTTTTAGTTTATGTTTTTAGTTTATTTTATTTTTTTATTCTATTTTGGTTTAGGAATTTTATTTTATTTTTATTTTTAGGTTTTATTTTGTTTAAGTTTAGGTTTTTAGGTTTTGAGGGTTTAAGGTTTAGGGTTTAGGGTTTAGGGTTTAGGGCTTAGGGTTTAGGTTTGTATACTTTAGGGATTAGGGTTTAGGGTTTTAGGGTTTAGGGTTTAGGGTTGTAAGTTTAGGTTTTTTTTTATTTGTTTTTTTTATTTTTTTATTTTTTTCAATTTTTTTAAATTAAGTAAATAAGTATATTTAGGTTTATTTAGTTTACTTAGTTTATTTTTTTATTTTAGTTTATTTTATTTTTTTATTTTTATTTAGGTTTATTTTTATTTTTATTTAGTTTAGTTAATTTATTTTAAGTTTATTTATTTTAGTTTATTTTTTAGGTTTAGATTTAGGTCTAGGTTTATTTTTTAGTTTAGTTTCATTTTTATTTTATTTTTTAGGTTTAGGTTTTATTTTTTATTTTTAGGTTTATGTTTAGGTTTTAATTTTATTTTTTTAGGTTGAGGTTTTAGGTTTTTAGTTTAGGTTTATTTTTAGGTATTATTTTTTAGTTTAGGTTTAGGTTTATTTTTAGTTTATTTTATTTTATTTAGATTAGGTTTAGGTTTAAATTTAGTTTATTTTAGGTTTCGGTTTAGGTTTTATTTATTTTAGTTTAGTTTATCTTCTTTTAGGTTTAGGTTTATTTTATTTTTATTTTAGGTTTGGTTTTTTTTAGATTAGGGTTTAGGTTTTATTTTTTTATTTATTTTTAGGTTTATTTTTTAGGTTTAGGATTTTATTTTATTTTTATTTAATTATATTTTAGGTTTATTTTATTTTTATTTTAGGTTTCGTTATTATTTTATTTAGGTTTTAAATTTTTTTACTTTAATTTAGATTTTTATTTATTTTATTTTAATTTTGTGTTTAGTTTTTTTATTTTTTAGGTTTAGGTTTAGGTTTAGATTTTAGTTTATGTTTTTATTTTATTTTATTTTTTCATTTTATTTTTGTTTAGATTTTTTTTATTAATTTTATTTTTAGTTTTATTTAATTTAGGTTTAGGTTTTTAGCTTTTTAAGGTTTAGGGTTTAGGGTTTAGGTGTTAGGTTTTATTTTAGGCTTTATTTTTAAGTTTAGGTTTAAGTTTATTTTTAGTTTATTCGATTTTATATAGTTTCAGGTTTAGGTTTACTTTATTTTAGGTTTAGGATTAGGTTTTATCTATTTTAGTTTAGATTATTTTAATTTTTGTTTAGGTTTATTTTATTTTGTTTATTTTATTTTTATTTTAGGTCTAGTTTTTATTTTTAGTTTAGGGTTTTGGTTTTATATTTTATTTATTTATTTGTTTTATTTTTAGGTTTATTTTTTAGGTTTATGTTTTTATTTTATTTTATTTATTTTTATTTTATGTTAAGTTTTAATTTTATTTAAACTTTTTATTCTTAGGTTTATTTTATTTTTTAGTTTAGTTTAGGTTTTTATTTATTTATTTTTAGTTTATTTTTATTAGTTTATTTTATTTTATTTTCAGGTTTTGGTTTAAGTTTTAGTGTAGGTTTTTATTTTATTTTATTGAGGTTTTTGTTTTTTTTATTTTATTTTTAAGTTTACTTTGTTTAGGTTTACTTTTTAAGGTTTTTAGGGTTTAGAGTTTAGGGTTTAGGGTTTTAGAGTTTAGGGTTTAGGGTTAGGGTTTAGTGTTTAGGGTTTAAAGTTTAGTGTTTAGGCTTTAAGGTGTATGGTTTTTATGATTTAGGGCTTAGGGTTAGCTTAGGGTTTAGGGTTAGTTTAGGTTTTAGGGTTTAAGGTTTAGGGTTTAGGATTAAGTGTTTAAGGTTTTTAAGGTTTAGGTTTTATGGTTAGTTTAGAGTTTAGGGTTAGGATTTAGAGTTTAGGTTTTAGGGTTTAGGGTTATTTAGGGTTTATAGTTTAGGGTTCAAATTTTAGTTTAGGGTTTAAAGTTTTTGGTTTATTTTTTTAACAGAGAACAAATTCATATTCAACATTTCTTCTTTTCGATTTTGTCAACCAAGTAACACTCCAAGTTTTCTAGGACACATGCGATGACATAGATAAAAAATGAGCACGCCTAGAGCAAACCAAATGCTTTAGATAACTGAAACCGTCTCTACTATAAAGAAATAGTTCCATAAGTAGTAGATCGGATTGATCGTTCTTTAGTTTCTCCAGTTACCATCAGAACCATCCCGGCCTCTCGAGTAGCAGTATCCACCATCATATCCCCGATCTCTCACTTTACCACCACCACGACTGTAACCTTCATTGCTTCTCCTGCCTCCATAACAACCACTACTCCGACCACCACTTCCAATCAACTTGCAGCTCTAGATACCCCACCACCACTATGATAACCGCAGCCCCCACCTTCTCCTCCAAAGACTAGATCTAGGCCTGAGGTGTGATGATGTTCACTGCGTCAAGGTTTTGCCCATTCTTAAGTTTCAGGTTTAGGTTTATGATTATTAGGTTTTAGGGTTTAAGTTTATTATTTAATTTATTTACTTACTTTAGGTTTAAGTTTAGGGTTTGAGGTTTAGAGTTTACTGTTTAGGATTAGGGTTTAGGGTTTAGGGTTTAGGGTTGTAGGTTTAGGGTTTAGGGTTTAGCATTTGGGTTTGGGGTTAAGGATTTAGGATTTATGATTTTTTAAAAAATTTAGTGAACTGGTAGGTTTAGGTTTATTTAATTTATTTAGTTTATGTTTAATTTATTTAAGTTTATTTTTTTATTTAAGTTTATTTTTTATTTTTATTTAGTTTAGTTTATTTATTTTAGGCTTATTTATTTTAGTTTAGGTTTTTTATTTTTGTTTATTTTTTAGGTTTAGGTTTAGGATTAAGATAATTTTTAGTTGAGTTTTATTTTTATTTTATTTTTTAGGTTTAGGTTTTATTTTTTATTTTTAGGTTTAGGTTTAGGTTTTTATTTTATTTTTTTAAGTTTAGGTTTTAGGTTTTTATTTTAGTTTTTCTTTTTTGTTTTTGATTAGTTTAGGTTTATGTTTATTTATAGTTTATTTTATTTTATTAAGTTTAATTTTAAGTTTAGGTTTAGTTTTATTTTTGGATTAGGTTTAGGTTTTATTTATTTTGATTTAGGTTTAACTTTTTTTATTATGTTTATTTTATATATTATTTTTAGGTTTAGGTTTTTTTTTACGTTAGGGTTCAAATTTTATTTTTTTATTTATTTTTAGGTTTTATTTTAAGGTTTATTTTTTAGGTTTAGGGTTTTATTTAGTTTATATTTTATTTTATTTTAAGTTTATTTCATTTTTACTTTAGTTTTAATTTTTATTTTATTTATGTTTTTTAATCTTATGTTTACTTTTTTTAGTTTATTTAGGTTTTTATTTATTTTATTTTAGTTTATTTTTATTATTTTATTTTATTTTTATGTTTATGTTTAAGTTTTAGTTTTAGTTTAGGTTTTTATTTTATTTTATTATTTTAATTTATTTAGATTTAGGTTTTTTATTTATTTTATTATTAGGTTTTATTTTATTTAGCTTTAAGTTTTTAAGTTTTTAGGGTTTAGGGTTTAGGGTTTAGGGTTTAGTATTTAGGGTTAGTTTAGGATTTTGGGTTTAGGGTTTAAGGTTTTAGGGTTTAGGGTTTAGGGTTTAGGGTTTTAGGGTTTAGGGTTTAGGGTTTTATGTTTAGGGTTTAGGATTAGGGTTAGGGTTTTGGGTTTAGGGTTTAGGGTTTTTTATGGTTTAAGGTTTAGGTTTTTTTAGGGTTTAGGGTTGTAGGTTTAGGGTTTAGGTTTAGGGTTAGTTTTATAGTTTTGAGTTTAGGGTTTAGGGTTTAGGGTTTAGGATTTAGGGTTTAGGGTTTAGTATTTAGGGTTTAGGGTTTAAGGTTTTTTTTTAAATTAATTAAACCGGTAGGTGTAGGTTTATTTAGTTTATTTTTTAGTTATTTTAGTTTAATTTAGTTTTTAATTTTATTTAGGTTTATTTTTTATTTTTATTTAGTTTAGTTTATTTTATTTAGGTTTATTTATTTAAGTTTAAGTTTATTTATTTAAGTTTATTTTTTTAGGTTTAGGTTTAGTTTTATGTTTATTTTTTAGTTTAATTTTATTTTTATTTTATTTTTTAGGATTAGGTTTTTATTTTTATTTTTAGGATTTTGTTTATGTTTTTACATTATTTTTTTAGTTTTAGGTTTTAGGTTTTATTTTAGGTTTTATTTTTTTAGTTTAGGTTTAGGTTTATTTTCAGTTTATTTTATTTTATTTAGTTTAGAGTTTAGGTTTAGTTTATTTTAAGTTTAGGTTTAGGTTTTATTTATTTTAGTTTAATTTATTTTAGTTTAGGTTTATGTTTATTTTATTTTAAGTTTAGGCTTTTTTTCATAGTTTAGGGCTTAGGTTAGATTATTTATTTGTTTTTAGGTTTATTTTTCAGGTTTAGGTTTTTATTTAGTTTTATTTTATTTAGATTTTTTGCCACCATCCTTCAAGATCTTTGATGGCATTGGAAGTCCACGATAACACATTGTATACTTTAGAGCCAACTATTGCAATACCGGTGGCAGCAACGCACTCCTCTTCTGCCTTTTCGTTAGCAATCTCTTAATTGTATCATTTGATTGGTACGTCGAACTGCCTAATGGTTTGATGAAGACTTTTGCTGAGTTGGAGCACCTCTTCATCAAGTGGTTTGCTAGAGCTCAACAGAGGGTGACTGTAGGTGACCTTATTGTAGAGAAACAGAAACTCAATGAGTCCCTTGTTGATTATATTCTCAGGTGGCGCAACCTGAGCATGAAATGCAAACTATAGCTATCCAAACATCATGCCATTGAGATTCTTCTCAAGAATATCCATGGCCCGGTCACCTTCATTCTTTAGGGCTTAACCATCATAACATTTGAGAAATTAATCAACAAGGTGGCTAGCCTACAAGAGAAAGCCAAACAGTTTTCCTTTCCCAACCAATCATCTAGGTCCAAGCTGCAGAAGATGTTTGAGAAGAATCCAGGGGCAGTTGTGTCAGTGGACAGAGGGAAGCGGCCAGCCAGAGTTCAATAGGAGAGATTACGAGCTCAGTAGCCTCCTTTGACACCTCCTCTTCCACCACCTTGGACATCATACCAGCCATCGCAGCCACCATAATGACCATTTCCACCACCTCAATAGCCTACCCAGCAGTGGTATTCATATCGATCACTTGGTAGCTACTTTCCACCTACTCATGCCGATAGATTGAATAAGCCATATTCATTTAAGAGGGAGGTAGTTAGAAAAATCTTTAAGAATCTCTTAAAGATACTTGAATTCTAGTTACCAGAAGCCTAAGAAGCTAGAGGAAGTGGGCAAGAGCGATGATCTTAGATATTGCCTCTACCACCGCATGTTAGGCCATGTCTTAGAAGATTCTATCACTTTTATGGACTAGCTTGAGTGCAGCTACAAGTTAAGAGCCATAGTTATCCCTAAGGAATACTTATTAGAGCAACCATCCAGTTATGTTAGAGAATCCTTGGGGATACATGGGATCCTCTTAAGACCAAAGAAATTTAGGATATTGTCCTATCCTAAACCTCTAAGAAGATCATTTTAAGATCAAGAAGCTTTCCTTGCAGGTGCCTGAAGTAGCTCAAACCTCCAACACCAAGGAAGGTTTGCTAGTTGCAACGAAAAATTGGGGAAGGTGACATCCCAACAGTAGCTGTAACTCACCATACTTGCTCGGGATAGTCCAGTAGCACAGCCACCATCTGAGCCTAGTACTCCCTCCACCGTTACAACTACCACCTCTTCTACTATCTCCTCCTCTACAGGTAGGAGCATAGTATCTACTGATAAAGGCACTAAATCCCTTACTCTGCTTACTTTAATTGATTTCTATCACGTACCTCCACCCAAAAATACCTTACCTAGTTAGCCAACATCATCCTAGTTAAGAAAATGAATGGCCAAATTCATATATACTTCGATTTAGAGATTTAAATAAGGTATGTCTAAAAGATGAATTTCCACTGCCAATCCTATAGCAGATGGTAGACATTGCCTCATCTCATATAGTCTTCTTATTCATGGATGGCTCAT
This sequence comes from Cymbidium sinense, assembly GCA_021442155.1. NCBI lineage: Eukaryota > Viridiplantae > Streptophyta > Magnoliopsida > Asparagales > Orchidaceae > Cymbidium > Cymbidium sinense. The sequence goes on along the minus strand of CM038215.1, from coordinate 276,097,604 downwards.
CTGGAAATAACCAAATAAAGATGGCCCCTAAATATAAAAGAAACATTGCATTTAGAACCACTCATCAGAATCTATTACTATAAGGTCATGCCTTTCAACCTTAAAAATGCTCGTGCTACATGCCAGCAGGCTATGACTCGAATCTTCGATGAACTCATTCATCATCAAGTCAAGTTCTATGTTAATGATCTCGTGGTCAAAAGTAAAGAAAAGGAAGACATCACTTTGACTTTAGAGTAGTTTTTAAACAGTTAAGAAAATTTAACCTCAAAATGAACCCACTGAAGTGTGCATTTGGAGTAGCTTCAGTGAAATTCTTTGGGTTTGTTGCCTGACACTAGGGAATCAAAATCGATTCAGAGAAGATTAAGTTGAAATTAGAAATGCCACCCCCTAAAAGTTTAACTCAATGCAAATCATTCTAAGGGCGGTTGGAGTATCTAAGATGCTTTATATCCAACCTATCGAGAAGATGTCAACTATTCTCAGCACTTGTCAAATAGAATGCCAAGTTCAAGTGGGATGGTAATTATGAGCATGCCTTCGAATACATCAAGCATTACCTGATGATGCTGCCAATTTTAGAAGCTCTAATCCCATGCAAGCAGCTCATACTTTACACTGCTACATTAGATGACTCCCTTGGTGCTTTGTTGGCCCAACCAAATGACGAAGGAAAGGAAAATGTACTTTACTACCTCAGCCATCATCTAATCCCTACTGAGGCTAATTATCCACCAATTGAGAAGAATTACTTAGCTGTAATCATTGCATCCCAAAAGCTACAACACTACATGCTTCCTCATAAAGTGAACTTAATCTCTAGGATCAATCGAGTATATTTCATGACACAACCGATGCTATTCGGATAGTTGGCACGATGGTCTATGATCCTCTCACAGTTTGACATTACCTTCATACCCCTCCATGCAGTGAAAGGACAAGCGCAAGTGGATTTCTTAGCAGGACACCCACTTCCTGCTAACTCTCCGCTTAGTGATGATCTCCTTGATAAACAAATCATGAATTTAGGGGATACTAGCATTCACTGTTGGGAGATGTACATTGATGGTGCGGCTTCCTCTGAAAGAGGATAACAATCATAATCTACTATTCCAGATAAGGCATGGGTGGGAATAGTTCTCTTAACTCCAGATTGTGAAGTGATGAGATTCTTATATTATCTGTCCAATCCTTTGAATAATAATGAAGTCAAATATGAGGCTCTGATTGCAGGTCTAGAGTTAGTTGTTACTCTAAGCATCCATAACATCAACATCTTCAAGGATTCTCAACTAGTTATCAACCAAATCGTTGGGTCCTATTAGGTTATAAAGCTCAAGCTCCATCACTATCATAAGTACACCATGGAGTTTTTGGCCCAAATTCTAGAGATTACCATTTATAAAATTCCTCGATGAGAGAACACCATAATGTATGCTTTAGCCATGCTTGCCAATGAGTTGGCATGTCCAGAGGATGAGTCCATATCAATAAAGGTCTAAAATAGACAAGTTCTATCCCTTATTGATATTGAACTCATCAAAAAGTACTCTCTTAAAGGGGAGGTTACCATTGCCAAGAAGGATGAGGAGTTAGATTGGAGGAAACCATTCATAGATTACCTAAATAAAGGCAAATTATCTCAAGAGAAGTCCCAAGCCCATCCGATGAAACAAAGAGCACTTTCTTATGCTCTTATAGATGATGTCTTGTACTAGCTGTCTTTCAATCAAATGTGGTTATGTTGTTTAGACAAGCATGAATCCCGTAAGATTGTAGCTGAGGTACACACATGATTATGTGGAGCCAACCAATCCGGTCTGAAGATGGAAGCCAAGATCAAGAGACAAGGATACTACTGGCTGTTAATGATCAAAGATTACATGCATACAGCTAGGCAATGCAACCAATGTCAAATACACGGTGTGGCCCTACACTAACCACCCAACATTCTACATCCTACATTAGCCTCATGGCCATTCGAGTGTTGGGGTACCAGCATAGTGCATCTGATTAATCTTGTTTCTTCCAAGGGTCATCAATTCATCTTAGCTGCTACTAAGTACTTTTGCAAATGGGCGAATGCAATTTCACTTAGAGAGGTCATAGCTCAGTGTGTGCTACAATTTTTTAAGAACCATATCGTATATAGGTTCAGAGTGCCTTGATGAATTATATCTAATAATAATATTGCATTCAGGAGAACCAAGATCAACAACTTTGCTCGAAGACACAACATAGATTGGAGATATTCTACCATCAACTACCAAAGGGAAAATGTCATAGCAGAAGCCTTCAACAAAACTATCATCTAAACACTGAAGAAGACACTCAGCAATAATAAGTGATAATGGCATGAGCAGTTAGTTGAAGCCTTATGGGCCTACCACACCACATATAAAACTCCAACTCAGTCTACTCCTTTCTCTTTAGTGTATGGGTCTGAAGCTGTTCTATCATTAGAAGTCCAACATCCATCACTAAGGATAGTTGAATGTAGCAAGATCACAACATAATAGAATGCCAAGTTATGGTTAGAAGAGATTAAAGGTTTGGAGGAGAGATTCCTACAGGTATGCTAAAACTCGAGTTGTACAAAGCTAAAATGATTCAAGCTTATAACAAGTTGGTCCGTCCTAGAGCTTTTCAAGTATGAGAGCTTATTTTAGTTCGAAGGACACCGATTGTTGCCCATCGTAAGATGGGAAGCAAGTTTGAACCCACATAGGAAGGCCCTTTTGCCATAGAGAAGGCCTACTAAAGAGGATCTTATAACTTCATTAATCATAAGGGAGAGCTCTCAATGCTTCCAATCAACGTGCTCTACTTAAAGAAATATTATAAATCATGTTTAAAAATAATTATCATTAATGAAAATTCTATTTTGAATTCAATCTGTTCCATTTTGAAAGTATTTTTATTTATAAATCTCCCACGATGTGTTTAGGGTAGGTGTAAGGAACCCAAGCTACATTCTATCTTTCATCGACACAACATGAACATAAAATACACACAAATATATAAAATAAATACATATCTTTTATCTCTGGCTGCTTTAAGTTGAGATAACACCCCAAGTAGAACTCACTCTGTAACTACTCTAGGTCGAGCTGATGTGCTACCCTAGCGGTCTTCTTACTTTAGAGGATGTAAGTATGCTACACTTTTCTTCTTTAGCAACTACACATCGATGAGTGCCTTGTTAGTTTGGTAGGTCTTACTATGTGGTCGATAAGCTACCTCTTGTTGGTTTCATTTAAGAGGATGTGAGTCAGCTACACTTTATTCTTAGATTAGCTGTTGTGCTCTATCTGGGTCGAGTATATTTGAGGTTTAGGATAAGTCCCATAGCGGCTGCTTCCCTCCTAACTACTTCAAGCCTAGGTCTAGTCCTTCCTCAGGGCTCACCACTTAGTAGTCACTCTACGTTAGATAGCATCTACTCTGTTGATGACAGACTATCTCGATGATAAATTTCACTTGAAAAGTTGTAAGCCTACATGCTTTCTTTCCATGTTGATCATTGCACATTGACAAGCACCTAAGGTTGGTTGGTTTTGACTATGCTAATCGATATACCACTCATTCTGACGAACACACTTTAGGTTGGTTGGTTCTCACACCTTAGGATACAACACTCATGGTAGATGTAAGTCTGCTACTCTTTCTCCTAGAGTTGGCCATCATACACCTATAGGCTTTCTTTACCAGGGCTCAGGATAATGCTCCTAGCAGCACCTCTCATGTGGGCACTATATTTGGATCACATCCTTTGTAATCCCATTTAGACACTACCCGAGTTACTATTGGATTAGACAGTTCCCCTTTCCTAGTAACCACCCCTATGGTTGAATAATATATCCTGTGATTGTGTAGATTCTCACTTGGTCCAGTAAATCTAAGATAAGTCAAGGCCGACATAGCCACTTCTCAGTGTGGTCCCTCGCACACCAATAGGGTCCACACAAATATATAAACAAAATATACGTTCACTTGTGGATTAGGACACCCCTAGCGGTACCTTTTCCCAAGCAGGCATTTTATCTTTAAGGTAGTGTTAGCAAAACTCCTTATAGAAATTGCCTGACTACTCTTGAGTTGATATAAGTCCCCTTACGGCATTCACTCAGTAGTCTCCCCTAAGTCAGGTTCTATTGGTTGTGATACCAATTGGTCACCGCAGTGGCTATTCCCTGCTTTAGAAGATGTAAGTGTGCTACACCTTCTTCTTAGCACAACTGTTGCACACTAAAAGGTAACCCATTCAGTTTGCTAGCTCTATCCCACAGCTAGTAGACTATCCCTTTGGATTTATAAATCTAAGATAGGACAAGTCTGATATAGCCCCTTCTCAGTGGGTCCATCGCACACCAACATAGTTGATAAATTAAATATATCAAATTTGACTGAGCTCACATCTCCAATGGATATGCCCTCAATTCAAAATCATACTAAACCAAACAAACCATATCAAATAACATGAAATTAAGATAAAATTAATTCTGACTACTTTTAAGTTGATATAAGTCCCCGGTGGCATTCACTTAGTAGTCGTCGTAAGCCAGGTTTGATTTTTTATGCATCCAACAGGTCACCCCAGTGGTTGTTCCTTGCTATGGAAGATATAATTCTGCTATGGCTTCATCCAATCATAGCTGTTACACTCTGAAAGGAAACCCCTAAGGTTGGCTAGCTCTACCCCATAGCCAGTAGACTATCCCTTTGGATTTATAAACCTAAGGCAGGTCAAGGCTGATATAGCCCCTTCTTAGTGGGTCCATTGCACACTGACTGGGACCATACATTAACTCAGATTAAATTAAACTCAACCTAGTTTTTCCTAGTGGAGTTAAATCACACCCTTCCCCTTACTGGAGCCCCAAATCATATATAAAAAAGTCAAGAAAATAAATCAAATTCAAAATCAACCTCTCCAGTGAAGCAAAATTAAACTAACTCCCCTGGTAGAGTTAAATCAAAGAAATCCAACCAAACTGTCATTCCCACTGGATACATCCCCAAACAAATCTATGAAATCAAACTCAAATCCAAATTCCCAGTTGATAGCCCAAACCTGCTTCCCGAGTGGAAGGTTCATATACCCGATCCACAGCAGACTCGAGGCAATATATCTACCAGATGTGCCGCCACATCAATTATAATAAAACAAATTAAAGTTAATTCAATCTTAATCCCCAGTGGGTTATAGATTCTTATCCCTAGCAGATCTTTTTTCCATAAATCATATCATCAAATCAAATTCAAACCTTATCTTCTACAGATTTTCTTCTTCTATGCCATTGACATAGACCCCTCACATGTCATGTCTAATGCATGTGTGATTCCCTAGATGATCTCCTCCATGTCCTTGACATGGAATTCTCATCAAATATTATTTCTTCTCTTATGCACACTTTTAATACTTCAACCAAAAGCCTAACAATGTATTCATTCAAACTACATCATCTTAACATTGTAATCAACATTTTATGATTTGTGATGGTGCAAGCTCAAACTAATTATACAATATCATGCTAAACATATTAGGAATTAACACAGTATATTATGTTATAATATATGATGCTATATTATCATTTATTATAATATAATATATTGGCTAACATTAGACCTCATTAGAATCACTTAAAAGGAACAAATAATAAAATTTTCAAAAAATATGAATAATGTTCATTTTGGATGTAAAATTCTTAATTTTCTATTAGAAATGGTACAAAATAGCAAAATTTTAGTGTTGCTTCTTGGTTTGTGCCATGAATTTGGCCAAATTCTTCCATCTCAACCTTCAAATTAACATTTATGTGAGTTTTGACCCAATGTATCATAACAAAAGTAAAACATACTAAAATGTAGAATAACAGTTAGTAAGACACCACCACATTCATATATATGTGAGGTTATATTGTTATGTAGATTATAATTTAATATGATTTCATATAATATATTATCTTACATTATACCATAAAATGAATCACTCTAAGCAAAAAATTTATAAAATTTGGTTGAAAAATGAACATTTATTTTGGATGCAAAATTCCATTCTTTTGATTAAAGGACACCCCAATGATGTTCCCTAAAGCTTACCTTAAATTTGGCCAAATCCCATCATTTTAGCCTATAAATCAATCTTTTTATGAATTATACCAATACAAACTCTACTACATCATACTATAACAAACTAAATATGCTAAACAACAAGTAGTAATACACAATAGTATGCTATAATTCATGCTGGTACACTATGTTATGGCATCCTATATTATAATACACTATAACATATTATATTATATTATATTGCATATCACATCACAAGGGATTGCTCAAAATAAAAAATCATAAAATTCATATCAATTACATATTTTAAATTAAGATAATATATTATGATGCCATGCTTTACTTATTATGAACTTGGCCAAATTCCACAATTTTAATGTCTAAATCAGCATTTTTATAAATAATGCTAGTGTAGGCTCAACTGCATGATTGTAAAATACTAAAATAATTTAAAATGCATAGAGTAATATATTATGATATATGATGCTATACTATACTACAACATATAATATTTATTTTGAACATAAAATCTTACTTTTTTTACTACAAGTGGCATAGCACACCTTTGGTACTACGACAAATTCCCACTTCAAATTTAACAAATTTCATCATCTAATTTATTAAATCAATATTTTTATGATTTATATTAATATAGACTATAGGGCATAATACCCTAATATACTAAAATATTTCAAAACATCTTATAACATCCAAAAACACATCACTACATGCTCAAATTTGTGATGATATATTATACTATAATATATAGTATTATAATATGATTTAGGGATAGGGTTTAGGGTATTCAAATCTTTAATAGTCAAGGGAAAGTCTCTTGAAGACATTTTCTTTAGCTACCAGAACTATTTTAGGATTAAGTCATTCTTTGGACTTACCCCTAATGATATCTTTATTTAAAGTTTAAAGTTTAGGGTTTAGGGTTAGTATAAGGTTTAGGGTTTAGGGTTAGTTTAGGGTTTAGGTTTTAGGGCTAGTTTAGGATTTAAGGTTTAATGTTTGGGGTTTAGGGTTTAGGGTGGTAGGTTTTGGGGATTAGGGTTTATGGTTTTAAGATTTAGGGTATAAGGTTTAGGGTTTATGGTTTTGGGTTTAAGGTTTAGGGTTTAGGATTCAAAGTTTAGGATTTAGTGTTTAGGATTCATGGTTTGGGTTAAGGGTTTATGGTTTAATGTTTATGGTTTAGGGTTTTTAGGGTTTAGAGTTTAGGGTTTAGGGTTTAGGGTTTAAGTTTATGGTTAATGGTTTGGTTTAAGTTTTAGTTTAGTGTTTAGGGTTTAGAGTTTTGGGTTTAGGGTTTAAGGTTTCTTTTAATAGAGAATAAATTCAAATTCAACATTTCTTCTATTCGATTTCATAAACCAAGTAGCATCCCAAGTCTTCTAAGACACAACATATAATAAAAATGAGGACTAATAGAGCAAATCAAAAACACTAGATAAGTAGAATCGTCTCTACTATAAAGACACAGTCCCATAAGTAGTAGATCAGATCGACCATTATTTAGTTTTTGTAGTTCCCATTAGAATAACCCCCGCCTCTCAAGTAGCAGGAGCTATAAACATATCCTTGATCTCTCCCTTTGCCACCAACACAGTTGTAACCTCCATCGCTCCTCCTGCCTCTATTATCACCACAACTCCGACCACCACCTCCACATCCACAAGCACCTCTAGATCCCCCACCACCACTACGATAATCGTTGCTTTCGCCTTCGTCGACACCGTTAGATGTAGATTGAGCCCAATTGACGATGATGTTCTGGCCATCAAGGTTCTGCCCATTCTTAGGGTTTAGGGTTAGCTTAGGGTTGTAGGTTTACGGTTGTAGGTATAGGCTATAGGGTCTAGGGTTAGTTTTAGCATTTAAGGTTTAGGCTTTAGGATTTAGGGTTTAGGGTTTAGGGTTTATGATTTAAAAAAAAATTAAGTAAACTAGTAGGTTTAAGTTTATTTAGTTTATTTATTATTTATTTTAGTTTATTTTATTTTTCTTATTTTTATTTAGGTCAATTTTTTTATTTATGTTAATTATTTATTATTATTTAGTTTGGTTTATTTATTTTATGTTTATTTATTTTAGTTTAGGTTTTTTTAATTTTTTAATTTTAATTTTAGGTTTAGGCTTACATTTATCATTTCAGTTTTTTTATTTTTATTTAATTTTTTAGGTTTAGGTTTTATTTTAAATTTTTAGGTTTAGATTTAGGTTTTTATTTTCTTTTTCCAAGTTTAGGTTTAATTTTTATTTTAGGATTATTTTTAAGTTTTATTTTCTAGTTTAGGCTTAGGTTTATTTTTAGTTTATTCTTGGCTTAATTTCTAAAATAGGCCTGTTTATAATACTAATTATGTGATTAGGCACGCTAAAAAAAAATTTAAAATAGGCTGTCTTTGTCATGACGTAGGCGACAGGTCGGCCAGTCATGTGGCAGCATCTAATAAATAATTAAAAAAAATAATGCCAGGCGTCTCTCTCTCTCTCTCTCCTCTCTTTAAAATCATGAAAAAATATATATATATATCTCTCTCTCTCTCTCTCTCTCTCTCTCTCTCTCTGCGTTCTTAAAATCACAAAAAAAATATATATATATATATATATATATTTATTTATTTATATAAATTTATTTAGTTATTTATATATTTAAATTATATAAATATTTTTAAGTTATATAAATAATTTAAAAATATTAAAAATATTTAAATAAATAATTAGTTATATATATATATTTAATTAGTTATTTATTTCTTTAAAAATATTTATTTATTCAAAATATATAATTAGTTAATTAAATAAATAAATAAATAAAATTTAAATTATATTAATATTTAGTTATTTAATATATTTATAAAATATTTATTTATTATATATATTTATTCTTTTCTTTATTTATTTATTAAAAATTATTTATTTATTTAATTTTTTATATTTTTATATTTTTATATTTTTGTTATTATTATTATTATAGACTTATATAAATATATATATATATATAATTAAAATATTTTTATATTTTTGTTATTATTATTATTATAGACTTTATTATAGACTTATATAAATAAATAAATAAATATATATATATATATATATAATTAAATAACTTAAAAATATTTATATAATTTAAATATATAAATAACTAAATAAATTTATAAATATATATATAATTTATTGGCTTTATATAATAAATAAATAAATATATAAATAACTAAATATTTTATAAATATATTTATTTATTTATTTATATATTTATATATATATATATATATATAATTAAATATATACGTCTAATTTATTTATTTTATTTATTTATTTATATATATAATTAAATATATAATTTATATATATATATATTTATTTATTTATATAAGTTTATATATAACTAATTATTTATTTAAATATTTTAAATATTTTAAATTATTTATATAACTTAAAAATATTTATATAATTTAAATATATAAATAACTAAATAAATTTATATAAATATATATTTTTTCATGATTTTAAGAAGTCTGTGGACGAGGGGAGAGAGAGAGAAAGAGAGAGAGAGATTCTGTATTTGTTGATTTTTTTTTAAAATTATTTATGAACCCTAAAATAATATAAAAAATATAAAAATATAAAAAAATAAATAAATAAATAATTTTTAATAAATAAATAAATAAAGGAATAAATATATATAATAAATAAATATTTTATAAATATATTAAAAAACTAAATATTTATATAATTTAAATTTTATTTATTTATTTATTTAACTAATTATATATTTTAAATAAATAAATATTTTTAAATAAATAAATAACTAATTAAATATATATATATATAACTAATTATTTATTTAAATATTTTAAATATTTTTAAATTATTTATATAACTTAAAAATATTTATATAATTTAAATATATAAATAACTAAATAAATTTATATAAATATATATATATTTTTTTGTGATTTTAAGAATCAGAGAGAGAGAGAGAGAGAGAGAGAGAGAGAGAGAGAGAGAGATATATATATATATATATTTTTAATCATTTTAAAACAGGGAGGCGAGAGAGAGAGAGAGAGAGACGTTCCTGTTTTAGACGTTCCTGCGCATTGTTTTTTTTAATTATTTATTAGATATGGTCACAGTTTTGGTCCGGTCGGTGCCAATCCTATTTGACTAGCTATTTTAAATTTTTTTTTTTAGCTAATCACATAATTAATATTATAAATAGACTTATTTTAAAAATTAAGGCTTTATTCTTTTTATTTAGTTTTGGGTTTAGGTTTAATTTCTTTTTGGTTTAAGTTTAGGATTTATTTATTTTAGTTTAGTTTAGTTTAGTTTATTTTAGTTTAGGTTTTGGTTTATTTTTTTATTTTAGGTTTAGGTGTTTTTTTAGTTTAAGGTTTAAGTTTTATTTTTTATTTATTTTTATGTTTATTTTTTAAGTTTAGATTTTTATTTAGTTTTTATTTTAGCTTTATTTTTTTTTACATTTAGTTTTTATTTTATTTAGGTTTTTTATTTCAAGGTTATTTTATTTATTTTCATTTAGTTTAGGTTTTTATTTATTTTATTTTAGTTTAGTTTTTATTTTTTATTTTATTATACTTTTAGGTTTCTGTTTAGGTTTTAGTTTAGGTTTTTATTTTATTTTTTAAATTTTATTTAGGTTTATATTTTTTCATTATTTTATTTTTAGATTTTATTTAGTTTAGGTTTAGGTTTTTAGAGTTTTAGGGTTAATTACTTAGGGTTTAGGGTTTAAGGTTTAGGGTTTAGGGTTTGGGGTTTAGGGTTTAGGGTTTGGGGTTTAGAGTTATAGATTTCATGGTTTAGAGTAATAGGTGTAGGGTTTATGGTTTAGGGTTTAGGGTTTTTTTATTTTTATTTATTTTTATTGTTAAATTTTTTTCAAATTACGTAAACTGGTAGGTTTATGTTTACTTAGTTTATTTAGTTTAGTTTTTTATTTATTTTAGTTTTTTTTATTTTTTATTTTTATTTTTTTTATTTTTATTTAGTTTAGTTTATTCATTCTAGGTTTTATTATTTTAATTTATTTAGTAGGCTTAGGTTTAGGTTTAGGTTTATTTTTTAGTTTAGTTTTATTTTTATTTAATTTTTTAGGTTCAAGTTTTATTTTTTATTTTTAGGTTTAGGTTTAGGTTTTTATTTTCTTTTTTTATGTTTAGCTTTTAGGTTTTTATTTTAAGTTTATTTTTAGGTATTATTTTTTAGTTTAGGTTTAGGTTTATTTTTAGTTTATTTTATTTTATTTAGTTTAGGTTTATGTTTATATTTAGTTGACTTTAGGATCAAGTTTAGGGTTTTTTTATTTTAGTTTAGTTTATCTTAGTTTGGGTTTATTTTATTTTTAGTATAAGTTTAGGTTTCTTTAAAGTTTAGAGTATAGGTTTTATTTTTTATTTATTTTTAGGTTTATTTTTTTTGTTCATGTTTTTATTTAGTTTTATTTTAGGTTTAGTTTTTATTTTATTTAGTCTTTTTTACTATTTTTAGTTTAGTTTAGGTTTTCATTTATTTTATTTTAGTTTAGTTTTTATTTTTTTTCTTTTCTTTTCTTTTTATGTTAAGGTTTATGTTTTTATTTTATTTTATTTTATAGGTTTCAGTTTAGGGTTAGGGTTTTAGGATTTAGGGTTTAGGGTTAGGGTTCATGGGTTAGGGTTTAGGGATAAGTGCTTAAGCTTAAGGGTTTGAGGTGTTCAGGGTTTATGGTATAGGGTTAGCTTAGGATTAATAGTTAGTTTAGGGTTTAGGGTTTAAGCTTTAGAGTTTAGGGTTTTTAGCTTTTAGGGTTTATGGTTTAGGGTTAGTTTAGGGTTTAGGGTTTAAGGTTTTGGGGTTTAGGGTTTAGGGATTAGGGTTAGGGTTAGTGTTTAAGGTTTAGGGAATAGGTTTAGCTTAGGGTTTAGAGTTTACTATTTTATTTCTTTATTTTTTTATTTTTTTATTATAGGTCTTATTTTTAATTTTTTTTATTTTAGGTTAAGGTTTATTTTTTTAGGTTTATTTTTATATTATTTTATCTTTAAGTTTAGGTTTAGCTTTAGGTTTATTTATTTAGTTTTGTTTAGTTTATTTTTGGTTTATCTTATTTTAGTTTAGCTTATTTTATTTTTAATTTATTTATTTTGGATTATTTAGTTTATTTTTATGTATTTTATTTAGGCTTAGGTTGTAGTTTAGCATATTTATTTTAGTTTAGTTTATTTATTTTTCTTTATGTTTATTTTATTTTTAGGTTTATTTTTTTATTTTAATTTTATTTAATTTTATTTATTTTAGGGTTGATTTATTTTAGTTTTTAGTTTATTAATTTTTTGTATATTTGATTTTTATTTAATTTTTCTATTTTATTTAATTTTTTTATTTTATTTTTATTTTAGTTTATTTTGGTTTAGGTTTATTTATTCAGTTTAGTTTATTTAGTTTTATTATATTTTATTTTTTTAGGTTTGATTTAGTTTAGGTTTATTTTTTATTTAGTTTATTTTAATTAATTAATTTATTTTATTTTATTTTATTTTATTTTATTTATTGTTGTTGTATTTTATTTTTATCTTATTTTATTTATTTTTTGTTTTAGGGTTTATTTATTTATTATTTAGATTAGTTTATTTTATTTATTTTTATTTATTTAGTTTATTTTTATTTACTCTATTTATTTTTATTATAGATTTTTTTTATTTAGTTCAGTTTAGGTTTAGGTTTAAGGTAATTATTTTTATTTATCTTAATTTTAATTTAGTTTATTTTATTTATTTAGGTATATTTTATATTATTTCAGGTTTATTTTATTTATTTAGTTGAGGTTTAGGTTTATTTATTTATTTTAGTTTATTTTTATTTTAGATTATTTATTTATTTTATTTTTATTTTAGTTTATTTAGGTTCTAGGTTTTATTTTTTAAATTTATTTTCGTTTTAGGTTTATTTTAGTTTTCTTTTGGTAAATTTAGTTTAGTTTAGTTTATTTTTATTTTTATTTTTATTTATGTTTTTAGGTTTATTTTTATTTAGTTTATTTTTATTTTATTTAGTTAATTTATTTTAGGTTTAGGTTTAAGTTTATTAGTTAATTTTATTTTTTAATTTAGGTTTTTTTTTTCTTGTTTTTATTTTAGGATAATATTATTTTTATTTATTTATTTATTTATTTGAGTTTAGTTTATTTAATTTATCTTAGTATTAGGTTTTATTTTTATGTTTAGGTTTATTTTACTTTATTTACATTTATTGTATTTTTAGGTTTATTTAGTTTACTTAGTTTCTTTATTTTTTAGTTTTATTTATTTATTTAATTATAGTTTATTTTATTTAGTTTAGGTTTAGGTTTATTTAGTTTAGTTTAGGTGTTAGGCTTAGGTTTAGGTTTAGGTTAATTTAGTTTTTTCTTAGCTTTTGTTTAGTTTATTTTATTTTTTTATTTTTTTAGGTTTAGGTTAAGGTTTATTTTTATTATTCTTTTATTTAGTTTATTTAGTTTTGTTTAGTTTATTTATTTATTTTATTTAGTTTATTTATTTATTTTTATTTATTTTTATTTATTTAGTTTTGTTTACTTTATTTAGTTTAGTTTAGTTTATTTTATTTTATTTTATTTTATTTTGTTTTATTTATTTTTTAATTTAGTTTATTTTATTTTTTTATTTAGGTATATTTAGTTTATTTTAGTTTATTTATATATTTATGTTTATTTATTTTTAGTTTATTTTTATTTAGTTAGGTTTTTTATTTAGTTTAGTTTATTTAGGTTTATTTAATTTAGTTTAGTTTATTTTGGTTTATTTAGTTTATTTATTTCATTTTATTTTCATTTAGTTTATTTTAGGTTTATTTATTTAGTTTAGTTTATTTATTTTTAGTTTATTTTATTTTATTTTATTTTAGGTTTAAGTTTATTTCTTTATTTATTTAGTTTAGTTTAGGTTTATTTTATGTTTAGGTTAAGGTTTTTATTTTATTTTTATTTTAGTTTAGTTTATATAGTTTATTAATTTATTTAGGTTTATATTTTTATTTTTATAGTTTATTTTATTTTAATTTTGGTTTAGGTTTAGGTTTAGCTTTAAGTTTATTTTTTTAGTTTAGGTTTATTTTTTTTATATCGTTTAGGTTTAGTTTTTATTTATTATTTAGTTTATTTTATTTTATTTTTATTTAGTTTATCTTATTTATTATATCTTTTTAGTTTAGGTTTATTTAGTTTCTAAATCTATTTTTTATTTAGTTTTTTATTTTTATTTAGTTTATTTATATTTTTTTATCTTTTAATTTTTTAGTTTAATTTTTTAGGTTTTTAGTTTAGTTTAGTTTATTTATTTTTGGTTTAGGTTTTATTAATTTTTGTTTAGTTTATTTATTTTAATTAATTAATTTTATTTTTATTTAGCTTTGGTTTAGGTTTAGGTTTAAGTTTATTTATTTTATTTTGTTTAGGTTTATTTATTTTATTTTGTTTAGGTTTATTAATTTTTAGCTTATTTTAGTTTATTTAGTTTATTTTATATCTATTTATTTTAAATTTAGGTTTTCATTATTTATTTATTTTAGGTTTAGTTTAGTTTTATTTAGTTTATGTTTAGTTTAGGTTTAGGTTTAGATTTATTTTATATAGGTTTATTTATTTTTATTTTAGTTTATTTTATTTATGTTAGTTTATTTATAAATTTTATTTTATTTATTTATTTTTTAATTATTTTATTTTTTTTAGGTTTAGATTTAATTTATTTTAGTTTATTTTTTATTTAGGTTTAGGTTTATTTATTTTATTTTTTATTCTATTTAGTTTAGTTTATTTTTTATTTAATTTAATTTTAGTTTATTTATTTTCTTTTATTTATTTAGTTTAGGTTTTATTTTACTTTATTTCTTTTATTTTTACTTTTAGTTTATTTTTAGTTTAGTTTATTTAATCTATTTGTGTTTATTTTTTATTTTAGGTTTAGGTTTATTTTTATTTATTATTTATTTAGGTTTATTTAGTTTCTTTTAGGTTTAAGTTTATTTGTTTTCAGTTTAGTTTACTTTTAGTTTAGTTTATTTTAGTTTATTTATTTATGTTTATGTTTTTTATTTTATTTATCTTAAGTTTATTTATTTATATATTTTATTTAGTTTAGTTTATTTATTTTATTTATTTAGTTTATTTTAGTTTAGGTTTTTTTGTTTATTTATTTATTTTTGTATTTATTTAGTATGTTTAATTTATTTTATTATTTTATTTAGTTTATTTTAGTTTAGGTTTTTATTTAGTTCATTTTTATTTTTATTTATTTGGGTTTATGTTTATTTATTTTTTAATTTATTTAATTTAGTTTAGTTCATTTAGTTAATTTTAGTTAATTTTATTTATTTATTTTAGTTATTTATTCATATTAGTTTTTTTATTTAATATTATCATTTTACTTTATTTTTTGGGGTTTATTTTTTATGTTATTATTTTTGGGTTAGGTTGAGGTTTAGTTTATTTTATTTAGTTTAGTTTTTCTAGTTTTAGGGTTCAGGTTTTGTTTTAATTTATTTTTTTAAGATAATTTATTTTTTTAGGCGTATTTACTTTTATTTATTTAGTTTAGTTTTATTTTTTTTATTTTAGTTTGTTTTATTTATTTTAATTTATTTTAGGATTATTTTAGTTTATTTTTATTTATTTGGTTTTGGTTCATTTTATTTATTTAGTTTACTTTATTTTTGTTTATGTAGTTTATTTATTTTTTAATTATTTAGTATATTTTAGGTTTACTTTAGTTTAGGTTTACTTATTTATTTTTAATTAAGTTTTTTTTAATTATTTAGTTTATTTTAGTTTATTATTTTTATTTAGGTTTATTTTTTATATTGTGTAGTTTTGTTTATTTATTTTAGTTCATTATTTTGGTTTAGGTTTAGGTTTATGCTTATTTTTTAGTTTTTTTTATTTTTATTTTATTTTTTAGGTCTAGGTTTTATTTTATATTTTTAGGTTCAGGTTTAGCTTTTTATTTTATTTTTTTTGGGTTTAGGTTTTAGGCTTTTATTTTAAGTTTATTTTAGCTTATTTTATTTAATTTATTTTAGGGTTTAGGTTTAGTTTATTTTAGGGTTTGTGTTAGGTTTTATTTATTTTAGTTTAGATTATTTTTGTTTAGTTTTAAGTTTATTTTATTTTGTTTATTTTAGGTTTAGGTTTTTTTTAGTCTAGGGTTTAGGCTTTATTTTTTATTTTTTATTAGGTTTTATTTTTAAGTTTATTTTTTGGGTTTAGGTTTTTATTTAGTTTTTATTATATTATATTTTTTATTTTATTTTTATTTTAGGTTTAGTTTTAATTTTATTTATGTTTTTTATTTTTTTATTTATTTTATATTAGTTTAATTTTTATTTTTTATTTTATTTTCTTTTTAAGGTTAGGTTTAGGTTTTACTTTAGGTTTTTATTATATTTTATTTTATTTTTTAGGTTTAGGTTTAGGTTTTAGCATTTTATAACTTTGGGTTTAGGGTTAGGATTTAGGGTTTAAGGTTTAGGGTTTAAGGTTTTTAGGGTTTAGCGTACTGGGTTTAGGGTTTAAGGTTAGCTTAGAATTTAGGGTTAGTTTATAGTTTAGTGTTTAGGTTTTAGGGTTTAGGGTTTTTAGGGTTTAGGCTTTATGTTTTAGGGTTAGTTTAGGGTTTAGGGTTTAGGGTATAGGGTTATTTTAGGGTTTAGGGAATATTTTTAATTTTTTAATTTTAGGGTTTATTTTTTATTTATTTATATTCTTATTTTAGGCTTAGTTCTTTTTAGGATTATTTTTATATTATTTTAATTTTAGGTTTAGGATTATTTTTATTTTATTTTTTATTTTTAGGTTTAGGTTTATTTAATTCTTTAGTTTAGTTTAGTTTATTTTTAGGTTTATTTTATTGTAGTTTGGCTTATTTTATTTTTACTTTATTTATTTAGGTTTATTTAGTTTATTTTTATTTAGGTTTAAGTTGTAGTTTAGTTTATTTTTAATTTCATTTTAGTTTATTTAATTTATTTATTTTTATTTAGGTTTATTTTATTTTTAGGTTACTTTTTTTATTTATTATTTTTAATTTACTTTGTTTTTTTATTTGAGGGTTTATTTAGTTTAGTTTATTTATTTATTATTTTTCTAAATTGTTTTATTTATGTTTTTTATTTATATATTAATTTTATTTTATTTTATTTTTGTTTATTTAGGTTTAAGTTTAGATTTATTTAGGTTTATTTATTTAGTTTAGGTTTATTTTTTAAATTTATTTTATTTATTTTTTTATTTAAGGTTTAATTTATTTTTATTTTATTTTATTTATTCTTATGTTTAGTGTTTGATTATTTATTTATTTTAGTTTAGTTTAGTTTATTTTATTTATTATTAATTGTATAATTTAGTTTAGGTTTAGGCTTATTTGGTTTATTTTTATTTACTTTATTTATTTTTAGTTTTTATTTATTTTTATATACTTAATTTATTTTTTTTATTTAGTTTAGTATAGGTTTAGGTTTAGGTTATTTATTTTTATTTATTTTATTTTTTATTTAGTTTATTTTATTTATTTAAGTTTATTCAATTTTATTTTATGTTTATTTTTTAATTTATTTAGTTTAGGTTTAAGTTTATTTATTTTTTTAGTTTATTTTTATTTTAGTTTAAATATTTATTTTATTTATTTATTTTTATTTTAGTTTATTTATGTTTTTGGTTTTATTTTTTAGGAATATTTTATTTATTTATTTATTTATTTTAGGTTTATTTTTGTTTAGTTTATGTTTATTTAATTTAGTTTAGTTTATTTTTATTTTTATTTTAGTTTAAGTTTAGGTTTATTTAGTTTATTTTTAATTACTTTATTTATTTAGTTTATTTTTTTACATTTTTTATTTTTATTTCAATTTATAAAGTTTATTTATTTAGTTTATATATTGTTTATTTAGTTTAGTTTAGTTTAGGTTTAGGTTGTATGTTTAGCGTTTAGGGTTTAGGGTTTTTTTTTTTTTTTTTAAAGGGAAACCCCATGTAGGGGTATTTTATTGCCACAAAAAGAGGGTTACAAGGTCCTTAAAGGGGATAAACTCAACTCGCTCAAAAGCTACAATCGACTAAGGAGTAAATCCCCTATCTAAGTACATCCAAAAGCAAAAGAAGACATTAAAGCAATCAAAAGATACAAGATGATTAACATAATAAGCTAAAGGAAGATTAAGGCCAATGCTCTGGAGGATGTGAGAATGCATGATAATATGGAGCAAACCTACAAAAGAATAAGAGAGAATCACCTACAAAATTATAATGAGAGAGTGATTAGAACAGTTAAGGTAATATAGACAAAAAGATAAATGAAAACAATATATTCTGAGAATGATAGTAAGGAATTGTGATAGAGAAGGCTCAGGCTCAGTCACACCAAGTTGGGGCAGATGCAAATATGAGCATCCAAACTTTGAAGGGTTACATCACATGAGCTACTACCAAACCAAAAGGGAGTGAGATCATCATAGCCATCGTAGCCAACAAACCTGTGAGGAGGTAACACCCAGTTGTTGATAGTCTTGTGATCTTTATTACCTGCAAACCTAAACAAAATCATATCTAAAATAGAGAGGAAATTGCAAAGAGCTGAATGATAAGGTGTCCCATTCAAGAAAGGTATCATCAATATAGTCATCCTGACATGAGAATACATAAACATAAGAGAATGAGCCATCTTAGCCAGAACCTCATGAAAAGGCATATCCAAGAAAGAAAGCAAACCAACATATAATCCCTCCACAAGAAAACAGCAGAGGAGACAACTTGCTGAAATCTTGCTAATCAAGTCAATGAGCCTATAATTAATACCATCCCAAACATATGATATATAAATAAAACTTTCAGGGCAGGAAACAACCCCCTTTTTAATATCCATATCAGTAATTGGAAAAAAGCAATTGTAAAGGAAGGCAGCATAGCTCAACACAAGAAATGGACTGCAACCAACCAAAAATAGCACCAAGTAAAGACAGTTAGAGCTACAGCTCCAATAGCAGCATTCAGGGCCAAAATTTGGAAAATCTTGCTCAACAAACAACCAGGAGAACAAGACAGCAAAAGGGAGCAAATGTCCATAATACTAGTCTTTCAGAATAGGCAGCTCATAAGACTGCACAAACCTAACTGAACCGAGATGGGAATAGAGACAACAGTAGGTAATGCAGATCACAACAATCAGGAGATGAACATCAACCCAGACATAAACATCATGAGCATTCAGAAAGCCAACCCAACAGTAAAATAGCTAATGCAACATTGGAACCCACCAGAAGAAAAATCAACAAGTGGATTGAAATGTGTATCAATATTAGAATCCAAAAAAAAATAAGTCAGCAGATAACCAAGGCAAAAACCAGCCAAGATAGCAATAGTTAAGAGAGCAACATCCAAGACAGGAAGGGACAGCAAGATGGCCATAAAACCTCTCAATTAGAGTAAACATGGCAATAGTTAATAACCAAATAGATAGAGCATAAAAATAGTTATCTTGATGGCAGCAACTCAGACAGAAATCACCAAAAACCATCACCATCAGAACAACAATGTCAGAAATAGCTTGCTGAACATAGGACCATGAAATCCTACAACCAACAAAAGTGGAGCCAACATAGGTGTTCTGATAAACCAAGACAGTAAAGCTCCAAGACAAGAAACAACCAAAACAACAAAAACCAGCTAGCTTGCCATAATGCCACTCATCCAGTATAAACAGTGCAATAGATACAAGTTTGATTGAAAAAAGATGGAGAAAATAGCAGCAGATAAGGTAGACCAATTTATTCTGATGATAAGCATAAAATAAACCAATAAGGGGGTTCAAAGCAAAGTCCACCAAGCAATCAGCAATGTCAATAGAGACTTGCTGAACAAAATAAACCAAAACCCCATAGACAGCATGAAGAGTATTAATCCAGTTCAACCAACAAACAAGGCAGTTAATACCAACAAGGTGGCCAAGAGTCCACACAAAAGCATAAATAAAGAAAGGGAGGGATAGATAATGAGTAGCTCCCCACCACAAGCCAAACCGGTAAGTGACATTCAGAGAAATCAGATCAGTAGCAGGATGCTTAGTCACCTTAATCCAATTCTTCCAAGGATAATGACACTAATAACTAGTGGGTTGGCCAATAACCCAATTATGCATATAAGATAAACCATTGATTAATTTCAAGCATAATAGAAAAATGATCTTCAAGTTTTGCATGTTCCCATCATAGCATAGGGAAGGAAAACAACAGCAAGGAAGACCAACAGCATCCCAGATGTTAGCATCAAAGACAAAAAGAAAAACAAAGAAAACTTGCTGGGCAAGGAAATGAGAATTCCAAAAATCAACAATGGGGACATTGTTACAGTTAATACACCCATTAGGAAAAGCAAATATTAATAAAAAGGATATAAAATAGAGCATGTATGAGTTCAAGTAATTCCCACCAGAGTAAACAGAATTACCCATAACCTCAGCAAATGCAGAATGATAATCCATTGAGTAACTCCAAATTTGTTGAGCATGGAAAACAAGACCAGAAATAGCAAGATTGACAGTAGCCTCTAGGTGCCATATCAGCCAACAACTAAGAGAGAAGTTATCAACAAGTTGACCATAGGATAAGCCATTAAGAGTTGACAGAACATAAAATGGATCCCATAATAAAAAAGAAGAAATCTGACTATGGGAAACAAAACCAGGATGAAAACAGCAACAACATGTGTGATCAAAAATAGCCCAGTTGATAGTAGTACAAATAGTTGAGAAATCCTGAATCAAGAAACAACCATAAATCACAAAGACAACAATATGTAAAGAGGACCCAAAAAGCCAATGACTAGCATTGAAAAGAATAACACAATTCCATTCATGCAAAGAGATATTAGAGTAGACATGGGATATCACAAACAGCAAAATAGCAGAAATAAGGAAAGTTGCAACCAAATGGTGCTCAATAGCAGTCCTACTTTGGATTAAAATAATTAAGCTACAAGTAGCAAGAAAGTCAGCAAAACCCCAACTCAACTGTCTACAGTTACAGAAAATAGTAGGAATGAGGAAAAGGTAGCAGATAGGGAGGGATAAGGAATGAACATCTCCCTACCACAAGCCAATCCAGTAAGACACATTCAGAGCAAACAGTTCAGTAGTTGGTTTCTTAGTCACATTAAGCCAGTATTGCCAAGGATAATGATAGTAATAACCAGTAGGTTGGCCAATAACCAAGTTATGCATATAAGATAAACCATTGATTAAATTCAAGCAGAACAGAAGATTAATCATCATGATTTGCATGTTTCCATCATAGCATAAAGAGTGAAAACAACTGCAGGGAAGACCAACAACATCTCAAATATTAGCAACAAGAGTAGAAAGAAAAATAGAGAGAAAAGGGTAAACACAGTAAAAACCAAAAAGAGAGGCCAACAAGAAAAACCATTCCTGCAGGGAATAGGAGAAGACAGCCAGCAAAAAACAATTAATCTTCTAACAAGAGCAGTAAAAGAATTTTACCAAAGCCCCAATCTCAGAAATATCCTGCACAGAAAGGATCTCTTGGGTAAAATAGCCAGAAACAATCTGAATAAACTCCATCCAGGACAAAAAATAAACAGTGCAGAAAGAAACAACAGACTGCCAAAGATTCCACCCAAGAAAAGTAAAAGAAGCATATAAAGATAACCAAGAAGTAATATCTAAGTTTTGTATAATAATAGGTCTGCCATAAGGTGTAGGGAGGTCAGCAGTGGCCTATAAGAGAACCTGCAAAAAATAGCCATAACAGGTGGAAGAAAAGAAGGAAGCCCCCCACAATAAGATCCCACCAAAAAAGACCCTGCAAAATCAGAAAATTGATTCCAAAGAGAGCATGCTGAATGGAATCCAGATTCCAGTAAAGATAATAGACAAGAAGATAAATTTCAGCAAAAAGGCCAAAAAAGCCTCTTCATCCAGAAAAATAAAGTAAAGGATAACTCCCAGAAATAAAAGAGAAACGTCAGCTCCAATCTAGAGTTAAAAAAATATCGTGACCAAGATCTAATACGGAGACAAGCGGATGTCAAAATCCATCCAGCAGTCATTATCGATAAAATCCAACAACCTAGTGAATCATCAAAATAAATATTGCAACCATAGTGGACAATAATACAATGCATAGAAACAACATAGATAACTAAGATGCTCCAAGCAGTAATATCTTTGAGAAATAACAGATTGTAGAAATTAATGGGAGTAGCTAAACCCATCAAAATAAGAATATCCTTCCAGCAATGATTAAGCCTCCTAGGATTAGGAATGCAGCCAGCATTGGTATAAGAAACCCAAGTAGGGTTGGGGTTATAAAACCAATAGCAGCTGAAACATAGCTCAACCTAATTCCTATGCTGATTAACCGTATGGACAAAGCTCAACAGCAGCCTTTTATCAATGTAAATGCCAAAAGCAGTGAGCCTCCAAATGGAGGAGGAGCTATTAAAACACCAAAGCATGACACAAAGATCCAGACACCAAGTAATATCCGTGTGAAGCATCCACAAAAGGCACAAAAAGGAATAGAAAACCAAAAAATAAAGAAACATATAGATATAAGATGAATGGATAGTAGACATCAAAAATTAGATTAAGTTCTGAGATAAGGAAACCCAGAATTGTCTAAGTTAACCAACCCATGCAAGTGTTTGGGTAAGGTGTGTTGATCAAAGAAGATGGTACCATTGGATCTAGCACCCAGATTGGCAAGGTAGTCAGCACAAGCATTTCTTTCATGCCAAACATGAGTGATGTTAAAATTCAGTTGGGAAATAAGAGATCTAGTTTTCTTGAGGAGGTAGTACAATTCAGTGCTGCTCATCTTAGTGGAAGTCAAAAGATCAATCAGGAGAACAGCATCTACCTCGATCCAAATTTTGAGCCAACCATTTTGGAGACAAATCTCAAGTGCTCTGAAGACTGCCATAAGCTCAGAAAAAGGGATAGTGCAGGAAAAAAGGGGACAAGCAAAAGCACATAGGACTATACCCTTAGAGTTCCTGAAAATGCCACCACAACTAGAGCCATTATGAGAGACAGAGCCATCAGTGTTGATTTTAATAATATGATCAAGAGGTTTTTTCCAATAGACAATCTTGTCATTTTGAGAGTAAGGTTGATCCGACAAGTTTATGCCCAGTTTATTTACAAATTTACTTTTGAAATGTCTCAGTAATGAATGAGATTGGCTTTAAACAAGTCACAATTTTTTTTTAGTTCTAGCAATAATCCTCACATGGTTCATAGGGATCCTGTTTTGCATCATTACGATCCATCCATATGAACCAGATAAGGGTGATAGCAATGATAACTTTAATGCGACCTTTAATAGGATTATCAAAATAGATTTCAAGAAGTTGATGTAAAGTAAGAGAGCCATTGAAATTGACAGTGTTAAAAAGATCATCATACCAAATCCAAAGTTTAGAAGCAATGACCCCATTAACAAAAACATGATTAACATTCTCAATATGAAAACAACATTGACATTTAGAGGATAAATGGAACTCTTTACCCCACAACAAGGAATCGATGTGGATAAAATTTTTCAGAATATGCCAAGTAAGAACAGAATAAGAAATAGGGATATTGTTATTCCAAAGTTTAGAGAATACATAGGAGGAATCATGAGTATCTTTAATGTGGAGCCACACATTTTTGAGGTTGAAATCACCATTATGAGAGAACTTAAAGAGAATCTAATCTTGATTTTGAGGAGTGATAGGAATAGTAGTAACCATATTCTAGAAAGTAAAAGGGATAAAATCAGCAAGCTTACTATTATTCCATTTATTGTTATGCCAGAAAGAGTTTACTCCAATAGCGGAAGTGGAATGGGTGGAGAGTAAGTCATCCATGGAACCACAACCACTCCAGTTATCTTGCCAAAAGAAAGAGGTGCCAGAGTTGATGCCCCAAAAAATTAGGGATTCTGCTTCCCATTTGACAGAACAAAGTCTTTTCCACACAGGGGAGTCACCTGGCTTAAAGGGACAAATGAGGGGGTGCTTACCCTGGCAATATTTAGCAGTCATGAAATTAGCCCAAAGACTATGATTACTCCTAAAATTCCATGAGAGTTTATAGGAAAAGGCATTGATAGCTTATTTTATGGATTTACAACCAAGACCACCTTCATCAAAAGTGCCACAACTTTTAAACCAAGAGGTCCAGTGCATTTTTTAGAAGAGGTATTGGAGCCTAAAAAATTTATTTAGGAGATGCTCAATGATGCTAGAGATGGTCGGCACAATGGTTTGGATGAGATATAAAGGCATGGAATTAAGAGTGCTCTTAATCAAGGTTAGCCTACCACCAAAAGAGAGTAAATGAAATTCCCAAACCGAAATTTTATTAGAAATTTTTTGAATAAAGTCATCAAAAAGATGAGATCTTTTCTGACCTTTAAAAAGTGGAGCCCCGAGGTAATTAATGGGAAGTTGACTTTGCTTAAAATTAGTAATTCTGGAGATTTGATTTAATCTATTGGGAGGAATCTTAGCTGAGGGAATAAAATAGCATTTTTTGTCATTAAGGAAGAGACCACTAACTTTGCCAAAATCATTTAAGAGATTCTTAACAGTTTTAACATGTTGAGGGGAGGCATTACAGAAGATTATAAAATCATCTACAAAGCTAAGATGAGAAACAGGGAAACCACCATGAGTTTTAAAAACCATGTTAGGTTTTTTGATGAAATGGTCATTGAGGCTTCTCGAAAGATATTCGACAATAATGATACAAAGAGAAGGAGAAAGGGGGTCGCCTTGATGCAAACCATGGCTCGAAGAAAAGAAACCAAGGGACTCACCATTTAAGATGACAGAAAACTAGACATTAGTGATACAACTTTTTATAAGTCGGATAAAATTATCAGAGAAACCAAACAAATGCAAGATTTGGAAAAAGAAATCCCATGAGAGGTTGTCAAAGGCTTTAGAGATGTCCAATTTGAAAAGCATATTACCTCCTCTAGATGAAACATCAATGTCATGAACTAGCTCTTGAGCGAGGGAATATTATCAGATATGGCTCTATTTTTAATGAAGCTAGTTTGGTTAGGGGAGATGATTTTATGGAGCAGGGGGCTAATCTTATTATTAATTAATTTAGCAATGAGTTTTTGCAAAAAGGTACAAAGACTAATAGGTCTAAAATCTCCCCAGGATTCAGGATTGATGGTTTTGGGAATAAGGACAATAAAAGTACTTGAAAAATATCTGGGAATAGAGCTTCCATCAAAGAAATCAGTAACAGCATTAACAAGATCAGATTTAATAAAAGGCCAACAATGCTGAAAGAAATGAGTCGTGAAACCATCAGGACCAGTAACAGAGTCTTTGTTCATGCTATTGAGAGTACTACTAATCTCCTCTTCCGAGGGATGCATAGTGAGCAAATGGTTATCCTCATTGGTAATCATAGAAGAGATAAGATGGGTGTTGGAGGGGGTTTCTAATGAAAGATTAGAATTTAATAAATTTTGAAAGTGATGTATGACAAAATCCTTGATTTCATTATTATCAGTTATCCAGCCACCATTAGGGTTCTTAATTTTCTTAATCGAGTTTAGAGCTTTCTGTTTATTGTAAATAGCATGGAAGTACCTAGTGTTTCTGTCACCATCAGCAATATGTTTGCTAGCGGCTTTTTGATGCCAATAGGTTTCCTCCATATTTTGGTAATTAATCAAACTATCATTGGCAATGCTCAACTCATCAAGCTTACTGGGGTTAGTTAAGATAGGCTCTTCCAGTGAACAAACCACTTGTTCCATAGCTTTATGATTGCTAAAGAGATTTTTAAAAATATGCTTGTTCCACCAATTGAGGTTTTGTTTAAGCCTCTTGAGCTTAAGCCAAAGCCAAAACATGCCTTTAACAGAATTATCCGGGTGGATGGGAGCCATCCAGTTAGTGAAAACATTATTAGTGAAATCACCATGTTGGGTCCACATATTTTGGAAATGAAAAGATGAGGGAATAGGAGGGTTAGTGGGGGGAGTTTTGATAGAGATCAAAAGAGGGCATGATGCAAAAGTTCTCAAATGTTCAATAGAAGTAAGAGGCCATTGATTAATCCAAAGAGAATTAAAGAGGGTCCACAAGACCGCCAAAGTCTAGAGTTGTGCCACGTGTAATCGGACTCAAAAACCAATGTCAATCAGATTGCAATCTAGGATCATATTAGAGAAGTCTTCCATGGAATGAAGGTTAGGAGAACATCCTCCCCTCCTTTCTGAAGAAGCAATGATAGTGTTGAAATCGCCCCCAACCAACCAAGGAAGGTTAACTAAGGAGGCAAAGGTTCTTAAATGATTCCAAAGGATGTTCCTACCGGCTCTATTACAACAAGCATAGATAAAGGAACCAAAAGCTGAAAAGTCACCTAATGAGATTTTGACATTAACCAATTGATCAAGATCATCAATGATGGAAATGGTGATTGAATTATTCCAAAAACACCAAATTTTATTATTAAGATTGAAAAAGAAATTTTGAAATCCAAGTGATCTAGCAACATGGGCAATTTTGGAAGAGTTAATGAAAGGCTTAATAATAATAAGAAGTTTGATGTTATGAGAGCGACAGAGGCTCCTAACACGGTTGTGGGCAGGGAGTGTCCCACAACCCCGGATATTCCAAATAAGAAAATTTATCATAATAAAAATTCCGAAAATGAAAAGATAGAAAAAGAAAATGGAAAAAGGAAGAGAGAAGGACATAATTATTTATGAGGTGTAAGGGAAGAATGTGTGGTTCTAGTGAAATTATTATTAGTCATTTTGGCTTTATAAGATTTTTTTTAAGAACAGTTTGGAAAGGTCTATCAGAATCCAAAGTATCTCCATCAGAAAGGGATTGGTTTTTCTTATCAAGAATAGGAGCATTATCAGTCAATGTTTTAGTAGTGGTGATTTCTTCTTCTTCAGTATCAGAGTTAGGATGAGAAATTTGGATAGCCTGAGTATCACTCGGTAGAGAAGTAGAGGGGGAGGTTCTTGCATCATTAATAGTGCAAATAACATTTTCATTGCCATGATGAATATTCAGATTTTGGTCTGACACCAAGGGATCAACATTATTTTGATCCAATGTAAGATTTCCATTCAGATTTTCATTAAGATTCAAATTAAGCAAAGGTTTGTCATGAGAAGCCAAATTATTGCAAGTAGGAGTAGTGCTAGGTAAGTTATCATTAGTCTCAACACACACCTCAATAGTAGTATGTATACTTAGCTCAGAATGTTTTTGATTTGACAAATCAATAGGTAATAAGGGGGCAGGTGTAGGAGGATGAATTCCATTATGGGTAGCTTTTGGCACATAAGCTAACTTATTGGTTTTCCCTGTTCCAAGAGAGGTACTAGTGTCCTGTGATATATTCTTTTTGAGGTTAGGGTGTAGCACAAAGCATTCAGAGTGATCATGGCCATAGATCTTACAGTGAGAACAAAAGACTGGGAAATTTTCAAATTCAACTATCTGATTATATCCGAATTTTTTCGAACCAATCCAAACTTCTTTGGGGTATTTTTTGGTAATGTCAATTTCAACCAATATGCAACATAGAGATTGGATCGAGTGGCTTTGATCAATTTGATGGGGTCTACCAAATAGAGCCCCAACAAAGAAACAAAAAACTTGATGAGTAACATAGTGAATTCTCATGTTGGGGAAAGCAAGCCATAAAAAAAACAATAGGGGATTCTTCTTTGACATCAAAAAGGGGTGACCATTTCAAGAGCCCCATTTGACAATTATACACAAAATAGGAGCGACGAGCAAAGACATGAGAGTAATCTAAATCATTTGATAATTGAATGAGGATGTGTCGAGGATCAATCAAATAATGAAGACTCAAAGCTTTAAGCTATGGAAGAAAGATCGATATTATCTAGAGTAGGCCAAAGAGAATTTACCAACCAAAGAGAACTCATAAGGCTTAACTAATTTCTCCACATCCTGGTCAGAACACATGACAGCCGGCAATCCATGAAAGGATGTAGAAATTAAATTAACCGAGGCATTAGCGTAAGGGATCTTACCAAAAAGAGCATCCTTAAAGGACTTTACTGCAGGCGCATTAAAAGTAGTAATTGGATCCAGAGTACCTTTAGGGTCGGAGGTTAAATTCGGCGCATCTAGGAGTGACGAGTTCAGTTGCGCGGAGGGTGAAGAGTCCGCCATTGATCAATCCGGTGAGAATCACATAAGATACCAGGGGGAGCGCAAACAAGCAATTTGATAGTGAGCATGATCGGGGAGGCACGAATTGCAGCCAAACTACAGAGAATAGCACGGGAACACAAAATTGCCACAAAATTGCCAGAGAGGGAGCACAGCCGAGAGTGGGTTTAGAGTTTTTAGGGTTTAGGTTTGGTGAAAATTTGGACCATTTCTCGATTTATGCATGTCATCCTTGCTCCGGGGCCATGCTAATCTTCTCTGTATCATTGCAATTTTATCGGATGTTATGGGTTTAGGGTAATAGGTTTAGGGTTCAAGCTTTGGGTTAGCTTTAGGGTTTTAGTTTTTTAGGTTTTTAGGGTTTGGGGTTTAAAGTTTAGAGTTTTAGGGTTTAGGGCTTTACGGTTTAATGTTTTAGGGTTTAGTGTTTAGGGTTATTGTTTAGGGTTTTGGTGTAGTAGCAAGGGTGGGATCTGGGTTTAAGATTTAGGGTTTTAGTGATTAGGGTAGGGTTTTTGGGTAGGTAGGGGTTAATTTAGGGTTTTATCTTAGTTTAGGTTTTATTTATTTATTTTATTTTAAGTTTTATTTACATTAGGTTTAGGTTTTAGATTTTACTTTTGAGGTTTATCATTTACAATTTAGGGTTGTGTGGTTTAGCATGTGCCCAGGGCATAGAAGGGAGTGAGAGGGAGGTTAATAGGGAGTTAGAGCCCAGGTCTGGTTTGGTTTAGTCAGTCAGTGGTTGGCCTGGGAGTTTAGGGGTTAAGGGTGGTGGTGGTTTTTTGTGCGCATTGTGGTGTAGGGTCTGTGTGGTTTAGGGTTTTAGGGTTTAGGCTTTAGGATTTAGGGTTTAAGATTTAGGGTTAAGGATTTTAAGGTTTAGGGTTTAGGGTTTCAGGTTAGGGTTTATTTTTTTTAATTTATTTTATTTAAACTAAGTTAACCAGTAGGTTTAGGTTTATTTAGTTTATTTTTTATTTATTTTAATTAATTTAATTTATTTATTTTGATTTATGTTTTTTTATTTAATTTAGTTTATTTATTTTAGGTTTATTTATTTTAGTTTAGGTTTCTTATTTTAGTTTATTTTTTTGGTTTAGGTTTAGGTTTAGGTTTAGGTTTATTTTTTATTTTTATTTTATTTTTTAGGTTTAGGTTTTATTTTTTATTTTTAGGTTTAGGTTTACCTTTTTATTTTATTTTTGTAGGTCTAGGTTTTAGGTTTTTATTTGAGGTTTATTTTAGGTTTTTTTTTAACTTTAGGTTTAGGTTTATTTTTATTTTAATTTATTTTATTTAGTTTAGGTTGAGGTTTAAGTTTAGTTTATTTTAGGTTTAGGTTTATGTTTTATTTATTTTTGTTTATTTTATTTTAGTTTAGGTTTAGGTTTATTTTATTTTTATTTTTGGTTTATGTTTTATTTTAGTTTAGGGTTTAGATTTTAATGTTTATTTACTTTTAGGTTTTAATTTTAGGTTTATTATCTAGATTTAAGTTTTTATTTAGTTTTTATTTTATTTTATGTTAGGTTTATTCTATTTTTATTTCAGGTTTATTTTTTATTTTATTTAGGTTTTTTATTTTTAGTTTAGTTTAGGTTTTTATTTATTTATTTTTAGTTAAGTTTTTATTTTTTTTATTTTCTTTTTAAGTTTAGGTTTAAGTTTTGGTTTATGTTTAAGTTTATATTTTTATTTTATTTTATTTTTACTTATTTTGGTTTAGGTTTTTTTATATTTTTTATTTTTAGGTTTTATTTAGTTGAGGTTTAGGTGTTTAGCTTTTTAGGGTTTGGGGTTTTGGGTTAGTTTTGGTTTTTTGGTTATTTTTAATAGAGAACAAATTTAGATTCAACATTTATTCTTTTCGATTTCATCCACCAAGTAACACACCAAGTTCTCCAAAACACAAGCAAGGACATAGATAAAAATTGAGCACACATAGAGCTAAAAAGAAAACCCTAGATAACTATAAAGGCACAGTTCCATAAGCAATAGATCAGATCGACCATTCTATAGTTTGTCCAGTTCCCATTAGAACCAATCTGTCCTCTCGAGTAGTGGGATCCACCATTATATCCCCAATCTCTCCCTCTACCACCACCACGGCTGTAACCTCCGTCGTGCCTCTCGCATCCATAACCACCACTACTCCGACCACCACCTCCATATCCACCAGCACCTCTAGATCCCGCACCACCACTACAATAATCGTCGCCTCCGCTTCGCCTCCACTGCCAAATCTAGACTAAGCCTGGTTGATGGTGATTTTCTTGCTGTGAAGGTTCTGCCCATTCTTTGGGTTTATGTTTTGGTTTAGCTTTATTAGGTTTTAGGGTTTAGGTTTATTTTTTAATTTATTTATTAACTTTAGGTTTAGGGTTTGGGGTTTATGTTGGCTTAATGAGCCTCATGTTCAATCCAATCAATTTTGATGATAACAAATGAATGCTTGAATGTTCTAATGTATGTTTTATGTATTTCACATATATTAATTGCTAATTACATATCCAATACATCTCATAATATGTTTAAGGAAGTTGTAAGAATAGAAGAATGAAAGATCAAAATTGATAATGTGAAGCTAAAGATACAATATTTTAGGTTATATGCATTTATAACTATCTTAGAAATTCATATGAGTTCATTGGCATGAATCAATTTTCTCACAACTTAACTTATTATTTTTATTTATTTCAAATAATGATAATTAGGTTAATTTATATAAATCTCTATCAAATTAGCATTCAATTATATGTTTCATACATAGCATTTGAATTGTCAAAATAAGAA
Organism: Cymbidium sinense; assembly: GCA_021442155.1. Lineage (NCBI taxonomy): Eukaryota > Viridiplantae > Streptophyta > Magnoliopsida > Asparagales > Orchidaceae > Cymbidium > Cymbidium sinense. Next base: position 276,066,469 of record CM038215.1, on the reverse strand, counting down.
ATGATAAAAAATTATGATTATTAAGTGTAATTAGTTTATATACTTAATATAATTAAATATTTTAATTTAATTTTAAGGTTATATGATAACTTACATATGTATGATTATATAAAAATTATATCATAATATTTAAATGACATATTTGAAAATTAACAAAAATATGTTGAATTTAGTATTTTAGCAAAAGTAATTTTATAATCAAGGAATTTAAATTTGATTTCATCTCCAACGGATTCCTTGGATTTTTTCCTTTAATTGGATAGGTTACATGACCTACGTTTCACTAAAATTGAATTTATTATGACTTTTCAAACATTAGCTGATTCTAATAATGAATGCATGCTACAGGCCTTGAATATATTAAGAGATATATTTTATTATTTTTGACTTGTCCATGTGAATAGCTAAATTTTGGCTGTTTGAGGTTAACATTTATTTAATATAAATTATATTTTTATTTAATATTAATTTATTATATGATAAATGTTGTTAGAATAATATATTTTTTGAAATAATTCAAAATGACCTTCTTGCTTATAACTAGCCATCATTTTCTTCATGAAGGCATTCCTCATTCAAATTCAAAATCCCTTCAGCAAATCTAAGAGAAAATTTCCTAGATTTTCCTCCATGTGTTCTCCAAATATTGCAAGATCAAATCCTTGGTTTTGAAGCTTCAATATATTCAACTAAGTGAGCTTTCTCAAATTACTTGAGTTTGTTTTCTTGATCTTAATTTATTTTTAGTTGTTCATACTATTTTCACCATCTATTTATTCTTTCAAATTAATATTTTTTTATGGGTTAGTCTTTTGACACCAAAGTCAAAGTTTTTCACCTCAAAGTTTCTTCAATCATTTTTTTGTGAAAAACTCGTGTGATAGTTTGTAGGATTTTTTTCAACTTGTTAAAATTTTTATCTTCCTACAAATTTCTTTTGGTTTCTTGAAATATTTCTTCATTAGTCTTATTTGATAGATCATTTATTCTTAGATCTATTTTAGAAGTATATTTTAAGCATTTTAAATTAAATTATTGTGCTGAAATTATTTTCATATTTGTTAGATCTCACTTTTTAATTAAAAGCTTACTAGCCTACTTAAATCTATCATATACTAATTTTATTTAAGTATTTTGTGATCATTTGCATTAATTGAAAGCATCTTTTTGGTTAAAATAAAATAAATTATTCCTTACTGAAATTTATTTTATTGTACAAAAGAATATTGTGAATTTATTTTGAAATCATTTTTATATTAGTCTACAAATTGTAATAACATAAAAATCTTAGTAAGATATCTTTAAGATATTTATTTTATTATTTCTTATCAATATTAAGTGAGCATTTTATCTTGCCAAAATTTTAAATTTTAAACTGATCATTTATAAGTAGTGAGATCACTTTTTGAATTTGATAGCTTGGTATATTTGTGAGAGATTTATTTTATCAAAATTTATTATTTTGTATTTTTTTTTGTGCTGTAAAATTTATATTGGGGTTGTACTCGCCCCTTTGTAGGAGAGTGCATATTGTTGTAGGGGTTGTACTCGCCCCGTTATACGAGAGTACTATTTGTAAGCTATTTTTGAATTAGTGGATTTTTAGTCAGGGGTGGCTTGGCGTGGACATTTGTCGATTGTGACCACATTTTATAAGAGAGTACTTTATTTTATTTTAAGTTTATTTAATTTTATTTTAAGTTTAGTTTTTATTTTATTAAGGTTTTTTATTCTTAGGTTTATTTTATTTTTTAGTTTTTTTAGGTTTTTATTTATTTTATTTTAGTTTATTTTTATTTTATTTTATTTTTATTTTATTTTATTTTTAGGTTTAGGTTTACATTTTTATTTTATTTTATTTTTTATATTATTTAGATTTAGGTTTTTTATTTATTTTATTTTTAGTTTTATTTAGTTTAAGTTTAGGCTTTTAGATTTTAAGTTTTTAGGATTTAGGATTTAGGGTTTAGGGTTTAGTGTTTAGGGTTTAGGGTTGTAAGTTTTCGGGCTTAGGGTTTACGGTTTAGGTTTTTTAGGGTTTAAGAATTAGGTTTAGGTTTTAGGTTTTAGGTTTTAGGTTTTTAGGGTTTAAGGTTAGGGTTTAGAGTTTAGGGTTTAGGTTTAGGGATTTGGGGTTAGTTTAGGGTTGTAGATTTAGGTTGTTTAGGGTTTAGTTTAATTTTGGTTTTAAAGAAATTTTATTAAACAAAGTCCTTAAAGTAAATCTCAAGCTAATGCTTAAGAGAGTCCTAAAGATAACCCTATAGTTAAGGAAAGCAACAAAAAAAAAGAGATCCACAAAAAAATCAATCCAGTAGCATTAGTCTCCCAAACTGTACTAGAGATCTGCAGCATGATTAAAGGGATGAATGCAGAAAATGAAATACTTAATCAAGCATAAAGAGTAAGAGCAGATAGAAAAAATAAGATAAAGAAAAGGCTCAGGCTGAGTTATAAACGTCTCAAGGAGCAGCACCATATGTAAGCATCCAAACATCAAGTGTTTAGTTTATTTTTTGGGTAGGATGACCCAATGCAAATTTTTTAGGTTTAGGGTAAATTTTCTTTGCGTCATCCTACTTTGGAGAATATTAGATCATTTTTCCATTGCTTGAAACTCTCTGGTATCTTTTCTGTCGAATAGATTGATTCCCTTCATGTCTTGATTCAGCTTTCAAATGACTTAGATTATTCTCGAGTTTTCTCTCGATGCTCGTATTTTATTTTCAATTGTCAGATGTGATTGTTAAAATGGAGGCCTTATTTTAATATTGAAGAATATCTTATTGTTCTAGTTTGGATCTCTCTTCCCAATTTGCATGTCCATTTCATTAATCACGAGTTTCTTTTTACTGTGGGTGTGCTGTTCGGTCATCCTCCTCAAGTTGATATGGCGACTGCTTCTAATACCCGACCATCTGTTGGTCGACTTCTAGTCAAATTGGATATAACTAAAATATTTCCAAAGGAAATTTGGCTAGGATCAGTGAAATATGGATATTTGCAAAAAGTGGATTTTGAGAATTTTCTTATTTTTTGTTCCCATTGTAAAATTCATTGTCATGGAGTTTCGAATTGCTTTGTGGTTCACCCTCACCTTAAGAAACCCAAACCCATTCATAATAACTCAGATCCCACTCTTAAGGCACCCTTGGTTAAACCACAGAAAGTTGTTCCAATGGATAACTCTTTACCTAAAGAGGGTCATTGCCTTGATCCTCCCACTGCTCCTTTGGACAATGTTGCGGTTCTTAAGCCTGATCAACTTTTGGATGTCAGTCATGGTAATAAAGATGCATTATTTTTTAATGGGCCTATACATTTGAATCTCATTGATATTGGCAATAATATGGACAATAATATGTTTTTGAAACTTATGGATGATGATTTTATCTCAAATGATTACATTCCTGCTTCATTGCCATCTTTAATTAAATAAAATGTGATCCTTGATGAGGGCTTGAATGGTGAGCAAACTAAGGATATATTTTCTAATCCTAACTGGGCACCTGTGCTTTAAATGGTTCTAATCCTTCTCTTGCTTCTTCATCTAATTTTGAACTGATTTCTAATCTGATACATCAACATAATAATGATTTAGAAGAAGGTGAAGTGGCATGCAATGATGGTTTAAATGTGCAACCTTATTACAAACATACCCCTGAATAATCTCTATCGAAAGGTGATGTTGTGGATTTGACTAATAAATTACAAATGGTTTTTAGAAAGAAAAATAAAACTCCTAAAACTAAATTTCCTAACTTTGCTAGAGTTACTAGATCTAGCTCTTCTGCCCAAAAATAAATGGTTTCTTTCTTAATTTGGAATGTGAGAGGGATTGGTACCCTCTATGTTAGAAATATAATTAGAAATTTAGTTCATTCTTATAACATTTCCTTTTTGGCTATTTTGGAACCTTTTATTCTTCCTTATAACTTTTCTTTTATTACGAGAACAATTGGTTTTTCTAATATTGTTGCTAACTCGAGCAATAAAATTTGGAATTTTTTGGAATAGTCCTTATGTTCTGTAGGTTTTGGATGATTTATCCCATGTTGAGAATGTTAAGATTACTTATGATAATTGGTGTTATTTTGGCTCATTTGTTTATGATTCTTGTAATAGAAATGGTAGACGGCTTCTTTGGAAGGATCTTATTAGTTTTTCTTCTTCTGTTGATGCTCCTTGGTTTGTGGGTAGGGACTTTAATACTATCTCTTCTTCCTCTAAATGGGTTGGTGGTAATGCTCTGAACTTTTTTTCTATTGAAGATTTTAATAACATGATCCTTGATTGTCAGCTTATTCATATTGGCTTTAGTGGGTCTCAATTTACTTGAAATAATTATAGACTTTAGCAAAAGCTAGATTGGGTTCTTTTTAATCATTTATAAATTAATATTCTCCATAGTACTTCTGTGGAGCACTTAAGCAGAACCCTTTTAGACCATTCTCCCTTGCTTATCACTGTGAATTTTATTGCTAGTAAATCCTCCTCCCCTATCCCTTTTCACTTCCAAAATATGTGGCTCATGGATGATAAATTTTTGGATGTTGTTGCTACTAACTGGGTGAACCTCTTTCATCCGATGATTCTATTTTGGGATGAGGAGATTGTGGTTCAAATTAAAAAGGCTTAAACAATGCCTTACTTGGTGGAATTAACATTATTTCAAGAACCTTTTTATCAATATCAAAGATATGGAAAATGAGGTTATAGTTTTGGAAGACGTTGTTGTCAATGATCCTTCTAAACTTCATTTGTTAGCTTAAGCTAAAGATAGGTTAACATGTTTTCAAGACATGGAGGATACCTATTGGCAGCAAAAAGCTTCTATGAAATGGATCTCTGATGGTGATCATAATACTAAATATTATCATGACATTGTTAAAAAGAAAAGGGCTATAATTCACATTCACAAAATGAAAATTAATGATGGAGTTTGGTGTTCGGATAAAAAGGAGCTTATTGATTATACTATTTCTTTTTATAAAGATATTTTGAATAAAAATTTTGCTTATGATGATATTTCTTGACCTGAAGTTATTCCTAATCTTATTTCTAATGATGATAACACTATGCTTTTTCCTTACCTTCTGAGTATGAAATTGCCGATACTTTGTAGAGTATGAATAAAGAATGTGTGGCTAGTCCTGATTGTTATACTACCATTTTTTTTTCCAAAAATGTTGGATTATTATTAATGATGACTTAGCTAAAGTTTTCCTTGATTTCATTAAGGGTAGTACCCTTCCTAAATATTTTGCTAGCATCTCCATTATTTTAATTCCTAAAAAGACAATCCTGAAGTTTGGAGTGATTTTAGGCTGATTAGCCTTTACTCTTTTTTTTAATAAACTTATTTCTAAAATTTTAGCTAAAATCTTGACTATCTTGCTTTCTAAAATTATCTCCCCCAACCAAACTGGTTTTGTTAAAGGGAGATCCATTTCTGATAATGTTCTTTTAGACCAAGAGATGATCCATGACTTAAATGTCAATGTTCATGATGGAAACCTATTTTTTAAGCTTGACATTTCCAAAGCTTATTATAATATTGGTTGGGTTTTCCTATATAAAATTTTGGCTTTATTTGGATTATCTAACCAATTAATTACTTTAATTAAGAATGGGATTGAGAATTCTTGGTTTTCTTTGCTCCTCAATGGTGAAGTGCATGGTTTCTTCTCTTCTTCTCATGGGCTAAGGCAAGGGGACCCTCTCTCTCCTACCCTTTTCATTATTGCTGTGGAATATCTTTTTAGATGTATTCAGTAGTTGTTTAGTAGAATGCCTAACATGTACTACAAAACTATTGGTGTGTTTCCCATTTCTCACCTTAGTTTTGTTGAAGATTTCATTATATTTTGCAATGTCTCTACTCTTTATAATAAAAAATTGTGTAAGTCCTTAACTATTTTTGGTAAGGAGAGTAGCTTGAATATTAATCTTGATAAAAGTTGTTTTATTGCTAGCTCCTCTATTTCCTTATCTAAGATCAATGCTATAAAAAATATTACAAGTTTTTCACATCAAATTCTCCGTATCAAGTATCTGGGGACTCCCTTACATAGGGGAACAAAAAGATCTTCTTTATTTGATGAAGTTATTCAAAAAAATAAATAAGAAAACCTCCTCTTAGGAGTTCCATTAACTTTTCTTTGGAGCTAGACTTATCCTGATCAAAAGAACCCTTCGCTCTCTACCTCTATATCTATTGTGTACTATTGTTCCTACACATTCTATTATTAAAAAGATCAATAGACTCTTTAATAAATTTTTTAGGGATCTAACTTTTCTATCAAAAGATTACATTGGGCTAGTTAGCACAACTATTGTGGTCATATTAATGAAGGTGGTTTGGGTTGCAAAACTTTAGAGGATTCTATTAACTATTATTCCAATAAAATACGATGGAATATTAGAAATAAACATTATTATTGGCCAAAGTTTATGCCTGCTAAATATTTTCAGGGCAAACGTCCCATCATTTGTGCTTTCAAATTTGGAGATTCTCTTATGTGGACAAAACTTTGTAGTATCAAATGGAATGCTGAGAACTTAATTTCTTAGGGTGTCAATTCTAGTTCCTCTTTCTTTTAGCAAGACAATTGGCTGGAGTAGGGCTCTATTGATTCCTTGCTCAATACTCATACCACTGTGATGCTTTAGATTAATTAGTTAATTACTCAAAATAAGTGGGATGTGGCTCAATTGAATATGATTTTCCCTAATGTGATCGTTGACAAAATCCTTAAAAGTTATCCATTCCCTAATGAACCTGACAAAATTCTCTTCAATAATTCTTCTTATGGAGATTTTTTTTATGGATGTTTGGCATTTCATCATATTTAAATATCAAGAGTCCTTAATTTTTACTAAAATCTAGAATATTAGTGTCTCTACTTCGTTCTTAGTTTTAACTTGGAGCATTCTGAAGCATTATATCCCTATGGATGATACTCTTCTAAAAAAAGGTTTCCATCTCCCCTCTAAATGTTAATGTTTCTATCACATTGAAAGTGTGGATCATGTTTTGTGAATGGCCCCATTATGCTAAAATGTGGAATTGGTATGATAATATTTTTAATACTTTCCATTTTAATGGTTCATTTTCTATTATGCAACTTCTTGAAGCATGTTTCTCCCATACTTCTAAGGCCCATGTTAAAATTATTTTTAGCTATTACTATTCTTTGGTATATTTGGATGGATAGAAATGATGCTAAGCATTGTAATATTTCTATGAATTATCATCATATTATTGCTAGAGACAAATATAAAATTTTGCCTCTTTTCAAAGCTAATCTTCTTACTCACTCTAGTTTTAAAGGGTGCAAGTCTGTGGCCTTGAATTTTTGGATTTTCCTTCCCCCAAGTAATGTCTCTCCTACCTAGAAAATTATATACTAGATTAAACCTAATTTTCACTACATTAAGGATAACATTGATGGCTCAATTTCTAATGGTTATTATGGCTGTTGTGGGATTTTGAGAGATCATAGTGGCAAGGTTATCTCTACTTTTACTGCCCCTTTAGAGCCTTGTTATGTGTTATTTGTTTACAACAAGGTTTTCATAAGATCTTGTTTGAAGTTGATTCTCTCCTTCTTTTAGATTTACTCATATCTTATGCTCATGGTAATACTAAAGTGTATTATTTACTTAATCATATAGGAGGCTTCTTGCTAACCTAGATTTTAAATTTCATATTTATAGGAAGCCAACACTTGTGACTTTTCTTGCCAATTTGGGGCCAAGTCTTCTTCTTTGCAAATTTTTTCTAATGATGACATCCCTTGTTTTTAAGGGGTCTTGTGAATCTTGATAAAATTAGTTTGCCTTATGTTAGAAGCTTTTAGCCTTTTTTCCTCTTGTGGGGCTTTTGCTTTCCCCTTGTTATTATTTTTGAATATTTCTAGTTTTCTCTTTTGCTAGTTTAGTCTTGATTTTTTTCTTCTCATAAACCTACTTTTATATTCTAGTTTGGTTTCTTCCCATTCTTTGGATGGGTTGGGGTTGTCTTTCCATTTATTGAATTTTTGCTGTTATATTTATTTTTTGGTTTGTTTTCTCTCCCAACCTATAAAGGTGTTTATAGCAGGTGGAGCCTGTTTGGTTTTGATTATCTTCTAGTTGGTGTGGTTCTCTTTATTGTTTGGATCTCTCTATAGCTTTTTTAATTTACTCTGGATTTTATGGTTGGTTGTTTACTGGTGTTTCCTAGTTGTGGGCTTTTTCTCTTTCTGGGTGTTGTTTATGCTATTTTTATGACCTTCCTACTATGGCTGGCTGATCTGTCACCTTGTTGTTCGCTGATCAGGATAGTTTTTCTAGTTGCTTTTGGTTGTCTTTTGTCTCTTGGTTTTGCTCCTGCTACTAAGAGGAGTTGTGTGACCATGGAGGGCTCTTTATTTTTTGGTTGTAGCTTGGAGAACTATTTTCCTACAGCTCTCAATCCTTTCTTTAGTGTTTTTCTGGATGAGTGTAAGGTTGGATGCTTCTGGATTGTTATATCTTCTGAATATTGGGTGTGCCTTCTGTAATACTGAGGTTCTATTTTTAATTTGTGTTATGAACTGGAAGGTTGCAAACTACGGGTTGGATTTTTTTGGACTTAGCTAATGATGACTCTGTTGGGGATCTTATTTGTGACTATCTTTAGTTGTTGGGTTATTTGTGATCCTAAAGGACTCTTACTTTTTCTATTTTTGGCTATTGTATCTAACTGTTTAAACTAGATTCTCTTGTCCTTGGATTTGCATTGGTGGCTATTGTTTACGGCTTTCCCTTGGGACTTTTTCAATGTTTGTTACTGGATGACTCTTTATATCTTTCATCCTGATGGTTCTAATTCTATTGATTTGAATCCTTGGCAGTCTTTGGTGGATTGTAGGGTGGACTACCTTGCTGGCTGCTTAGATTGGGTGCTCTAGCTGGCTGGTTTGGTCAAAAGAGTATTTACTTTGTTATAATTTTCATGATCTTTTCGAGTTTATGTTTGGAATTGGCTACTTTCTTTCCCATTCTTCTCTTCTAGTTTCTACCTACTGGGATTTTCATTTCTGGACTGTGGCTGAACCTCTTCCCTTTCCTATTTTGATGGTTGCCTTGGATCCTAACATTCTTGATGTTGGTCTTACTGTTCCTCTAGATAGTATTGTTTCTGGTTCTTTGCATGTTCGTTTAATTAATGACCTTATCAACTATGGTCCTCATTTTGCCTTTGTTTGGTCTCTATTTAGTCCTTTTTCCCATATTGTGAGGTTTGCTCCTAGTAATTGTGTTAACAATTCTTGTTGGTGGCTTTGGTGGTGCTCCATCTGGTCTAATGCTTTCCTGATAAGTTACCTCCTTATCTACTTTGTTGAGTTTAATATATCTGACTGCTGGGCATTTTGTGGTTAAATTTGTTGTTTGAAGTTTCATGCAAGTTTGTGCGATGATCATCATTTGATAAGGTGCTATAAGAGGTATGCTGGCAATGATGGCCTTGATGTTTCCCACTCCTTCTTTTGGCTGGTAGTACTATATGTAATTGTAACCCTTCACTTGATGTTTGGATGCTTACATATGGTGCTGCTCCTTAAGATGATTATAATCGCACTCTGCCTTCATTTTTACTTCTTTCTACTCTTATATTTATTCTTAATTAACTATTTCATTATGTGTACTTATCCTTACAAGTTTGTTGTAGATCTCTATGGCTGCTGGGAGTATTTCCGCTGAAGTTGAACGTCAAGGATCCATTTTACTTATTTTATTGTATTAGCTAGCTTATTCTTAGACTTTTTTCTATTTTTTTATAAGCTTACTTACATTATCTATTGTATTAGCTAGGGGGCTTATCTCCTTAGGACTTTTTCTAGCTCTTTGAGCATTAACTTAGAGATTTGCCCCCTCTAAGGACTTTGTACCTTTTCTTTGTGGCAATAAAATTTCCTTAATTTCCAAAAAAAAAACCCTAAACCTTAAATCTTAAAAATGCTAAAACCCTCAACCCTAAAGTAAAACTTGAACCCTAGACCTAAAACCTAAACCCTCAACCCTAAACCCTGAATCGTAAAAACCCTAAATTTTAAACCAGAAAACCCTAAACTTTAAACCCTAAACCATAAACCCTTAAACCTAAACCCTAAACCCTAAACCCTAACCCTAAACTATAGCCTTAAACCCTAAATAAAATGAACCAAAAAATAAAATAAATTAATGACTAAATAAAAGCCTAAATAATAAACCTAAAAAAGAAAACCTAAAAATAAATAACAAATAAGATTTAAATCTTAAACTAAAAAAAAACCTAAACATAAAATAAAAATAAAATAAACCTAAACCTAAACTAAAATAAATAAAACCTAAACCTAAACCTAAAATAAATAAAACCTAAACCCTAAACTAAATACAATAAAATAAACTAAAAATAAACTTAATCTAAACGAAAAAAATAAAACCTAAAAAATAGAATTAAAATAAAAACCTAAAACCTAAACCTAAAAAATAAAATAAAACTAAAACTAAACTAAGAAAAATAAAAATAAACCTAAATCTTAACCCAAAAAAATAAACTAAAATATAAAACCTAAACTAAAATAATTAAACCTAAAATAAATACACTAATCTAAATAAAAATAAAAAAAATGAAATAAAAATAAAAGTAAAATAAACTAAAATAAATTAAAAATCAACTAAATAAAACTAAACCTACTAGTTTATGTAATTTAACAAAAAAAAAACCTTATACCCTAAACCCTAAAATAAACCCTCTCCCTAAAAAAAACCCTAAAACAAACAAACCCTAAACTAAACCTACAACCTTGAACCCTAAAAAAAAAACCCTAAAACCTTGCTCCACAAACCCTATCAAAACCCTAAACACTAAACTAAAGCAGACCTAAACTAAACCCAAACTAGTAAAACTATACCCTAAACCCAAAGCTAAAAAACCTATACCCTAAAACCTCAACCTAATAAAACTCAAAACCCTAAACTCTAAACCCTAAACCCTTAAACCAAAACCCTAAATCTTAAACCCTAATACTAAACACTAACCACCCTAAACCCTAAGTAAAATAAATCAAAAAAAGAAATTAAAAACTAAATAAAAACCTAAACCTAAAAAAAAACCTAAAAGTAAATAAAAAATAAAACTTAAGAACTAAAAAAAAAAACCTAAAATAAAAACAAATAAACTTAAACCTAAACTAAAATAAACTACACTAAAATAAATAAAACCTAAACCTAAAATAAATAAAACCTAAAATTAACTAGATAAAATAAAAAAAACTAAAAATAAACATAAACCTAAAAAAATAAAACCTAAAATAAATCAAAATAAAACCTAAAACTTAAACCTAAAAATTAAAAAATAAATCTAATAAACCTAAAAAATAAAATAAAACTTAAAAAATAAAATAAAAAAAAAACTAAACCAAAAAATAAACATAAACCTGAACTTAACCTAAAAAGTAAACAAAAATAAAAAACCTAAACTAAAATAAATGAACTAAACTAAATAAAAATAAACCTAAATCAAAAAATAAAATAAAATAAAATAAAATAAATAAAAAATAATTTAAATAAGCGTAAACCTACTAGTTTACTTAATTTTTAAAAATAATAAAATAATAAAAAAAATAAAGAGATAAAAAACCCTAACCCTAAACCCTAAACCATAAAACTAACCCTAAACTCGAAAAACTAAACAATAAACCCTAAACCCTAAACCATAAATCCAAAAACCCTAAACCCTAAACTAATCAAACTAAACTGAGTCTAAACTCAAGCCCAACCCTAAATCTAAACTAATCTGACCTAAATCCTAAACTTAAACCTAAACCAAACCTCAAAACTTAAACCTAAACCCTAACCTTAAACCAACCCTACCCTAACCAACTCCTAAATCTTACTAACTCTACTCAACCCTAAACCTAAACTAACCCTAAACCCTAAACCCTAAACCTAAACACTTACCTAAACCCTATCTTAAACCCTATCCCAAACCCAACCCTAAATCCTAAACCCAAACCCTACCAAAACCTAAAAACTTATACCTAAAAATAAAATAAATAAAAAACCTAAACCTAAATAAAATAAAGAAATAAAAAAACTAAAAACCTAAACTAAAACTTAAACCTAAACTTAAAAGTAAAATAAACTAAACACATAAATATAAACTAAAATAAAATATATAAAAACCTAAACTAAATTAAAAAATAAAATAAACCTAAGAATAAAAAACCTAAATAAAATAAAAGCAAAATGTAAAATAAAAATAAAATAAACCTAAAATAAAATTAAATAAAAACTAGATAAGAACCTAAACATAAAAAATAAACCTAAAAATAGATCCTATAAAAAATAAAACCAAATAGACCTAAACCTAAGCCTAAACCTAAGAATGGGTAGAACCTTGATGGCAAGAACATCACCGTCAACCAAGCTCACTCTAGGGCTGGCGGTGGAGGCGAAGGTGAAGGCGGTGGTTATCGTAGTGGTGGTGGGGGAACTGGAAGTGCTGGTGAATATGGAGGTGGTGGTCGGAGCAATGGTGGTTATGGAAGTGAGAGGAGCGACGGAGGTTACAGCCGTGATGGTGGCGGAGGGAGAGATCAGGAGATGATGGTGGATCCGATACAGTGGTGGGTGGTCGATGGGAAGAACATGAAGAGAACGACCGTCGATCTTACCATGGAGTGTCTTTAAAGTAGAGATAGTTCTAGTTATCGAGGGTTTTTGATTTATTCTATGCGTGCTCTTTTTTATCTATGTCGTTGCTTATGTCATAGAAAACTTGGTGTGTTACTTAGTTGATGAAATCGAAAAGAAGAAATGTTGAATCTAAATTTGTTCCCTAAACTCTAAACCCTAAACCAAAAACCCTTAACCCTAAATTAAAACCTCAAACCTAAACCTAAAACCAAAACCCTAAACCCTAAACCCTAAACCCTAAATGCTAAAAGCCCTAAATAGTAAACCCTAAACCCTAAAACCCTAAAACCCTAAACTCAAAACCCTAAAACCTAAATCCTAGACTGTAAACCCTAAACCCAAAACCCTAACCCCAAAACTTAAACACTAAACAAACCCTAAACCCTAAATCTCTGGAAAGCTAAACCTAAACTAAATTAAACCTAAAATAAAATAAATAAAAACCTAAACCCAAAAAAATAAAAAAAAATAAAATAAAATGAAACTAAAAGCTAAACCTAAACCTAAACCTAAAAGAAAATTAAATAAAAATAAAACTAAACTAAACTAAATAAAAGAAAATAAAATCCTAAATAAAATAATAATTAAAACTAAAATAAAATAAAATAAAAAAAAATAAAATAAAATTATAATTTAATAATAACATAAAACCTAAATAAATATAAAAAGTAAAAATAAATAAATAAAAATAAAATCTAACCCATAAACTTAAAGAAAAACCTAAACCTAAAATAAAAATAAAATAAACCTAAACCTAAACTAAAAGAAATTAAACTAAGATAAATAAAACTTAAACCTAAACCTAAAAATAAACTAAACCTAAACCTATACCTAAGCTAAATAAAATAAAATGACCTAAAAATAAAACTAAACCTAAACTAAAAAATAAAACCTAAAAATAAACCCAAAAATAAACCTAAAATAAAAACCTAAGACATAAACTTAAAAAAATAAAAATAAAACCTAAACCTAAACCTAAAAATAAAAAATAAAACTAAAACATTAAATATAAAAGAAAATAAAACTAAACTAAAAAAATGAAAATAAACCTAAAACTAAACCTAAAATGTAAACTAAAATAAAAATATTAAAGTGAAATAAACAAACTAAATTGAATAAAAATAAAAAATAAACCTAAATCAAATTAAAAAATAAAATAAACTAAAATAAATAAAAAATAAACTAAATAAACCTAAAATTTCTAATTTACTTAATTAAAAACAAACCCTAAACCCTAAATCCAAAACCCTAAACCTTAAATCCTAAACCTTAAAACTAACCCTGAACCCTAAACCTTAAACCTTAAAAAACCATAAACCCTAAACCCTAAACCAAAAATCCTAAAAAAAATAAAAATAAAAAACGAAAAACTATAACCCTAAAACTAACCCTAAACCCTAAAACTTAAACCCTAAACCCCAAAATGTACAACCCTAAACCCTAAATCCTAAACCCTAAACTAACCCTAAACCTTACATAACTTACTACTACCCTAAACCTAAACCTAACCAACTTAACCAACCAACCCTAAATAAAATAAATTTTAAACCTAAAAAATAAAACCTAAAAAATAAATAATTAAAAAAATGGAAAGCCTAAACTAAAAAAAAACCTAAACCTAAAATAATAATAAAATAAACCTAACCTAAACTAAAATAATTAAAACCTAAATCTAAACCTTAAACTAAATATAATAAAATAAACTAATAATAAACCTAAACCTAAACAAAAAAATAAAACCTAAAAATAAACCTAAAATAAAAAACTAAAACCAAAACCTAAAAATATAAAATAAAACCCTAAACCTAAACCTGAAAATAAAAAATAAAAACTAAACCTAAAAAATAAAATAAAAATAAATCTCAATGAAAAATAAACCTAAACCTAAACCTAAAAAATAAACTAAAATAAAAAAGAAAACCTAAAATTAATAAACTAAATAACACAAATAATAATAATAAACCTAAATAAAAATAAAAATAAAAGAAAATAAACTAAAACAATCAAAACCTATTGGTTAAAATAATTTTAAAAAAGAAAACCTTAAACCCTAAACCCTAAATCCAAAACTCTAAGCCCTAAACCTAAACCTAACCACAAAAATAAACTAGAATAAAAAACCTAAACTAAAATAAATAAATTAAACAAAATAAAACTAAGAAATAGACACAAATAAAAATAATAAATAAAATGAACTAAAATAAATAAAAAGTAAACTAAATAAATCTAAACCTACCAATTTATTTAATTCTAAATTAATTATGAACCCTAAACCCTAAACCTACAACCCTAAACCCTAAATCCTAAATAAATAAAAAACTAAAAAAAATACAAACCCTAAACCCAGACAAAATAAAACCTAAACCTAAATAAAATTAAATAATAAAATAAAATAAAACCTAAACTAAAACCTAAACCTAAAAATAGAATAAAATAAAATATAAAAACTAAACTAAAAAGAAATAAATAAAAACCTAAAAAAATTGAAATAAAATAAGTAAAAACCAAAACTAAACTACAAAAATAAACTTAAAAATAGAAAACATTAATAAAATAAAAACTAAATGTAAAATATAAATAAAATAAATCTAAAATAAAATAAAATAAAAACTAAGTAAAAACGTAAGCCTAAAAAATAAACCTAAAAATTAATAGAAAAAATAAAACCTAAACGTTAAACTAAAAAAAAAACTAAACTTCAAATAAACAAAATAAAATAAACCTAAACCTAAACTAAAATAAATTAAACTAAAATAAATAAAACCTAAACCTAAACTTAAAATAAACTAAACTAAACTAAATATAATAAAATAAACTAAAAGTAAATCTAAACCTAAACTTAAAAATAAAACCTTGAAAAAAACCTAAAATAAAAACCTAAAACCTAAACCTAAATAAATAAAATATAAACCTAAATAAAATAAACTAAAATAAATAATAAATAAACTAAATGAACCTACCTGCTCTTAAAACTCTAAACCCTAAACCCTAAATGCTCCCCAAACTAAACCCACCCTATACCCTAAAATACCCAAACCTAACCTCACTACCCTAATTAACCTAAATCCTCTAACCCTAAACCTCTCTAAACCTAAACAACCACTCCCTAAACTAAACCATAAACCCTATAAACTCTCCCACCCATAAACTATACCACATGCTTTCTATCTAAACCCTCTTAAACCTGTAAAACTCCTCCTAAACCTAAAAACCACCCTAAACTAAACCCTTTACACCTATACCTAAACTTACAACCCTAAACCCCAAACCGTAAACCCTAAACCCTAAAAAAGCTTAATCCCTAAACCCAAATTCTAAATCCTAAATAGTAAAAGCATAAACCATAAAACCCTAAACACTAAACCCTAAACCCTTAATGCTAACCCTAAACCCTAAACACTTAAACCCAAACCCTAAACATAAACATAAAGTAACTAAAAAAATTAATAATAAGCCTAAACCGTAAAACCTAATAAACCTAAACCTAAACCTATACCATAAGAATGGGAAGAACCTTGATGGTAGGAACATCATCATCAACCAGGCTCAGTCTAAGTCTAGCGGTGTAGGCGAAGGCGGAGGTGACGGTTATCGTAGTGGTGGCGGTGGATCTGGAGGTGCTGGTGTATATGGAGGTGGTGGTCAGAGTAGTGGTGGTTATGAAGGCGAGAGGAGTGACGGAGGTAACAACCATGGTGGTGGTGGAGGGAGAGATTGGGGATATAATGATGGATCCTGCTACTCGAGACATCAGGGTGGTTCTGATGGGAACTGGAGAAATTGAAGAACGACCAATCCGATCTTCTGCTTATGGAACTATGTTCTTATTGTAGACATGGTTCTAGTTATCTAGGGTTTTTGATTTGCTCTATGTGTGCTCATTTTTTATCTATGTCATTACTTGTGCCTTAGAGAACTTAGTGTGTTACTTGGTTGATGAAATCGAGAAGAAGAAATATTGAATCTGAATTTGTTCTCTGTTTAAAAAAAACCAAAAATCCTAAACCCTAAACCTTATACCACAACCCTAAGCCCTAAACCCCAAACCCTAAACCCTAAACCCTAAAAACCTAAATTCCTAAACCTAAACTAAATAAAAATAAAATAAATAAAGAAACTTAAACTGAAATAAAATAAAATAAGTAAAATAAAATAAAAACCTGATCTAAAACCTAAACCTAAACCCAAAATAAAATAAAATAAAAAATAAAAACTAAACTAAAATAAATTAAATAAGAACCTAAACTAAACATAAAAAATATGATAAACATAAAAATAAAATAAAAATTAAACATAAAATAAAAATAAAATAAAGCTAAAATAAAATAAATTTAAAACTAAATAAAAACCTAAACCTGAAAAATAAACTTATAAATTAATAAAAAAATAAAACCTAAACCCTAAAATAAAATAAACCTAAACCTAAAATAAAAACATATAAAAAACCAATACCAAAACTAAATAAATAAAACCTAAGACTAAACTTAAAGTGAACTAAACCTAAACCTAATCCTAAACAAAATAAAATAAAGTAAACTAAAAATAAAACCTAAAAATAATCCTAAAATAAAAACCTAAAACCTAATCTTAAAAAAAATAAAATAAAAACCTAAACCTAAACCTAAAAATAAAAAATAAAACCTACACCTAAAAAAATAAAAATAAAACTAAACCAAAAAATAAACATAAACCTAAAAAATAAAATAAAATAAAAAACTGAAACTTAAATAAATAAACCTAAAATAAATAAACTAAACTAAATAAAAATAAAAATAAACCTAAATAAAGATATAATAAAATAAACTAAAATAAAAAAATAAACTAAATAAACCTAAATCTATCAATTTATGTAATTTAAAAAAAAACCCTAAACCGTAAATCTAAACCCTAACCCTAAACCCTAATAGCATAAACCTTATGACCCTAAACCCAAAACCATAAACCCTAAACTTACAACCTTAAACCCTAAACCCTAAAAGCTTAAAACATAAAACCCAAAACCCCAAACCCCAAACCCTACCCTCTAAACCCTAGCCGCAACTAAACCCTAAACCTCAAACCCTAAACCTAAACCTAAAGTAACTAAATAAATTAAAAAAATAAATTGAAACACTAAATTCTAATAACCCTAAGAATGGGAAGAACCTTGGCAGCAGGAACATCATAATCAACCAAGCTAAGTCTAAATCTGGCGATGGAGGTGAAGGCGGAGGCGATGGTTATCGTAGTGGTGGTGGGGGATCTGGTGGTGCTGGTGGATATGGAGGTGGTGGTCGGAGCAGTGGTGGTTATGGAGGTGAAAGGAGTGACGGAGGTTACAACCGTGGTGGTGGCGAAGGAAGAGATTGGGGATATGATGGCGAATCTTGCTACTTGAGAGGCCAGAGTGGTTCTATTGGGAACTGGAGAAATGTAAGAATGGCTAATCTGATTTGCTGCTTGTGGAACTATGTCTTTATAGTAGAGATGGTTATAGTTATTTGGGTTTTTTTATTTTCTCCATGTGTGCTCATTTTTTATCTATGCCATCGCTTGTGACTTAGAAAACATGGTGTGTTAGTTGGTTCATGAAATCAAAAAGAAGAAATGTTGAATCTGGATTTGTTTTCTTTTAAAAAAAAAACCAAAAACCCTAAATAATAAACTAAAACCTAAACCCTAGACCTGAAACCTAAACCCTCAACCCTAAACCCTAAGCCCTAAAAACCCTAAACCCTAAACCCTAAGACCCTAAACCCAAAACCCTAATCCCTAAACCCTTAAACATAAAACCTAAACCCTAAACCCTAAACCCTAAACCCTAAACCCTAAACCCTAAACCCTAAACTAAACCTAAAATGCTATAAACCTAAACCTAGACTAAATAAAACTTAGAAATAAAATAAATAAAAATCCTAAACCAAAACAAAATAAAATAAAAATCTATACTAAAACCTAAATAAACTTAAACCTAAACTTAAACCTAAAGAAAATAAAATAAGAAATAAAATAAACTAGAAAAATAAATAAAACCAAAACTAAACTAAAAATAAAAAACCTAAATAAAATAAAATTAAAAATAAAATAAAATAAAATAAACCTAAAATAAAGAAAATAAAACTAAATAAAACTTAAGCCTAAAATATACCTAAAAATAAAACCTAAAATTAATAATCAATAAAACCTAAACCCTAATAAAAAAAATCTTAAACCTAAAAAAAAAAATAAACCTAAACCTAAATAAATAAAACCTAAACTTAAACCTAAAATACTAAACCTAAATAATAAAATAAACAAAATATAAACATATACCTAAACTAAAAAATAAAACCTAAAAGTAAACCTAAAATAAAAAAATAAAACTTAAACGAAAAAAAATAATAAAAACCTAAACATAAACTTAAACCTAAAAAATAAAATAAAAATAAACTTAAACCTAAAGCTAAACCTTAAAAATGAACTAAAATAAAAAACATAAACTAAAATAAATAAACCTAAAATAAAAAAACTAAACAACAAAAAAAGCAACAACAAGAACAAGCCATTATCCCACTAAGTGGGGTCGGCTACATGAATCCTTCATCTCCATTGTGTCTTATTATGTGTGAGATTTTCATTCAATTCAAGTATACTAAGGTCATTTTTTATACATCTTTAACATGTCTTTTCTAGTCTACCTCTACCTTTCTTAACATAAGGAAATTCTAATGCATCTACTCTTCTAACCAGGTCATTTGACGGGTGACGCTTTATGTGGCCAAACCATCTAAGGTGACTCTCTCTAGTTTTATCTGCCACTAAAGCTACTCCTACTTTTTCTCGAGCATACACATTTCACATTTTATCTCTAAGAGTATAACCACTAATCCACCTGAGCATCCTCATCTCTTTCTGATTCAGTCTCATGCTATTTTATTCTACACCATAAATCATTACAGGTCTTACCACCATCTTATAAAATATTTCTTGAGGTTTAACTGGTACTTTTCTATCACACTACAGGCTAGATGCATTCCTCCACTTCAACCATCCAACTTGAGTTCTATTAATAACATCTCCATCTATTTCACCATCACATTGAACAATAGAGCCTAAATATCTAAATCACTAACTCTTTTTAATGACTTGTTCACCTAATGTCACAATATTATCTCTATAACTTCTACAACTAAAATTACAATCCATAAATAAACTAAACTAAATAAAAATAAAAATAAACCTAAATAAAAATAAAAAATAAAATAAACTAAAATAACTAAAAAATAAACTAAATAAACCTAAACCTACCAGTTTACTTAATTTAAAAAAAATGAAAATAAAAAAATAAAAAATAAAAAACCCTAACCCTAAACCCTAAACCCTAAACCTTGAACCCTAAACACTAAACT
The DNA here is from genome assembly GCA_021442155.1 of Cymbidium sinense. Lineage (NCBI taxonomy): Eukaryota > Viridiplantae > Streptophyta > Magnoliopsida > Asparagales > Orchidaceae > Cymbidium > Cymbidium sinense. The sequence goes on along the minus strand of CM038215.1, from coordinate 276,046,394 downwards.
TACAACCCTAAGCACTAAACCCTAAACCTTAAAACCATAAACCCTAAACTTTAAAACCTACAACCCTAAGCCCTTAACCCTAAACCCTAAACCCTAAAACCTAAACCCCAAACCTTAAATAGTAAACCCTAAGCCCTAAAAACTTAAAAAGCGAAACCTAAACTAAATAAAACCTAAATAAAATTAATAAGAAAACCTAAACCTAAATAAAAATAAAATAAAATAAAAACCTAAAGTAAAACCTAAACATAAACTTAACCCTAAACCTAAACCTAAACATAAAAATAAAATAAAATATGAAAACAAAACTAAAAAAATAAAAACCTAAACTAAACTAAAAAATAAAAAACTGAAAAATAATAAACCTAAATATAATAAAAACTAAACATCAAATAAAATAAAATAAAATAAAAACTAAATAAAAACTAAATAAAAACATAAACTTAAAAATAAACCTAAAAAGTAAACTAAATAAACTTAAACCTAATGGTTTACTTCATTTAAAAAAAAAACCTAAACCCTAAACCGTAAACCCAAAATCCTAAACCCTTAAACCTAAACTAAACCAACCTAAACCTCTAAACCAAAAAAACCTAAAAACCCTAAACCAAAACCTAAAAAGTAAATAAAACCTAAACATAAAATTAACAAAAAACTTAAACTGAAATAAAAAATAATAAAATAAAATAAAAACCTAAACTAAAACCTAAAGCTAAACCTAAAAATAAAATAAAATAATAAAAGTAAACTAAAATAAAATAAATAAAAACCTAAACTAAACTAAAAAATAAAATAAAGCTAAGAAAAAAATTAAATGTAAAATAAAAATAAAATAAACCTAAAATAAAATAAAATAAAAGCTAAACTTAAAAAATGAACCTAAAAATGAAACCTAAGTAAATAAAAAATAAAATCGAAACCCTAAACTAAAAATACTTAACCTAAAATAAAAATAAAATAAACCTTAACCTAAACTACAATAAGTTAAACTAAAATAAATAAAACCTAAACCTAAACATAAACCCTAAACTAAATAAAATAAAATAAACTAAAAATAAACTAAAAATAAATCTAAACCTAAATTAAAAAATAAAACCTAAAAAAACCCTAAAATAAAAACCTAAAACCTAAACTTAAAAAAATAAAATAAAACCTAAAAAAATAAACTTAAAATAAAACATAAAACCCAAACCTAAAAAATAAAATAAAAAATAAAACTAAACTAAAAAATAAACATAAACCTAAACTTAAACCTAAAAAATGAACTAAAATAGAAAACTTAAACTAAAATAAATAAACCTAAAGTAAATAAACTAAGCTAAATAAAAATGAAAAATAAACCTAAATAAAAATAAAAAGTAAAATAAACTAAATAAACTAAATAAAACTAAACCTATCGATTTACTTAATTTTTTTTAAAAAACCCCTAAACCCTGAACCCTAAACCCTAAATCTTAATCCCTAAACCCTAAAACAAACCCTAAACTCTAAACCTTAAACCTACAACTTTAATCCTAAACCCTAAACCCTAAACCCTAGAAACCTAAAACCTAAACCAAAACCAAATAAAACTTAAAAAATAAAGTAAATAAACAAACTTAAGCATAAATAAAATAAAAAATATAATAAATAAAACCTAAACTAAAAACTACACCTAAACCTAAAAAAATAAATCAAAATAAAAAAAAGAAAATTAAACTAAAATAAAATAAATATTAACCTGATCTAAACTAAAAAATAAAATCAAGCTAAGAATAAAAAACCTAAAAAAAAATAAAAACTAAACGTAAAATAAAAATAAAATAAACCTAAAATAAAATAAAATAAAAACTAAATAAAAACCTAAACCTAAAAAATATAACCTAAAAATAAATAAAAAATAAAATTGAAACTCTATACCAAAAATAAAAACTTAACCTAAATTAATAATAACATAAACAAAATAAAATTAACCTAAACCTTAAATAAAATAAATAAAACCTAAACCTAAACCTAAAGTAAACTAAACATAAACCATGAACTAAATAAAATAAAATAAAGAAAAAATAAACCTAAACCTAAACAAAAAAATAAAACCTAAAAATGAACCTAAAACCTAAATCCTAAACCATAAACCCCAAAAAGCTAAAAACCTAAACCTAAAATAAATGAAACCTAGAAATAAAATAAATAAAAAACCTAAACCAAAATAAAATAATAAAATAAAATAGAATAAAAACCAAAACTAAAACCTAAACCTAAAAAGAAAAAAAAATAAACTAGAATTAAATGAATAAAAACCTGAACAAAACTAAAAAAAAAACCTAAACTCTAATCTAAAAAATTCATAAACTTAAAAGAAAGATAAAAAAACCTAAACCTAAATCTAAACCAAAACTAAATAAAATTAAATTAATTAAAACTGAACCTAAACCTAAACTGAAAAATAATACCTAAAAGTATACCTACAATAAAAACCTATAACCTAAAAATAAAAAATTAAAATGAAAAACTAAACCTAAAACTAAATATAAAAATAAAATCTACATATAAAAAAATAAAAATAAAACTAAATGAAAAAATAAACTTAAACCTAAACTTAAATCTAAAAAATAAACTAAAATTAATAAATCTAAAATAATAATCCTAAAATAAATAAACTAAACTAAAAAAAATTAAAATTAAACCTAAATAAAAAAATAACTAAAAGGAATAAAAAAATAAACTAAATAAACTAAATAAGCCTAAACCTTCCAATTTACTTAATTTTAAAAAAATAAAAAAATAAAAAATAAAAATAAATAGGAAAACCATAAACCCTAAACCTACAACCCTAAACCCTCAACCCTAAACCCCAAAATCGTAAACCCAAAACCCTAAACCCTAAACCCTAGAACCCTAAACCATAAGCCTTAAACCCTAAATCCTAAACCTTAAACACTAAAGCCTACAACCCGAAACCCTAAAACCTAAAACCTACACCCTAAGCCCTAAACCCTTAACCCTAAACTCTAAACCCTAAACCCCAAACTCTAAACCCTAAACCATAAACCCTAAAAAACTAAAAATTTAAACATAAACTTAAAAAACCTAAAAATTTAAAAAAATAAAAAAAACCTAAAATAAAACAAAGTAAAATAAAATAAAAACCTAAACTAGAACCTAAACCTAAACCTAAAGCTAAACCTAAAAAAGAAAAAAAATAAAATAAAAACTAAATTAAAATAAAATAAAATAATACCTAAATTAAATTAACAAATAGAAAACCTAAATAAAATAAAAACTAAACCAAAAATAAAAACTAAATAAAAATATAAACCTAGAAAATAAACCTAGAAAGATAACCCAAAAATAAGTAAAAAATAAAACCTAAAGCCTAAACTAAAGAAAAAACTTAAACCTAAAATAAAAACAAAATAAACCTAAACCTATACTAAAATGAACTAAACTAAAATAAATAAAACCTAAGCCTAAACCTAAACCTAAACTACCTAGACCTAAAATAAAAATAAAATATTCAAAATAAATAAACTTAAACCTAAACAAAAATAAACTAAACTAAAATAAATAAAACCTAAACCTAAACCTAAAATAAACTAAACCTAAACACTAAACTAAATAAAATAAAATAAACTAAAAATAAACATAAAGTAAAAAAATAAAACCTAAAATAAACCCTAAACCTAAACTAAATGAAACTTGAAAATAAAATAAATAAAAAAACTTAAACCTAAATAAAAAAAATAAAGTAAAATAAAAACATGAACTACAACCTAAACCTAAACCTAAACCCAAAAAAATAAAAAATAAAAAATAAAAACTAAACTAAAATAAAATAAATAAAAACATAAACTTAACTAAAAAAATAAAAATAAAACTTAAACCTAAAAAATATAATAAAAATAAAACTAAAGTAAAAAATAATTATAAACCTATAGATAAACATAAAAATAAACTAAAATAAAAAAATTAAGCTCAAATACATAAAGCTGAATTAAACAAACTAAACTAAATAAAAATAAAAATAAGCTAAATTCAAAATAAAAAATAAAATAAACTAAAATAAAATAAAAAATAAACTAAATAAACCTGAACCTACTAGTTTACTTAATTAAAAAAAAACCCAACCCTAAACCCTAAAACCTAAAACTAACCCTAAACCTGCAACCCAAAACCCAAAACCCTAAATCCTAAACCTACAACCCAAAACCTACAACACTAAACCCTAAACCCTAAACCCTAAACACTTAACTAACCCTAAACCCTAAATAAAATAAACAAATAAAATAAAATGCTAGCGCTCAACCCTAAACCCTTAAGCTTCAACCCTAAAACCCTAAACCCAAAAACCTAAGCCCTAAACCCTAAACCCTAAACCCTAAACCCTAAAACCTACAACCCTAAACCCTAAACCCTAAACCCAAACCATAAATCCTAAACCCTAAACCCTAAAAACCTAAAAACCTAAAACCTAAGCCTAAACTAAATAAAACCTAAATATAAAATAAATAAAAATACTTAAACATAAATAAAATAAAATAAAATAAATACCTAAACTATAGCCAAAACCTAGAGCTAAACCTAAACAAAACATAAATATAAAATAAAATAAAAACTAAAGCTAAACTAAAATAAAATATATAAAAACATAAACTAAACTAAACTAAAAAATAAATCTAAAAAAACCTGAAAAAAATAAAAACTAAATGTAAGATACAAATAAAATAATCTAAAAATAAAATAAAAACTAAACGTATGATATAAGTAAAAGTAAACCTAAACCTAAAATAAAAAATAAAACCTAAAAAAGCCTAAAACATAAACCTAAAAAAGTAAAATAAAAACTTAAACATAAACGTAAAAATTAAAAATAAAAAAACTAAACTAAAAAATAAACATAAACTTAAACCTAAAAAATAAACTACAATAAAGAATGTAAACCAGAATAAATAAACATAAAATAAATAAACTAAACTAAATCAAAAAATATATCTAAATAAAAACAAAAAATAAAATAAACTAAAATAAATAAAAAATAAACTAAATAAACTTGAAACTATCGATTTTCTTAATTTTTTAAATAAAACCTAAACCTTAAGCCACAAACCCTAAACCATATATCCCAAAACCCAAAACCCAAAACCCTAAAACTAAACCTGAACCCTAAACCATAAACCTAGAATCCTAAACCCTAAACTAACCCTAAACCCTAAACCCTAAATAAGAAAAATAAAAATAAAAAAATTCTTAATCCTAAACCGTAAATCCTAAACCCTGAACCCTAAACCCTAAAACCTACATCCCTAAACCGTAAGATGCTAAAATCCTAAACCTAAACTAAATAAAACTAAAAATAAAAATAAATAAAAAACTTAAACCAAAATAAAATAAAAATAAAATAATATAAAAACATAAACAAAAACCTAAACATAAACCTAAACCAGAAAATAAAATTAAAAAAAAACTAAACTAAAATAAAATAAATAAAAACCTAAACTAAACTTAACATAAAAATAAAATAAAACTAAATAAAAACCTAAACCTAAAAAAACCTTAAAATAATTTAAAATTAAAAGCTATACCCTAAACCAAAAATATATGTTAACCTAAAATAAAAATAAAATAAACCTAAACCTAAATCAAAACTAGAATAAATAAAACATAAACCTAACCTAAAAAATAAAATCTAAAATAAATACCTAAAACCTGAACCTAGACAAATAAAATAAAAACCTAAACCTAAACCTAAACCTAAAAATAATAAAATAAAACCTAAACCTAAAAAAAATAAAAATAAAACTAAACTAAAAAATAAACTTTAACCTAAACCTAAATCTAAAAAATAAACTAAAATAAAAAACCTATACTAAAATAAATAAACTAAACTAAATAAAAATAAAAAATAAACTTAAATAAAATTCAAATGTAAAATAAACTAAAATAAATAAAAAATAAACTAATTATACTAAATAAATCTAAACCGACTAGTTTACTTAATTTTAAAAAAAAATAATAAACTATAGATCCTAAACCTTAAAACCCAAAACCTTAAACCCTAAACCCTGAACACTAAACCTACAACCCTAAACCCTAAACCAAGAAACCCTAAGCCCTAACCCTAAACCCTAAACCCTAAAAGCGTAAACCCTAAAACCCTAAACCATAAAGCCTAAACTGTAAACCCTAAACCCTAAACGCTAAACCCTAAACCCTAACCCTAAATCCTTAACCCTAAACCCCTAACCCTAAACCTATACCTAAAGTAACTAAATAAATTAAAAAGTAAACCTAAACCATAAAACCTAATAAACTTATACCTAAACCTAAACCCTAAGAATGGGCAGAACCTTGAAGACAGGAATATCACTGTCAACTAGGCTCAATCTAGATCTGTAGGTGAAGGCGAAGGCGGATGCGGCCATTATCATAGTGGTGGTGAGGGATCTTGAGGTTCTGGAGGATATGGTGGTGGTGGTCAGAGCAGTGGTCGTTATGGAAGCGAGAGGAACGATGAAGGTTACAATCATGGTGGTGGCGGAGGGAGAGATTAGAGATATAATGGTGGATTACGCTACTCAAGAGGTCGGGGTTATTATAATGGGAACTGGAGAAACTGAAGAACAGTCAATTCGATCTTCTTATTATGTAATTGTGTCTTTACATTAGATACGATTCTAGTTATCTAAGGTTTTTAATTTTTGCTATCAGTGCTCATTTTTTATCTCTGTCATCCCTTGTGTCTTAGAAAACTTGGTGTTTTACTTGGTTGATCAAATCAAAAAGAAGAAATGTCGAATTTAAATTTATTCTTTGTTAAAAGAAACTAAAAACATAAAACCCTAAACTAAAACCTGAACCCTTAACCTAAAACATTAATGCTAAACCCTAAAATCCCTAAACCCCAAACCCTAAATTGTAAACCCGAAATCCTACACTTACAACCCTAAACCTACAACACTAAACCCTAAACCCTAAACCCTAAACACTTAACTAACGCTAAACCCTAAATAAAATAAATAAATAAAAAATAAAAAACCCTAGCCCTCAACCCTAAACCCTAAAATAAACCTTGAACCCTTAAGCTTCAACCTCAAAACCCTAAACCTCAAACCCTAAACCCTAAACCCTAAACACCAAATCATAAACCCTAAACCCTAAACCCTAAAAACCAAAAAACCTAAAAACCTAAACCTAAACTAAATAAAACCTAAATATAAAATAAATAAATAAACTTAAACCTAAATAAAATAAATAAAGTAAAATAAAATAAAAACCTAAACTAAAACCTAAACCTAGACCGAAACCTAAACCTAAACCTAAATATATAAAATAAATAAATTAAAATAAAAACTAAAACTAAACTAAAATAAAATAAATAAAAACCAAAATTAAACTAAACTAAAAAATAAACCTAAAAAACCTGAATAAAATAAAAACAAAATGTAAGATACCAATAAAATAATCCAAAAATAAAATAAAAACTAAATGTAAGATATAACTAAAAGCAAACCTAAACCTAAACTAAAAAATAAAACCTAAAAATAACCTAAAACTTAAACCTAAAAAAGTAAAATAAAAACCTAAACTTAAACCTAAAAAATAAAAATAAAAAAAACTAAACTAAAAAATAAACATAAACTTAAGCTAGCAAAATAAATTGAAATATAAAGTGTAAACTAGAATAAATAAACCTAAAATAAATAAGCTAAACTAAATAAAAAATAAAGCTAAATAAAAATAAAAAAATAAAAAAAACTAAAATAAACAAAAAATAAACTAAATAAAATTAAAACCTATTGATTTTCTTAATTTTTTAAATAAAACCTAAACCCTAAGCTACAAACCCTAATCCCTATATCCCAAAACCCTAGGCCCAAAACCCTAAACAATAAAACTAACCATAAACCCTAAACCTATGACCCTAAACCCTAAACTAACCCTAATCCCTAAACCCTAAATAAAAAATATAAAAACAAATCCTAAACCTAAACCCTAAACCCTAAACCCTAAACCCTATAATCCAAAACCATAAAACCTAAACCCTAAACCCTAAACCCTAAACCCTAAACCTTAAACCCTAAAACCTACAACCCTAAACCCTAAGAAGCTAAAAACCTAAACTTAAACTAAATAAAACTAAATAAATAAATAAGTAAATAACCTAAACTAAAACAAAATAAAAATAAAATAAAATAAAAAAATAAACAAAAACCTAAACCTAAACCTAAACATGAAAAGAAAATAAAATAAAATAAAAACTAAACTAAAATAAAATAAATAAAAGCCTAAACTAAACTAAAAAATAAAAAACTTAAATACAATAAAAACTAAACCTAAAACAAAAATAAAATAAACTTAAAATAAAATAAAATAAAAAGTAACTAAAAACCTAAACCTAAAAAAAAACCTAAAAATAAATAAAAATTAAAACCTAAACCTTAAACCAAAAAATACCTTAACCTAAAATAAAAATAAAATAAACCTAAACCTAAACCTAAACTGAAATAAACAAAACATAAACCTAACCTAAAAAATAAAAGCTAAAATAAAAACCTAAAACCTGAACCTAGAGAAATAAAATAAAAACCTAAGCCTAAACCTAAAAATAATAAAATAAAACCTAAACATAAAAAACAAAATAAAAATAAAACTAAACAAAAAATAAACCTAAACCTAAACCTAAAAAATAAACTAAAATAAAAAAACTATACTAAAATAAATAAACTAAACTAAATAAAAATAAAAAATAAACCTAAATAAAAATTAGAAGTTAAATAAACTAAAACAAATAAAAAATTAACTCATTAAACTAAATAAACCTAAACTTACTAGTTTACTTAATTTAAAAAAAAACCATAAACCCTAAATCCTAAACCCTAAAACCCAAAACCCTAAACCCTAAACCCTAAACCCTAAACCCTAAACCAAGAAACCCTAAACCCTAAAAGTGTAAACCATAAAACCCAACACCATAAACCCTAAACCCTAAACCCTAAACCCTAAACCCTAAACCATAATTCTAATCCCTAAACCCTATACCCCAAACCCTAAACCTATACCTAAAGTAACTAAATAAATTGAAAAGTAAACCTAAACCATAAAACCTAATAAACCAATACCTAAACCTAAACCCTAAGAATGCGTAGAACCTTAATGGTAGGAATATCACCACAACTGCTCACCCAGATCTAGAGGGGGAAGGCGGCGATGGGACAATCGCAGGTGGTGGGGATCTAGAGGTTCTGGTGGATATGGAGGTGGTGGTCGAAGCATTGGTGGTTATGGATACGAGTGGAATGATGAAGGTTACAGTCACGGTGGTGGCGGAGAGAGAGATTGGGGATATGATGGTGGATTACGCTACTCGAGAGGCCGGGGTTGCTCTAATGAGAACTGGAGAAAGTGAAGAATGGTCAATTTGATCTGCTTCTTATGGAACTGTGTCTGTACACCAGATATGATTTTAGTTATCTAGGCATTTTTATTTTCTCTATCAGTGCTCATTTTTATCTATGTTATCCCTTGTGTCTTACAAAACTTGGTGTGTTACTTGGTTGATCAAATTGAAAAGAAGAAATGTCGAATCTAAATTTATTCTTTATTAAAAAAACCAAAAACTGAAAACCCTAAACTAAAACCTAAACCCTAAACCTAAAACATAAATGCTAAACCCTAAAACCCCTAAACCCTAAACTCTAAATCGTAAACCCTAAAACCCTAAACCCTAAACCTGAAACCCTAAATCTTAAACCCGAAACCCTAAATCCTAAATCGTAAACCCAAAAAATAAAAAAAATAAAAAGAAAACCCCTAAACCCTAAATCCCAAACCTTAAACCATGTAATAATCCTAAACCCTAAACCCTAAACCATAAACCCCAAACCGTAAACCCTATACTAATCCTAGACCCTAAACCTTAAACCCTAAACTATAAATAGCTAAAAACATGAACATAAATAAATAAAACCTAAAATAAAATAAATAAAAAAACCAAAACCAAAATAAAATAAAAAATATAATAAAAAAACATAAACTAAAACCTAAACCTAAACCTAAACTTAAAAAGAAAATAAAATAAAAATAAAATCTAAATTAAGTTAAAATAATAAAAAAACCTAAACTAAACTAAAAAAAATCAAAAAATCTAAATAAAATAAAAACAAAACCTAAAATAAAATTAAAATAAACCTAAATTAAATTTAAAATAAAAATAAAACCTAAAATAAAATTAAAATAAACCTAAATTAAAATAAAATTAAAACTAAATAAAAACCTAAACCTAAAAAATAAGCTTAAAAATAAAACCTAAAAATAAATAAAAAAATAAATCCTAAACTCTAAACTCAAAAAAAATTAACTAAACCTAAAATAAAAATAAAAACCTAAACCTAAACTAAAAAAATTAAACCAAAAATTAAACCTAAACCAATAAAATTAAAATAAAAACCTAAACTTAAACCTAAAAAAAAAACCTAAACCTAAAAAAAAACTAAACTAAAAAAATAAATTTATACTTAAAAAATAAAATGAAATTAAAAACCTAAAATAAAATAAATAAAATTAAAATAAATATACTAAAGTAAATAAAAATGAAAATAAACCTAAATAAATATATCAATAAAATAAACTGAAATAAATCAATAAAATAAACTAAATAAATATAAACCTACTAGCTTACTTAGTTTTAAAAAAAAAAAACCCAAAACCCCAAACCCTAAAACTAACCCTAAGCCCTAAACCATAAACCTTAAACCTACAACACTAAACCCTAAAACCATATACCCTAAACCCTAAACCCTAAACCTTAAACCCTAAACCCTTTAAGCCTAAACCCTAAACCATAAACCCTAAACCCTAAAACCTATAATCCTAAACCCAAAACCCTAAACCACAAACCCTAAACCCTAAACCCTAAACCCAAAATCCTAAAAACTTAAAAACCAAACCTAAACTAAATTAAACATAAAAATAAAATAAATAAAAGAACATAAACCTAAATAAAATAAAATAACATAAAAACCTAAACTATAACCTAAAACTAAACCTAAACCTAATCCTAAAAGAAAATATAATAAAATAAAAAATCAAAACTAAACTAAAATAAAATAAATAAAAACCTAAATTAAACAAAAAAAATAAAATAAACTTAAAAATAAGAAAAGTAAATAAAATAAAACCTAAATGTAAAACAAAAATAAAATAAAATAAATAAAATATATATAATTAAAAAATTAAATAAAAACCTAAACCTAAAAAATAAAACTAAAAGTAAAACCTAAAATAAATAAAAATTAAAACTAATCCCTAAACTAAAAAAAACCTAAACCTAAAATAAACAAAATAAAATAAACCTAAACCTAAACTAAAATAAATAAAACCTAAAATAAACCTAAGAATAAAAAACCTAAATAAAATAATAACTATATGAAAAGTAAAAATAAAATAAAATAAAAACTAAATAAAATACTAAACCTAAAAAATTAAATTTAAAAATAAATAAAAAATAAAACATAAACCATAAACTAAAAAAGACCCTAAAACTAAAATAAAAATTAAATAAACAAAATAAAATAAACCTAAACTAAAATAAACTAAAAAAAATCTAAACCTAAACTAAATAAAATAAATTATAATAAAACTAAACCTAAATCTAAACAAAAAAATAAAAGCTAAAAATAAACCTAAAATAAAATCCTAAAACCTGAACCTAAACTTAAAAATAAAAAATAAAACCTAAACAAAAAAAATAAAAATAAAACTCAACTAAAAAATAAACCTAAACCTAAACATGAACCTAAAAAATAAACTAAAATAAAAAACCTAAACAAAAATAAATAAACTAAACTAAATAAAACATAAAAATAAAATAGGTTAAAATAAATAAAAAATATTCTAAATACACCTAAACCTGGAGGTGTACTTATTTTAAAAAAAAACCTAAACCTTAAACCCTAAACCCTAAACCCTAAAAATCCTAAAAACCTTAAACCCTAAAGCCTAAACACTAAACCCTAAACCTTAAACCCTAAACTCTGATCTGTAACCCTAAACCCTAAACCCTAAACCCTAAACCACAAAACCCTAAACCCTAAAACCCTAAAACCCTAAAACCTAAACTCTAAACCCTTAACCCTAAACCTAAAAATAAAATATTTAAAAAAACCTAAATATAAATAAAATAAAATAATAAAATAAAAACTTAAACCCTAAACCTAAACCTAAACCTAAAAATAAGAAAAATAATCTAATAAAAATAAAACAAAACTAAAAAATAAACATAAACCTAAACCTAAACGTTTAAAATAAACTGAAATAAAAAATCTAAACTAAAATAAATAAACAAAAAATAAATTAACTAAACTAAATAAATAAAAATAATCCTAAATATAAATAACACATAAAAACAAAACTAAATATACTAAATAAACCTAAACCAACCAGTTTACTTAATTTAAAAAATACCTTAAACTTAAAATCCTAAACCCTTAACCTTAAACACTAAACATTAAACCCTAAACCTACAACCCTAAATCCTAAATCCTAAACCCTCAACCCTAAAAAACCCTAAACCCTAACCCTAAGCTCTCAACCCTAAAACCCTAAACTCTAAAACTAAAATAAACCTAAACCCTAAAACCTAATAAACCTAAACCCTAAGAATGGGCAAAACCTTGATGGCAGGAACATCACCGTCAACCAAGCTCAGTCTAGATCTGGAAATAGAGAAAAAGGTGAAGGCGGCAGTTATCATAATGGTGGTGGCGGATCTGAAAGAGCTAATGGATGTGGAGGTGGTGGTCGGAGTAGTGGTGGTCATGGAGGTAGGAGGACCGATGGAGGTTACAGCCATGGTGGAGGCAAAGGGGAGAGGTCAACGATATGATGGTGGATCCCTCAACTTGAGATGTCGGGGTTGTTCTGATGGGAGCTGGATAAACTGAAGAACGACTAATCTGATCTATTCCTTATGGAACTGTCTTTACAGTAGAGATAATTCTAGTTATCTAAGGTTTTTGAATAGCTCAATGGATGCTCATTTTTCTTCTATGTTGTCGCTTGTGTCTTAAAAACTTAGTGTATTACTTGGTTGATGAAATCGATAAGAAGAAATGTTGAATATGAATTTGTTCTCTATTAAAAAAACAAAAATCCTAAACCTAAAACCTAAACCCTAAACCCTAAACCATAAAACATAAAAACCCTAAACCCTAAACCCTAAACCGTAAACCATAAAACCCTAAACCCTAAACTCTAAACCCTAAACCCTAAGAATAAAAAACCTAGATAAAATAAACCTAAGAATAAAAAACTTAGATAAAATAAAAACTAAATGTAAAATAAAAATTAAATAAATGTAAAATAAACCTAAATAAAATAAAATAAAAATTAAACAAAAACCTAAACCTAAAAAATAAACTTAAAAATAAACCCTAAAAACAAAATGAAAAAAAAAATTTAAATCCGAAACTAAAAAAAACTCTAAACATAAAATAAAAATAAAATAAACAAAATAAAATAAACTTAAACCTAAACTAAAATAAACTACACTAAAATAAATAAAACCAAAACATAAACCTAAAATAAACTAAACCTAAATCGTAAACTAGATAAAAAAAAATAAACTAAAAATAAACCTAAACGTAAACTAAATAAAAACTAAAACTAAAATAAATAAATAATATCTAAACCTAAATAAAATAAAATAAATAGAGTAAAATTAAAACATAAACTACAACTTAAACCTAAACCCAAACCCAAAAAATGAAAATAAAATAAAATAAAAATAAAATAAATAAAAACCTAACTAAAATAAAAAAATAAAAAACTTAAATAAAATAAAAACTAAACCTAAAATAAAAATGAAAAAACCAAAAATAATATAAAATAAAAATTAAATAAAAATCTAATAATCAAAAATAAAACCTAAAAATAAATAAAAAATAAAACCTAAACCCTAAACTAAAAGAAAAATGCTTAACCTAAAATAGAAATAACATAAACTTAAACCTAAACGTAGACTAAAATAAATAAAACCTAAACCTGAACCTAAAATAAACTAATCCTAAACCTAAACATATATTAAATAAAATAAATAAACCTAAAATAAACCTAAACATAAACTAAAAAAGAAAACCTAAACATAAACCTAAAATAAAAACCTAAAACCTAATCTTAATATAATAAAATAAAAACCTAAACCTACACATAAAAATAAAAAATAAAACCTAAACCTAAAAGATAAATTAAAAATAAAACTAAAGAAAAAAATAAACATAAACCTGAACCTAAACCTCAAAAATAAATGAAAATAGAAAACCTAAAATAAAATTAATAAACCTAAATTAAATAAACTAAAGTAAATATAAATAAAAATAAACCAAAATCAAAATAAAAAAATAAAATAAAGTGAAATAAATAAAAAATAAATTAAATAAACCAAAACCTACGAGTTTCCTTAATTTTAAAAAATAAGAAAAATTAAAATAATAAAAAAAACCTACATCTAAACCCTAAACCCTAAAACTAACCCTAAACTTACAACCCAAAACCTTAAACCCTGAACTCTAAAACTAACACTAAACCATAAGCCCTAATCCTATAACCCTAAACCTACAACACCAGACCCTAAACCCTAAACTATAAACTAACTGTAAATCCTAAACCCTAAACCCTAAATAAATAAATAAATAGAAAAACCCAAACCTTAAACCCTAAACTCTAAATTCTTAACCTACAAACCTAAACCTTAAAATTATAAGCCCTAATCCCTAAACCCAAAACCCTAAACTCTAAACCTTAAAATGAACAACCCTAAACCCTAAATCCTAAACCTTAAACCCTAAACCCTAAACCATTAAAACTTAAAACTAAACTTAATAAAACCTAAAAATAAAATAATTTAATAAAATCTAAACCTAAATAAAATATAAAAAATTATATTAAATAAAAACCTAAACTAAAACCTAAACCTAAACCTAAACATAAAAACAAAATAAAATAAAAATAAAAATTAAACTCAAAATACATCAATAAAAACCTTAACAAACTAAAAAAATGAAATAAACCTCAAAATAAGAAAACCTAAATAAAATAAAAATTAAACGTAAGATATAAATAAAATAAAATAAAAACTAAATAAAAACCTAAACCTCAACAATAAACCAAAAAATAAAACCAAAAAAAAAAATAAAAAATAAAACTAAACCATACACTAAAATAAAAAATATAAACATATAATAAATTAAATAAAATTAACCTAAACCTAAACTAGAATAAACAAAACTAAAATAAATAAAACATAAACTAAACTTAAATTAAACTAAACCTCAACCCACAACTAAATAAAATAAAATAAACCAAAAATAAACCAAAACCTAAACTAAAAAAAACATAAAAATAAACCTAAAAAAAAAAACATAAAACATAAACCTAAGAAAATAAAATAAAAACTGACCCTAAAAAAAACTAAACTATAAAATAAATATAAACTTAAACCTAAAGCTAAAAAATAAACTAAAATAAAAATTTGTAAATTCAAATAAATAAACATAAAATAAATAAATTAAACTAAATAAAATAAAAAAATAAAATAAATGAAAATAAAAAAATCAAAGTGAAATAAACATAAACTTATCAGTTTTCTTAATTTTTTAAAAAAAAACCCTAAACCTTAAACCCTAAACCCTAAACCCTAAATCCCAAACCCTAAACCCTAAAGCCTAAACCCTAAACCTTAAACCTAAAACCATAAACCCTAAACTAACCTTATACCCTAAACCCTAAATAAATAAATAAAATTAAAAAAAGTGCTAACCCTAAACCCTACACCCTAAACCCTAAACCCTAAAACCCTAAGCCCTAAATAAATAAAAATTTTTAAAAAGCCCTAACCCTAAACCCTAAACCCTAAACCCTAAACCATAAAATCCTAAACTCCAAACCCTAATCCTAAAAACTCAACCCTAAACCCTAAAACTGACAACCCTAAACCCCAAACCCTAGACTCTAAACCCTACACCCAAAACCCTAAAAAGCTAGAAGCTAAACCCTAAATTAAATAAAACCTAAAAATAAAATAAATAAAAGAACCTAAACCAAAATAAAATAAAAAATAAAATAAAATAAAAACATTATCTAAAGCCTAAACCTAAACCTAAACCTAAACCTAAACCTAAAAAAAATAAATAAATAAATAAATAAAAACCTAAACTTAACTATAAAAAAAACCTAAATAAAATAAAAACTAAACCTAAAATAAAAATAAAATAAATCAAAAATAAATTAAATTAAAAATTAAATTAAAACTTAAACATAAAAAAACCTAAAAATAAATAAAAAATAGAACCTAAACCTTATAATAAAAAAAAACCAAAACCTTAGATAAGAATAGAATATAGCTAAACCTAAACTAAAATAAATCAAACCTAAACCCAAACCTAAAATAAAATAAACCTATACCTAAAGCTAAACTAAATAAAATAAAATAAACTAAAAAAAATCTAAATCTAAACTAAAAAATAAAACCTAAAAAAATCCTCAAGTAAAAACCTAAAACCTAAACCTAAGAAATTAAAATAAAAACCTAAACCTAAATGTAAAAATAAAAAATAAAAACTAAACCTAAAAAATAAAATAAAATTAAAATAAAACTAAACTAAAAAACAAACCTAAACAAAAAACCTAAGTTAAAATAAATAAACCTAAAATAAATAAACTAAATTAAATAAAAAAAACCTATATAAAAATAAATAATAAAAGAAACTAAAATAAGTAAAAAATAAACTACATAAATTAAATAAACCTAAACCTACCAGTGTGCTTAATTTAGAAAAATCATAAACCCTAAATCCTAAACCCTAAAGCCTAAACCCTAAACCCTAAACCCTAAACCATAAATGCCAAACCCTAAATCCTAAAATCTAAAACCTAAAATCACCCTAAACCCAAAACCCTAAACCATAAAAGAAAACAAAAATTAAACTAAAATAAAATAAATAGAAACCTAAATTAACTAAAAAAGTAAAATGCCTAAATAAAATAAAAAACTAAACCTAAAATAAAAATAAATAAAACCTGAAATAAAATAAAATAAAAACAAAATAAAAACCTAAATAAAAATAAAATTGAAAATAAACCAAAAAAATAAAAAATAAAATAAACTAAAATAAATATAAATTAAACTAAATAATCCTAAACCTCAATGTTTACATAATTTAAAAAAAACCCCCTAACCCTAAACCCTAAACCCTAAACCCCAAATCCTAAACCTGCAACCCTAAATCATAAAACCTAAATCCTAAAACCCTAAACCCTAAACCCTAAACCCTAAACCTTAAAATCTAAACCCTACCCTAAAAGCCTAAACTAAATAAAACCTAAAAAATAAATTAATAAATAAACTGAGACCTAAATAAAATAAAAGAATAAAATAATATTAAAAGCAAAACATAAAGCTAAACCTAAACCTAAACCTAATTTTAAAAATAAAATAATATAAAAAATAGAAATTAAACTAAAATAATATAAATAAAAATCTAAAATAAATTAACAAAATAAAATAAACTTAAAATTAAAATATGTAAATAAAATAAAAATAAAATAAACCTAAAATAAAATAAAATAAAAACTAAATAAAAACCTAAACCAAAAGATAAACCAAAAAATAAAACCTAAAAATAAATAAAAAAACACAAACTAGAAACTAAAAAAAAACTTAAACCTAAAATAAACAAAATAAAATAAACCAAAACCTAAACTAAAATAAACTAAACTAAAATAAATAAAACCTAAACTTAAACCTAAAATATACTAAACCTAAACAACAAACTAAATAAAATAAAAGAAACTAGAAATAAACCTCAACTCAAACTAAAATATAAAACTAAAAAATAAACCTAAAATAAAAACCTAAAACCTAAATCTAAAAAAATAAAAATAGAACCTAAACCTAAACCTAAAAATAAAAAATAAACCTTAATCGTAAAAAATAAAATAAAAATAAAACAAAACTAAAAAAGGGACATCACCTAAACTTAATAAACCTAAACCTAAACCTAAACCCTAAGAATGGGCATAACCTTGATGGCAGGAACATCACTGTCAACAAGGCTCAGTCCAGATCTAGTGGTGGAGGGGAAAGTGGAGGCGACAGTTATCGTAGTGCTGATGGGTGATCTGGAGGGGTTGGTGGATATGGAGGTGGTGGTTATGGAGGCATATGGATCGACGGAGGTTACAACCGTGGTGGTGGCGGAGGGGAGAGATTGGGGATAAGATGATCGGTCCTGCTACTAGAGAGGCTGGGGTGGTTTTGATGCGAACTAAACAAACTGAAGAATGCCCGATCTGATCTGTTGCTTATGGAATAGAGATAAATCTAGTTATCTAGGGTTTTTGATTTCCTCTATGCATGCTCATTTTTGATCTATGTCATCACCTGTGTCTTAGAAAATTTTTTGTGTTGGTTGGTGAAATCAAATTGAAAAAATATTGAATTTAAATTTATCCTCTGTTAAAAAAAATAAAAACCCTAAACCATAAATGTAAAACTTAAACCCTAAACCCTAAACCCAAAACCCTAAACTCTAAACCCTAAAACCCTAAACCCTAATCCCTAAACCCTAAACCCTAAAACTTAAACCCCAAACCCTAAACCCTAAACCCTAATCCCTATCCCTAGCCCTAAACCTTAAACCCTTAACCCTAAACCCTAAAACCCTAAACCACAAACCTTAAAATAACCCTAAATACTAAACCCTAAACACTAAAAACCCTAAACCCTGAAGCCTAAACCCTAAACCTTAAACACTAAACCCTAAATTAACCCTAAACACTAAGCTAACCTTAAACCCTAAAAACCCTAAACCCTAAAGCCCAAACACTAAACCCTAAACCCTAAATCATAAACCCTAAACCCTAACCATAAACCGTAAACCCTAAAACCCTAAACTCTAAAACCCTAAACCCTTAAACCATAAACCCTAAACCATAAACCTTAAACACTAATCACCTAAAAACCTAAACCTAAAAATAAAAATAAATAAAAAAAACCTAAACCTAAACCTATAAATAAATAAAACAAACTATTAAAAATAAATTAGAAGAAATAAATAAAAACTTAAACTAAACTACAAAAAAGAAAATAAACTTAAGAATAAAAACTAAACGTAAAATAAGAATGAAATTAATGAAGAAGAAACTAAAATAATAAATAAATAAAAACCTAAACCTAAAATAAAACCTAAAAATAAATAAAAAATAAAACATAAACCCTAGACTAAAAAAAACCTAAACCTAAAATAAAAATAAAATAAACAATATAAAATAGACCTAAACCTAAACTAAAATAAATTAAACCTAAACTTAAACCTAAAATAAACTAAACCTAAACCCTAAACTAAATAAAAGAAAATAAACAAAAATAAACCTAAACATAAATTAAAAAAAATAAAACCTTAAAAAACATAAAATAAAAACCTAAAACCTAAATTACATAAAACCTAAAAAAAATAAAAAAACTTAAACCTAAATATAATAAAAAAATAAAATAAAATAAAAACATAAACTAGAACCTAAACCTAAAACTAAACCCAAAAATAAAATAAAATAAAAAATAAAAACTAAACTGAAATAAAATAAATAAAAACCTAAACTAAACAAAAAATAAGAAACCTAAATAAAATAGAAACTAAAGCTAAAATAAAAATGAAATAAACTTAAAATAAAAACAAAATAAAAACCTAAATCTAAAAATAAATAAACAATAAAACCTAAACCCTAAACTAAAAAAAACCTAAACCTAAAATAGGAATGAAATAAACCAAAATCCAAACTAAAATAAACTAAACTAAAAAATATTAAACCTAAACCTAAACCTAAAATAAACAAAGCGAAAACCTAAACCTAAACTAAATAAAATATAATAAACTAAAAATAAACCTAAAGCTAAACAAAAAAAAAGAACTTAAAATAAACCTAAAATGGAAACCTAAAAGCTAAAGCTAAAATTAAACTGCTTCTAAAAAATAAAAACAAGACTAAAATAAAATAAATAAAAACCTAAACTAAACTAAAAAATAAAATAATCATAAAACTAAAAGGAACTAAATAAAATAAAAGCTAAACCTAAAATAAACATTAATTAAGCCTAAAATATAATAAAATAAAAACAAAAAAAATGCTAAGCCTAAAATATAAACCTACACTAAAAAAAACCTAAACCAAAAATAAAAATAAAATAAGCAAAATAAATAAAGCAAAACTAAAATAAACTAAACTAAAATAAATAAAACCTAAACCTAAACCTAAACCTAAAATAAAAAAAAACCTAAACCTAAACCTAAACTAAACAATATAAAATAAACTAAAAATAAACCTAAACCTAAACTAAAAAATAAAACCTAAAAATAAACCTAAAATAAAAACCTAAAACCTAAACTTAAAAAAATAAAATAAAAACCTAGTCCTAAATCTAAAAATAAAAAATAAAACCTAAACCTAAAAAGTAAACTAAAAAAAAACTAAACTAAAAAATAAACTTAAACCTTAAAAATAAACTAAAATAAAAAATCCTACACTAAAATAAATAAACTTAAAATAAATAAACTAAACTAAATAAACCAAAACCTACTAATTTACTTAATTTAAAAAATTTTAAAAATAAATAAACACCATAAACCCTAAACCCTAAAAACCATAAAAACCCTAAACCCTAAACCCTAAACCTTAAACTCTAAATCCTAAATCCTAAACAACCCTAAACCATAAAAGCCTAAACACTAAACCCAAACCCTAAACCCTAAACCCAAAACACTAAACCTAAACCCTATGCCTAAAACCCTAAAACCATAAACCCTAAACCCTAAATCCTAAACTAATGCTAAACCCAAAGCTATCCCTAAACCCTAAACCCTCAAATCTAAATAGCCTAAACCCTAAAGCCTAAATACTATACCCTAAACCCTAACCCTGTTGAAAGTGTTAGTGGATATGATGGTGGATATGGAGGCAAGATCCGAGGAGGATTTGAGGTGCTGGATCTGAGTCACAAGGGATATGGAGATGGTGGTTATGGAGGCGAAAGGAGTGATAGAGGTTACAACATTGGTGGTGGCAGAGGGATAGATTATAGATATAATGGAGGATCCCGCTACTCATGAGGTGAGGGTGGTCTGACAGGAACTGGAGAAACTGAAGAACATTAGATCTGATATGCTGCTTATGGAACTGGGTCTTTATAATAGAGATGATTCTAGTTATCTAGCATATTTGATATACTCTATACATGCTCATTTTTTATGTATGTCGTCGCTTGTATCTTAGAAAACTTGGTCTGCTACTTGGTCAATGAAATCAAATAGAAGAAATCTTGAATCTAAATTTCTTCTCTATTAAATAAACCTTAAACCTTGAACCCTAAACCCTAAACAAAAACCAAAACCCTAAACCTTAAACCCTAAAAACTCTAAAACCCTAATCGTAAACCCTAAATCTTAAACCCTAAATCCTAAACCTTAAACTAACCTAAACCCTAAACCCTAAAGCTTAAACTAACCAAAATCCTAAACCCGAAGCTAACCTAAACTCTTAACCTTAAATCCTAAACCCTAAACTAACCTAACCCCTATACCCTAAATCCTAAACCCTAAACCCTAAAATAAAACCCAAACATAAAAAAACCTAAAATAAAATAAAATAAAAAATAGATAAAAACCTCAACCAAAAAAATAAATATAAAAATAAATAAAAAATAAAACCTAAAGATAAAATAAACAAAATAAAATAAACCTAAACCTAAGCTAAAATAAACTTAGCTAAAATAAAGAAAACCTAAACCTGAACATAAAATAAACTAAAGCTAAACCCTAAACAAAATAAAATAAAATAAAATAAAAATAAACCTAAACCTAAACTAAAAAATAAAACATAAAAATAAACCTAAAATAAAAACCTAAAACCTGAACCTAAAAAAAAAAACCTAAAAACAAACCTAAAAAAAAAATAAAACATAAACTTAAAAAATAAAACTAAAAAAAAACCAAACTAAAAAATAAGAATAAACCTACACATAATCCGAAAATAAAATAAAATAAAAAACCTAATCTAAAATTAATAAACTTAAATGTAATTAAAAATAAAAATAAAAACCTAAGTAAAAAAATAAAATAATATAAATGAAACTAAATAAAAATAAATTAAATAAACCTAAACTTACTAGCTTACTTAATTTATTAAAAAAAAAATCCCTAAACCCAAAACCAAAAATCCTAAACCCTAATCCCTAAAACTAACCCTAAACTTTAGACCATAAACCTACAACCCTAAACCTACTTCCCTATACTGTAAACCCTAAACTTTAAAATCCTAAACCCTAAAACCCTAGACTCTAAAGATTAATCCCTAAACCTCAAACCCTAAACCCTAAACTAAACTTAAACCTAAAGCTAACCCTAAACCCTAAAAACCCTAAACACTAAACCTTAAACCCTAAACCTTAAACCCTAAAAACCTTAAACCTTAAAGCCTAAACCGTAAACCTTAAACCCTAAAGCCTAAACTAATCCTAAACCCTAAGCTAACACGAAATACTAAACCCTAAACCTAAAAGCCCTATCCCTAAAGCCTAAACACTAAACTTTAAACCCTAAACCTTAAACCCTAACATGAAACCCTAAATGCTAAATCCCTAAACATTAAAACCCTAAACCCTAAACTTTAAACCCTAAACCCTAAACCCTAAACCTTGAAAACCTAAAAACCTAAAAATAAAATAAATATTAAACCTAAGCCTAATTATTATAATAAAATAAAATAAAAACCTAAACTAAAACATAGACCTAAAGCAAATAATAAAATAAAATAAAAAAGTAAAAATAAAGTAAAATATAATAAATAAAATCTTAAACTAAACTAAAATAATAAAATAAAGCTAAGAATAAAAAACCTAAATAAAACCTAAAATAAAAATATAATAACCCTTAAATAAATTATAATAAAAACCTATACCTAAAAAATAAACCTAAAAGTAAATAAAAAATAAAACCTAAACCTAAAATAAGCATAAAATAAACAAAATAAAATAAACCTAAACCTAAACTAAAATAAACTAAACTAAAATAAATAAAACATAAACCTAAAATTCAAATAAACTAAACCTAAACCTTAACTTATACTAAATAAAATAAAATAAACTAAAAATAAACTTAATCCTAAAATAAAAAATAAAGAATAAAAATAAACATAAAATAAAAACCTAAAACCTAAACGTAAAACCTATAATAAATACCTATACTTAAAAATAAAAAATAAAACCTAAACCTAAAAAATACAAATAAAACTCAACAAAAAAATAAACTTAAACCTAAACATAAACCTAAGAAATAAACTAAAATAAAAAATCTAAACAAAGATAATTAAACCTAAAATAAATAAACTAAAATAAATAATTAAAAAAAATAAACCTAAATAAAACTATAAAATAAACTAAACTAAAATAATTAAAAAATAAACTTAATATACTAGATAAGCCTAAACCTACTGATTTACTTAATTTTTTTTTTAAAACAAAACCTTAAACCCTAAATCCTAAATCCTAAACCCTAAACCCTAAACCCTAAACCCTGAAAAACACTAAACCCTAAAGCCTAAACCCTAACCCTAAACATTAAACCTTAAAAACATAAAGACTAACACTTTAAACCCTAAACTCTAAACCTTAAACCTTAAAAACCCCACCCTAACCCTAAATCCTAAACTCTAAGCTCCAAACCCTAAACCTAAACCTAAAGTAACTAAATAAATTATAAAATAAACCTAAACCCTAAAACCTAATAAACCTAAACCTAAACCCAAACCCTAAGAATGGCAGAACCTTGATGGCGTGAATATGAGCCAACCGTGATCCCTAGATCAAAGTGGAGGTGAAGGTAGAGGTGGGCACAGTGGTGGGCATTTGAACGCGGTGGATATGGAGATGGTGGTCGGAGTAGTGGTGGTTATGGTGGTGGGAGGAGCAATGGAGGTTACAGCCATTATAATGGTGGGGGGAGGGATCAGGGATATGATGGTGGATCCCATAACTCGAGAGGTCGGTGTGGTTCTGATGGGAATTAGAGAAATTAAAGAACGTCCAATCCGATCTTCTGCTTATGGAACTATGTTTTTGTAGTAGAGATAGTTCTAATTATCTAGTGTTTTGGAATTTCTATATGCGTGCTCATTTTTAAACTATGTTGTTTCTTATGTCTTAGAAAACTTGGTGTGTTACTTGGTTGATGAATTATAAAAGAAGAAATATTGAATCTAAATTTATTCTCTACTAAAAAAAACCAAAAACCCTAAACCCTAAACTAAAACATGAACCCTAAAACTAAAACCTAAACTCTACACCCTAAATCATAAAAACCATAAACCTTAAACCCTAAACCCTAAATCCTAAAACACTAAATCCTAAACCCTAAACCCTAAAACTTAAACCCTAAACCCTAAACACTAAACCCTAAACCCCATATCCTAAACCCTAAACCCCAAACCATAAACCATAAACCATAAAGTAACCCTAAACCATAAACCCTAACCCTAAACCCTAAATCCTAAACCCTTAAAACATAAAAGACTAAACCCAAACTAAATAAAAACTAAAAATAAAGAAAATAAAAAAAACTAAACCTAAATAAAATAAAAATTACAATAAGATAAAACCTAAATTAAAATCTAAACCTAAACTTAAACCAAAGTCTAAACCTAAATATAAAATAAAATAAAAATAAAAACTAAACTAAATTTAAATAAATATAGACCAAAACATATAAATAAAATAATCCAAAATAAAATAAAAAACTAAACATAAAACAAAAATAAAATAGACCTAATATTTAATAAAATAAAAACTAAATAAAAACTTAAACCTAAAAAATAAACATAAAAATAAAACCTAAAAAAAAATAAAAAATAAAATGTAAACCCTAAACTGAAAAAAAACTAAACCTCAAATAAACAAAATAAAATAAACCTAAACCTAAACTAAAATAAATAAAACCTAAACCTAAACCTAAAAGAAACTAAACCTATACCCTAAAATAAATAAAATAAAATAACCTAAAAATAAACCTAAACCCAAACTAAATAATAAAACCCAAAAATAAACCTAGCATAAAGACATAAAACCTAAACTTAAACATAAAAATTAAAAGTAAAACCTAAACCTAAAAAAAAAAAAAACTAAACTAAAAAATAAACATAAACCTAAACCTAAACCTAAAAAATAAATTAAAATAAAGAAACCTAAACTAAAATAAATAAAGTTGAAAAAAATAAACTAAATTAAATAAAAATAAAAATAAACCTAATTAGAAAAAATAAACTAGATAAACCTAAACCTATTGGTTTACTTAATTTTTAAAAAAAAGCCCTAAACCTTAAAGCCTAAACCTAAACCTTAAATCCTAAACCCTAAACCCTAAACCCTAAAACTCTAAAGCCCTTAGCCCTAAACCCTAAACAAACCCTAAACCCTAAACCCTAAACCTTAAATTAACCCTAAGCTAACCCCAAACCCTAAACCCTAAACCTTAAACACTAAACCTTAAAAACCATAAACCCTAAAGCCTAAACACTAAACCCTAAACCCTAAACCCTAAACCTTAACCCTAAACCCTAACCCTAAAACCCTAAACCCTAAACTCTAAAACCCTAAACTGTAAAATCTAACCCTAAAAACCTAAAAACCTAAAAACATAAACCTAATCTAAATCAAATAAATAAGTAAGCCTAAACCTAAATAAAAAATTAAAATAAAATAAAAACATAAACTAAAACCTAAACATAAAAATAAAAATTAAATTAAATTAAAAATAAAAATAAACTAAAATAAGATAAATAAAAACCTAAATTAAACTAAAAAATAAAATAAACATAATAATTATAAATTCTAAATAAAATAAAAACTAAATGTAAAATAAAAATAAAATAAACCTATAATAAAATAAAATAAAAACTAAATAAAAACCTAAACTTAAAAAATAAACCTAAAAATAAATAATAAATAAAACCTAAAGCCTAAACTAAAAAAGTAAACCTAAAATAAAAATAAAATAAATAAACCTAAAATAAAACTAAAATAAACTAAAATAAATAAAAACTAAACCAAAACTTAAGATAAACTAACCCTAAACATGAACCTAAACTAAATAAAATAAAATATAATAAAATAAAACTAAAACTAAACCTAAACCTAAAAAAATAAAATAAAAACCTTAACCTTAACCTAAACCTACAAATTAAAAATAGAAACTAAAGAAATAAAATAAAATAAAATAAAAACTCAACTAAAGTAAACCTAAACTTAAGCTAAAAAAATAAAACTTAAAAATAAACCTAAAATAAAAACCTAAAACCTAATCCTAAAAAAATAAAATAAAAACTTGATCCTAAACCTAAAAATAAAAAATAAATTCTAAACCTAAAAATAAAACTTAACAAAAAAATAAATCTAAACATAAACCTAAACCTAAAAAATAAACTAAAATAAAAAACCTAAACTAAAATAAATAAACCTAAAATAGATAAATTAAATTAAAAAAAATAAAAAATAAACATAAATAAAAATAAAAATGAAATAAATAAATTGAATAAACCTAAACCTACTAGTTTACTTAATTTTAAAAAACCTAAATAATAAAATAAACCCTAACCCCTATACCTTCAAAACTAAACCTACAACCCCAAACCCTATACTTTGAACCCTAGAAAACCCTAAACCCTAATCCCTAAACTATAGACCCTAAACTCTAAACCCTAAATGCTAAACCGTAACCCTAAACCCTAAACCCTAAAAGCATAAACTTTAAAACCCTAAACCCTAAATCCTAACCTTAAACCCTAAACCCTAAACCCCAATCCCCAAACCTAAACAAAAAGTAACTAAATAAATTAAAAAATAAACCTAAACCCTAAAACCTAATAAACTTAAACCTAAACTAAAACCCTAAGAATGGGCAGAACCTTGATGGCAAGAACATCATCATCAAGCAGGCTCAATATAGATCTAGTAGTGGAGGAGAAGGTGGAGGCGACAGTTATCAGAGTGGTGGTGGGGGATCTAGAGGTGCTAGTGGATATGGAGGTGGTGGTTAGAGCACTGGTGGTTATGGAGGTATGAGGAGGTATGGAGGTTACATTTGCAGGAGCAGACTGGATATGATGGTGGATCCCGCCACTGAGGTGGTTCCTAACTAGAGAAACCAAGAACTATCTGACCGCTACTTACTAAAACTATGTCTTTATAGAGACTTCTTTTCTAGTGGTTTTGATTTGTTCTATGTGTGCTCATTTTTTATCTATGTCATCACTTGTGTCTGAGAACTCTTGGTTACATGAAATAAAAAAGAAGAAATGTTGAATGTGGATATGTTCTCTGTTAAAGAAAAACCAAAAACCCTAAACCCAAAAACCAAAAACCCTAAACCCTAAACCCTAAACCCTAAACCCTAAACCCTAAACCCTAATATAAAATAAAATAAAATGAAATCCCTAAATGCTAAACCCAAAAACTAACCTTAAACCCTAAACCTATAACCCTAAACCCTAAGCCCTAAGCCCTAAACCCTAAACCCTAAAACCCTAAACTCCAAACCCTAAACCCTAAATCCGAAACTCTAAAAATAAACCAATAAAACACGAAACTAAACTAACTAAAACTAAAACTAATAAACTAATAACAAACAAAAAACAAATAATAAACTAAAGCAAAAACTAGTAAAAGTTACTAAACTAAACTAACTAAATAATAATTAATAAACTAATAAATTAATAATAACAAAAATTAACTAAACTAATAAACAAAGTAATAACTAAATTAAACATAAACAAAAGAACCTCACTAATAAACTAACTAAAAATATATTAAACTAATAAAACTAATAAAAACTAAACTAAACCTAAACTAATAACCAAAATAAAATTAATAAACTAACTAAATTAAACCATAATAAATAACTAACTAATAATAATAACTAACTAATAAACCTAAACCCTAAACATAACTAACCTAATAAATAACTAAGTAATAAAAAATTAAACCCAATAACTAAACTAAGTAAACTGAAACTAATAACTAATAAATTAAAACTAATAAACTGAGTAAATATTTAATAAATAACTAATAATAATAATTAACTAATAATTAAACTAACGTGATAAATTACTTACTATATAATAATAAAACTTAAAAAACTAATAAACTAAAATAAAATAACTAATAACAACAAACACTAAACTAATAAACTAATAATAAACTAAACTAAATAAAACTAATAACTAAACTAATAATAATAATAACTAACTAAACTAATAATAACCTAAATAATAAATAAACAAAACCTAATAATAATAAACAAACATAATAAACTAACTAATAATAATAAACTAATAAAACTAACTAAACTAATAAAGTAATAACTATCAACAATAAAAAATAAACTAAACTTAAAACTAATAATAACTAAAAAAACTCTAAATAATAATAAAACCTAATAACATTAAAACTAACTTAACTAATCTAATAATAATAATAATAAACTAAATAATAAATAACTAAAACTAAACTAAATTAAACACTAAACTAACTAAACTAATAAATAATAATAAACTAAATAAAAACTAACTAATAAAACTAATAATAACTAAATAATAATAATAAACTAATAATAACTAAACTAACTAAATAAACAACTAATAACTAAACTAACTAAAATTAATAATGACAATAATAATAATAATAATAATAGTAATAATAATAATAATAATAATAATAATAATAATAATAATAATAATAATAATAATAATAAAACTAAATAAACTAAACACTAAACCTCAAAACCTAATTTAATAAAACTAATAATAATAAAACTAATAATAATAAACTAAAATAAAGTAAAATAACTAATAATTAAACTAATAAAACTAATAATAATAACTAAACAATAACTACAAAAACTAATAAACTAATAATAAAACTAAATAAAAACTAACTAATAACTAATTAATAAAACTTAGTAAACTAATAAAAAATAAACTAAAAACCTAATAATAACTATTAAAAAATTAAAACTAATAATAAACTAAATAAAACTAATAGGAAATAACGAATAACCTAAAATTAATAACTAATAAACTAATAACTAATAAGCTAACCAATAAACTAAACTAATAATAATAAAACTAATAAAAAAACTAACTAAACTAAATAATAATAATAAGCAATAATAATAACCTAAAATATAAACCTAAACTAAATCCTAAACCTAAACCTAAACCTAAAAATAAAATAAAATTAATATTAAAATTAATCTATAATAAAATAAATAAAAACCTAAACTAAACCAAAAAAAAAAAAACCTAAAAATAAAAAACCTAAATGTAAAATAAAAAAATACCAAAAATAAAATAAAATCCAAACTAAATAAAACCTAAACCTAAAAATAAAACCTAAAAAGACAAAACCTATTCCATAAACTAGAAAAAACCTAAACATAACATAAACAAAAGAAAATAAACCTAAACCTAAACTAAAATAAACTAAATTAAAACAAATAAAACCCAAAATAGATTTAAAATAAACCTAAATAAAATAAAAACTAAACAAAAAAAAATAAAATAAACCTAAAATAAACCTCAAACAAAATAAAATAAAAACCTAAACCTAAAAAACAAACCAAAAAATAAATAAAAAATGAATTCTAAACCCTAAACTAAAGAAAAAAAATCAAAACCTAAAATAAAAAAAATAAGCCTAAACCTAAACTAAAATAAAATTAACTTAATAAATAAAACATAAAGCTAAACCTAAACCTAAACCTAAACTTAAAAAAGTAAAAAAATACTAAAAATAAGCCTAAACCTAAACTAAAAAATTAAACCTAAAATAAAAACCTAAAACCCCAACCTAAAACCTAAACCTAAACCTAATATATATATATATATATATATATATATAAACCTAAAAAATAAAATAAAAATAAAACTAAATTGAAAAGTAAACTGAAACCTAAACCTAAACCTAAAAATAAAATTATAACCTAAACCTAACCCTAAAAAGAAAAAATAAAACCTAAGCCTAAAAAATAAAATAAAAATAAATCTAAACTGAAAAATAAACCTAAACCTAAACATAAAAAGAATCTAAAATAAAAAACCGAAATTAAAATAAAAAAGCAAAAATAAATAAACTAAGCTAAATAAAAATAAAAATAAACCTAAATAAAAAATTAAAATAAACTAAACTAAAATAAATAAAAAAATAATCTAAGTAAACATAAACCTATTAGTTTACTTATTTCAAAAAAAATTAAAAAAAAATAAAAAACCCAAACCCTAAAACCCCAATCCCTAAACCTAACCCTAAACCTTAAAACCAAAAACCCAAAACCTTAAACCCTAAACACTAAAACCTACAACCCTAAACACTAAACCTTAAACCCCAAACCCTAAACCTTAAACCCTAAACATGAACCCTAAACCATAAACCCTGAACCCTAAAAGCTTAAAAACCTAAACCTAAACTAAATAAAACCTAAAAATAAAAAAAAATAAAAAAACATAAACGTGAATAAAAAAATAAAGTAAAATAAACTAAAAACCTAAACTAAAACCTCAAAGTAAAATAAAATAAAAAATTATAAACTAATCTAAAATAAAATAAATAAAAACGTAAACTAAACTAGAAAAATCCTAAAAATAAAAAGCCTAAATAAAACTAAACCTAAACGCAAAATAAAAAAATACCTAAATAAAATAAAATAAAAATTAAGTAAATCCAAAACCTAAAAAAATAAACCTAAAAATAAAACCTAAAAAAAACCTATTCCCTAAAGTAGAAAAAAACCTAAACATAAGATAGACAAAATAATATAAACCAAAACCTAAGCTAAAATAAACTAAACAAAAATAAATAAAACCCAAAATAGGTCTAAAATAATCCTCAGAATAAAACACTTATATAAAATAAAAACTATACATAAAATATAAATAAAATAAACCTAAAATAAACTTAAAATAAAATAAAATAAAAACTAAATAAAATCCTAAACCTAAAAAATAAAACCTAAAAATAAATAAAAAATAAAACCTAAACCCTAAACTAAAAAGAAAACCTAAACTTATAGTAAAAATGAAATAAAAAAATAAAATAAGCCTAACCAAAATAAAAACATAAAACCTAAACCTAAAAAAATAAAATAAAGACCTAAACCTAAACCTAAACATAAAAATTAAAAATAAAACATAAACTTAAAAATAAAACTAAAAAATAAACCTAAACCTAAACCTAAAAAATAAAGTAAAATAAAAACATAAACGAAGAAAGATAAACTAAACTAAATAAAAATAAAAAATAAACTTCAATAAAAATAAAATAAACTAAAATAAATACCAAATAAACTAAATAAACATAAACCTACCGGTTTACTTAATTTTTTTTAAAAAAAACCTTAAACGCTAAACCTTAAACCATAAAGCCCCTAAACCCTAAAGCCAAAACACTAAACCCTAAACCTTAATCCCTAAAACCCTAAACCCTAAAACCCTGAACCGTAAACCCTAAACTGTGAACACTAAACTCTAAAAACCTAAAAACCTAAAAACCTAAAAACCTAAAAACCAAAACATAAATTAAAAAAACCTAAAAATAAAATACATAAAAAATCTAAACAAAAATAAAATAAATAAAATAAAATAAACTAAAAACCTAAACTAAAACTTAAAATTAAAAAATTAAACTAATAAAAAAACTAAAATAAAATAAATAAAAACCAAATTAAACTTGAAAATAAAATAAACATAACAATAAAAAACTTAAATAAAATAAAAACAAAATGAAAAATTAAAAAAAATAAACCAAAAATAAAATAAATTAAAAACTAAATAAAAACAAAAACCTAAAAAAAACCTAAAAATAAATAAATAAAACCTAAATCCTCAACCAAAGAAAAAAACTTAAACCTAAATTTAAACTAAAATAAACTAAATAAAAATAAATAAAACCTAAACTTAAACCTAAAATAAAGTAAATCAAAACCTAAACCTAAATTAAATAAAATTAAATAAACTAAAAATAAACCTAAACTTAAACTAAAAAAATAAAACCTAAAAATAAACCTAAAATAAAAGCTTAAAATGTAATCCTAAAAAATTAAAATAAAAACCAAAATCTAATCCTAAAAATACAAAATAAACCTAAACTAAAAGAATAAAATAAATATAAAACTAAACTAAAAAATAAACATAAACCTAAACCTAAACTTAAAATTAATAAACATAAAATTTGTAAACTAAAATAAATAAAAATACAAAAGAAACCTAAATAAAAATATTAAATAAAATAAATAAACTAAATAAACCTAAACCTACTAGTTTACTTAATTTTAAAAAATAACCTTAAATGCTAAACCCTAAACCCTAAATACTAAACCCTAAACCCTAAAACTAATCCTAAACCTTAAACCCTAAACCTACAACCCAAAACCCTAATCCCTAAAAAAATTCTTAACCCTAAACCATAAGCTAACCTTAAACACTAAACCATAAACCTTAAACCCTAAACCCTAAACCCTAAACTCTAAACTGTACACCATAAAACCTTAAACCTTAAACTCTAACTTATTCATAAACTCTAAAAACTCAAAACCTTAAAGCCTAAACCCTAAACCCTAAATCATAAACCCTAATCTAACCCTAACCCATAAGCTAACCCTAAACCCTTAACCCTAAAAACCCTAAACCCTAACTTCAAACACTAATCCCTAAAACCCTCAACCTTAAAACCCTAAACCCTAAACCCTAAACCCTAAACCTTTAGCCCTAAATATAAACCCTAAAAACCTAGAACTTAAACCTAAACTAAATAAAACCTAAAAATTAAATAAATAAAAAAACCTAAACCTAAATAAAATAAAATAAAAACCTAAACTAATGCCCAAACCTAAACCTCAAAATAAAAATAAACTAAAATAAAATAAATATGAATGAAAACTAAACTAAAAAAATAAAATAAACCTAAAAATAAAAATGTTAAATAAAATAAAAAGTAAACATAAAGAAAAAATAAAATAAACTTGAAATAGAATAAAATAAAAATTAAATAAAAACCTAAACTTAAAAAATAAACCCAAAAATAAAACCTAAAACTAAATAAAAAATAAAACCTAAACCCCAAACTAAAATAAATCATAAACCTTAAATAAAAATAAAATAAACAAAATAAAATAATCCTAAACCTAAACTAAGTTAAACTAAACTAAAATAAATAAAACCTAAACCTAAACCTAAAATAAACTAAACCAAACCTAAACCTAAACTAAGAAAAATAAAATAAACTAAAAATAAACCTAAAAATAAAATAAAAAATAAAACAAAAAATAAACTTAAAATAAAATCATAAACCCTAAACATAAAAAATATAATAAAATCATAAACCTAAACTATAAACTAAAAAATAAAACCTAAACCTAAAAAATAAAATATAAAATAAAACTCAACTAAAAAATAAACCAAAACTTAAACCTAGAAAATAAACTAAAATAAAAAACCTAAACTAAAATAAAAAACTAAACTAAATAAAAATAAAAAATAAAGTAAACTAAAATAAATAAAAAATAAACTAAATATACTACATAATCTTGAACCTACTGATTTACTTCATTAAAAAAAAACCATAAACTCAAAATCCTAAATGCTAAACCCTTAGCCCTAAACTCTAAACCTACAACCCTAAACCCTAAACCCTAAACCCTAAACCCTAAACCCCAAACTCTAAACCCAAAACCCTAAACCCTAAACCCTAAAAAACCTTAAACCCTAAACTCTAAACCGTAATGCTAAACCCTAAATCTTAAAAGCATAAACCTTAAAACTCTAAATCATAAACCCTAAATGCTATACCCTAACCCTAAACCCTAAACCCTAAACCCCAAACCCTAAACTGAAACCTAAAGTAACTAAATAAATTAAAAAAATAAATCGAAACCCTAAAACCTAATAAACCTAAACCTAAACCTAAACCCTAAGAATGGGTAAAACCTTAATGATAGAAACTTCACTATCAACCAGCCGAATGGAGGTGGTAAGGGTGGCAATGGTGGTGGTGGTTTCTAGGTTTGATGGATATGGAGGTGATGGTCGGAGCAGTGGTGGTTATGGAAGCGGGAGGAGCGACAAAGGTTACAGCCGTGGTGGTGGCAGAGGGACAGATCAAGGATATGATGGTGGATCCCACTACTCGAGATCCTAGGGTGGTTTTGATGGGAACTAAAGAAATTGAAGAACGATCCATCCGATCTACTGCTTATGAAACTATGTATTTATAGTAGAGACGATTCTCATTTTATAGGGTTTTTGATTTGCTCTATGCATGCTCATTTTTTATCTATGTCATCACTTGTGCTTTAGAAATGTTGGTGTGTTACTTGGTTGATGAAATCAAAAAGAAGAAATGTTGAATCTAAATTTATTCTGTATTAAAAAAACCAAAAACCCTAAACACTAAACTAAAACCTAAACCTGATAATTTGTTAGAACCTTTTGTTGTGCTGGATGAATCTTTGTTGATGCTTTTGGATTAGACTTTATGATTTTTGGTGGTTGGTGGCTACCTTTCAACCCCTTTTGAGTGGTTGTTTTTTCTTCTAGTGATTTGCACTAGCTGCAACTTATGTTTCCTTCAGTTGTTGGTTTCATTTCTAAGCTATTTAGTCATTTGTGGTTGCTCAACCTAGTTAAGCTTGGTGACTGCTTATTGCCAGGACTTTGTCTTGAGGGCTCCTATCTTGATTTTGTTGGCTATTTCTCTCTTAATTAGCATTAGTCTGGTGCTTGCTGATGGCTAGTTCTGGTTTTCCCTAGTTTGGAGCTTGGATGGGTATTTTAATGGTTGGTTATGGTGGTGTTCTAACTTTGTTCGCCTCTCTAGGTTATTGTGATTAGTCTATTATGGTTTTCATTTGGTTGTTTGGCTGCTAGCGGGTTGCTGGTCGGTTGCTCTTTGTTTAATGGTGATGGATTTGGAGCTCTATGGACTACTGGCCTCGAATTTTTTCTTGTATTAGGTATGTTGACTATGATGGCTTTGATGTTACTCACCTCTTCTCTATGGCTGGTAGCATTACATATGATTGCAACCCTTTTTTATGAAGTTTGGATGATCATATGTATTGTATCCCCTTAAGATGATCCTAACTTAGCCTGTGCCTTCTCTTTCTCAACTCTCTCATTTTCCTCTCTTTATCCTTATCCTTTTTAGCTATGATTTTTGCCCTTGTAGTGTTTTACAGATTTTTTTTACATGTTGGAACTTTATAGAGGGAATGGTCATTGCTCAGTCAACCTAAGTATTGTTATTGTGGATCTTGCTTATCTTGCTTTCATAACAGAATCATGATCTGCAACTAACTCATCCTTTTTCTACTTTTAAGATTTACTTTAGTTTTACTCTGTCTTTTTCTTGCTTTGGGGGTGTTGTATTTTCTATTTTGTTTTCTTTTCTTTTTCTAATGTACTTTGATGGGGGTTTAGCTCTCTAATTTTCTTGTAGCTCTGAGAGTAGTAGAATTTTAGAGCTTTACCTCTTTTAAGGACATTATATTTTTTCCATTTATGATAATAAAATTCTAACTTTTTCCAAAAAAAAACCCTAAACCCTAAACAACCCTAAACCCTAAAACCCTAAACCATAAACACTAAATCCAAACCCTAAACCCTAAACCCTAAACCATAAACCCTAAACCCTAAACCATAAACCCTAAACTCTAAAAACCTAAATCCTAAACCTTAAACAAACCCTAAACCCTAAAGCCTAAACAATAAGCCCTAAACCCTAAACCTTAAACCCTAAGCCAAAACCATAAACCCTAAAAGCATAAAACCTAAACCCTATACCCTAAACCCTAAACCCTAAACCTAAACCCAAAGTAACTAAATAAATTAAAAAAAACCTAAACCCTAAAACCAAATAAACCTAAACCCTAAGATTGGGCAGAACTTTGATGGTAGGAACATCATTGTCAACTAAGTTCAGTCTAGATATGGCAGTCAAGGTGAAGGTAGAGGTGGCAGTTATCATAGTGGAGGTGGGTGATCTGGAGGTGCTGGTGGATATAAAGGTGGTGGTCAGAGCAATGGTGGTTATGGAGGTGAGAGGACTGACGAAAGTTACAACCATAGTGGTGGCAGAGGGAGAGATCAGGGAAATGATGGTGGATCCTGCTACTTGAAAGGCTGGGGTGGTTCAGATGGGAACTGGAGAAACTAAAGAATGGATGATCCAATCTGCTGCTTAAGGAACTATGTCTTTATAGTAGAGACAATTCTAATTATCTAGGGTTTTTAATTTTCTCTATGCGTGCTCATATTTTATCTATGTCATCATTTGTGTCTTAGAAAACTTGGTGTGTTACTTGATTGATGAAATCGAATAGAAGAAATGTTGAATCTAAATTTTTTCTTTACTAAAAAAACCAAAAATTCTAAACCCTAAACTAAAACCTGAACCCTAAACCCTAAACCTACAACCGTAAACCATAAACCCTAAACCCTAAACCCTAAATGATAAACCCTAAACCCTAAACCCTAAACCATAAACACTAATTCCTAAACCCTAAAAACCTACAAACCAAAACCCTAAACACTAACCCCGAAAACCTAAACCCTAAACCCTAAACCCTATAAACCTAAAAACCTAAACATAAAATAAATAAAACTTAGAAATAAAATAAATAAATAAACCTAAACCTAAATAAAATAATAAAATAAATAAAATAAAAACATTAACTAAAACCTAAACCTAAACCTAAACCTAAATATAAAATAAAATAAAATAAATAAAAACCTAAACTAAACTAAAAAATAAAATAAACTTAATAATAAGAAACCTAAATAAAATAAAAACTAAACATAAAATAAAAATAAAATAAACCTAAAATAAAATAAAATAAAAACCTAAACCTAAATAATAAACCTTAAAATAAAACCTAAACACTAAACTAAAATATAAACCTAAAATAAAAAATAAAATAAATAAAATCAAATAAACCTAAACTTAAACTAAAATAAATAAAACCTAAACCTAAACCTAAACTAAATAAAAAAAATCAACTAAAAAAAACCTAAACCTAAAAATAAACCTAAAATAAAAACCTAAAAATTAAACCTAAAAATATAAAAGAAAAACCTAAACCTAAACCTAAAAAAAATCTAAACCTAAAAAATAAATAAAAATAAAACTCAACTAAAAAATAAACCTAAACCTAAACCTAAACTTAAAAAATAAACTAAAATAGAAAACCTAAATTAAAATAAATAAACCTAAAATAAATAAACTAAACTAAATGAAAAAAATTAAAATAAACTAAAATAAATAAAAAATAAACTAAATAAACCTACACCTATAGGTTTACTTAATTTAAGAAAAAATCATAAACCCTAAATCCTAAACCCTAAACCCATAAACCTAAACCTATAATGCTATACCCTAAACACTAAACCCTAAACCCTAAAAAACCCTAAACCCTAAACCCTAACCCTAACCCTAATTCTAACCCTAAAAGCATAAACCCTAAAACCCTAAACCCTAAACATTAAATCATAAACCCTAAACCCTAAACCCTAAACTATAAATCCTAAACCTTAAACCCCAAACTCTAAACCTAAACCTAAAGTAACTAAATAAATTAAAAAATAAACTTAAACGCTAAAACCTAATAAACATAAACCTAAATCTAATCCCTAAGAATGGTATCTCCTTCTGATGGAGGTCTTGATTATTTCTGGTTAGTACTATTGAGCTTTGGTTGCCCTCTAGTTTTGGTGGCTCTCTCCTCTTGGTGGTCTTCTATTGTGTTTGTTTTTGGATGGTCTAGTGATTGGGAGGCTTCGGAGCTTACTTGTTTGCCTTTTTCCCTAGCCTCTTTTTTCCTTGTGAGGGTTTATTGGATAGTGGTTGCTTGATGGTTAGGGTTTTTTCCAACCTTTTGCTTTCATTTTTAGCTAAATGGCATCATGATTATTGGTTGAACCTGGTCATGGGATTTGTTGCTTTATGGGCTGAGTTACTCTCTCTAGAGTTGTCACCTACCATCTAGTTTTCGGTCCCCCTTTATGGTGGTTTTTTTGAAGTTTTTTTTATGGTTTTTGCCTGTTGGCTGGATGGCCCATTGGCTTATCATTTCTTTCTATTTTGGGATAAACTTGTATGTGGTTTTGGCTGTTCTTGGCTCTATTGCTATTTCTGCTGATTCTTGTTAATATGGTTAGCTAGGTGGCCTTGATGGTTGGCTACAACTGTGATGTTGATTTGTGGATCTACAAATTTTTTGGTTCTTTACCTTTGGTCTTTGTTTGTTTTGGGTGGCTTTGATGGTGGCTATTTCTTGGTTGTTGTCTTGTTTGGTTGGTTGCTTAACTTTGGTTTGGCTGTATGTTTTGCTGATTAGTTGCTTATTTAATCTTGATGATAGATACTGGAACTTGGTTAGATCTTTGTTATTGGTTGTTTAGTTTAATCGAGGTAAGTTTGCTATGATGGTTGGGATGTTTCCCATATTATCCTTTTGGCTAGTAGAACCATATGTGATTGTAACCCTTCTTCTGAAGTTTGGATGCTCACATATCTTGTTTCCCCTTGAGATGAATGTGACTGAGCCTGAGCCTTATCTAAGAATTTTGTCATTTTATTCCTTTTGTGTACTTAGCTTGTCCTTATTTATAGATGCCTATCTCTATCTTAAGTTCTTGGCAAGTTTGTGGCAGGTTTTGGGGCTATAGGTAGTTTGTGCATCTCTTAGAAGAATTTGGGATATATATGGCTTTGGCTGCCCTTCTTGGAATTTTGTGCTATTTCTTTCTTAATTTTTGTCTTTTCTTTCTTTTGCTTTGGTTTTCTTGTAATAGGTTGGGGATTTACCTCTTTAGGCTAATTATAGCTCTCTAAGCTGTAGTTTAGAGATTAATCCCTTTTAAGAACATTTTATCCCTTTCTTTCTAGCAATAAATTTCTCCCACTTTTGATTTAAAAAAAAACCTAAGAATGGGCAGAACCTTGATGGTAGAAACATCACCGTCAACTTGGATCAGTCCAGATTTGGTGGTGGAGGTGAAGGCAGAGGCAGCGGTTATCACATTGGTGGTGGGGGATCTAGAGCTGCTAGTATATATGGAGGTGGTGGTTAGAGCAATGGTGGTTATAGAGGGAGGAGGAGCAACGGAGGTTACAACCATGGTGATAGCGGAGGGAGAGATTAGAGATATGATGGTGGATCCCACTACTCAAAAAGATGCAGTGGTTTTGATGGGAATTTGACAAACTAATAATTGTCCAATCCGATCTGCTAGTTATGGAACTATGTCTTTACAGTAGAGACAGTTCTAGTTATCTAGGATTTTTAATTTGCTCTATGCATGCTCATTTTTAATCTATCTCATCGCTTGTATTTTAGAAAACTTGGTGTGTTACTTGGTTGATGAATTCAAAAAGAAGAAATGTTGATTCTGATTTTTTTCTCTGTTAAAAAATAAATACCAAAAACCCTAAACCATAAACCCTAAACTAAAACTTGAACCCTAAATCTAAAACCTAAACCATAAACTCTAAACCCTAAACCCTAAATCCCTAAATCCTAAACCTTAAACCCTAAAACCTAAGCCCTAAACCCTAAACCCTAAACCCTAAACTAAAAAAAAAATATAAACCCTAAACCCTAAACCTGAAGCCCGAGCATGCCTTTCCCTCTCGGCTTTCTAGTGTTCAAGAAACCCTTGTTTCTTTAGATTTTTCCATGGATCCTTGATGATCTTCACTGGTAAGGCTCTCATTCCTTGGCCTTTGGCCAATTCCCCTCTTCTCCACTAGTTCAAATGGATGTCTTGGAGTCAGATCTGGTATCTAGAAAGGCTAAACAAATGCCTAAAGCTGCTCCTCCTAGGACTAATGATTTCTTGGGTAAATCTAAGCTTGCTTCTTTTAAATCCTTCATCTAGTAAAGATATGCTTTTCAACCTCCCATGAATTTTGATTAATCTTGTTTACGACATGATAATAATGTGTTGGGATATTGAAGCTTATGCTTTTCGATTGGCAAATTTTCTTCTTCGACAATATGAATGATATTCAATTTTTCCTACTTTTCGCTTGTTTGTTGGATATGTCATTGCATGGTATCCCTCATATTATTATGATCAAGTTAAGAATTTCTTAAAAGGACTCCTTTTTGACATTCAAGAAGAATCTCTTATTTTTTGGAGGCTTTATGTTTTGTTTTCTTCATGGGTCTATTTTTGGTAGACCTTTACAAATCGATGATGCAACTACGGCTAAATCACACCCTTTAGTTGCTAGTATCCTTATTGAAATTGATGTTATAAAGATGTTTTCTAAAGAGATTTAGATAGGGTTCAAAACATATGGGTACTTTCAACCAGTTGCATTTAAAAAACTTCCTGCTTTCTGCAATCACTATAAAACCCATGGTCATGTCTTTTTAGAATGTTTCATTGCTCATCCTCAACTCAGAAAAAAATTTATTAAAAATCCTAAGCTGTTTGATCAACCTAGATATCATTTAACTAATAAAAATAAAAGTTTTGTTTCTTTTGAAAAAGATAAAGATGTTGCTGATTGAATTTTTTTAACTTCTGAGAATTCTTTTGAAAATGTTTCTAAAAATAATGATGATGCTTTGAATGGAAATCAGATTTTGGCTTCTATTGATCCTATGCTTTTTGGAAATATTCAAGGTGATGTTATTCCAATTTTGGTTTCATCTACTAAAGATTGTTGTGATATAGCTCCTAAAAATTTTAAAGATAATGTCTTTCTTTCTGATTTTCAAGAACCTCTAAAAGAAAAAGATGATTTTAATTTTTTTTAATATGGAAGTTGTTGATGGTTTGGATAAGAAGGATGTTGTGCAACCTGCTTCTTGTTTGCTTAACAAATCTATTTTTGCTCCTTCTTTAATAGTTATTTCTGATGATGTTTTGTCTATGGTTTCATATCAATTAATGGATACTAATGTTTTAGTGCATTTTCAATTGGATTCTCCTACCAAATTTGCAGCTACTAAGAGTTCTAATGCTCCTTCTGATGATGAATCTTTGGGAAATGAAACTAGTTTCCAAACTATTTTTGTGAAAAGGAAAAAATAGTTCAAAAATTTTCCTCCTAAAGTTTCTAGATTGACTCGATCTTCTTCATCTTCTTTTCCTAATAAGAATTAATTTTTACTTTTTTTTTTAAATGTTCGGGCATTGGTACTCTTGCTATTAGGAATAGGATTAAGAACCGTTGTAGGGTTTATAATGTCAATTTCTTTGTTATTCTTGAATGTCTTATTTTTTCTTCTAAAAGTATGCATGCGGCTAGAATTATTGGTTTCTCGAATTATTTTTTTAACAATAGCAATAAGATTTGGTTATTTTGGAATAATTCTCTTTGTATTAATGTCATTAATGATTTTCATCAAGTTGCAAATGTGGATATTTATCTTGGTGATTATCATGGTTTTGGCTCTTTTGTTTATGCTGTTTGTAATAAGATAAGAGGAGGATTCTTTGGGATAAATTATCTACTTTTGCTTCTACTGTTATTTATTCTTGGATCGTTGGTGGGGATTTCAATATGGTCCTTTTTGTGAATGAAAGAAAAGGGGGTTCTCCGTCGAATTTACATTCTATAGAAGATTTTTTTAATTTGTTCTTAGAGTGTAATTTGCATGATGTTGGTTTTATTGGCTCTCATTTCACTTGGAATAATCATAGACTTTGGCAACATTGGATTGTGCCTTATTTAATAATTTTTGGTTAAACCATTTGCCTTTGACTTTGGTTTAACACCTTAGTAGAACTCTCTCGGATCATGCTCCTCTTTTGATTTCCATTAAAAATGTTGTTCATAACAATAATGTTATTAACAATTTTCATTTTCAGAATATGTGGTTGCAAGATAGTGGCTTTCTTGATGCTATCACTTCTAATTGGTATGCTCCTC
This sequence comes from Cymbidium sinense, assembly GCA_021442155.1. NCBI lineage: Eukaryota > Viridiplantae > Streptophyta > Magnoliopsida > Asparagales > Orchidaceae > Cymbidium > Cymbidium sinense. Next base: position 276,004,387 of record CM038215.1, on the reverse strand, counting down.
TTGTTCCTGATGATTCTGCTTTTAGTATGAAGAGATTTTTGCTTAAACTAAAAAGGCTTAAGCATCATATTAATTGGTGGAATAGAAATTATTTCAAAAATCTTTTTGATAATATCAAGAGCATGAAATAATAGGAGAAATATTTGGAAGAACTTGTTAATAATGATTCCTCTATTTGTTCTAACCTTGCTAAAGTTAAAAATAATCTCACTAAGTTCAGGATATAGAGGAAACCTATTGGATACAAAAGCCTACTTCTAAACATCTTTCTGAGGGGGAACGAAACACCAAATATTTTCATGCTTTGGTTATGTAAAGGAGAGTTATTGGGAAAATTCATAAAATTAAGAATTTTGATGGTTCTTGGATCACCAAAAAAGAGGATATTTTTCCTTTTGCTATTAACTATTTTAAAGATCTTTTAAATAAAAATTGTCACCTTGACTAGTTATCTAACCCATCTATCATTTCTTTTATTATGTTTCTTGAGGATAATGATTGCTAGGTTTCTCCTCCTTTGGATGAGGAAATGTTTAATATTTTTAATGGTATGAATGTTAATTCTGTTGCAGGGTTGGATGGCTATTCTATTTTACTCTTCCAAAAAGCTTGGTTTATTATTAAATTTGATCTTGTTAATGTCGTGAGGGATTTATTTCTTTGGAACTCTAATCCTAAATACTTCACTTCTACAAATATTATTCTTATTCCCAAGAAAGATAATCCTGACTTCTAGAATGATTTCAGACCTATTTGTCTTTATACTTTCTTTAATAAATTGATTTCTAAAATTCTGACTAGTAGGCTTGGTAAATTTCTTCCTAAGATTATTTCTCCTAATCAAACTAGCTTTGTGAATGGTAGGACTATCTCTGACAACATCTTGCTTGCGCAAGATTTAATTCATGATTTAAATGTAAAACCAATAGGTGGCAATTTCCTTTTCAAGCTTGATATTACCAAAGCTTATGACAACATTTCTTGGGATTTTGTTAACATCATTCTCTCTTTATTCAATTTCTCTACTAAATTTATCTCTTTGGTTAACAATATCATTTGTAATGTTAGATTCTCTTTAGTTATAAATGGTGAAAACTTTAGCTTCTTTAAGTCTTACCAAGGTATTAGATAAGGTGATCCTCTTTCTCTGTCACTTTTTATTATTACTATTGAATATTTGTCTTGTTGGCTTAATTTTTTGTTTGGGTGAAATTCTAGCATGTATTTTAGGAATCTTGGTGGTTTGGTTATATCCCACTTAAGTTTTGCTAATGACTTCATTATATTTTGTAATGGCTCATTACAATATGTTAAAAAATTGATGGTGTTTTTGAATAAGTTTGAAAAGGAAAGTGGCCTCTTGATTAGTACTCAGAAAGGCTATTTTATCTCCTATGTTTCTATTTTTGCTCATAGAATCAATAAAATAAAAGATATTACTAGATTTTCTCATCAATGTCTTCCTATCATGTATTTAGGTTCTCCTTTATAGTGTGGTCCTAAGAGGTCTCACCTTTTTGATGAGGTTATCCAGAACATTCAGAATAAGATATCTACCCTTGAATTTCATTTTTTATCTTTTGGTGGTAGAGTAATTGTTATTAAAACAATTCTTTACTCTCTTACTTTTTATTTGCTACTTGATATTATTCCTACTTCTCTTATTATTATGCAGATTGAAAAACTTTTTAATAAATTTTTTGGGGGCTCAAGTCTTTCGGCCAAAAGACTTCATTGGCCCTCTTGGAATAACATGTGTGGTACTTTATTTGAAGGTGGTCTTGGCTACAAGTCCTTTTTGGATTCCACTAATGGTTTTTCTTTTAAACTTTGGTGGAATTTTAGAAAGAATGTTAGTCTTTGGGCTAATTTTATGAATTTCAAATCGCAAGGTAAACATCCTTTAACTTGTAGCTATAAACATGGTGACTCTATTGGTTGGAAATGCCTTTGTGTTATTAAATGGATTCTCTCATTTTGGGTATTAATAGTGGCTCCTCTTTCTTTTGGCAAGATAATTGGATGGGGGAATCCACTATTGATTCTATGCTTAATACTCACTCTACTTCTTCTTTGAAAGTTAAGCATTTTATTTTAAATGGTGATTGGAATTATTCTTTTTTGTCTAACTTGATTCTTGATTTCATTTTTAATAATATCACCAAGATTCCTATTATTATTTTTTCAAGTTTTAAGATTTCTAGTAATGGTGATTTTTCCTTTAAAGATACTTGGCACCATATTAGAGATAATAAACCATCTTCGCCTGTCTTTTTTAAGATTTGGAATAACATTATTCCTACCTCTTATTCTATTATTATTTGGAGGATTTTAAGGGGTTTTATTGCTATTGAATCTTTACTTTTGGAGAAAGGTTTTTATCTTCCTTCTAAATGGTTGTTTTGTTTTCATATTGAGAATGTTAGCCATGTTTTTCTTAATGGTGCTATTGCCTCTAAAGTTTGAAATTAGTATGAGGACTTATTCAACATTAGTTCTTTTAATGGTAATTTTACCTTAATGCAGCTCCTTATATCTTACTTTCTTAATACTGTCAAAGGTCATATCAAAATTGTTGTGGCTGTTACTTTGATTTGGTTCATTTGGCTTGACAGAAATGATGCTAAACATCATAATGTGCCTATGAATCATAAGAGAATTATTGATAGGACTACAGAAAAAAAAATTTCTTTACATAAGGCTGCGCTTCTTAATGGTACTAATTTTAGAGGTTGCAAGTTTGTTGCTTCTAAATTGGGACTTAAGTTTCCTTATTGTGACATTCCTCCTTATAAAATCATTTACTGGATTAAGCCTCTTAAAATTAACATTGATGGCTCTGTTGCACTTAAGAAATCTAGCAGTGGTGGTATTTTTCATAATAATCTTGGGAGTATTATCTTGGCTTTTGCACTTGACAAATCTTGCTGTGGTGGTATTTTTCGTAATAATCTTGGGAGAATTATCTTGGCTTTCTCCACTCCTCCCTCTACTACTTCTATTATTATGGCTGAACTAATGGTTGTTTATCAAGCTCTTAAGCTTTGTTTGAAGATGAATTTTCTTTCCATTTAGTTGAAATCTGATGTTGAGATGGTTGTTACTATGATCAACTCAAATCAAAAGGGTAATGCTCAATTTTTCTACTTAGGAATATTAAAGCTATTATTTTTAAATTGCCTTTTAAGATGACTCATATTTTGAGAGAAGGTAATGCTAGTGCTGATTTTTTTTGCTGGCTTAGGGAATAATTATTTATATTTCACTTTATTTTCTAATGATAATATTCCAAAGAAATAAAGAGGCCTTTCTAACTTAGATAATGCTGATTTGCCTTTTGTCAGATTTACTTAATTTCATTTTCTCCTTCTATGATGGTGGTTGCTATCCATTATTCTTGGCTGACTTTGCTGCTTGGTTTGGTGCATTTCTATGAGGTTTGTTGGCAATGATGGCTGGGATGTTCCTTTTTCCACTTTGGTTGGTAGCCTTTTTTTTATTGTAACCCTTCTTCTAGAGGTTTGGCTGCTCATAAAATTTGGTTGTCCCCCTTTTTCTATACTGAGCTTGAACCTTTCTTTCACTCTTCATCCCTTCCTTTTTTTCTTCCTTGATTTTCTCTTGCTTTCATTTCTATAGGTCTTTCTTCTTTTCTTTGCAGGTGTCGGCTTCAGCTTGTGGCTTCTACTACTCTCGCTCTCCTGCTGTTTTATTTGTGGTCATTGAATGTTTCTTTTTTTTTCTTTTGTTTTGTTGCTCCATTTCTTAGGTTTTATTTTCTTTCGTGTTTCTGGTTGTAATAGTTTGGGGAATTTTCTCTCTAGGTTGATTGTAACTCTAGGAGCATTAGTTTTGAGGTTCTTCCCCTCTTAAGGACTTTTGAACTCCTTTGTGGCAATGAAATTTTCCCCCATTGTGGGTTTTATCAAAAAAAAATCCTAAATTCTAAACCCCAATCCTTAAAATAACCCTAAACCCTAAAAAGCTAAAAACCTAAACCTAAACTAAATAAAACCTAAAAAGAAAATAAATAAATATAACTAAACTAAAATAAAATAAAATAAATAAAATAAAATAAAAACAAAAACAAAAACCTAAAGCTAAACCTAAACCTAAAAAGAAAAAAAATAAAAAAATAAAAACTAAATTAAAATATAATAAATAAAAACCTAAACTAAACTAAAAAATAAAAAACATAAATAAAATAAAAACTAAACCTAAAATAAAAAATATAATAAACCTAAAGTAAAATAAAATAAAAACTAAATCAAAACCAAAACCTAAAAAAATAAATCTTAAAAAAATAAAAAATGAAACCAAAATCCCAAAATAAAAAAAAACCTAAACCTAAAATAAAAATAAAATAAACCTAAACCTAAACTAAAATAAATTAGATGAACCTTAACCTAAACATAAACTAAATAAAATAAAATAAACTAAAATAAACCTAAACCTAAAAAAAAATAAAACCTAAAGGTAAACCTAAAATAAAACATAAAACCTAAACCTAAAATAAAAAATATATGAAAATAAACTAAACTAAAATAACCTAAACCTAAACCTAAACCTAAAAAATAAACTAAAATAAAAACAATAAATAAATAAAGCTAAATAAATAAAATAAATAAAATAAAATAAAATAAATAAAATCAAACAAATAAACCTAAACTGCCATTTTTGCTTAATTTAAATAAATAAAATAACCTACCCTAAACTGACCTAAACCCTAAACTTAAACCCTAAACCCTAAACCATAAATCCTAAACCACTCTAACCCTAAACTCCACTAAACTTAAACCTAAACCTGACCACAACCTACCCTAAACCACTTAACACTAAACCTAAACTCATTAAAAAAAAACCACCAACCTAAACCTTAAACCCTAAACCTAAACTAAACCCTAAACCCTAAACCACTTAAACCCAAACACTAAACCATAAATCCTAAACCTAAACTCCCTAAACCCTAAATCATAAACCCTAAACCCTAAACCCTAAAACCTAAACCTAAATAAGAAAATAAAATAAAATAAAATAAAAACCTAAACTTAAACCTAAACCTAAAATAAAATAAAATATAAAATAAAAACTAAACTAATATTAAATAAATAAAAACCTAAACTAAATAAATAAATAAATAACCTAAATAAAATAAAAACTAAACTTACAATAAAAATAAAATAAACCTAAAATAAAATAAAATTAAAATTAAACAAAAATAGGAAACATAAAAAACAAAACTAACAATAAAACCTAAAAATAAATCAAAAATAATAACTAAATCGTAAATCTAAATAAACTAAAAATAAACCTAAGCATAAACTAAAAAGAAAACCTAAAAAAACATAAAATAACAACATAAAACCTAAACCTAAAAAAATAAAATAAAAACCTAAACCTAAACCTAATAATAAAAAATAAAACTTAAACAAAAAAAATTAAATTAAATTAATACTAAACTAAAAGATAAACCTAAACTTAAACCAAAACCTTAAAAATAAATTAAAATAAATAAAAACCTAAATAAAATAAATAAATAATAAGAATAAATAAATAAAATAAACTAAATAAACCTAACCCTACTAGTTTACTTATTTTTTTTTTTTAAATCCCCAAACCATAAACTACAAAATAAAACCCAAAAATAAACCTAACAGCAAAACCTAAAACTTAAAGCTAAAATAATAAAATAAAAAACCTAAACATAAACCTAAAAAGAAAAAATAAAATAAAAATAAAACTATACTAAAAAATAAACCTAAACCTAAAAAATAAACTAAAATAAAAAACCTAGACAAAACTAAGTAAAAAAAAAATAAATCTAAATAAAAATAAAAAAATAAACTAAAATAAATAAAAAAACTAAACTAAATAAACCTAAATGTACCAGTGTACTTAAGTAAAATAAATAAATAAATAAAATAAAAAAACCTAACCTTAAACCATAAACCTTAAAACTAACCCTAAACCCTAAACCTACAACCCTAAACTTTAAATCCTAAACAATAAAACCCTAAACCCTAAACCCTAAACCCTAAAACCCTAAAGCTTAAATCTTATACCCTAAACCCTAAACCCTAAAGTAAACCTAAACCCTAAACCCTAAACCCTAAAACCCTAAACCATAAACACTAAACCCTAAAACCTAAACCTAAATAAAATAATAAAATAAAATAAAATAATAACCTAAACTAAAACCGAATCCTAAACCTAAAACTAAACCGAAACCTAAACTGAATAACAAAATAAAATAGAAAAAAGAAACTAAACTAAAATAAAATAAATAAAAACCTTAACTAAACAAAAATAAAAGAAAATAAACTTAAAAATAAAAAACCTAAATAAATAAAAACAAAACCTAAAATAAAAATAAAATAAGCCTAAGATAAAATAAAATAAATACTAAATGAAAACCTAAACCTAAAAAGTAAACCTAAAAACAAAACCTAAAAATAAATAAATAATAATCGCTAAACCCTAAACTAAGAAAAAACATAGACCTAAAATAAAAATAAAATAAACAAAATAAAATAAACTTGAATCCAAACAAAAATAAACTAAACTAAAATAAATAAAACCAAAACCTAAACCTAAAATTAAGTAAACCTAAAATTAAACTGAATAAAATAAAATAAACTAAAAATAAACCTAAGCCTAAACTAAAAAATAAATCCTAAAAATAATAACCTAAAATGTAAACCTCAAAAAATAAAATAAAAAACTATACCTAATCCTAATTATAAAAAATAAAACTTAAACCCAAAAATAAAATAAAAATAAATCTAAGAAGAAAATAAACCTAAACTTAAACCTAAACCTAAAAAATAAACAAAAATGTAAAAGAAACTTAAACTAAAATAAATAAACTTAATATAAATAAACTAAACTAAATAAAAATAAAAATAAACCTAAATAAAAATAAAAAGTAAAATAAACTACAATAAATGAAAAATAAACCAAATAGACATAAACCTATCGGTTTACCTAATTTTTAAAAAAAACAAAACCCTAAACCCTAAACTAAAAAGTAAAACCCAAAAATAAACCTAAAATTAAAACCTAAAACCTGAACCTAAAAAAATAAAATAAAAACCTAAGCCGAAATCTAAAAATAATACATAAAACTTAAAACTAGAAAAAAAAATAAAAATAAAACTTAAACCTAAATCTAAACCTAAAAAATATACTAAAATAAAACCTAAACTAAAATAAATAAACTAATAAAATAAAAATAAAATAAACCTATCTAAAATAAAATAATAAATAAAATAAACTAAACCTAGTTTACTTAATTTAAAAGAAGTAAAAAATCCCCAAACCTAAAATTAATAAACCCTAACCCTCCACTAAACCTATAACCCTAAACCCTACCCTACCACAACCTAAACCCTAAACCCTACTAAATCCCTTATACCTTAAATCTTTAAACTCAAAATGACTCTTAAACCCAACCTAAACTAAACCTAAACCACTGGCTCCTACCTACTAAACACCTAAACCCTAAACCCTAAACCTCTAAACCCTACCTAAATCATAAAATAAACCTTAAATTAAAAAATCTAAACCTAAACTAAAAAAAATAAAATAAAAAATAAAACCAAACTAAAATAAAATAAATCAAAACCTAAACTTAATAAAAAAATTAAAATAAACCTAAAAAATAAAAACCTAAATAAAATAATAACTAAACCTAAAATAAAAAAAAATAAACCTTAGATAAAATTAAATAAAAAGTAAATGATAACCTAAACTTAAAAAATAAACCTAAAAATAAATAAAACATAACTCCTAAACCTAAAACAAAAATAAAATAAAATAAATGTAAACCTAAACTAAAATAAACTAAACTAAAATAAATAAAACCTAAACCTAAACCTAAACTAAATAAAATAAAAAATTAAGAAAATAAACCTAAACTAAATTGAAATAAAACCTATTAATAAAAATAACAACCTAAAACCTAAACCTAAAAAAATAAAATTAAAACTAAAAAAAATAAACTTAAACTTAATTCTAAACTAAAAAAATGAACAAAATAAAAAAACCTAAACTAAAATAAGTAAACATAATATAAATAAACTAAACTAAATAAAAATAAAAAACAAAATAAACTAAATTAAATAAAAAATAAACTAAATAAACTAAACTTCTTTGCTTGGTTTTAAAACTCCTAAACCCTACTATAAACTTTAAACCCTAAAGGCCCTAAAAATCCTAAACCTAAACCCTACTTTTGGGCCCTAAAGCCCTAAACCTAGACTAAAGCCTACCATGAGCCTATCTAAACCCTAACCTAGGCAGCTGTGAGCCCTAAACTCAACTAGACCTCCTGAGCCACTACCCCCAGGCCACTGATACCTTAATCAAACCTAAACTCACAGGCCACACCCTACCAGCCAGGCCCAAACCCTGGGCCCTAAACCCTAAACCCTAAACCCTGGGCCCTAAACTAAAAACCCTAACCTACCCTGACTCAACTCTAAACCTAAATCATAAACTATGCTCATCTGCCTCAAACTCCTAAACCTAAACCTAAACCTTAAAAGCATAAATCCTAAAACCCTAAACCTTATACCCTAAACCCAAAAAATAAAAGTAACTAAATAAATTAAAAAAGAAACCTAAACCTTAAAACTTGATAACCTTAAATCTAAACCCTAAGAATGGGCAGAACCTTGATGGCAAGAACCTCACCATAAACTAGCTCAGTCTAGATCTGCTGATGGTGGGAAAGGCATAAGCAATGGTTATCATAGTGGTAGTGGGGAATCGGAAGGTTCTAGTGGATATGGAGGTGTTGGTCAGAGCAGTGGTGGTTATTAAGGCAGGAGGAGTGACGAAGGTTACAGCCGTGGTGGTGGTGGAAGGAGAGATCGAGGATATGATGGTGGATCCCGCTACTTGACTGGTCGGGGTGGTTCTTATGGGAACTAAAGAAACTGAAGAACAATCGATCCGATCTGCTGCTTATCGAACTGTCTTTACAATAAAGACGGTTCTAGTTATCTAGGGTTTTTGATTTATTTTATGCATGCTCATTTTTAATCTATATAAACATGTCTTAGAAAACTTGATGTTACTTGGTTGATGAAATCAAAAGAAGAAATGTTGAATCAATTTGTTCTCCTTTAAAATAAAAAAACAAAAAAACCCTAAACCCTAAAAACTGAACCCAAACCTAAACCATAAACCCTAAACCCAAAACCTAAAACCCAAAACCCCAAAACTATAAAACCTAAACTAAACCTAAACCCTAATCCTAAAAAGCTAAACTAAACTAAAATAAAATAAAGCCTAAACTAAAACTAAACCTAAACTTAAAAGAAAATAAAATAAAAATAAAATAAATAAATAAAAATAAACTAAAAAATAAAAACCTAAATAAAAATAAAACTACACCTAAACAAAAATAAAATAAAATATAAAATAAAATAAAATAAATACCTAAACCTAAAAATAAACCTAAAATTAATAAAAAATAAACCTAAACTAAACTAAAAAAAAACCTAAATAAAAAAAATAAACCTAAACTAAGATAATAAACTAAAATAAATAAATTCTAAAACCTAAAATAAACTAAACCTAAATCTAAATAAAGAATAAAATAAAATAAACTAAAAAATAAACCTAAACCTAAATTAAAAAAATAAAACTTTAAAATAAACCTTAAATAAAAAATTAAAACCTCAACTTAAAAAAGTAAAATAAAAAAAACCTAAAAAAAAAATAAAAAAAATAAAACCTAAAACTATAAAATAAAATAAAAATAAATCTAAACTAAAAATAAACCTAAACCTAAAAAATAAACTAAATAAAAACCTAAAATAAAATAAATAAACTTAAAATAAATAAATTAAACTAAATAAAATAAAATTGAACCTAAAAATAAAATAAAATAAACTAAAATAAATAAAAATAAACTAAATCTAAACATTGGTTTTTAAAAAAATAAATAAATAAATAAAACCCTAAACCACTAAACCCTAAATCTGAGCCTTAAACCCTAAACCTAAAATAAACCTAAAACTAAACCCTAAACCTGACCACAAACCACAACCCACAAACCACTAAGCACTAAACCTAAAACCCCCAAAAAACCTAAACTAAACTAACCCTAGGCCATAAACCTAAACCTTAAACCTTAAAATAAACCTAAAACCTAATTTAAACCCACCCAAATGCCCAACCCACAAATCCCACCCAAAATCTAAAACCCTAAACCTACCCTAAACCTTAAATCCTAAACCCTAAACATAATCCTAAAGAAACAAATAAATAAAATAAAATAAACCCTAAAACCTAATAAACCAAAAAACCTAATAATGGGAAGAACCTTGGCGGTAGGAACATCACTTCAGAACTAGGTCTAGATTTGGCGATGTAGGTGATGGTGGAGCGGCGATTATAGTCATGGTGGGGGATCTAGAGGTGCTGGTGGACATGGAGGTGGTGGTCAGAGTAGAGGTGGTTATGGAGGCGAGAGGAGCGATAAAAGTAACAATGGTCGTGGTCACGGAGGGATAGATCAAGAATATGATGGCAGATCCCACTGCTCAAGAGGTGGGGATTGTTCTGATGAGAATTGGAGAAACTAAAGAACGATCAATCTGATCTACTGCTTATGGAACTGTGTCTTTATAGTAGTGATAGTTCTAGTTATCTAAGGTTTTTGATTTACTCTATGTGAGCTCATTTTTTATCTATGTCGTCGCTTGTGTCTTAGAAAACTTGGTGCACCACTTGGTTGGTGAAAATCAAAAGAATAAATGTTGAATATGAATTTGTTCTGTTAAAAAAACCTTAAAACAAACCCTAAAAACCTAAACCCTAAACCTAAAACTTAAACCCTAAACCCAAAAACTATAAACCCTAAACACTAAACCATAAACCCTAAACACAAAACCCTAAACCATAAACTTGTTTACCTCACTTTTGGAGTGAGCTCTCAACTTCCTTATCATAGATCTAGGACTCTAATAGACACAAAGAGTTCCTCAGTCTTAAGACACTTGTAGTGATTAAGTGAACACTTTACTTAATTGTATAGACTTAGAAGAGTTAGCCATAGTGGTAGGTTATGCCTTAGAGATTTAGGAGAACTTGCCTACCCTATCACCCAAACCAAATCCTTGCTTCATTCTTCCAAATAAAATCTAAAATTTAAATCTAAATTCCAAAATCAAATCCAACTATCAAATGATTCAAACCCATGATCAAATCCAAACTCCAAAACCCTTCCTAAGCCCTTTGATTTTATCTTATGGACTTAGCCTTAACCAAATTCAAATCACAATTCAATTGATTTTCTCAATTATCAAATTCAATCTTAAATAAAATTCTAAATCATAAATCAATTCAAAACTTTAAATGGTTGATAACCAAATCAAATCAAATTCTTGATTTTAGCCCTTTTAGCCAAATTCTTGAACTTGGCTAAATAATGCCCAAATAAATTCAAAACTTATGGATTTCCTTATGATTCAAACATTCCTACAATCATATATCCAAATATAAATACAAACTATAATTATCAAACCAAATCCAAGATAACCTAAATCAAACCCAAGTTAGCCCTTTTTGACTTAAAATTATCATATGAACCAAAATCCATATGGATCCAAATTACTTGCAATTGGATTTATATTTCTATATCAAGCCCATTTATCAATATAGTTAAACTTGAATCAAGCCATGAACAAGCCAATTAACCCATTTAGGTCCACTTGACCGAAAGTGACCAAAAAGACCTTTTCGAGCCAAGTTCTAATTCAACCCAAATTAGATTGAACTAAGCTCATCCAAACCTCACAACATGATCAACAATCATCTAGGTTAATCAATCTTGAATTGGGTCAAACTAAGTCTCAACTTTGACCAAGTCAACATTTAGCCAAATGAAACCAAATTAGACAAAATCCACCATAAGCCAAATTGATTGAAACAAACCCATTTCTAACCAATGATTGAACATGGCCAAACCCTCACCCAAGCAAACCAAGCCTATTTGATTTGACCCAAGTTGACCCAAATTGGCCTAAAAGCCAAAATAGGGAAAATAATAATCCAACCCAAATTGATTCTAACCAATGGCTCAAGTTCATTCAAAATCACTTATTGAACTTGATGAAAACCATGATTGAGCCCAATTTGACCAATTGGTCAACTTAACCTAACTTAACCCAAATTGACCTAAAGGGTCATATTAGCCAAAATCCAAATTAATTCCAAATTAAACCAAACCAAAGCCTACAATCATTTTAATTAGATTGAACTTGACCCAAACCTTGGTTTGACCCAATTTGACCAATTTGTCAACTTGACCCAACCTAACCCAATTTGACCTAATAGGTTAAATCAAGCCAAATCAAATCAAATAAATTCCAAACCACTTGAAAATTGGGCTAACCCACTTTTGATGCATCCCAAATCTGCCCAAACCAAACTCATAGCCAAATGACCATTTTACCCTTATGTTTAGGGCATCCCATGAGATAAGAAACATGCTCATTTGGTCATTTTCTTCCCCTAGCCACTTGGCACCCAGTCATAGGTCCACTTAGGCACCTAGGACCATGGTTGACCTGACCTAAAGGTGGTTGGGTCAGCCATGATCCATGGAATGGTGAAATCACCTCCTCATCCCCATTTGAGCTTTCTAAACAACCATAGGACTCCCACTACTCCCTTGATAGCCAGCTCCACACCCTCACCCAACCAAACTAAGCCACATCATGTTGCAAGACCTCCACCCTCGGTTTGTCCAATTGATCAAGAAAAATCCAAAGAAGCTATGGTCATTTGATCCAGGAATGAGGGGTATTCCCTCATTCACTCAAACTCGGACACTCACACTTGATTCAACTTTAGCAAGGAGAGAGTTCGAGAGAAATTTCCAAGCCTTCCCACACTCCCAAAAATCCCCATTCTCAGTTTTAGGCAAAACCAAAATAAGGGAGGCCACCTCTGATTCTCATTTGCTCAAACCTCCACCAAAGTGCAATTAACTTTGCACACACCTTCCATGGAGCCAAACGAGTGAGAATGAATTATTTCCCAAGCTTCTCGCTAGTCAGAGGGTAGAGTTTGATCAAGCCCGAGAAGCTATTCCTAGTGGGCTAGTCTTCCGAGCAAACTATTCCAAATCAAAGCTCATGCAGCTCAACAGAGCTTCATTTCTACAAAATAAAGCTTTCTCAATAGTTGGAACTGTCGGTCATAAGGTCCGGTGAGGTATGCCATTGAAATAGATCCTTGAATGAAAATAGGTTGGTCTTTTGTGAAAGAAAATTTCAGGTCATGCGATTTCCTCCATTAGATATTTTTATTGTGCTTCTCTGAAGGTGTGGGATCATTTTCATCTCCATCTGAGCTTGGGTGAGCTTGGATCGAGTGATGATCGATGGATGGTAGCCATTATTCGATGCTTGGGAGGTGATAGAGCACAGAATCTCCATCTCCCATGATTGGGATGAATGGTCCTGATCTAATCATGCTTAGAACCTTTGATTAATCATTTGAAACTGTGAGTTTAATCGTGATCATCTGATCTTAGATCAGATAGTCCACAGAGTTACCGCTTGCATATCCATCTGAGTCATCACTTGGATATGACAACTTAAATAGAAAATCCCATTGCATGCATTATTAGCGCATCGTCAGCTGCCATGTCGGCGTCATGTGGCTAATGGGATTAGAAGGCTAATTAACTAGTTTTTAATCCCAAAACTTCCTAAATTCATAACTAACTCTAGAAAAATCCATAGAAAATCCAAACTTATGCTCATTTTAAAGATAATTTAGAGTAAAATCCAAGAAAATTATTATTAATTGATTTTGAGTACTTGATTTAGCTTAATTGGAAATGTAATTAGTCTGATTACTCCCTAATTAATCATCCAATTAATCTCAAACTTTCTATGCATGTTAAGGGGGATGACCTCTACCACCCCTATTTTTTGGGATTTTATTGGTTGCTTAATTAGGGAAACCAATGGGTTAAGGCTTAATAAGTTTCTTAATATAATTAGTGATAATTAAGTAAATGAATAGTAAATTAATCAATCAATTAAGCTTATTAACCTCTATTAATGATGATGAAGTGTAGAGAAATGGATTGGGACTCCCTCTTCCAATCTTTCTTTAAGTCTTCTCTAATCCCTCTTAAATTATTAATTAATTAACACCCCTTAATTAACAAGATTAATCAAAATCCAAATGATACGAACTTTAATCAACAGATTGTAAGGATTTAAGGATTGAGACTTAGGCTCCCTTCTTTGTCTCTTTCTTTAAGCCCATCTCATTTTGATTAATTAAGGTCATTAAGGTTTAATTAGTTAATTAATGAATTTAACTAATTTAATTGAATCTCTTAAGCTTAATTATGGTTAGCTCTTGGGTAGCTCTTTGGCTGTTCAATAATCCAAAGGGGGAGGTAATGAAATTATGGTTAGCACACATGTATGAGAAAACTATAAAAGTAGTTAAGTGAGATCCCTTAAGCTTAATTAACTATAAATCATGAGCCAATTGCATTAGGCCCCTTTCATTTCTTAGGAGCATTGAAAATTTACTTTCCATGTGGTTTCATATCATATTAGCTCATTATTTATTAGTTAATTAACTTAAGGTGATGTAGGTAAGGGTTAATTAATTATCTTAATTCATACCCTAACCTAATTAAACCATAAAATCAACTTAAATACTTCTTCATTAAATCAAATTAACTCAAAAATGAGGAATGGGATTAGGATCAACAAATCTCTTTCATTTCCTAAATGAAATCAAACTCAAAATTAAGAAATCTCATTAAAGGACATTAGTTTATTTTAAGTGGCTTTATTTAGTATGATTGTCCTTAAAAATTAATTCGAATGAATTAGATAATGTACTTATGTTCCTTTATTTCTTTCCAATCATGTTAAATGTTACTTCCCATGTGTAATCATGCATTCATTTTTTTAAAAAATTAACTAAATGAAATGGTTTCTTTTATGTCAAATTGCATGTGTTGATTTAAATTAAAAATAGGTGTGGCTATTATCACTATTAAATCAAAAGTTAATTTCAAAAGCTCATAAATAAATTATAATAAATGAAGTGATGTTAATTACAAATATCTATAGGTTTACATGTGTTGATAATATAAGATATGAAATATGAAGCTCTCTATCTTTATCTTACATGGATTCACATAGGAATTACAAATGTATAGTTCATTTGAAAAGCACACAACATTTGTCTAAATCAATTCCTATGCATTTCCATGCTAAGACTTAGGAAGAATTTCATACCATATATGTAAATCATATAATCAAATCAAATATGACTTCTTGCATGACTTCTTCTTCTTGTGGTTCCTTTCATACATTTACCTGTATCTAAGAAAAGTTGTATATTTGTCTAGACACCCTGAGGCTTTAAGTAGCCCTAAGTAGGCCCTTATGCCCCTAGAACAATAATGTACCCACTTAAAACTCTTATATGTGTATGTGTGATGTGGCCAATGAAAAAGAATCATAAGTCATATAAATCAAATACAATTTTTCCATTGGTTTATCCAGTCCTTGTAGTTACTTATAAATCTATATGTATCTTAGAAAAGTGGTATAATAGTCTAGATACACCAGGGCTGTGAGGCTTTAAGTAGCCTTAAGTAGGTCTTGTACCTTATGCCCCTGGTGTAGAATAATGGCGATGTACTCACTTAAAACTTTTATACATGTGAATGTGTATCTAGCTAATGAAAAATCCCTCCTATTAAAAAGGCATGCATTCATAATTCAATCAAATGAAATAATTAAATTTTAAACACACTTCTTTGCATTCATCATTCAAGTATGCTAAAATATAAATTGCATGTATAGGTATGCTTAGGATTTAATCATATGCATGATATGCATGATGGAAAGAAATGAATAAACATGTATTATGTGATAGTAATTCATTCTAATTAATCTTAAGATGCCTTTCTTATTGAATAAAGTTATTTAGAGTGAACCTAAACTTTGGACTAATTAAAACATATAATATGCTATTCACTAAAGGATATTGATTAATTAACCTACTTTAGAAGTGACTTAAGGTAGGGATGAAATAGAGGTTCTCTCTCTTTCTTCTCTTTATAACACTTAGTTGTTAAGTGTAGACCATATGAAAAAAGAAAACACTAAGTAAAATCTTTAAATCAATCAAATCACTTAAAGAAAAATCAACCTCTTTATAAATTAAATCCCTCACACTTAGCAAATTATAACTCTAAAGCCTAGTTAGGACATACCACACAAGTTTTAATTCACACAAATTAGACTAAGTCACTATTTATAGCTTTATGTTAGGGAGTTGTATGGTTTGATGTATGCTTGTTTTGTGATGTATTATAGATTGGATGTTTGGGTGTATGTGTATGAGATGGATGTTAGGCGATATTAGCTAATCATGCTTCTGAGGGGTTGTGCTTAAGGCTGCTAAATAAAAATATAAATGTTTTTTTTTTGGGTTGCTTAGCCCTAAGACTAACCCTAGTTAGATAGGTGGGCTTAGTTACCCATGTGTGGGGTACTAAGTCTAAATTATACATATAATTGCTTGGGTTGTATGGTGCGTTTAGCTAACATTTATTTTGCAGGTGTAGCTAGATTTACTTTCCTTCTTTTAATGTAATTTTGCATTAGGATTAGGATGAGTATTATGGGGGACTAGGATGAGCATTGGTTATAAGACCAAGTCTTATGTACCATGTGATGCCTTTGGAGCAAGCATATCTAAATCAATCCAAAAAGAAGGAAGAAATAGAGCAAATCAAATGAAGGAATGGAAGATGATGAAGTGAACTAGGAAGAATGAAGAATGAAGACCCCCATAACATTCATCATTTAAATTGTAATTAGTCTCGTGTAATCTGGGTTGTATAAGAGTAGAACTCGGCTACCCACATTTATTTTTAGGATGTATGGCGGAACCAAATCGCATTGGCCTTTTATTCTTTTGCAATGGCTTTATTAAAATTGTTTGATATTTTTTTTTTGCTTGCATTAGAAAAGCATTCCTTTTCATAGTTTGTTTATGATTGGTGATTGTTGTATGGCTGGATGTGATTAGGCTCTTAGGATAAAATAAATTTTCTATCCCATTAACTACTCATAACTAAATTTTCAAACAACTCATAATCTTATATAAAACCTAGGCATTAAATCAAAATAATAAAATATTTAGCAACCCTTTAGCTGGATGTTTTATGTTTAATATCATGCATAATCATCTTGTTTCACTCTTGTTAAGAGAGGGCTTCCATCTTTGCCAAATAGAATGGCTTAACCTTTGAGAGCCTATGATGGAAGAACACCTCTTTCCCTTTTGATTTGGCCCATAATCAACTTCTCATGCATTTAGGCATACAAAATCCTATAGCCTGTGTCAAAATAAAGAGTCCTAAATTAAATAAAATTTGATAAGAATTTGCATTAGATTTAAGTCATTATTCATACCCCCATGCTCTAGTCTCTTAGGGAGTGGGTTTAAATAATAATAACCTAGCCATCTCTTAAAAACATATGACTTGCTTACATGGATTTAAAGCATAGGAGGAGTTAATTGGTTGCTACTCTAGGCGATAATAAGTCCAACAGTCAAGTGGTTTACTCTCTCTTATGTAGGTAAACCATATACCCACTTTCATTTTAGATTTAGGTCATGATTTGGCCCTCGCCAAAGTTGTCTAGATTTAGGATCCGAGGTTGCTATTTCTCTTTGCAGGCTACATGCATACATTGTGGAATTATAAGTCCTATATTTCTAATAAAATTTCAAATCAAATAAATAAATCTCCTCAATTTCAAATATATAAAGCCTAACCATAGGATAGATTGGACTGCTCACTAGGTTTCCTAGTATCATGAGTACTCCCTATTCATCTCCTTTGGTTTTGATAATAATTCTTCTCTTTGATCCATCCCACTTGATCTTCTAAAATACAACCAATTTATTGATAACTATCTTTGAATTCTTTGGAGACAACAATCTCTACTTTAATCGAGTATTCTTAAGATTCATTTTCTTAATGATGTTTCTTTTATATAGAACTTAATGAACCTGGTTTAAATAAGCCATGCTTTACTTTTCTAAGTAAAGTATGGAAAAAAATCTCTGGTATATTTGAAGACCCATCATTCCTTAGGAGTCCTTATTAAGTGATTAGGCCATCGTAAGGTAGTGATTTCTATCATTCGAGATAGTGCACTATTCTTTGATGTCATACCATCACCTCAATAAGTACATCCTCAGATCGATGGTGTCTCACATATACACACACAAATGAAACTAAAAAATAAACACCACAAAACCTAAACACTAAACCTAAACCCAAAACCTAAACCAAACCCCAAACCTAAACCCCCAAAATCTAAATTAAAATAGACCCTGACCTAAAATTCTAAACCTAAACCCAAAACTGAGCCTCTTCCACTAAACCACAATTTAAACCTGACCCTACTAAACCTAACCCCAACTAAACTCTAACCCTACCCCTAAACTCCTAAACCTAAACTAAAACTAAACCTAAAACCTAAACCTAAACTGAGCCTAAAACTAAATCTAAACTTAAACTAAACCCTGAGCTAAACTTAAACTAAACACCTAAACCCTGGGCCCTACTGAGCTTAAATTAAACCAAAACCCAGGCTGAGCCCTAAACTTAATTTATCTAAACCTAAACTGACTAAACTCTGACTGAACCACCTAAACTGATCAAACCTAACTGACTACTCTGAACCCAGGCCAACTCTGATCTCTCTCTGAAAGGCCCTAAAAACTAAATCCTAAACTGAGCCTAAACTGAGCCCAAACCTGGGCTGAACCTAAAATCTTAAACTATGAGCCCTGAGCCCAACTCCTGGGCCTTAAACTGACAAACTGATCTGAGCCCAACAAAACCCAATACTCTAAACCTCTAGGCCCTAAACCTATCTGAGCCTAAACCACTCTAACTCCCTGAGCCCTAAACTAAATTAATACTAAACCTAAATCTAAAATCCTAAACCAACCTAAACCTAAACCTAAACTAAACTCCTAAACCTAAACTAACCCTAAACCTAAACTAAACTAAACCTAAACCCTAAACTAAAACTCAAAAACCCAAAAAACCACTGCCCAAGCCCTCGTCCAAGTGCTCTAGTGATTTCCCTTTCCCCCTCTGATTTTTAGTTTTCTAGCCATTGCTTGCCGGCTATTTTATGTGATTCTCATTGGATTCTTTCTTGAATCGATGGTCGCTGGACTATTTCGTGTTTTCATTGGAGTAATACCGTGACTTCACTTCTTCCCTGATGATTCATTAAGGAATCTTGAAGGATCCTATGGATCCTACTATGGCATCAACTATCTTGGCTTCAACTGCTTTGAAATCATTCAAAGGTGTTCCCATTTGTATTTCTCTCTCCAATATGTGAATTCATTTCATTAACCATCAATTCCTTTTTATTATGGGTGCTTTATTTGGTTGGCCATTATGAATTGACTAGACAACGTCTATAAAATCATGTCCTTTAGTGGCTAGAATCCTTGTTGAATTGGACATTACCAAGAAATACCCCAAAGAAATATGGTTGGTATATGAAAATTATAGTTATATGCAAAGAATTGAATTTGAAAATTTCCCATTTGTTCTCACTTGTAAAATCCATGGGTATGATAATTTTGAATGCTTCATTCTTCATCCTCACCTAAAAAATCCTATAAGGAAACTTCTATTCTACCCTAGCCATCACTATTAAATATCAAAAGCTACATAAAAAAAAAAAAGGAATTTTGAATGTTCTTAATAAGGATATTTTACCTCTTACTTCTTATGCAATTGAAGGCTTCTAATGTGAGCAATAATAGTTTTCTAAACTTTTGGATGATGATTCTATTTCCTCCGATTCAATCCTGCATCCTTGACTTTGATTGATGAAAATGAAGCTTTGATTGAGAATATAAATGAGGATATTAATGTTATGCATCATTCAAATTCAATGGATAATATGGCTTTAATACCTCATGATAATCAGTTGAAAAATTGATTTTATTTTCCAGATTCGATGATTTAAATTCTCAAAAGATTTGGCTTTGTCTAATAATTTGGGTCATGAAAAGGAAGGGCTTGGTGTTCACACTTAATAAATCTATTTATGCTCTCTCTCTTGCTATTCCTGATGCTCATTTGGCTTTAATAAATTCTAATGTCTTGGAAGAAGGAGAACTCATTTCTAATCAGAAGATTTCTTTTAAATCTATGACTAATGTTGCTAAATCCTTCTCGGATGATGATTATATGGGAAAAGAAAATGGTTTCCAAACTTATCATGCTAAAAGAGAAAAAATGTTAAAAATTCCCTCCCAAATTGCCAAGAAACACTAGATCAGCTATGGCCTCCCTCTCCTCTCTTAATTAACCTTTTCTTAACCCCTTTTATTTCTTTATGTTTAATTTTATTGTTTGGAATGTTAGAGGGATCAGTACCCTCTCTATTCATAATTAGAAATCTTTGTCATATACATAATATTTCTTTACTTATTTTTCTAGAGCCTCTTATTCATGCTAACAAAATTAACCATGTTGCTAGAATGAT
Organism: Cymbidium sinense; assembly: GCA_021442155.1. Lineage (NCBI taxonomy): Eukaryota > Viridiplantae > Streptophyta > Magnoliopsida > Asparagales > Orchidaceae > Cymbidium > Cymbidium sinense. Next base: position 275,983,781 of record CM038215.1, on the reverse strand, counting down.
CGGTTTCAATAAATTTTTCTCTAATGTCTAATAAGATTTAGTGTTTTGGAATAACTTTGTAGAGGTTTCTATTCTTGATGATTTTCAAAAGTTGTCAATGCTCAAATCTCTTATGGTGATTATTGTGTTTTGGGCTTAGATCTAGTAGAAATCTTCTTTGGGATAATTTGAGAATTTTGCTACCTTTCAATAAACCTTGGTTTGTTGGTGGTGATTTCAACACTATTTTATTCACTTAACAAGTGGTGGTTGCTCTCCTAATATTCATTCTATGGAAGAATTTTCTAATATGATCCTTGATTATAATTTGATTGATATTGGTTTTAAAGGTCCTAATTATACTTTGTAAAACTCTAGACATTAACAAAGGTTGGATCAGATTCTATTTAATACTCATTAGATTACTCAATGGCATATTACTTATGTCAATCATTTAAGCAAAACCTGATCATGCTCCTTTTTTGGTTTCTAGGAAAGATAATTATAATAGATTAAAAAATTTCTCTCCTTTTAGAACATGTGGATTCAGCATATTAATTTTTTTAATGTTGTGGCTAAAAATTGGAAAGCTCCTTTACATCTTGATAATTCGATTATGGGGATGAATAGACTTTTGTTTAAGCTTAAATGACTTAAGCAAAATCGGTTGGTGGAACAAGCATTGTTATAATAACCTTTTGCTAATATCAAAGATATGGAAAAATTGGTTTGTGATCTTGAGGTCTCTATTATGTCTGATCCTTCTAAGATTAAGGACTTGACTAAGGTGAAAGATAAACTTATTAATTTTCAAAATATGGAGGAGACTTATTGGCTTCAAAAAGCTGCTAGTAAACATATTGCAGATTGTGATAGGAATACTAGGTATTTCCATGCTTTAGTTATTAAAAAGAGCTTTAAATAATTAATAAAATTAAAGATGGCAATGGAGAATGGATTGTGAAGAATAATGATATTAAGGTTTTGGTTATTAATTACTTTAGAAATATGCTTAATAAGAGTTGCTCTTATGAAGCTATTTCTAAATCACACTTGATTCCTTCTATTATTTGCAATGATGACAATGATTTGCTTACTTGTGCCTAATGAAGATGAAATTTTTAAAGTTCTTAATAGCATGAACATAGATTTTGTTTGTGAGGGTTTCACTACTCAATTTTTCAAAATTGTTGGTTTATTATTAAAATGATTTGATTGAGGTTGTGGTTGATTATTTTTAATGGTAATCCTTTTCATAGATATTTTTCTAGCACTTATATTGTTCTCATACCCAAGAAAGATAATCATATTGGAGTGATCTTAGATCTATTAGTCTTTGCACCTTCTTCAATAAGCGATTTCCAAAATTCTTTCCATCAGCTTAGTCTTTACTTCATAAGATTATCTCTCAACCAAACTAGTTTTGTTAGAGGTAGATCTATTTAACATTTTACTTATGAGGAATTAATTCATGACTTAGATGCTAAGACTAGAGGTTGAAATGTTCTTTCCAAATTAGATATTACCAAAGCTTTTGATAATATCTCTTGGGATTTCCTTTTCCATATTATGAATTTATTTGGGTTTTTGATAAATTTTTTTCTTATTAAAACTTGTATTAATAATGCCGGTTTTCTGCTTAATGGGAAAGCTTTGGGCTTCTTAACTTCTTCCCATGGCTTAAGACAAGGGGATCCTTTATCTCCCTTTATTTATTATTATTGTTGAGTACTTATCTAGGAATCAATGAGTTATTTTTAAACAATCCTAGTATACTAGAACTCTTGGTGGTCTTCTATTTCCCATAAGCTTTGTAGATGTTTTCATTACTTTTTGCAATGCTTCTATTCAACATATCAAGAACCTCAAGATTTTTTTAAATAAATTTGGTGAGAAAGTGGTCTTCTATCAATGATAACAAAAGTTGTTTTATTATTTCTTCAAGTATCCCTAATAATAAAATCGATCAAATCTACCATATCACTAATTTTAAACATCAGCACTTACCTCTTAAGTACTAGGGTGCTCCTCTATTTGAAGGTCCAAAATGATCCCATATTTTTTATGAGTTAATTCAAAAAAAAATTTTGTTTGGGAATTCCATTTACTTTCCTTTGGTGGTAGGCTCACTATTCTTAAAAGCACTCTTAATTCTATGCCTCTTTATTTGATTCAAACTATTATTCCCACTAATTCTGCTCTTATCATAATTGATCACTTACTTAATAAAAATATTTTGGGATCCAATAATTATATTAAAATAATGCATTGGACATCCTCGCATAAATGCTATGGTCCTTTAGGTGAAGGTGGTCTTGGTTGCAAACTTATTTGTGAGGCTATGACTGCCTTCTCTCATATGCTTTGGTGGAATTTTAAAAAGAATGATAGCCTTTAGGCTAATTTTATGATGGAAAAATATTGTTAAGGTTCCCTCCTATCTATGCTTATAAAGTTGGTGACTCTCTACTTTGGAAAAGGCTTTTGTCCATTAAATGGGTTGTTGAATCATTAATATCTTAGGGTATTGATTCGGGCCCTTCTTTCTTTTAGCAAGATAATTGGATTGGAAATGGATCTTTTGACTCTCTTTGATCACACTCTCTTTACTATCAAAGTTAACTCTTTTTTATAATATTGGAATGAAAACAAACTTGAGAACTACATTCTATTTCTATTTTGACAAGTTTTTCAACATCACTATCTTTTCTAATAAACTGATCAAATTCTTTTCAAGCTCTCTAACAATGGTGATTTTGTTCTTAAAGAGGTTTGGAAATTTATTAGAAATAAACAAAACACCTCTAATGTTTTCATTAAACTTTGGAACAATGTCATTTCCATTTCTTATTTTGTTTTAGCTTTGAGGATTTTGAATGAATTCATTCCTGTAGACTCTTTAAACTGGCTTAAAGGGTTTTATAAATTGTCTAAGTGCTATTGTTGCTATCATATTGAAAATGTTAATGATGTTTTTGTCAATGGTGCTATTACTTCCAAACTTTGGATATGGTATGATGATTTATTTAACTATTTTCATGGCTCTCTTTCATTATATCAACTTCTTGAAGTTTGTTTACATAAAATGAAAGGTCATATGAAAGTTTTAATTTTATTACCCTTATTTGGTTCATTTGGATGGATAGAAAATGCTAAATATGAGGCATTCCTATGAACCATAAAAGGATCCTTGCTAGAACTAAAGAAAAATTCATGCTTTGTTTAATGCAAATTTAATTAGTAATCTTCAATTTAGAGGTGATAAATTTGTGGCTGAGAAATTGGGTATCACTTTGCATGATGACTCTTCCTACAAGAGTATTAGGATTATACATTGGATTAAGCCTAAAGAAAATTTTATTAAGATCAATATTAATGGTTTTGTTTCCCCTAATAAATATGGTTGTGGTGGAATTCTTAGGGATTCTAAAGGTACTGCCATTTCCTACCCCTCAAAGCTTGTTGTTTATTCTTTGAGCTCTTGTTAATTAAAGCTAATGATATTTGTTTAAGCAAAGACATATTTAATATGAGGATTGATGTTGATGCTCTTCTTTTACTTGATATGCTCAATACTAATAAAATGGGGAATGCTGACTTATTTTATCTTCTAAATCACACTAATAGGGTTCTTTCTCAAGTTTGCTATAATATTTATCACATTCTTTGTGAAGGTAATGCTTGTGAAGATTTCCTGGCTAATTTGGGAGCTAATATAAATGACCTTGCTTTATTTGATAACCATAGCTTACTTAAGCATCTGCATGGTCTGGTCAATCTAGATACACTAGACTGCCTTACCTCCAATTTTAACTTTCAATTATTTTGTTGATCGTATTGCTATGGTGGTTTTATTCATTCTATTTTTTGGTTGGTTTATTTTTTTTTTGTGCTTCCCTTAGCAGGAATTGGTTTTTGCTATTTTTGTTTAGGGTCCTGGTCAATCTCACTTTATATGAAAGCTGTGTTGTTGGTTTTAGTTTATTTCAAAACTTAAACCCCCTTCCTTTTTACCCCATTGTATACTTGACTGACCATTATTTGGGTCATAGTGGTGCTATTTTTAATTAGCTTTCCTATCCTCTAAGACTGGTGGTTTTCTTTATATGGCTTACACTATGCTTCTTTTGTCACATAGCTAGTGACATTTTGGGGGTCTCTTATTGAGTTATGGTTGTTTCTAATTTTGGCCTACCCCTTATACTAATTGATGTTGGGTTTGCCTCAGGTTTTGGCTGGCTGTTACCTTATTTGAATTAGATTTTTGGTTGCTATGGTTGGTTCTACTGGATGCTGCAATTTGCTTCTTCCATCTACCTGACTAATTTGGGTGGTTATTTTTTCATGGCTACTATTGGTCTCTTCTAGTTTGGCTTAGTTTTGGGCTTTTTGGTGGTTGTTGTTCTCCTTTCCTGGTTTCTCTTTGGGGCTTTTTCTGGTTGGTTTTTCCCACTGCCTTGTGGATTAGAGGTAGCTTTTTTCTAGTTGTTTCTCTCCTAATTTCTATTTTGTGGTGATTATCTGCTCTTTAAGGTTTGGAAGGGGCTTTATTTGTCTTTGGCCTTGTTCCTTTCCTCGCTGATTTGCTACTAGTGGTTGGGTGGTTCTCTTAGGCATTTTATACTGTGGTTTTTTGTCCAGCTAAGTGACTACCAATTTTGTTTTTTGGTTTATTTGAAGATCTCCAGGTGGGTTGTGGCTATGCCTGCTGTTGTTCTTTCCATCTATTGTGTGCTTTGTATTGGGTTAACATCTTATTTTAGCTAGATTCTCCATTTATTGAATTGTAACTTCTGCTGCTGTGTTTGGTTATTTGATCGCAGCTATTGGTCTCTTCATAATTTGCTTAGGTTTGGTATTTTTTCAATTCTTTTTGGCTATTTTCCTGGTTTGGGTTGGTGTTTTATTTTGTTGGTTGCTTTCTTTGTTGATTGGCATGAGGGCAGTTGCTTTATGGTTTTTTTTTATCTTTCAGACCTGGGTTTCTGTTTACTAGAGGTGATGGTTATGGCTATTTTTTCATTTATGCCTACTAGTTTACTGGCAGCTGCTCCTCTGACTGGATTGGTCTGGTTTTCACTGAGGGTTGGTTGTGGCTCTCTCTGGCTTGGAGTCTTGGCATTGGATGTTGTCTTGCATTGGATGCTTGGGCCTTGGCTTGGTGTCTTGGGATTTAGATTGGCTGTTAGTATTGAATCCCTCTGGTTTATTTTTCTCTCCTTGTTTCTCGATATTTGCATCTTTGTCGATGGTGCTGGATTTGCTATTTTTCCTGCTGCCTTGGTGGTGGTTTTGATGGTAATTTTTGGATGCCCTCTTGGTCTCCCGATAGCTTTCCTCTCTGTGGTGCTGCTTATCTTCTACTATTTTGCTATTTGGGTGGAGGTTTTTCCCTTAGATTTGGATTACTATTGCTCTAGAGATAGTCATGGGTTGTTGTTATGCCTTTGGGGCTATTTTCTTGGCTTGTGTTGTTACGCCAATTCATGCTGACTACTCTTTTTTGTGTGTTTCTCTTCCTTTTGGTGGTGGCTTTGGTGGAATTACTCCTTGTTTTTTTTAGCTTGGCCCTTGATCTACTGTACTTAGCTTTATGTGATTGGTCTATTATGGGTTTTGGTTGGTGGTTTGGCTGCTGGCTGGCTGCTTTCTCTATTTGTTTGGTGTAAGACCTGGGTCACTATGGGCTATTTTCCTTGGATGGTTTGCTTATATCAAGTATGCTGGCTATGATGGCATTGATGTTTCTTCATATCTTCTCTCTGATTGGTAGTGTTACATATGACTATAACACTTCTCATGAAGTATGGATGCTCATATGTATTATTTCCACTTGAGATGATCTTGAAGCCTTCTCTCGACTCTCTAAATTGTTTTACTTTATCCTTTTCCCTTGAGTTATGATTATTGCCTTTGTAGTGTTTTGCAAAATTCTTTTGCGGGTTGGAACTTCGATGGAATGAGCTATGCTCATCAACTCAACATTGTTATGGATGTTGTTTAGCTTTCTCAAAGGATCAAGAGACTAGTCCTTTTACTACTTTCACGAGTTGTAATAGTCTTATTTTGTGTCTTTTTCTCATCTGCTTTTTAGCTATTGTATTTGTTTTGGTTTTTCTTTTGTTTTCTTTTCCTTTTCTATTGTACTTAGATCAGGGTTTGGCTTTTTAGGTTTCTTGTAGCTCTGAGAGTAGTAGAAGTTTGAGCTTTACCCCTATTAAGGACAATGTATCTTTTCCTTTTATGGTAATAAAATTCAAACTTTTTCGAACAAAAAATAACCCCAAAACCCTAAATCCTAAATCCTAAAATCAATAAGCCTAAACCCTAAAACCTAAACTCTAAACCCAAAACCCTAAACCCTAAATCGTAAACCCTTAGAACCTAAAAACCTAAACCTAAACTTAATAAAACCTAAAAATAAAATAAATAAATAAACCTAAACCTAAAGAAAATAAAAAAAATAAAATAAACCTAAACTAAAACCTAAACCTAAACCTAAACCAAAAAATACAATAAAATAAAAAAAACCTAAACTAAACTAAAAAAACAAAATAAAGTTAAAAATAAAAAATCTTAATAAAATAAAACCTAGACCTAAAATAAAAATAAAATAAACCCAATATAAAATAAAATAAAAACTAAATAAGAACCTAAACCTAAAAAATAAATAAAATAAAAAAAATCTAAAAATAAATAAAAAATAAATCATAATCCCTAAACTAAAAAAAGTAAACTTAAAATAAAAATAAAAATTAACAAAATAAAATAATCCTAAACTAAAATAAACTAAACTAAAATAAATAAAACCTAAACCTAAACTTAAAATAAACTAAACCTAAACCTAGACCTAAACTAAATAAAATAAACCCTAAACGTAAACTAAAAAATTAAACATAAACATAAACCTAAAATAATAACCTAAAACCTAAACCTAAAAAAATAAAATAAAAACCTAAACCTATACCTGAAAATAAAAAATAAAACTAAACCTAAAAAATAAAAGACAAATAAAACTAAACTAAAAAATAAACCTAAATTGAAAATAAACTAAAACAAAACCTAAACTAAAATAAATAAACTAAAATAAATATAAACTAAATAAAGTAATAACCAAAATAAATAATAAATAAAATAAACTAAAATAAATAATAAATAAACTAAATATACCTAGTGGTTTGCTTAATTTAAATTAAAAAGATCCTAAAACCTAAAACCTGAGCCTAAAACCTAAAACCCCAACCCTAACCCTGAGCCACTGAGCCCTAAACCCTAGGCCCCTACAGGCCCAAACCATAAATCCCAGGCTCTTGCCCAGACCACTAGACCACTGAGCTAAACTGAACCATGAGCCCTGGATAACCAGGCCCCTAAACCTTAAAGGCCCTAAACCAAAACCACTAAACCCTAAAGCTGACATTAAGCTGATCCTGAGCCCCTAGGCCAACCCTAAACTAACCCAAAACTGGCCAGGCCCAAACCACAAACCCTGAGCCACCAAACCCTGACCTTGAAATAAAACCTAAAAATAAAATAAAACCTAAAAAGAAAATAAATGAAAATAAAACTAAATAAAAAAATAAACTTAAATGAGTAAAATAAAAGAAAAGATAAAAACTTAAATGAGAATAAATAAAACTAAATAAATAAAATGGACTAAACAAAGAAAATAATAAAACTAAATAAACTAAAATAACTAAACTGTCGGGTTTGCTTGATTTAAATAAATAAAATAAATAAAATGATTAGGTTTTAAACCTTGATCCTAAACCATAGCCACACATTACCTAATCCTACTGACCACAGGCCCTAAACACCTAAATCCTAAACTACTCTGAGCCACACTGAGCCCTGGCCCTGACCTACCCAACCTCCACAAACTGGGCCCTGGGCCACTGAGGCCCAGACCCTGACCGATCCCAGGCTCTTGAAACCACAACCCTACCCTATTACCATAAGCCTTACCCTTCCAAAGGCCCTGGGCCCTGAGGCTGAGCCAGTGAGCTAAATCCTGGGCCCAAAGGCCCTAAACCCTAGGCCACACTGAGCCCTGAGCCACTAAACCCTGGGCCACTAGCCCTTACTAGGCCTAAACCAACTAGGCCAAACTAAAATAAAAATAAAACCTACTAAAAAATATAATGAAATAAACTAAACAAAGATAAACTAAACAAAAAAGAGACTAAGATAAACTTAAAGAATAAAATAAACTAAACTAAATAAAATAAATGGACCTAAAACAAATAAAGATCAAATAAACTAAAATAAATAAAATAAATAAATACTACCATGGTTTGCTTAATTTAAATAAAATAAATAAATAAATAATTATTTAAAGGCCTGATCCCAACCATAAACCACACATTAAAAAATCCTACCTTAAACCCAGATCACAAAGTAGGCCTAAATACTACACCTGACCTAAGTCCTCTGAGCCATACCCTACACCTTAAACCCAAATCCCAGGCCAAGGCCACTACTTTAAACCTTAAACTCTGAGCCCTAAACCAAACACTGAGCCCTAAACAACACTAAATACAAAACCCCAGGCTAACCCACAGATCTACCCTTCACCACTAAACCACAAACTCTGACAGCCTGAGCTAAACCCAACTTGAAAAGAGCACTAAACTGGAGCCAAACTCAAATAGCCTTACCCAAAAACCACAGGCTCATGCATAAAACCCTGACCCATATCCATAAACCCTAAACCCAAATACCCTGACCACTAGGCTGACCATGGGCCCTAACACTAGCCCTAAAACTGAGCCCAAACCCTGGGCCATAAAAAACCAAACTCAAAGGAAACCCTGACACTATCATAGGCCCTACTAACCTAACTAAACCTAATAAATAAATAAACCTAATTAATTAAAATTAAATTAAATAAAAACCCTAAACCTAATTGATAAATAAAATAAAATAAAAAATAACTAAAAATAAAATAAATAAAACCTAAACTATATAAATAAATAAACTTAATTAAACCTAAAATAAAATAAAATAAAAACTAAATAAAAACCTAAACCTAAAAACAAAATAAAAAATAAAACTTAAACCTTAAACTAAAAAAAATAAAACTTAAAATAAAAAATAAAATAAACAAAACCAAATAAACTTAAACTAAAATAAACTAAACTAAAATAAACTAAACCTAAACCTAAACCTAAAATAAACTAAACCTAAACCTAAACCTAAACCTAAACCTAAACTAAATAAAATAAACTAAACTAAAAATAAATCTAAACTAAAATAAAATGTAACTAACAAAAAACCTATAAAACCTCAAACCTAAACTAAAAAATAAATTAAAACCTAAACCTAAAAATTAAAATAAAACATAAACATAAAAATAAAATAAAATAAAACTAAACTAAAAAAAATAAACCAAACATACCTTAAACTTTAAAATAAATTAAAATAAAATACCAAAACTAAAATAAATAAACCTAAAAAAATAAACTAAATAAATAAAATAAAATGAACTTAAATAAAATAAAAATAAAATAAACTAAAATAAATAAAAATAATCTAAAATTAAAATAAACATAAACCAGATTACATAATTTTAAAATAAAAAAATTAAAACTAACAAAACCCTAACCATGACCCAAACCCTATGGCCCCTAACCCTAAACCTAATCACCTAAATAACCTGATCCTACCCCAGACCCTGACAACCCAGGCCACACTAAACCCCTGACCTTCTAACCCTAATGGATCTGCCCTGCCTGGGCCAGAACTAGGCCCACCTGACACTGAGCCTTTAGGCCCTGGGCCATGGGCCCTAAAATGCTAAACCCTAAGGCTGGGCAGCCTGCCCTAAACCACAGGCCCTAATCTTGGGCTATGGGCCACCACTGACCTGGGCCACACTCCACCACCCAGGCCAAGCACCCTGGGCCACTGGGCCATGAGCCTTACTCCATGAGCCACTGGGCCATGGGCTGGGCTCTTAGGCCATAATGACCCTAGGAGGCCCCAGACCACTGAGCCCTGAGCCCTGGTCACAGGCCACCACCCAAAACTGGGCCTGGGCCTCCCTAAACATAAACCAGACACTGGGCACTGGCCCAGGCCCTACTAAAATAAAACTAAAATAATCTTAAATTAAATACCTAAAATAATAAAAATTAAAACCTAAATAAAATAAAAAATAAGATAAAATAAAAACCTAAACCTAAAACTAAAACTAAACTTAAACCTAAAAATAAAATAAAATAAAAATGATGAACTAAACTAAAATAAAGTAAATAAAAACCAAAATTAAACTAAAAAATAAAATAAACCTAAAAATAAAAAAAAACTAAATAAAATAAAAATTGAACCTGAAATAAACATTAATTAAATCTATGATAAAATAAAATAAAATTGAATAAAAACTAAACCTAAAAATTAATCCTAAAATAAAAAGAAAACCTAAAATAAACTAAAAAAGAACCTAAACCTAAAGAAAATAACATAAACAAAATAAAATAAACCAAAACTAAAATAAACTAAACTATACTAAATAAAAGCTAAACCTAAACCTAAACTTAAACATGAACTAAATAAAATATAATAAACTATAAATAAACATAACCTAAACAAAAAAAATAAAACCTAAAAATAAACCTAAAATAAAAACCTAAAACATAAACCTAAAAAAATAAATTAAAAACCTAAACCTAAACATAAAAATAAAAGATAAAACTTAAACATAAAAATAAAATACAAATAAAATTAAACTAAAATAAACCTAACGTGTCTAAAAAAAATAAAACCTAAAATAAAAAAAATAAAACAAAAAAGATAAAATAAAATAAACTTAAAAATATAAAAATAAAACCTAAACCTAAAAATAAAATAAAATAAATCTAAACTAAAAAACTAAACCTTAAAATAAAGTAAAATAAAGATAATAAATAAAATAAATAAATAAATAAACTAAATATAAATTTAAAATGAACTTAAATAAAATAAAATAAAATAAACTGATATACAAAATAAAATAAAATAAACTAAAACCTGCTAATTTAGATTTAAAATAAATAAATAAACCCAAAACCTAAACTGGACCCTAAACCCTAAATCCTGCACTCAATGCCTAAACATTAAACCACTAACAATAAACTAAACCACACTTTAAACCTAAACCTACTAAACCCTAAACCACAAATCATAAAGCTAAATCCTAAACCATAAACTAACACTACACTAAACCTAAACCTAAACCCTAAACTAAGCCTAAACATTAAGATGTCTAACTCCACAACCCTAAACCTAAACTAAACCACTAAACCCTAAACCCCAAACCCAGCCCAAACTACAACCCTAACTATTGTTGGTGCTAGTGGATATGATGGTTATGGAGGAAAAAAAATCGGAGGTGGGGATCTAGGGGTCTTTGGTGGATATGGAGGTGGTGATGGAGGGAGGCAATGGAGCTTACAACCATGGTGGTGGCCAAGGGATAGATCTTGGATATGATGGCGGATTCGGCTACTCTAGAGACGAGGGTGGTTCTAATAGAAATTAGAGAAATTGAGGAATGACTAATCTAATCAATTGCTTATGGAAATATGTCTTTATTATAGAGATGGATCTAGTTATCTAGGGCTTTTTATTTTCTCTATGTGTGCTAATTTTTTATTTATATCATCACATGTATCTTAGAAAACCTAGTCTCTTACATGGTTGATGAAATTCAAAAGAAGAAATGTTGAATCTAAATTTGTTCTCTATTAAAAATTACCCTAAACCCTAAATCCTAAACCCATACCCTTAAACCCTAAAAACCCTCAAACCATAAACCCTAAACTTTAAACCCTAAACCCTAAACCCTAAACTTAAATCCTAAATCATAAACCCTAATCCCTAAATCCTAAACATTAAACCCTAAACCCTAAACTAAAAAATCCTAAACCCTAAAATAAAACACAAACATAAAATAAGAATAAAAACCCTAAAATAAAATAAAATAAAAACTAAATAAAACCAAAACCTAAAAATAAATCTAAAATAAAACCTAAAATAAACCAAACCCTAAACTAATTATAAACCTAAACCTAAAATAAACAAAATAAAATAAACCTAAACCTAAACTAAAATAAATAAACCCTAAACCTAAACTTAAAATAAATAAACCTAAACCCCACATTAAATAAAATAAAATAAATTAAAAATAAACCTAAACCTAAACTAAAATAAACCTAAAATAAACCTAAACTAAAACCAAAAATTAAATCTAAAACTAAAAAAAAATAAACTAAAAATAAAATGAAAATAAAACTAAAAGAATAAACTTGAACCTAAACCTAAATCAAAAAAGTAAACTAAAATAAAAAACCTAAATTAATATAAATAAACATAAAATAAATAAACTAAACTAAATAAAAATAAAAATAAACCTAAATAAAATAAACTAAACTAAAATAAATAAAAAATGAACTAAATAAACTTAAACCTACCTGTTTACTTAATTTTTTAAAATATAAATAAATAAATAAATTCCAAACCTAAACCCTAAACACTAAAACTAACCCAAAACCCTAAATTGTGAGCCCTAGGCATGCAACCTAACCCCACACCCTAAAACCCTGAGCCACAAACCTAATCCCAAGCAAAACCATACCAGATCCTAAACCTAAATCTTACCTGAGCCCTGACCTACTGACGCTTAAACACTAAACAGGCCACTGAGCCCTAAATAAACCCTAGGCCCCAAACCAGAGCACAACCTAAAACCTAAACCTAAACTAAGACCTAAAATAAAATATAAACCTAAATAAATAAAATAAAACCTAAACTAAACTAAAATAACTAAATTAAATTAATAAATAAATCTAAACAAGGAAAAATTAAAATAAAGATAAATAAACCAAATAATAAAATTAATAAATAAAATAAAATAAACTCAGATAAAATATGAAACATAAAAACCTACTAAAAATAAACCTAAAAAACCAATAGATAACAAATAAAACCTAAACCTAAAAAAAAAAAAACATAACCATAATAAAAAGATAAATAATCATAAACATAAATAAATTTAAATAAAGATAAATAAAACCCTAAAATCTAAACCTTAATCCTAAAATTAAAACATACCTAAACCTGACCCTAGGCCCTAAACTAAACCCTGACACTACTGAGCCCTAAAACCTAACTAACTTTAAAACTAACCTGAGCCCTAAAACCTGGGCTAAAAACTGAGGCCTGAGCCAAAAAGATCCTTAAGCCCTAAACCCTAGGCCTAAAACCTAAACTACTCTAAATCCTAAACTGGCCCTGTATGATCTCACCTTGGCTCTAACTAGGCCAGAGCCATATAAAACTTTGGCCACTAAATGCCCAGAACCAGACTGACCCCATGGGCCATAAACTCAGGCTGAGCCCTGAGCCCTGGGCCCCAGGCCTGATCTGACCCCAGGCTCTAAGGCTCTAAATCAATCCTGAGCCCTAAAGCTGAGCCCTGACCAGGCTATCCCAGGCCACTGACTCTAAACAGGCCTAAGCACTAGGCCAAACTGAGCCCTCACTTGACGTACCAAGCTTTAAACCAAACTGACCTAAACTAAATAAAACTTAAAATAAAATAAATAAAAGACTTAAACCTAAATAAATAAAATAAATAAATCTAAACTAAATAAAATAAATAAAACCTAATCTAAAATAAATTAAAAAATAAGATAAAACAAAATATTTAAAACTAAACTAAATTAAGATGAACTTAAGAATAAAAACCTAAATAAAATAAAATGGAATCTAAAACAAAATATAATAAAAAACTAAATAAACTTAAACCTAAAATAAACCTAAAAATAAATAAAAATAACCAAAACCCTAAACAAAAACCTAAACCTAAAAATAAAATAAAATAAACCCTAAACTAAAATAAACTAAACAAAATAAATAAAACCTAATCCTAGGCAAATAAAGCTCATTAAACCAAAACTAAATAAAATAAAAGAAACTAAAATAAACCTAAACCTAAACTAAAAAATAAAACCTAAATAAACCTAAATAAAACCTAAAACCTAAAATTAAAAAAATAAAAAAAACCTAAATGTAAACCTAAAATAAAATAAAACCTTAAAAAAAAATAAAATAAAATAAAACTCAACTAAAATTAACCTAAACTAAAATAATAAACTAAATAAAACTTAAACTAAAATAAATTAAAATAAATAAAATAAGAAATAAAACTAATTAAAATCAAAATAATAAACTAAATAAATAATATATATACTAAATACTAAATACTAAACTTAATGGTTTGCTTAATTTAAAGATTAAAGAGCCATGACACTAAATCCTCCACAACCTACGTCCCTAAACCTAAACTAAATGACCATACCCTAAAGAAAGATAAAATAAAACCCTAAACCCTAAACTAACCTAAAACATAAAGCTACCACTAGGCCCTAAATCCTACTCTGCCCTAAACCCACCCTAGGCCCTTAACCTAAACATAGGCAAACTAAACCAGACTTAGAAAAAACTAGATAAAACCTAAACTAAAATAAATAAATCTAAAATAAATAAACAAAACTAAGTAAATATAAAACTAAACATGAACAAAAATAAAGAAATAAAATAAATTAAAATAAAAAAAATAAACTAAATAAACATAAACCTATTGGTTTATTTAATTAGAAAAAAAACCTTAAACCTTGAACCCTAGGTAACCCTAAACTGGGACAGCCTAGGCCACTGAGCCCACAAATCCTGAGCCACAAAAACCCTAAACCTTAAACCAACTATAAACCCTAAAGCATAAAACTAAAACCTAGCAGAGTAAACCCTGAGCCCAAACCCCAAACTAAAGCTGACTAAATATGAAAATAAACCTAAGAAACTAAACCATAAACCCTCAAAATCTAAAACCTAAACTACTAAATAAAACCTAAAAAAATAAATAAATAAATAAACCTAAACTAAAATAAAAAATAAAATAAAATAATATAAAATATATATTAAAACCTAAACATAGAAAGAAAAAATTAAAATTAAGATTAAACTAAAATAAAATAAATAAACTAAAATTAAAAATTAAAATAAAATAAAACTAAACCTTAATGAAAAATAAAATAAACCTAAACTAAACTAAAATAAAACTAAATAAAACATAAAATAAAATAAAAATAAAGCTAAATAGAAATAAAAATAAATCAAACTAAATAAATAAAAGAAATGAAATAAACCTAAACTTGGGTTATTTTTTAAAATAAAATAAATAAAGCCTAAATCTAAACCTTAAAAACCCTAAACCCTAAAACCTAAACAGCCCTAAACCCTGAGCCTACAACCCAAACTATACCCTAAACCTTAAACTGACCCTAGGCCAAAACAAAAACTCACGTTCTAATAAACCTAAAAAATAAATAAATAAATAAACATAAATAAAATAAAATAAAACAACACTAAACCTAATAGTAATATAAAACTAAACTATTAAAATAAATATAAACCATAACTAGCTAAGAAAATAAAATAAACCTAAAAGAACCTAAATAAAATAAACAAAATGTAAAATAAAATAAAATAAACCAAAATAAAATAAAATAAAACTAAATAAAAACCTAAACTAGATAAACAAAATAAAATAAACTGAACAAATTATATTAAATTAAACTAAAATAAATAAACTTAAACTAAACTAAAATAAATGAAACTTAAACCCTCAAAAATAAAATAAAATAATAAAATAAAAAAAAAACTAAATCTAAACTAAAAATTAAACCTAAAATAAAAAAAAAACTAGCCTAAAAAAAAAAAAGAAAACCTAACAAACCTAGAAATAAAAATGAAACTTAAACCTAAAATAAAATAAAAACTAATCTAATAAATAAACATAACCTAAACAAAATAAACTAAACTAAAAAAATTTAAACTAAAATAAATCTAAAATAAATAAACAAAAAATAAATGAAATAAAATAAACCTAAATATAAATAAAAATAACATGAACAAAATAAATAAAATTAAACTAAAGACTAAATAAACCTAAAACTATTTTTAATTGAGAAAACCAAACCAACCCCTACCTAAAACTACACTAAAACTGAGCTTCAGCTAAACCCTAGGCTCTAAAACTAAACCTTACCCTAAATAAAATACATTAATAAATCATAAATAAATAACCACACTGAGACCTCACACCCGACCTCTCCACCACCCTGGGCCTACCTAAACTGAGCTTAGGCCACCAACCTAGGCCTCTAAACCCTGGGCCTGGGCCCTAAACCCTGGGCCCTGGGCCTTAAACCTGATTGGCCAGGCCCAGGCCCACCAGGCCTAAATCCACCTAAACCTGGGGCAACAAATAAACATAAACTAACTAAATACCAGATAAATAAATTAAAAGGCCTAAACCTAAAAAAATAATGAAAATAAAATAAAACAAGAATAAACTAAAGATCTAAACCTAAATAAAATAAAATAAAATAAAATAAAACTTAAAATAAAATAAATAAAACCTAAACTAAACTAAAAATAAAATAAAATAAAAAAATCTTAAAAAATAAAACTAAACCTAAATAAAAATAAAAAATAAAATAATCTAAAATAAATAAAAAATAAACTAAATAAACCTAAACCCACTTATTTTCTTAATTTTTAAAAAAAACCCTAAACCTTGAATCGTAAACCTTAAATCCTAAGCCTTAAACCCTAAACCTAACCTAAAGTAACTAAATAAATTAAAAAAATAATCTTAAACCCTAAAACTTAATAAACCTAAACCTAATCTTAAACCCTAAGAATGGGCAGAAGCTTCATGACAAGAACATCCATGCAGTCAGATCAGTGATTGGAAGCGAGGAGGAGGTGGTTATCACAATGGTGGTGGGGGATTTAGAGGTGCTGGTTGATATGGAGGTGGTGGTCAGACCAGTGGTGGTTATGGAGGCAGGAGGAGTAATGGAGGTTACAGCCATGGTGGTGGCGGAGGGAGAGATTGGGGATATGATGGTGGATCCCGCTACTCGAGAAATCAGGGTGGTCCATTTGGGAATTGAAGAAACTGAAGAATTAAACCTAAATCCTAAAAATATAACCAAAATATAAATAAAAAATAAAATTAAAACCCAAAACTAAAAAAAATCTAAACCTAAAATAAAAAAAAAGTAAAAAAAATAAAATAAACCTAAACCTAAACTAAAATATGCTAAAATAAATAAATAAAACTTATACTAAAACCTAAAATAAACTAAAGCTAAACCCTCAACTAAATAAAATAAAATAAAATAAAAATAAACCTAAACCTAAGCCTAACTATAATAAATAAAATAAAATAAAATAAAAACATAAACTACAACGTTAACCTAAGCCAGAACTCAAAAAGAAAATAAAAAATAAAAATAAAAACTAAATTAAAATAAAATAAATAAAAACCTAAACTAAACTAGAAAATAAAAAACTTAATAAATTAGAAACTAAACCTAAGGTAAAAATGAAATAAATCTAAAATAAAATAAAATAAAAACAAAATAAAAACCTAAACCAAAAAAGTAAAACATAAAAATAAATAAAAAAGAAAACCAAAACCCTAAATTAAAAAAAAAATACCTAAACCTAAAATAGAAATAAAATAAACCTAAACTAAAATAAGTAAAACATAAAATAAACCTAAAAGAAACAAAACCTAAACCTAAACCTAAACTAAATAAAATAAAATAAACCTAAAACAAACTTAAACATAAACAAAACCTAAAATAAAAGCTAAAATATGACCTATCATAAATATAAAATAGACTTAAACTAAACCTAAAAAATAATAATAAAACTAAAAAAATAAACATAAACTTCTAGGCACAAAAAAATAAAATCGGGACACCTAAAATAAAATAATTAAACCTAAATTAAATATCTAGACTAAAATAAAATAAATATAAAAAAAATTAAAATTTAAAATATAATAAATAAAAAAATAAACTAAATAAACCTAAACCAGCAAGATTACTTAATTTAAAAAATTTTAAATAATAAAAATAATAAAAAAACCCACGGAGCCCTAAAATGACAAGGCTTACAACTAGGCCCTAGATCCTGAGCCACCCAAGACTACCCCTAGGTCACATAAGCTACTATGCCACTAGGCCAGGCCAGCAGTAGATAATAAATGACCTAAAGATAAGACCTAGGCCACTAGGCCTGGATACTACAAGCCACAGGCCCTGAGCCCTAGATAAGTGCTGGAAGCCAAGCTGAGCCCTGGAGTCATGGGCTAGGCTCCAGATACAGGCCCTAGGCCATGAGGAAGACCACAAGGCCTGATGAACAAGGCTAAGCCAAACTATAAACCTAAATGTAAATTAAAGCCAAGACCTAAATAAAATAAATAAAACATAAAGCTAAGCATGAGCTGAGCAGGCCCAGGCCTAGGCTACTGAGCCCAAAAGGCCTAGGCTAAAGAAAAGATAAAGAAAATAAAATTAATTAAACTAAAGACAAATAAAAAAACATAAACTAACTAAAAATGGAAGAGCTTAAAAATATAAAACCTAAATAAAATAACTAAGTATGAGATAAAAAAATAAACCTAAAATAAAATAAAATAAAACTAAACCTAAACCTAAAATAAACCTAAAATAAAACACAAAAATAAAAATCTAAAACTAAAATAACTAAATCAGATAAATAAAATAAAATAAACCTAGTTAAATTAAAATAAACTAAACTAAACCTTAACCTAAACCTAAACTTAAACTAAATAAAATGAAATAAACAAAAATAAACCTAAACCTAGGTAAAAAAATAAAACAAATGAACCTAAAATAAAAAACCCTAAACCTAAAAAAAATTAAAAAAAACCTAAACTAAATAAAAAATATAAACATGAACCTAAAAATAAAATAAAACTAAAACTAAAAATAAACAAAGTTAAACATACTAAATGAACTAAAATAAAAAATTTAAAATAAAATGTAAACTAAATTAAATAAACCTAAATTAAATTAATTAAATGAGATAAATAAACTAATTAAACTAGTATGGGTTTCCTAAATCTAAGAACCAAAATCCTAACCCCTGGGCCTAAATCCTACTAAACCCAGGCCAGAGCCATAAACTGACCTGAGCCTGGGCCCAGATCTGACCCTAGGCTCTAGGCTGACTCTGGCCCCAGAGGCCCTAGTAAAGGTTGAAGAATGCTCTGACCTGAGCCCTGGGCCACTGGGCCCTAAGACCCCTGGGCCACCCACTGGGCCACTAGACTTGCACCCTGAGGCTGCCAGGCCCTGAGAGCCATTGACCCCAAGGCCAAGCCCAGGCCGCCCTCCACTGGGCCCTGGGCCCTGGGCCCAGGCCTGAGGCAGGCAGGCCCTAGGCTGACACTGAGGCTTGGGCTCTGCCTGTAAAGCTAATACAGGCTAGTAAGACCAAGAAAAATGGAATCTGGACAAAATAAGATCAAAGATAAAATAAAATGCATAATTTAAAGCTAGGCTGAGGAAGAATAGACTAAGATGGGATAAATAAAACCTACTAAGATTAAAGCTTAAATTAAAATTAAACCTAAAATAAAATAAAATAAACCTAAGATTATATAAAACTAAAGAACAAAATAAATAAAAATAAAACCTAAACCCTAATCTAAAATACTATAAAATGATAAAATAAATAAATGATAAAATAAAATAAAATAAAAAATGAACCTAAACCAAAACTAAAACTTAAAAAATAAACCTAAAATAAAAAACTAAAACCTATTCTTAAGAAAATATATTAAAAACCTAAACCTAAACCTAAAAAAAAATGATAAAATGGAAACCTAAAAAAAATAAAACTAAAATAAAACTAAACTAAAGAAAAATAAGAAAAAAACCTAAACTAAAATAAATAAAATTGAATAAGAATAAAAATAAACCAAAATAAAATAAAAATAAAATAAACTAAAATAAATGAAAAATAAACTAAATAACTAAGTAAACACTGTCGGTTTACTTAATTTTAAAAAAATATATAAACCCTAAATCCTAAAGCCTAAACCCTAAACCTACAACCCTAAAAACCCTAAACCCTAAACACTAAACATTAATCCTAAACCCAAAACCCTAAAAGCATAAACCCAAAAATCCAAAACCTTAAACCCTAAACCCTAAACCTAAACCTATAGTAATTAAATAAATTAAAAATTAAACCTAAACCCTAAAACCAAATAAACCTAAACCTAAACCTAAACTCTAAGAATAGGTAGACCCTTGATGGCAGGAAAATCACCCTCAACCAGGCTCAGTCCAGATCTAGCGGTGGAGGCGAAGGAGATGTATCCATTATCATAGTGGTGGTGGGGGATCTGAATGTGTTGGTGGATATGGAGGTGGTTGTTAGAGTAGTTGAGGTTATGGAGGCTAGAGAAGCGATGAAGGTTACAGTCATTATGGTTATGGGGGCAGGAGATCGAGGATATGATCGTGGATCTCGCTATTCAAGTGGCTGAGGTAGCTATAATGGGATCTAGAGAAACTGAAGAATGGCCGATTCAATCTTCTGCTTATGGAACTTTATCTTTATTATAGAGACGGTTCTTGTTATCTAGGATTTTTTATTTTCTCTATGATTGTTCATTTTTTATCTATGTCTTCAGTTGTGTCTTAAAAAACTTGTTGTGTTACTTGTTTGATGAAATCAAAAAGAAGAAAAGTTGAATCTAAATTTGTTCTATGTTAAAAAAAAAATAAAAACCTAAAGCACTGAAACTAAAGACCAGTGTGTAATCAAACCCTGACCCA
This sequence comes from Cymbidium sinense, assembly GCA_021442155.1. NCBI lineage: Eukaryota > Viridiplantae > Streptophyta > Magnoliopsida > Asparagales > Orchidaceae > Cymbidium > Cymbidium sinense. The sequence continues at coordinate 275,963,088 of CM038215.1, read as the reverse complement.
TAAACATAGAGCCACAAAATCAGACCCTAAGGCCATGACATTAGGCCCTGGCGATGCGTGAGCCCTAGGCCCCCTAAACCCTAAACCCTAAACCCCAAACCCTAAACCCTAAACCACAATCCCTAAAAAGCTAAAAGCTTAAACCTAAACTAAACAAAATCTAAAAATAAAATAAATAGAAAAACCTAAACCAAAATATAATAAAAAATAAAATAAAATAATAACTTAAGCTAAAACCTAAACCTAAACCTAAACCTAATCCTAAATTTAAAAAGAAAATAAAATAAAAAATAAAAACTAAAATAAAATAAAATAAATAAAAACTTATACTAAACTAAAAAAATAAAATACCTAAATAAAATATAAACCAAGCCTAAAACAAAAAATAAAATAAATCTAAAATAAAATAAAATAAAAACTAAATTAAAACCTAAACCTAATAAAAAACTAAAAATAAAACCTAGAAATAAATAAAAATAAATTCTAAACCTTAAACTAAAAAAAAAACCTAAAACTAAAATAAAAACAAATTAAACCTAAATCTTAACTTAAATAAACTAAACTAAAATAAATAAAACCTAAACTTAAACCTAAAATAAACTAAACTTAAACCTAAACCTAAACTAAATTAAATAAAATAAACTAAAAATAAACCCAAAGCTAAAATAAAGAACAAAACCTAAAAATAAACCTAAATAAAAATCTAAAACCTAAACATGAAAATTATAATAAAAACATAAACCTAAGCCTAAAAATAAAAAATAAAACATAAACCAAAAAAAGGAAATAAAAATAAAACTAAACTAAAAAATAAACCTCAACCTAAACCTAAACCTAAAAAATAAACTAAAATAAAAATCCTAAACTAAAATAAATAAGCTAAACTAAATAATAATAAAAATAAACCTAAATAAAAATTAAAATAAGCTAAATTGAAATAAATAAAAAATTAACTAAATAAACATAAACCTAATAGTTTAATTAATTTAAAAAAATAAAAAAGGACAAAACCCCAAACCCTAAAACTAACCTAAAATCCTAAACCTTAAACCCTAAACCTACAACCACTAAACTAAAACAAAGCCCTAGCCCAAAATGCCCCTAAACCCCCTCAAACCCTACCCTAAAACCCTAAATCATAAACCCTAAACCCCAACATACCCCACCCTAAACCCCACCAATGATAAACCATAACTAATCCCTAAAAACCTAAAAACCTAAACCTAAACTAAATAAAACCTAAAAATAAAATAAATAAAGAAAACCAAAACCTAAATAAAAAATAAAATAAAATAAAACCCTAAATTAAAACCTAAACCTAAACCTAAAAGTAAAATTAAATAAAAAATAAAAACTAAATTAAAATAGAATAAATAAAAACCTAAAATTAACTTAAAAAATAAAATAAACTTAAATAAAATAAAACCTAAATGTAAAATAAAAATAAAATAGACCTAAAATAAAATAAAATAAAACCTAAATAAAAACCTAAACTTAAAAACTAAACCTAAAAATAAAACTTAAAAATAAATAAAAAATAACACCTAAACCTTAAACTAAAAAAAAAATTAAACCTAAAATAAACAAAATAAAATAAACCTAAACCTAAACTAGAATAAACTAAACTAAAATAAATAAAACATAAAACAAACTTAAAATAAACCAAAGAATAAAAAACCTTAATAAAATAAAAACTAAACGTAAATAAAAATAAAATAAACCTAAAATAAAATAAACTAAAAACTAAATAAAATCCTAAAGCTAAGAAATAAAACTTAAAAATAAAACCTATAACATAAATAAAAAATAAAACATAAACCCTAAACTAAAAAAAACCTAAACCATAAGCTTACCCTAAACCCTAAACCCTAGACCATAAACCCAAAATCCTAAAAACACAAAAGCTTAAAGCCTAAACACTAAACCCTAACCCCTAATCCTAAACCTGCCCAAAATACCAAACCCTAACCCACCTAAACCCTAAACCTAAAACCCCACTTAAAATCTAAAACCTAAATCAAAATTAAATAAAACCTAAAAAAAATTTATAGAAAAACCTAAACCTAAATAAAATAAAAAATAAAATCAAATCAATACCTAAACTAAAAGCTAAATGTAAACCTAAAAATTAAAAAATTTATTAATAAAAATATACTAAAATAAAATAAATAAAAACCTAAACTAAACTTAAAAATAAAATAAAATTAAGAAAAAACTAAATGTAAAATAAAAACCAAATAAACCAAAAATAAAAAAATAAAAGCCTAGAGCTAAAAAATAAACCTAGAAATAAAACCTCTAAAAAATAAAAATAAAAAATAAACCCTACATTAAAAAAACCTAAACTTAAAATAAAGATAAAATAAACCTAAACCTAAACTAAAATAAAACCTAAAATAAAATATATAAAAATAAAATAAATAAACTAAACTAAATAAAATTAAAAACTAAACCTAAGTAAGATATAAAATGAACTAATTAAACCAAAACCTACCTATTTACTTAATTTAGAAAAAAACCCTAAATGCTAAACCCTAAACCCTAAACACTAAATCTTAAACCCTAAACCCTAACCCTAAACCTCCCTACTATTAAACCCAACCCTGACTCTGACCCCCCACCTAAACTAACCCTCTTTACCACCCTTGCACTGAAGCTGATAACACCCTACCCTAACCTCCTTCCTATCCTCCACAAATCTAACCACACTCTACTCAAACCTCCCAGGCTCTATCTTGACACTAAATCCTAAACACTAATCCCAGATAACCCTGACCCACCCTAAAATCATCCTAGGCCTAACCTAAGCTAAAACCTGGGACTAAACCTAAACTTAACTTATAAAATAAAAAATAGAAATAAAATAAAATAAAATAAAACCAAAACTAAAAACTAAAACTAAAAATAACTTAAAATTAAAATAAACCTAAGAATAAAATATTTAAATAAAAAAAAAAACTAAATAAAAACCTAAACCTAAAAAATAAACCTAAAAATAAAACCTAAATATAAATAAAAAAATAAAACCTTAACCCTAAACTAAAAAAAAACCTAAACCTAAAATAAAAATAAAATAAAATAAAACTAAACCTAAACTAAAATAAACTGTACTAAAATAAATAAAACTTAAACCTAAACCTAAACTTAAACCTAAAATTTAAAAAAATAAAATAAACTAAATCTAATCTAAAAAATAAAACCAAAAAATAAACCTATAATAAAATCCTAAAACTTAAACCTAAAAATAAAATAAAATCCTAAACCTAAACCTAAAAATAAAAAATAAAGCCTAAACCTAAAAAATAAAATAAAAATAAAACTCAACTAAAAAATAAACCTAAACCTAAATCTAAAAAATAAACTAAAATAAAAAGTCTAAACTAAAATAAAAAACTAAACTAAATTTAAATAAAAAATAAACCTAGAAAAAATAAAAAATAAAGTAAATTAAAATGAATAAAAAATAAACTAAATATACTAAATAAACTTAAACCTACCGGTTTACTTGATTTTTTTAAAAAACCTTAAACCTTAAATTCAAACACTAAACCATAAATGCTAGATTGTAAACCTACAACCCTAAACCCTAAAAAACCCTAAACCCTAGACCCTAAAAGCATAAACCCTAAAATGCTAAAACCTAAACCCTAAACCCTAAACCCTAAAGCCTAACCCTAAACCCTAAACCTTAAACCCAAAACCCTAAACCTAAACCTAAAGTAACTAAATAAATTAAAAAATAAACCACTAAAACCTAATAAACCTAAGCCTAAACCTAAACCCTAAGAATGGGCAAAACCTTGACGGGAAGGACATCACTATCAACCATGCTCAGTCTAGATTATTGCATTGATGGTGGGGGATTATTACTTCGGTGGTGGGGATATGCAGGTGCTGGTGGATATGGAGGCGGTGGTTAGAGCATTGGTGGTTATGTAGGTGAGTGAAGCAATACAGGTTACAGTCAAGGTGGTAGAGGAGGGAGAGATCGGGGATATGATGGTGGAGCCCACTTCTTGAGAGGCCACGATGGTTTTGATGGGAACTAGAGAAATTGAAGAACAATCGATTTGATCTGCTACTTATGGAACTGTCTCTTTATAGTAGAAATGGTTCTAGTTTTCTAAGGCTTTTTATTTGCTCTATGCGTGCTCATTTTTTATTTATGTCACCATTGTGAGTCATTATAGGACCCAAGAGGAGGGGGACCGTGAATTGGGTGATATTACAAATTTTAAAAGTTAAATCATAAATTTTATGTTTTAGTAGAAAATAAATTTTTAATTTTATAATGAGAAGATACAATTCTTAATGCAGGAAAAATAAAAGTATAGTAAAGTAAAAAGAGACAATAGGCACCTTTTACATGGTTCAAACCCCAAAATCGACCTACGCCTAGCCTTGGCTAGAAAACTACTAAATGTAAAATAGCTTATAAATAGTACTCTCCTATAACAGGGCGAGTACAACCCCTAAAATAATATGTACTCACTTACAAAGGGACGAGTACAACCCTAATATAAATTTTATAGTATGAAAAGAAAAATACAAAATAAAGAATTTTGATAAAATATATCTCTCACAAATATACCAAGCTTTCCAATTCATAAAGTTATCTCAAAACTTATAAATGATCACTTTACAACTAACTAATTTGGCTAGACAGAATGCTAACTTAATTTTGATAAAAAAATAATAAATAAATATCTTAAAGTGATCTTACTAAGATGTTTATGTTATTATAATTTGTAGATTAAATAAAATGATTTCAAAATAAATTCATAATAGACTATTTGTACAATAAATTAAATTTCAGCAAGGAATAAATTTAAGTTTAAGAGAAACTATAACTAGTATGTATATAATAGTGTAAGAAAGATTAACTTTCTACTAAACTTCCTTTTTATTAATTATAAAACAATGAAAACAACAAGCTTTACTAAATTTCAGTAAGATAAAATTTTTAAAATAAAGGATATTAATTGAAATAAAATGATAAGTGACAAATAAAATAATTTAATTTTTTATAAATTTTGATTTTGTTAAAGAAACTTGATTTATAATAGATCTAGCATATACTCTAAAATTCCAGCAATAATTTATTTTATTTTAACCAAAATGAAGCTTTGAATTAATGAAATTAATCACAAAATACTTAAATAAAATTAGTATATGATAGATTTAAGTAAACAAGTAAACTTTTAATTTAAAAGAGAGATCTATCAAATATAAAAATAATTTCAGCACAATAAATTAATTTGAAATGCTTAAAATATACTTCTAAAATAGATCTAAGAATTAATGATCTTTCAAATAAGAATAATCAAGAAATATTTCAAGAAACTAAAAGAAATTTATAGGAAGATAAAAATTTCAACAAGTTGAAATAAATCCTACAAACTATCACAAGAGTTTTTCACAAAAAAATGATTGAAGAAACTTTGATGTGAAAAACATAGACTTTGATGTCCAAAGACTAATCCACCAAAAAGTATAAATTGGAAAGAATAAATAGATTATGAAAATAGTATGAACAACTAAACAAGGATTAAGATTCAGAAAATAAACTCAATTAATTTGAAAAAGCTTGCTTAGTTGAAGATGTTGAAACTTCCAAACCAAGGATTTGATCTTGCAATATTTAGAGAACACCTAGAAGGAAAATCTAGGAAATTTTCTCTTAGATTTGGTGGAGGGCTTTTGAATTTGAACGAGGGATGCTTTCATGAAGAGAATGAGGGCTATTTATAAGCAAGAAGGTCATTTTGAATTATTTCAAAAAATATATTATTCTAACAACATTTTATCATATAATAATTAATATTCAATAAAAATATAGTTTATATTAAAAAAATATTAAATTCAAATAGCCAAAATTCAGCTATTCACATGGGCAAGTAAAAAATAGTCAGATATGGCTCTTAATATATTCAAAGCATATAGCATGCATGCAGTATTAAAATTAGCTAATGTTTCAAAAGTAATAATAAATACAATTTTAATTAAACATGGGTCATGTAACCTAAAAAATTGAAGGAAAAAATCCAAGGAATCCATTGGAGATGAAATTTGATATAATTGCCTTGATTATAAAATGACTTTGCCTAAAATACAAATTTCCACATATGTTTGTTAATTTTGTAATAATACATTTAAATATTGTGATATAATTTATATATAATCATACATATGTTAGTTATCATATAACCTTAAAATCAAATTAAAAATTTAATTATATCAAGTATATAAACTAATTACACTTAATAGTCATAATTTATTATCATTTATTATTTTGACAATTCAAATGCTATGTATGAAACATATAATTCAATGTTAATTAGATAGAGATTTCTATAAATTAACCTCATTATCATTATTTTAAATAAATAAAATTAATATGTTAATTTGTGAGCAAATTGATTCATGCTAATGAACTCATATGAATTTCTAGGATAGTTATAAATGCATAAAACCAAAAATATTATCACGTTATACATTTTGATATATCTTTCATTCTTATATTTTTGCAATTTCCTCAAACATATTATGAGATTTATTGGATATGTAATTAGAAATTAATATATCTGAAACACATAAAACATACATTAGAACATCCAAGCATTCATTTGTTATCATCAAAATTGATCGTATTGAACATGAGGCTCATTAAGACAACAACCACTTGTGTCTTAGAAAACTTATTGTGTTACTTGGTTGAGAAAATCAAAAAGAAGAAATGTTGAATCTGAATTTTCTCTATTAAAAAAAACTTTAAACCCTAAATCGTAAACTAAAACCTAAACCCACATCCTAAAACCTAAACTCGATAATTTACAAGAGCCTTTTACTGTGCTGGCTAAACCTTTGTTGATCCTTTTGGATTGGACTTTTTGGTTTCTAGTGGTTGGTGGTTTCTTTTGTCCCCCATTTGTGTGGTTGTTTTGTCTTCTAATGATTAGCACTAGCTGCAGCTTATGTTTCCTTAAGTTGATGATTTCATTTGTAAGTTGTTTAGTCATTTGTGGTTCCTAACCCTAGTTTGGCTTGGTGACTGGTTGTTGTTGGGACTTTGGCTTGAGGGCTCCTATCTTGGTTTGGTTTGCTATTTGTCTATTAATTGGCATTGGTCTGGTGCTTGCTGATGGTTGGTTCTAATTTTCCCTGGTTTGGAGCTTGGATGGGTATTTAGTTAATCACCATTGTTGGTGTTCTAACTTTGTTCTAGCCTCTCTCTAGGTTATTGTGATTAGTATGTTGTGGTATTTTTCATGGTTTGTCTGCTAGCTAGTTGCTGCCTGATTGCTCTCTATTTAATGGTGTTGGATCTAGAACTCTATGGGCTGCTAGCCTTGGATGTTTGCTTGTATCAAGAATTCTAGCTATGATGGCTTTGATGTTACTCACCTCTTCTCTCTAGTTGGTAGCAATACATATGATTGTAACCCTTCCTTATGAAGTTTGGATGCTCATATGTATTGTTTCCCCTTGAGATGATCCTAACTGAGCTTGAGCCTTCTCTTTCTCAGCTCTCTCCTTTTCTTCTTTTTATCTTTATTCTTTTTTAACTATGAATTTTGCCTTTGTAGCATTTTGCAGATTTCTTTTACAGGTTGGAACTTTATAGAGGGAATGGTCATTGCTCAGTCAACCCAAGTGTTGTTGCTGTGGATCTTACTTATCTTGCTTTCTCAAAGGAATCATGCACTATTGTTGACTCATCCTTTTACTATTTCAGGACTTATTTTAGCCTTCTGTGTCTTTTTCTCTTATGCTTTTTAGGCGATATGTTTGCTCTTTTATTTTCTTTTTTTTTTCTAATATACTTAGATGGGGGTTTAGCTCGGTAGGTTTCTTTTAGATCTGAGAGCACTAAAATTTTAGAACTTTACCTCTTTTAAGAAAATTGTATCTTTTCCTTTTATGTTAATAAAATTCTAACTTTCCCCCCAAAAAAAACTCTAAACCCTAAGCCCTAAACCCTAAACCCTAAAACCTTAAAACCCTAAACCCTAAAACCTAAACCAAAACCCTAAACCTTAAACCCTAAACCCTAAACCTTAAACTCTAAACTATAAAACCCTAAACCTTAAACCCTAAACTAACCCTAAACTCTAAAGCCTAAACACTAAACACTAAACCATAAACCATAAACCCTAACCCTAAATCCTAAAACCTGAAAGCATAAAACCTAAAATCCTAAACCCAAAACCCTAAAACCTAAACCCTAAACCCTTAGTCCTAACCCGAAACCTTAAACCCAAAACCCCAATCCCTAAACCTAAACCTAAAGTAACTAAATAAATTAAAAAAATAAACCTAAACTCATAAACTTAAAAAACCAAAACCTTAAGAAGGGGAAGAACCCTCATAGTACGAACATCACCATCAGCCAGGCTTTGTCTAGGTATGGCGATGGAGGCAAAGGTGGAGGAGGTGATTATCGTAGTGGTGGTGGGGAATCTAAAGGTGTTGGTGGACATGGAGGTGGTGGTTGGAGTAAGGGTGGTTATGGAAGTGGGAGGAGGGACAGAGGTTACATCCGCGGTGGTGACGGAGGGAGAGATCGAGGATATGATGGTGTATCCCACTACTCGAGAGGCCATGGTGGTTCTGATGGGAACTGAAGAAACTAAAGATCGGCCGAACAGATCTATTGCTTATGGAACTGTGTCTTTATAGTAGAGATGGTTCTATTTATCTAGGGTTTTTAATTTGCTCTATGCATGCTCATTTTTCATCTATGTGATCGCTTGTGTCTTAAAAAACTTGGTGTGTTACTTGGTTGATGAAATCAAAAAGAAGAAATGTTGAATCTAAATTTGTTCTATGTTAAAAAAAACCAAAAACCCTAAACCCTAAACTAAAACCTGAACGCTAAACCATAAACTATAAATCCTAATCCCATAAACCCTAAACCCTAAACCCTAAACTCTAAAGCCTAAAGGCTAAACTTTAATCCCTAAACCCTAAAACTTACAACCCTAAGCCCTAAACCCTAAACCCTAAATCCCAAACCCTAAACCTTAAACCCTAAACCCTTAACCCTAAAAACCTAAAAACCTAAACATAAACTAAATAAGACCTAAAAATAAAATAAATAAATAAACCTAAACCTAAATAAAATTAAAAAAAGTAAAATAAAATAAAAACTTGAACCTAAACCTAAATATAAAACATAAAATCTAAACCTAAAAAATAAAGGAAAAATAAAACTCAACTAAAAAAATAAAGCAAATCCTAAATATAAACCTAAAAAATAAACTAAAATAAAAAAGCTAAACTAAAATAAATAAAACTAAAATAAATAAACTAAACTAAATATAAATAAAAAATAAACCTAAATAAAAGTATAATATAAAATAAACTGAAAAAAATAAAAAATAAATTAAATAAACCTAAACTTATCAGTTTACTTAATTTTTTTAAAAAAAACATAAACCCTAAATCCTAAACCTTGAACCCTAAACCCAAGAGCATAAACCTACAACCCTAAACCTCAAACCCTAAACCCTAAACCTTAAACCCTAAACCCTAAATGCTAAACCCTAACCTTTAGCGCTAAACCCTAAATCCCGAACCCTAAACCTAAACCTAATGTAACTAAGTAAATTAAAAAATAAACCTAACCCTAAAACCTAATAAACCTAAACCTGAACCGTAAGAATGGTATCAACTTCTCATGGAGGTCAGGATTATTTCTAGTTGGTACTACTGAGCTTTCGTTGCCCTCTGGTTTTGGTGGCTCTCCCCTTTTATTGGTTTCCTACTATGTTGGTTTTAGGATGGCCTGGTGATTGGCAGGCTTCAGATCTTGCTTTCGATTTTGGCTATCTGGCATCGTGATTGTTGGTTGAGCCTGGCCATTGGCTTTATTCCTTCCTAGGCTGACTTACTTTATCTTGAGGCACGCCATCTAGTTTTGTTCCCCTTTTACGGTAGTTTTTTAAAGTTTTTTATGGTGTTTGCCTATTAATTTTGGATGGCCCATTGTCATTTCTTTCGACTCTGAGGATGAACCTGTATGTGGTTTTGGCTGTTCTTGGCTCTGTTGCTATTTCTACTGATTCCTACTACTATCGATGGCTGGGTGGCCTTGATGGCTGGCTGCAACTATGTTTTTTGTTGGTGGATCTACAAATTTTTTGGTTCTTTACCTTTGTTCTTTGTTTGTTTTGGGTGACTTTGATGGTGGCTATTTCTTGGTTATTGTCCTATTTGGTTGGTTGCTTTCCTTTGGTTTGGCTGGTTAGTTTCCTATTTAATTTTGATGATAGTTACTAGAACTTGGCTAACTCTTGGCTATTTTTTTTAATTGAGGTAAGTTGGCTATGATGACTGGGATATTTTCCCTATTATTCTTTTGGCTGGTAGAACCATATGTGATTGTAACCCTTCTTCTAAAGTTTGGATTCTCACATATCATGTTTCCCCTTGAGATGAATGTGACTGAGCCTGGGCCTTATCTAAGAATTTTATCATTTTGTTCCTTTTGTGTACTTAGCTTGTCCTTATTTCTAGATTCTTTTCTCTATCTTAAGTTCTTTGTAGGATTGTGGCAGGTTTTGGGGCTGTAGGTGGTTTGTGCATCTCACAAAAGATTTTGGGATATAGGTGGCTTTGGCCACCCTTCTTGGAATTTTGAGCTATTTCTTTCTTAGTTTTTGTCTTTTCATTCTTTTTCTTTCGTTCTCTTATAATAGGTAGGGGATTTACCTCTTTAGGCTAATTATAGCTCTCTGAGCAGTAATTTAGAGATTTATACTCTTTAAGGACCTTTTATCCATATTTCTTTTTGGCAATAAAATTCTCCCACTTTTGAATTTTTTTTTAAAAAAAAAACCCCTAAGAAAGGGCAGAACCTTGACGATAGAAACATCACTGCCAACCAAGCTTCGTCTAGATCTGGAGATGGAAATGAAGGCGGAGGCGGTGATTATTGCAATGGTTATGGGGGATCTAGAGGTGGTGGTCAAAGCAATGGTGGTTATGGAGGTGGAAGGAGCGACGGAGGATACAGCCGTGGTGGTGGCGGAGGGAGAGATCGCTGATATGATGGTGGACCCCGCTACTCGAGTGTCTGGGGTGGTTTTGATGGGAACTGGTGAAATTGAAAAATGGTCGATTTGATCTGCTGCTTATGAAACTGTCTTTATAGTAGATGCAGTTTTAGTTATCTAGGGTTTTTGATTTGCTCGATGCGTGCTCATTTTCTATCTATGTCATTGCTTGTGTCTAAGAAAACTTGGTGTGTTACTTGGTTGATGAATTCGAAAAGAAGAAATGTTGAATCTGAATTTATTCTCAATTAAAAAAAAATAAAAAACCCTAAACCCTAAACTAAAACATAAACCCTAAACCTACAACTTAAACCCTAAACCCTAAACCCTAAACCCTCAAAACCCTAAACCCTAAACCCTAAACACTAAACCCCAAACCCCAAACCCTAAACCCTAAAATGCTAAACCCTAAACCATAAACCCGAAACCCTAAACCCTAATCCTAAAAACCTTCTAACCTCAACCTAAACAAAATAAAACCTCAAAATAAAATAAATAAAAAACCTAAACCAAAATAAAATAAAATAAAAACATAAACTAAAACCTAATCTTAAACCTAAACCTAAACCTAAACCTAAACATAAAATAAAATAAAAAATAAAAACTAAACTAAACTAAAATAATTAAAAACCTAAACTAAACAAAAAAAATAAAAAACCTAAATAAAATAAAAATTAATCCTAAAATAAAAATAAAATGATCTAAAAATAAAATAAAATAAAAATTAAATATAAACCTAAACCTACAAAATAAACCTAAAAATAAAACTTAAAAATAAATGAAAACTAAAACCTAAATCCTAAACTTAATAAAAAAACCTAAACCTAAAAATAAAAAAATAAATAAAAAGAAAACTAAACTAAAAAATAAACCTAAACCTAAACCTAAACCTAAAAAATAAACTAAAATAAAAAACCTAAACTAAAATAAATAAACTAAACTAAATAAACATAAAAATAAAAATAAACCTAAGTAAAAAGAAAAAATAAAATAAATTAAAATAAATAAAAAATAAACTAAGTAAACCTAAACTTACCAATTTACTTAATTTTAAAATAATAATAATAAAAATAAAAAAAACAATAACCCTAAACCCTAAATGCTAAACTCTAAACATATAACCCTAAACAACTTTGTTTTCTAAAAACCTAAACCTAAACCCTACCCTAAACCTTAAACTAAACTAGAACTTAAAACCTAAACCCTAAACCCTAAACCCTGACCCACACTAAACCCTAAATCCAACCCACCTAAACCCTAAACCCCAACCTACCTAAACAAAATAAAATAAAATAAAATAAACCTAAACTAAACCTAAACCTAAACCTAAAAATAAAATAAAATAGAAAATAAAAACTAAACTAAAATAAAATAAAATAAAACCTAAACTAAGAAAAAATAAAATATAATAAAATAAACCTAAAAATATAAAACTTATATAAAAAAAAACTAAACCTAAAATAAGAATAAAATAAACCTATGATAAAATAATAGAAAAACTAAATAAAAACATAAACCTAAAAAAGAAACCTAAAAATAAAAAGTAAAAATAAATAAATAATAACACCTAAACCTTAAACTATAAAAAAAAACTTAAACAGAAAATAAAAATAAAATAAAAAAAATAAAATAAACGTAAACCTAAACTAAAATATTCTAAATGAAAATAAATAAAACCTAAACCTAAACCTAAACCTAAACTAAATAAAATAAAATAAACTAAACATAAACATAAGCTTAAACTAAGAAATAAAACCTAAAAAAACCCTAAAATAATAACCTAAAATCTAAACCATGAAAAATAAAAAAATAAAACCTAAACATTAAATAAAATAAAAAAAAAAAAACTAGAACCTAAACCTAAACCTAAAAAAATAAACTAAAATAAAAAAACCTAAACTAAAATAAATAAATGTAATATAAATATACTAAACTAAATAGAAAGCCTAAAATAAAATAAAAAAAAAAAACACAAACTGAGCCTAAAATTAAAATAAAACCTAAAGCTAAGATAAATAAATGATAATAAAATACTATAAATGAAATAAAATAATCCTAAATAAAATAAAAAAGATAAACTAAAGATAAATAAAATAAACTAAAATGAGCATAAACATCTTGGTTTGCTAGGTTTTAAATAAAGGAATACTGAAACTGGCTGAGCAGGCCTAAGACTGAGCCACTGATTCTGAGCCACTGGGCCAGGCCACTGAGCTCTGATCACTGAGCCCTAGGCTGCGTTGGTTGGGCCTGAGCCACTGGGCCACAGGCTGCCTGGGCCCCAGGCTCAGGCCCTGAGCCATGAGCCAAGACCAGAGCTCTGGGCCTTGGGCCACTGAGCCCAAAGCCATGACCACTGGGCCATGGGCCCTAGATCTTAGATGACCTGGGCCCAAGGCCACAAGATCCTCAGGCTAGACTGGGCTTGAGACAGGCCATGCAGCCCCTAGGCCCGAACTAGGCCTGATCTGAAGCACCTGAAACAGCACAGACCACTGGTGAGCCACAGGCCCAAAGCCCAGACTGGACCCTAGGCCACTAAGGCCACAAACCCTAGCCACTAAGGCAGCCTAGGCCACTGAGCCTACCCAAGCCACAAATCACATGCATGAAACTTAAAGGCCACAACCTGAGCCCTACCCCAACCCTTTACCCTAGCCCACCTAAACCTGACATTAAACCCTGAGCCTTCCCAAACCACTAAACCTAAAGTAAGTAAATAAATTAAAAGTACTAACACTAAAACCTAATAAACTAAACTACCTAAACCATGGGAATGGGAATCTTGGGGTGAACATCACCAAGAGTCTAATTTAGATCACGGCGGGTTGAGGTTAAGGCATGGGTGGCGGTTATCATAGTGGTGGTGGGGGATGTGGAGGTGCTAGTGGATATGGAGGTGGTGGTGAGAGTGGTTGGAGGCAGAAGGTGAGATTCCATTGGTGGTGGCGGAGGGAGAGATCGAGGATATGATGGTGGAACCATAAATCAAGAGGCGGTGGGCATGGCAAAACGAGGCCAGTCTGTGCTTATCGAACTATAATATAATGGAGACGGTTCTTGTTATCTAGGGTTTTTGATTTCCTCTGTGCCTGCTCATTTTTTATCTATTTGTCGCTTGTGTCATAGAAAAGTTGGTGTGTTACTTAATTAATGAAATAAAAAAAATTGTTGAATCTAATTTGTTTTCTTTTTTTTTTCTTAAAAAAAACCAAAAATCCTAAACCCTAATATAAAACCTGAACCCAAAGACTAAAACCTAAACCCTAATCCCTAAACCCTAAACCCTTAAAACCCTAAACCATAAACCTAAAATGCTAACCCTTAAACCATAAAATCCTAAACCCTAAACCTTAAACCCTAAATTACTAAAAACCTAAACCAAAATAAAATAAAAACTATAAATAAAATAAACAAAAAAAAAAACCAAAATAAAAATAAAATATATCAAATAAACTAAAAACCTAAATTAAAACCTATATCTAAACCTAAAAATAAAATAAATAAAAAATAAAAACATAACTAAAATAAAATAAACAAAAACCTAAACTAAACAAAAAAAATAAAAAACCTAAATAAAATAAATACTATACATAAAATAAAAATAAAATAAACCTAAAATAAAACAAAATATAATAAAAACTAAATAAACACCTAAACTTGAAAAATAAACCTATAAATAAAACTTAAAAGTTAATAAAATATAAAACCTAGACCCTAAACTAAAAAATATCATAATCCTAAAATAAAAATAAAATAAACCTGAACCTGAACTAAATTAAACTAAATTAAAGCAAATAAAACCTAAGCATAAAATAAACTAAATATAAACCTAAACCTAAACTAAATTAAACTAAACTAAAAAAAATAAAACCTAAACATTAAATATACTAAACATAAACCTAAACCTACATTAAATAAAATAAAATAAACAAAAAATAAACCTAAACTTAAAGTAAAAAAATAAAAACTAAAAGTAAACCTTAAATAAAAACCAAACATCTCAACTTAAAAAAATAAAATAAAAACCTAAACTTAAACTAAAAAATAAAAAATAAATCATAAACCTAAAAAATAAAATAAAAATAAAAATAAATTATAAAATAAACTTAAACCTAAACCTAAACCTAAATAATAAACTAAATAAAAAATCTAAACTAAAATATATAGACCTAAAATAAATAAACTAAACTAAATAAAAATAAAATTGAACCTAAATATAAATAAAAAATAAAATAAACTAAAATAAACTTAATAAAGCAAAGAAACCTAAACCTATCGATTTACTTAATTTAAAAAAACATAAATAAATAAATTAATAAATAAAACTCTAAACCCTAAACCCTAAATTCTGAACCCTAAACCCTAAACCTCAAACCCTAAACCCTAAACCCGAAACCCAAACCCTAAACCATAAACCCTAAACCCTAAACCCTAAACCCTAAAACCACAATCCCAAAACCCTAAACCCTAAACTAACCCTAAACCCTAAGCTAACCCTAAACACTAAACCCTAAAAAAACCTAAACACTAAAGCCTAGATGCAAAACCTTAAACCCTAAACCCTAAACCCTAAAAACCCTAAACCCTAATGCCTAAACACTAAACCCTAAATCCTAGACCCTAAGCCCTAAACCCTAACCCTAAACCCTAAACCCTAAAACCCTAAACCCTACACCCAAAACCATAAACCCTAAGCCCTAAACACTAACACTAAACCTTAAACCCTAAACCCTAAACCTAAACCTAAAGAAACTAAATAAATATAAAAATAAATCTAAACCCTAAAACCTAATAAACCTAAACCTAAACTCTAATAATGGGAAGAACCTTGACTGCAAGAACATCAGCATCAACTAGGCTCAATCTAGATCTCGCGGTGGAGCCGAAGGTGAAGGCGGTGGTTTTCATAGTGGTGGTGGGAGATTTGGAGGTGCTAGTGGATATGAAGGTGGTTGTAGGAGTAATGGTGGTTTTGGAGGCAAGAGGAGAGATATAGGTTATAGCCATGCTAGTCACGGACGGATTGATCAAGGATATGATGGTGGATCCCGTGCTCGAGAGGTGGTGGTGGTTTTCATGGGAACTGAGAAATAAGATCTCCGATCTCCGCTTATGGAATTTGTCTTTACAGTAGAGATAGTTATAGTTATCTATGGGTTTTTGATTTGCTCTATGCGTACTCATTTTTGATCTATACCAACTTGTGTCTCAGAAAACTTGGTGCTCTACTTGGCTGGTTAAATCGAAAAGAAGAAATGTTGAATATGAATTTGTTCTCTATTAAAAGAAATAACCTTAAACCCTAAACTGTAAACTAAAACCTAAACCCTAAACCTAAAACCTAAGCACTAAACCCTAAACTTGAAAACCATAAACCATAAACACTAAACCCTAAACCGTAAACCCTAAAGCCTAAAGCCTAAAATTCTAAACCATAAACCATAAACCATAAACCATAAACCATAAATTATAAACCATAAGCATAAACCATAAACCATAAACCATAAACCATAAACTTTCCCAAAAAAAAAATCTAAACCATAAACCTAAACCCTAAACCCTAAACCTTAAAACCTTAAACCCTCCTAAAACCTAAAACTCTAAACCCGAAACCCTAAACCCTAAACTCGAATCCCTAAAAATCCTAAACTATAAATTTTAAACCTTAAACACTAAAACGTAAATCTTAAACCATAATTCCTAAACCACAAACCCTAAACCTGCAACCCTAAACCTAAACCCTAAACCCTAAAGCGCTAAACCCTAAACCCTAAACCCTAAACCTAAACCTAAACTAAAATCCTAAACCTAAACCTAAACAAAACCCTAAACTTAAACCCTAAACCTTAACCTAAACCCTAAACTATAAACCCTAAACCTAAACCTAAACCTAAACCCTAAACCTAAACCTAAGCCTAAACTAAACCCTAAAGCTAAAATAAAAATATAAAACCTAAACCTAAAAAAATAAAATAAAAACCTAATCTAAACTTAAAAATAAAAAATAAAACATAAACCTAAATAATAAAATAAAAATCAAACTGAACTAAAAAATAAACATAAACTTAAACTTAAACCTTAAAAATAAAAAAATAATAATAAACCTGAACTAAATTAAATAAACCTAAATTAAATAAACAAAACTAGATAAAAATAAAAATGAACCTAAATATAAATAAATAAATTAAAATAAACTAAAATAAATAAAATAAACAAAATAAACATAAACCTACTCATTTACTTAATTTAGATAAAAATTTAACAAAATTAATAAAAAAACCTTAAACCCTAAACCCTAAACCCTAAACCCTAAAAACCCTAAACCCTAAACCCTAAACCTTAAACCCTAAACCATAAACCCTAAACAACCCCAAGCCCTAAAACCCTAAACCCTAAACCCTAAACTCTAAACCTTGAATAGAAACTCTAAACCCTAAACACTAAACATTAAACCCTAAACCCTAAACCCTAAAACAATAAACCCTAAAACCTAAACTAACCCTAAATCATAAGTTATCCCTAAACCCCAAACCCTAAACCTTGAAAACCCTATACCCTAAATCCTAAACACTAAACCCTAAACACTAAAGCCTAAAGCCTAAACCCTCACCGTAAACCCTAAACCCTAAACCCTAACCCTATTGGAGGTGCTGGTGGATATGGACGTGGTGGCTTCGGAGGTGGGAGGAGCGATGGAGGTTACAACTGTGGTGGTTGTGGAGGGATATATTGGGGATATGATGGAGGATCCTGCTACTTGAGAGGCAAGGGTGGTTCTGATGGGAACTAGAGTCACTAAAGAATGGTTGATCCAATCTATCGCTTAAGGAATTGTGTCTTTCCAGTATAGACGGTTCTAGTTATCCGAGGTTTTTGATTTGCTCTATGCGTGCTCATTTTTTATCTATGCCATCATCTTAGAACTTGATATGATTGATGAAATCGAAAAGAAGAAATGTTGAATATGAATTTGTTCTCTTTTAAAAAAAACCTTAAACCTTAAACCCTAAACCCCAAATTGAAACCTAAACCATAAACCTTAAACCCTAGAAATCCTAAAAACCTTAAAACCCTAAACCCAAAACCCTAATCTCTAAACCCAAAACCATAAACTAACCTAAACACTAAACCCTAAACTAACTTAAACCCTAAACCCTATACCCAAAACTTAAAACCCCTAAACCATAAAACCTTAAACCGTAAACCCAAAACTCTAAACTAAACCCTAAACCCTAAAAACCCTAAACCCTAAACCCTAAACCCTAAACCCTACAACCTTAATCCCTAAACCCCAAACCCTAAACCTAAAACCTAAACCCTAAACCCTATACCCTAAACCCTAAAACCTTAAATCGTAAACCCTAAACCCTAAACCTTCAAACCATAAAACCTAAACCCTAAACCCTAAATCTTACAACCCTAAATCCTAAACATGAAAACCTAAACCCTAAACTCTAAACTATAAACCTACAACCCTAAACCCTCAACACCGAACTTGCAACCCTAAAATCTAAACCCTAAATCCTAAAAAACCATAAACCTTAAACCGTAAACACTAAACCCTAAACCAAAAACCTAACCCCTAAAGCCTAAAGCATAAACCCTAAATCATAAACCTTAAACTAACCCTCAACACTAAACCCTAATCCTAAATCCTAAACTCTAAAGCCTAAACTAACCTAAACTTTAAACCCTAAACCTTAAATTAGCCCTATACCATAAACACTAAACCTAAAGTTTAAAACTAAATATGAAATTTAAACCTAAACCTACAATCAAACCCTAAACCCTAAACTAAACTATACAACTATAAACCCTAAACTAAACACTAAAATAAACTAAACTTTAAACCTAAACCCTAAACCTAAACTTAAACCCTAAACTATAAACAACCTAAACCCTAAATCTAAAACCCTATAAAATCAAACCCTAAGCCTAAATCTAAATTCTAAACACTAAATCTACCTTAAACCCTAAACTAAAACCCTAAGCTAACCTAAACCCTAATGAAATAATAAACCTAAAACCTAAACCTAAACCTAAACCAACCTAAACCTAAACACTAAAACCTTAAACCCTAAAACCTTAAACCCTAAAACCCTAAACCTAAAACATTAAACCCTAAACCCTAAACCCTAATCCCTATACCTTCAACCTTAAACTTAAACTTAAAGTAATAAAAAAATAAAGCTAAACTTTAAAAGCTAATAAACCAAAACCTAAACCTAAACATTAAGAATGGGAAGAACCTTGATGGCATGAACATCACTGTCAACCAGGTCAATCTAGATCTGGTCATGGAGGCTAAGGCAGAGGCAATGGTTATCACAGTGGTGGTGGGAATCTGGAGTTTCTAGTGGATATGGAGGTGGCGGTTATGGAGGCAGGTCGAGCAATGGAGGTTATAGTGGTCGTGGCTGTAGGAGAGATCAGGGATATGATGGCGGATCCCACGCTAGATAAGGGTGAAAACTAGAGAATCTAAAGAATGGACGATCCGATCCACTACTTATGGAACTATTTCTTTATAGTGGGGACGGTTCTAGTTATCTAGGGTTTTCCATTTGCTCTATGCTTGCTCATTTTTTATCTATATTGTCGCTTTTCTTTTACAAAACTTAGTGTGCTACTTTCTTGATGAAATCAAAAAGAAGAAATGTTGAATCTGAATTTGTTCTCTGTTAAAAAATATATCATAAACCTTAAACCATAAACTAAAACATAAACCCTAAATCTAAAACCTAAACCTTAAACCCTAAACACTAAATTCTAAACCCTAAACTCTAAAACCCCTAAACCTTAAACCCTACAACAACAATAACAACAAAAACAACAACAACAAGCCTTAATCCCACTAGGTGGGGTCGGCTACAAGAATCCTTCGTCTTCATTGTGTCTTATTATGTGTCAAATTCTCATTTAAATCAAGTATACTATGATCATTTTTTATACATCTTAACCAAGTCTTTTTAGGTCTACCTCTTCCTTTCTTAACATAAGGCAAATCTAATGCATCTACTCTAATCGGTCATGGACGACCGACGCTTTATAAACCATCTAAGACTCTCTAATCTTATCTACCACTGAGCTACTCCAACTTTTCCTAAATATACTCATTTTGCATTCTATCTCTAAGAGTAAAGCTCCATCCACCTAAGCATTCTCGGTACTTAACTTAGTCTTATGCTTCTCTTTTCCAACATTACACCATAAGTCATTGCGGTCTTACCACCATCTTATAAAATTTTCCCTTAAGTTTAAGTGGAGTTTATCAAATAATAGGCCAGATGCATTCCTCCACTTCAACCATCCAACTTGAATTCTACTAATAACATCTCCCTCTATTTCACCATCATTTTGAACAATAGAGCCTAAATATCTGAAACGCTCACTCTTATTAATGGCTTGTTCTCCTAATGTCACAATACTATCACTAGAACTTCTACAACTAAAATTACACTCCATACATTTAGTTTTAGATCTAGTTAAATGAAAAGCTTTAGACTCTAGAGTTGACCTCCATAATTCAAGTTTTTGTTGGACTCCTGTCTAGTCTTATCAACAAGAAGAATGTCATCAGCAAAAAGCATACACCAAGGTACATCTTCTTATAAATGCTTAGTAAGAACATCCATAACTAAAGTAAAAAGATAAAGGCTTAAAGTTGATCCTTGATGTAATCCAACGGAAATAGGAAAATATTTTGTCAATCCTCCTAGTGTTTGGACACAAGTAACAACTCTAGTATACATATCCTTAATGACTTGAATATAACCAATATTAACTCCTTTCAGTTCTAGATCCCTCCAAAGAACATCCCTTGAAACTTTATCATAAGCTTTCTCTAAATCAATAAATATCATATGTAGATCCACCTTACTTTCTCTATGCTTTCTACATCAAACCTTAAACCTTAAACCCTATCCTAAAAAAAACCCTAAACCCGAAACCCTAAACCCTAAAATCCTAAATCTTAAACCATAAACCCTAAATCCTAAAACCTATAACCCTAAACCCTAAACCATTAACCCCAAACCCTAAACTCGAAACCCTAAACACTAAACCTAAATAAAATAAAGTAAATTAAAATAAAATGATAACCTTAACTAAAACCTAAACCTAAACCTAAATATAAAATAACATAAACTAATAAAAATAAACTAAAATAAAATAAATAAAAACTTAAAATAAACTAAAAAAATAAAATAAACCTAAGAATAAAAAACATAAATAAAATAAAAACTAAAAATAAAATGAAAATAAAATAAACCTAAAATAAAATAAAATAAAAACTAAATAAAAAACTAAACTTAAAAAATAAATGTTAATCTAAAACCTAAAAATAAATAAAAAATAAAACCTAAACCCTAAAATAAAAAAGACTTAAACCTAAAATAAAAATAAAATAAACCTAAACTTTAACATAAATAAATAAAACATAAACCTAAACCTAAAATAAACTAAACCTAAACCTAAACCTAAACTAAATAAAATAAATTAAACTAAAAATAAACAAAACCTAAATTTAAATCTAAACTAAAGAATAAAACCTAAAATAAAAAACTAAAACCTAAACCAAAAAATAAAAGAAAAACTGAAACCCTAAACCCTAAACCCTAAATCCTAAACCTTAAAAACCCTGAACCCTAAATCCTAAAACATACAACCCTAAACCCAAAACCCTAAACCCAAATCCCTAAACCATAAACAATAAACCCTCAATTAACCATAAACTCTAAAAGCTTGAAAACCTAAACCTAAACTAAATAAAACCTAAAAATAAAATAAACCCTAAACCCTAAACCTAAATAAAGTATAAAAATAAAATAAAATAAAAACTTAAACTAAAACTTAAAACTAAACAAAAAAATAAAATAAGATAAACTATTAAAAATAAAATCAAATAAAATAAATAAAAACCTAAAATATACTAAAAAATAAAATAAACCAAAGAATAAAAAACTCTAATAAAATAAAACTAAACATATAATAAAAAAAAAACCTAAAATAAAATAAAATAAAAACTAAATATAAAACTAAATATAAAAAATAAACCTTAAAATAAAACCTAAAATCAAATAAAAAATAAAACCTAAACCCTAAACAAAAAATAAGCATAAACCTAAAATAAAAATAAAATAAACCTAAACCAAAATTAAAATAAACTAAACTAAAATAAATAAAACCTAAATCTAAAATAAACGAAACATAAACCTAAACCTAAATTCAATAAAATAAAATAAACTAAAAATAAACCTAAACCTAAAGTAAAAAATAAAAACTAGAAATAAACTTAAAATAAAAACCAAAAACCTTAACATAAAAAAATAAATTAAAAACCTAAACCTAAACCTAAAAATAAAAATAAATCCTAAACCAAAAAAATAAAATAAAAATATAATTGAACTATGAAATAAACCTAAACCTAGACCTAAAAAAATAAACTGAGTAAAAAATCTAAACTAAAATAAAAAGACCTAAAATAAATAACTATACTAAATAAAAATAAAATTTAACCTAAATATAAATAAAAAATAAACTAAACTAAAATAAAGAAAAAATGAGCTTTATAAACTAAAGAAACCTAAACCTACTAGTTCACTTAATTTAAAAAAATTTATAAATAAATAAATAAAAATCCTAAACTTAAAACCCTAAATTCTAAACCATAAACCCTAAAACCCAAACCCTAAACCCTAAACCCTAAAAAAACCAATCTAAACCCTAAACCCTAAATAAACCCTAAACCCTAAGCAAACTCTAAACCCTAAACCCTAAACCTTAAACACCCTAACCAATAAAGCCTAAACACTAAACCCTAAACCTTAAACCCTAAACCCTAATCCTTAAATCCTAACACTAAACCTTAAACCCTAAAACCCTAAACCCTAAACCCTAAACCCAAAGCCCTAAACCCTAACACTAAACCTTAAATCCTAAACCCTAAACATAAACCTAAAGATACTAAATTAATATAAAAATAAACCTAAACCCTAAAACCTAATAAACCTAAACCTAAACCCTAATAATGGGAAGAACCTATAGAACATTAGCATCAAACTCAATCTAGATCTAATGGAGGAGAAGGCGAGGTGGCGAACAATGGTGGGGGGATCTGGAGGTGCTGGAGGTCATGGAAGGATTATGGAAAAAAACACTGGTCATGGAGGGATTGATCAGGGATATGATGGCAGATCCTGCTACTCGAGAGGTTGTGGTGGTTCTGATGGAAACTAAAGAAATTGATGATCGGCTGCTCCGATCTGTTGCTTATGGAACTGTGTCTTTATAATAGAGATAGTTATAGTTACCTATGAATGCCCTTCTTTTATTTATATCATCGCTTCTATTTAAGAAATCTTGATGAGCTACTTGGTTGGTTAAATCGAAAAGAAGAAATGTTGAATATGAGTTTGTTCTCTATTTAAAAAATAACCTTAAACCCTAAACCCTAAACTAAAATGAAAAACCCTAAACCTAAAACCTAAACCCTAAACTCTAAACCCGACAAACCATAAACCCTAAACTCTAAATCCTAAACCCAAGACCCTAAACCCTAAAACCATAAACCATAAACCTTAAACCCTAAACCATAAACCCAAGCTTAGAGACACAACCCTAAACCCTCCCCTTCAACCGGCTCCTTCTCTGGCAATCTTGATGACTTTGCATTCCCCTCGGTGGATTGGCCGTTCTCGGGTATTTGGCCACTTCTCTGCGCGCTTCTCTCACTGAAGCATGTTGCTCCTCCAGATGTGTGACGTCCTTGGATTAGAGCAATGGCGAGGCTCGGTCTGAATCCGCTGCCGCCTCTCGACGACCCATGACTTTGCTCGACTCTGCTGGTTTTCGGATTCGATTGCACTGTTAAATCGTTGTTAAATCATTCAAAGATGCTTTATCGGTAAGATCCCTAGCTCGAATGCTTAAATCTCATTTTGACTTCTTATCATGGATTGCATGTGTTGAGATGTTGAGAAACTTGCTAAGCCCTTCGAGTTTGCTTTGGTGGGTAAATTCTCCTTTTGACGCCCAACTCTTGTTAACATTCGCACCTTCTTTCATAGTTTAAAATTAACGGGTTCTTTCTCTATCGGGCTGATCGATCCCCGTCACATTCTTATTCAACTTTCCAATGATTTAGATTACTTACGGGTTTTCTCTCGTCATTCTTATTTTGTGCATAATTGTCAAATGCGGTTACTGAAATGGTCGCCCCTATTTGATGTCAAAGAAGAATCTCCCATTGTCCCTCTTTGGCTTGCTTTTCCTAACTTGCAAATACATTATGTCACTCATCAAGTTTTGTTTATTGTTGGCAGCCTTTTTGGTAGACCTCTCCAAATAGATCAAGCAATGGCCAATAGATCTAGGCCATCTGTCGCTCGTATTCTCGTTGAGATAGACATCACAAAGAAATATCCCAAAGAGGTTTGATTGGCAAAAATTTGGATATAGTCAAAAAGTCAAATTCAAAAATTTTCCTATTTTCTGCACTCACTGCAAGATTCACGGACACGATCACTCAGATTGCTTTGTGCTTCATCCTAATCTCAGGAAAAAATTACCACAAAATATGACTACCATTAATGGAACTGGGAAAACCAATACTCTAGCATATGTGCCTAAAGATACTCAAAAAGAACCTCTGCTACCTACACCTCCTACTGATCTATCTAGTGGCAAACAATCTGACCTTTGTACTAAAACAACCAATGAGGGGTGTGATGTTACCAATGGCAATTTACCTAACTTCACCCCTACTTGTAATAATCGGTTTCCCATGATAGCTCTTTGCTTCATTTAAATCCGAAAATCTGAATGGTAGCCTCATATTGGACACCCAATTAAACAATTTGAATGGGAATCATATAATGGACCAAATCAATAATGACTCTATGGTTTCAGAACATATTGAGAAAGATATTTGTATTACGAATGGTGCCACAACTTCCACATCTATTTCCCTTCGTGAGTGATATCAATTGATCCCTTTCTCATAATCTATCCGACAAGGAAGAAGGTGAAATCCTCTTCTAAATCATTGATAGATTCTTCTATTATTCGAACCCATAAATCAATCTCTTCGATGGAGATAATTTGTATTCGAGAGACCCTTTCAAATTGTTAAAATAAAACCCTTCAAAGCAAAATTTTCTAATAATAACCTCTCTAGAATCACTGCTCTTCTTCCACCCCACATAAGTAATGTGCCATCATTTCTCTCCTCTCTTTCCTTTTTTACTTTTCCCTTTTGGTTGTCCCCTTATGATTAATTTTCTTATTTGGAATATCCGGGGTTGTTGGTCTCTTCCTATCCGCAATCGTGTTAGGAGTCTTTATCGTGTTCATAATATCAAGTTACTTGTTCTTATTGAACCTTTCATTAATTCTTCTAAGATTGCTTTTGTCGCTAGATCCCTTGGTTTTCATAATTTCTTCTTCAATCTTAATAATAAAATTTGGTGCTTTTGGCACAACTCCATCACCATTTCCATCATTGATAATCTTGACCAATTGGTTAATGTCAAAATCTCCTTAGGTGACTTATCGGTTTTGGCTCTTTTATCTATGCCTCTTGTAATAGAGTGGTAGGAACATCCTTTGGAATCACTTACGCACCTTCTCCTCGGTTAACCATTCCCCGGTTGGATGGAGGTGATTTCAATACTATCATAGCTAGTCAAAGAAGGGGAGGATGTTCTCCTAACCTTCATTCCATGGAGGACTTCTCAAATATGACCCTTGATTGCACCGATTGGTTTCACTGGGGTCTAACTTCACGTGGCATACAACTTAGGCTTTGGCGGCGATAGGGCCCTTTTAATTCTCTTTGGATCAATCAATGATCTTCTACCATTGTTGAGCATTTGAGCGAACTTTGTCTCGACCATGCTCCTCTCTTGATTTCCTTCAATCCCCCCCCAAACCCGCTCTACTCCCTCCTTTCGATTTCAAAACATGTGGACCCAACATAGTGACTTACCAATGTCGCTATCACTAATTGGATGGCCCTGTTTTTCCCGGATAATTTAAAGGTATGACTCTCTTTGGCTTAAGCTCAAAAGACTTAAACAAAATCTTAAATGGTGGAACAAACACATTTTTAAAATCTTTTCACAAATCTTAAAGCTATGGAACAAGAGGTTTGTTCTCTTGAAGATGTTGTCTCAATGATCCCAAGAAACTTGAGGAGTTGAACATTGCCAAGAATAACTTGCTTAATTATCAAAACATGGAAGAAACCTATTGCCAAAAGCCGCAAGCAAACATATTGTTGATGGTGACAAAACACCGTGTATTTCATGCCATTTGTAATAAACGGAAAGCCTTAAACCCGATTAAGAAAATTAAGAACTCTAATGGTGAATGGATAACCGATAATAATGATATTAAGGATTTTATCATTCATCATTTCCAAACTTTATTAAATTCTAAACCATTGCTAGATACTTTATCAAACACCCATCTTATTCCTTCTATGATTAATAGTGAGGATAATCATTTACTCACTATGTGTCCTTCCGAAGAGGAGATTAGTAATACTCTTAAGAACATGAACACTGACTCTGTTGCTGGCCCTGATGGCTATACGACCCACTTCTTTCAGCACTTTTGGCCATTTATTAAAACCGATTTAGCTAATGTTGTTATTGATTTCTTTGATGGCAATCCCATTCCCAAATACTTTTCAAGCACTTCTATTGTCCTTATTCCCAAAATTAACAATCCTGAATCTTGGGGCGATTTAGACCGATTAGTCTTTGCACCTTTTTCAAAACTCATTGCTAAATTAATAAATACTTAGCCTTTGCTTCCTAAAATCATCTCCCAATCAAACTGATTTTGTTAAACACAATATCGGATAATATTCTTCGCTCAAGAAATGGTTCATGACATTGATATCAATTCTAGAGGAGGCAACATCTTATTCAAACTGGACATTGCTAAAGCCTTTGATAATCTCTCATGGGACTTTCTCTTTCAAATCCTAAATTTGTATGGTTTTTTTGATAGTTTTATTCGGATTACAAAAAGATGTATCACGAATGTCTGGTTTTTGGTTATCATGAATGGTGAGTCCATAGGTTTCTTTCCTTCTAGCCATGGTTTGAGGCAAGGTGACCCACTATCACCTTCTCTTTTTATCATCGCTATTGAATACCTGTCAAGGAGCCTTAATGATCTTTTCGCTAATAATCCTAATATGTCTTTTAAAACTCATGGAGGTTTCCCTATTTCTCATCTTAGCTTTGCAGATGATTTCATTATCTTCAGCAACGGTTCCATTCAACATGTTAAAACCATTAAGAACCTTCTAAATGATTTTGGTAAAGTTAGTGGTCTTTTTCTTAATGAAGGAAAATGCTATTTTATTCCTTCAACTAAGATTCCTCCTAATAGACTTAACCAAATATCTAGAATTACTAATTTTAAGCAAAATCAACTCCTCTTAATTACCTTTGAGCTCCACTTTTAAAGGCCAAAAAGATCTCACCTTTTGATGATCTAATTCAAAAATTTCTAACAAAATTTTGGTTTGGGAATTTCATTTACTCTCTTCTGGTTTTACCTTGATCAAGAGCACTCTAAATTCCATGCCCATATATACCTTCTTCAAACCATTGTGCCTACCAACTCTACCATCAATAGAATTGAGCGCCTCTTTAAACAAATTCTTCTAGGGAACCAATACATCCTCTAAAAGAATGCACCGGTCATCTTGGTCTAAAAGTTGTGGTACTCTTGAAGAGGGAGGTCCGGGATGTAAATCCATCAAAGAAGTTATCAATGCCTTCTCCTACAAACTTTGGTGGAACTTTTAGGAGCAAAAATAGTCTTTGGGTGAATTTCATGACTTCTAAATATTGCCGTGGTAAACATCCTCTCATTTGTCCCTTTTAAATCGATTCTCCGTGTGGAGAAGACTTTGTTCATGGGATGCAATCCTTAATTTTTTTGGGGCATAAACTCAATTTTTTTTTTTGGCAAGACAACTGAGTGGTTGTGGATCCATTGATGACTTACTCTACACTCACTCCACCTATGCTATTAGAGTTAATTCATTCTCGGCAAAACCACATGTGGAACACTAGTAAGATTAACAGATTCTATTCCTTCCACTTTCTTAAATATGATTACTAGTATTCCTATCACTCCTAACAATCATGATCGATTATCTTTAAGTTATCTCATAATGGGGATTTCAACCTTAAAATGTGTGGATTCACACTAAAGAAAATCGATTCTTCTATTGTGTTCTCCAAAATTTGGAATAGCAATATCCCCTCTTCTTCTGTACTTGGCATATCCTAAAAAACTTTATTCCTATTGACTCTTTGTTGTGGGGTAAAGGGTTTTATTTACCCTCTAAATGTCAATGTTGTTCCCATATTGAGAATGTTAACCATGTTTTTGTTAATGGGACTATTGCCTCTAAAATTTGGATTTGGTATGACAATCTATTCAACACTATCAATTTTAATTGTTCTTTAATTTATATATCAACTTCTTGAAGTTTACTTTGACAATGCAATTAAAGGTCATATTAAAATCATAATCGCCATTACTCTTATTTGGTTCATATGGATGGACCAAATGAAGCTAAACATCGGGATTCGTATGAATCACATGAGGATTATTGCTAGAACTAAAAAAAAAAATTTGTGACTTGTTTAAAGCCAATTTAATCCATCACAAGCATTTTAAAATATAAATCTGCTAATAAACCTGGCCTCAACCTTCCGGTCTACCTTACTATGATAGAATGGTTTTTGGAAAAACCTCTTGATCATATTATTAAAATTAATGATGGCTCGTCTCTCATAATGGCTCGGGTTGTGGAGGCATTTTCGGGATTCTAAGGGTATTGTTCTATGTGCATTTGCTTATCCCCTTATTTCCAAAGACCTCTTATACCGAGCTTATGGCTGTCCACAAAGCTCTAGAAATTTGTCTTCAAAATGACCTCAATATTTGGATAGAGGTGGACGCTTCTTCTACGATTGACCTTTTGACTTCTACCAATATGAGCAACGCTTGTTTGTACTACCTCCTCAAGCAAACTAGGGCTCTTCTCTCTCAATGAATTTTACCATCACTCATGTTTAGCGTAAACGCCAGGCTTGATTACCTTGCCAATCGGTGCGATTAGACAAGATATCATCCTCTTTAATCAATTTACATTACCCAAATACCGCGTGGTTAACTTGGACAATTCGCTTCCTTACCTCGAATCTAACTCTCCTCTTCGCTCTCTTTTCTCGGTTTTCTCGTTCCCTTGTGTTCTAACTCTCCTTGACATTTTTCTTTACTGGGAGTTATTTCATTTTGTGCATGAAGAGGACATTTGGTTTTTTGTTTGATACTTATCATCCTCGATGTTGTTTTCTTGGAACCCGGACCCCATTCATCATGCCATTTCTGTTTCTGAGGTTTCTTTGGATCTTGTGGTGCTTTCATTACCCTTAATAACTTATGTTGCAATAGTTGCTCTAATGGGAGTGACTCTATTGCCCAATTATTTCGGTTATTCGCTCATTTCGGTGGTCGCGGAATCATATCTACGCCTCTTTGTTTATATTGTAATCTGCATCTATTGGGTCCGCTTACCTTCTTGGATTGGAGTGCCATTTCTCGTGGTGGTACTATAGTCCGATGTTACCTGCTGCTTAAGACTTTGGATGTTTGTGGATTTGGTTTATCTGATTAGCTATTTCTGGGCTACTGTCTTAACTGCTATAATATCCCTTTTAGTCGTTAGTATTGTGCATCACTATGACTTATCAATTGTTCTACTTGATCATAAACTATGGTTGGTATACTCTCAATGACTGTTATTTTGGCAAGCCTGTGGGGTATTTCTCCAAGGATTGTGGGCTGAATAGGGATATTGTTGCTGCTATTTTGAAGGTTCCTTATGTGGTAGTTTTTCTGAGGCTAATTTGGTTCTTTAAGGCTTCTGTCAATCTGGCTATCTCTGGTTTTGTTTTCCAGGCGCAGCAAGCTTGGATTTTCTCAATGGATCATTATCCGCATTTCGTGATTGTGGGTAATTTTGTATTCACGATTTTGGTTTTCTGTTTCCTTGTCCAAAGAAGATGCCAACATGGATTGTTGTTTGTCCTTGCCGTGGTCTCTCCATTTGTTATGTTGTGAACATGCTTTTTTAAATATCCTTTAAATATCCTTTTTTGTTATGCTGGAAGGGCATCAATGGTTTATCTTATAAGCATAATGGGATTATTGGCAATCCTATTGGTTATTATTGTCACTATCCTTGGCAGTGTTGGATTATGGTGATTAAGCACCCTGTTACTGATCTGATTTCTCTGAATGTAATTTGCTTGGGGTGGGGTGCTATTCATTATCTATCCTTCCATTTACTTATATATAATTTTGGGTGGCCTCTTGGCCAGCTTGTTGGTCTTGTCTGTTATTACATCGATTGTGTCCGGGGTTCTGGTTTACCTTGTTCAACATGATGTTGCTGATTGCTTGGTGGACTTTGCTTTGAACCCCTTTCTTTGGTATTTTAGTTGCTTATCATCGACTAATGTGATCTATCATATCCGCCGCTATTTCTTTCATTCTCTCTGATAAACCTGACTGTTCTGCTTATATTGGATGGGAGGCATTATGACATGCTAGCTGGTTTTTGTTATTTTGATTATTTCATGTCCTGGAAATTTCCTGGCTTGGTTTATCTGGCCACCCTTGTTGGCTCCTTCTATGTTGTAAGATTTCTTGGGTCCTTCGCTCAAAGAAACATTTAATGCTCTGATGCTCGATGGTGATGGTTTTGGAGATTTCGCCTGTTGGCCTTCAAGATATCTACTTTTATGGCCTACTATCTCGATTGGGAGGTTTTATGGCCAATCTGTAGTCCTTCCCTGTCTCGAATGTTGCCGTCTTCATTGTTGCTGTCTTGGCTATTTTTTTGCTTTGGTTATCCATTGTCCTATCTTTTTTGCATTCTATTTTACATTGTTGCATTACTTGTTTTACTGTTGGGGTTGGCTTTCTGTATGCCGTGCTATTTTACTTGGGCTGTTGTTCATCTCGAATGCTATAATTTGCATTTCTGGCTATTGTCTCTATTCTATCTCGGTCATTGGTTTGTGCAATTTTTGAGCTATCTATTCGAAAGAGTGGTGTTATGGGAAGTTCGACTTTTGTTGTCTTGTTCTCTTGGTTTATTGAGCTGGATTATCAATTTTGACCGGTATACCATGAGTAGCTCTAAATGTTCTTACTTGTTGTTAGTTTTGGTTGGTTGCCTTTTTTTGTTGAGCTATGCTGCCTTCCTTTACAATTGTCTTTCTCCAATAACTCATATAGACATAAAAAAGGGGGTTGTTTCCTGCCCTGAAAGTTTCAATTATATATCTTATGATGGGAAGGTCTGAACTATAAGATCATTGAATTGATTAGCGGATCGAAGTTATCTCATCCTATTTTTTTTTTGGTGGGTTTATATGTTTGGTTTCACTTGGATATGAGGCTCTAGCTAAGATGACTAATTCCCTATGTTTATATACTCATATCGGGATGACTATATTCGATATCTTTCTTGAATGAGACAACTTACCATTTAGCTCTTTGCAATTACCTCTCTATTTTAGATATGATTGTGTCTAGGATTGCAGGTAATAAAGTTCAAAGACTATCAACAATGGTGTTACCTCCTCACGTTTGTTGGCTATGATGGTTGTGATGTTTTCACTCCCTTTTGGTATGGTAGTAGCTCATGTGATGTAACCCTTCTAATGAAGTTTGGATGCTCAATTTTGCATCGCCCCAATTTGGTGATTGAGCTGAGCCTTCTTTATCAACTTTCCTTATTATCGCTCTCGCTTTTATTGTTTTCATTTATCTCTCTATTTGTATTACTTTACTTACTCTAATCTCCTCTAGTGTCACTTTGCGGTGATTCTCCCTTGTTCTCTTGTTTGCTCCATATTACCAAGCTCTCTTACAACCATCAGCATTGGCCTTAATCTTCCTTTCGATTATTATGTTAGCCATATTGTATCTTTTGATTGCTTTAATGTTTTCTCTTGCTTTTGGATGTACTTAGAGGGGATTTACTCCTTAGGCTTGTAGCTCTTTGAGCGAGATTGTTTATCCTCTTTAAGGATCTTGTAACCCTTTTTTTTGTGGCAATAAAATACCCCCGTATAATGGGGTTTCTTTGAAAAAAAAACCCTAAACCATAAACCCTAAACCCTAAACCCTAAACCCTAAACCCTAAAATCTCTAAACTCTAAATTCTAAACCGTAAACCCTAAACATTAAACCATAATTCCTAAACCATAAACCCTAAATCCTAAACCCTAAACCTACAACCCTAAAGACTAAACCTTAAACCCTAAACATAAAAAACCCAAACCTCCAAAAAAACTAAACCTAAATATAACTCCATAAAATAAACTAAAACCTAAACCTAAAGTTAAACCTAAACCTAAACCCTAAACAGGCCAAAAACTGCTAAATACAAAATACCTAGACCTAAATAAATAAAATAAAAATATAAACTTAAACCTAAAAATAAAAAATAAAGCCTAAACCTAAAAAAAAAAAAAAAAAAACTAAACTAAAAAATAAACCTAAACCTAAACCTAAACCTTAAAAATAAATTAAAATAAAAAACTTGACCTAGAATAAATAAACCTAAAATAAATAAACTAAACTAGATAAAAAAATGAACCTAAATATAAATAAAATAATAAATTAAACTAAAATTAATAAAAAATAAACTATATTAACAAAATAAACCTAAACCTACTCATTTGCTTAATTTAAAAAAAAATTTAAAAACTTAATAAAAAACCCTAAACCCTACATCCTAAACCCTAAACCCTAAAAATCCTAAATCCTAAATCCTAAACCCTAAACCCTAAACCCTAAACCTTAAACCGTAAATCCTAAACCCTAAAAAACCCAAGCCCTAAAACCCTAAACTCTAAATCCTAAACCCTAAACCCTAAACCATAAACCGAATCCCTAAACCCTAAACCCTAAACATTAAACTCTAAACCCTGATCCTTGAAACCCTAAACCCCAAAACCCTAAACCCTAAACCCTAAAACCTAAAATAACCCTAAATCATAAGCTATCCCTAAAACACAAACCCTAAACCCTAGAAACTCTAAACCCTAAAGCCCAAACACTAAACCCCGAACCCTAAAGCCTAAACCCTAAACCCTAAACCCTATCCATAAACCTAACCTACTGAGGTCGGTGGATATGAAGGTGTGGGAGGAGTGAGAGAAGCGAAGGTTACTGACCATGCGGTGGGTGGAGCGATAGATTTGGGATATGATGGCAAATTCTGCTACTCAAGAGGCAAGGGTGGTTCTGATTGGAACTAGAGAAACTAAAGAATGGCTGATCTAATCTGCTGCTTAGGGAACTATGTCTTTATAGTAGAGACAGTTATAGTTATCTAGGGTTTTTGGTTTCCTCTATGTCTGCACATTTTTTATCTATGTCATCACTTTTATCTTAGATAGCTTGGTCTGCTACTTGGTCGATGAAATAAAAAAAGAAGAAATGTAGAATCTGAATTTGTTCACTATTAAAAAAAACATTAAACCTTATACCCTAAATCACAAACTGAAACCTAAACACTAAACCTTAAACCCTAAAAATCTTAAAAACCCTAAACCTCCTAATCCACACCTAAAATAACTTAAAAATATAAACCATAAAACCTTATACTAACCACTATAAACCCTATATCCTAAACCAACTTAATAACCATAAAACCTCCTTCTATCTAAACCTAAACCTAAAAAACCCTAACCAAAATCTTACTAAACTCCTAAACCCACTTAAACTCCCTCCCTCTCCCTAACCCCAAATGCTTAAACTCCTAATAAACCCTGGGCCCTCCTCCTGGGCCCTAAACTGCCGCACTGATCTTCCAACTCACTCTCTCCCTACTCTGACCTAATAAACTTGATCCCCCTGGGCCCACCAAAATTCTACTAGATCTTAATTCATGAGCCTGGCTCTAACCCACCTCCCTATTACCATACCCCTGGGCTCTAAACCTAAATGACCTAAAACTAAACCTGGGCCTAAACTCTAAACCTAAAACCCCCACCCTAAACCTCCACTGACTCCCTGGGCCCTAAAGCCAAAGCTCCCTAACCCTAAAGGCTGGTGGTAACTCATGGGCTCTAAACTAGAAACTTAATTCTTAAACCAATAACCCAACTCCATAAACCTAATCCTCCCTCCCAGGCCCTAACCCTGGGCCCTAAACCAATTCTAAAACCTAAATCCATAACCCTAAACCTCTAATGATAAACCTACTAACCCCTAGCAACACTAAAATCCTCCTAAACCCTAACCTAAACCCTAATCACTACCCAAAACCCTTAACCTAAACCCTAAACCCTAAACTCCCTAATCCTAATCCTAATCCTAAATTCTTAAACTTTAACCTAAAGTAACAAATAAAATCCTAAGCAAATAAACTTAAACATAAACTTAAACCCTAAGAATGGGCAGAACCTTGATAGCAAGAACATCATCGCCAACCAAACTCAGTCTAGATCTGACCGTGGAGGCTAAGGCCTAGGTGGCAGTTATCACAGTGGTGGTGGGGGATTTGGAGGTTCTGGTGGATATAGAGGTGGGGGTTATGGAGGCAGGATGAGCAATGGAGGTTATAGTCGTGGTAGTGATAGAGGGTATATGATGGCTGATCCCGCTACTTGAGAGGCGGGGTAGTTCTGATGGGAACTGGAGAATCTAAAGAATGGATGATCCAATCTACTACTTATGGAACTATGTCTTTAAAGTGGGGACGGTTCTTATTATCTAGGCTTTTTCATTTTCTCTATGCATGCTCATTTTTTATCTATGTCGTCACTTGTGTCTTACAAAACTTGGTGTGCTACTTGCTTGATGAAATCGAAAAGAAGAAATGTTTAATCTCATTTTTTTAAATCCCTTGAAACCTAAACCACTAAACCATAACTAACATAAAACCTAAACCTAAACCCTAAACCACACCCTAATCCTAAACCCTAAACCCTAAACCCTAAACCCAAACCCTCCAAACCCACCTACCCAAACCCCAAACCCTAAACCCTAAACTAACCTAAACACTAAACCCTAAATCCTAAAACCTAAAAAACTAAACAAAATAAACATAAAAATAAATGAACCCTAAACACTAAACCTAAATAAAATAGAAAATAAAATAAAATGAAAAAACTACAACCTAAACCTAAACTTAAAATAAAATAAAATAAACTAAAATAAAATAAAATAAACTAAACTAAAATAAAATAAAACCTTAATAAAACCTAAAGTAAAATAAAATAAAAACTAAATAATTACCTAAAACTAAAAACTAAATGTTAATCTAAAACCTAAATATAAATAAAAAATCAAACCTAAACCCAAATTTAAAAAAAAAAAGACTTAAACCTATAATTAAATTAAATAAACCTAAACCTAAATTAAAATAAATGAAACCTAAACCTAAACCTAAACTAAAATAATAAAAACTAAAAATAAACTTAAAATAAAAAACTTAAAACCTAAACCTAAAAAAATAAAATAAAAACTGAAACCTAAATCTAAAAATAAAAAATAAAACCTAAACTTAAAACATAAAATAAAAAGAAAACTAAACTAAAATAAATAAACCTAATATAAATAAACTAAATGAAATAAAAATAAGAATAAACCTAAATAAATTTAAAAATAAAAATAAACTAAAATAAATAAAAAATAAACTAAATAAACCTAACATACGTGCTTAGTTAGTTTAAGGAAAAAATAAATTAAAAAAAAACTACTAAACCTTCAACCGAAAACCCCAAACCCTAAAAACCCTAAACCCTAAATCCAAAACCCTAAACCCTATACCCTAAACACTAAATTGTAAACCCTAGGCCACCCTAACGGAAGATACACTCCCTGAGCAAACCCTAAAACCATAAACCAAACAAACTCCTAAACCTCCTACCTAATACCTAAATAATCTACCTATGCTACCTTAAATCCTGGGCCCAGGCCATAAACCATAAACTAACTCCCTGAGCCCTAAACTTACTCCTGATAATCAATGTTCCACCTCTTTGGGACCCACACTAAACTGGAAACTCCACCTATCCTAAATCATGGGCCAGCCCAGGCCTGGGCCCTGGGCCCCATACCACCTTGGGCCTAAATCTGTGACCTGACATAAAATCAGGCTGACCACCAACTCACCTGGGACTGGGCCCTAAACCTTCACCACCACAACCCTAAATCTTCCAAAAACACTAACTGGGCCTTAACCCTCCAATCCTAACCTCAAATCCTAAACCCACCTGACCTAACCCTGGCCCCTCCACAAACCCTAAAACCTACCCCTAAACCCCTCCCTAACATAATCACTAAACTCTAACACAAAACCTAAACCTAAAGTAACTAAATAAGTAAAAAAAATTAACCTAAACCCTAAAAGCTAATAAAATTAAAGCTAAAGCCAAACCATAAGAATGGGTAGAACCTTGACGGTAGGAACATCACCGTTAACCAAGCTCAGGTTAGATCTGATCGTGTGAAGGCGAAGGCACCGGTTATCATAGTGGTGGTTGGGGATCTGGAGGTACTGGTGGATATGTTGGTTGTATTTATGGAGGAGGGACGAGCGATGAAGGTTACAACCGTGGTGGTTATGGTGGAGGGACAGATCAGGGATATGATGGAAGATCCCGCTACTTGAGAGGCCAGGGTGGTTCTGATGGAACTGGAGCAACTGAAGAACGACAGATTTGATCTACTGCTTATGGAAATGTGTCTTTACAATAGAGATAGTTCTAGTTACCTAAGGTTTTTGATTTTCTCTATGCGTCCTAATTTTTAATCTGTGTTATCACTTGCATCTTAGAAAACTTGGTGTTCTACCTAGTTGATGAATTCAAAAACAAGAAATGTTGTACCTAGATTTGTTCACTATTAAAAAAAGAACCATTAACTTAAACCTTAAACCCTAAACTAAAAAGTAAACCCTAAGCCTAAAACTTAAAACCTAAATCCTAAACCCTAAACCCTAAAGCCTAACCCCTAAAAACCCTAAACCAGAAACCCTAAACCCTAAACCCTAAACCCTAAACCCTGAAATTTAAAACCTACAACCATAAACCATAAATCCTAAACACCAAACCCTAAACCCTAAACCATAAACACTAAACTAATACTAAACCCTAAACCCTAAAAACCTAAAAACCTAAAGCTAAACTAAATAAAACAAAAAAAACCCTAAACCTTAAACCTAAATAAAATATAAAATAAAATATAATAAAAACCTAAACTAAAACTTAAACCTAAACCTAAAAATAAAAGAAAATAAACTAATAAAAATAAACTAAAATAAAATAAATAAAAAACTTAAACTATACTAAAAAATAAAACAAATGTAATAATAAAAAACCAAAATAAAATAAAACTAAAGGTATAATAAAAATAAAATAAACTTAAAGTAAAATAAAATATAAACTAAATATAAACTAAACATAAAAAAGAAACATTAAAATAAAACCTAAAAAACAAATAAAAAATAGAACCTAAACCTTAAACTAAAAAAAAAACCTAAACCTAAAATAAAAATAAAATAAACCTAAACCTAAACTAAAATGAATTATACTAAAATGAAGAAAACCTAAACCTAAACTAAATGAAATAAATTAAACTAAAAATAAAATAAACCTAAACCTAAACATGTGCCTAAACTAAAAAATTAAACCTAAAAATAAACATAAAATAAAAAACTAAAAACTAAACCTAAAAAAATAAAATAAAAACTAAAACATAAACTTAAAAAGAAAAAATATAAAACCTAAACCTAAAAAATTAAATAAAAATAAAACTAAACAAAAATAAATAAACCTAATATAAATAAATAACTTAATAAAAAATAAAATCTAAATAAAAAAAAAATAAAAAAAGTAATAATTAAAAATAAACTAAATAAACCTAAACTACCACCTTTCTTTTAAGAAAATCAATACAAAATCCTAAACCTACAACTTTAAGCCCTCAACCCTAAACAGACCACTAAACCTGAGACCTCAACCCTAAACTTAAAACCATCCACCCTAAACCCTAAATCCTAAACCCTAACCCTAAACTTTAAACCTTGGGAAACCCTAAACTAACCAGATCTTAAACCATAATCACCCACAATTAACCCTAAACCCTGCTCCTCCCACTCTCTCCTAAACACTTACCCTACTGTGCTGGGCCTAATCTCCTATCCACCCAGGCCCTAAATGCTAAAGACCTGGGCTCTATCCTGACCCTAAATGTACCCAGACCTCAACCTTACTGATGCTACCTTATCACATCTCTCTCTGACCCTACCCTGGCTAACCCTAACTTCAGTTAAATGCTAAAATGCTAAACCCTAAAACCATAACCTAAAAATTAACCTACTCCTAAACCCTTTCCTAACTAACTACTCTAAACCTAATGTAACTAAATAAATAAAAAAAATAAAATAAAATGAAAACTAAATAAAATCCTAAACCTAAAAATTTAATAAAACCTAAACAATAAATAAAAAATAAAACCTAAACCCTAAACTTCAAAAAAGAATTAAACCTAAAATAAAAATAAAATAAACCTAAACATAAACTAAAATAAATAAAACCTAAATCTAAACCTAAAATAAACTAAACCTAAACCTAAACCTAAACTAAATAAAATAAATTAAACTAAAAATAAATGAAATGTAAACCTAAACCAAAACTAAAAAATAAAACCTAAACTTAAACCTAAAATAAAAAATAAATTAGAAACCTAAAAAATAAAATAAAAATAAAAATAATCTAAAATAAATAAACTTAATATAAACAAATAAAATAAAATAAAAATAAAAGTAAATCTAAATTAATATAAATAATAAAATAAGCTAAAATAGTTCAAAAATAAACTAAATAAACCTAAACCAACCAGCTTACCTAATTTTAAAAAAAAATTAAAAAAATCTCTAAAACCTAAATCGTAAACCCTAAACCCTAAAAACCTTAAACCATAAATCATAAACCCTAAATAATAAACCCTAAATGTTAAACCCTAAATTGTGACCCTAAACCTCTGACCCTAATATCCCTACTAGACCCTACCAAATCTTAAACCTAAAACCATTTTAAACTAAACTTTGCCTAACCTAACTAACCCTACCCCAGGCCTAACTAACATTGAGCCATAAAATCTCCCCCTAAATGCTAAACCCAAACCCTAAAATCCCATGCTAAGATAAACACTAAACCCTAAACCTTAAACTCCTAAACTTCACTAAACCTACCTGCACTCCTAAACTTAAACCCTAAACCCTGGGCCCTAAACCCACCTCCTAAAATCCTACTTATAAATAAACTCCCTGAGCCACCTAACCCACTCCCTCCCTCCACACTAAACCTAAACTCTAAATCTTCAATCCTAAACCCTAAACTAACACTTAACCCTAAGCTAACCCTAAATCCTAAATACTAAACACTAAACCTTAAACATTAAACACTAAACCGTAAACCATAACCCTAAACCCTAAACTCTAAAATCATAAATCATAAAACCCATAACCCAAAACCCAAAACCCTAATCACTAAAACCTAACCCTAAACTCTAAACCTAAACCTAAAGTAACTTAATAAATAAAAAAAATAAACCTAAACCCTAAAAGCTAATAAACATAAACCAAAACCTAAACAATAAGAATGGGGCACAGCATCACCAGCTCAGTTAAATCGGTGGAGCGGCAGGTTATCACCTGGTGGTGGGGATCTAGAGGTACTTGTGGATATCGATGTTTATTGAGGAGGGACGAGTGACGGAGGTTACAACCAAGGTGGTGGCCAAGGAAGAGATCAAGGATATGATGGTGAATCCCGCTACTCGAGAGGCGGGGGTGGTTCTGATGGGAACTAGAGAAACTAAAGATCGATCAATCCAATTTGCTGCTTATGGAACTATGTCTTTATAGTAGAGATGATTCTATTTATCTGTGGTTTTTAATTTGCTCTATGCGTGCCTACTTTTTATCTATGTCGTCGCTTGAATCTTAGAATACTTGGTGTGCTACATGATTGACGAAATCGAAAAGAAGAAATGTTGAATTTGAATTTGTTCTCTGTTAAAAAACCCATTAACCCTAAACCCTAAACCTTAAACCCTAAACTAAAACATAAACACAAAGCCTAAAACCTAAAACCTAAAACCTAAAACCTAAACCCTAAACCCTAAACCCTAAACCCTAAACTTTAAAAACCTTAAACCCTAAACCATAAACCCTAAACCCTATACAAAAAAATAATAATAAAATGCCTAAACCATAAACCCTAAACCCTAAATCCTAAAACCCACCACCCTAAACCCTAAACCCTAAATCCCAAACCCCAAACGCTAAACCAAAAACCATAAACCCCAAACTAACCCTAAACCTAATAAACCAAAATAATAATAAAATAAACTAAACCTAAATAAAATTAAAAATTAAAAAATTAAAAAAATTAAAAAAATAAAAACTTAAACTAAATCCTAAACCTAAACCTTAAAAAAATAAAATAAATTAATAAAAATAAACCAAAATAAAATAAATAAAAACCTAAACTAAACTAAAAAAATAAAATGAACCTATGAATAAAAAACTTAAATAAAATAAAACTAAACATATAATAAAAATAAAAGAAACTTAAATTAAAATAAAATATAAACTAAATAAAAAATTAAACATAAAAAATAAACCTTAAAATAAAACCTAAAAATAAATAAATAAAACCTAAACCCTAAACAAAAAAAAAATCTAAACCTAAAATAAAAAAAAATAAACCTAAACCTAAACAAAAATAAACTAAACTAAAATAAATTAAACCTAAAACTAAACCTAAAATAAATTAAACCTAAACCTAAACCTAAACTAAACGAAATAAATTAAACTAAAAATAAACTAAACCTAAACCTAAACCTAGACAAAACCTAAAATAAAAACCTAAAACCTAAACCTAAAAAAATAAAATAAAAACTTAAACCTAAACCTAAAAATAAAAAATAAAATCGAAATCTAAAAAATAAAATCAAAATTAAACTAAACCAACATAAATAAAAATAATATAAATAAACTAAACTATGTAAAAATAAAATAAACCTAAATAAAAATAAAAAATAAAACAATCTAAAATAAATAAAAAATAAACTAAATAAACTAAAACCTCTGGGCCCTTAATTTAGAAAATCACCCCAAACCCTAAACCTGACCCTAAACACTCCAAAACTCCCTAAAGCCATAATCCCATTAAACCTAACACTTTGGGCCCTACCAACCTCTAACATTAAACCCTCCCCTAATCCTAAACCCATTAAACCTAATCCTAAACTCCTAAACCTCCACCTAAACCCAATCCTAAACTAAACTTAACCACCACTGACCTCCTAAACCCAAGGCCCAACCTAACCTGGACAACCACCACACTGCATCCTACTAAATCTAAACAACTGGGCCCTCCTCTAAACCCACCCAAACCCCTAAACCTAAACCCACTAAACCCTAAATCCTCCCTAAACTAACCTCTTAACTCTAAACCCCAACCAAAATCTCACTAAACCTTAAACCTAAACCCTAAACCTAAAAAACTCACAAAACCCAAAGTCCTAAAACCATAAACCTAAACCCTAAACCTAATCCTAAAACCAATCCTATAAACATAAACTAAAAAACTAAAAAATAAAAATAAAATATGTTAACCCTAAAAGCTAATAAACCTAAACCGAAACCTAAACCCTAAGAATGGATAAAAGCTTGATGGCAAGAACATCACTGTCAACCAGGCTTAGTCTAGATCTGACGTTGGAGGCGAAGTCAGGGGCGATAGTTATTGCAGTGGTGGTTAGGGATCTAAAGGTGCTAGTGGATACGGAGGTGGCTGTTATGGAGGCCGAAAGAGTGGTGGAGGGAGAGATTAGTGATATGATGGTAGATCCCCGTGCTTAATAGGCAGAGGTGGTTCTGATGGAAACTAAAAAAACTAAAGAATGGTCAATCCGGTCTGCTGCTTATGGAACTATGTCTTTCTAATAGAGACAATTCTAGTTATATAGAGTTTCTCATTTGCTCTATGTGTCCTCATTTTTTATTTATGTCCTAGAAAAATTGGTGAATCTGAATTTA
The DNA here is from genome assembly GCA_021442155.1 of Cymbidium sinense. Taxonomy (NCBI): domain Eukaryota; kingdom Viridiplantae; phylum Streptophyta; class Magnoliopsida; order Asparagales; family Orchidaceae; genus Cymbidium; species Cymbidium sinense. Next base: position 275,920,854 of record CM038215.1, on the reverse strand, counting down.
TTTTCTATTAAAAAAAACCATAAACACTAAACCCTAAACTAAAATATAAACTATTAACCTAAAACCAAAACCCTAAACCCTAAACTAAAACATAAACCCTAAACCTAAAACCTAAACCATAAACCCTAAATATGCTAAACCCTAAATCCTAAACCATAAACTTAAAAAAAAACCCTGAACCCTAAACCTTAAACCTTAAATCTAAAAACTGACAAACCTAAACCCTAAATCCTAAACCCTAAAAACCTAAAAACCTAAACCTAAGCTAAATAAAACCTAAAATTAAAATAAATAAAAAACCTAAACATAAATAAAATAAAAAATAAAATAAAATAAAAACCTAAACTAAAACCTAAACCTAAACCTAAACCTAAACCTAAACTTAACCTAAAATAATAAATAATAAAAAATAAATACTAAACTAAAATAAAATAAATAAAAACCAAAACCAAACTAAAAAAATAAACTTAAAAATAAAAAACCAAAATAAATAAAAACTAAACCTAAATACAAATAAAATAAACTTTAAAAATCAAATTAAAAAACTAAACTTAAATCTAAAAATAAAAAATAAAATAAAATAAATAAAAATAAAACTAAATTAAAAATAAACATAAACCTAAACCTAAACTTATAAAATAAACTAAAATAAAAAACCTAAACAAAAATAAATAAACCTAAAATAAATAAACTAAACTAAATAAAAATAAAAATAAACCTAAGTAAAAATTAAAAATAAAATAAACTAAAATAAATAAAAAATAAACTAAAGTAAACTAAGTAAAACCAAACCTACCTATTTACTTAATTTTAAAAGTAAAAAAAGAAAAAAAAAAGAAAAAAACCTTAAACCTTAAACCCTAAAGCCAAGCCCAAACCCTAAACACTAAAAACCTACAACCGTAAATCCTAAATCCTAAACCCACCCTCTCTCTAAACCTATGCCTATAACCTAAACCCTAAACCTAAACCTACAAACCTGTATCCTAAACCCGACCATAAATGCTACTCCTCCCTAAACCCTCCTCCCACTAAAACCCTAAACCCTAAACTTTAAACCCTAAACCAAACCTAAAACCTAAACTATAAACCTAATCCTAAACCTAAAACCTAAAGTAAACCCTACTCCAACCCAACCCTAAACATTTTAACCACCTTAAATCCTAAACCCTAATCCCTAAAAACCCTAAACCCTAAAACCTTAAACATAAACCCTAAACCCTAAATCGTAACCCTAAACCCTAATTCCTAATAATTTCAGTTTGGATTTCTTTGCCCAATATGCAAATCCATTTCATTGACCATTAATTCCTTTTTGTTGTCGGTGCTTTATTTTGTTGTTCATTGCAAATTGATTAGACAACGTCTATGAAATCTCATCTTCATTAGAATTCATCCTTTAGAATTACATACGACATGATTTGATTTCATTCTTCATCCTCACCTAAAAAAGAAATTCCCTATAAAGGAAACTTATGTTCCTAACCCTATGCCGACCACTGTTAAAAATCAAAATACTATGGAAAAAAGGATTCTTTGAATGTTCCTAATTAGGCTGTTTTACCTCTTACTTCTTTTATGCAATTGAAGGCTTCTAATGTGAACAATAATAGCATTTCTAAACTTTTGAATGAGGATTTTGTTTCCTCCAATTTGATCCTTGCATCCTTGCATCCTTGCTAGCTTCGATAGATAAAAATGAAGCTTTAATGGAGAACATAAATGAGGAATTTAATACTATGCATCATTCTAATTTAATGGTGAATACTGCTTTAGTGCCTCATGATAATCAAGTTGATAAACCTGATTCCATATTCCAAATTCAAGATGATTTAGCTTCTCAAAAAGATTTGCTTTTATCTAACAATTTGTCTAATGATGAAGAAGGTTTTGGTGTTCCCACTTGTCTTCTTAATAAGTCAGTTTCTGCTCCCTCCCTTGTTATTCCCAAAGCTCATTTGTCTTTAATAATTTCTAGTGTCTTGGAAGAAAGAGAATTCACTTCTCATCAGGAGATTTCCACTAAATATGTTACTAATGTTGCTAAATCCTTTTCGAATGATGATCTAAAGGAAAAAAGTTGGCTTCCAAACTTTATATTTGAAAAAATATATTGTTAAAAATTTTCTTCCCAAATTGCTAAGAAATACTATAGTTGTTGTAGCCTCTCTCTCTTCTCTCAATTAACTTTTACCACCCACTTTTCTTTTTTTTTTTAAATTTAATTTTTTAGTTTTGAATGTTAGAGGGATTGGTTCCCCCTATATTCATAACCGTATTAGAAATCTTTGTCATATCCATGATATTTCTTTATTATTCTTGAACCACTTATTCATGCTAATAAAATTAACCATGTCCTAGAATGATCAATCTCAATAAATTTTTCTCTAATATTAGTAATAAGGTTTGGTGCTTTTGAAAAACTTTATAGATGTTTCTATTCTTGATGATTTTCATCAACTTGTCAATGCTCAAATCTTTTATGGTGGTTATTGTGTTTTGGGCTCTTTTGTTTATGCATCTTGTAATTGATATGGTAGAAATCTTCTTTGGGATAGCTTCACTAATTTTTCCACCTCTGTCAATAAACCTTGGTTTGTTGGTGGTGATTTCAACACTATTTTCTTCTCTTCTAAACAAAGTGGTGATTGCTCTCCTAATATTCATTCCATGGACGAATTTTCTAATATGATCCTTGATTTTAATTTGAATAATATTGGTTTTAAGGGTTCTAATTAAACTTGGCAAAACTCTAGACTTTGGCAAAGGTTGGACAAGATTCTTTTTAATACTCATTGGATTACTCAATGGCCTATTACATCTATAGATCATTTAAACAGAATTTTGTCTAATCAAGCTCCTCTTTTGGTTTCTATTAAAAATAATTCTAATAGATTAAAGAATTTCTCTCATTTTAGATTTTAGAACATGTGGATTCCCCCTAAACCCTAAACCCTAAACCCAAAATCCTAAACCCTAAGCCCTAAACCCTAAACCCTAAACCCTAAACCCTAAACCCTAAACTAACCTAAACCCTAAACCCTAAACTAACTAAACCTAAACAAACTAAACCTAAACCCTAAATCTTAAACCATAAACAAAAAATCCTTAAACCTACTTGAAACCTAAATGCTAAACTAAACCTCTATAAACCAAAACCCTAAATACCCACCCTAAACCCTCCTAAACCATGAACCCTAAACCCTAAACCCTAAACCCCAAACCTAAACCTAATAACCTCTCTCTAAACCTAAACTAACCTCCCTCTAAACTCATAAACCCTAAACCCTAAATCTTCCAACCACAAATCCTCCTAAACCCTAAACTTACCCTACCCTAAATAAACTGACCACAAACCATACCCTAAATAATAAACCCTAAGCTAAACCCTAAAACACTAAACCATGAACCACTAAACCCAACCCTAAACCCTAAACCCAAAATAACCTAAACCCACTAAATGACTGAACCCTGATTCAAAACTTAAAACATGACCTAAACTAAATAAAACATAAAATGAAAATAAATAAAATAACCTAAACCTAAATAAAAAATAAAATAAAATAAAAATCTAAACTTAGTCTTAAACCTAAAAATAAACTAAACTAAAAAAATAAAATAAACCTAAAAATAAATAAATAAATAAAATAAAAACTAAACCTAAAATAAAAATAAAATAAACCTAAAATAAAATCAGATAAAAACTACTTAATCCTAAATAATCAACCTAAAAGTAAATAAAAAATAAAACCTAAGCCTAAAATAAATATAAAATAAACAAAATAAAATCAATCGAAACTAAAAATAAACTAAAATAAAATAAATAAAACTTAAACCTAAAGCTAAAATAAACTTAACCAAAACCTAAACCAAAACTAAATAAAATAATATAAATTAAAAATAAATTAACCTAAACCTAAACCTAAACTAAAAAAATAAAACTTTAAAATAAACCTAAATTAAAAACCTAAAACCTAAACCTAAGAAAATAAAATAAAAATTAAAACCTAAACCTACAAATAAAAAAAAAACATAAACCAAAAAAATTAAGATAAAAATAAAAATAAACTAAAATAAATAAACTAAACTAAATAAAACTAAATAAACCTAAAGCTATCAGCTTACTTAATTTATGAAATAAAGAAATAAATAAAACCCATAAAACTAAAACCATAAACCCTAAACCCTAAACCCACCCTAAATCTTAAACCCTAAATCCTAAACAAAAAAATTTAAACCCTAAATCTACCAAAACCCTCACACAACCTGGGCCTCCTAAAATTGTAAACTTTACCACACCTAAACTCCTAAATCTTAAACTCTAAACCCTCCCCTTGACACACACTGATCTGGTTTTCCCAAAACATAATAACCTAAACCCCAGGCCCTGGCTCTGGGCCCTGGGCCTACCACAGGCCCTACCATGACCTAAAACTACCTGGGCCCACTCTAAACCCCTTGTGTTACCTGAGTCCTGGAGTCTTGATCCTGACCCAGCAACCTAACCACTCATGTCCTAAACCAACCTAAACTCAAACACACTGGGCCTAAACTGCCACCACCCCAGGCCAAACCCTAACACTTAAATTAAACCCTAAATCCTAAACCCTAAACCATAAACTAACAGAATTATAAGCTGACCTAAATGGCAAGCCCAAATAGTAAACCTTAAACCCTCTGCTAAAATACACTAAAACCTTAAACCCTAAAACCTTAAACCAAATAGCCTTAAACCCAAAACCCTAAACCATAAATACTAGACCCTAATCCTTAAAACCTAACCCTAAACCCTAAACCCAAAGCCCTAAACCTAAACCTAAATTAACTAAAAAAATAAACCTAAACCCTAAAATCTAGTAAACCTAAACCTAAACCTAGAACCTAAGATTGGGCAAAACCTTAACAACAGAAACATCATCGTCAAGCAGGCTCAATCTAGATCTAGCCATGGAGGCAAACGTAGAGGCAGCAGTTATCGCAGTGGTGGTCGGGGATCTAGAGGTACTGGTGGATATGAAGGTAGAGATTATAGAGGTGGGACGAGCGATGAAGGTTATATCCGTGGTGGTGGCGAACGGAGAGATCAGGGATTGGATGGCAGATACAGCTACTTGAGAGGTGGAGGAGGTTTTGATGGGAACTAGAGAATCTGATGAACCGCTGATCCGATCTAAACCTTATGGAACTTTGTCTTTATAGTTGGGATGGTTCTAGTTATCTAGGGTTTTTTATTTTCTCTATGCATGCTCATTTTTGATCTATTTCATCTCTTGTGTTTTACAAAACTTGGTGTGCTACTTCCTTGATAAAATCAAAATGAAGAAATGTGAATCAATTTGTTCTCTAAAAAATAAAACCCTAAACTCTAAACCATAAACTAAACATAAACCCTAAAACCAACATTAAAATAAACCAAACCCTAAAACCTAACTACCCTAAACCCTATAAAATAATAAAAAACCCCTAAACCCAATTAAACCATAAACCTAAACCTACTAAAACCCTAAACCCCAAACTCTAAAACCACAAACCCTAAACTACTGAAGCAAACCTAAACCCTAAAAACAAAACCTAAACCTTAGCTAAATAAACCTAAAATAAAATAAACCCAAAGTAAACCTAAATAAAATAAAAATAAAATAAAATATAACTAAAACCTAAACTAAACCTAAAATAAAATAAAAAATAAATAAAATAAAATAAATATAAACCTAAAATAAAAAAAATATATAAGAATAAAACCTAAATAAAATAAAACTAAACATAAATAAAATAAAATAAACCTAAAAATAAAATAAAAAACTAAATAAAACCTAAACTTAAAAATAATCATTAATCTAAAATAAATAAAATAAAAAAAATAAACCAAAAACCCTAAACTAAAAAGACTTAAACCTAAACCTAAACTAAAATACTAAACTAAAAAAAAACCAAAAAACCTAAACATAAAATAAACTAAACATAGAGACCTAAACTAAATAAAATAAATTAAACTAAAATAAACTAAACCTAAACATAAAATAAAAATAAAACCCAAAATAAACCTAAAATAAAACCTAAAACCTAAACCTAAAAATGAAATAAAAACTAAATCTAAAATAAAATAAAATTTAAACAAAATAAAATAAATTAAATTAAAACTAAACTAAAATAAATAAACAATATAAATAAACTAAACTAAATAAATAAAATAAATCTAAATAAATATAAAATAAAAATATAAAATAAAAAATTAAACTAAATAAATTAAATAAACCTAGACATGCTTAATTTAAGAAAAAAATAAATTAAAAAAAACCCTAAACCCTAAACTATAAACATTAAACCCTAAAAACCCTAAACCTTAAATCCTAAACCTTAAACCCTAAACCCTAAACCTACAACCATAATAAACCCTAAACCTTAAACCTAAAAAAATCATAAACCTGACCACTCTCAGCCCTAAACTGGGCCTCAAACCTACCACAACTGACCTTGACCCTGGCCTCTGACCCTGACCCTGGGCCCTGGGCCCTAAACTGACCTTGGGCCCTCCTGATCCTCCTAACCTCCCTGGGCCACAACCTCATCTGGGCCAACCTCAAACTGACCCTAGGCCTGACCCTGGGCCCACCACTGGGCCCTGTACCCACACCCTGGGCCCTGGGCCCTGGGCCATCTGGCCTTTCTCCCTGAGGCCCACCTGGGCCTGGGCCCTAACCCTGGGCCCACTAACTTTGACTACTACTAACCAGACCTACTTAAACCTAAATACTCCTGAGCCTAAATAATAAAATAAATAATAAACCCTAAACCTACCATAAATAAAATAAAATAAAATAAAATATAACATAAATAAATAAACCTAAACTAAACTAAAAAATAAAATAAACCAAATAAAACCCAAATAAAATAAAAACTAAACATAAAATGAAATAAAATAAACCTAAAATAAAATAAAATAAAAAAGATAAAACCTAAACTAAAAAAAAGTAAACATTAATCTAAAACCTAAAATAAATAAAAAATAAAACCTAAACCTAAACTAAAAGAAAATAAACCAAAATAAAATAAAATAAACTAAACTAAATAAAAAACTAAAATAAATAAAACCTACCTAAATCAAAATAAACTAAACTAAACCTAGACTAAACTAAATAAAATAAATTAAACTAAAATAAACTAAACCTAAACTAAATAAGTAAAAAAGAACCTAAAATAAACCTAAAACCTAAACCTAAAAAAATAAAATAAAAATTGAAACCTAAATCTAAAAATAAAAATTATAACCTAAAGCTAAAAGATAAAATAAAATTAAAAGTAAACTAAAATAAATAAACCTAATATAAGTAAATTAAACTAAATAAAAAATAAATATAAACCTAAATAAATATAAAAAATAAAATAAACTAAAATAAATAACAAAAAAACTAAATAAACATAAACCAACTTAATTTAAGAAATAAATAAAAAAAAACCTAAACGGATCTGAGCCCTAAAAAAAACACTAGGCCACAAAATCCTACCTAAACTGACTCAACCCCAAACCCTGAGCCACAACCGACTCTATGATCCTAGGCCACCCTGGCCCACTCTAATCACTAAACCCTAAAACCATGAGCCTAGCCACACCCTGAGCCACAAACCCACAAACACTAACCCTAAGCCATACCTGAGCCACTGACCCTAGAGCCCTGACCTAGCCACAACCTAAACCTAAATCCTAGCCTACCCCACAAATCTAAACCCAAAACCCAAATCCTAAACCCTGAAACCCCAGACCTGAGCCACAAACCCTGACTAAACTAAACCTAAAACCTAAAACATAAATCTAAACTAAATAAAACCTAAAAATAAAATAAACCCTTAACCCTAAACCTAAATATAATAAATAAAATAAGATAAAACAAAAACCTAAACTAAAACCTAAACTGAAACCTATAAATAAAATAAAACGAATTATTAAAAATAATCTAAAATAAAATAAATAAATATCTAAACTAAACTAAATAATAAAATAAACATAAGAATAAAAAATTTAAATAGAATAAAACTTAACTTATAATAAAAATAAATCAAAAATAAATTAAAATAAAAACTATATAAAAACTAAACAAAAAAATAAACCTTCAAAACAAACCTATAAAAATTAAAAAATAAAATCTAACCCTAAATTAAAAAAATCCCATAATAAAAATAAAATAAATCTTAAATTAACTAAAATAAATAAAACCTAAACCAAAACCTAAAATAAACTAAATCTAAATCTACACCTAAACTAAATAAGATAAATTAAACTAAAAATCAACTAAACTTCTACATAAACCTAAACTAAAAATAAAACCTAAAAAAATAAACCTAAAATAAAACCTTAAACTAAACCTAAAAAAAAATAAAAAAAAAACCTAAACCTAAAATAAAAAATATAACCTAAACCTTAAAAATAAAATAAAAATAAACTAAACTAAAATAAAGAAACCTAATATAAATACACTAAACTAAATAAAAATAAAAACAAACCTAAATAAAAATAAAAAATAAAATAAAAAATAAATAAATAAATAAACCCACAATTTTGCTTGATTTTAAAGATCAGTATAAAACCTACCCTACCATACCCTAGCCAGATCCCTAGGCCCAGATAACCCTGACCTAACTCTGACCTAAACTGACCAGGACCCTCACTGGGCCCAAACTGACCTAATACAAATTATGGCTTTGGGCCATGAGCCCTTACCAGGCCCTGTCTCTTTGGGCTTTGGCCCTAACTGACCTCTGAGGCCCTGATACCCTGTCTGGGCCCTGCCACTAATGCCAACCTAGAGGCCATGAGCCTAAACCAGGCTAAACTGACTGACTGGGCCCTACCAGTACCCTGGGCCCTATCTCAAATCAGGCTAAACTGACCTTGGGCCCTGGGCCCACCTACTTCCCAAACCCTAAACTCTTGGCCCCCCCACCTGGCCCTCCCTAAACTTAAATCTACTTAAACCTTAAACCCTAAAGCCTAAAGCCTAAACCCTAACTCTAAATGCTAAACCATAAAACCTAAATCCTAAAACCCAAATAACTAAATCATAAACTCTGAATTGCAAACCCTAAACCCTAATCCCGAAACCCTAATTGTAAAACATAAACCCTAAACATAAACTCAAAGTAACTAAATAAATAAATAATAAACCTAAACCCTAAAAGCTAAATAACATAAATTGAAACCTAAACCCTAAGAATGGGCAGAACCTTGATGGAAGGAACATCACCGTCAATGAGGCTCAGTCGACATATAGTGTTGGAGGCTAAGGCGGAGGCGGCAATTATCGTAGTGGTGGTAGGAGATCTGGAGGTGATGGTGGATACGGAGGTGGCAAAAAGTGTGACAGAGGTTATAGTGGTAGCGAGAGGAGAGATCGGACATGGACTTCCTAATACTGAGAGGTGGGATTTTATGGGAACTAAAAAAACTAAAGAACAACCAATCCGATCTGTTGATTATGGAACTATGTCTTTATAATAGAGATGGTTCTAGTTATCTAGCATTTTTTATTTGCTCTATGTGTGCTAATTTTTATCTATGTCATTGCTTATGTCATAGAAAACTTGGTGTGCTACTTGGTTTAAGAAATTGAAAAGAAGAAATGTTGAATCAAAATTTATTCTATTTTAACAAGAAACCCTAAACCCTAAACCCTAAACCTTGAACCATAAACCCTAAACCATAAGCCTTAAACCCTAAATAAAAAAAATAAAAAATCCTCTAAACCCTAAACCTTAAACCCTAAATATGAAAACTTACATCTTTAAACCTGAAACACTAAACCCCAAACCCTAAACCCTAAACCCAAAAAAAAAAAACATAAACCTAAAAATAAATAAAACCTAAAAATATATATAAAAAAATTAAAAGAAAATAAAAAAAATAAATAAAAATTCTAAAATCTAAACACTAAACCTAAACCTAAACCTAAACTAAAATATAAATAAAAATAAAAGAAAAATAAAAAACTAAACTAAAATAAATAAAACTTAAACTAAACTAAAAAAAAATAAACTTAAAATAAAACTAAAATAAAATAAAAACTAAACCTAAAATAAAATAAAATAAAAAAAAAATAAAATAAAACCTAAACCTAAATCTAAAAATAAAAATAAAATAAAAATAAAATAAAATAAAAATAAAATTAAACTAAACCTAAAAATAAACTAAAATAAAAATCCTAAATAAAACTAAATAAACCTAAAATAAATAAACAAAATAAAAATAAAAATAAAAATAAACCTAAATGAAAACATAAACACTAAAAACCAAAAAATAAAAAATAAACCAAAAAATAAAATAAAACAAATAAACCTAAACCTATTAATTTACTTAATTCACAAAAATAAACCAAAAAATAAAAAATACATAAATAAAAAAAAATCTTAAACCTAAACCCTAAACCATAAACACTAAAAACCCTGAACCTTACCCATAAATCTTAAACCCTCAACCCTAAAACCTAAACCCAAAACCTACGACCCTAAATCCTAAACAGAAAATCTACAACCCTATACCCTAAACCTTAAACCCTAAATGCTAAAATTCCCTAAACCCTAAACCCTGAATCGTAAAACCCTAAACCCTAAACCCTCAATCTTAAACCCTAAACCCTAAACCCTAAAACCTAAAACCTAAACAATAAACCCTAAACTCTAAAACCCTAAATCTTAAACCCTAATTAAACTTAAACCTTACACTAACCTAAACCCTAAACCTTAAACCATAAACCACAAACAACCTAAAATAAACCCTAAACCTAATAATCATTGGTTTAGATTTCTCTCCCCAATATGTGAATCCATTTTGTTAACCATCAATTTCTTTTTGTTATGGGTGCTTTATTTGGTCAGTTTTTTCAAATTGATTAGCATTGACTATGAAATATCATCCTTCAGTAGCTAAAATCCTTGTTGAATTCGACATTACCAAGAAACTCCCCAAAGAAATGTAGTTGGGATCTAAAAATTATGGTTACATGCAAAGAATTGAATTTGAAAATTTCCATGTCTTTTGTTTTCACTATAAAATCCATGGGCATGATAATTCTAAATGTTTCATCCTTCATCCTCACCTTAAAAAGAAAATCCCTATTAAGGAAACTTATGTTCCTATCCCTAGGCTGACCACTATTAAATATAAAAAAACTACTTTGGCAAAAAGGATTCTTTGAATGTTTCAAATAAGGCTAATTTACCTTTCACTTCTTCTCAATAATTGAAGGCTTCTAATGTGAACAATAATAGCTTTTATAAACTTTTGAATAAGGATTTTCTTTCCTTTGATTCAATCCTTGCATCCTTACTGGCTTTGATATATAAAAATGAAGCTTTAATAATGAACATAAATGAAGAATTTAATAATATGCATCATTCTAATTCAATGGTGAATATGGCTTTAATACATCATGATAATCAGGTTGTTAAACCCAATTCCATATTCCAAATTTAGGATGATTTAGCTTATTAAAAAGATTTGCTTTTATCTAATAATTTGGTTAATGATGAGGAAGGTTTTGGTGTTCCCACTTGCCTTCTTAATAAATCGTTTCTCCCTCCTTATTATTCTAGCTCATTTATCTTTAATAAATTCTAGTGTCTTGAAGAAGAAATTCACTTCTCATGATTTCTCCTAAATCTATGATTAATGTTGCTAAATCTTTTTTTTGGATGATGATTTAAAGGGCAATGAAAATGGCTTCCAAACTTTATATTTGAAGAGAAAAAATGTTAAAATTTTCTTCCAAATTGCTAAGAAACACTAAAGCTCTGGACTCCTTCTCTTCTCTCAATTAACTTTTATCCCTTCTTTTCTTTCGTTTAATTTTTAATTTCCAATGTTAGAAGGATTGATACCATCTCTATTCATAACCGTTATAAAAATATTTATCATATCCATAATATTTGCTTACTTATTATTCTTGAGCCACTTATTCATGCTAATAAAATTAACCATGTTGCTAAAATGATCGATTTCAATAAACTTTTTTGTTATGTTAGTAATAAGATTTGGTGTTTTTGGAATAAATTTATAGACATTTCTATTCTTGATGATTTTCATCAAATTGTCAATGCTTAAATCTCTTATGATGGTTATTGTGTTTTGGGCTCTTATGTTTATGCATCTTGTAATAGATTTGATAGAAATCTTTTTTGGGATAACTTGACTAATTTTGCCACCTCTGTCAGTAAACCTTGGTTTGTTTGTGGTGATTTCAACACAATTTTGTTCTCTTCTGAATGAGGTGGTGGTTGCTCTCCTAAAATTCATTCCATGGAAGAATTTTCCAAGATGATCCTTGATTGTAATTTTAATAATATTGGTTTTAAGGGTTCTAATTGTACTTGGCAAAAGTCTAGACTTTGTCAAAAGTTGGGCCAGATTCTTTTTAATACTCATTGGATTACTCAATGGCCTATTACTTCTATAGATCATTTAAGCAGAACCTTGTTTGATCATGCTCTTCTTTTGGTTTATATTAAAAATAATTCTAATAGATTAAAGAATTTCTCTCCATTTACATTTCAAAAAATGTGGATTCAGCATATTAATGTTGACCTCACTTTTAAAGTAAGTTCTCAACCTCCTCTTCTTAGACCTAGGGATCTTCTAGACACTAAGACTTCCTTAGTCATAAGACACTTCTAGTGATTAGGTGAACACTTAACCTAAACCTAGAGACTTAGAAAGGTTAATCATAGGATTAGGCTATGCCTTGGGGATTAAGGAGACTCACCTACTCTATAGCCTAAATTTGACCGGTGTTCACCTTCTCAAACCAAACCTCAAATTCAATTCAAATATAAAAACCAAATTCAAATCCAAATCAAATGATTGAAGCCCATGATTGAATCCAAAATTGCATTGAAAGTGAGAGAGACACATAGAGAGAGAGAGAGATAGAGAGAGAGAGATTAAACTAGTTCTAAACATCAAACAACATTTATTCATAATTACATCAAAATAAAAACTAAAAATAAATATTATATATATAATATATTAACCATTAAATCAAAATAATTAATTTATCAGATTATGAATCCATATTATCAACAATTATTAATCATAATTAAAATTATATTATTTTATACAAAACTTATAAATTTTCATTCAATTATTTACTAAAGTTATTAAAATTATGTAAACTTTTAAAATCATTTTTTTAAGAAAATCACGTTTCACCAAATTTAAAAAAAATTGTCAAAATGACAAAACTATTAAATGACCTACTCCTTGCTAATTTATGTGATCATGATAACACATAAAAAATTCAAAAAAAAGAAATAAAAATGGGGAATGTGGGAGAAGTTGAGCATGTAGGACAAAGTTGGCATCTCTCTCTCTCTCTCTCTCTCTCTCTCTCTCTCTCTCTCAACTAGCAGAAAAAATGACACACTAAAAAAAATGAGGCCCCATCTTTTTTCTCATCTCCCTTCAGGCAAGAGGAACTGAAGCCCTCTCATTCCTACTTTACTTAAGAGCAGCTCTCCCATCCCAACCGGCCCTAAGAAATACAAAATAAAAATCTCTCTGAGCATCTCTCCTCTGCTGGACTCAAAGCCAAAAGAAAACTCTCCCTCACATCCATCTCTTCTTCCCAACCAAGTGAAGCCTAGTTGACCCAAGCAGCATCGATGCCTCCATCTTCCTCCATTATGTGACCTCTCTTCCCTCACTTTCTCCAAAATTGAGACACAGTAGCATGTAGAAAGTATCTAATCGAGACTTCCTTGATCCTGACTAGCCCCCATAAATTTGGCTACCTGTAAAAAGAACATAAGACATCCCATGAATTTTCAATTGATCGATCAAACCATGCCACTCACATGGCCTAGCCACAAGTGAACTATCCCTCTATGCCTCCATCCTCTTCCATAAAGACCACTACTTTCCAGGCCCAAGCATAGATCCCGTTCTTCATCGCTTCTCCCATTGCATCGCTGGTCACAAAAGAGCCCCTTTGAAGGTCTCTGGTGGATGGTTCTCTGGATTCAGTGTGAAGAAAGAATCCCTACCTAAAAATGCTAAGGCCATTGATTTGGTCCTCCACGAGCCCATTGTTGAGGTATTAATGGAATAGATCAGTTTGAAGAAGATCCAAAAGATCATAGATGACATGATTGTGGTCATGTAGAAGGACCCTAGTGCCAACCTCGTTGCTCCATAGATTGGTCTTCCTTTGAGGGAAATGAGCTGAGTGAACATGGAATAGGTGCAAGTATTGATGCAGAGCAGTATGTTGGGGATTTAATTGCCCTGAAAACCATCCTCAATGATCTATACAAAAATTCCAAATCAAAGGCACTGCTGGTAGCACCTGGAGGGTTCTTTAATGATCCATAGTGGTATGCTCAGCTTCTAGAGGCTTTTGAACCTATTATTATCAATGCCCTAAGACATCATATATATATAATCTAGGTGAAGATTATTTTTCTTGAAGAAATAAAGGAATACATTAGATACGCTCCTAAGAGTGAAACAGATGCAGAAGACCATCGACCTTTTGATTTGCTGGCAATAATTAATCCAAAGCTTCAGAAGAAGGGAAGAAAAACTTGCTTTATTCTTTGAAAGATGTTTGAGCATTGATGGATTTAGAGCTATGGTAGAGCGGCATCTATAGGTGGAGGTGAGTCATGATCATTTTGGTCAACCTATAAAATTACTTACGGATGGATGGCTCACATATTACAGCATGAGTTTGATCATCTAAATGGGACTACATATGTGGATAAGATTGTTCTAAGAACATTCAAAAAAGTCAAGAATCTAGATTTTCCTCATCCAGTAAGATGCCTAAAGCCAAGTGTCTATGAGAAAGTGAGGAGGAAGAAAACCATAGGAGAAAATAAAAAGAATGATAGCTAAAGTATTGATACAGCCCAATAAGCACCTCAATAGGGCTTTATTTCTTCCAAACAAAGCAACCTCTTGGTCAGAATCCACCGGACATTAGCTCTAATGAGGTATAATTCTAAAAACCCTTAGAGATCTCATGTTTAATGTGTTGAATGTAAGCATCATTAGGATCCAACCTTTAGAGCCCATGCACTTTACTTTTTAATCCTTTCAATGAGAGTTTTGAGACAAAAGTAAGACTATTCATTTTATGTGTTTGAAGTTAATAGTTTTGATTAGGCTAAATAGCATAGTGATTTGATTGCACCTATCAAGCCATGATTAACTCATGCCATTTGATCTTTGATCGAATGATCACGATTAATCAATATTTTATTTTATTATTAAATTTAATAGATCAAAAAAAAAGGAGTTAATCAATCTTTAGAATAAAAAAAGAAAGAAATAATATGTGATAAAAAAAATTCCAAAAAAAATGTACAAATTAAATTATCATAAAATTTATGTAAAACTTTGTATAAAAAAAATTAACTAAACCAATAACATTATAAATATTATAATCAAATATAAAAATTTGTTTGAAAACAATTTATTAATGTCAATTATAAAAATCAATTTAATCCCTAATTATTATATATAGATGGTAAAAGTCAAAAAAGAAATTTAGTTATGAGACATATCCTTAATTATAATTAATTTAACTATTAATTAAAATTGACTAAGCTTTATTTAATTAGTTATTCATATAAAATATTAGAGCAAAATGATTAGGACTTCTTTCCTAATTGTTTCCTATAATTTATTTCATTAAAAGATTGGATTTATGGAATATGATTGGGACCTCTTTCTCAACCCATTCCTTAAATCCATTTCATTTGGAGGATAATTAATCAATTTGGAAAATTAAGTAAGAGAAATTGATTAATTAATTAATTATTTGATTAATCAAATCAAAATTACAATCATATCTGATCTTCATTAATTGATTCATGGATAGATCGTTTAGTGTTTAATAGCCTAAAGAGAGTTAATGAAATTATGATTTACCCATATGTGTTGGAAAATCATAAAAGTAATTAATTAAGTTTGTTAATCTAATTAGTCAATAATTGTGAGCTAATTGCATTAGGCCCTTTCATTTCTTAGGATCATTGTAAGTTATTTTACATGCATATCATGTTGGCTCATAATAATTTAATTAATTACTTTAAAGTAACATAGGTTAGAGTTAATTAGTGGATTTAATGCATATTACAACCTAATTAATCCATACAATCCACTTAATTACATTTTATTAAACTAAATCAATTCACAAACATGGGAATGGGTTAGGATCAATAAACTTTTCTTCATTTCATTAAATCATATCGAAACATAAAAGTTAAAAGTGACATAAGAAACTTTGATTTGTTTGAAATGTTTTTATTTGATATGATTGTCCTTAGGAATTAATTTAATTGAATGAAATCATGTGTTTATGTTTAGTTATTCCTCTCCATTCATATTAAATGTTGCATGTCATTTGATTCATGCATTCATCTTTTGCAAAATTAACTAAATCAAATGGTTCCCTTTATGTCAAGCTTGCATGTGTTGATTTTATTTAATATAAGTGTGGCTATTATCACTATTAAACCAAAGTTATTTTTGAAAGTTTATAAGTCAACTACAACATTTGGAGTGATAATATTTATAAATATTTATAAGCTTGCATGTGTCTATGGCTTAGAACATGTGATATGGAGTTCTCTTTCTTTAGTATACATGAATTTACATAAAGTTTGAATGTTAACTAGTGTATATTCCATTTGAAAAGGACACAATATTTGTTTGAATTCATTCCAATGTATTTTATGTTAGAATGTAGATAGAACTTTAGCTCAGATGTATAAATAATTCAATTAAAAGAAATATAATTTTTGCATGATTTTCCATTCTTGTAGTAACTTATACATTCATGTGTATTCAAGAATAGTAGATATATCTAGTATGGACATTCCGGGGATGCAAGTCTTTAAGTAACCCCAAGGAGGTCTTTACCTCACTCCCCTAGTATAACAATGGTGAAGTATCTGTTTAAAACTTATATACACTTGTATGTGCATTTAGCTAATGAATGAAAATCTTCTTCTCAACTTTAGCTCATGTGTATAAATAATTCAATTGAAAGAAATATAACTTTTGCATGATTTCTAATTCTTGTAGTCACTTGTACATTCATGTGTATTCAAGAATAGTGGGTATATCTAGTTTGGACATTCCAGGGATGCAAGGCTTTAAGTAGCCCCAATGAGGTCTTTACCTCACTGCCTTGGTTTAACAATGGTGAAGTATCCACTTATAACTTTTATACACTTGTATGTGCATTTAGCTAATGAATGAACATCTCCTTTTCAAGTTTAGCTCACATATATAAATAATTTAATTGAGAGAAATACAAATTTTTGCATGATTTTCCATTCTTATAGTCACTTATACATTCATGTGTATTCAAGAATAGTGGGTATAACTATTCTGGACATTCTGGGGATGCAAGGCTTTAAGTAGCCCCAATGAGGTCTTTACCTCATTCCCCTAGTTTAATAATGGAAAAGTATCTGCTTAAAACTTTGATACACTTGTATGTCCATTTACCTAATGAATTAAAATCTCATTTTTCTTTACATCTACATTCATCATCTAATTGTAAAAAAAAATATTGTATGTACAGGTATATGTAGGATTAATATCATATGCATGTGATAGTAATTCAATTGAATTAATCCTAAGATACCTTTCATATTAAATAAGATTATTAAAAGTGAGCCTAAACTTAGAATTAAGTTATAATTTGTAATAAGCCATTCACTAAAGAGAGCTAAATCAAATTTACATGCTTTAAAATGTATTGGGTAGGGATGAAAGAGGGCAATCTATTTTTCTTCTCTTTATAAAACTTAGTTGCTAAAGTGTAGTCAAATGAAATAAAGAAAACACAAATTAAAATTCTTAAATCAATTAAATAACTTCAAGTGAAACCAACCCTTCATGTTAAATTAAATCCTTCTAAACTTAGAACTATAACTCTAATGCCTCAGAACACACAAGCCTTATACACTCATTAGAATTAAGTCACTACTTCTAGCTTTAGGGTGGTTCTTGGTATGATGTATATTTTGGTTTGTGATGTATTATTGTAGGCTGGATGTTAGGTGTATGCCTCATTGGATGGTAGCCATGATTAGCCTAATCATATTTTTACAGGGATTATATTTAAGGGGGTTGATTAAAATAAATATAAATGCTCTCTTTGCAGTTGCTTAAGCCCCTAGGAATTATTCAAGTTAGGATGGGCTTGGTTACCCATGTGCGAGGTGCTAAGCCCAAATTATGATATAACTGCTTGAGATTGTATGTATGTTTAACTAACCTCTATTTTGTAGGTGTAGTTAGATTTACTTTTTCTATTCTTAATGTACTTTTGTAATTAGGAATTAAGACTAGTGCTATAGGAAATAAAGATGAGCATTAGCTAGAAGGCTTTGTCTTGGGAGGCCATGTGAAGTCTTTGAGTGGAGCAAATTAAATCAAAGAAAAGAACTAAAGACATGAAGAATGAAGAATGAAGACCACCCATAGCATTCATTCATTATAAGTTGTAATTATTATTTGTAATTTTGGGTTGTATAAGGTAGATACCCATCTTTTTTTTGGGTGTGTATGCTTACCATCGACCTTTTATTCTTTCATGATAGTTATAAAATTGGTTGATGATTTGTCAAGGATGTGTACTAGAAATGACATGCTTTTCTTAGTTTCTTAAATGATTGATGTTTGAATGTCTGCAGATAGGCTCTTAGAAAAAATAAATATTTTACCCAACTATAACTCATAAATAAAGTTTTAAATAATTCATAACCTCACATAAATCCTAGGCATTAAATCAAAATAATTAAAAGATTTAGCAATCCCTTAGCTGAATGTTGTATGTCTCACATCATGCATGCATATTGCTTCACTCTTACTAAGAGAGGGTATCCATCCTTGTACGATAGGGGAAGGCTTGACCTTTGAGGGCTTCCTCTGTGGTGGAAAACATTTCTTTCTCGCTGATTTAGCTTATAATTTAACTTCATCATTCATATAGGCATACAAAATTCCACAACCTTTGTCAAAATGAAGTGTCAAAAATCAAATAAAATTTGAAAAGATTTGCATTTGTAGAATAAGTCATTACTCATACCACTCATGCTCTCGTCTCTTAGGGAGTGGGTTTAAGGACTTTTGTCTTTTTCTAAATTAATAATAGCCCAACTATCTTGCAAATGCATAAGATTTCCTACATGGTTTCAAAATCGTAGGAGTTAGCTGGCCACTCAGTTATAATGTGGGTGGTTTATTCTCTCTTATGGAGGTGAACCTTATGCCCATTTTCTCTTAGACTTAGGTCGTGCTTTGTCTTATGCCAAAGATCCCTAGATAGAGGGTCTAAGGTTGCTATTTTCTTTAAGCTACTAGCATAAATCCTCACCTCTTAGGCATTTCCACAACCTTGTGTTCTTGGATTATAAGTCCTAGCTTTCTAATAAAATGTTAATTTCAATAAAATTAATCTCTTCAACTTTAAACATATAAAGCCCAACCATAGGATAGATTAGAATGCTCACTAGTCTTTATAATATCATGAGCATTTTCTACTCATTCCCTTTGGCTTTGATAATAAGTCTTCTCCTTGAATAATCATATTTAATTTTCCAGTACAAATAATCTTTTGATAGTCTAGCCTTGAAATCTTTGGAGACCTTAATTTCTACTTTAATCAAGAGTATTCTTAAGGAATTCCCATTCCTTAGGATGTAATTAACTATGGGGGCTTGCCTCCATAAGGAATTTAATGAACCCGACTTAAAATAAACCCTACTTTACTTTTCCATGTAAAGTAGGGGAAATATCTCTAGTATATTCGAAGACCCATCATACCTTAGGAGTCATTATTAGGTGATTAGGTCCATTATAAGGTGATGACTTCTACCTTTTGAGATAGTGCATCATTCTTTAATGTCATACCCAATCACTTCAATAAGTACCCCCTAAGATCTACATGGTGTCCCACATCTCAAAAATAAACACCACAATTAATTTTTTTTAATGTTATAGCTAACAATTGGAAAGCTCCTTCACTTCTTTATAATTTGATTAGGGGGATGAATAGACTCTTGTTTAAACTAAAATGACTTAAACAAAATCTAGTTTGGTGGAACAAGCATTATTTTAAAATATTTTTTTTAATATGAAGGATATGGAAAATTTGGTTTGTCATCTTCAAGTTTCTATTATGATGAAACCTTCCAAGATTTTGGACTTGAAAGACACAAAGGATAAACTTATTAATTTTCAAAATATGAAAGAACCTTATTGGAGTCAAAAAGCTTTAGTTAATAAAAAGAGAGCTTTAAATACTATTTAGAAAATTAAAAATAATAATGGATAATGGATTATGAAGAATAATGATATTAAGGATTTGATTATTAATTATTTTAGAAATATGCTCAAAAAGAGTTGCTCTTATGATGCTATTTGTAAATCACACTTGATTCCATCTATTATTACCAATGATGACAATGCTTTGCTTACTATTTTGCCTAATGAAGATGAAAATTTTAAAGTTCTTAATAGCATGAACATAGATTATGTTGTTGTGGAGGGTTTCACTACCAATTTTTCAAAATTGTTGTTTATTATTAAAAATGATTTGATTGATGTTGTGGTTGATTTCTTTAATGGTAATCCTTTTCCTAGATATTTTTCTAGCACTTCAATTATTCTTGTACCTAAGAAAGATAATCTAGACTATTGGAGTGAGTTTAGACTTATTAGTCTTTGCACCTTCTTCAATAAGCTAATTTCCAAAATTATTGCCAACAAGCTTAGTCCTCTTCTTCATAAGATTATCTTTCTCAACCAAACTAGTTTTGTTATAGGTAAATATATTTCTTATAATATTTTACTTGCCTAATAATTAATTCATGATTTAGATGCTATGACTAGAGGTGGAAACATTCTTTTCAAATTAGATATTACCAAAGCTTTTGATAATATCTCTTTGGATTTCCTTTTTGATATTTTAAATTTATTTAGGTTTTCTGATATAATTATTTTTTTCTATTATAAATTGTATTAATAATGCATGGTTTTCTATTTTTCTTAATGGGGAAGCTTTGGGTTTCTTTCCTTCCTACCATTGCTTCAGACAAGGGGATCCTTTACCTTCTGCTTTATTTATCATTATTGTTGAATACTTATCTAGGAAATTCAATGATTTGTTCTTAAATAATCCTAGTATCTATTACAAAACTCTTGGTGATTTTCGTATTTCCCATTTAAGCTTTGTGGATGATTTCATTATTTTTTTGCAATGCTTCTATTCATCATATCAAGAATCTTAAAAATCTTTTAAATACATTTTGTAGAGAAAGTGGTCTTACTATCAATGATAACAAAAGCTATTTTATTACTTCTTCTAGTATCTCCAATAATAAAATCAATCAAATCTTGCATATCACTAATTTTAAACATCAACATTTACCTCTTAAGTACTTTGGTGCTCCTCTTTTCGAAGGTCCAAAATGATCCCATCTTTTTGATGAGTTAATTCAAAATATTTTAAATAAAATTTCTATTTGGGAATATCATTTACTCTTGTTTGGTTGTAGGCTCACTATTCTCAAAAGCACTCTCAATTCAATGCCTCTATATTTGATTTAAACTATTATTCCTACTAATTCTACTCTTATCAGAATTGATCGCTTTCTTAATAAATTTTTTTGGGGATCTAATAATTCTATTAAAAGAATGCATTGGACATCACATAAATGTTGTGGTCATTTGGGTGAAGGTGGTCTTGGTTGCAAACCTATTCGTGATGCTATTATTGCCTTCTCTCATAAGATCTTATGGAATTTTAGAAAGAATGATAGCCTTCGGGCTAATTTTAAGATGGAAAAATACTGCCAATGTAAACACCCTCTTATCTTTGCTTATAAATTTGGTGACTCTCTAATTTGGAATTGGCTTTGCTCCATTAAATGGGTTGCTAAATCCTTAATATCTTGGAGTGTTCATTCGGGTTCATCCTTCTTTTAGAAAGAAAATTGGATTGGCAATGAAACTATTTACTCCCTTTTATCTACACACTCTACTTCTACTAGCAAAGTTAAATCTTTTTGGCTTAATAAGAATTGGAATGAAAATAAACTTACAAATTATATCTCTATTTCTCTTTTGATAACTTTAGAAATGCCCCTATTTTTTTAACAAACCTGATCAAAATTTTTTAAGCTCCCTTACAATGGTGAATTCATTCTTAAAGAGGTTTGGAATTTTATTAGAGATAAGCAAACTCCTCTAATGTTTTCATTAAACTTTGGAACAATATTTCCCATTTCTTATTTGATTTTAGCTTGGAGGATTTTAATAACTTTATTCTTGTAGATTTCTTGCTCTAAAATAAAGGGTTTTATTTACCTTCTAAGTGCTATTGTTGCTTTCATATTGAAAATGTTAATCATGTTTTTCTCAATGGTGCCATTGCTTCCAAATTATGGATATGGTATGATGATTTATTTAACACTAACTATTTTCATGGTTTCCTTTCTTTATATCAACTTCTTGAAGCTTGTTTCCAAAAAATTGTGAAAGGTCATATCAAAATCTTAATTGCTATTACTTTTATTTTTGGTTCATTTGGATGGATAGAAATGATGCTAAATATCATGGTATTCTATGAATCATAAAATGATCACTAGAACTAAAGAAATAATTCATGCTTTGTTTAATGCTAATTTAATTAGTAACATCCATTTTAGAAGTTACAAATTTGTGGCTAAAAAATTAGGTCTCATTCTGCCTAATGTTTCTTTCAATAAGGCTATTAGAATTATCCATTGGATCAAACCTAATGAGAACTTTATTAAAATCAATATTGATGGTTTAGTTTCACCTAATAAATATGGTTGTGGTGGTATTATTAGAGATTCCAAAGATACTATCATTTGTGCTTTTGCTTATCCCCTCAAACCATGTTATGTAATTTATGCTCAGCTTATGGTTGTTAATAAAACTATTGATAGTTTTTTTTAACAAAGGCCTCTTTAATATTTGGATTTAAGTTGGCACTCTTATTTTACTTAATATGCTCACTTCTAATAAAATGGGAAATACTCACTTATTTTATCTTCTTAATCACACTAAAACCCTCCTCCTAGCCAATTTGGGTGATGAATAAAATGAGCTCAATATATTAGATAATTAAAACTTACCTAAGCTACTGATAGGCTTGGTTAATCTATATTGCTCTGGAATGCCTTACTTCAGACTTTAACTTGAGGCTTTTTATGTTGGTCTTTAGCTATGGTGTTTTCTTTGAGCCATTTTATTGATTACTGCTTTTGTGCTTTCTCATATTGAAATTGCTCCTTGTTATTCTTCTTTAGGGTCTTGGCTAACCTCATTTTCTATGAGTGCTACCTTGTTTGGTGGATGCTACTATTTGTTTCTACCCTCTACCTAGTTTTCTTGGGTGGTGTTTTTTTGAAGGCAATTTTTAGTCTTTTCATTTCTATCTTAGTGTTGTGCTTTTTGGTAGTTGCTGCTTTCTTTTTTTGTTTTGGCTCGCTGGCTATTGATTGTTGGTTGTTCCTCTCACTTGTGGCTTGAAGCTTGATGTTTTGTGGTTGTTGCCTTCTTATTTTCTCTTGGTGGTGGTTGTTAGAAGGGACCTTATTTTGTTTGGGTCGTTCCTTTCAACCCCTGGTTTGAGGGTTGGTGGTCCTCCTAGGCTTGCCTTTCCTTGGTTGTTTGTCCAGTGATTACCACAATTAATTTTTGGTTGTTTTTGGTGGCCTCCAATTGGGTTGTGGCTATGACTGCCATCAAATCTTTCCCTCTGAATGAGGTTTGCCTCATATCTGGGCTGGTTGCTTCTTTATCTGAGTTGGATATTTTGTTGTTGTGGTGGTTGGTTGGGTGGCCTTGTTGGCTGGTTGAGTTGATTGGCTATGTTGGTTGGCTGGGTTGGTTGACTGGGTGGCTGTGTTGGCTGGTTTTACCTCCTCCATTGGTGGCAGGTCTTGGGGGTTGTTGGTGGTTTATCTTTGGTTTGGATTTGGCTATTTATTGGCTATTAATTTTTCTATTTTATTGATTGGGGCTTCATGATTAGTTTTGCTGGTTTTGGTTTGGTTCTTTTGGTTATGTTTTCAACCTCCCCTTATAATGGTCTTCCTCTGCTGGCAATGCTTATCTTTTGTTTTTCTTCTATTTGGGTGGCGCTTACTGGGTCTATTTTCTCCTACCATAAATGTTGTTTGTTGGTGGGCTGGGTGGTTTTATTGGTTTTGTTTCTATTTTGTTAGTGAGCTCTTGTAGTTTTTTTTTGTCTTGGTTTTGGTTTGATGTCATGGTTGGCTAAGGTTATTGGCTATTATTTTTCCTTGGGTGCTGGTGACTTGGTTTGGTGTCTTGGATTTTATTTTGGTTGTGGGTATTACCTCTTTTAAGTGTATTTTGCTCTCCTTGTTTCATAATACCAACCTCTTAGTTTGTGGTGGTGGATTTATTGTTACACTTGCTATTCTTTGTGGAAGCCTTGCTGGATGCTCCTTTAGTCTTTTTTCTTATCTATTTTGGTGGAGGTATGTCACACCCTTTTATCTTTTGCTTGTCTACTTAGGTTATCCTCTGCCTGGATTGGATTGGTGGCTGCTATTGGTGTTAGTTGTCCCCTATATTTGGGTATTGGTTTGTTGTTGCTTTGGGGACAATCTTGGAATGCATCTTTGGTTTTGGGCCTATCTTTTCTGGACTATGTTCTTATCCCTGTTAATGGTGCTTGCTCTTTTTAGTATTTCTCCTCCCTTTTGGTGTTGGATTTGGTGGTTTTCCTATTGTCCCTAATGGATGGCTACTGGTCCGCCTTACTGGGCTTTCATTATTTTGGTGGCTTTGTGTTTGGATGTTCTGTTTGCTGGTTTGAAGACTTGCAGCATTGTTGGATGATGATCTCTGGATGACTGCCTATATGAGGTATGCTGGCTATGATGGCCTTGATGTTTCCCTCTATTTCTTGTTTTGGTTGGTAGCACTATATGTAATTGTAACCCTTCTTCTGAAGTTTGGATGCTTACATATAGTGTTGCTCCTTGAGATGATTAGCCTGAGCATTTTCTTTACTTTGCTCTTTCTCTTTATGCCTACTTAATTGTACTCATCCTTTCCTTAGAATGTTGTAGATGTCTTTTATAGGTTGGTCTAGCCAGTGGATTTTCCTATTATCAAAGAAATCAAGTGGATTTTGTTATTGCTCATATGGATCTTGTTGTGATTTGGTTTTCTTTTGCTTCTTTATTTAATATTGTAATATTTGGGGATTCATCTCTTTAGGTTTTATTATAGCTCTTTGAGCATTAGTTTAGAGATTTATCCCCTTTAAGGACTTTGTACTCCTTATTTGGTGGCAATAAAATTCCCCTAATTTTCCCAAAAAAAAAAACCTAAACCCTAACTCTAAACCCTAAACCCTAAACTAAAACATAAACCCCAAACCTAAACCCTAAACCCTAAACCTTAAAAACCCTAAATCCTAAACACTAAACCCTAAACCCTAAACCTTAAAACCCTAAACCATAAACCCTAAACTCTAAACCATAAAACCTAAACCTAAATTAATAAAATAAAATAAAATAAATTAAAAACCTAAACCCTACACCTAAAACCTAAACCCTAAACCTAAAACCCTAAACCTTGAAAACTCTAAACCTTAAACCCTAAAGCTCCCTAAACCCTAAACCCTAAAACCCTAAACCCTAAACCCTAAACCCTAAATCCTAAACTTAGAACTTTAAACCCTAAACCCTAAACCCGAAAAACCAAAAAGCTAAACCTAAACTAAATTAAAAAACCTAAACATAAATAAAATAAAAAAATCAATTAAAATAAAAATGTAAACTAAAACCTAAATCTAAACCTAAACCTAAAAATAAAATAAAATAAAATATAAAATAAAAATTAAACTAAAATAAAATAAACGAAAACCTAAACTAAACTTTAAAATAAAATAAACCAAAAATAGAAAACTAAATAAAATAAAAGCTAAACCTAAAATAAAAATAAAATTAAAACCAAAACTTAAACCTAAAAATAAAAAAAATAAAACTTAAACATAAAAAATTAAATTAAATAAAATTAAATTAAAACTAAACTAGAAAATAAACATAAACCTAAACATAAAAATAAACTAAAATAAAAAACTAAACTAAAATAAATAATCCTAAAATAAATAAACTAAACTAAATTAAAATAAAAATAAAAAATAAAATAAACACAAATAAATTAGAAATAAACTAAATAAACTTAAACCTACCAATTTACTTAATTTTAAAAAAATCCTAAACCCTAAACCCTAAACCTAAACCCAAATCCTGCCATAAATTCTAAACCTAAAGTCTAAACCTAAACCTACAACCCTAAACCCTAAACCTAAACCTACAATAAACCTACACCCTAAACCTAAACCCTAAAACCCTAAACCATAAACCCTAAACCTGACTAACCTTAAAACAACTAAACCCTAAACTAACCCTAAAAAAAACTAAACCTAAACACTAAACCTAAACCAAATGCTAAACCATAAACCTAAATAAAACCCTAAACCCTAAAACCCTAAACCCTAAACCTAAACCCTAAACCTAAACCCAACCCTAAACCCAAATCTATCCTAAACCCTAATCCTAAAGTAACTAAATAAAGAAAAAATAAATCTAAACCTTAAAAATGGGTAGAACCATGATGACAGGAACATCACCATCAAGAAGGTGGAGGCAAAATAGTGGTGGTGGGGATCCGTGTAAACGCAAGGGTGGGATTATGGTTATGGTGGGAGGAGTGATGGAGGTTAAGGTGACAGGGAGAGATTGTGGGATATGATCCCATTAAAGCTGATGGGAATTTGAAAAGAAATCGACGATACGCTTAAATATGTCTTTACAGTAGAAATGGATCTAGTTATCTAGGGTTTCTGATTTGCTCTATGCATCCTCATTTTTTATCTACGTTGTCACTTGTGTTATAGAAAACATGGTGTGTTACTTGATTGATGAAATCTAAAAGAAGAAATGTTGAATTTGAATTTATTCTCTATTAAAAAAACTTTAAACCTTAAACCCTAATCCCTAAACCCTAAACCCTAAAACCTAAACCTAAATAAATAAATTAATATTAAATTAAATTAAAAACTTAAACCCTATACCCTATACCCTAAACCCTAAAAATCCTAAACCCTAAATCCTAAACCTTAAACCCTAATCCCTAAGCTCCAAACCCTAAACCCTAAACTAACCATAAACCTTAAACCCTAAAAACCAAAAAAACCTAATCCTAAACTAAATAAAACCTAAAAATAAAATAAATAAAGAAAACCTAAACCTAAATAAAATAAAATTCTAAACCAAAACCTAAACCAAAACTTAGAAATAAAATATAAAAAATAAAGACTAAACTAAAATTAAATAAATAAAAACTTAAACTAAACTAAAAAAAACCTAAATAAAATAAAAACTAAACCTAAAAGAAAAATAAAATAAACCAAAAAATATATTAAAACCAAAACTTAAACCTAAAAATAAAAAATAAAACCAAAACCTAAAAAAAAAACTAAAATAAAACTACAAAATAAACCTGAAGTTAAACCTAAAAACTAAACTAAAATAAATAAACCTAAAAGAAACATAACTAAACTAAATAAAAATAAAAATAAAAAATAAAATAAACTCAAATAAATAAAAAAATAAACTAAATAAACCTCAACCTACAAGTTTACTAAATTTTAAAAAAAATGTAAACCCTAAATCGTATTCCCTAAACCCTAAAAACCCTAAACCATAAATCCTAAACCCTAAACCCTAAACCATAAACCTACAACCCTAATCCCTAAACCCTAAATCTTAAACCATAAAACCCTAAACCCTAAACCCTAGACCCTAAACCCTAAACTATACAAAACCATAAACCATAAACCATAAAACCTAAACCTTAAACCCTAAACTAACCCTAACCCAAAACCCTAAACCCTAAACAAACTCTAAAAACCCTAAACACTAAACCCTAAAAAGCCTAAAATGTAAACCCTAAATACCCAAAACTCTAAAGCCTAAACACAAAACCTTAAACCCTAAATGTTAAACCCTAAACCCTAACCCTAAACCCTAAACCATAAACCTAAACCTAAAGTAATTAATTAAATAAATATATAATTAATCTAAACCCTAAGAATGGGCCAAACCTTGATGGCAAGAACATCATGATCAAAGTCCTAGATCCGAGGTGGAGGAGGTGAAGCGACATCACGAGGTGGTGGGGAAATGGAGGCAAGATGGTTATGGATGTGGTCAAAGTAGCAAAGTTATGGAGGTGGGAGGAATGAGAGTTTATAGAAAAAAGAGGAGAGATCACTTGATGGTGGATCCCGCTACTGAGAGGCAGGTGGTATGGGAATTAGAGATAATAAAATAACCATTCTACCGCTTATGGAATTATGTTTTTACAGTAGAGACAATTCTAGTTATCTAAAATAAACCTAAAATAAAAACCTAAGCTTTAAAATTAAAATGAAAAATAAAACTAAAATAAAAACCTAAAACTGAAACCTAAAAAATAAATTAAAAACCTAACCTAAACTTAAAATTAAATAAAACCAAAACCTTAAAAATAAAATAAAAATAAACCTAAGCTAAAAAATAAACATAAACCTAAACCTAAACCTAAAAAATAAACTAAAATAAATAACTTAGAATAAATAAGCTAAACTAAATAAATAAAATTAACCTAAATAAAAATAAAAAATATAATAAACTAAAATAAATAAAAAATAAACTAAATAAACCTAAACCTACCAATTTACTTAATTTTAAAAAAAATGCTAAACCTAAAATAAACCCTAAACCCTAAAAACCTAAACCCTAAACCCTACCTAATTCCTTAACCCTAAACCCTAAACTAACATAAACCCTAAACCCTAAACCCTAAACTGAACCTAAACCCTAAACCCTAAACCCTAAACCTTAATCCCTCAAAACCCTAAACCCTAAACCCTGAATCCTAAACCTTAAACCATAAACCCTACACCCTAACCATAAAATTGAAACTCTAAATTTTAAACCTTAAAATTATTTTCACTTTTTAGCCTCAGTTGAGTTATATTTTTGACCTCTTGCTTTTGGGTTGGTTGTTACTAGTGGTTAATTTTTCACCCTAGGTTAGTTTGGTTTTTTAGCTTGGTGGTTGATATCTTCTCCTTTATTACTCTAGTTTGGTGGATGAGATGGCTCCCTCTAGCTTTATTATGTTTTCTACACTACTTGGTTTGTTGGCTCCACTTGACTCAATTACTTTTACGGTTTTCATGGTTGGATGGGTGGCCTTCCTAGTGGGAACTATTGCTGGTTGTTGCCTTTTGGGCTTATTTTGAGAATTCTGGTCGCTTGGGTTTCCTGTTCCTTTCATAAGATCTTTCTTTTGCCTTGGTTTGTGTTTACTTATTCTTCTAGGATTACCTCAGGTGCATTATTTTCACATTTTATGTTGTTTTATGCTTCCTCGAGTTAATCTTTATTGTAAGTTTGGTACAGTCCCGCTAGCTATTATTGCCTTTATATGGTGATTGTGCTTCTTTTAGACCTTTATTCTGTGGTGCTTTGTTGGTTTTCTGCATTTCCTTAGTTGATGGGGATGCTACCTTTGTTGGTTACTTATGATTGACTATTCTCCGGTAGTTGCCTTATGTCTATTTTACTTAGTTTTGGAGGACTTTTAGTTGTATTTGGAATCTTGGTTGGTTGATTTTTTCCTTATTGGTCTATTCCTTATTCTTGATAACTTGCTAGAGCCTTTCGCTCTACTGACCAAACCTTTATTGATCTTTTTCGATTGGACTTTTTAGTTTTTGGTGGTTGGTGGCTCCCTTTCACCCCTTTTTGTGTGGTTATTTTGTCTTCTAGATATTTGCCCTGGCTACAGCTATGTTTCCATCAATTGATGGTTTCATTTTTGAGTTGTTTAGTCATTTGTGGTTGCTCACCATAGTTTGGCTTGGTGACTACTACTTATTGGGACTTTGGCTTGAGGACTCCAATCTTGGTTTTGTTGGTTGTTTATCTGTTGCATGCTGATGGCTTGTTCTAGTTTTCCCTAGTTTTGAGCTTGGTTTGATATTTGGATATTGGCTATTGTTGGTGTTCTAACTTTGTTCTAGCCTCTCTCTAGGTTATTTTGATTAGTCTATTCTGGTTTTTGTTTATTAGTTTGGCTGCTAGCTAGTTGTTGGCTGGTTGCTCTTTATTTAATGGTGCAGTATCTAGAACTCTATGGACTGCCGACCTTGGATGTTTGCATGTATCAGGTATGGCGGCTATGATGGCTTTGATGTTACTCGCCTCTTATCTTTGGTTTGTAGCAATACATATGATTATAACTCTTCTTTATGAAGTTTCGATGCTAATATGTGTTATTGACCCTTCAGATGATCTTAATTGAGCCTGAGCCTTCTCTTTCTCAGTTCTCTCCTTTTCCTCTCTTTATCCTTATCATTTTTATCCATGACTTTTGCCTTTGTAGTGTTTTGCAAATTTCTTTTATAAATTGGAACTTTACAGAGGGAATGGTCATTACTTAGTCAACCCAAGTGTTGTTGTTGTGGATCGTGCTTATCTTGGTTTCTCAAAGGAATCATGAACTATCAGGCTCATCCTTTACTATTTTCAGATTTGTTTTAGTTTACTCAGGTCTTTTTTTCTCTTTTAGCTATTGTATTTCCACTTTTCTTTTCTTTTCTTTTCCTTATGTACTTAGATTGCCTAGCTCTTTAGGTTTCTTATTGCTCTAAGAGTCAAAATTTTAAAGCTTTACCCCTTTAAGGACATTGTATCTTTCTTTATGGTAATAAAATTCTAACCCCTCCACTCCCCACCTCCCACCAAAAAAAAACCCTAAAGCCTAAACCTAAACCCCAAACCCTAAAGCCTAAACCTTAAACTCGAAATCCTAAAAATAAAATAAATAAAAAATCCTAAATGAAAATAAAATAAAAATATAAAATGAAAAAAAACAAAAACCTAAACCTATGCCTAAAAAGATAATAAAATTTAAAATAAAAAACTAAACTAAAATAAAATCAATAAAAAACCTAAAATGAACTAAAAAAATAAAAAACTTAAAAAAATTAAACCTAAAATAAAAATAAACTAAATTGAAAATAAAATAAAAAAAAAACCAAATAACATCTTAAACCTAAAAAAAAATCCTAAATTAAATAAAAAATAAACCCTAAACCCTCAACTAAAAAAAAGAAACCCTAAACCTAAAATAAAAATAAAATGAACCTAAACCTAAACTAAAAGAAATTAAACTAAAATAAATAAAGCCTAAACCTAAACCTAAAATAAACTAAACCAAAACCAAAACCTATACTAAATAAAATAAAATAATCTAAAAATAAACCTAAACCTACACTAAAAAATAAAACCTAAAAATAAACCTAAAATGAATACCTAAAACCTAAACTTAAGAAAATAAAATAAAAACCTAAACCTAAAAAAAAATAAACATTAACCTAAAAATTAAACTAAAAATAAAACTAAACTAAAAAATAAACCTAAACCTAAAAAATAAACTAAAATCAAAAAACCTAAAATAAAATAAATAAATAAAATTAACCAAATAAAAAATAAAACCTAAATAAAATAAAAATAAAATAGCAATACGTAAAACTAAAAATAATATACTTAATAAATAAATGAACTAAACCTATTTACTTAATTTTAAAAATAAAATTAAATAAAAGTCAACCCTACTAAACCCTAAACCCATAACCCTAACCATAACCCAACTGAACCCAATCCTAAACCCTAAATCCTAAACCCCTAAACTCTAAAATTTTAACCTTTAAACCCTAAACTAACCCTAAACCCTAAACCCTAAAACCCTAAACCATGCACCTTATACCCTAAATCGTAAACCCTAAAACCCTAAACCTAAACTAAAGAAAACCTAAAAATAAAATAAATAAAAAATTATTTAAACTAAACAAAATAAAATAAATAAAATAAAATAAGAACCTAAACAAACACCTAAGCCTAAACCTAAAAATAAAATAAAATAAAAAAATAAAAATAAACTAAAATAAAATATAAAAAAAACCTAAACTAAATTAAAAAATAAAATAAACATAAGAACAAAAAACTTAAAAAAAAATAAAAATTAAACATAAAATAAAAATAAAATAAACCTCCCATCATAATCGTTGATCACCCTAGGTTGATCAATTGTCACAAATTAGGTCAAACCGAGTCAACTTGGTCATTGTATCAATTCAACCACTTAACCCATATGAACTTAAACTAGCCAAATTTCAACCTAAGACAAATCCCTTAAAACAGATGATTCATACCAAATCAAAATTAATATTTGAATATGACTTAACTTTCAATTGAGTCAAACCAAACCCAATTGGCCCTCTTGACCCAAGTTGACCCAAATTGACCTGAAAGACTAAATTCGGTCAAATCAAAATATAAACCAAATTGATTGCAACCAATGGCTCAAGTTCATTCTAAATTGATTGTTGAACTTGACCAAAGCCATGATTGGACCTAATTGAACCTAATTGACCTACTTAGCCCAATTTGACCTAAAGGTTCAAGTTGTCCTAAATCAAAACCAAATCCAAATTAATTGAAACCAAAGCCTACAATCATCTTCAATTGGTCAACTAAACCCAAACCAACACCCAACCCAAGCCAATATGGCCAATTTGATCAAATGGGTCAACTTAACCCATTTGACCCAAATGAATTCAAATGAGCTAAAATCAAATCTAAGCCAAACTAAACCAAACCAATTGAACCAAAACATCCCAAATGATCATATGAGCTTGACCCAACCCTTGGTTTGACCCAATTTGACCAATTGGTCAACTTGACACAACCTAACCCAATTTGAGCTAAATGAGTCAAATTGAGCCAAACTTAACCAAATCAACTCCAACTGACTTGAAATTTGGACTAACCCACTTTTGGATCATTTTAAATATGCTCAAATCAAATCCAATGCCAAATGAACATTCTACCCTTGGGTCAAGGAAATTACATGAGACAAATCACCCATGTAAGTGGTCATTTCCATTCCTTGGCCACTTGGTAATCTCACAATGGTCCACCTAGGCACCTAGGACACTACTCAACCTAATCCAAGGGGTGTTTGGGTCATCCATGACACATGGGAGGTGAAATCACCTCACCCTCCCCATAGGAGCATTTGAAACCCATAGCAAGAAGCCAAACTAGATCCCACTGTCTGAACATGATGAAGGGGTGGGGAGGGTATACACCCCTTCATTTTCGCTCAAACACACATAAAAATCATTCGTCAGAACCCTAGCTACCCAAGAAGAGTCGCTAGAATAATTTGTTAAGTTCCCAAGCTCATTCCTCGATCAAAAAATGACATTCTTGTCCATCCTAAAATAAGACACTCCTATTTTTGACCTAACTTCCCCACTTCTCCATCAAACTCAAATTAACTTTGCATGCACCTTCCCTAGGCCTCGTTGAGCAAGAACAAATCATCTCCCAAGCTTCTCAAGCACTGGAGGTGTGACTTCAATCAAAGTCAAGCTGCAAATCATCAGTTAGTGGCCTTCCAAGCAAACATTGAGGAATTGATCTAATTACTGCTCAATAGAGCCTCATCTCTACTAGATGAAGCTTCTTCAATCATTTGAGCCCCCAATCTTGAGCTTCGGTGAGGTATGCTTCCAAAATAGATCCTTAGCTCAAAATGGGTTGGAGATTTTTCAAGAAAACTTGCATATCACTTGATCTTGATAAATGGATCCCCTTCGATCGATGTCGTGAAGGTGTGAGATCCTTTAAGAGTTGATCCGAGCTCAGGTAAGCTCGAATCAAGTGAGAAATGGCAGACAAACTACATGCTCCCTTACTCGCATGACATTAGATCATGCACTATATGTTCCGCATGATCGGAATGGACGGTTGTGATTAAATCTATTAGATCAATTTGATTTAATCTTATTAAGCTTTAGGATTAATCATAGTAGTCCGATCTTAGATCGGATGGCGGATGAGAAAGCACGTCCGCCGCCACCACACTGAGTCGAATAAGTTTTATGTAGTCAATCCTGGCCACATGGCTGATAGGATTAAATTTTAGCTTAATCATTTTAATGGCTAAAACTTCTAAAAAATCTTAAAAAATCATAGAGAAATAAAAAATGCAAATAAATACTAATTTTAAAGGTATTTTAGAGGAGAATTAATTTAAAATGATCTTAACTAATTTTCAACAGTAATTAAGGTTTAATTACAAAATTAATTAGCTTAATTACTTTTTAATAACATAAGCAATTAATCTCAAATTTTGTGGGTTAATTTAATGGGATGACTGACACCCATGATTTTCTTGGGATTTATTGCTCACTTAATTAAAAAAATGACAAATTAAACCATACCTACTATTTTAAGTTAATTAATGATTAATTAATGTGATGAACAGTAATAAATTGGTTAATTAAGTTTATTAATCATAGTTTAACAATAAGTGAACTAAAGAATAAGGTTGGTACCCCTTTTGGAAGTTCATTGCACCATTTTTTGAAATGAAATTAATTAAAATTTAACTAATTAATTAAATCACTTACTCAAATTGAAATCTTAATCACATTTGACCTTAATTAATTAAACTATGGGGTAGATCTTTAGGTGTTTAATAACCTAAAGTAGTTTAATGAAATTATGGTTAGTCCACATGTGTGGGAAAATAATAAGAGTAATTAATTAAGTCTCATAATCTAATTAACTATTAATCATGAGCCAATTGCTTTAGGCCCCTTTTATTTCCTAGGATCATTGCAAGTTTATTTTCTATGCATATCATGTTGGCTCATAATTATTTAGTTATTTACTTTAAGATGACATTAGTAAGGGTAATTAATTCATCTAATTAAGGGTTCAACTTAATTAAACCATTAAATCAAGTTAATTACATTTCCTTAAATTAAATCAAATCACTAATGTGGGAATGAGTTTAAAATAGTAAGTGATGATTTCTCTTCTCCTCTTTAAATCAAATTAAATCCAAAACTTAATTAATAAAGAAGCTTTAGTTTTCTTTAAATAATCTTATTTGATTTAATTGTACTTAAAAACTAGTTTGGTTGAATGAATCACATGCTTATATTTGATTGTCCTCTTACCAATCTTATTAAATTTGGTATGTCATTTGAATTCATGCATCCATCTTTTCAAAACCAAGTAAAATGAAATGGATTACCTTTATGTAACCTTGCATGTGTTGATTTAATTTAATATATGCATGGCTATTATCACTATTAAATCTAAATGTATTTTTCAAAAGCTTATAAATGAATAATAATATGTGTTATGATGCTGGAAATAAATACATAAGAAATGCATGTGCTTATAGCTTAAGTGTATGAATGTTGAGTTCTCTTTCCTCTATTCATGTATTGATTTATATAAGATGGAATAGTAATGGGTATATAGTCTAGACATCCCGAGAGCATAAGGCTTTAGCTAGTCCCAAGGAGGTCAATTGATTACCTCACTTCCCTGGTTTGTTACTTGGTTGATGAAAACAAAAAGAAGAAATGTTGAATCTGAATCTATTCTTCATTAAAATTAAAAAAACAAAAACAAAAACCCTAAACCCTAAACTAGAACATGAACCCTAAACCAAAACCCTAATCCCTAAACCTTAAAAACCATAAACCCTACCCTAAAAGCATTAACCCTAAAACCCTAAACCCTAAACCCTAAACTCTAAACCCTAAACCTAAACCCTAAACCGTAAACCCTAAACCCCAATGCCTAAACCTAAACCTAAAGTAACTAAATAAATTAAAAAAATAAACCTAAACCCTAAAACCTAATAAACCTAAACCCTAAGAATGGTTAGAACCTTGACGACAGGAACATCACCGTCAACTAGGCTCAGTCTAGATCTAGCGATGGGAGCGAAGGCAGAGGCGGTGCTTATCGTTGTGGTGGTGGGGGATTTGGAGATGCTGGTGGTTATGGAGGTGGTGGTTGGAGCAGGGATCATTATGGAGGAGGGAGGAGAGACGGAGGTTACAGTCGTGGTGGTGGCAGAGGGAGAGATCAGGGATATGATGGTGGATCCCACTATTCGAGAGGATGAGTTGGTTCTGATGGGAACCAGAACCAAGAAACTGACCACCGCTATGGCTGTCATTATAGTAGAGATAGTTCTAGTTATCTAGGGTTTTTGATTTGCTCAATGTATGCTCATTTTTTATCTATGTCTTAGAAAAGTTGGTGTGTTATTTGGTTGATGAAATGGAAAAGAAGAAATGTTGAATCTGAATTTATTCTCTATTAAAAAACACCATAAACCTTAAACTAAAACCTGAAACTTAAATCCAAAACCTAAACCATAAATCCTAAATCTTAAACCCTAAAACGTAAACCCTAAACCCTAAACCAAAAATAATAAAACCGTAAACCCTAAATCCTAAACCCTAAAATACTAAATCTTAAATCCCAAACACTAAAACTAGCCATAAACCCTAAACCTACAACCCTAAGCCAACAACCCTAAACCCTAAACCCTAACCTTAAACATAATCCCTAAACCCTAATCCCTAAACCCTAAACCTTAAAACTCTAAACTAACCTTAAACTCTAAACCCTAAACCCTAAAAACCATAAACCCTAAAGCCTAAAGCCTAAACCAAAAACTAACCCTAAATCGTAAGCTAACACTAAAACCTAAACCCTAAACTAATCCTAAACCCTAAACTAACCTTAAACCCTAAACCTTAAATCCTAAAAACCCTAAACCCTGAAGCATAAACACTAAACCCTAAACCTTAAACCCTAAACCATAAACCCTAAACCCTAAACCCTAAACCCTAAAAATGTAAGCACCTATACCTAAACTAAATAAAACCTAAAAATAAAAAAAAAATAAAAAACCTAAACCTAAATAAAATAAAAAGATAAAATAAAATAAAAACCTAAACTAAAACCTAAACCTAAACCTAAACCTAAAATAAAATTAAATAAAAAATAAAGACTAAACTAAAATAAATAAAAGAAAGTACTAAACCAAAAAAATAAAATAAACCTAAAAATAAACAACCTAAACAAATTAAAACTAAACAATAAAAATAAAGTAAACCTAAAATAAAATAAAACAAAAACTAAATAAAAACCAAAACCTAAAAAATAAACCTAAAAATAAATAAAAAATAAAACCTAAACCCTAAACATAAAAAAACCTAAACTTAAAATAAATAAAAGAAAATAAACCTAAATCTAAACTAAAATAAATAAAACCTAAACTTAAACCTTAAATAAACTAAAAATAAACCTTAAACTAAATAAAATAAAATATACTAAAAATAAACCTAAACCTAAAGCTAAACCTAAAAATAAAAACTAAACCCTAAACCTACAAAAATAAATAAAAAATAAAACTAAACTATAAAATAAACATAAACCTAAACCTAAACCTAAAAATAATAAAATAAAAAACCTAAATTAAAATAAAAAAACCAAAAATAATAAACCAAATTAGATAAAAATAAAAAATAAAATAGGCTAATATAAATAAAAAAGAAAATAAATAAACTAAATAAACCTCAACCTATCAATTTACTAATTTTTTTTAAAGAAACCCTAAATCGTAAACCGTAAACCCTAAACCCTAAATCCTAAACCCTAAACCCTAAACCCTAAACCCTAAACCTTAAATCGTAAACCCTAAACTAACCCTAAACCCTAAACTTACAACCCTAAATCCTAAAACATAAACCCTAAACCTAACCCAAAACCCTAAACTTTAAACTCTAAACCCTAAACCCTAAATGTTAAACCCTACACCTAAACCTAAACCCAACTAAACCCTAAACTAAACCTAAAACTCCTAAACTAAACTAAACCTAAACCATAAACTAACCCTAAACAATATGCAAACCCTTAAACCTAAACCCTAAACCCTAAAAACCTTAAACCCTAAAGTCTAAACACTAAACTATAAACTCTAAACCCTAAACCTGAACCCTAAACCCTAAACCCTAAAGCCATAAACCCTAAAATGCTAAACCCTAAATGCTAAACCCTAAACCTTAATGACTTGAAAACCTAAACCTAAACTAAATTAAACCTAAAAATAAATTAAATAAATAAACCTAAACCTAAATAAAATAAAATCAAAACCAAAACCAAAATTAAAACTTAAACCTAAAAATAAAGTAAAATTAAAAATAAAACTAAAATATAATAAAATGAAGAAAAATTAAACTATATTAAAAAAATAAAATAAACTTAAAAATAATGAACCTAAATAAAATAAAAACTAAACATAAAATAAAGATAAAATAAACATAGAATAGAATAAAATAAAAACTAAATGAAAACCTAAACCTAAAAAATGAACCTAAAAATAAAACCTAAAAATAAATTAAAAAAAAACCTAAACATAAAATAAAAATAAAATAAACAAAATAAAATAAACCTAAACCTAAATTAAAATAAATGAAACCTAAACCTAAACCTAAATAAACTAAACCTTAACTTAAAACTAAACTAAATAAAATAAAATAAATTAAAAAAAACTTAAACCTAAATTAAAAAATAAAACTTAAAAATAAACCTAAAATAAAAACATAAAACCTATGCCTAAAAAGAATAAAATAAAAACCTAAAAATAAAAAATAAAACCTAAACCTAAAAAATAAAAGAAAAAAAAAACTCAACTAAAAATTAAACCTAAACCTAAACCTAAACCAAAATAATAAAATAAAATAAAAAACCTAAACTAAAATAAATAAACCTAAAATAAATAAACTAAACTAAATAAAAATAAAAATAAACCTGAATAAAAATAAAAAATTAAATTAAATTAAATAAATAAAAATTAAACTAAATAAACTAAATAAACCTAAACTTACTAGTGTACTTAATTTTAAAAAAAAAACCTAAACCTTGAACCCTAAACCCTAATCCTAAACCTTAAACCCTAACAGCATAAATCCTAAACCCTAAACCCTAAACTCTAAACCATACACCCTAAACCCTAAACCCTACTCCCTAAACCCTAACCCTAAACCCTAAATCCTAAACTCCAAACCCTAAACCTAATTCTAAAGTAACTAAATAGATTTAAAAATAAACCTAGACCCTAAAACCAAATAAATTTAAACCTAAACCTAAACCCTAAGATTGCACAGAACCTTGATGGTAGGAACATCACCATCAACCAGGCTCAGTCTAGATCTAGCGGTGGAGGCAAAGGCGGAGGCGGCGATTATCATAGTGGTGGTGGGGGATCTGAAAGTGCCCATGGGTATGGAGGTTATCGTCAGAGAAGTGGTGGTTATAGAGGCAAGAAGAGCGATGGAGCTTACAGCCATGGTGGTGGAGGGAGAGATCGGAGATATGATGGTAGAACTAGAGAAATTGAAGAACGGTCGATCCGATCAGCTGCTTATGGAACTATTTCTTTATAGTAGAGATGGTTCTAGTTAACTAGGGTTTTTGATTAGCTCTATGTGTGCTAACTTTTGATCTATGTTGTCATTTATGTCTTAGAAAACTTGGTGTGTTACTTGGATGATGAAATCAAAAAGAAGAAATGCTGAATATGAATTTATTCTCTATTAAATAAAATACCAAATACCCTAAACCCTAAATTAAAACTTTAACCCTAGACTAATAACGTCAACCCTAAACCCTAATCCATAAACCCTAAAAACCCTAAACCCTAAACCCTAAATCCTAAACCCTAAACCCTAAAAGCTTAAACCCTAAATCCTAAACGTAAACCCCAAACCCCAAACCCTAAACCCTAAACCTTAAACCCCAAACCTATACACTAAACCCGAAACCCTCAACTTTCCCTAAACCCTAAACCCTAAACCTTAAACTTGAAACCTTAAAAATCTAAAAACCTAAACCTAAACTAAACAAAACCTAAAAATAAAATAAATAAATAAACCTAAACCAAATAAAATAAATAAAATAAAATAAAACCAAAACCTAAACTAAAACCTAAACCTAAACCTAAACCTAAAAAGAAAACAAAATAAAAAATAAAAACTAAACTAAAATAAAATAAATAAAAAACTTAAACTAAATTAAAAAATAAAAAACCTAAATAAAATGAAAACTAAACCTAAAATAAATAAAAATTAAAACTAAATAAAATCCTAAACTTAAAATCTAAACCTAGAAAATAAATAAATAAAACCTAAACCTTAAACTGAAAAAAACCTAAACCTAAAATAAAGATAAAATAAACCAAAACCTAAACTAAAATAAAATAAACTAAAATAAATAAAACTTAAACCGAAAGCTAAAATAAACTAATCCAAAACCTAAACCTTAACCCTAAATAAAATAAAATAAACTTAAAACTAAACTAAAAAAAAATAAAACCTAGAATTAAACCTAAAATAAAAACTTAAAAACTAAACCTATAAAAAAAAATAAAAACCTAAACCTAAACCCAAAAATAAAAAATAAAACCTATTCCTAAAAAATAAAATAAAAATAAACCTAAAGCTAAACCTAAACCTGAAAACTAAACTAAAATAGAAAACCTAAACTAAAATAAATAAACTAAACTAAATAAAAATAAAAATAAACCTAAATAAAAATAAAAATAAAATAAACTCAAATAAATAAAAAATAAAGTAAATAAACCTAAACCTACAAGTTTACTTAATTTAAAAAAAGTAAAAAAAAAACTCCTAAACCTACAACCCTAAGCCCTAAAATCTATGCCTTAAAACCTTAAACCCTAAACACTAAACCCTAAACCTTAAACCCTAAACCCAAAAAACCTAAACCATCGATTCTATACCTTAATCCTTAAAACATATAACCTTAAACCCTAAAACCTAAACCCTGAACCCTAAACACCAAACCTTGAACCATAAAAACCTAAAAATCTAAACCTAAACTAAAGAAAACCTTAAAATAAAATAAACAAGAAAACCTAAACCTAAATAAAATAAAAAACTAAAATAAAATAAAATTTTAAACTAAAACTGAAACTTAAACCTAAACCTAAATGTAAAAATTAAAACATTATAAAAAAACTAAACTAAATTAAATTAAATAAAAACCTAAACTAAACAAATAAAATAAAATAAACCTAAAAAAACCTAAATAAAATAAAAACTAAATGCCTAATAAAAATAAAATAAACTTAAAATTAAAAATTAAAAACTAAATAAAAACCTAAACTTAAAAAATAACCTGAAAACACCTAAAAATAAATAAAAAATAAAACCTAACCCCAAAAAAAATAAAAACCTAAATCTATAATAAACAAAATAAAATAAACCTAAACTAAAATAAGCTAAACTAAAATAAATAAAACCTAAACCTAAACCTAAAATAAACTAAAACTATAGCATAATAAATAAAATAAACTACTAATAAACTAAACCTAAACTAAAAAATAAAATCTAAAGTAAACCTAAAACCTAAACCTAAAAAAATAAAATAAAAACCTAAACATAAATCTTTAAATAAAAAATAAAACCTAAACCTAAAAAAAAAACTAAACTAAAAAATAAACATAAACTTAAACATAAACTTAAAATTAAAAAATTAAACTAAAATGAAGAAACCTAAAATAAATAAACTTAACTAAATTAAAATAAAAAATAAACCAAAATAAAATAAAATAATAAAATAAACTAAAATAAATAAAAATTAAACTAAAAAAACTAAATAAACCTAAACCTATGAGTTT
Source organism: Cymbidium sinense (assembly GCA_021442155.1). Classification (NCBI taxonomy): domain Eukaryota; kingdom Viridiplantae; phylum Streptophyta; class Magnoliopsida; order Asparagales; family Orchidaceae; genus Cymbidium; species Cymbidium sinense. The sequence continues at coordinate 275,879,129 of CM038215.1, read as the reverse complement.
ACTTAATTTTTTTAAAAAAAGACCCTAAGCCCTAAACCCTAAACCTTAAATCTTAAACACTAAACCTTAAACCCTAAACCCTTAACCTACAACCCCGAACCCTAAACCCTAGACTATAAACCCTAAAAAACCCTAAACCCTAAACCCTAAAAAACTAAACCCTAAACTCTAAAAAACTAACCATAAACTTTAAACAAACCCTAAACCCTAACCTTAAAAAGTCTAAACCCTAAACCCCAAGCCTACAAAACCCTAAACCTTAAAGCCTAAACATTAAACCCTAAACCCTAAACCCTATACTCTAACCTTAAACCCTAAACCCTAAAACCCTAAAACCTAAAACCTTAAACCCTATACCCTAAAACCTAAACATTATACCCTAGACCCTAAAAACCTAGAAAACTAAACCTAAACTAAATAAAACCTAAAAATAAGATAAATAAAAAACCTAAACCTAAATAAAATAAAATACAAATAAAAACATAAATAAAACTAAAAAATAAAAAACCTAAATAAAATAAAAACAAAAAATAAAATAAACCAAAATAAAATAAATAAAAAACTAAATCAAACCTAAAGGACCTAAACCTAAAATAAATAAGAAAAACCTAAACCCTAAATTAAAACAAAAAACCTAAACCAAAAATAAAAATAAAATAAACCTAAACCTAAACTAAAATAAACTAAACCTAAACCTAAACTTAAACAAAATAAAATAAAATAAAATAAAAAAAGTCTAAACCCAAACTAAAAAAATAAAACCTAAAAATAAACTTAAAATAAAAACCTCAATATAAACCCAAAAAAATAAAATAAAAACCAAAACTGAAACCTAAAAATAAAAAATAAAACCTAAACCAAAAAATAAAATAAAAAATAAAACTCACCTAAAAATAAAAAAAATAAAAAGCTAAACTAAAATAAAAAAACCTAAACTAAATAAACTAAACTAAATAAAAATAAAAAATAAACCTAAATAAATATTAAAAATAAAAATAAACTCAAATAAATAAAAGATAAACTAAATAAACCTAAACCTACTAGTTTATTTAGTTTTTTTTTAAAAAAAACCCCAAACCCTAAATCCTAAAACCTAAACCCTAAATGCTAAACCCTAAAACTAACCTTAAACCCTAAATTTACAACCCTAAACCTACTACCCTAATTCTTAAACCCTAAACCCTAAAACCCTAAACCCTAAATCGTAAACCCTAAACCCTAAACCCTAAATCCTAAACCCTAATCCATAAATGCTAATCCTAACCCTAAACCCTAAACCTTAAACCCTAAACCCTAAACCCTAAGAACCCTAAACCCTAAACCCTAAAACCTAAAGTTGAAACCCTAAACTAACCCTAATCCCTAAACCCAAAACCCAAAACCCAAAACCCTAAACCCTAAACCTTAAAGCCTAAACCTTAATCCTTACACCCTAAAAACCTAAATCTAAACTAAATAATACCTATAAAGAAAATAAATACAAAAGCCTAAACCTAAATAAAATAAAATAAAATAAATTTGAAACTAAAACCTAAACTTAAACAAAAAAATAAAATAAAATAAAGAATCAAAATAAACTAAAATAAAATAAATAAAAACCTAAAATAAACAAAAAAATAAAAATCCTGAATATATTAAAAATTGAAAATTAATTTAACCTAAAATAAAAAATAAATAAAAACTTAAACCAAAATTATAAACCTAAAAATAGAACTTAAAAATAAATACAAAATAAAAGATAAACCTTAAACTTAAAAAAACTTAAACCTAAAATAGAAATAAAATAAATAAAACATAAGAAACTTAAACCTAAATTAAAATAGATAAAACCTAACCCTAAACCTAAAATAAACTAAAATTATACTAAATAACTAAAAATAAACCTAAACCTAAACTAAAAAATAAATCCTAAAAACAAACCTAAAATAAAAACCTATAACTTAAAAAATAAAATAAAAACTTAAAAATAAAAATTAAACCTAAACATAAAAAATAAAATAAAAATAAAATTGAACTAAAAAATAAACCAAAACCTAAATCGAAACCTAAACTAAATAAAATAAAATAATCTAAAAGTAAACCTAAACTTAAACTAAAAAATTAAATCTTAAGCTAAACCTAAAATAAAAACCTAAAACTTAAACCTACAAAAATGAAATAAAAACCTAAACCTAAACCTAAAAATAAGAAATAAAACTAAAATAAATAAAATAAAATAAAAATAAAATTCAACTAAAAAATAAACTAAACCTAAAAAATCAACAAAAATAAAAAACCTAAAATAAAATAAAACAAAAAACCTAAAATAAATAAATTAAACTAAATAAAAATAAATAAATAAACTCAAATAAATAAAAAATAAACTAAATAAGCCTAAACTTAATTTTTTTAAATAAAACCCCTAAACCCTAAATCCTAAACCCTAAACCCTAAACCCTAAAACTATCCCTAAAACCTAAACCCTAAACCTACAACTTTAAACCCTAAACCCTAAATAATAAAATGCTAAAATATAAACCCTAAACCCTAAACCCTAAACCCTAAAGCCTAAACCCTAAAACTCTAAACCCTAAACCCTAAAACCTTAAACCCTAAAACCCTAAACCTTAAACCCTAAACATTAAAACCTATAACCCTAAACCCCAAACCATAAACCCTAAACATACCCTAAACCCAAAACCCTAAACTAACCCTACACCCTAAACCCTAGGAATGGGCAAAACCTTGATGGCAGGAACATCACTATCAATTAGGCATAGTCTAGATCTATTGGTGGAGGAGAAGGAGGAGGTGATGATTATCAGAGTGGTGGTGGGGGATTTGGAGGTGGTGGTTGGAATAGTGGTGGTTATGGAGGTGGGAGGAGTGATGGAGGTTACAGCCATGGTTGTGGCGAAAGGACAGACTGAGGATATGATAGCGAATCTCACTACTCGAGAGGCAGGGGTGGTTCTGATAGGAACTAGAGAAATTACAGAATGACCAATCTGATTTGCTACTTACAAAATTTTGTCTTTACAATGGAGACTGATCTACTTATCTTGAGCTTTTGATTTGCTCTATGAGTGCTCATTTTTTATCTATGTCATCGCTTATGTCTTAGAAAACTTGGGCTGCTACTTGGATGATGAAATTAAGAAGAAGAAATATTGAATCTGAATTTGTTTTCTATTAAAAAAAATCTTAAAGTCTAAACCCTAAACCTTAAACCATAAACCTTAAACTAAAACTTAAACCCTAAACCTAAAACCTAAACCATAAACCCTAATCCTTAAACCCTAACACCTAAACACTGAAAACTATAAACCTTAAATACTAAACCCTAAACCCTAAACCCTAAAATTAAAACTTAAACTCTAAACCTAAAATTTAAACTAAAAACTCTAATACTTAAACCCTAAACCCTAAACACTAAAAACTCTAAAGCTTAAATACTAAACCCTAAACCCTAACCCCTAAACCCTAAACCCCAAACCCTAAAACCCTAAACCTTAAACCCTAACCCTAAAACCATAAACACTAAACCCTAAACCTTAAACCGAAAACCCTAAAATCCTAATCCCTAAACCCTAAAACCTACAACCCTAAATCCTAAACCCTAAACTAACCCTAAACTAACTCTAAATCCTAAACCATAAACTAAGCCTAAACCCTAAACCCTAAACCTTGAATAAAGATGTCATTAGGAGATGATCTAAAAAATGAAATAATCCTAACATAGTTATGGTTCCTAAAGAAAATGTCTTCAAGAGACTTTCCCTTGAAATTAGAGATTTGAATACCCTAAACCCTAACCCTAAATCATATTATAATACCATATATTATAGTATAATGTATCATCATACATTTGAGCATGTAGTGATGTGTTTTTATATGTTATAAGATGTTTTGAAACTATGCCCTATAGTTTATATTAATATAAATCATAAAATACTGATTTAATAAATTAGATGATGAAATTTATTAAATTTCAAATGGGAATTAGGTCGTAGTACCAAAGGTGTTCTATGACACTTGTTGTCTAAAAAGTAAGATTTTATGTTCAAAATAAATATTATATGTTGTAGCATAGTATAGCATCACATATCATAATATATTATTCTGCACATTTTAAATTCTTTTAGTATTTTACAATCATGCAGTCGAGCCTACACTATCCGTATTTATAAAATTGTTGATTTAAGCTTTAAAATGGTGGAATTTAGCCAAATTCATGATAGGTAGAGCATGGCATCATAATATATTGTTTCAATTTAAAATATGTAAGTGATACGAATAAAATATATAGTTTTTTTGTTTAGACTAATTTTATGATTTTTTTATCTTAAGCAATCCCTTGTGATGTGATATGCAATTAATATAATATAATATGTTATAATGTATTATAATATAGGATGCCATAACATAGTGTGGCATCATGCATTGTAGCATACTATTGTGTATTACTACTTGTTGTTTAGCATATTTTTGTTTGTTATAGTATGATGTAGTAGACTTTGTATAGGTATAATTCATAAAAATACTAATTTATAGGCTGAGATACTAGGATTTGGCCAAATTTAAGGTAAGCTTTAGGGAACATCATTGGGGGTGTGCTATGGTGTGTCATTTAATCAAAAGAATGGAATTTTGCATCCAAAATAAATGTTAATTTTTCAACCAAATTTTATAAATTTTTTAGTTAAAGTGATTCATTTTAAGGTGCGATGTAAGATAATATATTATATGAAAGCATATTAAAATATAATGTACATAACACTAAAAATTCATATATATATATATATATATATATATATATATATATACATATGAATGTGGTGGTGTGTTACTAAATGTTATTGAACATTTTAGTATGTTTTACTTTTGTTATAATACATTGGGTCAAAACTCACAAAAATGTTAATTTGAAGGTTGAGATGGAAGAATTTGGCCAAATTCAAGGCACACACCAAGAAGCAACATCAAAATTATGCTATTTTATACCATTTCTAATAGAAAAATAACAATTTTACATCCAAAATGAACATTATTCATATTTTGAGAAAATTTTATTATTTGTTCCTTTTAAGTGATTGTAATGATGCGTGATGTTAAATAATATATTATATTATAGAAAATTATACTATAACATCATATATTATAATATAATATAGTGTGTTAATTCACACTATAATATGTTTAGCATGATATTGTATAGTTAGTTTGAGATTGCACCATCACAAATCATAAAATGTTAATTACAATGTTAAGATGATGTAATTTAAATAAATATATTGTTATGCTTTTGGTTGCAACATTAAAGGTGTGCATAAGAGAAAAAAAAATAAGATTTGTGAGAATTCCATGTCAAGGTGGACATGACATGTGATATCAATTTTATTTTATTATATGATTTATGGAAAAAAGATCTATTGGGGATAAAAATCTATAATCCACTAGGATTAAGTTTGAATCAACTTTCATTAGTTTTAATTTAATTGATGTGGTGACATATCTACTAAAGATATGGGCTCAAGTCTATTGGGCATCAGGTATGTGAACCTTCCACTAGGGAAGCAGGTTTGGGCTATCCATTGAGGATTTGGATTTGAGTTTGATTTCAGAGATTTGTTTGGGGATGTATCCACTGGGGATAAGAGTTTAGTTGAGTTTATTTGATTTAGACACTATTGGGGGAGTTTCTTTAATTTGGCTCCACTAGGGAGCTAATTTTGAATTTGATTTATTTTTTTGAATTATTAATATATGATTTGGGGCTCCACAAGGAAAAAGGGTGTAATATAACTCCACAGAGGAAAATTAGATTATTTCTAATTTAATCTAAGTTAATGTATGGACCCTGTCATTGTGCGATGGACCCACTGAGAAGGGCATATATTAGCCTTGACCTACCCCAAGTTTACAAACCGAAAGGGATAGTCTATCGGTTGTGGGATAGGGCTAGCCAACCTAAGGGGTTGCCTTTTGGTGTACAATGGCAATGCTAAAAAGAAGGCGTAGTAGACGTACATCTTCCAAAGCGAGGAACAACCACTGGGGTGACCTATTGGATGCATAATAAATCAAACCAGATCTAGGGCGACTACTAAGTGAATGTCATTGGGACTTATGTCAACTCAAAAGTAGTTAGAATTAATTTTATCTTAATTTCATGTGATTTGATATGGTTTATTTGGTTTAGTTTGATTTTTAATTGAGGGCATATATGCTGGGGATGTGAGCTCGATCAAATTTGATAGATTTAATTAAAGGATCATGTCAGTGTGTGATAGACCCACTGAGAAGGGGCTATATCAGACTTATCCTACCTCAGATTTATAAATCCAAAGGGATAGTCTACTGGCCGTGGGGTAGAGCTAGCCAACCTAATGGGTTGCCTTCTAGTGTGTAATGGTTGTGCTAGGAAGAAGGCATAACAGACTTACATCTTCTAAATCACGGAACAACTGCTAGGTGACCTGCTGGTAGCACAATAAATAAAACCCGACTTAGAGGTGACTACTGAGTGAATACCGCTGGGGACTTATATCAACTCAAGAGTAGTCAAACGATTCCTATAGGTAGTTTTGCTAACACTACCCTAAAGATAGGATGCCTGGTTGGGAAAAGGTACCAATAGGGGTGTCCTCCTAAGCCACAAGTGAATATATATTTTGTTTATATGTTTATCTGGACCATGTTGGTGTGTGAGGGACCACATTGAGAAGGGGATATGTCAGCCTTAACCTATCTTAGATTTAGTTAAAAAAGGGAGAATCTGCACATCCACAAAATGAATTCTCCAACCACAATGGTGGTATCTAGAAAAGGGGAACTGTTCAATTCGATAGTAACACATTTAGTGTCTAAATGGGGTCGCAAAGGATGTGATCCAAATATAGTGCCCATTGACGAGGTGCTGCTAGGGGCATTATCCTGAGCCCTAAAAAAGAAATCCTATAGGTGTACGATGGCCAACTCAAGGAGAAAGCATAGCAAACTTACATTTACCATGAGTGGTGTATCCTACGGTGGGAGAACCAACCAACCTAAGGTGTATTCATCAGCATGAGTGGTGTATTCATCAACATAGTGTTAACCAACCAACCTAAGGTGCCCATCAGTGTACAATGATCTATCTGGAAAGAAAGTATGTAGGCTTACAACTTTTTGAGTAGAACTAATCATCTGGATAGTCTATCATTGGTGGGTAGATGCTATATGACCTAGACTGACTACTAAGCAGGGAGCCTAGAGGAAGGACTGGACCCAGACTTGAAGCAGTCAGGAGAGAAGGAGACACTTGGAGACTTATCCTAAACCTCAAATATACTCGACCCAATCAGTGCACAAAGGCTAATCCAAGAAGAAATCATAACAGACTCACATCCTCTTAAATGAAGCCAACATGAGGTAGCTTATCAACCATACATTAAGGCCTATCAAACTAACAAGGCACTTTTTAGTGTGCAGTGTCCAAGTAAAGAAGGAAAGTGTATCATACTAACATCTCCAAAGCATGAAAACCATGAGGGCGACACACTAGTAGGGTAGCACGTCAGCCCGACCTAGAGCATCTACTGAGTGAGTTCCACTAGAGGCGTTATCTCAACTTAGAGTAGCCTGAGATAAAAGATATGTGTTTATTTTATATGTTTGTGTGTAGTTTATATTTGTGTTGTGTTGAGGAAGGATAGGACACTACTCGAGTTCCTTACACCTACCCTAAACACAACATTGCATATTCACAAATAAGAATACTTTCAACATGGATGAGATTGAATTTGAAATGAAATTTTCATTGATGATAATTATTTTCAAACATGATTTATAATATTTCTTTAAGTAGAGCCCATTGATTGGAAGTATTGTGTGCTCTCCCTTATGATTAATAAGCTGATAAGATCCTCCTTAGTAGGCCTTCTTTATGGAAAAAAAAGCCTTTCCATGTGGGTTCAAACATGCCACCCATCTTATGATGGGCAATAATTGGTCTCCATAAAACTAAAATAAGCTCTCCTACATCAAAAGCTCTAGGACAGACCAACTTGCTATGAGTTTGAATCATTTTAGCTTTGTATAATTAAAGGTTTTGGCATTCCCTCAAATGTCTCTCCTCCAAACCGTAGAGCTCCTCTAACCCCAACTTGGCATTCTGCTCTGTTGTGATCTTGCCACCCACAGCTATCCTTAGTGATGGGTATTGGACTTCTAATAGTAGAACGGCTTCAGACCCATACACTGAGGAGAAAGGAGTAAACTAAGTTGGAGTTCTATATGTGGCACGGTAGGCCCACAAAGCTTCGACTAAATGCTCATGCCACTATTGCATATTATTGTCGAGTTTCTTCTTCAATATTTGAATGAGAGTTATGTTGAAGGCTTCTGATAAGTGGTTTGCCCTTGGGTACTTGATCGTAGAATATCTCCAACATATGTTGTGTCTCTGGTAAAAGTTATTGATCTAGGTGCTCTTGAAAGTAGTACCATTATCAGATTTAATTTATCGAGACACTTTGAACCTACATACGATATGATTCCTAAAAAATTATAACACATGCTGAGTTGTGACCCCTCTGAGCAGAATCGCCTTCATGTATTTGGAAAATTAGTCAGTAGCAGCTAAGATGAACCGATGACCCTTGGAAAAAGGAGGATCAATTGGACCCACTATGTTGATACCCCAACACTCGAATGGCCATGAGACCAATATAGGATGAAGAATGTTGAGTGGTTTGTGTAGGACTACACTATGTATTTGACATTGGTGGCATTGCCTAGCCATATCCACGCAATCTTTGATCATCGATGGCCAGTAGTATCCAAGTCTCTTGATCTTGGGTTTCATCTTCAAACCAAAATGGTTGGCTCCACATAATCCTGAGTGTACCTCGATCATGATCTTATGGTCTTCATGATTATCTAAATAATGTAACCACATATGATCGAAAGACCTTAGGTACAAGACACCATCCACAAGAGAGTAGGAAAGTGCTCTCTACTTCATCTAATGGGCTTGGCACTTCTCTTAAGGCAGTTTGCCTTTATTTATGTAATCCATGAATGGTTGCCTCCAATCTAACTCTTTGTCCTTCTTGGAAATAGCAACCTCTCCTTAAAGAGAGTACTTTTTTATGAGTTCAATCTCAATAAGAGATAAGACTTATCTATTTTGGACCTTTATTGATATGGACTCATCCTCCAAACATGCCAACTCCTTAGAAAGATTTAGCATATGCAAAGATTCTCTTATCAAGGAATCTTATAAATGGTAACCTCGGATTTGGGCCAACTCCATCATGGTGTACTTATGGTAGTGATGGAGCTTAGGCTTTATAACCTTATAAGACCCAACGATTTGGTTGATAACTAGCTGAGAATCCCTGAAGATGTTGATATTTTGGATGCTTAGAGTAATAACTAACTCTAGACCGACAATCAAAGCCTCTTATTCAGCTTCATTATTAGTGCAAGGATTAGATAGATGATATGATAATCTCATCACATCATGGTCTGGAGTTAAGAGAACTATACCTACCCCTGCCTTTCCTGGAATAGTAGATTGTGATTCTTCTCCTCTTTGAGCAGAAGATGCACCATCAAAGTACATCTCCCAGTGGTGAACGCTAGTATCCCCTAAGTTCATGATTTGTTCATTGGGAAGATCATCACTAAATAAAGAGTCAGCAGATGAAATTCGCGTTTGTCCTTTCACCATGAGGTACAAAGGTAATCTCAAACTGTGAGAGGATCATGGACTATCGTGCCAACCATCTGGATAGTGTCTACCATGTCATGAGATACTGTAGTGGATTGATCATAGAGATTAAGTTGACCTTATGAGGAATCATGTAGTGTTATAGCTTTTGGGATGTAAAGATTAAAGCTAGGCAATGCTTTTCAATGAGTGGATAATTAGCCTCAACAGGGATTAGATATAGTTGAGGTAGTAGAGTGTGTTTTCCTTCCCTTCGTCATTAGCTTGGGTCAACAAAGCACCAAGGGAGTCATCTAATGCAGTAGTGTAAAGTATGAGCGGCTTGCCCAGGATAGGGCTACTAGAACCAGATGTTTGTCGAAGATGAATGAGTTTGTCAAAGATTCAAGTCATAGCATGCTGGTATGTAGCACTGACATTTTTATGGCTGAATGGCATGAACTTATAGCAATAGATTCTGATTAGGGTTCTAAAAGTAGTATTTCTTTCATCTTCAGGGGCCATCTTTATTTGGTTAATTCCAGATGAGCCATCCATGAAATAGAAGACTGCATGAGATGAGGCAATGTTCACCATTAGCTTTGAGATTGGTAGTGGAAATTTATCTTTTGGAAATGCTTTATTTAAATCTCTAAAATCAACATATACGTGAATTTGGCCATTCTTTTTCTTAACAAGGACAATGATGGCTAACCAGGTAGGGTATTTTTCTTTCTAGATGATGCCAACATTGATCAATTTCTTGACTTCAGAAATGACCTATTGTTTTATGTCTAATTGCATGCATCTAGGAGCTTGCTTGATAGGGTTAGAAGTAGGCTTTATTGCTAGTTTATGAACTGCTACATCAGTAGCCAATCCAGGCATCTCTTCATAACTCCATGCAAAGCAGTCCTTAAACTCAATCAATAGTCTAACTAAGTCATTGGTTTTAATTTCATTCAACAAAGAACTGATATATGTTAGGTGTAGATCTTCTTTTAAGTTGACTTCATTGAGCTCGTCGATGGTTGACTTGATCTCTTCTTCGAACTCTGGTGGTGCATCTTTGACTTCAAAATTATCTGGATCATCTAAAGTTTCCAAGCACAGCTCCTCATATGATTTAATGTGATTTGAAAATAACCTATCAGATTTCAAATGATTGGTGATGATTAAGCAATAATAGTCTTGGTCTTGATTGAGAGCTTTAGCATTTGTTCTTCCCTATTCTTTCGATGTAGTCTGACCTATACTTTGACAAGTATGTGGGATTAATAGTTTCTTTGCTAAATTATCAAAATAAGGCAAGTACCAATCAAAAGGTAATTTTATTAAATCATTATATGAATCATCCTCAAGTTTTACAACAACTTCTTAACTTGAAGATGATGCTCCCAAAAAGAACCTCTGAGTCTTCATACTTGTGGTTGACTTAAGGGAATCCTTAACTACCAAACTCTCAGCTTTTTGAAAGGAAAGTGGAGTTAGAGCTAAGACTCCCAACTAATGCGAAACTGTATCACATATAGGTTTGGATACACTTATGCTTCTCTTTGGAGCCCGGTCTTCATTAAAATCTGACTCAAGTGTCACCTCCAAAGGAATCTACTATTGAGAAGAGCTAGCTGGTGTGCTAACTATATAAGACTCATCCTATGAACTATATTCTAAGTCTATATGGATAGTATATGTACTATTATTAGCTGTGACAAATCCTCTATTGGGTGGCTAATAAAGAGGTTTTCCACCCATGGGACTACCTCTGAACTGGCCTTTTCCTCTGGCTGGTGGAGGTCAGGTCATCCTACTCATATGTTTGAATGGAGCAATGAACTCTGGGTGAAATCTAATGTTAGGTTCCACTTCCTCCTCCAAGTCTATTTTTGCTCCATTTTATTTTCTTTTCTATTTTCTCTTCTTCTTTTTTCTCTTTCTTTTTCTTTTTATTTTTCTTTTTTTCTTTTATTTTCTTTTTTTTTTTTCTTTTTTCTTTCTTTTCTTTTATTTTTTCTTTTCTTTTATTTTTAAACTTTGGCCAAGTTCATGAGAATAGACTTGTTGATTTTGAGGGAGGTAGTAAGCAGCATCCTCATATATGCCAACCTCATGAACTGTAAATGTCTTGAGATCTCCTTTGACACAGTAGATGACCACACCTCTTACAAACTTCATATATTAATGTAGAGAGGATGGAACTATGTTGTTCTCATGTATCCAAGGTCTCCCAAACAAAGCATTGAAAAATGTATCTAAATTTATAATGTGAACCTTGGCATCGGCCTTCCAATCATATATCTCTAAGGGCAACACTATGGAGCCTAAGGCCTGTTGACCTTGCTTCTGGAGTGGGAATTCAATATTCCCATTTTAGACTTAGGAGTCTTCTAAACACTAAGACTTCCCTACTCATAAGAGACTTATATCAATTAGGTAAACATTTAACCTAAGCCTAAAGATTTAAAAGGGTTAACCATAGGATTAAGTTATGCCTTAGGGATTAGGATAATCCACCTACCCTACAACCCAAATCCAATACATGTTCACCTTCTCAAACTGAACCTCAAGTTCAATTCAAACATCAAGTTCAAATCCAAATCAAAACCCAAATTCCAAAACCAAATGATTGAAATACATGATCAAATCTAAACTTGAAACCCTTCCTAAGTCATATGACCTATCCCATGGACTTAGCCAAATCTTAATCCAAATCAATCCAAAATCAATTGATTTTCTCATAATCAATTTATATCTTCAATCATCTTGTTAAATATAAATCAAATCCATATTCAAATGATCAAAACTAAATCAAATTAAATCAAAAACCTTCCTAAGCCATATGATCTATCCCATGGACTTAGCCAAATCTCAATCCAAATCAAGTCAAACTCAATTTATTTTCTCAAAAATCAATCATATTTTCAATCATATTCACAAATTTAAATGAAATATATATTTAAATCATCAAAATTTAATCAAACCAAATCAAAATCCAAACCTAAGCCACATGATCCAACTCTATGGACTTAGCAAAATTCCTCCATTCCAGAACCCAAATTCAATATTTATTTTCTCATGAATCAATCATACCTTCAATCATATTCATAAATATAGATGAAATCTATAATCATGAAGCCAAACCAAAATCAACCCAACTCAAACCAAATTTAACATTTTTGACTTAAAATGTTCAAATGACCAAAACCCATTTGAACCCAAGCCAATTGCAATTGAATTTATATGTCAATCCCAAATCCATATATAAACTCAACTAAATCAAACTCAACCAAAAATCAAGCCGACTAAACCCAATTGGTCCACTTGATCCAAAGTAGCCAATCTGACCTATTGAGCCAAGTTCTAATCCTACACAAATTAGATTGAACCAAGCCCATCAAAACTTCCCATCATGATTTTTGATCACACTAAGTTGATTAATTATCAAAAATTAGATCAAACCAAGTCAACTTGGTCATTTGACCAAGTCAACCCCTTAACCCATATGAACCCAAACTGGCTAAATTGCAACCTATGCCAAATACCTTGAAACCAATTATTCATACCAAATCAAAATTAATATTTGAATATGACTTGACCTTCAATTAAGTCAAACTAAACCCTAATTGGCCCTCTTGACCCAAATTGACCTAAACCCTAAACCCAATACCTAAAAATTAAACTAAACCTAAACCTAAACTAAACTAAAACATAAACCCTCACCTAAACCTAAACCTTAAACCACTACACATAAACCTTAAAACCTAAACCTCACCCTAAACCTTAAACCTTAAACCTTACACCATAAACCTTAAACCTAAAACTAAAGTTTAAATCTAAATCTAACTCCAAACCCTAAAGTTTAAACTAAACTTAAAGTTTTAAACCTTAAACCTAAAGAAACATTAAACCCTAAATCAGAACCTAAACCTTAACCCTAAACTTTAATTCCTAAAACCCTAAACCCTAAAACATTAAACCCTAAACCATAAACCATAAAACCTTAAACCCTAAACCCTAAACCCTAAAAACCTAAACTTAAACTAATTAAAACCAAGACAAAAACTAAGCTAACCTAACCTAGCCTAACCTAGATAAAAACTCTCTCCCCTACGGTGCTCTGGCGATTTCATTTCCCCCTTCATCGGTGCTTTCCCATCTTGCATTGTTGTTGGATCCTTCATAATTCTTGACTGATTTGGTTAGTTTCTTTCAATCTATTGCTTCTTACATGATGTGTCTCTTCTGAATATGGCAACGATGATCTCATACCCATGGCTTACATCTCCCATTTTGGATGATCCTACTAGAGCATCCTATTTTGTGGGGATTAATCAAGCCAATGCCATTTCTGCTATTAAATGCATTACAGATGCACTTTTTGGTAAGAGGTCTACCTCTTCTGATTTGATGAATATGATTTTGACTTCTTTTTGAGTTATGTTTGAGATCATGTGTTTGGATCTTGAAGTCAAGAAGCTTGCAAAACCTTTTGAATTTACATTGATTGACAAATTTACTCTATGATAGCCGAATTTGCACAAGATCTGAACTTTTTTTCATAACCTTAAAATTTTGGGTGCTTTCTTTATTGGCTTGATCAATCCAAGACATATTTTGGTTCAACTTACAAACGATTTGGATTATTCATGAGTTTTCTCACATTGATCTTATTTTGTCTTTAATTGTCAAATGTGTTTGTTGAAGTGGTCTCCACTTTTTCATATAAAGGAGGAATCACCTATTGTTCCTATGTGGTTAGCTCTTCTAAATATGAAAATCCATTCTGTTATCGACCAGGTTTTATTTGCTACCGGGGCTCTTTTAGGTCGGCCGCTCCAAATTGATCAGGTGAACACTGTGAGATTTTATCCCTCTGTTGCTCGTATATTGGTTGAACATATCTACAAAACATCCTAAGGATGTTTGGATTGGATCTGAAAAGTTTGGCTATTTACAAAAGGTCAAATTTGAAAATTTATTGATTTTCTATTCCCATTGCAAGATACGTGGTCATGATAATTTGGAGTATTTTGTTCTTCACCCACGTCTTAAAAAGAAAATTTCGAATGATCCTAACTCTAAAGTTTTTTCTGATAAAGTTAATAAAACTATTTTTATGCTTAAAAATAACATAAATGTTAATATTAGGTCAGATTCTTTGGAGTTATCTGATGTTCCTAATATTGATGATTCCGCTTCTCATTCTGATCATAACAAAGGTACTAATAATGTTGAGAAAGATGGTTTGCCCAACAACCTTTCTTTACATGAGAATATGCCTATTTTGGCAAATTCCAAATTGAAAGAGGCAGAAAAAAATGATGATTCACTCTCAAATGATTCAATTTCTGCTTCTCTACCGGCATTAATTGATGAGAATGAGGATTTAAATGATAACTTGAATGTGGCTAAAATTCTTGAGCAAAACACTGATTTTAACATTGGTAATTGTGCTTTCAATGGTATAACTTCATCTCCTTCCCCTAATTCCAAGATTGATCTTCATTCTAATTCCACTTTTCAATAAAATGTTGATTTGGAATAGGGGGAAGTTGTGATTAGAGATGTTCTTGCTGATCCATATCCTATTAATAATATTCCTAATCAATCTCTATCCGAAGGTGACACTTTGAATAAAAATAGAAATTTTCAAACTATCTTTAAAATAAAATTTAAAATCTCTAAGATGCAACCTCCTAATCTTGCCAAATCTACTAGATCTAGATCCTCTTCTCATAAATAATGTATAATTTCAATTTTTGTCTTAAGAGAGGATTTGTCATTCTTTTTCTCTCTCTCTTTATTATTATCAATTAATTTCCTTTTCCAATTTTCTTTATGTTTAATTCTCTTATTTAGAGTGTTAGAGGGATTGGTACCCACACTATTCATAATCATATTAGAAATCTTTGCAGAATTAACAATATCTCTTTACTTATTGTTATTCAACC
This sequence comes from Cymbidium sinense, assembly GCA_021442155.1. Lineage (NCBI taxonomy): Eukaryota > Viridiplantae > Streptophyta > Magnoliopsida > Asparagales > Orchidaceae > Cymbidium > Cymbidium sinense. The sequence goes on along the minus strand of CM038215.1, from coordinate 275,863,502 downwards.
TCTTATTCATGTTGATAAAATCAATCATGTTTCTAGAATACTTGGTTTCAATAATTTTTTCCCTAACATCAGTAATAAAATTTGGTGCTTTTGGAATAGCTTCTTAAATGTTTTAATTTTAGATGATCTACAACAAGTTGTTAATATTCACTTTTCTTTTGGTGATTCTTGTGTGCTGGGCTCTTTTGTATATGCTTCTTGCAATAGAGCTGGTCGGAATGTTCTTTGGGAGAATTTGAGAAGTTTTGCTCTTTCTGTTAACAAACCTTGGCTATTTGGGGGTGATTTCAACACTATTATTCTAAAGAAGGGGTGCTCTCTAATATTCATTTTATGGAAGAATTTTCTAATATAATTTTTATTGCAATCTTATTGACATTGATTTTAAAGGCTTTAATTATACTTGGTAAAACTCTAAGCTCGGCAACATCTTGATAGAATTCTTTTCAACTCTCATTAGATTAATCAATGGCCTCTTACCTCATTGAACATTTGAGTAGAACTTTATGTCATGCCCTCTTTTATTTTTGTTAAAGATAACTCTAAAAGATTAAATACCTCATCATCTTTTAGATTTCAAAATATGTGGCTTCAGCATCTAGATTTTCTTAAAGTCATGGACATTAATTGGATTGCCCCTTTACACCTTGATAATTCGATTAGGATATGCATAGATTATGGGTTAAGTTTAAAAAGGCTCAAACAAAATCTAGTTTGGTGGAACAAACATTGTTTTAAAAATAGTTTTGCTAACATAAAAAACATGGAACTTTTGGTTTGTGATCTAGAAAATACTATTTTGACTGATTCTTTTAAGCTTAATGATTTGAATGAAGCAAAAGTTAATTGTGTTAATTATCAGAATATGGAAGAGACCTATTGGCCGCAATAAGCTGCTAGTAAATATATTGCAGGTGGGGACAGGAATACTAGGTATTTTTGTGCTTTATGAAATAAAAAAATAGCTTTAAATTCTATCTAAAAAATTAAAAGTGAAAATGGAGATTGGATCACTGATACTAATGTTATTAAAGATTTTATTATTAACCACTTTAGAAATACGCTTAAGAAAATCCACTCTTTTGAAGCTATTTCTAATTTTCATTTGATCTCCTCTATTATTACCAATGATTACAACCATTGGCTTACTAGGATGCCTACTGAGGATGAGATTGGTAAAGTTCTTAATAGCATGAACATTGATTCCATTGCTAATCTGGAGGGCTACACAACTCAATTTTTTCAATATTATTGGCCTATTATTAAGCATGACATAATTGATGCTATTGTTGATTTTTTTTATTGGTAATCCTCTCCCTAAATATTTTTCAAGCACTTGCATTGTTCTAATATCTAAAAAAGATAATCTGGATTCTTTGAGTGATTTCAAACCTATTTGTCTTTGCACTTTCTTTAATAAATTGATTTCTAAAATTTTTACTAATTGACTTAGTTTTTTGCTTCAAAAAATTATCTCCCTCAACCAAACTGGTTTTGTTAGAGGGAGATCTATATTTGATAACATTCTTCTTACTCAAAAGATTATCCATGATTTCAATGTTCCTTCTAGAGGTGGTAACATCCCTTTTAAAATAAATATTTCTAAAGCCTTTGATAATATTTCTTGGGATTTCCTTTTAAATATCATGTATTTATTTGGTTTCTCTGATAATTTCATTAACCTTATTAAAAATGCCTGGTTTTCTATTCTTCTTAATTATGAAGCTTTAGGCTTTTTTCCTTCTTCTCATGGTTTGAGACAAGGAGATCCTTTGTCCCCTTATTTGATTATTACGTGGAATACCTTTCAAGTAGTTTAAATGATTTATTCAATAACAATCCTAGCATCTAGAACTCTTGGTGGTATCCCTATTTCTCATCTTAGCTTTGCGATGATTTCATTATCTTTTGTAATGCTTCCCTTCATCATATCAAAAGACTTAAGAAATTTTTAAATATTTTTGGTAGAGAAAGTGGTCTTCCTATTAATGAAAGCAAGAGTTGCTTCATTACCTCCTCAAAAATTTCTAATAATAAAACCAATCATATCTTGAGAATCACTAACTTTAAACACCAACAACTCCCTATTAAATGTCCAAGTGCTCTTCTTTTTAAAAGTAAAAAAAGATCCAATCTTTTTTATGAGCTTATCCAAAAAAATTTCTAATAAAATTTCAGTGTGGGAATTTCACTTACTTTCTTTTGGTGGTAGGCTTACTTTGTTTTAGAGTACTCTTAATTCAATGCCTTTATATCTTATTCAATCCATTATCCCTACTAACTCTATCTTAAATAGAATTGATTATCTCCTTAATAAATTTTTTTGGGCTCTAATAATTCGGTTAAAAAGATGCATTGGGCTTCTTTCCATAAATGTTGTGGTCCTCTCGGTTAAGGTGGGCTTGGATGCAAGTCTATTTGTGAAGCTATTACTGCCTTCTCACATAAACTCTAGTGGAATTTTAGAAAAAAAGATAGCTTTTGGGATAATTTTATGACTGCTAAATACTGCTAGGGCAAGCACCCTCTTATCTGTTCTTATAAAGTGGGTGACTCCCCAGTTTGGAAAAGGCTTTGCTCCATTATATGGGAGGCTGAATCCTTGATATCTTGGGGTATAAATTTGAGATCTTCTTTCTTTTGGCAAGACAACTGAATTTGTGGTGGTTCTATTGATGCTATTTTATCTACCCATTCTACTATTGCTACAAAATTTAACTCATTTTGGCTTAATAATAAGTGGAATGATAGTAAACTTACCAAATTTATTCCTATCTCTCTTTAGATAAATTTAGTGATATTCCTATCCTTTCCAACAAGCCAGATCAAATTCTTTTTAAGATGTCTTATAATGGAGATTTTAATCTTAAGGATGCTTGGAATTATATTAGAGATGCTCATACTTCTTTTATTGTATTTATTAAACTTTAGAATAATATCATCCATATCACTTATTCTGTCCTTACTTGGAGAAATCTAGAAAACTTCATTCCTATTGATTCTTTGCTATGGGGTAAAGGCTTTCACTAACCATCCAAATGTTATTGTTGTTTTCATATCAAAAATGTTAATCATGTTTTTTTCAATGTTGTTATTGCCTCTAAATTATGGTTTTGGCATGATGATCTTTTTAATATTAACCATTTCAATGGCTTTCTTTCTTTATATCAACTTCTTGAAGCCTTTTTCCAAAAACTTGAGAAAGTCCATATCAAAGTTTTAATTTCCATTACCCTTATTTGGTTCATATGGATTGATAGAAATGATGCTAAATATCATGGTATTCTTATGAATCATAAAAAAAATTATTGTTAGAACCAAAGAAAAAATTGATACATTATTTAACGCTAATTTAATTAGTAACACGCATTTTAGAGACTACAAATTTGTGGCAAAAAAATTGGGTCTTTACCTGCCTGAGATCTCCTTTAGTAAAGAAGATAAGATTATATATTGGATAAAACCTCATAGAAATATTATTAAAACTAATACAGATGGCTCTGTCTCTCAGAATACATTTGGTTGTGGTGGTATTTTTAAGGATTTTAAAGGTAATGTCATTTGTTCTTTTGCTTATCCTCTTAAAGCTTGTTCTATTATCTATGCTGAATTAATAGCTTTAAATAAAGCTATCGGCATTTGTTTTCAAAAAGGTTTCTTCAATATTTGGATTGAAGTTGATGCTCTCTTACTCATTGACATGCTGACTTCCACTAAGATGGGGAATGCTGATTTATTCTATCATCTTAATCCTACAAGAGCTCTCCTCTCTCAAGTATGCTTTAAAATTTCTCACATTTTGCGTGAAGGAAATGCCTGTGTAGAATATCTGGTTAATCTAAGTACTAAGTTAAATGATCTCACTCTTTATGATCATCTTAATTTACCTAGACAATTGAAAGGCTTGGTTAATTTGGATAACACGGGATTACCTTATCTTAGATATTAATCTTGCTTTGTATTTTTTAGGTTTTCCATGCTTTTCTTTGTGCGTATTTTCATTTTTTTGCATTCCTTTGGCTAGTTCACTCTCTTTTTTGGTTTGTTCTATTATACTTGGGAGATCTCCTTGAGGTGGTGGCTAGTTGTTCAACCTCTTTTGCTGGAGAGGTGTTCTCTTTGGTTGACTATTTCATGTAAGGATCTCATTGTCAACAATTTCTTCATGTGCTGCCATGACCTTGTGATGGCCACCTTTTGGGTTATGCCTCTACCTACTTTTTGGTTTTTCCCTTTTCTTTGTTGGTCTTGGTTTTATCTCTGGTTTTAGCTAGCTATTTCTTTACTTAGGAAGGTTTTTTGGCTGCTGGTTTTGGGCCTAGTGGGTTTTGTTGTTTGCTACTACACTCTACCTAAATGTCTTGGGTGACTATTATTTAATGACTAATGTTGATCTTTTCACTCTTGAGTTTGTGCTGGGCCTTTTGGTGGTTTTTATGTCTAGTTGGGGCCTTGGTCTATTTTCTCTACCCCTCTAGTTTGCTATTGGTGGTTGGGTGGTCATCCCCGATTGCAATTTTTTGTCTGATTGGGTGATTACCATTTATTTCTTGGTTATTTTTGGTAGCTTCCTGTTGTTTATCACTATGCCTATCTTTCTCTATGTTGGGATTACCTCCCTTTTGGACTGGTTGTTTCCTTATCGGAGTTCCCTCATGTACTGCTTTGTTAATTGGTTGGGTGGACTTGTGGGTTAGCTGGTTTGGTTGGTTGTGTTGGCTTGGTTGGTTGGTGTTCTTTTTGGTTTTCTTTTTGAACTATTCTTAGCTGGTAGGGTTTCCCTTTTGGTAGTTTTTCTTTGTTTTGGTTTTGGCCTTATGGTGGTTGGGTGCTACAATTTCCTATTCATCATACTATCTCGATTGAGGTTTGGCATTGCCTTTTATTTCTTAGGTGCTATTTGGTTAATCTACCGTTAGTGTTGGCATTGTGCTCTGATCTAGTTTCGAATTTTTGGTTTTTTGGTGCTAGTTGTAGGTTGCTGTTTTGGTTTTGGGATGTTACTTTTTGGTTGTCTGGTAACTCTGGTGGGTTTGTTTCCTATCCATCGTGGCTTGCTTTCTGAGTGAATTCTTGGCAACTACTCTTTCATTTCTGCTGTGGTGGTTTTGTTTAAGCTACTTCCTTTCGGGATTGGTGGCCTTTAGTTAGCTAGGTGTTTTGTGGGATAGGTTTTTCTGTTGCTTGGGTTGTAAGTACTAGAGAACTATTCATTGCCACTCTTTGGCGGATTGCCTTCATCCAGGTAAGTGGGCTATGATGGTTGGGGTGATTTCCCTACTATCTTTTGGCTTGTAGCAGCATATGTGACTGTAACCCTTCTTTTGAAGTCTGGATGCTCATATTTGTGGTTGCCCCTAAAGATGCAAGCGACTAAGCCTAAGCCTTATTAGAAATTTTCTCTTATATTGCTCTTTATTATGTGCTAAAGCTTGATTTTCTCTAGCTGTGCTAATTACTTATTCTAGTTGCTTGCAGGTTTCTTTTACATGTTCCTTGCAGGTCTCAGATACTAGATGTGGATTGTGCAACTCTCTAAAGACCTCTGACTCTAGTAGTGGGCTTTGGCTGTTCGTCATGTTTCTTGAGCTGTTTCTAATTTATTTATTTTTTGTCTTTAACTTCTTTTATTTAGATTCCTTGCTTTTGTTGTATTAGATAGGGGATTTTTCTCTCTAGGCTGAATGTAGCTCTTTGATCGGTAGTTAAGAGAAATATCCCTCTTAAGGACCTTATACCCTTTCAGTAAATTCCCTCTAGGTTTCCTTAAAAAAAAAACTAAATAAAACCTGGAAATAAAATAAATAAAAAGACCTAAACCTAAACAAAATAAAATAAAAATAAAAATAACCTAAACTAGAACTTGAACCTAAACCTAAAAATAAAATAAAATAAACTAATAAAAATAAACTAAAATAAAATAACTAAAAACCTAAACTAAACTAAAAAATAAATTAAACCTAAGAAAAAAACCTAAATAATACAAAAACTAAACTTAAAATAAAATACAATAAAATGGAACAAAATAAAATAAAAACTAAATAAAAACATAAAACTAAAAAATAAAACTAAAATCCTAAAACCTAAATTCAAACTAGAACCCTAAACCTAAAACCAAAACCCTAAACCCTAAACACTAAACCCTTAAAACCATAAACTCTTAAAACCTTAAACCCTAAAACCATAAACCCAAAAACCTAAACCCTAAACCTTAAACCTAAGAAAAAAAAATCGAAAACCCTAATCCCTAAACTAACTATAAGCCCTAAACCCTAAAAATCTAGAAACTTAAATGTAAACTAAATAAAACCTATAAATAAAATAAACAAATAAACATTAACCAAAAAATAAAATAAAATAAAATAATAACATAAACAGATACCTAAACCTAAACCTAAAAAGAAAATATAATAAAAAATAAAAAATAAAATAAAATAAAATAAATAAAAACCTAAACTAAAATAAACTTAAATTAAATAAAAACTAAACTTAAAATAAAAATAAAATAAACCTAAAATATAAAAAAAATAAAAACAAAATAAAAACCTAAACTTAAATAATAAACCTAAGAATAAAACATAAGAATAAATAAAAAAGAAACCCTAAAACCTAAACTAGAAAAAACCTAAACCTTAAATATAAATAAAGCAAACCTAAACTTACACTATAAATAAAATAAACCTAAACCTACACTAAAATAAACTAAACTAAAATAAATAAAACCTAAACCTAAACTAAATAAAATAAAATGAACTAAAAAAAACCTTAACCAAAACAAAAAAAACATAAAAATAAACCAAAAAAAACAATACCTAAACCTAAAAAAATAAACTAAAAATAAAACTAAACAAAAAAATAAACCAAAACCTTAAAACAAATTAAAATTAAAACCTAAAGTGAAATATATAAACCTAGAATAAATAAACTATACTAAATAAAAATAAAAGTAAACCTAGGTCAAAATAGAAAATAAAATAAACTAAAATAAATAAAAATAAAGTAAATAAATCTAGACCTGCTAGTTTAGTTAATTTTAAAAAAATTACAAAAAACCCTAACCCTAAACCCTAAACCCTAAACTCTAAGCCCAAAACCTACTACCCTAAACTAGAAACACTAAACCCTAAAACCCTATACCCTAAACCATAAACGATAAAGCCTAAACCCTCAACTAACCCTAAACCCTAAACCTTAACAGCAAAAACTAACCCTAAATGCTATACTCTAAACCCTAAACCTACCACCCTAAACCCTAAAACCTAAACCGTAAAACCCTAAACCCCAAACCCAAAACCCTAAACCCTAAACCTTAAACCCAAAAAACCCTAAACCCTAAACCTTAAACCTTAAACCCTAAAAACCTTAAACCCTAAACCCTAAACCCTAAACCCTAAACAAACCATAAACCCAAAACACTAAACCCTAAACCCTAAACACTAAACCTTAAACCCTAAACCCTAACCCTAACTCTAAACCCTAAACCATAACCCTAACCCTAAGCCCTTAACCGTAAAACCCTAAATCATAAAACCCTAAACCGTAAAGTAGCTATTTCCTTTAGGCTACGATCATAAATCCTCACATCTTAGGCACTCCCACAACCTAGTGTTGGTGAATTATATTCCCTAGTAATCTATTTAAATTTCAACTCAAAACATATAAATCTCCTCAACTTTAAAATTATGAAACCCAACCATAGGATAGATTGGAATGCTCACTAGGCTTCCTAGTATCATTTGGATTTCCTACTTATTTCATTTGGATTCTAAAAATAAGTCTTCTCCTTGAATTTTTCCAATTGACTTTCCAAATACAACCAATCCTTTGATAGTCTAACCTTCAAATATTTGGAGATGATAATTATCTACTCTAATTGAGAGTATTCTTAAAAAATTTCATTTCCTAAGATATAATTAACTATGGAGGCTTACCTCCATAGGGAACTTAAGAACCTGGTTTAATTTAAACCTTACTTTATTCATATATATAAAGAAGGGGGAAAATCTCTAGTACATTCAAAGACCCATCATGTCTTAGTAGTCTTTATTATGTGATTAAGTCCATTATAGGGTGATGCTTCTATCATTCGAGATAGTACATCATACCTCAATGTTGTACCCAATCAACTCAAAAAGTACCCACCTATGATCTGCGTGGTGTCCCCCCCCTCCCCACAAATCCAAAAATAAGTACCACAAGGCCCTCTCGCCTTATTTATTGAAGCCTCTCAACATCATCCTTTCTTTTTGGAGTTTAGAGATGTCGATCCTATTGTAGGCAAGGGTTCTTAGAATGATAATGTTGACTGATATACCTAGGTCAACTAGAACTCTGGATAGCCTATATCTGCCAACATCCACTGTAATGTAACGAGGTGGTTGTGCTCGGTCATCGCTAGGAGTAAGTTTTCATTGTTGAATGTATCTAAATAAAAACATAAACCTAAAAATAAAACCTAGAAATAACTAAAAAATAAAACCTGAACACTAAACTAAAAAAAACCTAAACCTAAAATAAAAATAAAATAAGCCTAAACCTACACTAAAATAAACTAAATTAAAATAAATAAAACCTAACACTAAACCTAAAGTAAATAAAATAAAATAAACTAAAAATAAACAAAAATATAAACTAAAAATAAAACCTAAAAATAAACCTAAAATAAAAACCTAAAACCTGAACCTAAAAAAATAAAATAAAAAGCTAAACCTAAACATAAAATTAAAAAAATAAAACTTATACCTGAAAAATAAAATAAAAATATAACTAAACTAAAAAATAAACCTAAACCTAAACCTAAACCTAGAAAATAAACTAAAATAAAAAACCTAAACTAAAATATTTAACCCTAAAATAAATAAACTAAACTAACTAAAAATAAAAAATAAACTTAAATCAAAATAAAATAAAATAAAATAAAATAAATAAAAATAAAGTAAATAAAATCTAGCTTTAATTTAAATAATAAATAAATAATAAAAATAATAATAAAAAAATAAAATCGAACCTAAACAATTTAAACTAAACTAACTAAACCCTAAAACCAAACCCTAAAACCCTAAACCCTAAACCGTAAACCCTAAACCCTACACCCTTAAACCCTAAACCCTAACCCCCAAACCATAAACCTTATACCCTAAACCCTAAAATCTAAAAAACCCTAAACCCTAAACCCTAAACCTAAAACCCTAAACCCTAAACCCTAAATCCTAAATCCCAAATCCTAAACCTTAACCCTAACCTTAAACCTTAAACCCTAAACCCTAAACCCAAAAACCCAAAACCCTAAACCCTAAACTAACCCTAAACCATAAACCATAAATCATAAAAACCTTAAACCCTAAACCCTAAATCCTAAATCTTAAACCCTAAACCCTAAACTAACCCTAAACTCTAAGCTAACCCTAAACCCTAAAGCCTAAACATAAAACCCTAAAACCTAAACCCTAAACCCAAACCCTAAACCCTAAACCCTAAACCCTAAAAACCTCAACCCTAAAACCCTAAACCCTAAACCCTAAACCCTAAACCCTAAAAACCTGAAAACCTAAACCAAAACCAAATAAAACCTAAAAAAAAATAAATAAATAAATAAACCTAAACCTAAATAAAAAACAATAATAAAATAAAATTAGAACCTAAATAAAAACTTAAACCAAAACCAAAAAATAAAATAAAATAAAAATAAAATAAAAACTAAACTTAAAATAAAAATAAAATAAACATAAAATAAAATAAAATTAAAACCTAAAAATAAAAAACAAACCTAAAAATAAAACTTAAAAATAAATAAGAAAATAAAACCTAAACCATAAACTAAAAAACAAAATCTAAACCTAAAATAAATAAATAAACTTAAACCAAAACTAAAATAAATAAAACCAAAACCAAAACTTAAAATAAACTAAATAAAAACCCTAAACTAAATAAAATAAAATAAAATAAATATAAACCTAAACCTAACTAAAAAATAAAACCTAAAAATAAACCTAAAATAAAGACCTAAAACCTAAATCGAAAAAAATAAATTAAAAATCTTAACCTAAACCTAAAAGTAAAAAATAAATCCTAAACCAAAAAAATAAAATAAAAATAAATGTCAACTAAAAAAATAAACCTAAACCTTAACATAAACTTCAGAAAATAAACTAAAATAAAAAACCTAGACTAAAATAAATAAACTTAAAATAAATAAACTAAACTGAATAAAAATAAGAAATAATCATAAATAAAAATAAAAAATAAAATAAACTAAAATAAATAAAAAATAAACTAAATAAACAAAGAAGAAATGTTGAATGTGAATTTGTTCTCTATAAAAGAAAAAAACCCTAAACCCTAACCCTAAACCCTAAACCCTAGACCCTAAACCTTAAACCCTAAAACCTTAAACCTTAAACCCTAAACCCTAAACCCCAAACCCTGAATGCTAAACCCTAAACACTAAACCCTAAAAACTTAAACATAAACTAAATATAACCTAACAATAAAATAAATAAATAAACCTAAACCTAAATAACATAAAAAATAAAATAAAATAAAAACCTAAACTAAAACCTAAACCTTAACCTAAACATAAACCTAAAAAATAAAATAAAATAAATAAAAATCTAAACTAAACTAAAAAATAAAATAAACCTAAAAATAAAAAACCTAAATAAAATAAAAAGTAAAGGTAAAATAAACCTAAAATAAACATAAAATAAAATAAAATAAAAACTAAATGAAAATCTAAAAAAACCAAAAAATAAATAAAAAATAAAACATAAACCCTAACCTAAAAAAACCAATACCTAAAATAAAAAAAATAAAATAAACTTAAACCTAAACTAAAACAAACTAAGAAATATTAAATAAAACCTAAACCTAAACCTAAAATCAACTAAACCTAAACCCTAAACTTAATAAAATAAACTAAACTAAAAATAAACATATTCATGAACTAAAAAATAAAACCAAAAAATAAAACTAAAATAAAAACCTAAAACCTAAAAATAAAAAAATAAAATAAAAACCTAAACCTAAACCTAAAAAGAAAAAATAAAACCTAAACATAAACAATAAAATAAAAATAAAACTAAACTAGAAAATAAACATAAACCTAAACCTAAACCTAAAAAATAAACAAAAATAAATTAACCAAAAATAAATAAACATAACTAAATTAAAATAAATATTAAGCATAAATTAAAATAAAAAATAAAATAAACTGAAATAAATAAAATATAAACTAAATGAACCTAAACCTATCAGTTTACTTAATTTAAAAAAAAAACCTAAACCCTAAGCTAACCTTAAACCCTAAACCCTAAACCCTAAAAACCTTAAACGCTAAAGCCTATATACTAAACCCTAAACCTTAAATCCAAAACCCTAACCCTAAATCCTAATGCCTAAAACATGAAACCATAAAAAAAAATAAAAAAAAATAAATAAATAATAAAAAAATAAAAAAATAAAAAATAAAAAAATAAAAAATAATAAAAATAATAAAAAAATAATAGTAATAAAAAAATAAAAATAATAAAAATAATAAAAAAAATAAAAAAAATAAAAATAAATAAAAAAAAACACGAAACCCTTTAACCCTAAATCCTAAACCCTAAACCCTAAACACCTAAAAAGCTAAACCAAAACTAAATAAAACCTAAAAATAAAATATATAAAAATACCAAAACCTAAATAAAATAAATAAATAAAATAAAATCCTAAACTAAAACCAAAACCTAAACCAAAAAGTAAAATAAAATAAAATTAATAAAAACCTAAATTAAACTAAAAAGTAAAATAAACCTAAGAATAAAAAACTAAAAATAAAAATAAATGAACTTAAAATAAAATAAAATAAAAACTAAATAAAAATAAAAACCTAAAAAACAAACCTAAAAATATATAAAAAATAAAACCTAAAAAATAAAACCTAATCCTAAACTAAATAAAATAAAATAAACTAATAATAAACCTAAACCCAAACTAAAAATAAAACCTTAAAATAAACCTAAAATAAAAACCTAAAACCTAAACTTAAGAAGATAAATCATAAATTAAACCTAAACCTTAAAATATAAAATAAAACCAAAACCTAAAAAATAAAGTAAAATTAAAACTCAACTAAAAAATAAACTAAAATAAAAATCCCAAACTAAAATAAATAAACCTAAAATAAATAAACTAAACTAAATAAGAATAAAAAATAAGATAAGCTAAAATAAATAAAAAATAAGCTAAATAAACCATAAATCCTAAACCCTAAACCCTAAACCCTAAAAAAACCCTAAACCCCAACCCTAAACCCTAAACCCTAAAAGCATAAATCGTAAATCTCTGAACCATAAACCTTAAACCCTAAAGTCTAAATCCTAAACCTTAAACCCTAAACTGTAAACCCTAAACCCTAACCCTAAACCCTAAACCCTAAACCTAAACATAAAGTAATAAAATAAACTAAAAAATAAACCTAAACCCTAAAACCTAATAAACCTAAACCAAAACCTAAACCCTAAGAACAGGCATAACCATGACGGTAAGAACATCACTGTCAACCAGGCTTAGTCAAGATCTGACAGTGGAGGCTAAGGCAAAGGCGTCGCTTATCGCAGTGGTGGTGGGGGATCTAGAGGTGCTGGTGGATATGGAGGTGCTGGTTGGAGTAGTGATGGTTATGGAGGCGGGAGGAGCCATGGAGGTTATAGCCGTGGTGGTGGCAGGTGAGAGATCGAGGATATGATGGTGGATCCCACTACTCGAGGGGCCATGATGGGAACTGAGAAATCAAGAAAAAAACCGATCGATCTGAAATATGGAACTGTGTCTTTATAGTAGAGATAGTTATAGTTATATAGGGTTTTTGATTTGCTCTATTCGTGCTCATTTTTTATCTATGTTATTGCTTGTGTCTTGGAAAACTTGGTGTGTTACTTGGTTGAGGAATTCAAAATGAAGAAATGTTGATTCTGAATTTGTTCTCTGTTAAGAAAAAAACCATAAACTATAAACCCTAAACCATAAACCCTTAAACCCTAAACAATAAACCCAAAACAATAAACCTTAAACCCTAATTCCTAAACCCTAAATAAAAAAAACCCTAAAAACTAAACCCTAAACTAACCCTAGAACCTAAACCCTAAAACTCTAAAAACCTAACTAACCCCTAAACCCTAAACCCAAAATCCTAAACCCAAACCCTAAACTAACCTAGACACACCTAAACCCTAAAAATGCTAAACCCTAAAGCCAAAACACTAAACCTTAAATCATAAACCTTAAACTAACCTTAAACCCTAAGCTAACCCTAAGCTCTAAACCCTAAAAACCCTAAAAACCTTAAACTCTAAAGTCTAAACCCTAAATCCTAAACCTTAAACCCTAACCCTAAACCTTAAACCTTAAACCCTAATACCCTAAACCTTAAACCCTAAACCCTAAACCCTAAACACTAAAAACCTAAAAGCCTAAGAACCTAAACCTAAATTAAATAATACCAAAAAAATAAAATAAATAAAAAACCTATACCTAAATAAAGTGAAATAAATAAAATGAAATATAAAAATAAACTAAAACCTAAAAATTAAATAAAATAATCTTATAAAATAAACTAAACTAAACTAAAAAATAAAATAAACCTAAGAATAAAAAAGTAAATAAAATAAAAACTAAATGTGAAATAAAAATAAATAAACCAAAAATATACTTAAAATAAAATAAAATAAAAACTAAATAAAAACATAAACCTAAAAAACTAACCTAAAAAAATCTAAAAATAAATAAAAAATAAAACCTAAACCCTAAACTAGAAAAAACCTAAACCTAAAGTAAAAATAAAATAAACAAAATAAAAAACCTAAACCTAAACTAAAATAAACTAAACAAAAATAAATAAAACATAAACCTAAACCTAAACTTGAACTAAATAAAATAAATAAATTAAAAATAAACCTAAACATATACTAAAAAATAAAACCTAAAAATAAACCTAAAATAAAAACCTAAAAATAAAATAAAATAACACATTAAATCAAAGCCTAAAAATAAAAAATAAAACCTAAATCTATAAAATAAATTAAAAATAAAACTCAACTAAAAAATAAACATAAACCTAAACCTAAATCTAAAAAAATTAACAAAAATAAAAAACCTAAACTAAAATAAATAAACCTAAAATAAATAAATTAAACTAAATAAAGATAAAAAAACATAAATATAAATAAAAAATAAACTAAATTAACCTAAACCTAAAGGCTTACTTAATTTAAAAAAAAAAACACTAAACATTAAGCAAACCCTAAACCCTAAACCCTAAACCCTAAAAACCATAAACTCTAAAGCCTAAACACTAAACCCTAAACGTTAAACCCTGAACCCTAAAAATCCTAAATCCCAAAGCCTAAACACTAAACCCTAAATCTTAAACCCTAAACCCTAACCCTAAACCTTAAACCTTAAAATCTTAAGCCTGAAACCCTAAACCCTAAACCCTAAAAACTTTAAAACTTAAACTAAATAAAACCTAAAACGAACATATAAAAAAACTTACACCAAAATAAAATAAAAAAATAATATAAAATAAAAACCTGAACTAAAACTTAAACCTAAACCTAAAAATAAAATAAAATAAACTAATAAAACTAAACTAAAATAAAATAATTAAAAACCTAAACAAAACTAAAAAATAAAATAAACCTAAGAACAAAAAAAAAATAAAAAAAATAAAAATTAAATTTAAAAAAATAAACCTAAAATAATATAAAATAAAAACTAAATAAAAACCTAAACCTAAAAAAATAAACCTAAAAATAAATAATAAATAAAATCTAAACCCTAAACTAAAAAAACCCCTGAACTTAGAATAAAAATCAAATAAACAAAATAAAATGAACTTAAACCTAAACTAAAATAAACTACATTAAAATAAATAAAACCTAAACCTAAACCTAAACCTAAACCTAAACTAAATAAAATTAAATTAACTAAAAGTAAACTTAAACGTAAACTAAAAAATAAAACCTAAAAATGAACCTAAAATAAAAACCTAAAACCTAAACCAAATAAAATAAAATAAAATAAAAACCTATACCGAAACCTAAAAAAAAAATTAAACCTAATCCTTAAAAAAAAAAAAACTCAACTAAAAAAATAAACATAAACCTAAACCTAAATCTCAAAAATAAACTAAAATAAAATACCTAAAAAAATAAATAAACCCAAAATAAATCAACTAAACTAAATAACAATATAAAATAAACCTAAATAAAAATAAAAAATAAAATAAACTAAAATAAATAAAAAATAAATGAAATAAGCCTAATCCTAACAGTTTACTTAATTTTAAAAAAAAACCCTCAACCCTAAGCTAACCTTAAACCCTAAAAACCCTAAACCCTAAAGCTGAAGAACTAAACCCTAAACCCTAAACCCTAAAAATCTAAAAACCTAAACCTAAACTAAATAAAATCTAAAACTTAAATATATAAAAAATCTTAACCTAAATAAGATAAATAGAATAAAATAAAATAAAAACTTATACTAAAACCTAAACCTAAACCTAAAAATAAAATAAAATAAACTAATAAAAATAAGCCAAAATAAAAAAATAAAAGCATAAACTAAACTAAAAAAATCAAATAAACCTAAGAATAAATAAAATAAAAACTAAACATAAAATGAAAATAAAATAAACTTGAAATAAAATAAAAACTAAACAAAAACATAAACCCTAAACTAAAAATGAAAAACTTAAACCTTA
The DNA here is from genome assembly GCA_021442155.1 of Cymbidium sinense. NCBI lineage: Eukaryota > Viridiplantae > Streptophyta > Magnoliopsida > Asparagales > Orchidaceae > Cymbidium > Cymbidium sinense. The sequence continues at coordinate 275,847,760 of CM038215.1, read as the reverse complement.
AATAAAAATAAAATGAATAAAATAAAATGAACCTAAACCTAAACTAAAATAAACATAACTAAAATAAATATAGCCTAAACCTAAATCTAAATCTAAAGTAAATAAAATAAAATAAACTAAAAATAATCCTAAACCTAAACTGAAAAATAAAACCCAAAAGTAAACCAAAAATAAATACTTAAAACTTAAATCTAAAAAATTAATAAAAACCTAACCTAAACATCAAAATAAAAAATAAAACCTAAGCCTAAAGAATGAAATAAAAATAAAACTCAACTAAAAAATAAACCTAAACCTACAAAATAAAGTAAAATAAAAAACCTAAACTTAAATAAATAAACTAAACAAAATAAAAATAAAAAATAAATTAAATTAAAATAAATAAAAAATATACTAAATAAACCTAAATCTACTAGTTTACTTAATTTAAAATAAACAATAAACCCTAAATCCTAAACCTTAAACCCTAAACCCTAAACCCTAAGCCCTAAACCTACAACCCTAAACCTAAAAAACCCTAAATCCTAAACCCTAAACCCTAACCCTAAACACTAAACCCTAAAAGCATAAACCCTAAAACCCTAAAACCCAAAATCCTAAAACATAAACCCTAAACCCTGAACCCTAAACCTTAAACCTTCAACCCTCAAAACATAAAAACCTAAACTGACATTAAATAAAACCTAAAAATAAAATAACTAAAAAACCTGAACCTAAATAAAATTAAAAAATAAAATCAAATTAAAATCAAACTAAAACCTAAACCTAAACCAACAAATAAAATAAAATAAATAAAAAACTAAACTAAACTAAAAAATAAAATAAACCTAAGAATAAAAAACCTAAATAAAATAAAGACTAAACATAAAATAAAAATAAATGAACTTAAAATAAAAAATAAAAACTAAATAAAAATAACAACCTAAAATTAAAACATAAACCCTAAACTAAAAAGAGTCCTAAACCTAAAATAAAAATAAAATAAACAAAATAAAATAAACCAAAACTTAAACTAAAATAATCTAAACTAAAATAAATAAAACCTAAACCTAAGCCTAAAATAAACTAAACCTAAACCTAAACTAAATCAAATAAACTAAAAGTAAACCTAAACCTAAACTAAAAAATAAAACCTAAAAACAAACCTAAAATAAAAACCTAAAACCTAAACCTAAAAAAATAAATAATTAACTAAACCTAAACCTTAAAATAAAAAATAAAACTCAACTAAAAAATAATCCTAAACTTAGACCTAAAAAATAAAAAAAAATAAAAAACCTAAATTAAAATAAATAAACTTAGATTAAATATACTAAACTAAATAAAAATCAAAAATAAAATAAACTAAAATTAATAAAAAATAAACTAAATAAACCTAAACTATCAATTTACTTAATTTTAAAAAAGAAACCATAAACCCAAAATACTAAACCCTAAACCCTAAACTATAAACCTCTACAACCTTAAACCCTAAACCCTAAACCCTAGAAAACCCTAAACCCTAAACCCTAAACACTAAACCCTAAAAGCATAAACCCTAAATCTCTAGGCCCTAAACCTTAAACCCTAAACCCTAAATCCTAAACCTAAACCCTAAACCCTAAACCCTAAACCCCAAACCCTAAACCTAAACCTAAAGTAACTAAATAAACTAAACAATAAACCTAAACCTAAACCCTAAGATTGGGCAAAATCTAGATGGTAAGAACATCACCGTCAACCATGCTCAGTCTAGATCAGGCGGTGGAGGATGAGGCTAAGGCCGAGGCATCGCTTATCATAGTGGTGGTGGGGGATTTGGAGGAGATGGTGGATATGGACGTGGTGGTTGGAGTAGTGGTGGTCATGGAGGCGAGAGGAATGACATAGATTATAGCCATGGTGGTGGCAGATGGAGAGATCGGGGATATGATAGTGGATCCCGCTACTTAAGAGGCCAGTGCAGTTCTAATGGGAACTAGAGAAATTGAGGAACAACCGATCTGATCTGTAGCTTATGGAACTACGTCTTTATAGTAGGGACGGTTCTAATTATCTAGGGTTTTTGATTTTTTTTATTCGAGCTCATTTTTTATCTACGTCATCATTTGTGTCTTGGAAAACTTGGTGTGTTACTTGGTCGAGGAAATCAAAAAGAAAAATATTGAATCTGAATTTGTTCTCTATTAAATAAAAACCAAAAACCTTAACCTGAACCCTAAACAAAAACATGAACCATAAACCTAAAACTTAAACCCTAAACCCTAAAAACATTAAACCCTAAACCCTAAACCATAAACCCTAAAATCCTAAACCATAAAACCTAAACCCTAAACCATAAACCCTAAACACCAAAAAAAACTTAAACCCTACACCTTAAATCTTAAACCCTAAACCCTAAACCCTAAACCCTAAAATTAACCCTAAACTCTCAAATTAACCCTAAACCTTAAAATAAATCATAAACCTGAAACCCTAAACCCTAAAAAACCCTAAACACAAAACCCTAAACCCTAAACCAACCCTATACCCTAAACCTTAAAAAACCCTAAACCCTAAACCCTAACCATAACCCCAAGCCCTAAACCCTAAAACCCTAAACCCTAAACACTAAACTGAGTTGGACTTCTAATGGTAGAACAGTTTCGATCCCATACATTAAGGAGAAAGGAGTAGGCTGAGTTGGAGTTTTATATGTGGTGCGATAGGCCTACAAGGTATCAACTAACTAGTCATTTCACTATCCCTTGTTGTTGTTAAGTGTCTTATTTAGTATTTGGATGACAAATTTGTTGAAGGATTCTTCTAAGCTATTTTCCTTTTGGTAGTTAATGGTAGAATATCTATAATATATATTGTGTCTCTGAGCAAAGTTATTGATCTCGGTGATCTTAAATGAAATACCATTATTAGATATAATTCATCGAGGCACTCCAAACCTATATATGATATGATTCCTAAAAAGCTGAAGCACATGCTGAGCTGTGACCTCTCTGAGCGGAATGGCCTTCACCCATTTGGAAAAGTAGTTAGTAGTAGCTAAGATGAACTGATGACCCTTGGAAGAAGGATGATCAATCAGACCCACTATGTCGGTACCCCAATACTCGAATGGCCTTGAGGCCAATGTAGGATGTAGAATGTTGGGTGGTTGGTGTAGGAACACACCATGTATTTGACATTGGTGGCATCTCCTAGCAGTATACATGCAATCTTTTATCATCGATGGCCAGTAGTATTCTATTCTCTCGATCTTGGCTTTACTCTTCAGACCGGATTGGTTAGCTCCACATAATCCTGAGTGTACCTCAGTCACGATCTTACAGGCTTCATTCTTGTTTAAATAATGTAACCACATATGATCAAAAGACCACCGGTATAAGACATAATCCATAAGAGCATAAGAAAGTGCTCTCTGCATCTTCTGATGGGCTTGGAATAGTTTTCCTTTATTTAGGTAATCCATGAATGGTTGCCTCTAATCTAACTCCTCATCCTTCATGGTAATGGCAACCTTCCCTTCAAGAGAGTACCTTTTGATTAGTTCAATATCAATAAGGGATGAGATTTGTCTATTTTGGACCTTTATTGATATGGACTCATCCTTTGGACATCCCAACTCCTTCGGAAGCTTGGCTAAAGCACACACTATAAATTCTCTCCTTGAGGAATCTTAAAAATGGTAACCTTTGGGATTTAGGCCAACAACTCCATGGTGTACTTATGGTAGTCATCAAGCTTGGGCTTTATAACCTTATAGGACCCAGCAATTTGGTTGATAGCTAGCTGAGAATCCTTGAAGATGTTGATGTTCTGGATGCTTAAAGTAATGGCTAGCTCCAGATTAGCAATTAGAGCCTAATATTTGGCTTCGTTGTTGGTGAAAGGATTAGATAGATGATATGAGAATCTCATCATATTACGGTTTAGAGTTAAGAGAACTATTCCAACCCCCACCTTTCTTGGAATAGTAGATTATGGTTCTTCTCCTTTTTGAGAGTAAGCCGCACCATCAAAGTATATCTCCTAACAATGAAGTCTAGTATCCCCTAAGTTCATGATTTGTTCATCGGGGTGATCATTATTAATCTGAGAGTCAATAGGAAGTGGATGTGCTACTAAAAAAATCCATTAGCGCTTGTCCTTTCACCAAAAGGAGGGGTACAAAGGTAATATCAAACTATGAGAGGATCATGGACCTTCATGCCAACTATCTGGATAGCTTCAGCCGTGTCATGAGATACTATAGTGGATTGATAATAAATATCAAGTTCACCTTATGAGAAACCATATAGTGCTGTAGCTTTTGGGATGGAAAGATTAAAGCTAGGAAATACTTCTCAATGGGCGGATAATTAGACTTAGTAGGAATTAGATGATTGCTGAGGTAGTAGAGTACATTTTCCTTCCCTTCATCATTGGCTTGGGCCAACAAAGCACCAAAGGAGTCATCTAACGCAACAGTCTAAAGTATGAGTGGCTTGCCCAAGATAGGGGCTGCTAGAACCGGCGGCGTCACCAGGTAATCCTTGATGTTTTTGAAGGCATGCTCACACTTGTGATCTCACTTGAACTTGGCATCCTATTCGACAAGTGCTAAGAATGGCTGACTTCTTCTTGATAGGTTGGATATAAAGCATCTTAGATATTCCAACCTCCCTTGGAATGATCTGAGTTGAGTTAAAATTTTAGGGGGTGGCATTTTTAATATCGCTTTGATCTTCTACGAATCAATTTCAATTCCCTGGTGTTGGATAACAAATCCAAGGAATTTTCCTAAAGCAACTCCTAATGCACACTTCAGGGGGTTCATTTTGAGGTTAAATTATCTTAACTATTCAAAAATTACACTCAAGTCAAAAAGATGGTATTTCTTTTCTCTACTTTTGATCACGAGATTATCGACATAGCACTCGACTTTATGATGAATGATTTCATCAAATATTCGAGTCATATCCTATTGGTATGTAGCACTGACATTTTTAAGGCTGAAAGGCATGACCTTATAGCAATAGATTCTGATCGGGGGTTCTAAAAGTAGTATTTTTTTCATCTTCATGGGCCATTTTTATTTGGTTATATATTAAAATGAGTCATCCATGAAGGAGAAGACTATATAACATGAGGAAATTTCCACCCTCAGCTTTAAGATTGGTAGTGGAAATTCATCTTTTGGACATGCCTTATTTAAATCCCTAAAATCAACTCATATGTGAATTTAGCCAATGTTTTTCTTAACTAGGATGATGTTGGCTAACCAGGTAGGGTATTCTTTTTCTCGGATGAAGCCAGCATCGATCAATTTCTTTACTTCAAAAATGACATGTTGTTATATGTCTAATTGTATTTATCTAGAAGCTTACTTGATAGGGTTAGCAATAGGCTATTTTTCTAGTTTATGGACCGCTATTTCAGGAGAAAATCTAGGCATCTCTTCATAACTTCATGCCAAGTGGTGCTTAAACTCAGTCAATAGCCTGACTAAGTTATTGGTTTCAATTTCATTCAATAAAGTACTGATGTATGTTGGGTGTGGATCTTCTTCAGTTTCTAAGTTGATTTCTTTGGTTTGATGGTTGATCTTGAACACTAGTGGTGCATCTTTGACTTAAAATAATTTGGATAAAAGTTTTAAGCTTTTATATGAGTTAATGTGATTTGAAAAGGACCTATCTAATGGTGATGATCATGCATCATCATTAATCTGAATCACCAATTTTAGTCCTTGTTTTAATTGAGAGCTTTGCATTTATTCTTCCATATTCTTAAAATTATGTGCAAGTATGTGGGATTAACCCTTTGCTAACACAAGGCAAGTACCAATCAAAAGGTACTTAAATCATTATATGAATTTGACTAAATGACAGAGGAACCTAGTCTTCATGTTGACTTACCAAATTTTTTGAGAGGAAAGTGGGGTTAGAGCTAAGGTTTCCAACTGATGCCTAACTATTTCACATATAGACTTGAATACACTTATGCTTTGCTTTGGAGCCTGATCTTCATCACTATCTGCCTTAAGTGTCACCTCCAAGGAAATCTACTATTGAAAGGAGCTGGCTGGTGTGCTAACAATATAACACTTATCCTATGAATTAGATTCTAAATCTATATGGATAACAGATGTACTCCTGGTGGCTGGGACATATCATCTATTGGGTGGCCAATAAGGAGGTTTTTCACCCCTTGGACTACCTCTGAACTAGCCTCTTCCTCTGCCTGGTGGAGGTCAGGTCGTCCTACCAATATGTTCGAATGCAGTACAAAATGTGGGTGGAATCTAATGTCATTCTCCACTTACTCCTCCAAGTCTATTTTCTATCCCTTTTTTTTCATTTTCTATTTTATTTTATTTTTCTTTTATTCTTTCCTTTGCTTTTTCTTTTATTTTTAAACTTTGGCCAAGTTCGAGAGAATAGACTTGTTGATTTTGAGGGAGGTAGTAAACTGCATCCTCATATATGCCGACCTTGTGAACTGTAAATGGTTTGAAATCTCCTTTAACACAATAGATGATCCCACCTCTCAGAAACTTCATACTTTGATGTTGAGAGAATGGAACTATGTTTTTCTCATGTATCCATGATCTTTCAAACAAAGCATTGAAAGATGTATCTGAGTCTATAATGTGAAACTTAACTTCAGTCTTCCAATCATCTATCTCCAAGGGAAACACTATGGAGCTTAAAGCCTGTTGACCTCACTTTTGGAGTGCGGATTTAATCTTCCCATCTTAAACTTAGGAGTCTTCTAGACACTAAGACTTCCCTAATCATAAGAAACTTCTAACAATTAGGTAAACCCTTAACCTAAGCCTAAAGACATAGAAGGGTTAACCATAGGAATAGGTTATGCCTTAGGGATTAGGATAATCCACTTACCATACAACCCAAATCCAATCCATGTTCAACTTCTCAAACGAAACCTCAAGTTCAATTCAAACATCAAATTCAAATCCAAATCCAAACCCAAAGCCCAAAACTAAGAGATTGATGCCCATGATCAAATCCAAACTTGAAACCCTTCCTAAGTCATATGACCTATCCCATGGACTTAGCCAAATCATAATCCAAATCAATCCAAAATCAATTGATTTTCTCATAATCAATTTATATAGCCAATCATCTTCCTAAATATAAATCCAATCTATATTCAAATGATCAAACTAAATTAAACTAAATCAAATTAAATCAAAACCCTTCCTAAGCCATATGACCTATCCCATGGACTTAGCCAAATCTTAAGCCAAATCAAGTTAAACTCAGATAATTTTCTCGTGAATCAATCATATTTTCAATCATATTCACAAATTTAAATTAAATATACATTTAAATCATCAAAATTAAAGCAAACCAAATTAGACCAAATCAAAATCCAAACCAAAGCCACATGACCCAACTCCATGGACTTAAACAAATTCCTTCATTCCAAAACCCAAATTCAATTGATTTTCTCATGAATCAATCATACCTTCAATCATATTCACAAATATAAATGAAATCTACAATCATCAAGCCAAACCAAAATTAACCCAAGTCAAACCCAACATAATCATTTTGACTTGAAATGTTCAAATGAACCAAAACCCATTTGAACCCAAGCAAATTACAATTGAATTTATATATCAATCCCAAATCCATATATAAACTCAACTAAGTCAAACTCAACCCAAAATCATGCCAACTAAACCCAATTGGTCCACTTGACCCAAAGTGGCCAATTTGACCTATTTGAGCGATGTTTTAATCCTACCCAAATTAGATTGAACCAAGCCCATCAAAACCTCCCATCATGATTATTGATCACCCTAAATTGATCAATTCTCACAAATTGGGTCAAACCAAGTCAACTTAATCATTTGACCAAGTCAACCCCTTAACCCTTATGAACCCAAACTAGCCAAATTGTAACCTATGTAAAATCTATTGAAACAAATGATTCATACCAAATCAGAATCAATATTTCAATATGACTTGACCTTTAATTGAGTCAAACCAAACCCAATTGGCCCTCTTGATGCAAGTTGATCCAAATTGACCTAAAAGATCAAATAGTGTCAAATCAAAATATAAACTAAATTGATTGCAACCAATGTCTCAAGTTAGTCCAAATTGATTGTTTAACTTGACCAAAGCCATAATTGGACCCAATTGAACCCAATTGGCCTACTTTGCCCAAATTGACTTAAAGGGTCAGGTTGCCTAAATTAAAACCAAATCCAAATTAAGTGAAACCAAAGCCTACAATCATCTTTAATTTGTCAACTAAACCCAAACCAACACCCAATCCAAGCCAATTTGGCTAATTTGGTCAATTTGGTCAACTTAACCCATTTGACCCAAATGAATTCAAATGAGCCAAAATAAAATCTAAGCTAAACTAAACCAAACCAATTGAACCGCAAATGATCATATGAATTTGACCCAACCTTTGGTTTGACCCAATTTGACCAATTGATCAACTTGACCCAACCTAACCCAATTTGACCTAAATGAGTCAAATTGAGTCAAACCTAACCAAATCAAATCCAATTGACTTGAAATATGGGCTAACCCACTTTTAGCTCATTTCAAATCTACCCAAATCAAATTCAATGCTAAATGATCATTCTACCCTTGGCTCAAGGGTATCACATGAGACAAATCACCCATGTAAGTGGTCATTTTCATTCCTTGGCCACTTGGTACTCTCCCAATGGTCCACCTAGGCACCTAGGACACGACCCAACCTGACCAAAGGGGTGGTTCGGTTGGCCATGACCCATGGGAGGTGAAATCACCACACCCTCCCCATAAAGGCTTTTGAAACCCATAGGACACCCATGATTCTTCCTTGGTAGCCACTCCACACGTTCAGCCAACCAAGCTGAGCCAACTCAACTCCTCCCTGCCAGCCATGACTCCATGAGATGGTCGTATATACACCCCCTCATTTCCACTTAAACACACACAAAAATTATTCCTTAGAGCCTTAGCTACCTAAGATGAGCTACTAGAGCCATTCCCTAAGCTCCTAAGCGCTTATTCTTCGATCAAAAAATGCCATCAGAAAATACCATTCACATCTGTCCCGAAATAAGACACTGCCATTGCTGACCTAACTTTCCCATTTCTCCATCAAACTCAAATTAAATTTTCATGCACCTTCTTTTGGTCTTGTCGAGCAAGAATGAATCATCTCCCAAGAATCCCAAACACTAAACGTGGCACTTCGATCAAAGCTGAGCTCCAATCAGTTCATGGCCTTCCGATAGGACATCGAGGAATTGATCCAATTATTGTTCAACAGAGCTTCGTCTCCACTAGATGAAGCTTCCTCAATCATTCATGATGCGAGTCTTAAGCTTTGGCGAGGTATGCTTCCAAAATTGATCTTTAGGCAAAAATGGGTTGGAGCTTTTGAAGAAAACGTTGCATCTCATGTGATCTTGATCGTTAAATCTCCTCTAATCGATGTCGTGAAGGTGTGGGATCTTTTTGGAGTTGATCTGAGATTGGGTAAGATTGGATCAAGTGAGCAATGGTGAATAGACTCCATTCTCCCGCACTTGAATGACGTTAGATCATGCACCATTTATTTCGTGTGATCAGAAGAGACGATCATGATTAGATTCATTTGATCGATCTGATTTAATCCTATTAAGCTATGGGATTAATCGTAGCCGTTCGATTTTAGATCGAACGACGAACAAGAAAGCGCGTCCATCACCGCCATGTAGGCGTTGAGTCAGATAAGTTTTAAATAGCCAATCCCACAATGCTATGTGGAAAGCTCACCTGTCAGCGCGCCATGTGGCGCCAACATGATTAGGATTTAATTAGCCTTTGTTAATCATTTTTAATGGCTGAAACTTCTAAAAATCATAATAAAACATAGAGAAATAAAGAAAAATATAAATAAATACCCATTTTAAAGTTATTTAAGAGGAGAATTAATTAAAAATGATCTTCACTAATTTGAAATAGTAATTAAGGTTTAATTACAAAATTAATTAGCATAATTACTCCTTAATTATTTGAGCAGTTAATCCCAAATTTTGTGGATTAATTTAATAAGATGAGCTCTGTCTTGCATGATTTTCTTAGGATTTATTGCTCTCTTAATTAGGAAAATTGGCTAACTAAATCTTAACAACTCTTTAAGCTAATTAATGACTAATTAATTCCATGAACAGTAATAAATTGGTTAATTAAGTTTATTAATCATTGTTCAACACCAAGTGAACTAAGGAATAGGGTTGGGACCCCTTTCCCTAAGTTCATTTCACCTATTTTTAAAATGAAATTAATTAAAATTTAACTAATTAATTAAATCACTTAATCAAATCAAAATCCTAATCACATCAGACCATAACTAATTAAATCGTGAGATAGATCTTTAGGTATTTAGTAACCCTAAACCAACCTTAAACCCTAAGCTAACCCTAAACACTAAGCCCTAAACCTTATACCTTAAACTAACCCTAAACCCTAAGATAACCTTAAAGCCTAAACCCTAAACCCTAAACCTTAAAGCCTAAACCCTAAAAACCCTTAACCTAAAAGCCTAAACACTAAACCCTAAACCTCAAACCCTAAACCCTAAACCCTAAACCCTAAACCCTGAACCCTAAAAACCTATAAACCTAAACTTAAACTAAATAAAACTTAAAAAAAAAACCTAAAACTAAGTAAAATAAAAACCTAAACTAAAACCTAAACCTAAACCAAAACCTAAAATATAAAATAAAATAAAATAATAAGAACTAAAATAAAATAAAATAAACAAAAACCTAAACTTAACTGAAAATAAAATAAACCCTAACCCCAAAAACCCTAAACCGTAAACCCAAAACCCTAAACCTAAAACCCAAAACCTAAAAACCCTAAACCCTAAACCTTAAATCCTAAACCCTAAATTAACCATAAACCCTAAACCTTAAACCTTAAACCCTAAAAAGTTTAAAACATAAACCTAAAAATAAAATAAATAAAAAAACCAAAACCAAAATAAAAAAATAAAAGAAAAAACATAATTTACGACCTAAATCAAAACCAAAAAGAAAGTAAAATAAAAATTAAAAACTAAACTAAAATAAACTAACTTTGAACCAAAACTAAACTAAAAAATGCTAAACCCTAAACCCTAAACCCTTAAAAACCCTTTACCCTAATGCCTAAACCCTAAACCCTAAACTAAAACTTATACCTTAAACCAAAAACCTAAAATCTAAACCCTAAACCCTAAACCCTAAACCCTAAACCCTAAATCTAAAAATAATAAACCCTAAAGCCAAAATACTAAACTCTAAACTTTAAACACTAAACCATAAACTAAAACCTGCTCAAAGCTAAACTATAAACTCAAAACCTACACATTAAACTAACTAAACCTAAACTAAACCCTAAACTCCCAAATACTAAACCCTAAACCCTAAACTATAACCTAACACTAAACCTTAAACCTAACAAATACTAAAACTAAACCTAAACCCTAAATACTAAAACCTAAACTTAAAAAAAAACTCTAAACCTAAACCCTAAAATCTAACTAAACTAAACTTAAACCTAAACTAACCTAAATCCAACCTTAAACTATAAACCTAAACTAACTAAACTTAAACCTCTAACCCTAAACTCTAAACCCTAAAACCCTAAACCCTAAAAACCCAAAACCCTAATGCCTTAAACTCTAAATCTTAAATTAACACTAAACCCTAAGCTACCCCTAAACCCTAAACCCTAAAAACCATAAACCCTAAAGCTTAAACACTAAAGACAAAACCCTAAACTTTAAACCCTAAACCATAAACCCAAAAGCCTAAACCTTAAACCCTAAACCTTAAACCTTAAGCTAACCTTAAACCCTAAACCCTAAACCCTAAAAACCCTAAAACATAAAGCCTAAACACTAAACCGTTAACCCTAAACTATAAACCCTAACCTTAAACGATAAAGCCAAGCCTTGAACCCTAAACCCTAAATCCTAAAACCTACAACCCTAAACCCTAAATCCCAAACCCTAAACCTTAAACACTAAAAATTAAAAAACTTAAACCTAAACTAAATAAAACCTAAAAATATAATGAATAAAAAAACCTAAACCTAAAAAATAAATAAAAAATAAAAAAATGCTAAACTAAAATCGAAACCTAAACCCTAAACAATAAACCATTAACCCTAAAAATTTAAAAACCTAATCCTAAACTAAATAAAACCTAAAAATAAAATAAATAAAAAACCTAAACCAAAATAAAATAAATAAAGCTAAACTAAAACCTAAATCTAAACCTAAACCTAAAAAGAAAATAAAAAAATAAAAAAAACTAAACTAAAATAAAATAAAATAAAACCAAAACTAAACCTAAAATAAAAATAAAATAAACCTAAAATAAAAAATAAATAAAAACAAAATAAAAATGTAAACCTAAAAAATAAACATAAAAATAAAACCTTAAAATTAATAAACAATAAAACCTAAACTATAAACTAAAACTAAAACCTAAACGTAAAATAATAATAAAATAAATTTAAACCTAAACTAAAATAAATAAAACTTAAACCTAAACCAAAACCATAAATAAAATAAAATAAACTAAAAAATAACCTAAACCTAAACTAAAAAATAAAACATAAAAATAAACCTAAAATAAGTACCTAAAACCTAAACCTAAAAAAGTAAAATAAATACCTAAACCTAAAACTAAAAATAAAAAAATACAACCTAAACCTAAAAAATAAAATAAAAATAAAACTAAACTAAAAAATAAACCTAAACCTAAACCTAAACATAACAAATAAACTAAATTAAAAAACCTAAAATAGAATAAATAAACCTAAAATAAATAAACTAAACTAAATAAAAATAAACATAATCATAAACATTAAGAAAATTAAAAAAATAAAATAAACTAAAATAAATAAAAAATAAACTAAATAAACCTAAACCTACCAATTTACATCATTTAAAAAATAAAAAAAATAAAAACAATAAAAACAAATAAAAGAAACCATAAACCTTAAACCCTAAACACTAAACCTACAACCTTAAACCCTAAACCCTAAAGGCTAAAACCCTAAACCCTAAACTTAAGTCCCAAAACCCTAAAACCCTATACCCTAAACCCTAAACCTTAAACCATAAAACCTACAACCCTAAACCCTAAACCCTAAACCCCAAACCCTAAACCCTAAACCGTAAACCCTAAACCCTAAACCCTAAACCCTAAACCCTAAAAACTTAAAAACATAAACTTGAACTTAATAAAACCTGAAAATGTAATAAAAAACTCTAAACTAAAAGAAAATAATAAAATAAAATAAAATAAAATAAAATAAAAATTTGAACTAAAACCAAAACCTAATCTTAAACCTAATCCTAAACAAAAATTAAATTAAAAATAAAAAGCTAAAATAAATTAAAATAAATAGAAACCAAAACTAAACTAAAATATAAAATAAACCTAAAAATAAAAAACCTAAATAAAATAAAAGCTAAATGCAAAATATAAATAAAATAAACTTAAACTAAAATAAAATAAAAACCTAAACCTAAAAAATAAACCTAAAAATAAATCTTAATCCCGAAACTAAAAAAACTTAAATCTGAAATAAACAAAATAAAATAAACCTAAACCTAAACTAAAATAAACTAAACTAAAATAAATAAAATGTAAACCTAAACATAAAATAAACTAAACCTAAACCCTAAATTAAATAAAATAAAATATACTAAAAATAAACCTAAGCTAAAAATAAACTTGAAATAAAAATGAAAAACATAAAACTAATAATAACAAATAAAACCTAAACCTTAAAAATAAAATAAAAATAAAAATAAATTAAAAAATAAACATAAACCTAACCCCAAACCTAAAAAAATAAAAACCTAAACTAAAATAAATAAACCTAAAATAAATAAATCAAATTAAATGAAAATCAAAATAAAATAAACAAAAATAAATAAGTAATATACTAAACAAACCTAAACCTACCGGTTTACTTAATTTCTTTTCCAAAAGAAACCCTAAACCGTAAACCCTAAACCTACGACACTAAACCTACAACCTACAACCTTAAACCCTAAACCCTAAACCCTAACCCCTAAAACCTAAACCCTATACCCTAAACCCTTACCCTAAACCCTAAAAGCATAAACCCTAAAACCCTAAACCCTAAACCCTAAACCCTAAACCAACCCTAAAAACTAAACCCTAAACCCCAAACTCTAAACCCTAAATGCCAAACCCTAACCCTAAACTTAAAGTAACTAAATAAATAAAAAAAATAAACCTAAACCCTAAAACCTAATAAACCTAAACCTAAACCTAAACCTAAGAATTTAACTCAAAAGAACATCATGCCAACCGTCTATCTGGTCGGTGGTGTAGCTTGAGGCTTATCATTATGGTAGGGGATCTAGAGGTGTTGTGGGATATGGAGGTGGTGGTTGGAGCAGTGGTGATTATGGTGGAGGGAGGAGAGACTGATGTTATAGCCATTGTGGTGCCTGAGGGAGAGATTGGGGATATGATGGTGTATCTCACTACTCGAGAGGCCGTGTTTGATGGGAACCGGAGAACCGACAAATGGCGATTGATCTATGCATAACTCTTTATAGTAGATACGGTTCAAGTTATCTAGTGTTTTTGATTTGCTCTATGCAAACTCATTTTATATCTATGTCATTGCTTGAGTCTTAGAAAACTTGGTGTGTTACTTGGTTGATGAAATTGAAGAGAAGAAATGTTGAATCCAAATTTGTTCTCTATTTAAAAAAAAAAAATCCTAAACCCTAAACTAAAACTAAAACCTGACCCCTAGACCTAAATCCTAAACCCTAAACCCTAAACCCTAAACACTAAAATCCTATATCCTAAACCCTAAAAATAAAAACCTAAACCATAAACCCTAAACCCTAAACCCCAAACCCTAAACCCCAAACCCTAAATCCTAAACCCTAATTAAAAAACTAAAAATCTAAACATAAACTAAATATAATAAAATACACTAAAAAAACCTAAACTTAATTGAAAAAATAAAACCTAAAAATAAACCTAAAATAAAAACCTAAAACTTAAACCTAAAAAAATAAAATAAAAACCTAAAACTAAACCAAAAAATAAAAAATGAAACCTAAACCTAAAAAATAAAATAAAAATAAAACTTAACTAAATAATAAACCTAAACCTAGAAATAAACCTAAAAAATAAATTAAGTAGAAAACCCAAACTAAAATAAATAAACTAAACTAAATAAAAATAATAAAATAAACCTAAATAAAAATAAATAATAAAATAAACTAAAATAAATATAAAATAAACCAAATTAACTAAACCTACCGATTTACTTAATTTTTTTAAAATAAAAACCTCAACCCTAAAACAAACCCTAAACCCTTAACCTACAACACTAAACCTACAATCCTAAACTCTAAACCCTAAATTTAAACCCTAAACATCCCTAAACCCTAAAAAATAGTAAACCATAAACCCTAAACACTAAACCCAAAACCCTAATCATAAACCCTAAACCCTAAGAGCATAAGCCATAAAATCCTTGAACCATAAACCCTAAATCCTAAACCCTAGACCTTAAACCCTAAACCCTAACCCTAAATCCTAAACCCCAAACCCCAAACCCTAAACATAAACCTAAAGTAACTAAATAAATTTAGAAGTAAACCAAAACCTAAACCTAAACCTAACCTAAACTCTAAGAATGGGCAAAACATTGATGACAGGAACATCACCATCAACCAAACTCAATCAAGATCTAGTGGTGGAGGTAAAGGCGGTGGTGACAATTATCACAGTGGTGGTGGGGGATTTGGAGGTGTTGGTGGATATGGAGGTTATGGTCGGAGCAGCGGTAGTTATGGAGGCCGGAGGAGTGACGGAGGTTATAGTCGTGGTGGTGGTGGAGGGAGTGATCGAGAATATGATGGTGGATCGAGCTACTTGAGAGGCCCGGGTGGTTTTGATGGGAACTGGAGAAAATGAAGAACGATCGATCCAATCTGCTACTTTTGGAATTGTGCCTTTGGTTTTAATCTATGTCGTTGCTTGTGTCTTTGAAAACTTGGGTTGGTACTTGGTTGATGAAATCTAAAAGAAGAAATGTTGAATCTGAATTTTTTCTATGTTAAAATAAAATAAAATCCAAAAACCCTAAACCCTAAACTAAAACAAGCAAACTGCCTAAACCCAAAACCCAAAAAAACCCTAAAAAAACCAAACCTAAACCCTAAACCCTAAAACTTAAACCCTAACCTAAACCCTAAACCCTACCTAAACCACAAAACCCTAAACACCTAAACCCTAAATAACCTAAACCCTACTAAAAAAATCTAAACCTAAACTAAATAAAATAAAATAAATTTGAAACAAACCTAAACCTAAACTAAAACATAAAACCTAAAAATAAACCTAAAATAAAAAGCTAAAACTTTAACCTAAAATAATAAATAAAATCCTAAATCTAAACCTAAAAATAAAAAATAAAACCTAAGCCTAAAAAATAAATAAAAATAAAACTCAACTAAAATAAACTAAACCTAAAGTTTAAACCTAAAATAAACTAAAATAAATAAACATAAAATAAATAAAACTAAAATATAAACCTAAACAAAAAAAATTTAAAATAAACTAAAATAAATAAAAAATAAACTAAATAAACTAAACCTACCAGTTTACTTAATTTTTATTTTTAAAAATAGCCCTAAACCCTAAAACTAACCCTAAACCCTAAACCTATAATCCTAAAGTTTAAACCCTAAAGCCTAAGCCCTAAAAAACCCTAAACCCTAAATCCTAAACCATAACCCTAAACCCTAAACCCTAAATCCTAACCCTAAACCCTAAACCCTAAAAGCATAACCCTAAAATTCTAAAACCCTAAACCCTAAACCCTAAACTTAAACCCTAAACCCTAAACCCCAAACCCTAATCCTAAACTTAAAGTAACTAAATTAATTAAAAGTAAACCTAAACCCTAAAACCTAATAAACCTAAACCTAAACCTAAATCCAAAGAATGGGTACCTAAAAAACATCATAATAAACTAAGATAAACTAAGGTGGAGGTGGCCTAAATCTAAGTGATGGATATGGAGGTGGTGGTCAGTTGTGGTGGTTATAGGAGCGATGGAGGTTACAACTATGGTGGTGATGGAGGAGAGATTGAGGATATGATAACCCACTAAATGGTATAACTAGAGAAAAAAAAAAAACCTAATGCTTATGGAACGTGTCTTTGGTTTTCCTCATGTGTGCTCATTTTGATCTATAAGTCTTAGAAAACTTAGTGTGTTACTTGGTTTATGAAATCAAAAAGAAGAAATGTTGAATTTGAATTTGTTAAAATAAAAAAAAACCAAAAACGCTAAACGAAAACCTAAACCCAACACCTAAAACCTAAACCCTCAACCCTAAACCCTAAACACTAAAAACCATAAACCCTAAACCTAAACCTAAACCTAAACCTAAACTAATCCTAAACCCTAAACCTAAACCTAAACCCAAAATAACCTAAACCATAAAATGCTAAAAAATCTAAACCAAACTAAATAAAGCCTAAAAGTAAAATAAATAAAAATACCTAAACATAAATAAAATAAAAACCTAAACTAAAACCTAAACCTAAACCTAAATCTAAACCTAAAAAAGAAAATAAAATAAAAAATAAAAACTAAACTAAAATAAAATAAATAAAAATCAAAACTAAACTAAAAAATTAAAAACCTAAATAAAATAAAAAAATAAATTAAATAAAAAATAAATAAAACCTAAACTTAAAATAAACCTAAAATAAAAAAACCCAAAATAACTAAATAATAAAACCTAAACCCTAAAATAAAACCTAAACCTAAACTAAACTAAAATAAACTAAACCTAAACCTAAAAATGCTAAATATTAAAATAAACTAAAATAAAAAACCCTAAACTAAAAAAAGAAAACTTAAATATAAACCTAAATTAAAAAACCTAAACCTAAACTAAACCTAAACCAAAAATAAAAAAAAAATAAAACCTAGCTAAAAAATAAATTAAAAAATAAAACTAAACTAAAAAATAAACTTAAACAAAAAACATAAACCTAAAAAATTAAACTAAAAATAAAATACCTAAACTAAAATAAATAAACAAACTAAAAAAAAAATAAAAAATAAACCTAAATAAAAAAATAAAAAATAAAAATAAAATAAATGACCTACTAATTAAATAAAGATAAAATATAAATAAAAAATAAATTAAAATAATAAATAAATAAAACTAATAAACCCTAAACCATAATTAAATAAAACTCTAAGCCTAAACCCTAAATAAAAAAAAATCCTAAATAAATAAATAAATAAAATAAATCTAAATAAATAAACCCTAACTAAAATCCTAAAATAAACCTAAACTAAAATAAATAAACCCCAAACTAAAATAAATAAATAAAATAAAACCTAAACTAAATAAAAACTTAAAAAATAAAAAAATAAAAACTTAAAACTAAATAAAATAAATAATAAAATAAAATATAAACCTAAAACCTAAACCAAAATTAAATAATAAACTAAATAAAAATAAAATAAATAAAAAAATAAACTAAACATAAATAAAATAAATTAAAAATAAAAATAAAATAAAAAATAAAAAATAAAATAAATAAAAATAAAAATAAACTAAATTAAAAAATAAAATAAAAAATAAAAAAACTAAATAAATAAAATAAAATAAATCTAAAAATAAAAACTAAACTTAAAATAAAATAAAATAATACTAAAAATATATAAATAAAAACCTAAACCTAAAATAAAAAATAAAACAAACCTAAAGCTAAACTAAAATAAATAACCTAAAATAAATAAACCCTAAGCCTAAACTAAATAAACAAAAAACTAAATAAACCTAAACTAAAAAAAAAAAAAATAAAACCTAAAATAAACTTAAAATAAAATATTAAACCTAAACCTAAAAAAATAAAATAAAAACCTGAACCTAAACCTAAAAATAAAAAAAATAAAACATAAACCTAAAAGATAAATAAAAATAAAACAAAACAAAAAAAATAAAATAAATAAACCTAATAAAAAATAATAAAATAAAATATAATAAAAATAAATAAATAAAATAAAAATAAAAAAAATAACTAAAAAAAAAAATAAAAATAAACTAATAAATAATAAAATAAAATAAAATAAAACCTAAAAAAAAACTAAACTAAATAAAAATAAAAAAAATAAAACTAAATAAAACCTAAATAAAATAAACCTAAATAATAATAAATAAATAAATAAATAATAAAATAATAAATAAACTAAAATATAAAAATATAAACCTAAACCTAAAATAAAAAATAAACCTAAACCTAAATAAATAATAAAATAAACCTAATAAATATATAAAATAAAATAATAAATTAAACCTAAAATAAAATAAAAAATAAAACCTAAAATAAATAAATAAAACTAAATAAAAAATAAAATAAAATAAAATAAACAAATAAAACCTAAATAAAAAAAATAAAATAAAATAAATAAAATAAAATAAACCTAAAATAAAATAAATAAATAAAATAAACCTAAAATAAATAAATAAACTAAATAAAATAAAATAAATAAACTAAAATAAAAATAAAATAAAATAAAATAAATAAAATAAAAAAAATAAATAAACTAAATAAAATAAAATAAATTTAAACTTAAAATAAACTTTTAAAATAAAACTAAAAAAAAAAACCTAAACCTAAAACCAAACCCTAAACTAAAACAAACCCTAAACCCTAAACTATAAACCCTAAACCCTAAATAAACTAAACCCTAACCTAAACTAAAACTAAACCATAAACCCTAAGAATTAAACATTGACCCAAACATCACCATCACCATCAACTGCTCATTCTAACCAAGAATGGAGGTGAACCCTAACTACCCTAATGCGAGCCCTGGGCGGAGCGAGATGAACGGCTCAGAGGAATGGAGAAGGTGGAGGTGAAGGCGAGGTGAAGTGAGGTGAAGGTGTGGTGAAGCGAGGGTGGTGGATCGATGTGGGGGATCTAGATATGGAGGTGGTCAAAGTAGTATGGGAGGAGGGACATGATTACAACCGGTGGTGGTAGAATGAGAGATCTGATATGATGGTGGATCCCTCGAGGCGTGAGTGGTTTTGGTGGGAAGGAGAGAATGAAGAATACCGATCCGATCTACTACTTATGGAACATTATCTTTATAGAGAGTTCTACTTATCTAGGGTTTTGATTTTCTCTATGGGTGGTTATTTTGATATATGTCATCACTTGTGTCTTAGAAAACTTGGGTACTACACGGTTGATAAAATCAAAAGAAGAAATGTTGAATATTGACTATTAAAATTAAACCTTAAACCATAAACCCTAAACCCTAAACCCTAAACAAAAACTTAAACCCTAAATCTAAAATCTAAACCCTAAACCCTAAACCCTAAACCATAAACCATAAAAACCCTAAACCCTAAACACTATACCCAAAACCCTAAACACTAAACCCTAAAACCTAAACCCTAACCCCAAAACCCTAAACCCTAAACCTTAAATGCTAAAACTCTAAACCCTAAACCCTAAACCCTAAACCCTAAACTCTAAAACCTACAACCCAAAACCCTAAAACCTAAACCCCAAACCCTAAACCCTAAACCCTAAACTAACCCTAAACCCTAAACCTTGAATTAAGAAGCCCTTAGGAGTAGATCTAAAGAATGACCTAATCCTGACATAGTTATAATAGATAAAGAAAATGTCTTCAAGAGACTTTCCATTGACTATTAGAGATTTGAATACTTTAAACCCTAACCCATAATCATATTATAATACCATGTAGTGGTGTGTTTTTGGATGTGATATGATATTTTGAAGTGTTTTAGTATATTATGGTATTGTTCCTTATAGTCTATATTAATATAAATCATAAAAATATTGATTTAATAAATCAGATGATGAAATTTATTAAATTTGAAGTGGGAATTAGGTTGTAATACTAAATTTTTGTATTTTACGATAATATAGTCGAGCCTACACTAGCATTATTTATAAAAATTTGGATTTATGCATTAAAATGGAGGAATTTTGCCAAATTCATAATAGGTAGACCATAGAATCATAATATATTATTTAAATTTAAAATATGTAAGTGATATGACTAAAATATTAATTTTTTTCTTAGACTAATTTTATGATTTTTTATCTTAAGCAATCCCTTGTCATATGATATGCAATATAATATAATATAATATAATAAGTTATTCTATATTATAATATACGATGCCATAACATAGTATAGCATCATGCATTATAACATACTATTGTGTATTCCTACTTATTGTTTAGCATATTTTAGTTTGTTATAGTATGATGTACTAGAGTGTATACTGGTATAATTCATAAAAATACTGATTTATAGGTTGAGTTGGTGGGATTTGGCCAAATTTAAGGTAAGCTTTAGGGAACATCATTGGGGGTGTCCTATGGTGTGTCATTTAATCAAAATAATGGAATTTTACATCCAAAATAAATGTTCATTTTTCAACCAAATTTTATAAATTTTTTGCTTAAAGTGATTCAGTTTAAGCTCCAATGTAAGATAATATATTATATGAAAGCATATTAAAATATAATGTTCATAACAATATAACTTCACATATATATATGAATGTGTTGTTGTGTTACTAAAAGTTATTTTACATTTTAATATGTTTTACTTTTGCTATAATTCATTCGGTCAAAAACTCACAAAAATGTTCATTTGAAGGTTGAGATGGAAGAATTTGGCCAAATAGATGGCACACACAAATAAGCAACACAGATATTATGATATTTTGTACCATTTCTAATAAAAAATTAGCAATTTTACATCCAAAATGAACATTATTCATATTTTGAGAAAATTTTATTATTTGTTCCTTTTAAGTGATTCTAATGAGGTGTAATGTTATACAATATATTATATTATAGCAAATTATAATATAACATTATAGATTATAATATAATATAATATAGTGTGTTATCTCTCACTGTAATATGTTTAGCATGATATTGTATAGTTAGTTTGAGCTTGCACCATCACAAATCATAAAATGTTAATTACAATGTTAAGATGATGTAATTTGAATGAATACATTATTTGGATTTTGGTTGAAGTATTAATGGTGTGCATAAGAGAAGAAATAAGATTTGCTAAGAATTCCATGTCAATGAGGGAGATCTCAGATGCATTGGACATGACATGTGAAATTATGTCAAGGGAATAGAAGAAGAAAATCTGCTAGGGATAACGTTTGAATTTGATTTGATTATATGATTTGCAGAAAGAAGATCCACTAGGGATAAGAATACCACTGTGGATTAAGATCAAATTGAATTTAATTTGGTTTGTTTTAATTGATGTAGAGGCACATCTACTAGAGATATGGGCTCGAGTCTGCTAGGGATTGAGTATTTGAGTCTTCCACTAGGGAAGCAAGTTCGGGCTATCCGCTAGGGATTAGGATTTGAGTTTGATTTCATAAATTTATTTGGGGATGTATCCACTAGGCATAAGAATTTGTGGATTTCTTTAGTTTAGACTCTACTAGGGGAGTTGGTTTAATTTGGCTCTACTTGGGAGGTTGGTTTTGAATTTAATTTGTTAGCTTGACTTATTTATATATGATTTGGGCTCCACTAGGGAGAAGGTTGTGATTTAACTCCATTAGAGAAAATCAAATTAGGTTTAATTAAATTTGAGTTAATGTATAAACCTGTTGGTTTGCGATTGACCCACTGAGAAGGGGCTATATCAACCTTGACCTACCTCAGGTTTACAAATCCAAAGGGGTAGCCTACTGGCTGTGAGGTAGAGCTAGCAACCTAAGGGATTGCCTTTCATTTTGCAATGGATGTGCTAAGAAGAAGGCGTAGTAGACTTACATCTTCCAAAGTGAGGAACAATTGCTGGGGTGACTATTGGATACATAAGAAATCGAACATGACCTAGGGAGACTACTGAGTGAATGCCATTGGGGACTTATGTCAACTCAAAATTAGTCAAGATTAATTTTATCTTAATTTCATGTGATTTGATATGGTTTAAATAGTTTCGTTTGATTTTGAATTGAGGACATATCCATTGAGGATGTGAGCTGGGTCAAATTTGATAGATTTAATTTATGGACCATGTCAGTGTGCGATGGACCCACTGAGAAGGGGCTATATCAGACTTGCCCTATCTCAAATTTACAAATCCAAAGGGATAGTCTACTAGCCATGGGGTAGAGCTAGCCAACCTAAGGGGTTTTCTTTCGATGTGCAACAACTGTGTTAGGAAGAAGGCGTAGTAGACATACATCTTCTAAACTGGGGAACAACCACCGGGGTGACCTGTTGGTAGCATAAACAAATAAACCCAAGTTAGGGGAGACTACAGAGTGAATGTTATTGTGGACTTATATCAACTCAAGAGTAGTCAAGCGATTCTTATGGGAGTTTTGCTGACATTGCCCTAAAGATAGGATGCCTGCTTAGGAAAAGGTACCGCTAGGGGTGCTCTCCTAATCCACACGTGTATATATTTTTTGTTTATATGTTTACGTGGAACATATTGGTGTGCTAGGGACCACATTGAGAAGGGGATATGTTGACTATCTGATTCTTGGACCAAGGGAGAATGCACATCCATCAGAGAATTCTCCCAAAGGGGTGGTTACTAGGAAAGGGCATCGATCCATAATACACAGGTAGTGTCTAAAGGGGGTCACAAAGGATGTGATCCAAATATAGGGCTACTAGGGGCATTATCCTGAGCCATGAAAAAGAAAGTCTATATGTGTATGATGGCAAACTCAAAGAGAAAGCATATAAAGTTACATTTTCCATGAGTTGTGTATTCTAATGTGCGAGAACTAACCAACCTAAGGTGTATCTATCAGCATGAGTCGCGTATCCGTCAGCATTGTGAGAACTAACCAATCTAAGGTGCCCATCAATCTGCAATGATCAATCTAAAAAGAAAGCATTTAGGCTTACAACTTTTCAAGTAGAATTGATCATCAGGATAGTCTGTCATCAGTGTGACAAATGCTACCTAACCTAGAGCGACTACTAGGTGGGGAGCCCGGAGGAAGGATTGGACCCAAACTTGAAGCAGTCAGGAGGGAAGGAGTAGCTAGGGGACTTATCCTAAACCTCCAATATACTCAACCTAGTCAGCGCACAAAGGCTAATCCAAGAAGAAAGCTTAGCATACTCACATCCTCTTAAATGAAGCCAACATGAGGTAGCTTATTGGCCACACAGTAAGGACTACCAAACTAATAAGGCACTCGTCGATGTGCAGTGGCCAAGTATAGAAGGAAAGCATAACAGATTTACATACTCCCAAGCAAGAAAACCACTGGGGTGACACACTAACAGGGTAGCACATCAGTCGACCTAGAGCTGCTATTGAGTGAGTGTCATTGGGGGTGTTATCTCAACTCAGAGTAGCCTAAAATAAAAGATGTGTGTTTGTTTTTTAAGTTTGTGTGTACTTTGTTTTTGTGCTATGTCGATGAAGGATAGGATGCCACTCGGGTTCCTTACACTTACCCTAAACACATCATGGAAGATTTGCAAATAAGAATACTTTCAACATCGAAGAGATTGAATTCGAAATGGAATTTTCATTGATGATAATTATTTTCAAACATGATTTATAATATTTATTTAAGTATAGCCAATTGATTGGAACCATTGGGCGCTCTCCCTTATGATTAATAAGTTAATAAGATCTTCCTTGGCAGGCCTTCTCTATGGAAATAGGGCCTTCCCAAGTGGATTCAAACTTGCCTCCCATCTTACGACAGGCAATAATTGGTCTCCTTAAAACTAAAATAAGCTTTCTTACTTGAAAATCTCTAAGAAGAACCAACTTATTATGAGCTTGAATCATTTTAGCTTTGTACAACTCGAGGTTTTGGCATGCCGGCAAACATCTCTCCTCCAAACCTTCAAGCTCTTCTAAGCGAAACTTGGCATTCCACTCTGTTGTGATCTTGCTACCTAAAGCTATCCTTAGTGATGGGAGTTAGACTTCTAATAGTAAAACTTCTTTAGACCAATATAGTAAGGAGACAGGAGTAGACTAAGTTGGAGTTCTATATGTGGTGTGGTAGGCCCATAAGGCTTCAACTAACTGTTCATGCCACTATCGCTTATTATTGTTGAGTGACTTCTTTAGTATTTGGATGAGAGTTTTATTGAAGACATCTGCTAAGCCATTTGCCCTCAGGTAGTTGATGGTAGAATATCTCTAATTTATGTTGTGTCTCTGAGAAAAGTTGTTGATCTAAGTGCTCTTGAATGTAGTCTATTATCAAATATAATTTGTCGAGGCACTCCTAACCTATATATGATATGGTTCCTAAAAAATTGGAGCATATGTTGAGCTTTGACCTCTCTGAGTGGAATCACCTTCATCCATTTGGAAAAGTAATTGACTAAGATGAATGACCCTTGGAGAAAGAGGATCAATTTCACTATGTACCCCAATGGCCATGAGGCCAATGTAAGATGTAGAATGTTGGGCAGTTGATGTAGTACCACAATGTGTATTTGACATTGGTGGTATCTCTTAAATGTATCCATGTAATCTTTGATCATTGATAGCCAGTAGTATCCTAGTCTCTTGATCTTGACTTTCATCTTCGAACTGGATTGGTTGACTCCACATAATCTTGAGCGTACCTCAGTCTTGATCTTATGAGCTTCATGTTTGTATAAATAATGTAACCACATATGATCGAAACATCACCAGTACAAGACACCATCCACAAGAGCATAGGAAAGTACTATCTACTTCATCTGATGGACTTGTGACTTCTCTTGAGGTAATTTGCCTTTATTTAGGTAATCCATGAATGGTTGCCTCCAATCTAACTCCTCATCCTTCCTGGCAATGGCAGCCTCCTCTTCAAAAGAGTACTTTTTGATGAGTTCAATATCAATAAGGGATAAAGCTTATCTATTTTGGACATTTTTGATATGGACTCATTATGTGGAGATGCCAACTCCTTGGCAAGCTTGGCTAAAGCATACGCTATGGCATTCTCTCCTTGAGGAATCTTATAAATGGTAACCTTTGGGATTTGGGCTAGCAACTCCATTGTGTTTTTATTGTAGTGATGGATCTTGGGCTTTATAATCTTATAGGACCCAATGATTTGATTGATAACTAGTAGAGAATCCCTGAAGTTGTTGATGTTCTGGATGCTTAGAGTAACGGTTAACTCCAGACTAGCAATCAGAGACTCATATTTAGTTTCATTGTTACTGCAAGGATTGGACAGATGATATGAGAATCTCATCACATTGTAGTCGGGAGTTAAGAGAACTATTCTTACCCTTGCCTTTTCTGGAATAGTAGATTATGGTTATTCTCCTCTTTGAGAGGAAGCCGCACCATCAAAGTACATCTCCCAATGGGGAATATTAGTATCCCCTAAGTTCATGATTTGTAAATTAGGGAGATCATCACTAAGTGGAGAGTCACCAGGAAGTGAGTGTGTTACTAAGAAATTTTCTAGCGCTTGTCCTTTCACTACACGGAGGGGTATGATGGTAATGTGAAACTGCGAGAGGATCATGGACCATCGTGCTAACCATCTGGATAGCATCGGTCATATCATTAGATATTATAGTGGATTGATCCTAGAGATTAAGTTCACCTTATCAGGAAGCATATAGTGGTGTAGGTTTTGGGATGCGAAGGTTAAAGCTAGGCAATGCTTCTCAATGGGCAGATAATTTGCCTCAGCAAGGATTAGATGATGGTTGAGGTAGTAGAGTGTATTTTCTATCTCTTCATCATTGGCTTGGGCCAACAAAACACCAAGGCAGTCATCTAACACAATAGTGTAAAATGAGCCTAGGATAGGCCGTGTCAACAGTAATGCTTAATGTCTTCAAAGTCATGCTCACACTTATGTCGCGCACTTGACATCCTTTTTGATAAGTGCTGAGAATGGTTGACATCTTATCGATATGTTGAATATAAAGTGTTTTATATACAATAATCGCCCTCAGAAAGATCTGAGTTGAGTTCAACTTTTTGGGGGTGGTAACTCTAAGATCATCGTGTTCTTCTTTAGATCAATTTTGATTCTCTATGTTAGAAAACAAACCCAAGGAATTTCCCTGAAGCTACTCTAAATGCACACTTAAAGGCTTCATTTTAAGGTTAAATTACCTTAACTATTAGAAAATTACTCTCAAGTCAAAGAGATGGTTTTTCTTTTCTTTACTTTTGACCACGAGGTCATCGACATAGCACTCAACTTGATGATGAATGATTTGTCAAATATTCAAGTCATATCGAGCTGGTATGTAACACCAAAATTTTTAAGGCTAAAAGGCCTGACCTTATAGCAATAGATTCTAATCGGGGTTCTAAAGTAGTGTTTCTTTCATCTTGAGGAACCGTCTTTATTTGGTTATATCCAGATGAGCCATCCATGAAAGAGAAGACTGCATGAGATGAGGCAATGTTCACCATCAGCTCCAGGATTAGTAGTGAAAATTGACCTTTTGGACATATCTTATTTAAATCCCTAAAATCAATGCATATGTGAATTTGGCCATTCTTTTTCTTAACTGGGATGATGCTGGCTAATCAAGTAGGGTATTTTTCTTTTTGGATGAAGCTATCATCGATTAGTTTCTTGAATTCATAAATGACCTATTATTCTATGTTTAATCGAATTATAGGAGCTATTGCGGGTTAAATTGCTGGTTTGTAACCAAACAATCCTTAAACTCAATTAATAGCTAACTATGTCATTGGTTTTAATTTAGTTCAACAAAAGATGTATGTTGGGTGTGGATCTTCTTGAGTTCTAAGTTGATTTCTTTGAGCTCGTCGATGATTGACTTGATCTCTTCAAACTTTGGCGACTTCAAAATCATCTAGATCATTTGAAGTTTCTAAGCACAGCTCCTCATATGAGTTAATGTGATTTGAAAAGAACTTATTAGATTCCAAATGATTGGTGATGACTAAGCAGTAGTCATCATCATCGACTGGACCCACTATACAAAATCTTAGTCCCAATCTTGATTGAGAGCTTTTGCATTTGTTCTTACATATTCTTTCGAAGTAGTCTGACCTGTGCTTTGAGTAAGTATGTGGGATTAACCCTTTCTTTGCCAAATTATGAACACAAGGCAAGTACCAATCAAAAGTTAATTCTATTAAATCTTTATATGAATCATCCTCAAGTTATACATGAACTTCTTGACTTGAAGATGTTGCTTCCAGAAAGAACCACTGAGTCTTCATACCTATGGATGACTTAGGGGCTTCCTTAACTACCAAACCCTTAGGTTTTTGAGAGGAAAGTGGGGTTAGAGCTAAGGCCCCCAATTGATGCCACATATAGACTTGGATATACTTATGCTTTGCTTTGGAGCATGGTCTTCATCGCTACCTGGCTCAAGTGTCACCTCTAAAGGAATCTACTACTTAGAAGAGCTGGCTAGTGTGCTAAACATATAAGACTCATCCTATGAACTAGATTTTAAGTATATATGGATAGTAGGTGTACTCCTACTTGCTAGGACATATCTTCTATTGGGTGGCCAATAAGGAGGTTTTCCACCCCTGGGACTACCTCTGAACTGACCTCTTCCTCTGTGGGTGGGTCAGGTCATCTATCCATGAATGGAGTAATGAGTTGGAATCTAATGTCAGGCTCCACTTCCTCCTCCAAGTCTATTTTCTCTCCCTTTTATTTTATTTTTCATTTTATCCTTTCTTTTATTTTTCTTTTTCTTTTCTTTTTTCCTTTTCTTTTTCTTTTTCTTATATTTTTAAACTTTGGAAAAGTTTGAGAGAATACAATTGTTAATTTTGAGGGTGGTAGTAAGCCACATTTTCATATATGCCGACCTCGTGAACTGTAAATGGCTTGAGATCTATTTTGACACAGTAGGTGAACCCACCTCTCACAAACTTCATACAATGATGTAGAGAGGATGGAACTATGTTGTTCTCATGTATCCATGTTCTCTGAAGCAAAGCGTTGAAAGATGTGTCTGAGTTTATAATGTGAAACTTTGCTTCGGTCTTCCATTCATCTATCTCCAAGGGCAACACTATGGAGCCTAAGGCCTATTGACATCACTTTTGGAGTGTGGATTAAATCTTCCCCTCTTAGTCTTAAGAGTCTTCTAGTCACTAAGACTTCCCTAGTCATAAGACACTTCTAACAATTAGGTAAACACTTAACCTAAGCCTAAAGACTTAGAATGGTTAACCATAGAATTAGGTTATGCCTTAGGGATTAGGATAATCCACCTACCCTACAACTTAAATCCAATCGATGTTCACCTTCTCAAACCAAACCTCAAGTTCAATTCAAACATCAAATTCAAATCCAAATCTAAACCCAAATTTCAAAACCAAATGATTGAAGCCTATGATCAAATCCAAACTTAAAACCCTTCCTAAGTCATATGACCTATCCCATGGACTTAGCCAAAGCTTAATCCAAATCAACCTAAATCAATTGATTTTCTAATAATCAATTTATATCTTCAATATTCATCCTAAATATAAAACAAATCTACATTTTAATGATCAAAATTAAATCAAACTAAATCAATTTAAATCAAACCCCTTCCTAAGCCATATGACATCCCATCAATTTAGCCAAATCTTAATCCAAATCAAGTCAAAATCAATTGATTTTCTCACAAATCAATCATATTTTCAATCATATTTTTCAAAATTTAATAGAAATATACATTCAAATTATCAAAACTAAATTGAACCAACTCAAAATCCAAACCTAAGCCACATGACCCAACTCCATGGACTTTGCCAACTTCCTTCATTCCAAAACCCAAATTCATTTGATTTTCTCATGAATCAATCATACCTTCAATCATATTCACAAATATAAATGAAATCTACAATCATCAAGTCAAACCAAAATCAACAAAGTCACTTTTGACTTGAAATGTTCAAATGAACCAAAACCCATTTGAACCCAAGCCAATTGTAATTGAATTTATATATTAATCCCAAATCCACATATAAACTCAACTAAATCAAACTCAACCCAAAATGAAGCCAACTAAATCCAATTGGTCCACTTGACCCAACTCCATCTATCATGATGGGAGGTTTTGATGGGCTTCGTTCAATCCAATTTGGATAGGACTAGAACTTGGATCATTACAAATTGACCTACGTAGCCCAATTTGACCGAAAGGTTCAATATGGCCTAAATAAAAACCAAATCAAAATTATTTGAAACCATAGCCTACAATAATCTTACATTGGTTAACTAAACCCAAACAAACACCCAACCCAAGCCAATTTGGCCAATTTGGTCAAATTGATCAACTTAACCCATTTGACCCAAAAGAATTTAAATGAGCTAATATCAAATCTAAGCCAAACTGAACCAAACCAATTGAACCAGAACATCCCAAATGATCATATGAACTTGACTGATCCCTTGGTTTGACCCAATTCGACCAATTGGTCAACTAGACTAAACCAAACCCAATTTGACCTAAATGAGTCAAATTGAGCCAAACCTAACCAAATCAACTCCAATTGACTTGAAATTTGGGCTAACCCACTTTTGGCTCATTTCAAATCTGCCCAAATCAAATCCAATGCCAATTGATCATTTTATCCTTGGATCAAGGGCTTCACATGAGAAAAATCACCCATGTAAGTTGTCATTTCCATTACTTGTCCACTTAGTACTCTTGCAATGGTCCACCTAGGCACCTAGGACATTGCCCAACCTGACCTAAAGGGTGGTTGGGTCAGCCATGACCTGAAATCACATTACCCTCCCCATTAGAGCATTTTAAACCCATAGGACACCCATGATTCCTTCTTGTGACCACCTCTCACCTTTAACCAAATAAAACTCACCTCCTCCACCCATGACTCCTGATGGATGGACGGCCATTAGAAATAGCGATCCCACATCGAGATGAAGGGTGGTATACACCCCTCATTTCCACACAACACACTCACAAAATCATTCCTCAAAGCCCTAGTTACAATTTCTAGAGCCATTCCCTAAGCTCCCAAGCTTGTTCCTCGATCAAAAAATTTCATTCCCATCTGTCCTGAAATAGGACACTTCCATTTTTGACTTAACTTTCCCATTTCTCCATCAAACTAAAATTAACTTTGCACGCACCTTCCCTAGGCCTCATCGAGAAAAAATGAATCATCTCCCAAGCTTCTCGAGCACCAAAGGTGGGACTTCGATCACAGCTGAGCTCCAAATCGTTGGTTCGTGGCCTTCTGAAGGAATAATGAGGAATTGATCCAATTGATGCTCAATAGGGCTTTGTCTCCACTAGATGATGCTTCCTCAATCATTCGAGAGACTGGTCTTGAGCTCTGGCGAGGCAAGCTTCCAAAACTGATCGTATGCCAAAAATAGGTTGGAGATTTTTGAAGAAAACTTGCATCTCGTGTGATCTTGACCATTGGATCCCCTCCAATCGATGTCGTGAAGGTGTGGGATTTTTTTGGAGTTAATTCAAGCTCGGGTAAGCTCAGATCAGGTGAGCAATGGCGAACAAACTCCATTCTCTCTTACTCGCATGACGTTAGATCAGACACTGTCTGTTCTGTGTGATCAGAATGGACAGTCTTGATTAGATCTACTAGATCGATCTAATTTAATCCTACTAAATTGTGGTATTAATCGTAGCATCCACTGCCGCCACATAGGCTCTGGGTTGGATAAGTTTTAAGTAGCCCTTTTATTTCCTAGGATTATTGCAAGTTTATTTTCCATGCATATCATGTTGGCTCATAATTATTTAATTAATTACTTTAAGGTGACATTGGTAAAGGTAATTAATTCAACTTATTAAGGTTCAACTTAATTATTAATAAAATCAAATAAAGAAGCTTTGATTTGCTTTAAATAATCTTTTTTTTGATTTGATTGTCCATAAGAACTAGTTTGGTTGAATGAATCACAAGCTTATATTTGATTGTCCTCTTTCCAATCATGTCAAATTTGGTATGGCATTTGAATTAGTGCATCCATCTTTTGAAAATCAAGTAAAATAAAATGGATTTCCTTTATGTGAGCTTGCATGTGTTGATTTAATTTAATATATGTGTGGCTATTATCACAATTAAATCCAACTGTATCTTTCAAAAGCTTATAAATGAATAATATCTGTGTTATGATGCTAGTTATAAATACATAAGAAATCCATGTGTTTATAGTTTAAGTGTATGAATGTTGAGTTCTCTTTCCTCTATTCATGTATTAATTTATATTAGAATAAATCGTAATATATATAGTCGAATATCCTAACACAAGACTAGCCCCAAGGAGGTTATTTGATTACCTCACTTCCCTGGTTTGTTACTTTGTTGCTGAAATTGAAAAGAAGAAACCTTGAATCTGAATTTGTTCTTTGTTAAAAAAAAAAAGAAAAACCCTTAACCCTAAAAAAAAACTTGAACCCTAAACCTAAACCCTAAACCCTAAACCATACACCATAAACCCTAAAAACCCTAAACCCTAAACACTAAAACCTACAACCCTAAACCCTAAAAACCTAAAAACCTAAACCTAAACTAAATATAACTTAAAAATAAAATAAATAAATAAACCTAAACCTAAATTAAATAAAAAATAAAGTAAAAGAAAAAGATAAATTAATATTTAAACCTAAACCAAACCCTAAAAATAAAATAAAATATAAAATAAAAATTAAACTATAAATAAAATAAATAAAAAACTAAACTAAACTAAAAATTCCAATAAACCTAAACATAAAAAACCTAAATAAAATAAAAAATAACCATAAAATAAAAATAATATAAGCCTAAAATAAAATAAAAATAAAAACTAAATAAAGACCTAAACATAGATAGTAAACCTAAAAATAAAATTTAAAAATAAAAAATATATTAAACCTAAACCCTAAACCCAAAAAAAAAAACTAAACCTAAAATAAACAAAATAAAATAAACATAAACCAAAACTAAAACAAAAAAACTTAAACCTAAACCTAAAATAAACTAAACTTAAACCCTAAACTAAATAAAATAAAACTAAACTAAAAATAAACCTAAACCTAAATTAAAAAAAAAAACCTAAAAATAAATCTAAAATTAAAACATAAAACCTAAACCTAAAAAAATAAAATTAAAACCTAAACATAACCCTAAAAATAAACCTAACCTAAAAAAAAACTAAACTAAAAGATAAACATAAGCCTAAACCTAAGCCTAAAAAATAAATTAAAACAAAAAACCTAAACTAAAATAAATATGCCTAAAATGAATAAACTAAACTAAATAAAAATAAAACATAAACCTAAATAAAATTAAAATAAATAAACTAAATAAAAATAAAAATAAACAAACTTAATCCTACCTAATTTTTTTTAAAGAATCCTAAACTCTAAAACTAACCCCAAACTCTAAAAAACCCTAAACTGTAATCCCTAAACTAAACCCTAAACTCTCAACCCTAACGCTAACCCTAACCCTATCCCTAAACCCAAAACTCTAAACCCTAAACCCATAAACACGAAACCCTAAACCTAAAACAAACCAGAAACGCTAAACCCTAAACCCTAAAAACACTAAACCCTAAAGCATAAAGACTATACCGCAAACCCTGAACCCTAAACAAACCCCAAACCCTAAGCTAACCCTAAACCCTAAATCCTAAACACTAAACTCGAAACCCTAAACCCTAAACATTAACCCTAAACTCTAAATCGTAAAATCCTAAACCCTAAAACCATAAACCCTAAAACCTAAACCCTAAACCCAAACCCTAAAAACCTAAAAACCTAAACCTAAACTAAATAAATCCAAAAAAAAGAATAAATAAAAAAACCTAAACCTAAATAGAAAACCTAAACCTAAACCTAAACCTAAAAATAAAATAAAATATGGTAATAAAAATAAAATAAATAAAAACATAAACTAAACTAAAAAGTAAATTAAACCAAGAATAAAACCTAAATATAAAACTAAAAGTAAATTAAAAAAATAAACCTAAAAACTAAATAAAACTTAAACATAATAAATAAAATAAAACATAAAATAAAATAAAATAAACAAAATAAAATAAACCTAAACCTAAACTAAAATAAACTAAACTAAAATAAATAAAACTGAACCTAAACCTAAACTAAATAACACTAGTTAAACTAAAATAAACTTAAACCTAAAATAAAATAAACTAAAATAAAAACCTAAAACCTAAAACCTAAATATAAAATAAACCTAAACCTAAAAATAAAAAATAAAACCTAAACCTAAAAAAATAAAATAAAAATAAAACTAAACTAAAAATAAACCTAAACCAAAACCTAAACCTAAAAAATAAACTAAAATAAAAAACCTTAACTAAAATAAATAAACTAAACTAATTAAAAATAGAATAAACCTAAATAAAATAAAATAAAATAAACTAAAATAAAAAAGTAAACTAAATAAACCTAAACTTACTAGTTTACTTAATTTTAAAAAATTAAAAAATAATAAATAAATAAATAAAACCCTAACCCTAAACCCTAAACCTTAAAACGTACAACCCTAAAACCTTAACCCTAAACCCCAAACCCTAAACCAAACCCTAGACCCTAACCCTAAAAACCTAAAAACTTAATCCTAAACTAAATATAACCTAAAATCAAAATAAATATAAAAACCTAAAGCTAAATAATATCAAAAAATAAAAAATAAAATAAAAACCTAAACTAAAACCTAAAACTAAACATAAACCTAAACCTAAACCTAAAAAAAAAAAAAAAAAAAAAATATAAACTAAAATATAATAAAATAAATAAAAACCTAAACTAAATTAATAAAAAAAATAAAACCTAAATAAAATAAAAAATTGAACGTAAAATAAAAATAAAATAAACCTAAAATAAAATAAAATAAAAACTAAATAAAAACCTAAAACCAAAAAATAAACCTAAAAATAAATAATAAATAAAACCAAAACCCTAAACTAAAAAAAACTAAACCTAAAAAAAGGAAGCAAAATAAGCCAAAACCTAAACTAAAATAAACAAAACCTAAACATAAACCTAAAAGAAAGTAAACCTAAACCCTAAACTAAATAAAATAAAATAAATTAAAATTAAACCTAAACCTAAACTAAAAAATTAAACCATAAAATAAACCTAAAATAAAATCCTTAAACCTAAACCTAAAAAAAATAAAATAAAACCCTAAACCTAAACCTAAAAATAAAAAATAAAACTTAAACCTATAAACTAAAATAAAAATAAAACTAAACTAAAAAATAAACATAAACCTAAAACGAAAAAAAACTAAAATAAATAAACCTAAAATAAATAAACTAAATTAAATAATAAAAAAACCTAAATAAAAATAAAATAAATAAAAATAAACCTAAATAAACCTAAACCTACTGATTTATTTTTTTTTTCTACAAAACCCTAATCCCTAAACCCTAAACCCTAAACCCTAAAACCTAAACCCTAAACCTTAAACCCTAAAAACCTACAAATCTAAACTTAAACAAAATAAAACTTAAAAATTAATTTAATAAATAAAAACCTAAACCTAAATAAAATAAAATAAATAAAAACCTAAACTAAAACCTAAACCTCAACCTAAAAATAAAATATAATAATCTAATAAAAATAAACTAAACTAAAATAAATAATAACCTAAACTAAACTAAAAAAATAAAATAATCCTAAGAATAAAAAGCCTAAATAAAATAAAAAATAAACGTAAAATTAAAATAAAATAAACTTAAAATAAAATAAAATAAAAACAAAATAAAAACTAAACCTGAAAATAAAACTTAAAAATAAATAAAAAATAAAACCTAAATTGTAAACTAAAAAAAAAAACTTAAGTCTAAAATAAAAATAAAATAAACAAAATAAAATAAACCTATACCTAAACTAAAATAAACTAAACTAAATTAAATAAAACCAAAATCTAAACCTATAATAAACTTAACCTAAATCTAAACATAAAGTAAATAATATAAAATAAACTAAAAAAATAAAACATAAAAATAACCCAAAAGTAAAAAAACCTAAACTTAAAAAAATGAATACAAACCTAAACTTAAACCAAAAAATAAAAAATAAAACCTAAACCTATAGAATAAAATAAAATAAAACTCAACTAAAAAGTAAACATAAACCTAAACCTAAACCTAAAACATAAACTAAAATAGATAACCTAAACTAAAGTAAATAAACCTAAAATAAAAAATGAAACTAAATAAAAATAAAAAATAAACCTAAATAAAAAGTAAAAGAATAAAATAAACTAAAATAAATAAAAAATAAATTAAATAAACTAAATAAACTTAAACCTAAACCCAAACCTAAACTAAAAGAATAGAACTTAAAATAAACCTAAAATAAAAACCTAATACCAATAACCTAAAAAAATAAAATAAAAACCTAAACATAAACCTAAAAATAAAAAATAAACCCTAAACCTAAAAAATAATATAAAAATAAAACTAAACTAAAAAATAAACATTAACCTAAATCCTAAAATAACCTTAAACCATAACTCCTAAACCTAGACTTACAACCCTAAACCCTAAACCTTAAACCCTTGAAAAGCCAAAACCCTAAAAAACCCTATACCCTAAACCCTAAATAGTAAACCCTAACCTAAACCCAAAACCCTAACCCAAACCCAAAACCCTATACCATAAACCCTAAAAAGCTAAATTCTAAACCCTAAAATAACCTTAAGCCACAAATCCTAAACCCTAAACCCTAAAGCATAAACCTTGAACCCTAAACCCTAAACTCTAAACTAACCCTAAACCCTAAACTAACCCTAAACCCTAAACCTTAAAACCATAAACACTGAAGCTTAAACACTAAATCTTAAACCTTAAACCCTAAACCACAAACCCTAAACCCTAAACCCTAAACCCTAAACCCTAAACCTTAAACCCTAAACTAACCCTAAAACCTAAACCATAAAAAGCTAAAAACCTAAACCAAAGCTACATAAAACCTAAAAATAAAATAAATAAAGAAACCTATAGCAAAATAAAATAATAAAATATAATATAATAAAAAACATAAACTAAAACCTAAACCTAAACCTAAAAACTAAACTAACCTTAAACCCTAAGCTAACCCTAAAAACTAAACCCTAAAACCATAAACTATAAAGCCTAAACACTAAATCCTAAACCTTAAACCCTAAACCCTAAACACCAAACCCTAAACCTAAACCTTAAACCCTAAACTTAAACTCTAAACTAACCCTAAAATCTAAACCTTGAAAAGCTAAAAATCTAAACCTAAGCTAAATAAAACCTAAAAATAAAATAAATTAAAAAACCTAAACCAAAATAAAATAAATAAATAAAATTAAATAAAAACATAAACTAAAATCTAAACCTAAACCTAAAAAAAATAAAAATAAAAAATAAACTAAAATAAATAAATATAACTTTAAACTAAACTAAAAATAAAAAACCTAAATAAAATATAAACTTAACCTTAAATAAAAATAAAATAAACTTAAAAAAATAAAATAAAAACTACATAAAAACTTAAAACTAAAAAATAAAACTATAAATAAATAAAAAATAAAACCTAAACCCTAAATTCAAAAAAAACCTAAATCTAAAATATAAATAAAATAAACATAAAATTAATTAAACTAAATAAATCCAAAACCCAAACCTAAACCTAAACTAAATAAAATAATATAAACTTAAAATAGACTTAAACTTAAGCTAAAAAATAAAACCTAAAAATAAACCTAAAATAAATACCTAAAACCTAAGCCTAAAAAAAAAAAAAATACCTAAACCTAAACATAAAAAAATAACAACTAAACCTAATAAATAAGATAAAAATAAAACCAGACTAAAAAAATAAACCTAAGCCTAAAAAACAAACTAAAAAAAATAAACCTAAACTAAAATAAATAAACCTAAAATAAATAAACTAAACTAAATAAAAATAAAAATAAACCTAAATAAAAATAAAAATAAAATAAACTAAAATATATAAATAAATAAACATAAACCTACCAGCTTACTTAATTTAAAAATAAAAATTAAAAAATAAAACTAAAAAGAAAACCCTAAATCCTATAACCCTGAACCCTAAACCCTAAACCCCAAACTCCAAACCCGAAAATCCTAAAAATCTAAACCTGAACTAAATAAAACCTAAATATAAAATAAATTAAAAAACTTAAAACTAAATAAAATAAAATAAATAAAATAAAAGGAAAACCTAAACTAAAACCAAAACTTAAACATAAAAATAAAATAAAATAAAAAATAAAAACTAAACTAAAATAAAATAAATAAAAACTTAAACTAAACTAAAAAATATATATATACAGAAAAATAAAAAACCTAAGTAAAATTAAATCTAAATGTTAAATAAAAATTAAATAAAAGTCTAAACCTAAAAAATAAACCTAAAAATAAATAAAAAATAAAATTGAAACCCTAAACTAATAAAAACCTAAAAATAAATAAAGCCTGAACCCCTAAACCCTAATCCATAAAAATAATACTAATAAAAAAACCCTAAAAAAGCCTAAACCCCTAAACCTAAAAAAATAACTAAACTAAACTAATAACTAAAAAAAACCTAAACCCCTAAACCCTAAAATAAACTAAAAATAAAAATAAAAACCTATACCCATCCTGCATCCCCTTCCCATCCTGAGCTCTATCGATTCTTGAATCCATTTCCTTTTCATTTTCTTTCTCGACATTTCAAGGTTTTCTTCTAGTTCCTTGGATCTTCTGGCCTTTATCGATCCTTGTTCAGTTTTTAAGTGGCACCATTTTCCATGTCATCGGGTTCTATGAATACTTGGGGAAAACCAAATGCTCTAGCTGCTCCATCTCGGGCTTCTGATTCTTTGAGTATAGCTAAACCTTTTGCCTCTAAATTCTTCAAAGATGCATTATCTGGTAAGGATTCTTCAACTTCTTCTAATCTTTCTTTAAACCTGGTTCATACGACCTTCAAAGGTGTTCCAACTATTATCTACTTTGACTTGGATATTGAAAAACTAGTCGAGCCTTATGTGTATACTTTGATTGGCAAATTTTCTTTTTGGCACCTAGTATGGAGGAAATTCAATTTTTCTTTCATGACGTGAATATTTCCAGTTTTTTTTTTATTAGTTTACTGGATGGTAGACATGTGCTGATTAAATTGTCTAATGACCTTGATTATAGTCATATGTTTACTCGATGATCTTATTATGTTAAAAACTATCAAATGTGTATTCTTAAATGAACTCCATTTTTTTGACATTAAAGAGGAATCTCCTATAGCACTAGTTTGGTTATCTTTACTTAATCTTCGAGTTAACTTTATTAATTATCAATTCTTGCATGATGTGGGTTCTATTTTTGGTAGACCCTTGCAAATCGATCAAGCAACCATAGCCAAATCCAGGCCGTTGGTTGCTCGGATCCTTGTTGAAATTGATGTAATAAAGAAATTTCCTAAGGAGGTGTGGATTGGATTGGAGAAATATGGAAATTTCTAGCAGGTTGAGTTTAAAAACCTACCTGCTTTCTACAATCATTGCAAAACTCATGGCCATTCTGTATCAAAATGTTTTGTTACTCATCAACATCTTTGAAAGAAAGTGGTTAAAAATCCTAAGGTTGCTGGAAAAATTAGAGATTTAAAATATGATAAAAGAATTTTTGCTTTAAATGAAAAGGATAATCACGTTGTGAATGAACTTATTGATGTTTATAATGATGTTCCTAATGTTTCTAATGTTGTTCCCATTGTAAGGGGTAGTGATAAGCTTGTTAAAAATTCTTCTAAAACTATTTTGGAGAGTAATCAGGTTTCGACTGCTATTATTTTTGTTATTCCTGAAAATTTGCAAGTGGATGATTTTCCTGTTTTAGTTTTTAATTCTAAGGAGATTTGTGATAAAGTTGCTAAAAATCTTATAGAAAATGTTTTCATTATTTTTCCTCAAAAATATTTAAAATAAAATCTTGTTTTATTTTCTTTGAATTTGGACAAAAATGATGGTATGGAGCTTGTTGATAATGTGCAGCCAAGTGTTTGTTTGCTTAATAAATCTATTTTCCCCTTCTTTAACTATTATTCTGGATTGTATTTTGCTTAGTGATAATTCTCATTTAATGGTGAAAGAGGATTTATCTTCTTGTCAAATGGGATCTTCTCCTAAATATATTATTAATAGTGATGACAAAAGTTTTTTTAATGATGAATCCATGGAGAATTAGATCAGTTTTCAAACTATTTTTGTGAAAAGGAAATTTTTTTAAAAATCATCCTCCTAAAGTTTCTAGATTAACTAGATCTTCTACATCCTCTTTGCCTAATAAAAATTAATGTTTAACTTTCTTATTTGGAATGTGAGGGGCATTGGTATTCTTACTATTATAAATAGAATTAGGAATCTTTGTATAATTTATAATGTTGGT
Source organism: Cymbidium sinense (assembly GCA_021442155.1). Classification (NCBI taxonomy): domain Eukaryota; kingdom Viridiplantae; phylum Streptophyta; class Magnoliopsida; order Asparagales; family Orchidaceae; genus Cymbidium; species Cymbidium sinense. The sequence continues at coordinate 275,807,329 of CM038215.1, read as the reverse complement.
TTTTTGGTTATTCTTGAACCTCTTATTTTTTCTTCTAAAATATTGCATGTGGCCAAGATGATTGGTTTTAATAACTTTTATTTCAATAAGAATAATAAGATTATGTTATTTTGGAATAATTCTCTTTCTATTAATGATTTTCATCAAGTTATTAATGTGTATATTTCATTTGGTGATTATCATGCTTTTGGCTCTTTTGTTTAAAAACAATTTTTTATCTATTTTTTTATTGTTAATGATTCTTAGATTGTTGGTGGGGATTTTAATACGATCCTTTCTTTGAATGAAAGGAAAGGGGGTTCTTTACCAAATTTACATTCAATGGAAGATTTTGCATAAATGATTTTGGATTGTAATATTCAAGATGTTGGTTTCATTAGTTCTCAATTTACTTGTAATAACATAGATTGCCATAGCAATTGGATCATGCTTTATTTAATAATTAGTTGTTAAACTATTGGCATTTAACTTTGGTGGAGCATCCTAGTAGAACTTTCTCGGATCATGCTCCTCTTTTGATTACTATTAAGGATGCTATTCATAATAATAATGTCATTAAAAATGCTTGTTTTCAAAATGTGGTTATAGGATACAAGTTTTCTTGATGTTATTGCTTATAATTTGTGTGCTGCTCTTTCTCCTGATGATTCTGCATTTAGTATGATGAGATTTTGGCTTAAGCTTAAAAGGCTTAAGCATAATATCACTTGGTGGAATAGAAACTACTTTAAAATACTTTTTGATAATATCAAGAATATGGGACAAAAGGTGAAAGATTTGAAAGAACTTGTTATTACTGATTCTTCTTTTTGTTCTAATCTTGCTAAAGCTAAAGATAATCTCATTTAGTTTTAGGATATGGAGGAGACTTATTAAAGACAAAAGAAGCATCTAAGCATCTGCCTAAGGGGGCAAGAAACACTAAATAATTTTATGCTTTGGTAATGAAAAGAAGAGTTCTTGGTCGCATTCATAAAATTAAGAACTTGCATGGTTCTCTGCTTACCTGCTTATCGACAAAGAGGATATTTTTTTCTTTTGCTCTTAATTAATTTAAAGATCTCTTAAATAAAAATTGTCAACTTGGGCATTTATCCAATCCCTCTATCATCTATTCTATTATGTCTACAGAGGATAATGAGTGCTTGGTTACTCCTCCTTATGATGTAGAAATTTTTAATATTCTTAATGGTATGAATGCTGATTCTGTTGCAGGGCCAGATGGTTACAGTACTTTATTCTTTTAAAAAGATTGGTTTATTATTAAAATTTACCTTATTAATTCTGTTAAGGATTTTTTTTTCAAGGAAATTCTATTCCTAAATATTTTACTAGCACTTCTATTGTTCTTATTCCTAAGAAAGATAATCCTAAATTTTGGAATGACTTTAGACCTATTAGTCTTTGTACTTTTTTTAATAAATTGATTTTTAAAATTTTGACTAATAGTCTTTGTAAGTTTCTTCCTAAGATTATCTCTCCTAATCAAACTAGCTTTGTGAAAGGTAGAACTATTTCAGATAACATCTTGCTTGCTCAAGAATTGATTCATGATTTGAATGTTAAAACTATAGGTGATAATTTACATTTTAAGCTTGACATCACCAAAGTTTATGATAACATTTCTTGGGATTTTCATAATAGAATTCTTACTTTATTTGGTTTTTCTAATCATTTTGTTTCTTGGGTTGACAATATAATTAGAAATGTTTGGTTTTCATTAATTATCAATGGTGAAAACTTTGGTTTCTTTAATTCCTCTCAAGGTATAAGACAAGCTGTGGTTGAATATTTGTCTCGTTGGCTTAATCTATTTTTTTAGAAGAATTTTAGTATGTATTTTAGGAATCATGGTGGTTTGGCTATCTCTCACTTAAGCTTTGTTGTTGATTTCATTTTTTTTTAATGGCTCGTTACATTACGTTAAAAAGCTTAAAGATTTTTTAAATAAATTTGAAAAGGAAAGTGGCCTTTTGATTAATAGTCATAAAAGTTGTTTTATCACTTCTACTTCTATTTTTGTTCATAGAATTAACAAGATAAATGATATCACTGGTTTTTCTCATCAAAATCTTCCTATTAAATTTTTAGGCTCCCCTTTATATTGTGGCCATAAGAGATCCCATCTCTTTGATGAGGTAACTCTTAATATTCAAAATAAAATTTCTATTGTTGAATTTCATTTTTTATCTTTTGGTGGTAGTTTAATTGTTATTAAAACTATTCTTTATTCTCTTCCTTTTTACTTGTTGCTTAATATTGTTCCTACACTCCTTGTTCTTATCAGGATTGAAAGACTTTTTAATATGTTTTTTTGGGGCTCAAGGAATTCGGCCAAAAGGCTTCATTGGACTTCTTGGTCTAATATGTGTGGTACTATTTAGGAAGGTGGTATTGGGTGTAGATCATTGATGGATTCCACCAATGTTTTTTCTTATAAACTTTGGTCGAATTTTCAGAAAAATGAAAGTCTTTGGGCTAAATTCATGAAATTTAAATATTACAAAGGTAAGCATCCTTTAATTTGCAATTATAAACATGGAGACTCTATTGTTTGGAAATCGCTCTGTGATATTAAATGGAAAGCAGAACCTCTCATTTTTTGGGTTTTAACAATGGATCTTTTTTTTTGGCAAGATAACTGGATGGGGGATTTTTCCAATGATTTTTGCTTAATACTCACTCTACTTCTTCTTTCAAAGTTAGTCATTTTATTTATAATGTTGAATGGAATTTCTCTCTTTTAAATGATTTGATTCATGATTTCATTAGTAATAACATCATTAATATTCCTATTGATGGTAAATTTTGGAATCAAATTCTTTTCAAATTTTCTAATAATGGAGAATTTTCTTTTAAAGATACTTGACACTATATTAGAGTTAAAAAAAATACTCTTCTTCTATTTTCCTTAAAATTTTGAATAATATTATTCATACTTTTTATTCTATTATTGGATGGAGAATTTTAAGGGATTATATTACTATTGATTCTTTACTTTTGGACAAAGGTTTTCCTCTACCCTCTAAATGCATGTGTTGCTTTCATATTGAGAATATTAGTCATGTTTTTGTTAATGGTTCCATTGTCTCTAAAGTTTGGGGTTGGTATGAGGATTTATTTAAAATAAGTTGTTTTAATGGTAATTATACTTTAATGCAACTTCTTCACTCTTATTTTTTTTAATATTGTTAAAGAGCATATCAAAATTATGGTGGTTGTTACATTGATTTGGTTTATTTGGCTTGACAGAAATGATGATAAGCATCAGAATGTGCCTATGAATCATAAGAGAATTATTGCTATGACTAAAGATAAGATTTATTCTTTATATAAGGCCGCTCTTCTTAGTGGTACTCATTTTAGAGGTTGCAAGTTTGTTGCCTCTAAATTGGGTATCAGTTTTCCTTATTATGACTAATCTCCAGATTATAAAATTATTCATTGGATTAAGCCTCTTAATTATTGTATTAAAATTAATACTACTGGTTCTGTTGCACAGAACAAGTTGGGTCGTGGTGGTATTTTTAGAAATAATCTTGGGAATATTATCTTGGATTTTTCCACTCCTCTCTCTACTAATTCTGTTATCTTTTGTTGAATTGATGGTTGTTTATCATGCCCATAAGATTTGTTTGGATAGAAATTTTCATACTATTTGATTGGAATCTGATGCTGAGATGGTTATTGCTATGATCAATTCTAACCATAAGGGTACTGCTAAGCTTTTTTTATTTAATTAGAAATATTAAAGCTATTATCTCTAAACTTTCTTTTAAAATTACTCATATTTTAAGAGAAGGTAATGCTTGTGTGGATTTCTTAGCAGATTTGGGGTGTAATCTCTTTGATTTTACTTTATTTACCAATGCAAATATTCCAAAGAAATTAAGAGGGCTATCTAATTTAGATAAATCTGATTTTCCTTATGTTAGATCTTATTATATTTTTTCTTTCTTTTATGTTGGTGGTTTTCTTGGGGCTTCTGTTTGGGAGCTTCTGGTGGTTTTGGTTTGTTTGGTTGTTGTTTTCTCCTATTCTTTTTAGGGGCTTTATGTTCTTGTTTTATTCTTATATTTTACAAGTTGGAATGTCAGCTTCTGCTATTTTGGTTGTCAAGCTATTGTTGATTATTATTCCTATTTTTATTATGGTATCTCTTGTGGGTTTTTTTTGGCTTTTGGTTGGTTGGTTGGATTTATTTATTGGCTTTGTGGTTGGTCTCCTTGAGCTTCCTGGTTTTGGATTCCTTCTCTAGAGGTGATGTTGGTTGTTCTTCTCTTCCTTCTATTTTCTTTTAGCTGGTTGGGCTAGTTTGGTTTTGGGTGTGGCTGTTGCTTTCCTTTGTGGCTTTGGTGGTTGTGTTGTTACTTATTTTGGTATCTGTGGTCTTTTTTGGTTGCTTTAGTTTAGTTGGAGTTGGTGAGCTTTTTGGTTGCTTCTCTTCTTCCCCCCTTGCTTCTATTTATGGTATTTCTTCCTTGGTTGGTGACTTTGTTTCTTAGTCCTACTACTTTTGGATGGTTGGATGGTTGTATTGGCTTAAAATTTTTTTTCTTTGTTTGCTCTATTTTTTCTACTGTTTCCCCCTTTGGCCGGTAGCTTTATTTGTTGTTCTTTCCTTTTTGGTGGTTAGTTCTAGATCTTTGCTGGTTATTGGTGTGTGCTCAGGTGCCTTTGTGAGGTTTGTTGGTTATGATGGCTAAGATGTTTACACTTTTCTATTGGTTGGCAGCATTTTTTGTGAATGTAACCCTCCTTTTGGAGTTTGGCTGCTCACAAATTTTTGTTCCCCCTTCTGATGTTTGTGACTAAGCATGAGCCTTTTCTTTGGCTTTTCTTTCCTTTCTCTTTATCTTTATTTATTTTCATTTAATTGTCCTTATCACTGCTTTAGTTATTTCGTATAGGTTTCCTTCATTTGCGCTCGGGTCTTTTTAGGTGGTATGCTGACCTGCTCAGGGATTCTATGTCGTTGCTATTCCTTTCTTAGTTTTCCTTTTCCTTTTCATTTTATTTTGTATTACTTAAGGGATTTTTCTCTCTAGGTCTTTCTGTAGCTCTTTCAGCAATAGTCCTTATGATTTATCCCCTTTAAAGATGTTGTATCCTTTTCTTTTGGTAACAAAAATTTCCCTTTTTATCAAAAAAAAAGTCCCTAAACTCTAAACCTTAAACCCCAGATCCTAAACCCTAAAATCCCTAAAGCCCAAATCCAAACACTAAACCATAAACCCTAAACCCTAAACCCTAACCCTAAACCCTAAACCCTAAACCTTAAAACCCTAAACCCTAAAACTCTAAACCCTAAACCCTAAACCCAAACTAAATAAAATAAAAAGCAAAACCTCAACTCTCCCCTGCTCTTGGCCGCAGTGCTCTCTAGCGATTTTGTGTTCCCTTTCCTTTTCCTGGTGGCTTGGCCATGTTTTGACCATTCTCGATCGTTCCTTCTGGATTTCTACTCTCAGTTGGCCGCTTATGTGAGTTTCCCTTGATCTTACAATGGTGAAAGTGCCACTTTCCGCGCAGCCGAGCTCTTCAAACTTGGAGGCATTGGCTAAGGCTTCTGATTTTCAAGGTAATATTGATCCGACTCCAGCCATTGTTGCACCTGCTGTTAAGTCCGTCAAAAATAATTTATCTGGTAAGAACACTTGCTCTAATGCTTCGATAGATTTAATCTCAACTTCTTTCCATGGAATGTCGGCTGTAATGCCCTCGAATCTTGATGTGGAAAAGCTAGCAAAGCCCTTTGAATTTTCATTAGTTGGTAAATTTTCATTGCATCACCTGACTCTTGAAAGCATCTGATTCTTCTTTCATAGCCTAAAGATCTCGGGTGTATTTACTATCGGATTGATTGATCCTAGACATATCCTTATTCAGCTATCTAATGATTTAGACTACTCAAGAGTCTTTGCTCATCACTCTTACTTCGTGTACAATTGTCAAATGAGGCTTTTGAAATGGTCTCCTCTATTTGATGTCAAATAGGAATCCCCAATTATTCTTTTATGGCTAGCTTTTCCAAACATGAGGATACATTACATTACCCATCAAGTCCTATTTGCGGTTGGGGCTCTCTTTGGTAGGCCCCTTCAAATAGATCAAACCACCACCATGAGATCACAGCCATCAGTTGCTCATATTTTGGTTGAGATTGATATTACCAAAAAGTACCCTAAAGAAGTTTGGTTCAGTTCAAAAAAATTTGGGTATAATCAAAAAGTGGAATTTGAAAATTTCCCTACTTTTTGCACACATTATAAGTTTCAAGGTCATGATCACTCTGAATGCTTTATGTTACACCCTAATCTTAAAAAGAAAAAATTGTCTGATCCTAATCCCTCTCTAATAAATGAAAAAAAACAATAAGTTTGTTTATGTGCTTAAAGTTACCCAAAATGGAACTCACCCTCCTACCCCCTTTCCTTTATTACCTACAGATTTTTCTATTGGAGAACAATCTGAGCTTGATAAAAATCATGATATTGAGGTATGTGAGGAAACTAATGATAACTTACCTAACATTACTTCTACTTGTAATAACTTGGCATCTCAAGACAATCCCTTGACTTATATGAATCGTAATGGTGATTTGAATGGGAACCTTAAGTTGGATCAAAATCTCAAAACTAATTCTATAATTGTTCTAAAAAATTTTGATAATTTGGTGACGGATCAAAATTTGAATAGTACTCATGGGAATGAAAATGAATTTTGTGCTATTAATGGTGCCACAACCTCTCCTTCTATTACCCTATAGAGTGATACACATGCTAACCCAATTTCTTAACCTAACTCTAATATCGAAGAAGGGGAAATCACCATTAGGAATGCTTTGACAGATACTGGTCATATTCTGAATATCACAAATCACTCTCTTTCAGATGGAGATACTTTGGACATAGATAGGCCTTTTCAAACTATTATTATAAAAAAATCCCTTAAATCTAGAATGTTCACTAATAGCTCCACTAGAACCGCTTGATCTTCTCTAACTTCCCATAAATAATTGTTTCATGTTTCTCTTCTTCTTGTTTTGCATTTTTTTAATTATCTCTTCTCTTTTCTTTCAACTTATTATGATCAATTTTCTTATTTGGAATGTTCAGGGTATTGGGACTCTCAGTGTCCGCAACCGTGTTAGAAGCCTTTGCCACACTCATAACATAGCCTTACTTGTTGTTATTGAACCATTCATTCACTCTTCTAAGATCACTCAGGTTGCTAGAATGCTTGGCTTTCAAAACTCCTTTTATAATATTAGCAAAAAAATTTGGTGTTTTTAAAATAATCTAGTCAACATCTCTATCCTTGATGACCTTCATCAATTGGTTAATGTTCAAATCTCATTGGGTGAATTTTCTGCTCTTGGTTCCTTTATTTATGATTCTTGTAATAGAACTGGTAGGAGCATCCTTTGGAATAACTTAAGAACCTTTGCCTCCTCTGTCAACAAACCTTGGTTGGTTGGTGGTGATTTCAACATTATTTTTGCTTCCTCAGAAAGAAGGGGAGGTTGCTCTCCTAACATTCATTCTATGGAAGACTTTTCTAATATGATTCTTGATTGTAATCTGATTGATATTGGTTTTTTTCACTACACATGGCATAATTCTAGACTTTACTTGCTTGACTTGATAGGACTCTCTTTAATTCCCTTTGGATCAATCAATGGCCTCTTACTTCGGTTGAACATTTAACCAGAACTTTATCTGACCATGCTCCACTTTTGATTCCTGTCAAAAATCCCTCCACTAGACTATCCTCCCCTACTCCTTTTAGATTCCAAAATATGTGGATCCAACATAGTGATTTCATTAATGTAGTTTCCATTAATTGGCGGGCCTATTCATCGATAATTTTTTGAAGGCATGATTCCTTTGGCTTAAGCTAAAAGGCTTAAAAAAATCTGAATTGGTGGAACATCATTTTAAAAATATTTTTGCAAATCTCAAAATATGGAACAACTTGTTTGCTCTCTTGAAGATGCTATTTTGACTGACTCTAATAAGCTTGATGAATTGAATGCAGCTAAAGATAACTTGATTAATTATCAAAATATGGAGGAAACCTACTGGCGCCAAAAGGCTGCTAGCAAACATATTGCTAATGGTGATAGAAACACAAGGTATTTCTATGCTCTTTTTTTAAAAAAGAAAGCCTTAAACTCTATTAAAAAAATCAAAAATGTTAACGGAACCTGGATTATTGACAATAATGATATTAAAGATTCTGTCATACATCATTTTTAAAATTTATTAAACAATAACCCCTCCTTAGAAGCCATCTCCAACACACATTTGATCTCCTCTTCAATCTCTAATGATGAAAACCACTTACTCAGTTTGCATCCTATGAAACTTAAGATTGGTAGTATTCTCAATAGCATGAACACTGATTCTGTTGTTGTCCCTGAAGGCTACACGACTCAATTCTTTCAACATTGTTGGCCTATTATTAAGATTGACCTTGTTGATGCGGTTGCTGATTTTATTGAGGGTAACCCTTTACCTTGATATTTTTCTAGCATTTCCATTGTTCTCATTCCTAAAATTAATAATCTTGAATTTTGGGGTGATTTCAGACCTATCAGCCTTTGCACCTTCTTTCATAAACACATTGCTAAATTAATTGCTAATAGAATTAGTCCGTTGTTGCCTAAAATTATTTCCCCCAACCAAACTGGCTTCGTTAAAGGTAGAGCAATATCTGATAACATACTTCTAGCACAAGAGCTTATTCATGACATTGACGTCCCTATCAAAGGTGGTAACATCCTTTTTAAACTGAATATCACTAAAGCTTTTGACAACCTCTCTTGGGATTTCCTCTTTCAAATTCTTCATTTGCTTGGGTTTTATGGTTATTTTATCCGCCTCATCAAAAATTTCATTACAAATGCTTGGTTCTCTATTATCATGAATGGAGAATCCCTAGGTTTTTTCCCTTCAAAGCATGGTTTGAGATAAGGGATCCCCATCCCCTCTCTTTTTTATTATTTCTATTGAATATCTATCAAGGAGTCTGAATGATCTTTTTTACAATAATCCTAGGATGTTTTATAGAACTTAAGGTGGTCTTCCTGTCACTCATCTTAGTTTTACTGATGACTTTATAATCTTTTGCAATGCCTTAATTCTTCACATTAAAACTATTAAGAATCTTTTAAATAGATTTGGCAACAAAAGTGATCTTTTTCTCAACGAAAGCAAAAGTTGTTTCATTCCTTCTTCTAAAATCCCTAGCAATAGGAACAATCAAATCCTGAGAATTACTAATTTTCAACAATAACAACTTCCTATTAAAAATCTTGGTGCTCCTCTTTTTAAAGGTAAAAAAAGATCTAACCTTTTTGATGAGCTAATCCCAAAAATCTCTAATAAAATTTTTATTTGGGAATTTCACTTACTTTCATTTGGTGGTAGGCTCACTTTGATTAAGAGCACCCTTAACTCCATGCCTTTGTATCTCATTCAAACCATTGTACCGACCAACTCTACATTAACATAATTGAGCGGCTCATTAACAAATTTTTCTAGGGATCTAACAATTCCTCTAAAAAAATGCACTGGACCTCTTGGTATAAAACCTGTGCACTTTTGCTGAAGGTGGTCTTAGATGTAAACCAATCAAGAAAACTATCACTGCTTTTTCTTATAAACTTTGGTGGAATTTTAACAAAAACAATAGTCTATGGGCTAATTTCATGACTACAAAATACTACCAGGGAAAGCACCCTCTCATTTGCCCCTATAAAGCGGGAGACTCTCATGTTTGGAAAAGACTTTATTCCGTCAAATGGGATGTCGAATCCTTAATTTCTTGGGGGATTAACTTTGGCTCCTCTTTCTTTTGGCAAGACAACTAGACTGGAGGTGGGTCCATTGACAACTTACTTTCTACCCAATCCACTACTGCTATTAAAGTGAACTCTTTCTGGCAGAATAATATATAGAACAATAGTAAGCTTATTGATCATATTCCTCCCTCTCTTTTAAATAAGATTACTACTATTCCTATCATTCCTACCAAGCAAGATCAGATCCTTTTTAAGCTTTCACATAATGGTGATTTCAACTTAAAAATGTTTGGATTCACATTAAAGAAACTCATGATTTTTCCTATGTGTTTTCTAAACTTTGGAACAACAATATCCCTACTTCTTATTCTATTCTTACTTGGCGTATTTTGAAAAACTTCATCCTTGTGGACTCCTTGTTGTGGGGTAAAGGTTTTCAATTACCTTCAAAATGCCAATGCTGCTTTCACATTGAGAATTTGAATCATGTTTTTGTTAACGGGGCCATTACTTCTAAACATTGGATTTGGTATGATGACCTCTTTAACATTGTCATTATCAATGGCTCCTTAAATTTATACCAACTTCTCGAAGTTTATTTTGACAACACTATTAAAGGACACATTAAAGTCATAGCACTATCACTCTTATTTGGTTCATATGGATGGACCAAAATGATGCAAAATATCATGAGATCCCCATGAATCACATAAGGATAATTGCTAGAACTAAAAACAAAATATGTGACTTGTTTAATGCTAATTTAATTAAATACAAATAATTCAAAGGTTGCAAATTTATGGCCAATAAATTGGGTTTTAACTTGCCAGATCACCACATCTGTAAAGATGACAAGATTGTTTATTGGGTAAAACCTCATGCTAACACTATTAAAGTTAACAGATGGCTCTCTCTAAAGGTTCAGGGTGTGGTGGAATTTTTAGAAATCTTAATGGAAAAGTCCTATGTGCATTTGCTTACCCCCTTAACCCCTGCTCTGTTCCTTTTGCTGAGCTCATGGAAGTGTACAAAGCTCTTGAGATTTGTCTTCAAAATGGTTTGCTCAATATTTGGATTGAGGTGGATGCCCTTCTGCTGATTGATCTCTTGACTTCCACCGAAATGGGCAATACTGAATTATACTACCTTCTTAAGCAAACTAGAACTCTCCTTTCCCAACTCTACTTTAAAATCACTCATGTATGTCATGAGGGTAATGCATGTGCTGATTATCTGGCAAATCTGGGTGCTAGATTTGATGGAATAAAATTCTTTGATCAACTTACCCTTCCTAAACATTTGCATGGCTTGGTTAATCTGGACAATACTGGGTTTTCTTATCTTAGAAATTAATCTAACCTATTGGATTCACCTGTTTCAATACCTCTTTTATTGCATGATCATTTTCTATTTACTGTTGTTATTTCTTTGGTCTTTACTGATGCATCAACCTGATATCCCTTGTTGTTTACTTGTTGATCTCTGGCACGTGTTGTTGGTTTAATTGAGCTTACGCCTACTATTTTTCTTGTTAATGTCTTTGAATCTTTCATCATCATTATATTACTCCTTGTTGGTCCTTTGCTGAGCTAAGTGGCATCTGCTGTTTGTTTAATTATCCCAACCTTGTTTGGGGTCTTGCTATTTCTAGATGCTACATCTATGTTAAAGGTTTAATTGTTGGTTGTTGGGCTTTTGGGTCCTTTGTCCAGCAGGCTGATCTTGGAGTTGGTTTAATGTATTTGCTGAATGTATATGCTAACCCCAACACATACCGAGGAAAGAAAATGCAATATATTTGTTATTATTACTGGTTCTTTGCAGGTTTGGTATTATTTAATGAATTTCTTTTAGTCTAATTTCTCTGAGGAGGGTAGTTCTGCTGCTAGCTTGATTTCTCTAAAGGATTTTGTTGATAATACCCTTTTGAACCCTTATGGTAGCTCTGTTGCCCCACTACTTTTTATTGGCTTATCCTATGGTTGCAATAATTGTAGTGTTGTTTTAACCTATGGCTATTAGATTTCTGGAATCACTGTCCTGCTGGCTAACCTTATGTTTGTTAGCTGTTTGTTACCTAGTGTTCATCTAACTATCTTTGTTGTTCTCATCCAGGCTACTGCTGATCAATTAATCTATTATTTTTTACCTTTTGGCTCTGTTAAAATTGTGCAGATCCAGCTTGTTGGTAATTCATCACGGATGTTGGGCGTCTGGATTATTGCTCCTCATCGCTTCCGGGGTTTTGTTTTGATTTTTGTTGGCCTCTATTGAGGTTGTAGGCAAGATGGATTTTATTTTTTTTGTGACTATTTCTTATCTCTCATTTTTAATGTTTGTCTTTGTTAAAACACGGGATCTTTTATTTTCACCCATACTATTTTTTATATCCTGGTTCAGCTAGTCTTGGCCAGACCTCTTCCTTAACTATCTGGGATTTAACTTATGCATTGTATAATTTGAATGGTTGGTTTTATGGCCAACTTATTATTTTCTTTCTTGGTTGTTGGATGGTCTGGATCATTGAGTCTTTTATCCGACAAACATTCTTGGGGTTGTTTATCTGGTTTAGCAGGGTGTTGTTGGTGTTTTCTTACGGATTGTTTTGCCCAACCTCATATTCCTATTCTGCCAAGAGAGATTTTGCAACTTCCTGTTCAATTTTATTAATTCCTTGTAGGTTTGGGCTTCTTTTATGGATTCTCAGTTTGCCTTTAATGTGGTTGTGGGTTTAGCTTCTAGCTTGATCATCTTTATCTAGAAGGTTTTTTCTGTTGATTATCTTTTGAACCCTTTCTATTGCTACTTTACATCTCTATTTTATATTGTAATTTTATGTGGTGGGTGTAATTTTTGTTTTATTGCTACCCTTGGCTTTGTGGTTATTATCTGTTTCTTGCCTTTTATTTCTCTGACTATTTTTGCTGTTAACAATTGGGTAAATGCTGATTTCTCCTGCTGCTGTTTTATCCCCCTTGGCTCTGTTCAAATGGTGCAAAACCCTATGATTATCCATCTGATTATTTGGATCTTTACATATGCTTTATTTACTCTGAATGGGTGGACTTTTGGCCAGCTTGTTGGTAATTACTGTCTGGGTTGTTGGCTGAACTGGATTAATACTTTGCATGTTATTTCTGTGGTTTTGGTTTATTTTGTTCAGCATGCCTCTATTGATGTTGTTGACTGCTTGGTGGCTTTTGATTTGAATCTCCTTATTGGTTTATTATATGCTTATCATCTGAATTCCATGGACTACTTTATCTGCTACTCTTTTCTCCATCTTCTTTCAGTTAAACTTGTATCTATTGCACTGTTTATTCTGAATGGGTGGTTCTCTGGCCAGCTAGTTGATTCTCATTGTCTTGGCTGTAAGTTGTCTTGGATATTTGCTATCCTTATTTCTCAGGATTACAATGTTGGCTCTATCTTTATTGGTTGTAGGACTTTAGGGTCCTATGTTCAACAAGTTGTTTCTGACTTTGATGTTCTGATTGTTTTTGGTCATTGGTGTCTGGGCTGCTACTTTTTCGATCCATGTTTCTATGCTCTATCTACTTGGTTACTAACTATTGCAATGTATACTCTGATTGAGAGGTTCTATGGCCATCTTGCTATCCCTTGCTGTCTTGGCTGTGGCTATCTTGGCTACTGCTATCTTGGCTTTTTTTTGTCTTGGTTATCTATTATCTTATTTTTTTTAGATTCTAATGAGGACCCTAATTTGAATCCCCATTTTGATTTATCCTCTGGTGCGTTCCAATGTTGCACTAATTGTTTTGTTGTTGGGGTTGGCTTTCTGATTGCCCTTGTTGTTTGTGTCTAGTCTACTGTTCATTTCCTGATAGCTATGATCTACATTCACTGCTGCTATTTCTATTCCAACTGGTTCGGCTTTGCGCTATCTCCTTGGAATGCAATGTCTATTTTGAATGGGTATGGATTCTGCGCCTTTTGCTATCTTTGCTATCTTGCTTGTTTGTTGATCTAGATTATCCAATTTTTTTGTCCAGCATGCTGCTACTGGAGCTGTAGTTCTGACTATCTTTATTTGGTGCTATTTTTGGTATTTGGTTATGCTGCCTTCCTTTACAAATGCTTTTTGCCAACTACTGATATGGATATTAATAAGGGGTTTGTTCACATATGCATTCATTATTATGATTGGGCTCATTTTTTGGACTTTACTTCTAGGTTGTACTCCTGGCCTGAAAGATTCATATATATATCATATGTTTAGGATGGTGTTACTTATAGGCTCATCGACTTGCTTAGCAGGATTTCAGTAGGCTACCTCTTCTGTTATTTTCTTGTGGATGGTTTTTATGCTGGCCTATTTCATATGTATAAGTATCCTCATGTCAGGTGACTATATTGATGATAATTTTCCTGCAAGGGTCCCCTTATCTTTCTGCCCTTTGCAATTTCCTCTCTATATTATATATAGTTTTGTTTAGGTTTGCAGGTAATAAATCCCATAAGACTTTCAACCTATTATCTTCTCAGTTTGTTTATGATGGTTGTGATGATTTCACTCTCTTTTGGTTTGGTAGTAGCTCTTGTGATGTAACCCTTCTGCTAAAGTTTGGATGCGCATATTTGCATCTGCCCCAACTTGGTGTGACTGAGCTTGAGCCTTCTCTATCACAATTCTTTACTATCATTCTCAGATTATGCTATTTTTAGTTATCATTATGTCTGTATTACCTTAATTGCTCTAATTTCTTTCTGTTTACATTTTTACAGGTGCTTCTCTCTTGTCCTATTGCAGGTTTGCTCCATAGTGTCATGCATTCTCACATCCTGTAGAGCATTGGCCCTAATCTTCCTTCAGCTTTCTATGTTAATCTAATTGTATCTTTTGATTACTTTAATGTCTTCTTTTGATTTTGGATGTACTTAGATAGGGGATTTACTCCTTAGGCTGATTGTAGCTCTTTGAGCAGTAGTTCTGGAGTTTATCCCCTTCAAGGACCTTGTAACCCTCTTTTTGTGGCAATAAAATACCCCTTACATGGGGTTTCCCAAAAAAAAAATCCTAAACCCTAAACACTAAAAACCTAAAAACTTAAACCTAAACTAAATAAAACTTAAAAAATAAATTAAATAAATAAACTAAATAAAATACAATAAAAACCTAAAAATAAATAAAATAAAAATAAACTACAATAAAATAAATAAAAACCTAAACTAAACTAAAAAAAATAAAATAAACCTTAGAATAAAAAACCTAAATAAAATAAAAAGTAGACTTTAAAATAAAAATAAAATAAACCTAAAATTAAATAAAATAAAAACTAAATAAAAACCTAAACATAAAAAATAAATCTAAAAATCAATAAAAAATAAAACCTAAACCCTAAACTAAAAAAAACCTAAACCTAAAATAAAATAAAATAAACAAAATAAAATAAACCTAAACTTAAACTAAAATTAACTAAACTAAAATAAATAAAACCTAAACCTAAACCTAAAATAAACTAAACCTAAACCTAAACCTAAACTAAATAAAATAAAATAAACTAAAAACAAACCTAAACCCAAAGTAAAAAAATAAAACCTAAAAATAAACCTAAAATAAAACCCAAAAATATAAACCTAAAAAAATAAAAAATAAAACCCTAAATCTAAACCTAAAAAAATAAAAATAAAACTTAAACCTAAAAAATAAAATAAAAATAAAACTCAACTAAAAATAAACCTAAATCTACTAGTTTACTTAAATTTTTTTAAAAAAGAACTTTAAACCCTAAACCCAAAACCCAAAACCCAAAAAAACCTTTAACCCTAAACCCTAAACCCTAAACCCTAAATGTTAACCCTAAACCCTAAAAGAATAAACCCTAAACCCCCTTAACATTAAACCATAAACCCTAACATTAAACCCTAAACCTTTAACTCCAAACCCTAGGCCTAAACCAAAAGTAGCTAAATAAATTAAAAAATAGATCTAAAACCCAAAACCTAATAAACCAAAACCTAAACCTAAGATTGGTCATATTCACCACGATAGGAACATCAATAAATCACCAGATCTGGATGGTTGAATGGTGGTGGTGATGGAGGGTGAAGAGGAGCGATAAAAGTTATATTCATGGTGGTGGCGGAGGGAGAGATCGAGGATATGATGGTGGATTCTGCAAATCGAGAGGCCTGGGTGGTTATGATGGGAACTAGAGAAATTGAAGAACGGCCAATCCGATCTACTACTTATGAAATTGTGTCTTTATTGTAGAGATGGTTCTAGTTATCTAGAGTTTTTGATCTGCTCTATGCGTCCTCATTTTTTATCTATGTCACCATTTGTGTCTTAGAAAACTTGGTGTGTACTTGGTTGATGAAATCAAAAAGAAGAAATGTTGAATATGACTTTATTTTCTATTAAAAAGAAAAAACCAAAACCCTAAACCCTAAACCTAAACTAAGCTAAATAATAAATAAATAAACTAAATAAACCTAAAACTAAATTAATAAAATAAACCTAAACCTACGAGTTTACTTAATTTACAAAAATTGAAAAATAAAAAAAATAAAAGCCCTAACCCTAAATCATAAATCCTAAAACTAACCCTAAACCCTAAACCGTAAACCCTAAACCTACAACCCTAAACCTTAAACCCAAAAAACCTAAACCCTAAACCCTAAACCCTAAACCATAAAACCCTACACCCTAAACCCTAAATCCTAAATCCTAAACCCTAAACACCAAACCCCAAACCCTAAACCCTTAAAACTTAAAACCTAAACCTAAACTAAATAAAACTTAAAAATAAAATAAATAAATAAAACCTAAATCTAAGTAAAATAAAATAAACTAATATAAAAACCTAAATTAAAACCTAAACCTATACCTAAAAATAAATTAAAATAAAAAAATAAAAATAATCTAAAAGAAAATAAATAGAAACCAAAACTAAACTAAAAATATAATAAACCTAAGGAGAAAAAACCTATATAAAAAAATAAATATAAAATAAAAATAAAATAAACCAAAAATAAACTAAAATAACAACTAAATTAAAACTTAAACTTAAAAATTAAAACTAAAAATAAAACCTAAAAATAAATAAATAATAAAACCTAAACCCTAAACTAAAAAAAACTAAACCTAAAATAAAAATAAAATAAACAAAATAAAATAAACAAAATAAAATAAACCTTAACCTAAACTAAAATAAACTAAACTTAAAAAAATTAAACCTATACTTAGACCAAAAATAAAGTAAACCTAAACATAAACTTGAACTAAATATAATAAAATAAACTAAAAGAAAACATGAACCTAAACTAAGAAATAAAACCTAAAAATAAACCTAAAATAAAAACCTAAAACCTAAGCATAAAAAAAACCTAAACCTATACATAAAAATAAAAAATAAAACCTAAACCTAAAAAATAAAACAAAAATAAAACTCAACTAAAAAATAAATCTAAACCTCAACCTTAAAAATAAACTAAATTAAAAACCTAAACTAAAATAAATAAACCTAAAATAAATAAACTAAATTAAACTAAATAAAAATAAAAAATAAACCAAAATAAAAATGAAAATAATTTAACAAAAATAAATAAAAATTAAACTAAATAAACTTAAACCTATCGATTTACTTAATTTAAAAATAAAATAAATAAATAAACCCTAAACCCTAAACACTAAACCCTAAACCCTAAACTCTATACCCTAAACTCTAGACCCTAAAACTAACACTAAACCCTAAACCCTAACTTTTAACCCTAAAACTAAAACCCTAAACCCTAAACTGTAAACTAACATTAAACCCTAAAAACCCAAAAGCCTAATGCCTACCCTAAACCTTAAACCTTAAAGCCTAAACACTAAATACTAAACCCTAAATCCTAAACCCAAACCCTAAACGCTAAACCCTAAAATCATAAACCCTAAAATTGTAAACCCTAAACCCTAAACCCTAAAGCCTAATCCTTAAACCCTAAACCACCTTAAACCTTAAACCCTAAACCCTAAACCCTTTGAGAATAACTCCCCTCTCCTCCCGGTCATGGCTCTCTCTGGCGATTTCATGTTCCCTTTCATTTTTCTTGTGGTTTGGCCGCTCCTTGGCCTTCCCCGATCATATTTTTTGGTTTATTGCTCTCAGTTTGGCCGCTTATGTGATTTTTCCTTGATCTTACAATGGCAGAGGCAATGCTTTCCATGCAACTGAGCTCATCAAACTTGGAGGCATCGGCTAAGCCTTCCGATCTATAAGGTAATTTTGATCCGACTTCATCTGTTACTGCGCCTGCTGTTAGGTCCTTCAAGAATACATTATATGGTAAAAACACTTCCTCTAATGCTTCGGTTAACTTAGTTTCAACTTCTTTCCATGGAATGCCGGCTGTAAAGTGCTCAGATCTTGATGTGGAAAAATTAGCAAAGCCCTTTGAATTTTCATTTGTTGGAAAATTTTCCTTACATCGCCCGACTCTTGACAATATCCGATCCATCTTTCATAGCTTAAAGCTTTCGAGAGTTTTCACTATCGGGTTGATCGATCCTAGGCATATCCTTATTCAGCTATCGAATGATTTAGACTACTCAAGAGTCTTAGCTCGTCGCTCCTACTTTGTGTATAATTGTTAAATGAGGCTCTTGAAATGGTCACCTCTTTTTGATGTCGAAGAGGAATCCCCTATTGTTCCTTTATGGCTAACCTTTCCAAACATGAGGATACATTATGCTACCCATCAAGTCCTATTTACGGTTGGGGATATCTTTGGTAAGCCCCTTCAAATTGATCAAGCCATCACCGCGAGATCTTGGCCATCAGTTGCCCGTATCTTGGTTGAGATTGATATTACCAAAAAGTACCCTAAAGAAGTTTAGATCGGTTTGGAAAAATTTGGGTATAAGCAGAAAGTGGAATTTAAAAATTTCCCTATTTTTTGCACACACTATAAGATCCATGGTCATGATCACTCTGAATGCTTTATGTTACACCCTAATCTTAAAAAGAATAATATGTCACATTCTAATCCCACTCTAGGAAATGAAAAAACTAATAATTTGGCTTATGTGCCTAAAGCTACTCAAAATGGAACTCACCCACCTACCCCTACTCCTTTACTATCTACTGATTTGCCTATTGGAGAACAATCTGAGCCTGGTAAAAATAATGATATTGATGTTTGTGAGGAAACTAATGATAACTTAATTAACATTACTCCTACTTGTAATAATTTGGCATCACAGGAAAATCCCTTGACTCATATGAATCATAATGGTGATTTGAATGGGAATCTCAAGTTGGATCAAAATCTCAAAATTAATTCAAGAATTGTTCTGAAAAATGTTGATGCTTGGGTGATGGACCAAAATCTGAATAATCATCATGGAAATGAGAATGAAATTTGTGCTATTAATGGTGTCAAAACCTCTCCTTCTATTACCCTATAGAGTGATATCCATGCTAATCCAATTTCTCAACCTAACTCTGATTCCAAAGAAGGAGAAATCACCATTAGGAATACTTTGGCAGATACTGCTCCTATTATAAATATCACCAACCACTCCATTTCTGATGGGGATACATTGGACATAGATAGGCCTTTTCAAACTGTTATTAAAAAAAATCCCTTAAAGCTAGAATGTTCACTAATAGCTCCACTAGAACCACTCGATCTTTTTTAACTTCGCACAAATAATTTCTTCATGCTCTCTTTTTCTTCTCCTTCAATTTTTCTGTTATCTCTTTTCTTTTCCTTCCACCTTATTATGATCAATTTTCTTATTTGGAATGTTCAGGATATTGGGACTCTCATTGTTCACAATCGTGTTAGGAGCCTTTGTCGCACTCATAACATAACCTTACTTGTTGTTATTGAGCCATTCATTCACTCTGCTAAGATCACCCATGTTGCTAGAATGCTTGGCTTTCAAAATTTCTTTTATAATATTAGTAATAAAATTTACTGTTTTTGGAATAATTTAATCAACATTTCTATGCTTGATGATCTCGAACAATTGGTTAATGTTTAAGTCTCATTGGGTGAATTTTTTGCTCTTAGTTCCTTTATCTATGCTTCTTGTAATAGATCTGGTAGGAATATCCTTTGGGATCACTTAAGAACCTTCGCCTCCTCAGTTAACAAACCCTGGTTGGTTGGGGGTGATTTCAACACTGTTATCGCTTCCTCAGAAAGGAGGGGAGGCTGCTCTCCTAACATCCATTCCATGGAAGATTTCTCTAATATGATCCTCTATTGCAACCTGATTGATATTGGTTTTTCTGGCTTCGACTATTCATGGCATAACTCTAGACTTTGGCAGCAGCTTGATAGGACCCTCTTTAATTCTCTTTGGATCGATCAATGGCCCCTCACTTCTATTGAGCATTTGAGCAGAACTTTGTCTGACCATGCTCCACTTTTGATATCTATCTAAACTTCTTCTAGTAATCTTTCCTCCCCCACTACTTTTAGATTCCAAAATATGTGGACCCAACATCGTGATTTCATTAATATTATTTCCATTAATTGGATGGCCCCTATTCACCCATATAATTCCATTAAAGGCATGATACGGCTTTGGCTTAAGCTCAAAAGACTTAAACAAAACCTAAATTTATGGAACAAGCATCATTTTAAAAATCTTTTTGCCAATCTCAAAATTACAGAACAATTAGTTTGCTCCCTTGAGGATGCTGTCTTAACTGATCCTAGTAAACTTGATGAGTTGAACACTGCTAAAGATAACTTGATAAATTATCAGAATATGGAGGAAACCTACTGGCGTCAAAAGGCCTCTAGCAAACAAATTACTAATGGTGACAGAAATACAAGGTATTTCCATGCACTTTTTTAAAAAAGGAAAGCCTTAAACTCTATTCAAAAAATTAAAAATATTAACAATAGCTGGATCACTGATAATAATGATATTAAAGATTCTATCATACAACATTTTCAAAATTTGATAAACATCAACCCTCCCGTAGAAGCCCTCTCCAACACACACCTAATCCCCTCTATGATTACTAATGATGAAAATCATTTACTCACTTTGCGTCCTATGGAAGCTGAGATTAGTAGTACTCTTAATAGCATGAACACTGACTCTGTTGTTGGCCCTGATGGCTACACGACCCATTTATTTCAGCATTGTTGGCCTTTTATTAAGTCTGACCTTCTTGATGCTATTGTTGACTTCTTTGATGGCAGCTTTTTACCTAGATACTTTTCTAGCACTTCAATTATCCTCATTCCCAAAACTAATAATCCTGATTCTTGGGGAGATTTCAGACCTATCAGCCTTTCCACCTTCTTTCAAAAACTCATTGCTAAATTAATTAATAATAGGATAAGTCTGCTGCTCCCTAAAATTATTTCTCCTAACCAAACTAGCTTCGTTAAAAATAGAGCTATATCTGACAATATCCTTCTAGTCCAAGAGCTCGTTCATGAAATTGATGTTCCTACTAGAGGTGGCAACATCCTCCTCAAACTGGACATCTCTAAAGCTTTTGATAACTTATGGTGGGATTTCCTCTTTCAAATCTTACATTTGTTTGGGTTTTTTGATAATTTCTTCTGCCTCATCAAAAACTGTATTGCCAATGTTTGGTTCTCTATTATTATGAATGGTGAGTCCCTAAATTTCTTTACTTCAAGGCATGGCTTGAGACAAGGAGACCCCCTTTCACCCTCTCTTTTTATTATTGTTGTTGAATATCTTTCGAGGAGCCTGAATGTTCTTTTCAATAAAAATCCTACCATGTTTTTAAAACTCATGGTGGTCTCCCTATTTCTCATCTCAGTTTTGCTGATGATTTTATAATCTTTTGCAATGCCTCTATTCAGCACATTAAAACTATTAAGAACCTTTTAAATGAATTTGGCAAAGAAAGTGGTCTCTTTCTCAATGAAGGAAAATGTTGTTTCATTCCTTCCGCTAAAATCCCTACCAATAGGCTCAACCTTTTAAATTAATTTGGCAAAGAAAGATATCATCTTTTTGATGATCTTATCCAGAAAATCTTTAATAAAATTTCAGTTTGGGAATTTTATTTACTCACTTTCGGTGGTAGGCTCACCTTGATTAAGAGCACTCTTAATTCTATGCCTTTATATCTCATCCAAACCATTGTGCTGATCATTTCTATCAATAACAGAATTGAGCGTCTCCTTAACAAATTTTTCTGGGGCTCTAATAACTCCTCTAAAAGAATGCACTGGACCTCTTGGTTTAAAAATTATGGCACTCTCACTGAAGGTGGTCTTGGATGTAAGCCAATCAAAGAAGCTATCACTATCTTTTCCTATAAACTCTAGTGGAATTTTAGGAGTAACAATAGTCTTTGGGCTAATTTCATGACTGCTAAATATTATCAGGGTAAGCACCCCCCTCATTTGTCCCTATAAAGCGGGAGACTCTCCTGTTTGGAAAAGACTTTGTTCTGTTAAATGGGATGCAAAATCCTTAATTTATTAGGGGATTAACTCTAGCTCCTCCTTCTTTTGGCAAGATAACTGGAGTGGATGTGGGTCCATTGATGACTTACTCTCTACCCATTCCACTACCGCTATTAAAGTGAAATCTTTTTCGTAGAATAATATGTGGAACAATAGTAAGCTTACTGATTATATTCCTTCTTTTCTCTCGAACAAACTTACTGCTATTCCTATCATTCCTACCAATCAAGATCAGATCCTTTTTAAGTTCTCACAGAATGGTGATTTCAACTTTAAAAATGTTTGGCTTCACATTAAAGAAACTCATGATTCTTCCAATATGTTTCTCAAACTTTGGAATAACACTATCCCTACTTCTTATTCTATTCTTACTTGGCATATTTTGAAAAACTTCATCCCTGTTGACTCCTCGTTATGGGGTGAAGGTTTTCAATTACCTTCAAAATGTCAATGCTACTTTCACATTGAGAATGTGAATCATGTCTTTGTTAACGGGGCCATTGCTTCTAAACTTTGGATTTGGTATGATGATCTCTTTAACATTGTCATTTTCAATGGCTCCCTAACTTTATATCAACTTCTTGAAGTTTATTTTGACAACACTATTAAAGGTCACATTATAGTCATAACTGCTATCACTCTTATTTGGTTCATATGGTTGGACAGAAATGATGCAAAACATCATGAGATCCCCATGATCCACATGAGGATAATGGCTAGAATTAAAAATAAAATTCGTGACTTGTTTAATGCCAATCTCATTCACTACAAACAATTCAAAGGTTGTAAATTTGTGGCCAATAAACTAGGTCTTAACTTACCAGATCAACCCTACTGTAGAAATGACAAGATTGTTTATTTGGTAAAACCTCATGATCATACTATTAAAATTAACACTGATGGCTCTGTGTCTCATAAAGGTTCAGGTTGTGGTGGCATTTTAAGAAATCTTAATGGTAAAGTCCTATGTGCTTTTGCTTACCCTCTTAATTCTTGCTCTATTCCTTTTGCTGAGCTTATGGAAGTGTACAAAGCTCTTGAGATTTGCCTTCAAAATGGTTGGCTCAATATTTGGATTGAGGTGGATGCCCTTCTACTGATTGATCTTTTGACTTCCACCAAAATGAGCAACACTGAATTGTACTACCTTCTCAAGCAAAATAGAGCTCTTCTTACCCAATTTATTTTTAACATCACTCATGTATGGTGTGAGGGTAATGCATGTGTTGATTTCCTTGCCAATCTGGGAGCTAGATTGGATGGTATAATCTTCTTTGATCAACTCACCCTACACAAACATTTGCGTGGCTTGGTTAATTTGGAAAATTCTAGGCTCCCTTATCTCAAAAATTAATCTAACCTATGGGATTGATCTGGTTCAATATATGTTTAATTGAATTCCTTTTTTATATTTAGTGTTGTTGTTCTCTTAGTTTTTGCTGATGTTTCACCTGGATAGTACTTGCTATTTTGATTTCTGTGACATGTGTTGTTGGTTTAATTGCATTTCCTTTAATTAGGGGCTTCCTGCTTTTATTACTTACACTAATAAAGTGTTATTGTACCTCTCGAATTTGCTAATGCATCATCCAAATACTCCCACTTGGTCAATTATTGAGCTGTGTAACATCTGTTGTTGGTTTACTATCCCCAATCTTGATTGGGATCTTACTATCAATGCTGCCTCCATTATTAATGATAAGGGGTTTACTCATTGCTAGAGGGAGATCTACTACTTAATGCTCTATTTGTTGATGTCATAATTTTTGATCAACAGGGACATATTTCTTTCCTTTTTCTAGATTTATAATATGGGATCCTTGCATCAATGCTTAACAGATATCCCTCTGTTCAACTTTACATCTAATCCTAACTTATCTGATATTCTTATCCTTATTATGGATTGGAATTACCTCCAGATTTCCAATTTTAGTGATGCTGTGGGATTAGCTATTGGCATTACATTTTGCGTCTTGCTGGTTATCAAAGATGAAACTGCTTGGAACCACTTAGTAACCTATGTTGTATCAATGTTACTTCCTAGTGTTTCTTATGTAGGATGCAATATTTATTCTGATGTTTTAATTTTGGTTGTTAGATTTTGGGCCTTTTGTCATGCACACTCTTAGGGTTTTGGATGGTAATTGCTAATCCCCTCATCCCATCCTGTATGGGAAGAATCAGCACTTCCTTTGTTGTAATTAATATCTATTTGTAGGCTAACCTTGTGGTTTTTGGCTGTTTATTGCCTATTTTTATCTTGACTAACTTTGCTGCTTGCTTCTGCTGATCACCTAACTGCTATCTTCTCCCTTTAGCTTTGTTAAAATTGTGCACAGATCGCGTGATTACCCAACCGCATAATTGGATTTTAGCTTATGCTTCCGGGTTTTGGATTGTCTTGATCCGGACCTTTTGAGGTTATTGAATGGTTGCTGGCTTTTGCTTTGTTGCTTATCTCTTTTATTAGCTTTTGGGCTACTGCTGATCATCTTGTTTTAGCCAGCTTTGGCCTGATCCTTTCCCTATCCTTCTAGGACTTTACTTTTTGTTTTGTATATTTGCATTGGGGGGTTTTTCAGCCAATTTGTTGTTAATTTTCATCTTGGTTGTTAGCTGATCTGGATCCTGGACTCCACTGTTCAGCATGCTATTTTTGGGGTTGTCCTTATTGTCCAATAGGGTGCCTTTGGAGTTGCTTTGTTGATTGCTTTGGGTAACCTCTTTCTTCCAACCTGCTAGGAAAGTGTATGTTTTCTCTTGTTTATCGTTATCTCCTTGCAGGTTTGGACTTTCTTAATGGTTTTTCAATTTGATTTCTGTCAGGGTTTTTTTGTTGGTTCTTTCTGGGTTTTTTCTAAGGCATTATCTATTTGTATTAGGTGGTTCTTTTTCCAACTTGTTATTCTTTATTATCTTGTTTATTGGTTTCTCTGGATCTTTGATTCCATTTTTCAGATAGCTGCTTCCGGGGTTGTCTTTCTTGTTCAGTAGGGTGCTGTTGTTTTGCTAATTGCTTTGGCTATTTTATTTTCCCCATTCTGCCAGGAATATGTTTTCGTGTTTATTCTTATCTCCTTGTAGAATTGAGCCTTCTTCATGGCTTCTCAGTTTGCCAACTCCGTGGTTGTGGGTTTAGCTGCAAGCCTATTTTCCCATTTCTAGAAGGGATTTTTTGTTGGTCCTGCAGCTGATTTCACTTGTTGCTACATTTTCTACTCAGCTTGCCTTGGCCAGGCCTTTTCCCTCTCTATTTGGAAAGCATCTTCCATTTTGATGGGTTGGTTGTTGGCCAACTTGTTGTTCTATTCTATCTTGATGGTTGGCTATTATGGATCATTGAATCTTATGTTCATCCTCCAACTATTGTGGTTGTCTATCCTGTTTTGCAGACTAATTTTGATGTTATTTTGCTTAAATTTGGTGGGGGTAATAATTGCATTATTGCTTACACTAATGGCCTTTGGATTTTTGGGTCCTTTATCAAGCAGGATGTCTTTATGGTTCTCGATTGTTTTCTGCCCATTCTAGTTATGGGCTTTTGGGTTTTTGCTGTTATCATATCCCTTTACCTTCTTTTTATCTGCTGTTGTCCCACCATTTCCTGTGGTCATTTGGGCTTGGGGTATGTTGTTTCCCTTATCCAGCAGTTGTTTTTGGTTGTTGGTCGCTTTCTCGCACAATTTGATTATTGGCTTTTGGGTTTTTGCTTAACATTTGACCGCAGTGACTTCATATGCTATTTTTTTTCCCTCTAGCTTATGCTACATTTGTGCATCATTATGACTATAGTTTTGCCTCTCTTGATTTTAATCTTTGCATTGTTTAATCTCATTGGGTGGATTTATGGCCACCTTGTCGGCTATTACCTAATTATTATGAACTGGATTAATGAGTTTGATCATAAGGAAACTATTTGTGTGGTGTTATCTCTGATTGTCTCTTACTAGATTTGTCTGTGGTGGGGAGCAGCCCAATACCTATTTCTTCTTATCTGCTATTGTACTTCCATTTCCTGTGGTAATTTGGGCTTGGGGTATGTTGTTTCCCTTTATAATTGATGTGCTCAATTTTCTGAAACAAGGAGGTTGTTAAGAGCTGCATTACTTACATTCTTTGCTTATCTTTTGATGGGAAATAACCCTGAGCTGCTTACTGGACTGTTTACCAAGAATGTATATTTATTAATGTCCTACAGGATTAGAATGGGGTTAATTATTTGCTCTTATCTTTGCCCTGGTTTGGTGATTTTCAAAATTTGTATTATCCTTTAGATCCGGTTTCCGATGGATGACCTGATATTGATGGCTCTCTTTCATTTGAGTTGGGATTATCATGCCATGGAGCCTAATATGATGACATATATTTGGCATGGGATCCCATTACCCACTTTGCTCTTTGCTACTCGTTCCACTTCTATGTATACGCTTTATTCTTCGGTGTATTTTGGCTCAAAAGATCTTCATCAAACGCTATACATGTTTGTTATTATGATATCGATGCTTTCACCCATTTTGGTTTGGTAGTACCTTATGTGATGTAACCCTTCTTAAGTTTGATGCTCATATTTCAGATCCCTCAACTTGGTGAGCTGAGCCTCCTCTATCCCACTTTTATTATTACCATTTTCGATTTTGTCTCTCACTTATCATTTTCTCCTCAGACTACTTTAACTCATTTTAACTTCTTCATGTTCTACCCTGTGTGTTTTCTTTTCTCTCTTTTCTCTTGGGTTGCTCCTCATGCATTCTCACTTCCTGCAGAACATTGGCCCTCATCCTTCATTTACTTAGTTAATCAATTTGTATCTTTTGCATGCTTTACTCTTTTCTTTTGCTTTTGGATGTACTTAGATAGGGGATTTACTCCCTAGGCTGATTGTAGCTCTTTGAGCAGTAGTTCAGGAGTTTATTCCCTTTAAGGACATTGTAACCCCTTTTTGTGGCAATAAAATTCCCCCTATACCGGGTCTCCCAAAAAAAATAATAATAATTCCCTAAACCCTAAACCCTAAAAACCTAAAAATCTAAACCTAAACTAAATAAAACCTAGAAATAAAACAAATAAATAAATAAACATAAAAAAAAATAATAATAAAAATAATAATATAAAAACCTAAACTAAAACCTAAAACTAAATTCAAAAATAAAATAAAATAGAAAATATAAATAAATTAAAATAAAATAAATACAAACCTAAACTATATTAAAATATAAACTAAACTTAAAAATAAAAACCTAAATAAAATATAAACTACATGTAAAATAAAAATAAAATAAAAACTAAATAAAAACCTAAACCTAAAAAATAAACCTAAAATAAAAATTAAACCTAAAAACTAAACTAAAAAAAACCTAAACTTAAAATAAAATATAATAAAAAAAAAATTAAAAACCTAAACCTAAACTAAAATAAATAAAACCTAAACCTAAACCAAAAAAATAAAGAGTAAACCTAAACCTAAACCTAAACAAATAAAATAAAATAAACTAAAATAAACCTAAACCTAAACTAAAAAAAAATAAAACATAAAAAATAAACCTTAAATAAAATTTAAAACCTAATCCTTAAAAATAAAACCTAAACCTAAAAAAACCTAAACCTAAGGTAAAATAAAAAATAAAACTCAACTAAAAATAAATCTAAACCTAAAACATAAACTAAAATAAAAAACCTAAACTAAAATAAATAAACCTAAAGTAAATAAATAAAATAAAATAAAAATATAAAAAAACCAAAATAAAAATAAAAATCAAATAAAACTTTGTGTCTTAGAATGGTCACTGGAGAAATTGAAGAATGGTCGATCCGATCTGTTACTTATGGAACTGTGTCTTTAGAGTAAAGATGGTTCTAGTTACCTAGGGTTTTTGATTTGATCTATGACAACACTTGTGTCTTAGAAAACTTGGTGTGTTACTTGGTTGATCAAATCGAAAAGAAGAAATATTGAATCTGAATTTGTACTTCATTTAAAAAAAAACCAAAGACCCTAAAACCTAAACTAAAGAAAAACCTAAACCTAAAATAAAAATAAAATAAACGTAAACCTACACTAAAATAAACTAAACTAAAATAAATAAAACCTAAACCTAAACATAAAATAAACTAAACCTAAACATAAACTAGATAAAGTAAAATAAACTTAAAATAAACCTAAACCTAAACTAAAAATAAAACCTTAAATAAACCTCAAATAAAACCTAAAAACCTAAAAACAATAAAATAAAACTTAAACCTAAACCTAAAAAATCAAATCAAATCCCACAAAAATAAATTAAAAATAAAACTAAATTAAAAAATTTACATAAACTTAAACCTAAACCTAAACCTAAAAAATAATCTAAAATAATAAACCTAAATTACAAAAAATAAACTTAAAATAAATAAATTAAAAAAATAAATAAAATAAAATAAACCTAAACAAAAATAAAAAATAAAACAAACTAAAATAAATAAAAATAAACTAAAGCCTGGTTTTGCTTAATAATAAAACCCTCAAAAAAATTCTAAAAACTCTAAACCCTAAACCTAACCCCAACCCCACCTAAACCATAAACCCTAAAACCCTCCCTCCATAAATAAATAAAAATCACCCTAAACCTAACTCCTACTATGGCCTACTAACCTAAATGCTAAACCCTAAACCCTAAACATTAAACCCTAAACGTGCAGTAAACCCTAAACCCTAAACCCCAAACCCTAAACCTAAACCTAAACCCTAAACCTAAAAAAAAAAACTAAAAAAATAAATAAACCTAAACATAAATAAAATAAAAAATAAAATAAAATAAAAATCTAAACTAAAAAGACTAAACTAAAATAAAAATAAAAAATAAAACTAAACTAAAACTAAACTAAACAAAATAAATAAACCTAAAATAAAACTAAATAAAATATAACCTAAAAAAACCTATAATAATATAAAATAAAACTAAATAAAAATAAAACCTACAAAACAAAAATAAAACCAAACCCTACTAAAAAAAAATCAAAACTCATTAAAAAATAAAATAAACTAAACCCAAATAAACTAAATAAATAAACCTAAACCTAAACCCTAAACTAAACTAAATAAAATAAAATAAAATAAACATAAAGCTAAACTAAAAAATAAAACCTAAAAAAAACCTAAAACCTAAACCTAAAAAAACAAAATAAAATCCTAAACCTAAACCTAAACCTAAAAATAAAAAATAAAACCTAAAACAAAGAAATAATAAAATAATAAAATACTAATCTAAACAATAAACATAAACCTAAATCTAAACCTAAAAAATAAAATAAAATAAAAAACCTTAACTAAGATAAATAAACCTGAAATAAATAAACTAAACTATATAAAAATAAAAAATAAACCTAAATAAAAATAAAATATAAAATAAACTAAAATAAATAATAAATAAACTAAATAAACAAAAACCTACAAGTTTACTTAAATTTTAAAAAAAAAACCCTAAACCATAAACACTAAACCCTAAACCTACAGCCCTAAATCCTAAACCCTAAACCCTAAACCCTAACCCTAACCCTAAACCCTAATAAAACCTAAAAATAAACCTCAAATAAATAGGTAAAACTTAAACCTAAAAAATAAGATAAAAACATAAACCTAAACTTAAAAATAAAAAATAAAACTTAAACATAAAGAAATAAATAAAAAATAAAACTAAACTAAAAAATAAACATAAACCTAAACATAAACATAAAAGTAAACTAAAATAAAAACCTAAACTAAAATAAATAAACCTAAAATGAATAAACTAAACTAAATAAAATAAAATAAAATAAACTAAATAAACATACCTTTTGCTTAACCAACCATAAACAAAACTAAATCCTAAATCTTAAACCCTAAATTATAAACCCTAAACACTAAACCTAACCTAAACCCCCAGGATCCCCCCAAACCCCCAAAACCCTAAGCTCTAAAATAACCCTAAACCTAAACTAAACCTTAAACCCTAAACCCTAAAGCTGAGACTAAACTCTAAGCCCTAAACCCTACCAAACCACCCTGGGTTTGTCATGACCTGACCTAAAACCCTAAACCACTAAACCCTAAACCATAAGCTCTAAACCCCCTTGGAGCCCCAGGCCTAAAGCTAAACCTCTAACCACTACTAACACTAAATTCTAAGCTAACCATGGACCTAAACCCTACACTAATCCCAAACCCTAATAAAAATAAAATAAACCAAATTAAAACTTAAAAAAAAATAAAATAAAACTAAACCTAAACCTAAAAACATAAAATAAAACTAAAGCTAAAAATAAAAATAAAATCTAAACAAAAAATAAACAGCCTAAACCTAAATATAAAATAAACTAAAAAAAATACCTAAACTAAAATAAATAAACCTAAAATAAATAAACCACACTAAATAAAAAAATAAACCTAAATTAAAATAAATAAATATAATAATCTAAAATAAATAAAAAATAAAGTAAATAAACAAAATAAACTTAAACCTATCAGCTTACTTAATTAAAAAAAACCTAAACCCTACCACCCTAAACCCTACCCCAAATCCATGCCCAAACCCAAACGTTGGACCTAAAACCAACACTAAACACTAAACCCTAAACTTACAACCCTAAACCCTAAACTTTAAACTAACCCAAAACCCTAAACCCTAAAGCCTAAAGCCTAAACTCTAAACCCTAAACCCTAAAACCCTAAACCCTAAACCCTAATGGGAAAACCCTAAACCCTAAAAACCTAAACTTAAACTAAATAAAACCTAAAAATAAACTAAAAATAAAAATCCTATGTCTTTATAGTAGAGACTGTTCTAGTTATCTAAGGTTTTTGATTTGCTCGATGTGTGCTCATTTTTTATCTATGTCATCAGTTGTGTCTTAGAAAACTTAGTGTGTTAATTTGTTGATGAAATCAAAAAGAAGAAATATTGAATATAAATTTGTTCTATGTTTAAAAAAAATCAAAGACCCTCAACCTTAAACTAAAAAAAAACCTGAACTTAAATTAAAAAAAATAAACCTAAACCTACACTAAAATAAACTAAACTAAAATAAATAAAACCTAAACCTAAACCTAAAATATACTAAACCTAAACATAAACTAGATAAAGTAAAATAAATTTAAAATAAACCTAAACCTAAACTAAAAAATAAAACCTAAAATAAACCTCAAATAAAAACTTAAAACCTCAACCTAAAAAATTAAAATAAAAACCTAAACCAAAACCTAAAAATAAAAAATAAAATCTAATCTTACCAAATTAAAATAAAAATAAAAATAAACTAAAAAAATTTACATAAACCTAAACTTAAACCTAGAAAATAAACTAAAATAAAAAACCTAAACTAAAATAAATAAACCTAAAATAAATAAACTAAAATAAATGAAAAAACAAAATAAACCTAAATAGAAATAAAAAATATAATAAACTAAAATAAATAAAAAATAAACCAAAAAACCTAAGTCTACTAGTTTACATAATATTAAAAAAAAACCCTGAACCCAAATCCTAAACCCTAAAATCTAAACCCGAAACCCTAAACCCTAAACCTACAACCCTAAACCTCAAACCCTAAACCCTAAACCCTAAAAGACCTTAAACCCTAAACCATAAAGCGTAAACCCTAAAAAAAATTTAAAAAAAAAATTAACCCTAACCCTTAAACCTAAACCTACAACCCTAAACCTTAAAACCAAAAACCCTAACCCCTAAACCCTAAAACCTAAACTTTAATAATTAAACCCTAAACCTTAAACCCTAAACACTAAACCATAAACTCTAAAAACCTAAAAACCTAAAAACCTAAACCTTAATCAAATAAAACTAAAAAATAAAATAAATTATAAAACCTAAACATAAATAAAATAAAAAATAAAATAAAATAAAAATCTAAACAAAACGTAAACCTAAACCTAAACTTATGCCTAAAAGTAAAATAAAATAAAAAATAAAAGCTAAACTAAAATAAATAATTAAAAACCTAAACTAAACTAAAAAAAATAAGCCCAAAAAAAAAACCTAAATAAAATATAACCAAAACGTAAAATAAAAATAAAATAAACCTAAAATAATATAAAATAAAAACTAAATAAAAATAAAACCTATAAAAAATAAAAAATAAAACCAAAACCCTATACTAAAGAAAACCAAAACTCAAAATTAACTAAATAAAATAAACTTAAACCTAAACTAAAATAAAAAATAAAATAAAATATAAATCTAAACAAAAACCTAAACCTAAACCTAAACCTAAGCCCAAAAATGAAATAAAATAAAAAATAAAAGCTAAACTAAAATAAATAATTAAAAACCTAAACTAAACTAGAAAAAATAAGCCCAAAAATAAAAAACTTAAATAAAATATAACCCAAACGTAAAATAAAAATAAAATAGACCTAAAATAATATAAAATAAAAACTAAATAAAAATAAAACTTATAAAAAATAAAAAATAAAACCAAAACCCTATACTAAAGAAAACCAAAACTCAAAATTAACTAAATAAAATAAACCTAAACCTAAACTAAAATAAATAAACTTAAACCTATTATAAACTAAACCTAAGCCCAATACTATATAAAATAAAATAAACTTAGAATAAACCTAAACCTAAATTAAAAAATAAAACTTTAAAATAAACCTAAAAAACCTAAAACCTAAACCTAAAAAAACAAAATAAAATCCAAAACCTAAACTAAAAAAAATTTTTAAAACAATAAAAAAATAATAAAATAATCTTAAAATAAACATAAACCTAAATCTAAACCTAAAAAATAAATAAAAACCTTAACTAAAATAAATAAAACTAAATAAATAAACTAAACTACGGAAATAAAAATAAACCTAAATAAAATAAAATACAATAAATTAAAATAAATAAAATAAACTAAATAAACTAAACCTATGGGTTTACTTAAATTTTAAAACCCTAAACCCTAAACCTACAACCCTAAATCCTAAAAAGCATAAACCTAAACCCTAAACCTAAGCCACCCACCTAACCTCCCTAAACCTTAATCCCTACATGGGTTTCCCAAAGGTCAACCCTAACTCTGCGTTCCTAAAATCCTAATCTCAAGCTCTAAATTAACTCCTAAAATACACCATAAAACCCTAAACCTAACCCCAACCCAACCACTAATAAACCATAAAATATAAAACCTAAAATAAAACCTCAAAAATACCTAAACTAAATAAAGGAAATAAAGTAAATAAACCTAAAATAAAATAAATACAAATAAATAAAATAAAATAAAACTAAACTAAAAAAATAAACATAAACCTAAACCTAAACCTAAAAATGGATTAAAATAAAAAACATAAACTTAAATAAATAAACTCAAAATTAATAAACTAAACTAAATAAAAATAAAAATAAACCTAAATAAAAATGAAAATAAAATAAACTAAATAAACCTAAACCTACCAATTTACTTATTTAAAAAAAAAAACATTAAACACTAAACCCTAACTATAAACCAATCCTAACCACCCAGGCTCACTGAACACCTCCTAACCACACCCTACCCTAAACCTTAACCACCTAAACCCTAAAGGACAATAAACACTAAACCATAAACGTGACCCTAAACCCTAACCTAACTCTAAACCCTAAACCAAACTAAACCTCAACCATAAGTCTAAAGCCTGCTGCCCACTCTGGCCCCACTGACCATGGACCCTGACCTAAACCCTAACCTAAACCCTAAACAATACCCTATTAAACCAAAAATAAACCTCAAATTAAAACCTAAAACCTAATAAAATAAAATAAAAACCTAAACCTAAACCTAAAAATAAAAAATAAAACCTAAAGCTAAAAAAATAAAATAAAAATAAAAATAAATTAAAAAATTAAACTAAACTAAAAAACATAAACTAAAATAAATAAACAAAAAATAAAAAAACTAAACTAAATAAAAAATAAACCTAAATAAAAATAAAAAATATAATAACATAAAATAAATAAAAAATAAACTAAATAAATAAAATAAACCTAAACCAACCAACTTACTTAATTAAAAAAACCCTAAACACTAAACCCTTAACCCTAAATCCTAAGCCCTAAACCTAAAATGCTAGACCCTAAACCCAAGATTAAACCCTAAACATAAAACTTATAACACTAAAACTACAACCCTAAACCATAAACTCTAAACTAACCCTAAACCCTAAACCCTAAAGCCTAAACACTAAACCATGAACCATAAACTAATCCTAAACCCTAAAAATCCAAACCCTAAAGCCTAAAGCATAAAACCTAAACTATAAACCCTAAACTCACCAAACCCTAAACCTTAAACCCTAAAATGGTGGGCCCTACCTTACACTAAAAAAGCCAAACCCTAAACCCTAAAAACCTAAAAACCTAAACTTAAACTAAATAAAACCTAAAAATAAAATAAATAAAAAAACATAAACCAAAATATAATAAAATTAATAATATTAAAACCTAAATTAAAACCTAAACCTAAACATAAAAATAAAATAAAATAAAAAATGTAAATAAACTAAAATAAAATAAACATAAAAATAAAAAACCTAAATAAAATATAAACGTAAAATAAACCTAAAATAAAATAAAATAAAATATAAATAACAACTTAAAGCTAAAAATAAAACCTAAAAATAAATAATAAATAAAACCTAAACTCTAAACCTAAAAAAACCTAAACCTAAAATAAAAATTTAATAAACAAAATAAAATAAACCTAAACCTACACTACAACAAATAAAACATAAACCTAAACTAAAATAAAGTAAACTTGAACCTAAACCTAAACAAAATAAAATAAAATAAATTAAAAATAAACCTAAACCTAAACTAAAAAATAAAACCTAAAAATAAACCTAAAATAAAAAATTAAAACTTAAGCCTAAAAAAATAAAATAAAAACCTAAACCTAGTAATAAAAATAAAAAATAAAACCTAAACCTAAAAGATAAAATAAAAATAAAACTCCACTAAAAAATAAACTTAAACCTAAAAAATAAACTAAAATAGAAAACCTAACTAAAATAAATAAACTAAACAAAATAAAAAAATAAAGTAAACTAAATATAATAAATAAACCTAAACCTATCGGTTTACCTAAATTTAAAAAAATCCTTCAAACCTAAATCCTAAATTCTAAACCTTAAACCCTAATTGCAACCCTAAACCTACAACCCTAAATGCTAAACCCTAAATCCTAAACCCTAACCTGAAACCCTAAACCCTAAAACCCTAAACTCTAAACCTTACTAACCCTAAACCCTAAACCCTAAACCACAAACTCTAAATCTAAATATAAAGTAACTAAATAAATTAAAAATTAACTTAATCTCTAAAACCTAATAAACTTAAACCTAATCCTAAACCCTAACAATGGGTAGAACCTTGATTGCATGAACATCACCGTCAACCTGACTTAGTTTAGATCTAGCAGTGGAGGTGAAGGTGGAGGTGGCGGTTATCGCAGTGGTAGTGGGGGATCTGTAGGTGCTGGTGGATATGAAGGTGGTGGTCAAAGCATGGTGGTTATGGCGGGGAGGAGTGCAGAGGTTCTGACTTTGGTGGTGGCGGAGGAGAGATGGGATATGATGGTGGATCCGCCACTGAGAGGCTGGGGTTTGATGGAAACTAGAGAAACTAAAGAATGGCCAATCCGATCTGCTTCTTACAGAACTGTGTCTTTACAATAAAGATGGTTCTAGTTATTTAGGGTTTTTGATTTGCTCTATGTGTGCTCATTTTTTATTTATCTCATCACTTATGTCTTAGAAAACTTATTGTGTTACTTGGTTGATGAAATCAAAAATAAGAAATGTTGAATCTGAATTTGTTCTATGTTTAAAAAAAACCAAAGACCCTAAATTCTAAACTAAAAAAAACCTGAACCTAAAATAAAAGTAAAATAAAGCTAAACTTACACTAAAATAAACTAAACTAAAATAAATAAAACCTAAACCTAAACCTAAAATAAACTAAACCTAAACATAAATTATATAAAATAAAATAAATCTAAATTGAAACTAAAAAATAAAACCTAAAAATAAACCTCAAATAAAAACCTAAAACCTAAACCTAAAAAAAATAAAATAAAAACCTAAACCTAAACCAAAAAATAAAAAATAAAACCTAAACCTACAAAAATAAAATAAAAATAAAATTAAACAAAAAAATTTACATAAACCTAAAGCTAAACCTAAACCTAAAAAATAAACTAAAATAAAAAACTTGAACTAAAATAAATAAACTAAACTAAATAAATAAAATAAAATAAACTAAATAAATAAAATAAAATAAACTAAAATAAATAAAAAATAAACTAATAAACCTAAGCCTACCAGTTTAATTAATATTAAAAAAACCCTGAACCCCAAATCTTAAACCCTAAACTCTAAACCCTAAACCCTAAACCTACAACCCTAAACCCCAAACCCTAAACCCTAAACCCTAAACCCTAAACCTTAAAAAACCATAAACCCTAAACCCTAAATTTTAAACCCTAAATAAAAAAATAATAAATAAAAAAAACCCCATACCCTAAACCCTAAACCCTAAACCCTAAAACCTTAACCCCTAAACCCTAAAACCTAAACTCTAAACTCTAAACCCTAAACCCTAAAACCTAAAACCTAACACCCTAAACCCTAACCCCAAAACCCTAAACCCTAAGCACGAAACCCTAAAAATCTAAAAATCTAAACCTAAATCAAATTAAACTTTAAAATAAAATAAATAATTAAAAACTAAACATAAATAAAACAAAAAATAAAATGAAATAGAAATCTAAATTAAAACCTAAACCTAAACCTAAACCTAAACCTAAAAATAATATAAAATAAAATAAACTAAACTAAAATAAAATAAATAAAACCAAAACTAAACTAAAAAAAAAGTAAACTTAAAAATAAAATACCTAAATAATATATAACCCAAACGTAAAATACAAATAAAATAAACCAAAAATAATATAAAATGAAAACTAAATAAAAACATAAACCTAAAAAATGAACATAAAAATAAACCTAAAAAAAATAATACCAAAACCCTAAACTAAAAAAAAAAACAAAACTTAAAATTAATAAAATAAAATAAACCTAAACCTAAACTAAAATAGATTAAACTAAAATAAAATAAACTAAAATAAATAAAACCTAAACCTAAAATAAACTGAACCTAAACCCTAAACTAAATAAGATAAAATAAACTAAAAATAAACATAAACCTAAACTAAAAGAGAAAACCTAAAATAAAAACCTCTAAACCTAAAAAAATATAATAAAACTTGAAACCTAAACCTAAAAATTAAAAATAAAACTTAAAACTAAAAAAATAATGAAATACTAATTTAAAAATAAACATAAAAGTAAATCTAAACTTAAAAAATAAAATAAACTAAAAAACTTTAACTAAAATAAATAAACCTAAAATAAATAAACCAAACTATATAAAAATTAAAAAAATAAAAAAATTAAGAAATAAAATACACTAAAATAAATAAAAAATAAACTAAATAAACATAAATATATAGGTTTACACTAAACTTTAAACCCTAAAACCCTATATCCAAACCCTAAACCTACAACCCTAAATTCTAAACCTTAAACCCTAAACCCTAAACCCTAAACCCTAACCCCACCCGTAAACTCGAAACACTAAACTTTAAACCCTAGAACCCTAAACCCTAAACCCTAAACCCTAAACCCTAAACCCTAAACCCTAAAAACCCTAACCCCTAAACAAACCCTATACACTAAGCGAAACCTAAAACCTAAACCCTAAACCTTAAACCGTAATAAAACCTAAAAATAAACCTCAAATAAAAACTTAAAACCTAAACCTATTAAAATAAAATAAAAACATAAACCTAAACCTAAAAATAAAAAATAAAACCAAAACCAAAAAAATAAAATAATAATAGAACTAAACTAAAAAATAAACATAAACCTAAACCTAAACCTAAAAAATAAATTAAAATAAAAAACCTAAATAAAAATAAATAAACCTAAAATTAATAAACTAAACTAAATAAAAATAAAAAATTAAATAAACTAAAATAAATAAAAATTAAACTAATTAAACCTAAACCTACCAATTTACTTAATTAAAAAAATCCTTAAAAACTAAACCCTAAACCTTAAACTCTAAATCCTAAACCATAAACCCTAAACTCTAAACAGTAACCCCTAACCCAAACCTCAAACCCTAAAGCCCTAAACCCTAAGCTCTAAACTAACTCTAAACCCTAAACCCTAAATCCTAAACCCTAAAAGCCCTAAACCCTAAACCCTAAACCATAAACCCTAAACCTTAACCCTAAACCCAAAATCAAAAAACCCAAGACCCTAAACCGTAAACCTTAAGCTCTAAACTATCCATAAACCCTAAGAACCCAAAACCCGAAAGCTTAAAGCCTAAACCCTAACCCCTAAACTAACACTATACCCTAATCTATCCCAAAACCCTAGACCCTAAACCCTAATAAAATGTAAAAATAAACCTCAAATTAAAACCTAAAACCTAAAACCTACAATAATAAAATAATAACCTAAACCTAAACTTAAAATAAAAAATAAAACCTAAACTTAAAAAAATAAAAAAAATAAAACTAAACTAAAAAATAAACATAAATATAAACATAAACCTAAACAAAAAAATAAACTAAAATAAAAAAATATACTAAAATAAATAAACCTAAAATAAAAAAACTAAACTAAATAAAAATTAAAAAATAATCCTCAATAAAACATGAAATAAACTAAAATAAATAAATAAATAAACTAAATAAATAAAATAAATAAAATAAATCTAAACGAACCAAAAAAAAAGCCCTAAACACTAAACCATAAACCCTACACCCTAAATCCTATATCCTAAACCCTAAACCCTAAACCCTAAACCTACAACCCTAAACCCCAAACCCTAAACCCTAAACCCTTAAAAACCCTAAACACTAAACCCTAAACCCTAAAGCCTAAACCTACAACCCAAAACCATAAACCCTAAACCCTAAACCCTAAAAAACCTTAAACACTAAACCATAAAGCCTAAACTTTGAATAAAATAAAAATAAAATAAAATAAAATAATCCTAAGCTTAACCCTAAATCCTAACCCTAAACCTACAATTTACAACCCTAAACCCTAAACCCTAAAACCCTAAACCCTAAACCCTAAACCGTGAACCCTAAACCCTAAACCCAAAACCCTAAAATTGACAACCCTAAATCCTAAACCTTAAACCCTAAACCATAAACCGTAAACCCTAAAGCCTAAAAACATAAAAACCTAAAAATCTAAACTTAAACTAAAAAAACCAAAAAATAAAATAGATAAATAAAAATTAAACCTAAATAAAATAAAATAATAAAATAAAATAAAAACCTAAACTAAAACCTAAACCTAAACCTAAACATAAACCTAAAAATAAAAAACATAAAAAATAAAAACTAAACTAAAATAAAATAAATAAAAAACTAAAATAAACTAAAAAAATAAATTAAAACTAAAAATAAAAAACCTAAATAAAATAAAACCCAAACATAAAATAAAAATAAAATAAACCTAAAATAAAATTAAATAAAAACTAGATTAAAATAAAAACCTAAAAAATAAACCTAAAATAAAAAAGAAGTAAAACCTAAACCCTAAATTAAAAAAAAAAACTTAAACCTTAAATAAATAAAATAAAATAAAACAAAACCATAAACTAAAAAAAAATTAAACCTAAAATAATAAAATTAAAATAAACATAAATCGAAACTAAAATAAACTAAACTAACATAAATAAAACCTACACTTAAACTTAAACCCTAAACTAAAAAAAATAAACAAAAAATAAACCTAAACATAAACCAAAAAATAAAACCTAAAATAAGAACCTAAAACCTAAACCTTAAAAAATAAAATATAATCCTAAACCTAAACCTAAAAATAAAAGATAAAACCTCAACATAAAAAATACTAATCTAAAAACTAAACATAAACCTAAATCTAAACCTAAAAAATAAAATATAATATAAAACCTAAACTAAAATAATTAAACTTAAAATAAATAAACTAAACTTGAGAAAAATAAAAAACACCTAAATAAAAGTAAAAAATAAAATAAGCCAAACTAAATAAAAAATAAACTAAATAAATCTAAACCTAGAGGTTCACTTAATTTTTTTTTTTATAAAAAAAGCCCTAAACCCTAAACCCTAAACCTACAACCCTAAATTCAAAACCATAAACCATAAACCCTAAACCTTAAACCATAAACCCTAAACCATAAACCCGAAACCCTAAACCATAACCCCTAACCTAACCCTAAACCCTAAGCTAACCTTAAACCCTAAACCCTAATGAAAACTAAAAATAAATCTCAAATAAAAACCTAAAACCTAAACCTAAAAAATAAAATAAAAATCTAAATCTAAACCTAAAAATAAAAAATAAAACTTAAACCTAAAAAATAAAATAAAAAATACTAATCTAAAAATAAACATAAACCTAAATCTAAACCTAAAAATAAACTAAAATTCAAAACCTAAACTTAAATAAATAAATGTAAAATAAATAAATTAATATAAAAATATACCAAAATAAAAATAAAAAATAAAATAAATTAAAATAAATAAAAAATAATCTGCATAAACTAAAAAACCTAAACCCACAAGTTCACTTAAATTTATTTAAAAAAAAGCTAAACCCTAAATCCTAAACCTACAACCATAAACCCTAAACCCCAAACCCCAAACCCTAAACCCTAACCTTAACCCTAAACTTGAAACCCAAAACCCTAAGCTCTATACTAATCCTAACCCCTAAAAACCCTAAATCCTAAGCTAGCCTTAAACCCTAGACCCTAAACCTTAATAAAACCTAAAAATAAACCTCAAATAAAAACCTAAAACCTAAACCAAAAAAAATAAAATTAAAACCTAAACCTAAAACTAAAAAGAAAAAAATAAAACCTAAACCTAAATAATAAAATAAAAAATACTTATCTAAAAAATAAACATAAACCTAATTCTAAACTAAAAAATTAACTAAAATAAAAACCTAAACTAAAATAAATAAACTAAACTAAATAAAAAAAATAAACATAAATAAAAAATAAATAAATAAATAAATAACTAAATAAATAAATCATAGATTTACTTTTAAAAGAAAAAATCCTAAACCTACAACCCTAAATCCTAAACCCTAAACCTCAAACCCTAAAACCTAAATCCTAAATCTTAAACCCTAAACCCTAACCCTAACCTAAACCTTAAGCCCTAAACACTAAACCTTAAAACCCAAAGCCCTAAGCTCTAAACTAACCTAAACCCTAAACCCTAAACCCTAAAAACCCTAAGCCCTAAACCCTAAACTCTAACCCCTAAACTACCTTTAAGCCCTAAGCTATCCCTAGACCCTAAACCCTAAATCCTAAACCCTAAAAACCTAAGCCCTAAAGCCTAAACACTAAACCCTAAACCCTAAACCCTAAATATTAACCCTAAAGCGTAAACCCTAAAACCCTAAAACCCTAAACCCTAAAACCCTAAACCCTAAACCCTAAACCCTAAACCTTAAACCTTAAACACTAATAACCTAAAACCTAATCCTAAACTATATGAAACCTAAAAATAAAATAAAATAAATAAATAAACCTAAACCTAAAAAAATAAAAAATAAAATAAAAGAAACCTAAACTAAAACCTAAACTTGAACCTAAAAATAAAATAAAATAAAAAAAATAAAAATAAACTAAACTAAAAAATAAAAAAAACAAAAGATTAAAAAACCTGAATAAACTAAAAACTAAGCATAAAAAAAAATAAAATTAACACAAAATAAAATAAAAACTAAATAAAACCTAAACCTAAAAATAAAACCAAAAAATAAATAAATAATAAAGCCTAAACCCTAAACTAAAAAAAACTAAATGTAAAATATATAAAATAAAATAAATTAGAGCCTAAACTAAAAAAAACTAAACTAAAATATATAAAACCTAAACCTAAACCTAAACATAAATCTAAACTAAGTAAAATAAAATAAACTAAAAATAAACCTAAACCTAAAAATAAACCTAAAAAAAAAACCTAAAACCTAAACCTAAAAAACTAAAA
The DNA here is from genome assembly GCA_021442155.1 of Cymbidium sinense. Classification (NCBI taxonomy): domain Eukaryota; kingdom Viridiplantae; phylum Streptophyta; class Magnoliopsida; order Asparagales; family Orchidaceae; genus Cymbidium; species Cymbidium sinense. Next base: position 275,765,019 of record CM038215.1, on the reverse strand, counting down.
TAAAAACCTAAACCTAAACCTAAAAATAAAGAATAAAACCTAAACCTCAAGAATAAAATAAAAATAAAATTCAACAAAAAAATAAACTAAAACCTAAACCTAAACCTAAAAAATAAATGAAATTAAAAAACTTAAACTAAAATAAATAAAAATGAAAAATAAACCTAAATAAAAATAAAAAATAAACTAAATATACTAAATAAACCTAAACCTAATATTTTACTTAATTTAAAAAATAAAACCTTAAACCCAAAACCCTAAACCCTAAAACCTAAAACCTAAAATACCCTAAACTGTAAACCTTAAACCCTAACCCTAAGCCCTAAACCCTAAAAGCATAAACCCTAATACCCTAAACCCTAAACCCTAAACCCTAAACCCTAACCCTAAACCTTAAACCATAAACCCCAAACCCTAAACCTAAACCTAAAGTAACTACATAAATTAAAAAATAAGATTAAACCCTAAATTGTAATAAACCTAAAGCTAAACATAAATCGTAAGAATGTGCAGAACCTTGATGGCAGGAACATCATCGTCAACCAAGCTCAGTCTAGATCTAGCGGTGGAGGTTTCAGAGGAGGTGGTGATTATCACAATGGTGATGGGGATCGAGTGGATATGAACGTGGGAAGTAATGGTGGGAGGAGAGGAGCGATGGAGGTTACAACCGTGGTGGTGGTGGAGGGAGTGGTCGGGGATATGATGGTGGATCCAGCTACTCGAGAGGCCATGGTGGTTATGATGGGAATTGGAGAAACTAAAGAACAGTCGATCTGATATTTTTCTTATGGAACTGTATCTTTACAGTAGAGATGGTTCGAGTTATCTAGGGTTTATGATTTGCTCTACGCGTGTCCATTTTTTATCTATGTCATCACTTGTGTCTTATAAAACTTAGTGTGTTACTTGTTGATGAAATCAAAAAGAAGAAATGTTGAATCTGAATATATTCTTTATTCAAAAAAAATAAAAACCCTAAACCCTAAAGTAAAACCAAAAACCTAAACTAAAAGAAACCTAAACCTAAAATAAAAATAAAATAAATCTAAATGTGCACTAAAATAGACTAAACTAAATTAAATAAAACCTAAACCTAAACATAAAATAAAATAAACCTAAACCTACACCTAAACTAGATAAAATAAAATAAACTAAAAATAAACTTAAACCTAAACTAAAAAATAAAACCTAAAAATAAACCTAAAGTAAAAACCTAAAACCAAAAAAATTAAAATAAGTAAAATAAAAACCTAAACCTAAACCTTAAAATATAAAATTAAACCTAAACAAAAAAAATAAAATAAAAATATAATTAAACTAAAAAATAAACATAAACCAAAACCTAAACCTAAAAAATAAACTAAAAATAAAAACATAAACTAAAAAATATAAACCTAAAATAAATAAACTAAACTAAATAAAAATAAAAAATAAACCTAAATAAAAATAAAAAATAAAGTAAATTAAAATAAATAATAAATAAACTAAATAAGTTAAATAAACCTAAACTTACATGTACACTTAATTTTATTTTTAGAAAAAAATACTAAACCCTAAAACCCTAAAACCCAAAACCCTAAATCGTAAACCCTACACCCAAAATCGTAAACCCCTAAATCCTAAAACCTAAAAATTCTAAACTGTAAAGCCTAAACACTAAACACTAGACCATAAACCCTAAAACTAAAACTAAACCTAAACCTAAAAATAAAATAAAACAAAAATTTAAAACTAAACTAAAATAAAATAATTAAAAATCTAAAGAAAACTAAAAAATAAAATAAGCCTAAAAATAAAAAACCTAAATAAAAAAAAACTATACAAAAAATAAAAATAAAATAAACCTAAAAGAAAATAAAATAAAAACTAAATAAAATCCTAAACCTAAAAAATAAATCTAAAATTAAAACCTAAAAATAAATAAATAAATAAAAACTAACCTTACACTAAAAAAAACCTAAACCTAAACTAAACAAAATATACTAAACCTAAACCTAAACTAAAATAAACTAAAACAAATAAAACCTAAACCTAAACCTATACCCCAAATAAAATAAAATAAAATAAACTAAAAATAAACCTAAACCTAAAATAAAAATTAAACCTAAAAGTAAACATAAAATAAAAACCTAAAACCTTAACTAAAGAAAATAAAATAAAAATCTAAACCTAAACCTTAAAATATAAAATAAAATGTAAACCTAAACAAAAATAAATAACATAAATAATTACACTAAACTATATAAAAATAGAAAATAAACCTAAATAAAAATAAAATAAAAAATTAACCTAAATAAATAAAAAATAAACTATATAAATATAAATCTACCGGTTCATTTAATTTAAAAATAAAAAAAATCATAAACCCTAAATCCTAAACCCTAAACCTCAAACCCTAAACCCAAAAACTAACCCTAAACCTTAAACCCTAAACCATAAAAAACCCTAAACCCTAAAAACTAAACCATAAACACTAAACCCTAAACCTTAAAACTTAAACCATAATCTTAAACCCTAAACCCTAAAAACATAAACCCTAAAACCCTAAACCCTAAACCTTACACCCTAAACTATAAAACTTAAATCATAACCCTAAACCTTAAAACCTAAACCCCAAACCCTAAAAATAAACCTAAAGTAGCTAAATAAATTAAAAAAATTAACCTAAACCCTAAAATTTAATATACCTAAACCTAAATCTAAACCCTAAGAATGGGCAGATCCTTGATGATAGGAACATCACTATCAACCAGGCTCAGTCTAGATATGGTAGTGGAGGTGATGGCATGTGGTATCATCATGGTGGGGGGGTACTGTGAATATGAGGTGGTGGTCGAGAGAAGTTATGGAGGCGAGAGGAGACACGGAGGTTACAACCGTGGTGGTGGCGAAGGGAGACATTATGGATATGATGGTGGATCCTGCTACTCACAAGGTCAGGGTGGTTCTGATGGGAATTGGAGAAATTGAAGTACAGTCGATCTGATCTGATCCTTATGGAACTGTCTTTATAGTAGAGATGGTTCTAGTTATCTATGGTTTTTGATTTCCTCTACGTGTTTTCATTTTTTATACATGTCGTCGCTTGTGTCTTAGAAAACATGGTGTGTTACTTGGTTGATGAAATCGAAAAGAAGAAATGCTCAATCTGAATTTGTTCTCTGTTAAAAAAAACTAAAAGCCCTAAACCTTAAACTAAAATCAGAACCCTAGACCTAAAACCTAATCCCTAAATCTTAAACCCTAAACCCTAAAACCTAAACCCTAAACCCTAAACCCTAAACCCTAAATCCTAAACCCTAAAAAGCTAAAAAGCTAAACCTAAACTAAATAAAACATAAAAATGAAATAAATAAAAAAACCTAAACCAAAATAAAATAAAATAAAAACATAAACTAAAACCTAAACCTAAGCCTAAACCTAAAAATAAATAAAAACTAAACTAAAATAAAATAAATAAAACTTAAACAAAACTAAAAACCTAAACATAAACCTAAACCTACTAGTTTACTTAATTTAAAAAACAAAAACCCTAAACCATAAGTCCTAAACCCTAAACCTACAACACTAAACCCTAAACACTAAAAAACCCTATACCCTAAACCCTAAACCCTAAACCCTAAACGCTAAAAGCATAAACCCCAAACCCTAAACCCTAAACTTTAAACCCTAAACCCTAACCATAAACCCTAAACCCTAAACCCCAAACCCTAAACCTATATTTAAAGTAACTAATTTAATTAAAAAATAAACTTAAACCCTAAAGCCTATTAAAATTAAACTGTAAGAATGGGCGGAACCTTGATGGCAGGAACATCACCGTCAACCAGGCTTAGTCTAGATATGGCAGTGGAGGTGAAGGCAGAGGTGGCAGTTCTTACATTTATGGTGGGGGATCTGGAGGTGTTGGTGGATATGGAGGTGGTGGTTGGAGCAGTGGTGGATATAGAAGTAGGAGGAGCGACGGAGGTTACAACCATGGTGGTGATAGAGGGAGAGATTGGGGAAATGATGGTGGATTCTACTACTCGAGAGGTCAGGGTGGTTCTAGTGGGAATTGGAGATACTGAAGAATGGCAGATCTGATCTGCTACTTATGGAACTATGTATTTACAATAGAGATGGTTCTAGTTATCTAGGGTTTTGATTTACTCTATGTGTGCTTATTTTTATCTATGTTGTCACTCGTGTCTTACCAAAAAAAGGTTCAATCTAAAATTGATCTCTGTGAAAAATAAAAATAAAATCGAAAACCCTAAACATTAAACTAAAACCAAAACTGTAGACCTAAAACCTAAACCCTAAATCCTAAAAATCCTAAACTCTAAACCCTAAACCATAAACCCTAAAACCCTAAACCCTAAACACTAAGCCCAAAAACTTAAACCCTTAACCTAAACCCTAAACCTTAAACCCTAAACCTAAAACACTAAACCCTAAGCCCTAAGCCCTCAACTAACCCTAAACCTTAAACCTAGACAAAATAAAACATAAAACTAAAATAAATAAAAAACTTTATGCCAAAATAAAAGAAAAAAAACATAAACTATAACCTAAACCTAAACCTAAACCTAAACTCAAACCTAAACTTTAAAAAAATAAAATAAAAACTAAAAATAAAATTAAAATAAAAAAAATAAAAACCTAAACTAAACTAAAAAAAATTAAAAAGATAAATAAAATAAAAACTAAACATAAAATAAAAACAAAATAAACTTAAAATAAAAAAGTAAAATCTAAATAAAAACTTATATTTAAAAAATAAACCTAAAAAAGAAAAAATAAAACTAAAACCCTAAACTAAAAAAACCTAAACCTAAAATAAAAATAAAATAAACCTAAACCTAAACTAAAATAAATAAAACCTAAACTTAAACCTAAACCTAAACCAAAACCCTAAATAAAATAAAATAAAATAAAAATAAACCTACATTAAAACTAGAAAATTAAACCTAAAACTTAAATCTAAAAATTAAAAATAAAACCTAAACCTAAAACAAAAAATAAAATTAAACTAAACTAAAAAATAAACCTACACCTAAACCTAAACCTAAAGAAATAAACTAAAATAAAAAACCTAAACTAAAATAAACCTAAAATGAAAAAAAAACTAAACTAAATAAAATAAAATAAACCTAAATAAAAAATAAAATAAACTAAAATAAATAAAATAAACTAAAAAACTTATACCTACGATTTTACTTAATTTTAAAAATAATAAAAAATTTAAAAATTTAAAAAAATAATTAAATAAACTCTAACCCTAAACCCTTAAACCTAACCTCAACCTAAACCTAACCCTAACCTAAACCTAAACCCTAAACCAAAACCCTAAACCATAAACCTGAAACCCTAAACCCTAACCCTAAACCCTAAACCTAAACCCTAATCCATAAACCCTAAAGCCTAAACCCTACAACCCTAAACTCTAAACCCTAGAAATCCTAAACCCTAAACCCTAAACCCTAAACCCTGAACCCTAAACCCTAAATCCTAAATCCTAAACTAAAACTTAAACCCTAAACATAAAACCTAAACCTTAAACTCTAAACACTAAAAACACAAACCCTAAACACTAAACCTTAAACCCTAAACTCTAAACCGTAAACCCTAAATGCTAAAATCTTAAAACTGACAACCACAAACACTAAACCCTAAACCTTAAACCCTAAACCCCAAAGCCTAAACCCTAAACCCTAAACCCTAAACCCTAAACCTTGAATAAAGATGTCATTAGGAGTAGATATAAAGAATTACTTAATCCTAACATAGTTATGGTAGCAAAAGAAAATGTCTTTAAGAGACTTTCCCTTGCCTATTAGAGATTTGAATACCCTATACCCTAACCCTATATCATATTATAATAACATTTATTATAGTATAGTGTAGCATCATATATTTAAGCATGTATTGATGTGTTTTTGGATGCTATAAGATGTTTTGATATGTTTTAGTATATTATGGTATTATGCACTATTGGCTGAAAGGCATGAACTTATAGTAATATATTCTAATCAAGGTTCTAAAAGTAGTGTTTCTTTCATCTTCAAGGGCCATCTTTATTTGGTTATATCTAGATGAGCCATCCATGAAAGAGAAGTCCACATGAGATGAGGCAATGTCCACTATCAACTCCGGGATTGGTAGTGAAAATTCATCTTTTGGACATGAATTATTTGAATCCCTAAAATTGACACATATATAAATTTGGTCATTCTTTTTTCTCCTGATATGTCCTAACCAAGTAGGGTATTTTTCTTCTTGGATGAAGCCAACATCGATCAGTTTCTTGACTTCATAATTGACCTATTATTTTATGTCTAATCGCATGCAACAACAGTTAGCAGTAGGCTCTATTGCTAGTTTATGGACTGCTACATCAAGAGCCAATCCAAACATCTCTTCATAACTCCATGATTACTAGTCCTTAAACTCATTCAATAGCCTAACTAAGTAATTGGTTTCAATTTCATTCAACAAAGAACTGATGTATGTCAAAGGTGGATCTTCTTCTATTCCTAAGTTGATTTCTTTGAGCCCGTCGATGGTTGACTTGATCTCTTCTCCGAACTCTGGAGGTGCAACTTTGACTTAAAAATCATCTAGATCATATGAAGCTTCTAAGAACAACTCCACATATGAGTTAATGTGATTTGAAAAGAACCTATCAGATTCTAAATGATTGGTAATGACTAAGCAGTAATCGTCATCATCGATTGGACCCACTGTACCGAATCCTTGTCCCAGTCTTGATTGAGAGCTTTTGCATTACTCTTATATATTATTTTGAATTAGTCTGACTTGTGCTTTGACCATGTTTGTGGTATAAACCCTTTCTTTGCTAAATTATGAACACAAGGCAAGTACCAATCAAAAGGTAATTCTATTAAATCTTTATATGAATCATCTTCAAGTCTACATCAACTTCTTGACTTGAGGATGATGTTCCCAAAAAAAACCTCTAAGTCTTCACACCTATGGATGACTTAGGGGCTTCATTAACTACCAAACCCTAGCTTTTGAGAAGAAAGTGAGGTTAGAGCTAAGGTTCCCATCTGATGGCTAACTATTTCACATATAGACTTGGATACACTTATGCATTCCTTTGGAGCCCGATCTTCATCGCTATTTTGCTTAAGTGTCACCTCTAAGAGAATCTACTACAGAAGAATCGCGGTGCTAACCATATAAGACTCATCCTTTGAACAAGATTATAAGTCTATATGGATAACAGATGTACACTTGGTAGCTGGGACATATCTTCAATTGGGTGGCCAATATGGAGATTTTCCACCTCTGAGACTGCCTCTGAATTGGCCTCTTCCTATGCCTGGTGGAGGTTAGGTTGTCCTACCCATTTGATAGAATGGAGTAACAAATTTTGGGTGGAATCTAATGTCAGGCTCCACTTCCTCCTCCAAGTCTATTTCTGCTCCCTTTTATTTTCTTTTTCATTTTTTATTTTCTTTTCTTTTTCTTTTTCTCTTTCTTTTTCTTTTTCATTTTCTTTTTCTTTTATTTTTAAACTTTGGCCAAGTTCACGAGAATAGACTTGTTGATTTTGAGGGAGGTAGTAAGCCACTTCCTCATATATGCTGACCTCATGAACTGTAATTGGCTTGAGATTTCCTTTGACATAGTATATGATCCTATCTCTCACAAAATTCATACAATGATGTAGAGACGTTGAAACTATATTGTTCTCATGTATCCATGGTCTCCCAAGCAAAGCGTTGCAAGATGTATCCAAGTTGATAATGTGAAACTTAGCTTCGGTCTTCCAATCACCTATCTCTAAGGGCAACACTATGGATCCTAAGGCCTGTTGACCTCACTTTTGGAGTGCATATTCATTCTTCCCATTTTAGACTTAGGAGTAATCTAGACACTAAGACTTCCCTAGTCATAAGTCACTTCTAAAGGCTTAGAATGGTTAACCATAAGATTAGCTTATGCCTTAGGAATTAGGATTATCCATCTACATTACAACCTAAATCCAATCCATGTTCACCTTCTCAAACAAAACCTCAAGTTCAATTCAAACATCAAATTCAAATCCAAATCCAAACCCAAATTCTAAAATCAAATGATTGAAGCCCGTGATCAATTCAAAACTTGAATCCCTTCCTAAGCCATATGACCTATCTCATGGACAGCCAAATCTTAATCCAAATCAATCCAAAATCAACTGATTTTCTCATAATAAATTTACATCTTCAATCATCTTCTAAATATAAACAAATATTAAATCAAACTAAATCAATTTAAATCAAAACCATTCCTAAGCCATACGACCTATCCATGGATTTAGCCAAATCTTAATCCAAATCAGTCAAAGTCAATTGATTTTCTCACAAATCAATCATATTTTCAATCATATTCAAAAATTTAAATGAAATAAACATTTAAATCATCAAAACTAAATCAAACCAAATCAAAATCCAAACCTATGCCACATGACCCAACTCCATGGACTTAGCCAAATTCCTTCATTCCAAAATCTAGATTCAATTAATTTTCTCATGAATCAATCAGACCTTCAATCATATTCACAAATATAAATGTAATCTACAATCATCAAGCCAAACCAAAATCAACCCAAGTCAAACATAAGATATCCTTTTTGACTTGAAATGTTCAAATGAACCAAAAGCCATTTGAACCCAAGCTAATTGCATTAGAATTTATATATCAATACCAAATCCATATATAAACTCAACTAAATCAAACTCAACCCAAAATCAAGCCAACTAAACCCAATTGGTTCGCTTGACCCAAAGTGGGCAATTTGACCTATTTGAGCCAAGTTCTAATCCTACCCAAATTGGACTGAACCAAGCCCATCAAAGCCACTCATCATAATTGTTGATCACCTTAGGTTGATCAATTTCAAAAATTAGGTTAAACCAAGTCAACTTGGTCATTTGACCAAGTCAACCCCTTAACCCATATAAACCCAAACTAGCCAAATTGCAACCTAAGCTAAATCCCTTCAAAACTAATAATGCATACTAAATCAAAATCAATATTTGAATATAACTTGACCTTTAATTGAGTCAAACCAAACCCAATTGGCCCTCTTGACCTAAGTTGACCCAAATTGACCTAAAAGATAAAATTGGGTCAAATCAAAATATAAACCAAATTGATTGCAACCTATGACTCAAGTTCATTCCAAATTGATTGTTGAACTTGACCAAAGCCATGATTGGACCCAATTGAACCCAATTGACATACTTAATAAATTGAGCTAAAGTTAAAATTTGCCTAAATCAAAACATAATCCAAATTAATTGAAACCAAAGCCTACAATCATCTTCAATTTGTCAACTAAACCCAAACCAACACCTAACACATGCCAATTTGGCCAATTTGATCAAATTGGTCAACTTAACCCATTGACCCAAATGAATTCACATGAACCAAAATCAAATCTAAGCCAAACTAAACCAAACCAATGGAACTAAAACATCCCAAATGATCATATGAACTTGACCCAACCCTTGGTTTGACCCAATTTGACCAATTGGTCAACTTGATGTAACCTAACCTAATTTGTCCCAAATTAGTCACATTAAGCCAAACCTAACCTAATCAACCCCAATTGACTTGAAATTTAGGCTAACCTACTTTTGGCTCATTTCAAATCTGCTTAAATCTAATCCAATGCCAAATAATCATTCTACCTTTAGGTCAAGGACATCAAATGAGATAAATCACACATGTATGTGGTCATTTCAATTCTTTGGCCACTTGGCACTCTCCCAATGGTCCACCTAAGCACTTAGGACACTACCCAACTTGACCTAAGGGGTGGCTAGGTCAGCCATGACCCATGGGAGGTGAAATCACCTCACCCTCCCAACTAGATCATTTGAAACCCATAGGAAACCCATGATTCCTTCTTGGTAGCCTTCTACACACCTTCAACTAACCAAGCCGAGCCAACTGACCTCCTCCCTACCACCCACGACTCCTTGAGATGGTCGGATAGCACTAGAAGCCAAACTTGATCAATATGAAGGGCGGTATACACCCCCTCATTTCCACTGAAACACACACAAAAATCATTTCTTAGATCCCTAGCTACCCAAGCAGTAAGGTCCCAAGCTCATTCCTTAATCAAAAAATGTCATTCTTGTCCGTCCCAAAATAGGACACTCCCATTTCTGACCTAACTTCCCCATTTCTCCATCAAAATTAAATTAACTTTCCACGCACCTTCCATAGGCCTCATCGAGTAAGAGTGAATCATCTCCGAAGCTTCCCGAGCACTGGAGGTGGGACATTCATCAAAGTTAAGCTACAAATCATTAGTTCATGGCCTTCTGAGTGAACGTCAAGGAATTGATACAATTGCTGCTCAATATAGCTTCATCTCCACTAGATAAAGCTTCCTCAATCATTCCAGACGCCAATCTTGAGCTCCAATGAGGTATGCTTCTAAAACTGATCCTTAGGAAAAAATGGGTTGGAGCTTTTTGAAGAAAACTTGTGTGATCTTGACCCTTCGATCCCCTCTGATCGATGTCATGAAGGTGTGAGATCCTTTTAAGCTCGGATCAAGTGAGCAATGGCAGACGGAATCAAGTCTCCCTCACTCACGTGACGTTAGATCACACATCGTCCATTCTGTATGATTGAAATGGACGATCATGATTAAATATGCTAGATTGATCTAATTTAATTCTATTAATCTGTAAGATTAATTGCAGTCGTTTGATCTTAGATTGGATGGTGAACGAGAAAATGCATCCACCACAGCCACATAGGCACTAAGTCAGATAAGTTTTAAATAGCCAATCCCACAGTGCCATGTGGAATGCATGCCGTGTCAGCGCGCCACATGGCGCCAATAGGATTAAGCTTTAATTAGGCTAAATTAATCATTTTTAATGGCTAAACTTCTAAAAATCATAAAAAATCATAGAGAAATAAAAAAATGCAAATAAATATTTATTTTAAATGTACTTCAGAGGGGAGTTAATTAAAAATGATCTTAACTAATTTTGAATAGTAATTAAAGTTTAATTACAAAATTAATTAGCTTAATTATTCTTTAATTACTTGAACAATTAATGCCAAATTATATGGGTTAATTTAATGGGATGACCTCTACCTCTCATGATTTTCTTGGCATTTATTGCTCACTTAATAAGGAAAATTCACTAATTAAACTTTAACTACTCTTTTAAGTCAATTAATGATTAATTAATCCCATGAATAGTAACAATTTGGTTAATTTAGTTTTTAATCATTATTCAATAGTAAGTGAACTATGGAGTAGGGTTGAGACCCCTTTCCCTAAGTTCATTTCACCCTTTTTTAAAATAAAATTAATTAAGATTTAACTAATTAAATCACTTAATCAAATTAAAATCATAATCGCATCATACCTTAATTAATTAAATCATGCGGTAGTTCTTTAGGTGTTTATAACCTAAAGGAGTTTAATGAAATTATGGTTTGTCCACATGTATTGGAAAACCATAAGAGTAATTAATTAAGTCCCTTAATCTAATTAACTATTAAACATGAGCTAATTGCATTAGCCCCTTTTTATTTCCTAGGATCATTGAAAGTTCATTTTCCATGCATATCATATTGACTCATAATTATTTAGTGAATTACTTTAAGGTGACATAGGTAACGGTGATTAATTCATCTAATTAAGGGTTCAACTTAATTAACCCATAAAATCAACTTAATTACATTTCCTTAAATTAAATCAAATCATTAATGTCAAAAGGGGTTTAAAACAGTAAGTGATGATTTCTCTTCTCCTCTTTAAATCAAATCAATTCCAAAACTTAATAAATAAATAAGCTTTGGTTTCTTTAAATAATCTTATTTGATTTGATTATCCTAAAGAACTAGTTTGGTTGAATGAATCACAAGCTTATATGTGATTTTCCTCTTTCCAATCATGTTAATTTGGTATGTCATTTGAATTCATGCATTCATATTTTCAAAATCAAGTAAAATAAAATGGATTTAATTTATGTAAGCTTGCATGTGTTGATTTAATTTAAAATATGTGTGGCTATTATCACTATTAAATCTAAATGTATTTTTCAAAAGCTTACTAATGAATAATAATATGTTTTATGATGCTAGTTATAAATACATAAGAAATGCAAATGCTTATAGCTTCAGTGTATGAATGTTGAGTTCTCTTTCCTTTATTCATGTGTTGATTTATATAAGATTGAATGTTAATGGGTATATAGTATGGACACTTTGAGAACACGAGGCTCTAGCTAGCCCCAAGGAGGTCATTTGATTACCTCACATCCCTGGTTGAACAACGACTCATACCCATTTAATTTCATTATTATCTATTCAACATTAGAATTTGGATAAAGCATTAATTCAGATATATATATATATATATATATATATATATATATATATAACTCAAAAAAAAATATAATCTTTGCATGGTTTTCTTTCCCTCATTTATGTATACATCCATGTGTGTCTAAGAAAAAAAAGTATATAGTATAGACATCTCAGGAATATGAGGTTTTAGTTAGCCCTAAAGAGGTCATTTGATTACCTCACTTTCGTGGTTTAATAATGACACATACTAGCCTATATCTTTGTACATGTATATGTATATGTGATTAGTGTTGGCTTAATTAGCCTCATGTTCAATTTGATTAATTTTGATGATAACAAACAAATGCTTGGATGTTCTAATGAATATTTTTATGTGTTTCAGATATATCAATTGCTAATTACATTTCCAATACATCTCACAAATTGTTAGAAGAAATTGCAAGAATAAAAGAATGAAAGGGATAATGTGAAGCTCATGATTTTAGGTTATATGACTATTCATATGAGTTCTTTGGCATGAATCAATTTGCTCACAACCTAACATACTATTTTAATGAGGTTAATATAAATCTTTATTTAATTAACATTCAATTATATGTTTTTTCTACATAGCAATAAAATTGTCAAAGTATAAATGATCATAACTATTAAGTATAATTATTTTATTTACTTAATATAATTAGGTATTTTAATTTAATTTGCTGGTTATATGATAACTAACATATTTATGATTATATATAAATTATGTCATAATTTTTAAATGTCACATGTCAAAATTAACAAAAATATATAAAATTTTATATTTTAGCCAAAGTCATTGTTTAATCAAAGAATTCATATCTGATTTTATCTCCATCGGATTCCTTGGATTTTATCCTTTAAAATAAGTGGTTACATAACCCACTTTGCATTAAAATTGAATTTATTATGATTTTTAAAACATTACCTGATTTTAATAATGGATGCATGCTACATGCTTTGAATATATTAAGAGCTACATTTGATTACTTTTGACTTTCCCATGTGAATAGCCGAATTTTTGCTGCTAAATTTAATATTTGTTTAATATAATTTATATTTTTATTGAATATTAAATTATCACATGATAGCATGAGGCTTGTATAATATATTTCTTTGAAATAATTTTTTAAATGACCTTCTTGCCTATAAATAGCCCTCATTCTCTTCATGAAAGCATCCCTCATTCAAAATTCAAAATCTCTCCAGCAAATCTAAGAGAAAATCTCTTAAATGTTTCTTCCAAGTGTTCTCCAAATATTGCAAGATCAAATCCATGGTTTGGAAGCTTCAACATCTTCAACGAAGCAAGCCTTTTTAAATTACTTGAGTTTGTTTTCTTGATCTTAATACTTCTTAGTTGTTCATGCTATTTTCACCATCTATTTCTTCTTTCTAATTTATACTTTTGGTGGATTAGCCTTTGAACATTGGTTTTCACATCAAAGTTTCTCAATCATTTTTTTGGTGAAAAACTCTTGTGATAATTTGTAGGATCTATTTCAACTTGCTGAAATTTTTAGCTTCCTACAAATTTCTTTTGGTTTCTTGAAATATTTCTTCTTTGGTCTTATTTTGAAAGATCATTTATTCTTAGATCTATTTTAGAAGTATATTTTAAGCATTTTAAAATAAATTATTGTGCTGAAATTATTTTCATATTTGCTAGATCTCTCTTTTAATTGAAAGCTTACTAGCCAACTTAGATCTATCATATACTTATTTTTATTTAAGTATTTTGTGATCATTAGCATTAATTGAAAGAATCTTTTTTGGTTAAAATAAATTACTCCTTGCTGAAATTTATTTTATTATGAAAAGAATATTAATTTATTTTGAAATCATTTTGTATTATTCTACAAATTATAATAACATAAACATCCTAGTAAGATCACTTTAAGATATTTATTTTATTAAGTGAGCATTTTGCCTTGCCAAATTTTTTAAGTTGTAAAGTGATCATTTATAAGTTGTGAGATCACTTTTTGAATTTGATAGCTTGGTATATTTGTGAGAGATTTACTTTATCAACAATTATTATTTTGTATTTTTTTTTGTGCTGTAAAATTTATTTTGGGGTTGTACTCGCCCATTTGTAGGAGAGTACATTTTGTTGTAGGGGTTGTACTCACCCCGTTATAGGAGAGTACTTTTTGTAAACCATTTTTCATTTAGTGGATTCCTAGCCGGGGTGGCTAGTGGGCGTTTTGGTTTGGGGTTTGGTGAACCACGTAAAATCGTGTGCCTCTTGTCTCTATTTACTTTATTGTATTTTATTTTTGCTGCATTTAGAATTATATCTTATCATTATAAAATCAAAATCTAATTTTCTATTTAAAATTAAGATTTAAGTTTTGAAAATTTTAATATTACCCAATTCACCTCTTGGGTGCTATAGTGTCTCACAATTAGTGAAAGAAAATCCCATTTTATGTGAAAATTGCATGCATTCATAATTGACTAAGTGGTTGAATTAATTAGCCATATGATTTGGAGCTTACTTCATATGTTCATGTATACAAATTTACATATATTTGAATGCAAATGGGTATATAGTCTGGACATCTCGAGAATACGATCCTTTAGCTAGGTCCAAGGAGGTCATTTGATTACCTCACTTCCCTAGTTTAACAATGGCACATGCCTATTTAATTTCATTCTTATGTCCTTTTATATAATAATTTGGATAAAGTTTTAAATTAATTTGTTTAAATAATTCAAACAAATAAATTATAAATTCCAAAAATACACATACATTCATCATTTAAGTGTGTTAAAATATGTTGTATGTGTAGATACACTTAGGATTAAATCATATGCATGTTACATGTGATGGAAAGGAATGATTTAATATATGTCATGTGGTAGTAATTAAATTAAATTAATCTTAAGATGCATTTCATTTTGAATAGGATTATTTAAAGTGAACCTAAACTTAGGATTAAATTAATCATTTAATAAGCCATTCACTAAAGAGAACTAAAATAAATTAACATACTTTAGAAAGTGACTTAAAGTAGGGTTGAAAGAGGGCAATCCTATTTTCCTCTCTTTATAATACTTAGTTGCTAAGTGTAATCAAATGAAACAAAAGAAAATAAAAAATTAAAATTCTCAAATCAATTAAACTACTTCAAGTGAGATCAACCTTTCATGTTAAATTGAATCCTTCTACACTTAAAAAATATAACACTAATGCCTAATAAGACTTACCACACTATCCTTAATACACACATTAGATTTAAGTCACCACTTCTAGCTCTAACTTAAGTTGGTGTATGATTTGATGTATATTTTATTTTATCATGTATTATTTTAGATTATATGTTAGAGTGTATGCTTCGTAGACTTAATGATAGGCTAATATTAGCCTACACATATTTTATGCAAGGGATTATGTTTAAGGATTCTTAAAAATAAATGTGAATGCCCTTTTTGCAGGTTGCTTAAATCGTTAAGAATAATCCAAGTAAAGACAGGTGGGCTTAGTTACCCATGTGTAGGGTGCTAAATCCAAATCATAAATACAACTGCTTGGGATTATATGTATATTTAGCTAACCACTATTTTGTAGGTGTAGTTAGATTTAGTTTTCCCATACAAATGTAATTTTTGCAATAGGAATTAGGATTAGTGCTATTGGAGATTAGGATGAGTAGTGGCCAAAAGGCTTTATCTTGGGCTGCCCTATGATGCATTTGAAGCAAGCACCATCCAAATCAAAGAAGGAACCAAATCAGAAATGGAGATATGAAGAATGAAGACCTCCATAATAGTTAATACAATTATAATTATTCATTCATATTCCAGGTTGTATAAAGGTAGAGCTCGGCTACCCATCTTTTCTCTCTTCGGGTTCTATGGCAGTACCCGACCACACCGGTCGTTTATTCTTTTATGATAGTTTATATAATTGTTTGATGTTATGTTTACATTGTGCATTAGGATGGCATGCTTTTCATAGTTTCTTAAATGATTGATGCTTTAATGTGTAGATTGGATATGATTAGGTTCTTATGATAAAAATAACTTTTCTACCTAACTAATCACTCATAACTAAATTTTAAACAACTCATAACCTCATCATAAAGCCTATGACATGAATAAGATAATTAAATGATTTAGCAACCGCTTAGTTGTATGGTTGTATGTTTCACATCATGATGCATACTCTTTCTCTCTTGAACATGAAAGATCTTCATCCTTGCACGATAAAGGAATGCTTGACCTATAAGAGCATCCCTTGTGGTGGAGAACACCTTCTTCTAGCTGATTTGAGCCATAAATTATTTCATCATGCATTTAGGCACAAGAAATCCTAAAACCTATGTCAAAATAATGAGTTAAAATAAGTAATATGCTCATACCACTCATGCTCTAGTCTCTTAGGGAGTGTGTTTAAGACTTTAATATCTTTCTAATTAAATAACTACCCTAGCCATCCTCCAATTCATAAGACTGAATAACTTGGTTTTAAAATCATAGGAGGAGTTAGTTGATGGCCACTCTAGGAAGTTATAAGTCTAGAAGTTGGACAATTTATTATCTCTTGTGGGGTAAACCCTTATGTCCACCTATTGCTTAGATTTAAGTCGTGCTTTAGCTCATACTAAAGCTCCATATATTTAGGATTTGACGTATCTATTTCTTTCGGGCTACGAGCATAAATCCTCACCTCTTAGGCATTCCCACAACGTTATGTTGGTGGATTATAAGCCCTAGTAATCTGATTAAATTTCAACTCAAAACATATAAATCTCCTCATCTTCAAACTTATAAAGCCCAACCATATGATAGATTGGAATGCTCACTAAGCTTCCTAGTATCATGAGCATTTCTTACATAATTCATTTGGATTCCAAAAATAAGTCTTCTCCTTGAACTTTCCCAATTGATTTTTCAAATTCAACCAATCCTTTGATAACCTTGAAATCTTTAGAGTTGATAATTGTCTACTCTAATCGAGAGTATTCTTAGGAAATTTCTTTTACTAAGATGTAATTAATTATGGAGGCTTACCTTAATAAAGAACTTAAGAACCTGATTTAATATAAACTCTACTTTATTCATCCATATAAATTAGGGGAAAAATCTCTGGTACATGTGAAGTCCCATCATACCTTAGGAGTCCTTATTATGTGATTAGGTCCATTGTAAGGTGATGTCTCTATCTTTCAAGATTGCACATCATATCTCAATGTTATACTCGATCAACTCAGAAAGTATACCCCTTATGATCAGTGTGGTGCCCCTCCCCCCTCCCCCATAATTCCAAAATAAACGCCATAAGCACCTCTCGCCTTATTCATGACATCCTTTCAACATCATCATTTCTTTATGGAGTTTGGAGATGTCGATCCTCAATTAGGCAAGGGTTCTTTGACTCATAATGTTAAGCGATACCCGGGTCAAAGCGGAACTCTAGATAGCGAGCCAACATCCACTATAATGTAAAGAGGTGGTTGTGCTCGATCGTCCCAGGAGTAAGTCTTCATCATTGAATGTAACTAAACAAAAACCTAAACTTAAATAATAAACCTAAAAATTAAACCTAAAAATAAATAAAAATTAAAACCTAAACCCTAAACTAAATAAAAAAATTAAATCTAAATTAAAAGTTAAATAAACCTAAACCTACACTAAAATAAACTAAACTAAAATAAATAAAACCTAAACCAAAACCTAAAATAAACTAAACCTAAACCTAAACCTAAACCTAAACTAAATAAAATAAAATAAACTAAAAATAAACCTAAAACTAAACTAAAAAATAAAACCTAAAAATAAACCTAAAAAAAAACATAAAACCTAAGCCTAAAAAAATAAAATAAAAACCTAAACTTAAACCTAAAAATAAAAAATAAAACCTAAACCTCAAAAATAAAACTAAGCTAAAAAATAAACCTAAACCTAAACATAGACCTAAAAAGTAAACTAAAATAAAAAACATAAACTAAAATTAAAAAACTTAAAATAAATAAACTAAAATAAATAAAATAAAAATCAACCTAAATCAAAATATAAAATAAAATAAAATAAAATAAATAAAAAATACATTAAATGAACCTAAAAAATTAAAGATTAAATTAAAAACCCTCCACTAACCCTAAACCCTAAACCTAAACTATAAACTCTCTAAATCCTTAAACTACCTCCACAACCCTCCTATCAATACTAAACTCTAAATAAATCCACACCCTGATAACCAAAACCTAAACCTCTAAACTCCCTAAATCCTCTCCTAAACCCTCTATCTAACTCCTTAAACTACACAACCTAAACCCTAAATCTAAACTGACCCACTCCTCCACTAACCTGACCCACACCTCCTAAACCTCTAAAACTGAGCTTAGCCATGATCACTAAACCCTAAACTTACTCCTAAATCCTAAACCCTACTAAACCCTAAACTAACCCTAAACCCAAAACAAACCTAAACTAAACCCATAAACTAAAAATAAACTAAATAAAATCTAAAATAAAATAAATAAACTTAAACCTAAATAAAATAAAATAATAAATAAAATAAAAATAAACTATGCCAAACCTAAACCTAAAAATAAAATAAAATAAAATAAAACTAAAATAAGATAAATAAACCTAAACTAAACTAAAATAAAAAATAAACATATGAATAAAACCAAATAAAATAAATAAAAATAAAATAAATAAACCTAAAATAAAATAAAATAAAACTAAATAAAACCTAAATTTTAAAATAAACCTAAAATTAAATAAAAATAACACTAAACCCTAAACTAAAACCTAAACCTAAAATAAAATAAATAACCTAAACCTAATAAACCTAAACCTAAACTAAATAAAATAAAATAAACTAAAAATAAACCTAAACCTAAACTAAAAATAAAACCAAAAAATAAACTTAAAATAAAACCTAAAGCTCACCTAAAAATAAAAAATAAAACCTAAATAAATAAATAAAAAACTAAACTAAAATAAACATAAACCTAAACCTAAACCTAAAAATAAACTAAAATAAATAAACCTAAAATAAATTAACTAAACTAAATAAAAAAAATAAAATAAAATAAATAATTAATTAATAAATGAACCCTAAACTCAACCTAAACATTAAACCCTATAAAAAATAAACCCTAAACCCTGCTCTAAACCCTAAACTAAACCCTAACCCTAACTCTAAACCCTAAATCCTAAACTCTAAACCAAACCTAAACTAAAACTCTAAACCACTCCACCCCAAATCCTAAAATCCTAAATCCTAAACCTAACCCAACCCTAACTAACCCTACCCCACTAACTAAACCTAAAAACCCTAAAAACTAAAGGCAAAACACTAAACCTTAAACCCTAAAGCTTAAACTCTAACCCTAAACTCTAAACCTTAAAATCCTAAATCATAAAACCATAAGCCCTAAACCCTATACCCTAAACGCTAAACCCTAAACCATAAAATAAAAAAATAAAACTAAAATTAATTAATTAATTAAATAAAAATAATAAAATAAAAAATAAAAATAAAGAAATAAATAAAATAAAATAAATAAATAAAAATAAAAATAAAATAAACCTACATAAAATAAAAATTATATAAATAAAATAAAAATAAATAAAATCAAAAATATTTAAACATAAAGTAAAAATTAAAAATAAAATAAATAAATAAAAATATAAAATAAATAAATAAATAAATAAACCATAAACCAAAAATAAAATAAAATAAAAATAAATAAAAAATAAAAAAATAAAATAAATATATATCATAAAAAATATAAATAAATTAATAATAAATAAACTAATAAATAAAAAAATAAAAAAATAAAAATATGTAATAAAAAACTAAAATAAGAAAATAAAAAAATAAAATAAAAATAAAATAAATAATAAATAAAAATAAAAAATAAAAAACATTTAAATAAATAAAAATATTAAAATTAAATAAAAGTAAAATTAAAATTAAAAATAAAATAAACCATAGAAATAAATAAAAATAAAATAAAAAATAACTAAAAATAAAAATAAATAAATAAAAAATTTAATTAATTAAAATATAAATAAAATATAAATAAATAATTAAAGAATAAAAAATAAAATAAAAAACTAAATAAATAAAAATAAAAATAATCCAAAATAAATAAAATAAAATAAAAAGTAAGTAAATAAATAAACTAAAAATAAAAATAAAAATTAAATTAAATAATAAAATAAATAAATAAAAATAAATAAATAAAATAAAATAAAATAAATAAATAAAAATAAAAAATAAAAAATAAATATAATCCTAAATAAATAAAATAAAATAAAAAGTAAATAAATAAATAAACTAAGAATAAAAATAAAAAAAATAAAATAAAAATAAAATTATACAATAAAAAAATAAGAATAAAATAAAATAAAATAAATAAATTATATAAAAATTTAAAAATAAAAAATTAATATATAAACTATAAATAAATAAATAAATAATAAAATATAAAATAAAATAAAATAAAATAAAAAATTATATAATTTAAAATAAATAATAAATAAATAATAAAATAAAAATAAAAATACTTAAACCATAAATAAAATAAAAATAAAAAATAAAATAAATAAACCTAAATAAAAAATAAAAAATAAAATAAAATAAAATAATAATAATAAATAAATAAATAAAATTTATAATAAAATAAAAATAATTTAATTAAAAAATAAAATAAATAAAATTAAATAAATATAGTATACTATAATATAATATAATATAATATAATATAATAAAAATAAAGTACATAAATAAAATAAACCATAAAAATAAAAATAAATAAATAAATCAACTAAAAATAAATAATACATAAAAAATAAAAAAATAAAAAAATAAAAAAAAATAAAAACCCAAACTCATCCTCTCTCTTCCTTCCTGCGGCACTCTCTAGCAATTATGTTTTCCCATTTTTTGGAGTTTCATCTCCTCGCAGTTTTGATGATCCTTCACCATTATCGGTTGTTTTTTTGTTTCCTATCGGTGATCTGGATGCGCGCATTATGCTCATGTAGTTTCTCTTGATGGCGGTTGATCATTGGCCATAAATGATCGTTTCCTTCTGATTGTTAGGGTTCTTGATTTGAAGGGGTTTATGGATTCGAAAGAAACTACTATTATGCTTTCCATTAAATCCTTTAAGGATGCTCTCTCTAGTAAGAGCCTTTCCCCTATTGATTCGATGAATTTGATATCGACTTCTTTTCATGGATCCCTATGATCATGTGCTCGGATCTTGATGTTGAGAAGCTGGCCGATTGTTCCTGTTCTATTGGATTTTTCGAATATGAGGATTCACTATGTTACTCACCAAGTTCTATTTGTTGTTGGGGCTCTTTTAGTCAGCCTCTTCAAATTGATCAGGCCACTGTTGAGAGATCCCATCAATCTGATGCTCGTATAGTAGTTGAATTTGATATTTCTAAAAAACATCCTAAGGAAGTTTGGATTGGTTCAGAAAAGTATGGTTATTTTCAAAAAGTTTAATTTGAAAACATTCTAGTTTTTTGTTCGCACTGTAAAATTCATGGGCATGATAACTCTGAGTGCTTTGTTCTTCACCCATAACTTAAAAAGAAAAATTCAAATGAACCTATTTCTACTAATCTAAATGATAAAGTTAATAAACCTATTTATGTAGCTAAAGCTAACCCAAATGGTTATACTTTTACGGCCTAATTGGAATTCACTGATGTGCTTAATGTTGACACTCCCAATACTCAATCTAATGAGGTCAAAGATATCACTAATGTTGAAAATGATGGTTTGTCTATCAATCCTTCTCTACATGATAACTTCGCTTCTCATGATAATTGTAATGTTCAAGAGGTTGACAAAAATGCAATTTCTCTCCCTATTCATTCTATTCAAGTCTCTTTGCCTCTTCTTAATGCTGAGCATGGAAATGAGTATGGAAATGAGCATGTGAATTTTGATGGTAATTTGCATGAAAATTTGGAGATGGATGAAAATCAAGAACAAAACTCTAAATCTAATCTTAGTATTTGTACTATTAATGGTATTACTACCTTTGCTTCTCCTACTCCCATGATTGACATTCATTATAATCCCACCCTTCAGCTTAATCCTAAGATTGAAGAAGGGGAAGTTGTGATTAGAAATGTTTTGGCTAATTATGATCTAATTCTTAACACCTCTAATCAGTCGCTTTCTGATGGTGATACATTGGATAAAAATAGAGCTTTTCAAACTGTTCTAAAAAAGAAATCTTTTAAAGCAAAATCTTTTCCTCATAACTCAACGAGATCTACTAGATCTGGATCTTCATCTCATAAATAACGGCCTTTTTTCCATTGGAGGGGTTGCTCTCTTTCTAATGATTTTACTTACTTATTTTCCTTTAGCTTATTTAATATTTTCTTTATGTTTAATTCTATTATTTGGAATGTTCGAGGGATTGTAACCCTCACTGTCCGTAATCGTGTTAGAAGTCTTTGCCGTATTAATAATATATCCTTACTTGTGGTCATTGAACCTCTCATAAATGCTTCTAAGATCAATCATGTTCCTAGAATGCTCGATTTTAATAACTTTTTCTCTAATACCAGTAATAAAATTTGGTGCTTCTCAAACAATTTACTTAATGTTTCCATTTTAGATGATCTCCATCAAGTTTTTTACGCTTCCTATAATAGAGTTGGTAGGAACATCCTTTCGGACAACTTAAGAAGTTTTGTTTAACTATTAACAAACCTTGGTATGTTGGGGGTGATTTCAACACTATCCTCTCTTCCTCTGAAAGAAGGGGAGGTTGCTCTCCTAATATTCATTCTATGGAAGGATTCTCTAATATGATTCTTGATTGCAACCTTATTGACATTGATTATTCTGGTTCTAATTACACTTGGAATAACTCTAAACTTTGGCAACACCTTGATAGAATCTTTTTTAAGTCTCATTAGATTAATCAATGACCTCTTATCTCTGTTGAACATTTGAGTAGAACCTTGTCGGATCATGCTCCTCTTTTGATTTTTGTTAAAATTAACTTTAAAAGATTATCATCCTCTTCCTCTTTCAGATTTCAAAATATGTGGATTCAACACCTCAATTTTTTAAAAGTTGTTACCACCAATTGGGATGCCCCCTTACACCCTGATAATTTAGTTAGTGGTACGATTAGATTTTGGTTTAAACTTAAAATGCTTACACAAAACCTTGTTTGGTGGAACAAGCATTGTTTTAAAAATCTCTTTGCTAATATCAAAAATATGGAGCTTTTGGTTTGTAGTCTTGAAAATGTAGTTTTGACTGACTCTTCTAAGTAGAAGGATTTGAATGAAGCCAAAGATAATCTGGTTAACTATCAGAATATGGAAGAAACTTATTGGTTGCAAAAGGCTGCTAGTAAGCATATTGCTGATGGGGTCAAAAATACAAGGTATTTTCATGCTTTGTTCAATAAAAAGAGAGCTTTAAGCTCCATCCAAAAAATTAAAAGTGATACTGGAGATTGGATCATTGAAACTAATTAGATTAAAGCCTCGATTGGTAATCACTTTAGAAATATTCTTAACAAGAACCACACTTTAGATGCTATTTCTACCTCCCATTTGAACCCCTCAACCATTAGCGGTGATGACAATCATTTGCTTACTAGGTTTCCTACGGAAAAGGAGATTGGTAAAATTCTTAATAATATGAATACTGATTCTATTGCTGGTCCTGAAGGTTATACAACATAATTTTTCTAGCACTGTTGGCCTATTATTAAATGATTTAGTTGATGTGTTATTGATTTCTTTACTGGTAATCCTCTTCCTAGATATTTTACTAGTGCTTCCATTATCCTTATACTTAAAATTAAGAATCATGAATCATAGAGTGATTTCAGACCTATTAGTCTTTGCACTTTCTTTCATAAATTGATTGCTAAAATGCTTGCTAATAGACTTAGTCCTCTTCTCTAAAAAATTATCTCCCTCAACCAAACTGGTTTCGTTAGAGGTAGAGTTACATCTGATAACGTTCTTCTTGCTCAAAAGTAGATTCATGATTTGTATGCTCCTAATAAAGGTGGTAACATCCTATTTAAATTAGATATTTCTAAAGCATTTGACAACATCTCTTGGGATAAAGTTCTTCTTGCTTTCTTTTATGTTATTCTTAATGGTCAGGCCTTAGGTTTTTTCCCTTCTTCTCATGGTTTGAGGCAAGGTGACCCCCCTTCCCTATTTATTATTGCTATGGAATACCTTTCTAAGAGCTTAAATGAACTTTTCAACAATAATCCTTACATGTTTTTTAGAACTCTTGGTGGTTTACTTGTCTCCTATCTTAGTTTTGCTGATAATTTCATTATTTTTTGTAATTCTTCCATCCATCACATTAAATGCATTAAGAATTTCTTAAATAATTTTGGTAAAAAAAGTGGTCTTTATATCAATGAGGGAAAAGGTTATTTCATTCTCTTCTAAATCTCTAGTATTAAAATCAATCAAATTTTAAGAATCACTAATTTTAAATAACAACTCCCTATTAAATATCTTGGTGCTCCTCTATGCAAAAGTCAAAAAAATTACATCTCTTTGATGATCTAATCCAAAAAATTGCTAATAAAATTTCTGTTTGGGAAGTTCACTTACTTTCCTTGGGTGGCACGCTTACTTTGTTCAAGAGTACCCTTAATTCCATGCCTCTTTATCTTATTCAAACCATCATCTCTACTAACTCTACCTTAAAAAGAATAGAACGTCTCCTTAATAAATTTTTCTGGGGCTTTTATAATTCTACTAAAATGATGCATTGGACTTCTTGGTATAAAAGTTGTGGCACCCTTGTTTAGGGTGGGATTGGTTGTAAGTCTATTTGTGAAGCTATTACTTCTTTCTCTCATAAACTTTGGTGGAATTTTAGGAGTAATAATTGTCTTTGAGAAAACTTCATGACTGCCAAATACTGCTAGGGTAAGCATCCTCTTATTTGCCCTTACAAAGTGGGTGACTCCCCTATCTGGAAAAGACTTTGCTCCATCAAATGAGAAGCTGAATCCTTTATATCTTGGGGGTTAACTCTGGATCTTCTTTCTTTTGGCAAGACAATTAGTTTGGCAGTGGTTCTATTGATGATTTCTTATCTACACATTCTCGCTATTAAAGTGAACTCTTTTGGATTAATAATAATTGGAATAATAACTCACTGATTATATTCTATTTCTCTTTAGATAAATTCACTAACATTCCTATCATTTCTAACAAGCGATTCTTTTTAAGCTGTCTCATGTTGGTAATTTTATCCTTAAAGAGGTTTGGAATCATATTAGAGAAGCCCATGGCTTCTCTAATGTGTTTTTTAAAATTTGGAATAACATTATCCTAAATAAAAGAAAAACCTAAACCTAAACTTAAAAATAAAAAATAAAACCTAAACCCAAAAATAAAATACAGGTAAAACTAAACTAAAAAATAAACATAAACCTAAACTTAAACCTAAAAAATAAACTAAAATAAAAAATAAAAACTAAACTAAATAAAAATAAAAAATAAACCTAAATAAAAATAAAATTAAATAAACTAAAATAAATAAAAAATAAACTAAATAAACCTAAACCTACTGGTTTACTTAATTTAAAAAAAACCCTAAACCTTAAACCCTAACCCAAAACCCTAAACCCTAAATCCTAAACCTAAACCTAAACCTAAAAATAAAATAAAATAAAATAAGTAAAAACAAACTAAAATAAAATAAATAAAAACTTAAACTAAACTAAAAAAAATAAAATTAACCTAAGAATAAAAAACCAAAATAAAATAAAACTAAACTTAAAATAAAAATAAATAAACCTAAAATAAAATAAAATAAAAACTTGAACCTAAAAAATAAACCTAAAACCTAAAAAAAATTCTAAACCTAAACCAAAACTTAAAAATAAAACCTATAAATAAACATAAAATTAAAACCTAAAACCTAAACCTAAAAAAATAAAATAAAAACCTAAACCTAAACCTAAAAATAAAAATAAAAACCTAAACCTAAAAAATAAAATAAGAATAAAACTCAACCAAAATATAAACCTAAACCTAAACCTAAACCTAAAAATAAACTAAAATTAAAAACCTAAACTAAAATAAATAAACTAAACTAAATAAAAATAAAAAGTAAACCTAAATAAAAATATAAAATAAAGTAAACTAAGATAAATAAATAATAAACTAAATAAACCTAAGCCTATCAATTTACATTATTTTTTAAAAAAAATAAACAAAAAAAACCTAAACCCTAAGCTAACCTTAAATTATAAACCATAAATCCTAAACCTTAAACCCTAAACCCTAACACTAAACCCTAACCCTAAACCTAAAACCCAAAACTTAAAACCTAAACCCTAAAACCTAACACTAACCCTAAACCCTAAAACCCTAAACCTTAAACCTTAAACAAACCCTAAACCCCAAAAACCCTAAACCTTAAGGCCTAAACCATAAACCCTTAACCCTAAAACATAAACTAGCTCTAAACCCTAAGCTAACCCTAAACCCTAAAAACCCTAAGCCCTAAAGCCTAACCACTAAACCCTATACCTTAAACCCTAAACTAAAATAAATAAAAAATTAATAAAGTAAACTAAATAAACATATACCTATTAGTTTACTTAATTTTTTTTTATAAAAAAGACCCTAAACCCTAAATCCAAAATCCTAAACCCTAAAACTAGCCCTAATAAACATAAAAAATAAACCTAAAAATAAATAAAAAATAAAACCTAAACCCTAAACTAAAGAAAACTAAACCAAAAATAAATAAAATAAAATAAACATAAATGTAAACTAAAATAAACTAAACTAAAAGAAATAGAACCTAAACATTAACCTAAACCCTAAACTAAACAAAATAAAATAAATTAAAAATAAAACTAAACCTAAACTTTAAAAAAAACCTGAAATAAAAACCTAAAACTTAAACCTAAAAAAATTGAAAAAAAACCTAAACCTCAACCCAAAAGAAAAAATAAACCCTAAATCCTAAACCCTAAATCGCAAACCCTAAACCTAAACCCTAAACCCTAACACTAACACTAAACCCTAAACCCAAACACTAATCCTAAACCCTAAACCATAAACTAACCCTAAACCCTAAATCCTAAACCCTAAATCCTAAACCCTAAAAATCCTAAATTGTAAAGCCTAAAGCCTAAACCCTAAACCATAAACCCTAAACCCTAAACAAACCCTCTACCCTAAGCTAACCCTAAACCATAAACCCTAAACCCTAAAAACCCTAAACCGTAAAAGCCCTAAACCTTAAAGCCTAAACACTAAACCCTAAACCCTAAACCCTAAACTAAAATAAATAAAAAATAAACTAAGTAAACTAAATAAACCTAAACCTATCAGTTTACTTAATTTTTTTTTTAAAAAGGCCTTAAACCTAAATCCTAAACCCTAAACTCGAAACCCTAAACCCTAAAACTAACCCTAATAAGCCTAAAAAATAAACTTAAAAATAAATAAAAAGTAAAACCTAAACCCTATACTGAAAAAACCTAAAATAAATAAAATAAAATAAACATAAACCTAAACTATAATAAATAAAACCTAAACCTAAACCTAAAATAAACGAAACTAAACATAAACCCTAAACTAAACAAAATAAAATAAAATAAAAATAAACCTAAACATAACTAAAAAAAGACTAAAAAAACTTAAACTAAAAACCTAAATCCTAAGCCTAAAAAAATAAAACAAAAACCTAAACAATAACTTAAAAATAAAAAATAAAACCTAAACCAAAAAATTAAAATAAAAATAAAACTAAACTAAAATAATAAACATAAACCTAAACCTAAAAAAAAAATTAACTAAATTAAAAAAAGCTAAACTAAAATAAATAAACTTAAAATAAATAAAGTTAACTAAAAAACATAAAAATAAACATAAATAAAAATTAAAAATAAATTAAACTAAATAAACCTAGACCTACAAGTTTACTTAAATTAAAAAAACCCTGAAGCCTAAAATACCCTAAACCCTAGATTAACCCTAAACCCAAAACAAATTGTAAACTATAAATCCTAAAACCTAAGAAACCTAAACCCGAAACATTAAACCCTAAACCCTAAACTAACCCTAAACGCTAGGCTAACCCGAAACCTTCAATAGATTAAACCTTAAAGCCTAAACACTAAACCCTAAACCCTAAAGCCTAACCCTAAACCTTAAGCCCTAAAACCATAAACCCTAAACCCTAAACCCTAAACCCTTAAAACCTAAGAACCTAAACCTAAAGTAAATAAAACCTAAAAATAAAATAAATAAATAAACCTAAAGTAAAACCTAAACCAAAAAATAAAATAAAATAAATAAATAAAATAAACTAAAATAAAATAAATAAAAACCTAAACTAAATTTAAAAATAAATAAATCTAAGATTAAAAAACCTAAAAAATTAAAACTTAAACCCTAAACTAAAAATAAAAACTAAACTTAAAATAAAAATAAGATAAACAACATAAAATAAACATAAACCTAAACTAAAATAAAATGAACTAAAATAAATAAAACCTCAACTTAAACCTAAAATAAATTAAACCTATAAAATAAACTAAATAAAATAAATTAAATTAAATTAACCTAAACTAAACTAAAAAAAATAAAACATAAAAATAAACCTAAAATAAAAAGCTAAACCCTAAACCCTAAACTCTAAAAGGCTAAAAACCTAAACCTAACCTAAATAAAACCTAAAAATAAAATAAATAAAAAACCTAAACCAAAATAAAATGAAAAAAATATAATAAAATAAAAACATAAACTAAAACCTAAACCTATACCTAAACCTAAATAGAAAATAAAATAAAAATAAAAACTAAAAGAAAATAAAATAAATAAAAACATAAACTAAACTAAAAAATATAAATATAAATAAAATAAATACTAAACTTAATGAAATTAAATTAAAGATAAAATAAAATAAAATTAAAATTAATGAAAACCTAAACCTAAAAAATAAATTAAAAATAAAACATAAAAATAAATGAAAAATAAAACCTAAACCCTAAACTAGAAATAAAACTTAAACCTAAAATAAAAATTAAATAAACCTAAACTAAGATAACCTAAACTAAAATAAATAAAACCTAAACCTAAACCTAAAATAAACTAAACCTAAACTAACTAAAATAAAATAAACTAAAAATAAACCTAAACCTAAACTAAAAAATAAAACCTAAAACTAAACCTAAAATAAAATCTAAAACCTAAACTTAAAAAAATAAAATAAAAACCTATACCTAAAAAATAAATTAAAAATAAAACTAAACTAAAAAATAAACATAAACTTAAACCTAAACCTAAAAAGTGAACTAAAATAAAAACCCTAAACCAAAATAAATAAACTAGACTAAACAAAAAATAAAAAAAATAAACCTAAATTAAAATAAAAAATAAAATAAACTAAATAAACCTAAACCTATCAGTTTACTAAATTCAAAAAAAAACCTTTTACCATATACCCTAAACAAACCCTAATAACTTAAAAACCTAAACCTAAACAAAATAAAACCTAAAATAAAAAAATTAAACCTAAATAAAATAAAATAAAATAAAAATCTAAACTAAAACCAAAACCTAAACCTAAACCTAAAAAATAAAATAAAATAAGCTAAAATAAAATAAATAATAACCTAACCTAAACTAAAAAATGAAATAAACCTAAGATAAAAAAGCTAAATAAAAAAATAAACATAAAATAAAAAGAAAATAAACCAAAAATAAACTAAAATAAAAACCTAAACCTAAAAAAGAAACCCCAAAATAAAACTAAAAAATAAATAAAAAATAAATAAAAAATAAAACCTAAACCCTAAACCAAAAAAAAAAATTCCTAGACCTAAAATAAAAATAAAAAAGGCAAATTAAAAATAAAATAAATTAAACCTAAACCTAAACTAAATAAAATAAAATTAAAATAAGCCTAAACCTAAACTAAAAAATAAAACCTAAAATAAAAACCTAAAACTTAAACCTAAAAAAAATAAATTAAAACCCTAAACCTAAACCAAAAATAGAAAATAAAACCTAAACTTAAAAAATAAAATTAAAATAAAACTAAACTAAAAAATAAACTTAAACCTAAACCTAAACCTAAATATAAAAGTAAAATAAAAAAACCTAAACTAAAATAAATAAACTAAAAATAAATAAACTAAACTAAATAAAAATAAAAAATAAAGATAAATAAAAAAAATAAAATAAACTAAGATAAATAAATAATAAACCAAATATACTGATTAAACCTAAACCTATCGATTTACATAATTTTTTTTCAAAAAAATAAACAAAAAAAAAACCTAAACCCTAAGCTAACCCTAAACTATAAACGTTAAACCCTAAACCCTAAACCCTAAAAATAAACTAAAAAATCTAAACCTATAGGTTTACTTAATTTAAAAATTAACCTGAACCCTAACCCTAAAACCTAAACCATAAACCCTAAACCCTAAACCCTAAAAAAAAGAAACCCTAACCCTAAACCCTAAACCCTAAGCCCTAAACCCTGAAGCTTATAACCTTAAACCCCAAAACCAAAACCATAAACCCTAAACCCAAAACCCAAATCCCTAAACCCTAAACCATAAACGCTAAACCCTAAACCCTAAACCCTAAACCCTAAAAACCTAAAAACCTAAACCTAAAAAATGAAATAGAAATAAAACTAAAATAAATAAACCTAAACCTAAACTTAAAAAATAAAATAAAATGAAAACCTAAACTAAAATAAAATAACTTAAAATAAATAAACTAAACTAAATAAAAAGAAAATAAACCAAAATAAAAATAAAAAATAAAATAAATTATAATAAATAAAAAATAAACTAAGTCTATCAGTTTACTTAATTTTTTAAAACAAACCCTAACCCTAAATCCTAAACCCTAAATGCTAAAACTTGCTCTGAAGCCTAAACCCTAAACCTACAACAATAAACCTACAACCCCATTCCCTAAAAAACCTTACACCCTAAAGCTTAAATCATAAACCCTAAACCTTAAAATCAAACCTTAAACCCTAAACCCTAAAAGCATAAACCCTAAAACCATAAACCCTAAGCCCTAAACCCTAAACCCTAAACCCTAAACCTAAAATCCTAAACCCTAATCCTAAACCCTAAACCCTAAACCCTAAACCCCAAACACTAAACCTAAACCTAAAGTTCCAAAATAAATTAAAAAATAATCTTAAACCCTAAAACCTAATAAACCCAAACCTAAACTTTAGCCCTATGAATGGAAAAAAAACTTGACAGTAGGAACATCATCGTCAACTAGGCTTAGTCTGAATCTGACGGTGGAGGATCTGGATGTGGGGGAGGATATAGAGGTGGTGGTCAGAGCAGTGGTGGTTATGGTGGCGGGAGGAGCGACAGAGGTTACAGCCATGGTGGTGGCATAGGCAAAGATCGAGGATATGATGATGGATCTTGCTACTCGAGAGGCTGAGGTGGTTCTAATGGGAACTGGAGAAACTAAAGAATAGTCGATCCAACCTGCTGCTTATGGAACTATCTTTACGGTAGAGATGATTTGAGTTATTTAGGTTTTTTGATTTGTTCTATGCTTACTGATTTTTGATCTATGTCATCACTTGTGTCTTAGAAAACTTGGTGTGTTACTTGGTTAATAAAATCGGGAAGAAGCAATGTTGAATCTGACTTTGTCCTTTATTAAAAAAATAAAATCCAAAAACCCTAAACTAAAACCTGAACCCTAAACCTAATATCTAAACCTTATAGACTAAACCCCAAAAATTAAAAATAAATAAATAAAAAATTAGAAAAACCATCACCCTAAAACTAACCCTAAACCTTAAACCCTAAACCCTAAACCTACAACAATAAACCCTAAACCTAAACCCTAAAACCATAAACCCTAAACCCTAAACCCTAAACCATAAACCCTAAACCCTAAGCCCTAAACCCTAAAACCTACAACCCTAAACCCTAAACCCTAAACCCTAAACCCTAAAATCTATAACCCTAAACCCTAAACCCTAATCCCTAATCCCTAAACCCTAAAAACATAAAAAAAATCTAAACTTAAATTAAATAAAACCTAAAATAAATAAATAAACCTAAACCTAAATAAAATAATAAAATAAAAAAAAATAAAAGCCAAAAATAAAACCTAAACCTAAACCTAAACCTAAAAATAAAATAAAATAAAAAATATAAACTAAACTAAAATAAAATAAATAAAAACCTAAACTAAATAAAAAAAATAAAATAACAAATAAAAAACCTAAATAAAATTTAAACTAAATAATAAGTAAAAATAAAATAAAATAAAAACTAAATAAAATCTTGAACCTAAAATATTAACATAAAAAAAAATATAAAACTAAATAAAAAATAAAGCATAAACCTTAAACTAAAAAAAAGCCTAAAAGTAAACCTAAAACCTAAACAAAAAATAATAAAATCAAAATCCAAAGCTAAACCTAAAAATAAAACTGAAGCCTAAATAATGAAATAAAAAGAAAACTAAACTAAAAAATAAACCTAAACCTAAACCAAAACCTAAAAAGTAAACTAAAATAAAAAACTTAAACTAAAATAAATGAACTTAAAATAAATAAACTAAATAGAATAAAATTAAAAATAAACCTAAATCAACATAAAAAATAAAATTAATTAAAACAAATAAAAATAAACTAAATAAACATAAACCTAATGGTTCCTTTTTTTTTAAAATAACCCTAACCCTAAACCCTAAAATTTAAACCCTAAACACTAAACCTTAACCCTAAACCCTAAAACCCTAAACTAAACCTACCAATTTACTTAATTTAAAAAAAACCCTAACCCTAAAGCCTAAACCCTAAAACTAACCCTAAACCCTATATGGTAAACCTTAAAACCCTAAAACCTAAACCTTAAACCCTAAAACCCTAAACCCTAAACCCTAAACCATATACCCTACAACCCTAAACCTTAAACCCTAAAACCCTTAACCCTAAACGCTTAACCTAAACCCTAAAACCTTAAACCCTAAACCTTGAACCCTAAACCTTAAACATAAAGCCTAAATCGAAAAACCCTAAACCCTAAACCCTAAACTTAAAACCATAAACCACAAATTCTAAACCCTAAACCCTAAACCCTAAACCCTAAAATCCTAAACCCTAAACCCTAAAATCTACAACCCTAACCCCTAAACCCCAAACCCTAAACCCTAAACTCAAAAAAGCTAAAAATCTAAACCTAAACCTAAAATAAATAAAACCTAAACCCTAAACTAAATACAATAAACATAAACCTGACATAAATTAAAAAATAACACCTAAAAATAAACCTAAAATCAAAACCTAAACCTAGACATAAAATTAAAAATAAAACTTAAACCTAAAAAATAAAATAAAATTTAAACAAAACCAAAAAATAAACCTAAACCTAAAAAATATACTAAAAAAATAAACCTAAAATAAATAAACCAAACTAAATAAAAATAAACCCAAATATAAATAAAAAATTGACTAAATAAACTAAATAAACTTAAACCTATTAGTTTAGTTAATTTAATAAAAAAATATAAAAAATAAATAAATAAACCATAAACCCTAAACCCTAAAATCTATAACCTTCAACCCTAAACCCTATACCCCAAACCCTAAACCATAAACCATAAAACCCATAATGCTAAACCTTATAATAAATAAATAAAAAGACCATAAACCCTAAACCCTAAAATCTATAACATTCAACCCAAAACCCTATACCCCAAACCCTAAACCATAAACCATAAAACCCATAATGCTAAACCTTACACCCTAAACCCTAAAAACCTAAAAGCCTAAACCTAAACAAAATAAAACCTAAAAATAAAATAAATAAAAAAACAAAAACCAAAATAAAATAAATAAAATAAAATAAAATAAAAACATAAACTAAAACCTAAACCTAAACCTAAAAAGAAAATATAATAAAGAAATAAAAACTAAAATAAAATAAAATAAATAAAAACCTAAACTAAACTGAAAAAAGAAAAAACCTAAATAAAATAATAACTAAACATAAAATAAATTATAAAAAAAAAGTAACAAAAAACCTAAACCTAAGCAATAAACCAAAAAATAAAACCTAAAAATAAATAAAAAAATAAAACCTAAACCCTAAACTAAAAAAATTGTAAACCTAAAAGATAATTAAAATAAACCTAAACCTAAACTAAAATAAATTAAAATAAAATAAATAAAACATAAACCTATACCTAAAATAAACAAAACACAAACCTAAACCTAAACTAAACAAAATAAAATAAACTAAAAATAAACCTAAACCTAAACTAAAAAATGAAACCTACAAAAAAAACCTAAAATAAAAACCTATAATAAAAACCTAAAAAAATAAAATAAAACCTAAACCTAAACATAAAAATAAAAAATAAAACTGTAACCTAAAAAATAAAATAAAAATAAAATAAAACTAAAAAATAAACCTAAACCTAAACCTAATCCCAAACATGAAAAAATAAACTAAAATAAAAATGTAAAGTAAAATAAATAAACTAAACTAAATAAAAATAAAATTAAACTTGAATCAAAATAAAAACTAAAAGAAACTAAAATTTTAAAAATAAACTAAATAAACCCAAACCTACTAGTTTACTTAATTTTTAAAAAATTAAAATAAAAAACCCTTACCTTAAACCCTAAAATAAACCCTAAATCTTAAGCTCTAAACCCTAAAACCCTAAACCCTAAACCCTAAAACCATAAACCCTAAACCCTACAACCCAAAACCCTAAACCCTAAAACCCTAAATCCTAAACCCTATAACCCTAAAGCCTAAACCATAGACCATAAACACTAAACCCTAAACCCTAGACCCCGAAACCCTAAACCCTAAACACTAAAACCCTAAACCCTAAACCCTAAACACAACCCCTCGGCTGTGCGCTCCCTCTCTGGCAATTTTATGGAGATTTTGTGTTCCTGTGCAGTTCTCTGCGGTTTGGCAGCATTTCGGGCCACCCCGATCGCGATCGCTATTTTATTAATTGTTTGCGCTTCCCCTGGTTGCTTACGTGATTCTCACCGGATAGTTCAATGGTGGAGGCATCGCTCTCTGTGCAACCGAACTCGTCGCTCCTGGATGCGTCGATTTTAACCTCCGACCCTAAAGGTACTCTGGATCCGATTGCAACCGTTAATGCGCTTGCTGTCAAGTCCTTTAAGGATGCTCTTTCTGGTAAGATCCCTTGCTCTAATTCCTCAGTTAACTTAATTTCAACATCTTTTTGTGGATTTTGGCCATGTGACCACCTGTGATGTGGAGAAATTAGCTAAGCCTTTTGAGTTCTCTTTGGTTGGTAAATTCTCTTACTGCCTACTCTAGATAATATCCGATCTTTCTTCCATAGCATAAAGCTTTCAGGAGTCTTCACTATTGGGCTGATTGATCCTCGACATATCCTCATTCAATTATCAAATGATTTAGATTTTTCTCGTGTCTTTGCTCGTCGCTCCTATTTTGTGTATAATTGTCAAATGCGGCTCTTGAAATGGTCACCCCTTTTTGATGTCAAAGAAGAATTCCCTATTGTTCCTTTATGGCCTGCTTTCCCCAACATGAGAATTCACTATGTTACTCACCAACTTTTGTTTGCAGTTGGGGCTCTATTTGGTAGACCCCTTCAAATTGATCAAGCCACTATCGCTAGATCTCGGCCAT
Source organism: Cymbidium sinense (assembly GCA_021442155.1). Lineage (NCBI taxonomy): Eukaryota > Viridiplantae > Streptophyta > Magnoliopsida > Asparagales > Orchidaceae > Cymbidium > Cymbidium sinense. The sequence continues at coordinate 275,728,975 of CM038215.1, read as the reverse complement.
CTATTGCATGCATCTTGGTTGAGATCGACATTACCAAAAAATACCCCAAAGAAGTTTGGATTGGTTCGGAAAAATTCGGATATAACGAGAAAGTTGAATTTGAAAATTTCCCTATCTTTTGCCCTAATCTTCCTTTGGCTTATTATGTTAATCAACTTGTATCTTTTGATTGCTTTAATGTCTTCTTTTGCTTTTGGATGTACTTAGATAGGGGATTTACTCCTTAGGCTAATTATAGCTCTTTGAGCAGTAGTTCTGGAGTTTATCCCCTTTAAGGACCTTGTAACCCTCTTTTTGTGGCAATAAAATACCCCTACATGGGGTTTCCCTAAACAAAAAAAAAGCCTTTAATGATAAACCCTAAACCCTAAATCCTAAAACCCTAAACCCTAAACCATAAACCATAAATCCTAAACCCTAAACCATAAACACTAAACCCAAAACCCTAAACCATAAAACTATAAACCCTAGACCCTAGACCCTAAACCCTGAACCCTGAACCCTAAACCGTAAACCCTATAACCCTAAACCTTAAACCCTCAAATCTACAACCCTAAACCTTAAACACCAAACCCTAAACTCTAAACCCTAAACCCACAAAAGCTAAAAACCTAAACCAAAACTAAATAAAACCTAAAATAAAATAAATAAGGAAGCCTAAAATAAAATAAAATAAAATAAAAACTGAAACTAAAAGTTAAACCTACACATAAAAAATAAAAAATAAAAAATAAAAAATAAATTAAAATAAAATAAATAAATACCTAAGCTAAACTAAAAAAATAAAAAAATTAATTAAAATAAAATCTAAACCTAAAATAAAAATAAAATAAAATAAATACTAAATAAAAACTTAAAACTAAATAATAAACTTAAAAATAAAACCTACAAATAAATAAAAAAATAAAACCTAAACCATAAACTAAAGAAAAACTAAAACCTACAATAATAATAAAATATACCTAAACCTAAACTAAAATAAACTAAACTAAATTAAATAAAACCTAAACCTAAACCTATGCCAAAACCAAAACTAAAAAAATAAAATAAACTAAAAATAATCCTAAACCTAAACTAGAAAATAAAACCTAAAAATAAACCTAAAAGAAAAACCTATAACCTAAACTTAAAAAATAAAATAAAAACCTAAACCTAAGCCCTAAGAAAATACGATGAAACATAAAAAAAATAAAAATTAAACTAAACTAAAAAATAAACCTAAACCTAAAAAGTAAACTAAAATAAGAAACCTAAATTAAAATAAATAAATCCAAAATAAATAAACAAAACTAAATAAAAATAAAAATAAAACCTAAATCAAAATAAAAAATAAAAAAATAAACTAAATAAACCTAAACCTACAAGTTTACCTAATTAAAAAATATTAAAAAATTAAAAAAAATCAAACCCTAAACCCTATACCCTAAAACTAACCCTGAACACTAAACTCTAAACCTTAAACCTATAACCCTAAACCCTAAACCCTAAACCCTAAAGCCAATACCCAAAATCCTAAATCGTAAAACCTTAAACCCTAAACCCTAAACACTAACCCTAAACCCTAAACACTAAAACCTACAACCGTAAGCCGTAAACCCTAATCCATAAACCCTAAATCTTAAACCTTAATCCCTAAACCCCAAATCCTAAACCCTAAACCCTGAAAACCAAAAAATCTAAACCTAAACTAAATTAAAAAACCCTAAAAATAAATAAAAAATGTAAACCTAAATAAAATAAAATAACCTAAAACTAAACCTAAACCTAAACCAAAACCTAAACCTAAAAAATAAACCATAATAAGAAACCTAAAGTAAAATAAATAAACAAAACTAAATAAAAATAAAAAATAAAATAAACTAAAAAAATTTTAAAAAAAACTAAATCAACTTAAACTTATAAGTTTACTTAATTTAAAAAAATAAAAAAATTAAAAAACACACTAACCCCTAAACCCTAAACCCTAAAACTAACCATAAACCCTAAACTCTAAACCTTAAACCTACAAGCCTAAATCCTAAACCGTAAACCCTCAAACCCTAAACCCTAAACCCTAAACCCTAAACCCTAAATGCTAAAACCCTAAACCCTAAACACTAACCCCTAAACCCTAAAGCTTACAATCCTAAGCTGTAAACACTAAACCACAAACCACCCTAACCCTTAAACCTCAAGCCCTAAACCCCAAACCCTAAACCCTAAACCCTAAACCCTAAAAACCTAAAAATCTAAACCTAAACTAAATAAAATCTAAAAATAAAATAAATAAAAAAACCTAAACCAAGACCTAATACTAAAAATAAATCAAAATAAAAAATAAATACCAAACTAAAATAAAATAAATAAAAACCTAAACTAAACTAAATAAAATAAAATAAATGTAAAATAAAAACATAAATAAAATCAAAACAAAATGGAAAATAAAAATAAAATAGACCTAAGATAAAATAAAAGAAAAACTAAATAAAAATTTAAACTTAAAAAATAAAGCTAAAAAGATAAACTAAAAATAAATAATAAATAAAACCAAAACCCTAAACTAAAAAAAAACATAAATCTAAAATAAACAAAATAAAATAAACCTAAAGCTAAACTTAAATAAAATAAATAAACCTAAAATTAAACCTAAAATAAACTAAATCTAAACCCTAAACTTAATAAAATATAATAAACTAAAAATAAATGTAAACCTAAACTAAAAAGTAAAACTTAAAAATATAAAATAAAAACCTAAACCTAAACTTAAAAATAAAAAATAAAACCTAAATAAAAATAAATAAAATAAAAATATAACTAAACTAAAAAATAAACATAAACATAAACCTAAACCTATAAAGTGAACTAAAATAAAAACCCTAAACTAAAATAAGTAAACCTAAAATAAATTAACTAAACTAAACAAAAATAAAAAAATAAACCTAAATAAAGATAAAAAATAAAATAAACTAAATAAACCTAAACTTACCGGTTTACTTAATTTTAAAAAAATCTCTTAACCCTAAACCCTAAATCCTAAACAAACCCTAAAAACCTAAAAATGTAAACTTAAACAAAATCCTAAACCTAAAAATAAAAAAAAAATAAAAAAACCTAAACCTAAATAAATAAATTAAATTAAATTAAATTAAAACCTAAACTCTAACCTAAACCTGAACCTAAGCCTATACCTAAAAATAAAATAAAAAAACTAATAGAAATAAGCAAAATTAAAATAAATAATAACCTAAACTAAACTAAAAAATAAAATAAGCCTAAGAATAAAAAACCTAAATTAAATAAAAATTAAACATAAAATAAAAATAAAATAAACCTAAAATAAAACTAAAATAAAATAAAATAAAAACTAAATAAAAACCTAAACCTAAAAAACAAATGTAAAAATAAAACTTAAAAAAAAATAAAAAATAAAACCTAAACCCTAAACTAAAAAAAAACCTAAACCTAAATTAAAAATATAATAAACAAAATAAAATAAACCTAAACCTAAACTAAAATGAACTAAACTAAAATAAATAGAACCTAAACCTAAACCTAAACTTAAACTAAATATAATAAAATAAAATAAACTAAAAATAAAACTTAACCTAAACTAAAAACTAAAACCTAAAAATAAACCTAAAAATAAAAACCTCAAACCTAAACATAAAAATAAAAAAATCTAACCTTAAACCTAAAAATAAAAAATAAAACCTAAACCTAAAAAATAAAAAAAAATTAAACTCATCTAAAAGTAAACATAAACTGTAACATAAACTTAAACTAAAATAAATAAACCTAAAATAAATAAATAAAACTAAAAAAATAAAAAATAAACATAAATAAAATAAAAAATAAAATAAACTAAAATAAATAAATAATAAACTAAATAAACCTAAACCTATCGATTTCAATAATTTTTAAAAAATAAAAAATAAAAACATAAACCCTAAACGAGAAACCCTAAACCCTAAACCCAACACCATAAAAATAAACTAAAAAAACCCAAACCTACTGGTTTATTTAATTTAAAAATTAACCTAAACTAAAACCTGAACCCTAAACGTAAACCCAAAACCCTAAACACAAAAAATATAAATAAGAAAAAGAAAAAAACCCAAAACCATAAACCCAAAATGATAAACCCAAAACCCAAAACCCAAAACCCTAATCCCTAAACCCTAAAAACCTGAAACCCTAAATCCAAAACACTAAACCCTAAACCCTAAACCCTAAACCCTAAAACCTAACCCTAAATCCTAAACCATAAAACCCTAAAACCCTAAACTCTAAAATTGTAAACCCTAAACCGTAAACCCTAGACCTTAAACCCAAAACCTTGAACCATATAAAATAAATAAAAATAATTCTAAAAAATAAAATAAAATAAAACTAAAACTAAAATAAATAAACCTAAACCTAAACTTAAACCTAAAAAATAAACTAAAATATAAAACATAAACTAAAATAAATAAACCTAAAATAAATAAACTAAACTAAATGAAAATAAAAAATAAACCTAAATAAAAATTAAAAAAAAACTAAAATAAATAAAAAAACTAAGTTAACTAAATAAACCTAAACTTACTGGTTTACATAATTTAAAGATAGAAACCCTAAACCTTTAATCCTAAACCCTAAACCCTAAATCTTAAACTGTAAAACTAACTCTAAACCCTAAACCCAAAATTACAACACTAAACCTACAACCCTAAACCCTAAACCATAAACCCTAAAAAACCCTAAAGCCTAAATCCTAAACCCTAACTATAAACCCTAAACCCTAAAAGCATAAACCCTAAAACCCTAAACCCTAAACCTTAATCCCTAATCCCTAATCCTAAACCCCAAACCCTAAACCTAAACCTAAAGTAACTAAGTAAATTAAAAAATAAACATAAACCCTAAAACTTAATCAAACTAAACCTAAACATAAATGCTACGAATGGGCAGAACCTTTATAGCAAGAACATCACCATCAACCAAGCTCAGTCAAGATCTGGATGTGGAGGTGATGATTATCACGGGTATGGGAATCTAGATGGATATAAAGGTGGTGGTGATAGTGGTGGTTATGGAGGTAGGAGGAGCATTGAGGTTACGGTGGTGGTGGGAGGGAGAGATCGTGATATGTTGGTGGATCCTCTTCTGGCGGCAAGGTGGTTTTGATGGGAACTGGATAAACTGAAGAACGGTCGATCTGACCTGCTGCTTATGGAACAGTGTCTTTATAGTAGAGACAATTCTAGTTATTAAGGGTTTTTAATTTGCTCTATGAGCGATGATTTTTGATCTATGTCATCACTTATGTCTTAGAAAACTTGGTGTGTTAAATGTTGAATCTTAGTTTGTTCTCTGTTAAAAAAAACTAAAAACCCTAAACCCTAAACTAAAACCTGAACCCTAAACCTAAAATCTAAACCCTAAACCCTAAAAATTAAAAAAAATTAAAAAACCCTAACCCTAAAACTAACACTAAACCCGAAACTCTAAAACCTAAACCTACAACAATAAACCCTAAACCCTAAACACTAAAGCCTAAACCCTAAAACAATAAACCCTAAACCCTCAACCCTAAACCATAAAACCCACAACCCTAAGCCCTAAACCCTAAACCCTAATCCCTAAACCCTAAAAACCCCAATTAAATAAAACCTAAAAATATAATAAATAAAAAACCTAAACCTAAATAAAATAAGAAATTAAAATAAAAACCTAAACTAAAACCAAAACCTAAACGTAAACCTAAACCTAAACCTAAAAATAAAATAAAATAAAAAAGAAAAAGAAAAATAAATTTAATAAATTAAAACCTAAACTAAATAAAATAAAATAAAATAAACCCAAAAATAAAAAGACTAAATAACATAAAAACTAAACAAAAAACAAAAGTAAAATAAACCTAAAATAAAATAAAATAAAAAAACTAAATAAAAACCTAAACCTAAAATATAAACATCAAAATAAATCAAAAAACTAAATAAACAATAAAGCCTATACCTTAAATTAATAAAAAAACCTAAACCTAAAATAAGAAAAATAAAATAAAGTAAATCCTAAGCTAAAATAAATAAAACCTAAAAGTAAACCCTAAACCCTAAACCCTAAACCCTAAAACTAACCCTAAAGCCTAAAACTAACCCTAAACCCTAAACCTAAACCCTAAACTCTAAACCCTAAACCCTAAACCCTAAGCTAACCGTAAACCCTAAATGCTAAACCCTAAACCCTAAAAACCCTAAATCTTGAAGCCTAAACACTAAACACTAAACCTTAAACCTTAAAGCCTAACCTTAAACCCTAAACTTTAAATCCCTAAACCCTAAAACCTTAAACCCTAAACCCTAAACCCTAAACCATAAAAAAATAAAAACATAGACCTAAACTAAATAAAACCTAAAAATAAAATAAATAAGAGAACCTAAATAAAATAAAATAAATAAAAACCTAAACTAAAAAAATAAAACCTAAATTAAAAAATAAAATAAAATAAAATAACTAAATAAACATATAGACCTAACCTAAACTTAAAAAATGAACTAAAATAAAAAACCTAAACTAAATTAAATAAACTAAACTAAATAAGAATAAAATGTAAACTAAATAAAAATAAAAAGTAAATAAACAAAAATAACTAAAAAAATAAATTAACTAAACCTAAACCTACTAGTTTACTTAATTAAAAAAACCTTATACCCTAAACTAAACCTTAAACCCTAAATCCTAAACCCTAAACCCTAAACCCTAAAATTAATCCTAAACCCTAAACCCTAAAAAACTCTAATCCCTAAACCCTATACCATAAACCCTAAACCCAAAACCCTAAACCTTAAAAACCCTAAACCCTAAAGCCTAAACACTAAACCCTAAACCCAAAACCCTAAACCCTAACCCTAAACCTTAAACCCTGAAACCCTAAACCCAAAAACTCTAAACCTTAAACCTTAAACCTTAGACCCTAAACCCTAAAAACTTAAAAACCTAAACTTAAACTAAATAAATTCTAAGAATAAAATAAATAAGAAAAGCAAAAACTAAATTAAATAAAATAAATTTTAAAAAAAATAAAAACCTAAACTAAAACTTAAAACAAAACCTAAAAATAAAATAAAATTAAAAATAAAATAACAACTAAAATACAATAAATAAAAACTAAAACTAAACAAAAAGAATAAATAAACCTAAGAATAAAAAACCTAAATAAAATAAAAAATAAAAGTAAAATAAAATAAAATAAAATAAAATAAACCTAAAAATAAATAAAAGCAACACCTAAATCCTAAACTAAAAAAGCCTAAACCTAAAATAAAAATAAAATAAATAAAATAAAATAAACCAAAACCTAAAATAAGATAAACTAAACTAAAATAAATAAAACCTAAACCAAAACCTAAAAGAAACTAAAAATAAACCCAAACCTAAACTAAAAAATAAAACCTAAAAGTAAACCTAAAATAAAAACCTAAAACATAAACCTAAGATAATTAAATAAAAACCTAAACCTAAACCTAAAAATAAAAAATAAAACCTAAACCTAAAAAATAAACTAAAATTAAAAACCTAAACTAAAATAAATAAACCTAAAATAAATAAACTAAATTAAATAAAAATAAAAAATAAACCTAAATAAAGAAAAAATAAAATAAACTAAAATAAATAAAAAATAAACTAAATAAACCTAAACTCAACATACTTAATTTTAAAAAAAAAACCATAAACCCTAAACCAACCTTAACCCCTAAAATTAACTTTAAACTTTAAACCCTAAAATGCTAAATCCTAAACCCTAAAGCCTAAACCCTAAACCATAAAACCTTAAACCCTAAACCCTAAACCCTAAAACTCTAAACCTTAAACCCTAAACCATAAATCGTAAACACTTAAACCTACAACCCTAAACCCCAAACCCTAAACCTTAAATTAACCCTACCTTCAACTAACCCTAACCCCTAAACCCTAAACCCTAAGAATGGGCAAAACTTTGATGGTAGGAACATCACCATCAACTGGCCCGCCTAGACTGGAGGAAGAAGGTAGAGGTGGCGCATCGTGGGTGGTGGGGATAGAGGTGTGGATATGGAGGTGATGGTCAGAGCAGTGGTGGTTTTGGAGGAAAGAGGAGCAATGGAGGTTACAGCCCTCTAGTAGAGGGAGAGATCAAGGATATGATGGTGGATCCTACTACTCGAGAGGAGGGGGTGGTTTTGATGGGAACTCGAGAAACTAAAGAATGGCCAATCCGACCTGCTACTTATGAAACTGTGTCTTTATAATAGAGATGATTCTACTTATCTAGGATATTTGATTTTCTCTATGGGTGCTCATTTTTTATCTATGTCATCACTTGTGCCTTAGAAAACCTGGGGTGATTCTTGGTTGATGAAATGGAAAAGAAGAAATGTTGAATCTAAATTTATTCTCTATTAAAAAAAACCCCCTAAACCCTAAACCCTAAATGCTAAACTCTAAACCCTAAAACCAACAACCCTAAACCCAAAAACTCTAAATCTTAAACCCTAAACCCTAAAACCCTAAACCCTAAACACTAAACCCTAAACTTTGAACCCTAAAACCTACAACTTTAAACCGTAAACCCCAATCCCTAAACTATAAACACCAAACTAACCCTAAATCCTTAACTCTAAGAATGTGCAGAACCTTAACGATAGGAGCATCACCATCAACTAGGATCAGTCTCAATATAGTGTTGGAGGCAAAATTAGAGGCAGTGGTTATCATAGTGGTGGTGGGGGATCTGGACGTGCTGGTTGATATGGAGGTGGTGGTCATAGTAGTGGTGGTTATAGAGGTAGGAGGAGCGATAGAGGTTACAATTGTGGGGTGTCTAAGGGAGAGATCGAGGATATGAAGGTGGTTCTCGCTACTCGAGAGGAGGGGGTGGTTCTGATGGAAACTGGAGAAAATAAAGAACAGCTGATCTAATCTGTTGCTTATGAAATTTTGTTTTTATAGTTGACACAGTTCTACTTATCTAGAGTTTTTTATTTGCTCTATGGGGGTACATTTTTTATCTATATTATCGCTTATGTCTTAGAAAACTTGGGGTGCTACTTGATTGATAAAATTAAAAAGAAGAAATGTTGAATCTGAATTTGTTCTCTATTAAATAAGAAAACCTTAAACCCTAAGCCCTAAACTAAAAATTAAACCCTAAACCCAAAACTCTAAACCCTAAACCCTAAACACTAAACCCTAAAACCTAAACCCTAAACCCCAAACCCTAAACCCTAAACCCTAAACCCAAAACCCTAAACCCTAAATCGTAAACCCTAAACCCAAAACCCTAAAACCTAAAACTCATAACCCCAAACCCTAAACCCTAAACTCTAAATCCAGAACTAACCCAAAACCCTAAACCCTAAAAATGGGAAAAACCTTGATGGCAGGAACATCACCATCAACTAGGCTTAGTCTTGATCTAATGTTGGACGTGAAGATGGAGGCAGCGATTATCATAGTGGTGGTGGGGGATCTAGAGGTGCTGGTGGATATGGAGGTGGTCATCAGTGCAGTGGTCGTTATGGAGGTTGGAGGAGCGACAAAGGTTACAGTCATGGTGGTGGCAGAGGAAGAGATCAGGGATATGGTGGTGGATCTCGCTACTCGAGATGCGGGGATTGGATGGGAATTAGAAAAAATTAAGAATGATTGATCTGATCTGCTACTTATGGAACTGTGTCTTTATAGTAGAGACGGTTCTACTTATCTGGGGTTTTAATTTGCTCCAAGGGTGCTCATTTTTTATCTATGTCATCACTTGTGTCTTAGAAAACTTGGGGTGCTACTTGATTGATGAAATCAAGAAGAACAAATGTTGAATCTGAATTTGTTCTCTATTAAAAAAACCTACACCCTAAACCCTAAAATCATAAGCCCTAAACTCTGAACCCTAAACTTACAACCCTAAACCCTAAACCCTAAAACCATGAACCCTAAACCCTAAACCCTAAACCCTAAACCCTAAACCCTAAACCCTAAACCCTAAACTCTAAACCCTAAAACCTACAACCTTAAACCCTAAACCCCAAACCCTAAACCCTAAACTAACCCTAAACCCTAAACTATAAACTAACCCTAAACCCTAAACTCTTAGAATAGGTAGAACCTTGATAGCAAGAACATCACCATCAATTAGGATCAATCTAGATCTAGCGATGAAGGCGAATGTGGAGGAAGCAGTTATAATAGTGGTCATGGGGGACCTAGATGTGCTGGTGGATAAGGAGGTGGTGGTCGAGCAAAGGGGTTATGGAGAGAGGAGATGGAGGTTCCATGGGCTTGGTGGAGGGAGAGATCGGGGATATGATGGCAGATCCTGCTACTCGAGAGACAGGGGTGGTTCTAATAGGAATTAAAGAAATTAAAGAATGGCCAATCCGATCTGCTACTTATGAAACTGTGTCTTTACATTAAAGATAGTTCTACTTATTTAAGGTTTTTGAATTACTCAATGGGTGTTTATTTTTGATCTATGTTGTCGCTTGGGTCTTAGAAAACATGGGGTTCTTCTTGGTTGATGAAATTGAAAAGAAGAAATGTTGAATCTGAATTTGTTCTCTATAAAAAAAAAACCTTAAGCCCTAAACCCTAAACCCTAAATTGAAACTTAATCCTTAAACCTAAAACCAAAACCAAGAACCCAAAACCCTAAAACATAAACCTTAAACCTTAAAAACCCTAAACCTATAACCCTAAACCTTAAACCTTAGACCCTAAAACCCTAAACCCTAAACCCTAAACCTTAAAACTATAAACCCTAAACCCTAAAACCTACAAGACTAAATCCTAAACCCTAAACCCCAAACCCTAAACCCTAAACCCTAAATCCTAAACTAACCCTAAACATAAATTCTAAACCCCAAACCTTGAATAAATATGTCATTAGGAGTAGATCTAAAGAATGACCTAATCCTAACATAGTTAAGGTAGCTAAAGAAATTATCTTCAAGATACTTTTCCTTGACTATTAGAGATTTGAATACCCTAAATCCTAACCCTAAATCATATTATAATAACATTTATTATAGTATAATGTAGCATCATATATTTGAGCACGTATTCATGTGCTTTTGGATGTTATAAGATGTTTTGAAATGTTTTAGTATATTATGGTATTGTGGACTATAGTCTATTTCAATATAAATCATAAAAATATTGATTTAATAAATTAGATGATGAAATTTGTTAAATTTGAAGTGGGAATTAGGTTGTAGTGCCAAAGGGGTGCTACGCCACTTATAGTCTAAAAAGTAAGATTTTATGTTCAAAATAAATATTATACATTGTAGCATTGTATAGCATCATATATCATAATAAATTGTTCTATGCATTTTAAATTCTTTTAGTATTTTACAATCATGCAGTCGAGCCTACACTAGCATTATTTATAAAAATGTTGATTTAGACTTTAAAATAGTGGAATTTGGCAAAATTCATAATAGGTAGAGAATGTCATCATAATATATTATTTTTATTTAAAATATATAAGTGATACGACTAAAATATATAGTTTTTTATTGTTTAGACTAATTTTATGATTTTTTATCTTAATCAATCCCTTGATATGCAATATAATATAATATGTTATAGTGTATTATAATATAGGATTCCTTAACATAGTGCAGCATCATGCATTATAACATACTATTATGTATTACTTCTTGTTGTTTTGCATATTTTAGTTTGTTGTAGTATGATGTAGTTGAGTTTGTCTTGGTATAATTTATAAAATTACTGATTTATAGGTTGAGATGATGGGATTTGGACAAATTTAAAGTAAGCTTTAGGGAACATCATTGGGGGTGTGTTATGGTGTGCATTTAATCAAAAGAATGGAATTTTTCATCCAAAATAAATGTTCATTTTTCAACCAAATTTTATAAATGTTTTGCTTAAAGTGATTCATTTTAGGGTGTAATGTAAGATAATATATAACATGAAAGCATATTAAAATATAATGTACATAATAATATAACTTCACATATACATGAATGTGGTGGTGTGTTACTAAATGTTATTGTACATTTTAGTATATTTTAATTTTTTTATAATACATTGGATCAAAACTCACAAAAATGTTAAATTAAAGAAATTGGCCAAATTCACGACACACAACAAGAAGCAACACCAAAATTATGCTATTTTATACCATTTTTAATAGAAAACAACAATTTTACATCCAAAATGAACATTATTTATATTTTGAGATAATTTTGTTATTTGTTCCTTTTAAGTGATTCCAATGAAGTGTAATGCTAAACAATATATTATATTATAGCAAATTATAATATAACATCATATATTATAATATAATATAGTGTGTTAATTCACACTATAATATGTTTAGCATGATATTGTATAGTTTGAGCTTGCACCATCACAATAAAAAAAATGTTGATTACAATGTTAAGATGATGTAATTTGAATGAATACATTGTTAGGCATTTGGTTGAAGTATTAAAATTGTGCATAAGAGAAGAAATAAGATTGATGAGAATTCCATATTAAGGACATGGAGGGAGATCTGCTAGGGGATCACAAATGCATTGAACAAGACATGTGAGGGGTCTATATCGAAGGCATAGGAGAGGAAAATCTGCTGGGGATAAGGTTTGAATTTGATTTCATTACATGATTTGTGGAAAGAGGATCCGTTGGGATAATAATCTATAATCCATCAGGGATTAAGATCAAATCAACTTTAATTTGTTTTGATTTGTTTTTTTATGTGAGACATATCTAGAGATATGGGCTCAGTCCACTAGGGATGGGTATATGAACCTTCCACTATGGAAGCTGGTTCAGACTATCCATTGGGGATTGGGATTTGAGTTTGATTTCATAGATTAGTTTGGAGATATATCCATTGGGAATAAGAGTTTGGTTGGATTTTTTTGATTTAGACTCTACTGGTGGAGTTAGTTTAATTTGGCTCCACTAGGGAGGTTGGTTTTGAATTTGAATTATTTGCTTGACTTTTTTATATATGATTTGGGGTTCCACTAGGGAGAAGGGTGTGATTTAACTCCAATGAAGAAAATTAGATTGGGTTTAATTTAATGAGAGTAATATCATGGGTGTGTGATGGACCCTAAGAAGGGCATATGTCGGCCTTGGCTACAAGTTTACAAATCCAAAGGGATAGTCTACTTTGGGGTAGAGCTAGCCAACCTAAGGGTTGCCTTGTGCTATGGTAGAAAGAAGGCATAGACTTACATCTTCCAAAGCAAGGAACAACGGGTGACCTTTGGATGCACAACAAATCAAAAGACAGGGAGACTCTTGAGTGAATAGGGACTTATGCCAACTCAAAGTATTAGATTAATTTTATCTTAATTTCATGTGATTTGATATGGTTTATTTGGTAGTTTGATTTTGAATTAAGGACATATCCACTAGGGATGTGAGCTCAGACAAATTTGATAGATTTAATTTATGGACCATGTTGGTGTGCGATGGACCCCCTAAGAAAGGGATATATTGGACTTATCCTATCTTAAGTTTACAAATCCAAAGGGATAGTCTATTGGTCGTGGGGTAGAGCTAGCCAACCTAAGGGGATGCCTTTCATTGTTAGTGTGCTAGAAAGTGTAGTAGACTTACATCTGCAGAATAGCTGGGTGACCTATTGGTAACATAATAAATAGAACCCGAGTTAGGGGTGACTATTGAGTGAATGTTGTTGGGGACTTATATCAACTCAATAGTAGTCAGGAAATTCCTTTAAAGAGTTTTGTTGACACTGCCCTAAAGATAGGATATCTGCTAGGGAAAAGGTACCACTAGGGTGTCCTCCTAATCCACAATTGAATATATATTTTGTTTATATGTTTGCATAGACCCTATTGGTGTGCAAGGGACCATACTAGGAAAGGGCTATGTTGTCCTTAACCTATCTCAAATTTATTGAACTAAGGGAAAATTTGTACATCCACATGATGAATTCTCCAACCATAGGGGTGGTTACTAGGAAAGGTGAACTGTTCAATCTGATAGTAACCCAGGTAGTGTCTAAATGGGGTTGCAAAAGATGTTATATAAATATAGTTCCCATAGAAGAGGTGCTACTAGGGCATTATCCCAGGCCTTAGAAAAGAAAGCCTATAGGTGTTCGGTGGCTAACTCAAGGAGAAATCAGACTTACATCTATCATGAGTGGTGTATCGAAAGGTGTGAGAACCAACCAACCTAAGGTGTATCTGTCAGCATAGTGAGAACAAACCAACCAAAGGTGCCCGTCAGTGTGCAATGATCAATCTAGAAAGAAAGCGTGTAGGCTTACAACTTTCTAAGTAGAATTGATCATCAGATAACTATTGTCGTGGGACATATCTTTCGACATAGAGTGACTATAGCGGGGACGAGCTAGGGGACAAACTTGAAGCTAGGAGGGAAGGAGCCATGAGGGGACTTATCCTAAACCTCAAATATACTCAACCCAATCAGTGCATGAAGGCTAATCCAAGAAGAAAGCATAGTAGACACACATCCTCTTAAACGAAGCCAAGATGAGGTAGCTTACCGGCCATGCGTAATGCTACTAGGTAACAAGGCTGCGGTGTGTAGTGGCCAAGTAAGAAAGGAAAGTATAGCAGACTTACATCCTCCAAAGAAAGAAGACCATTAGGGTGACACACTAACAGGGTAGCACGTTAGCTCATCCTAGAGCAGCTACTAAGTGAGTGTCACCGGTGGCATTATCTCAACTCATAGTAGCCCAAGATAAAAGATATGTGTTTAGTTTGTGTTCATGTTGTGTTGATGAAGGATAGGACACCCCTCAGGTTCCTTACACCTACCCTAAACACATCATGGCAGATTTGCAAACAGGAATACTTTCAACATGGAAGAGATTGAATTCAAAATGGAATTTTCATTGATGATAATTATTTTCAAACATAATTTATAATATTTATGTAATTAGAGCCTTTTGATTGGAAGAATTGGGAACTCTCCCTTATGATTAATAAACTAATAAGATCTTTCTTCGTAGGTCTTCTTTATGGTAAAAGGGCCTTCCCAAGTGGGTTCAAACTTGCCTCCTATCTTAGGATGGGCAACAATCAGTCTCCTTTGAACTAAAATAACCTCTCCTACTTGAAAAGCTCTAGAACAAACCAACTTATTGTGAGCTTGAATCATTTTCTCTTTGTACAACTCGAGGTTTTGGCATGCCCGTAGGTGTCTCTCCGCTAAACCTTTGAGCTCTTTTTGCGTCATGTTCACTCATTTGATCTTGCTATCCATAGCTATCCTTAGTGATGGGAGTTGGACTTCTAATGGTAGAATGGCTTTAGACCCATACTAAGGAGAAAGGAGTATAATGAGTTGTAGTTCTATATGTGGTGCGGTAGGCCCACAAGGCTTCAACTAACTACTCATGCCACTATCAATTGTTATTATCGAGTGGCTTCTTCAGTATTTAGATGAGAGTTTTATTGAAGGCTTCTACTAAGTAGTTTTCCATCAAGTAGTTGATGGTAGAATATCTAATCTATATTGTGTCTCCGGGCAAAGTTATTGATCTCAGTGCTCTTGAATGCAGTACCATTATCAAATATAATTCATCACAGAACTCCAAACTTATATATGATATGATTCATAAAAAATTAGAGCACATGTTGTGCTGTGACCTCTCTGAGCAGAATCACCTTTGCCCATTTGGAAAAGTAGTCAGTAGCAGCTAAAATGAACTAATGACCCTTGGAAGAAAGGGGATCAATTAGACCCACTATGTCAGTACCACAACACCCGAATGGCCATGAGGCCAATGAAGGATGTAGAATGTTGGGTGGTTGGTGTAGGACCACACGGTGTATTTGGCATTGGTGGCATCACCTAGCCATATCCATGCAATCTTTGATCATCGATGGTCAGTATTATCCTAGTCTCTTGAACTTGGCTTTCATCTTCAAACTGAATTGGTTGGCTCCACATAATCTTGAGTGTACCTCGATCATGATCTTATGAGTTTTATGCTTGTCTATACAACATAATCACGTATGATCGAAAGATCGCCAGTACAAGACACCATCAACAAGAGCCTAGGAAAGTGCTCTTTATTTCATCTGATGGGCTTGGGAATTCTCTTAAAGTAGTTTTCCTTTGTTTAGGTAATCCATGAATGATTGCCTCTAATCTAACTCCTCTTCTTTCTTGGCAATGGAAACCTCCCCTTCAAGAAAGTACATGTTGATGAGTTCAATGTCAATATAGGATAAGACTTGTCTATTTTGGACCTTTATGGATATGGACTCATCCTTCAGACATGTTAACTCCTTGGCAAGGTTGGCTAAAGAATATGCTACGATGTTCTCTCCTAAAGGAATCTTATAACTGATAACCTCTGGGATTTGGGCCAATAACTCCATGGTGTACTTATGGTAGTGATGGAGCTTAGGCTTTATAACCTTATAGGACCTAGCGATTAGATTGATAACTACCTGAGAATCCTCAAAAATGTTGATTTTCTAGATTCTTAGAGTAACAATAAACTCTACACCGACAATTAGAGCCTCATATTAAGCTTTATTATTGGTCCAAGGATTGGACAGATGATATGAGAATCTCATCACATCGTAGTCCAGAGTTAAGAGAACTATTCCTACCGCTGCCATTTCTAGAATAGTAGATTATGGTTCTTCTCCTCTTTAAGAAGAAGCCGCTCCATCAAAGTGCATCTCCTAGTGGTGAATGCTAGTATCCCCTAAGTTCATGATTTGTTCATCAAGAAGATCATCACTAAGCAGAGAGTCAGTAGGAAGTGGGTGTGCTACAAAGAAATTTGCTAGCGCTTGTTCTTTCATTGCACAGAGCGGTACAAAGGTAATATCAAACTGTGAGGGGATCATTGACCATCATTCCAATTGTTCGGATAGCGTCGGCCATGTTATGAGATACTGTAGTTGATTGATCCTAGTTATTAAGTTCACCTTATAAGGAAGCATGTAGTGTCATAGCTTTTGGGATGCAATGATTAATGCTAGGCAATGATTCTCAATGGGTGGATAGTTAGCCTCAGAAGGGATTACACGATGGCTGAGGTAGTAGAATGTATTTTCCTTCCCTTCATCATTGGCTTGGCCAACAAAGCAACAAGAGAGTCATCTAATGCAGCAGTGTAAAGTATGAGTGGCTTGCCCAGGATTAGGGCTGCTAGAACCAATGGTGTCATCAGGTAATGCTTAATTCCTTTGAAGGCATGTTCACACTTGTCATCCCACTTAAACTTGTCATCATTTTTGACAAGTGTTGAGAATGGCTGACATCTTCCAGATATTTTGGATATAAAGCATCTTATATACTCCAACTGCCCTTGGAATGATCATAATTGAGTTAAACCTTTATGGGGTGGCATTTTTAATATTGCCTTGTACTTCTCTAGATCAATTTCAATTCCCTAGTGTCCGACAACAAACCCAAGAAATTTCCCTGAAGTTACTTTAAATGCACACTTCAGGGGGTTCATTTTGAAGCTAAATTATCTTAACTCTTTGAAAACTACTCTCAAGTCAAAGAGATGGTCTTCATTTTTTGTACTTTTGACCAAGAAATCATCGATATAGCACTCGACTTGATTATGAATAGTTCATCAAAGATTCGAGTCATAACCCCCTGGTATGTAGCACTGATATTTTTAAGGCTGAAAGGCATCACCTTATAGCAATAGATTTTGATTGGGGGTTCTAAAAGAAGTGTTTCTTTCATCTTCAGGGACCATCTTTTTTTTAGTTATATCAGATGATCCATCCATGAAAGAAGACTTCATAAGATGAGGCATTGTCACCATCGGGAGGTAGTGGAAATTCATCTTTTGTATATGCCTTATTTAAATTCCTATAATTGATGCGTATGTGAATTTGGTCATTCTTTTTCTTAACTGTGATGATGCTGGCTAACCTGGTAGGGTATTTTTCTTCCCGGATGAAACCCGCTTCGATCAATTTCTTGACTTCATAATTGACCTATTATTCTATGTCTAATCGCATGTGTATAGGAGCTTGCTTGATAGGGTTAGCAGTAGGCTCTATTCCTAGTTTATGAACTGCTATGTAAGGAGCCAATCCAGGCATCTCTTCATAAATCCATGCAAACCAGTCCTTAAACTCAGTCAATAACCTAACTAAGTCATTAGTTTTAATTTCATTCAATAAAGAACTTACGTAAGTCAGGCATGGATATTCTTCAATTCCTAAGTTAATTCTCTTGAGCTCATCGATGGTTGACTTGATCTGTTCTTTGAACTCTGGTGGTGCACCTTTGACTTCAAAATCATCTGGATCATTTGAGGTTTCTAAGCACAACTCCTCATATAAGTTAATGTGATTCGAAAAGAACTTATCAGATTCCAAATGATTGGTGATGACTAAGCATTATCATCATCATTTGGACCCATTATGCGAATCTAGTCGATCTTGATTGAGAGCTTTTGCATTTGTTCTTCCATATTCTTTTGAACTAGTCTAACCTACACTTTGACCAAGTATGTGGGATTAACCCTTTATTTGCTAAATTATGAACACAATGCAAGCACCAATCAAAAGGTAATTTTATTAAATCTTTATATGAATCATCCTCAAGTTTTACATCAACTTCTTGACTTGAGGATGATGCTCCCAGAAAGAACATCTAAGACTTCACACCTGTGGATGACTTAGGGGCTTCTTTAACTAACAAACCCTCAGCTTTTTGAGAGGAAAGTGAGGTTAGAGCTAAGGTTCCCAGCTGATGCCTAACTATTTCACATATAGAATTGGATACACTTATGCTTTGCTTTGGAGCCCGATCTTCATTGCTATCTAGCTCAAGTGTCACCTCCAAGGGAATCCACTACTGATAAGAGCTGGCTTGTGTGCTAACCATATAAGACTCATCCTATGAACTGGATTTTATGTCTATATGGATAGCAGGTGTACTCCTAGTAGCTGGGAAATATCTTCTATTGGGTGGCCAATAAAGAGATTTTCCACCCTAGGACTAACTATGAACTGGCCTCTTACTCTGCCTGGTGGAGGTCAGGTCAACTTACCCATATGTTCAAAAATGAGTATGTGTGGAATCTAATGTTGGGCTCCACTTCCTCCTCAAGTATTTACTCCCTTTTATTTTCTTTTTCATTTTCTCTTTTCTTTTCTTTTTCCTTTTCTTTTGTCTTTCTTTTCTTTTTCTTTTCCTTTTTCTTTTAATTCTTAACTTTGGCGTTCAGAATAGACTTGTTGATTTTAGGGAGGTAGTAAGGCATCCTCATATCGTCGACCTCCTAAACTATAAATGGCTTGAGATCTCCCTTGACATAGTAGACGATCCCACCTCTCACAAACTTCATACACTGATGTAGAAAGAATAGACCTATGTTGTTCTCATGTATCCATGGTCTCCCAAAAAAAGCGTTGAAAGATGTGTCCAAGTATATAATGTGAAACTTGGCTTCGGTCTTCCAATCATCTTTCTCTAAGGGCAACACTATGGAGCCTGAGACCTGCTGACCTCACTTTTGGAGTGCAGATTCAATCTTTCTATCTTAGACTTAGGATTCATCTAGTCACTAAGACTTTTCTACTCATAATACACTTCTCACAATTAGGTAAACACATAACCTAAGCTACCCACTTATAAGGAACCATAGGATTAAGTTAGGCCTTAAGAATTAGGATAATCTATCTACCCTACAACCCAAATCCAATACATGTTCACCTTATAAAACCAAACCTTAAGTTCAATTCAAAAATCAAATTCAAATGCAAATCCAAACCCAAATTCCAAACCCAAATTCCAAACCCAAATGATTCAAGCCCATGATCAAATCCAAACTTGAAACCCTTCCTAAGCCATAAGACCTATCCCATGGACTTAGCTAAATCTTAATCCAAATCAATCCAAAATCAATTGACTTTCTTGTAATAAACTTTTATCTTCAATCATCTTCCTAAATATAAATCAAATCTACATTTAACTGATGAAAACTAAATCAAACTAAATCAAACTAAATCTAATTAAATCAAAACCCTTCCTAAGCTATATGACCTATCCCATGGACATAGCTAAATCTTAATCCAAATCAAGCCATACTCTATTGATTTTCTAACAAATCAATCATATTTTCAATCATCTTCACAAATTTAAATGAAATATACATTTAAATTATCAAAGCTAAATCAAACCAAATCAAAATCTAAACCTAAGCAACATGACCCAACTCCATGGACTTAGCCAAATTCCTTCATTCCAAAACCCAAATTCAATTGATTTTCTCATGAATAAATCATACCTTCAATCATATTCACAAATATAAATGAAATCTATAATCATCAAGCCAAACTAAAATCAATCTAATTCAAACCCAACTTAACCTTTTTGACTTGAAATGTTAAAATGAACCAAAACCCATATGAACCAAAGCCAATTGCAATTGAATTTAAATATCAATCCCAAAACCATATATAAACTCAACTAAATCAAACTCAACCCAAACTCAACCCAACTAAACCCAATTGGTCCACTTGACCCAAAGTGGCCAATTTGACCTATTTGAGCTAAGTTCTGATCCTACCCAAATTGGATTGAACCAAGCCCTTAAAAACCTCCAATCATGATCGTTATCACCCTAAGTTGATCAATTGTCATGAATTGGGTCAAACTAAGTCAACTTGGTCATTTTACCAAGTCAACCCCTTAACCCATAAGAACCCAAACTAGCCAAATTGCAACCTAAGCTAAATCTCTTGAAACTAACGATTCATACCAAATCAAAATCAATATTTAAATATGACTTTACCTTTAATTCAATCAAACCAAATCCAATTGGCCCCATTGACCTAAGTTGTCCCAAATTTAACTAAAAGAAAAAATCAGGTCAAATCAAAATATAAACAAAATTGATTGCAATCAATGGCTCAAGTTCATTCCAAATTGATTGTTGAACATGACCAAAGCCTTGATTGGACCCAATTGAACCCAATTGACCTACTTAGCCCAAATTGACCTAAAGGTTCAAGTTGGCCTAAATCAAAACCAAATCAAAATTAATTGAAACCAAAGCCTACAATCATACTCAATTGGTCAACTAAACCCAAACCAACACCCAACCCAAGCCAACTTGGCCAATTTTATCAAATTGGTCAACTTACCTGATTTGACCCAAATGAATTAAAATAAGCCAAAATCAAATCTAAGCTAAACTAAACCAAATCAATTGAACCAAAACATCCCAAATGATCATATGAACTTGACCCAACCCTTGCTTTGACCCAATTTGACCAGTTGGTCAACTTGACCAATCCTAACCCAATTTGACCTAAATGAGTCAAATTGAGCCAAACCTAACCAAATCAACTCCAATTAACTTGAAATTTGGGCTAACCCACTTTTGGCTCATTTCAAATTTTTCCAAATCAAATCCAATGCCAAATGATCATTCTACCCTTGGGTCAAGGGCATTACATGAGATAAATCACCCATATAAGTGGTCATTTCTAATGGTCCACTTGGTACTCTCCCAATGGTCCACCTAGGCACCAAGGACACTCTCCAACCTGATGCAAGGGGTGGTTGGGTCAGCCATGACCCATGGGAGGTGAAATCACCTCACCGTCCCCATTAGAGGATTAGAAACCCATATCACACTCATGATTCCTTCTTGGTAGCCACCTCTAGACCTTCAACCAACCAAACCGAGCCAATTCACCTCCTCCTCGCCACCGATGACTCCTTGAGATGGCTGGACGACCACTACAAGCCAAACCCAATCCCACTGTTCAATCAAGATGAAGGGGGGTATACACCCCCTCATTTCCACTCAAACACACACAATAATCATTCCTCAAAGCCCTAGCTACCTAAGATGAGTCGCTAGAGCCATTCCCTAAGCTCCCAAGCTAGTTGCTCGATTAGAAAATGCCATTCCCATCCATACCGAAATAAGACACTAAAATTTCTGACCTAACTTTCTCATTTCTCCATCAAATTCAAATTAACTTTGCACGCACCTTCCCTAGGCCTCATCGAGCAAGAATGAATAATTTCCTAATCTTCTCAAGCACTAGATGTAGGACTTTGATCAAAGTCGAGTTCTAAATCATTAGTTCACGGAATTTTAATACAACATCAAGGAATCGATCCAATTGCTACTCAACAAAGCTTCATCTCCACTAGATGAAGCTTCCTCAATCATTTGAGCTATCAATCTTGAGCTCCAGCGAGGTATGCTTCCAAAATTGATCCTTAGGAAGAAATAGGTTGGTGCTTTTTGATGAAAACTTGCATCTTGTGTGACCTTGATCATTGGATCCCTTTTGATCGATGTCGTGAAGTGTGGGATCCTCTTGGAGTTGATCCAAGCTTGGGTACGCTTTAGATGAAGTAAGCAATGGTGGATGGACTCCATTCTCCCTCACTCGTGTGACATTAGATCAAGCACAATTTGTTCTTCATGATCGGAACAAAAGGTCATGATTAGATCCACTAGATTGATCTGATTTAATCCTATTAAGCTATGTAATTAATCATAGCCATCCGATCTTAGATCAGATGGCGGACGAGAAAGCGCATCCGCCGCCGCCACGTAGGAGCTGAGTCAGATAAGTTTTAAGTAGCTAATCCGATGGTGCCATGTGCAAAGTGCGATGCATTAGTGCGTCACATGGTGCCAACATGATTAGGCTTTAATTAGGCTTAATTAATCATTTTTAATGGCTTAAACTTCTACAAATTATAAAAAATCATAGACAATTAAAAAAATGCAAATTAATAATCATTTTAAAGATATTTCATAGGAGAATTAATTAAAAATGATCTTAACAAACTTTGAACATAAATGAAGATTTAATTACAAAATTAATTATTTTAATTACTCTTAATTAGAGAAATTAATCCCAAATTTTATGAATTAATTTATTGGGATGACCTCCCATGATTTTCTTGGGATTTATTGCTCACTTAATTAGGAAAATTGACTAATTAAATCTTACCTACTCTTTTAAGTTAATTAATGATTAACTAATCCCTTGAACGGTCATAAAGTGGTTAATTAGGTTTATTAATCATTATTCAATAGTAAGTGAACTAAGGAATAGGGTTGGGACCCTTTTTCCTAAGTTCATTTAACCCTTTTTTAAAATAAAATTAATTAAGATTTAACTAATTAATTAAATTACTTAATCAAATTAAAATCATAATCACATCAGATCTTAATTAATTAAATCATGAGGTAGATCTTTTGTCTTTAATAACTTTAAAGGAGTTTAATGAAATTATGGTTAGTCCACATGTTTGGGAAAACCATAAGAGTAATTAATTAAGTCCCTTAATCTAATTAACTATTAATCATGAACCAATTACATTAGGCCCCTTTTATTTCTTAGGATCATTGCAAGTTTGTTTTCCATGCATATCATGTTGGCTCATAGTTATTTAGTTAATTAATTTAAGGTGACATAGGTAAGGGTAATTAATTCATCTAATTAAGGTTCAACTTAATTAAGCCATAAAATCAACTTAACTACATTTCCTTAAATTAATTCAAATCACTAATGTGGGAATTGGTTTAAAATAGCAAGTGATGATTTCTCTTCTCCTTTTTAAATCAAATCAAATCTAAAACTTAATTAATAAGGTAGATTTGGTCTGCTTTAAATAATCTTATTTGATTTGATTATCTTTAAAAACTAGTTCGGTTGAATGAATCACATGCTTATATTTGATTATCCTTTTTCCAATCATGTTAAATTTGGCATGTCATTTGAATTCATGCATCCATATTTTCAAGATCAAGTAAAATAAAAAGAATTTTCTTTATGTAAACTTGCATATGTTGATTTAATTTAATATATGTGTGGCTATTATCACTATTAAATCCAAATGTATTTTTCAAAAGCTAATAAATGAATAATAACATGTGTTACTGATGCTAGTTATAAATACATAAGAAATGCATGTGCATATAACTTAAGTGTATGAATGTGGAGTTCTCTTTCTTCTATTAATGTATTGATTTATATAAGATTGAATGGTAATGAGTATATAGTCTGGACATCCCAGGAACATGAGGCTTTAGCAAGCCTCGAGGAGGTCATTTGATTACCTCGTTTCCTTGGTTTAACAATGGCACATACCCATATTTTTTCATTCTTATATATTTCAACATTTGAATTTGGATAGAGCTTTAAATCATATATATAAATGATTCAATCAAAAATATATATATATAATCTTTGTATGGTATTCTTTCCCTCATTTATTTATACATCTATGTGTGTCCAAAAAAGCAGGTATATAATCTAGACATTTATGGAATACGAGGCTTTAGTTACCCCAAAGAAAGTCATTTGATTATCTCACTTCCCTAGTTTAACAATGACTTGTATATCTTTCATGTATATATATATATATATATATATATATATATATATATATATATATATATATATATATATATATATATTTGAATGAAAATCCCATTTTACATTAAAATTGCATGCATTCATAATTGACTAAGTGGTTGAATTAATTAGCCATATGATTTGGAGCTTACTTCCTATGTTCATGTATATGAATTTACATATGTTTGAATGCAAATGGGTATATAGTGGACATCCAGAATACGAGGCTTTAGCTAGCTCAAGGAGGTCATTTGATTACTCACTTCACGGTTTAACAAAGGCACATGCCTATTTAATTTCATTCTTATGTTCTTTTTGTATAAGAATTTGGATAAAGTTTTAAATTAATATGTTTAAATAATTCAGTCAAATAAAATATAAAATCTTAACATACACATACATTCATTAAGTGTGCTAAAATATATTGCATGTATAGATACACCTAGGATTAAATCATATGCATGTTAGATGTGATGGAAAGGAATGATTTAATATATGTCATGTGGTAGTGATTCAATTAAATTAATCTTAAGATGCCTTTCATTTTGAATAGAATTATTTAAACTAAACCTAAACTTAGGATTAATTAAATCATTTAATAAGCCATTCACTAAAGAGAACTAAATCAAATTAATATACTTTAGAAAGTAACTTAATGTAGGGATGAAAGAGGGAAATCCACTTTTCCTTTCTTTATAACACTTAATTACTAAGTGTAATCAAATGAAACAAAAGAAAACACAAATTAAAATTCTTAAATCAATTAAACTACTTCAGGTGAAATCAACCTTTCTTGTTAAATTGAATCCTTGTACACTTAGAAAATACAACACTAATGACTAACAAAACTTACCACACAAGCCTTAATACACACATTAGAATTAAGTCACCACTTATAGCTCTGAGTTAGGATAGTGTATGATGTGATGTATGTTTTGTTTTATGATGTATTATTATCGATTGGACGTTAGGGTGTATGCTTCATAGACTAGATGATAAGCCAATATTGGCCTAATCATGTTTTCTGTAGGGGATTAATCTTAAGGGATGCTCAAAAATAAATATGATTGCCTTTTTTATAGGTTGCGTAAATCCTTAAGCATAATCCAAGTAAGGATAGGTGGGCTTAGTTACCCATGTTTAAGGTGCTATGTCCAAATTATAAATACAATTGCTTGGGATTATATGTATATGTAGAAAACCTTTATTTTGCAGGTGTAGTTAGATTTACTTTTCCTATATAAATGTAATTTTTGGATTAGGAATTAAGATTAGTGCTCTGGGGGATTAGGATAAGTAGTGGTCAGAAAGCTTTGTCCTAAGGTGCCCTGTGATGCCTTTGAAGCAAGCACCATCCAAATCAAAGAAGGAACCAAATCAAAAATGGAGATATGAAGAAAGAAGACCCCAATAGCATTTAATACAATTATAATTATTCTTTCATATTCCATGTTGTATAAGGGTAGAGATCGATAACCCATCTTTTCACTCTTCGGGTTGTATGGCGGTACCCAACCGCACCGACCTTTTATTCTTTTATGCTATTTTATATAATTGTTTGATGTTATGTTTATATTGTGCATTAAGACGGCTTGCCTTTCATAGTTTCTTAAATGATTGATGCTTTAATGTGTGGCTTGGATACAATTAGGCTCTTAAGATAAACCCTAAACCATAAACCCTAAACTAAAACCTGAATCCTAAACTTATAACCTAAACCCTAAACCCTAAACCCTAAAAACCCTAAACCCTAAACCCAAAACACTAAATCGTAATCCCTAAAACCCTAAACCACAAACCCTAAACCCTAAAAAGTCAAAAATCATAAGCCTAAACTAAATAAAACCTTAAAATAAAATAAATAAATAAAACCTAAACTAAAATAAAATAAAAAATAAAATAAAACAAAAACATGAACTAAAACTTAAACATAAACCTAAACCTAAGCCTAAACCTAAACCTAAACCTAAAAAGAAAATAAAAACTAAAACTAAACTAAAATAAAATAAATAAAAACCTAAACTAAACAAAAATAAATAAAAAACCTAAATAAAAAAAAAACTAAACATAAAATAAAATTAAAATAAACCTAAAATAAAATAAAAACTAAATAAAAACCTAAACCTAAAAAATACACCTAAAAATAAATAAAAAATAAAACCTAAACCCTAAACTAAAAAAACATAAACCTAAAATAAAAATAAAATAAATTTAAACATAAACTAAAATAAATAAAACATAAACCTAAACCTAAAATAAACTAAACCTAAACATAAACCTAAACTAAATAAAATAAAATAAACTTAAAATAAACCTAAACCTAAATTAAAAAATAAAACGTAAAAATTAAAATAAAATAAATACCTAAAACCTAAACCTAAAAAAATAAAATAAAAGCCTAAACCTAAACATAAACTTAAAAATAAAAAAAATAAAACCTAAACCTAAAAAATAAAATAAAAATAAAACTAAACAAAATAAACTATACCTATACCTAAATAAATTAAAATAAAGACTAAAATAAATAAACCTAAATAAAAATAAAAATAAAATAAATTAAAAAATAAATAATTAAACTAAATGAACCTAAACTTACCAGTTTGATTTAAACAAAGATAAAACCCTAACCCTAAACTAACCCTAACTGACCTAAACTAGGCCACCACCATAAACTAAACCCTAGGCCCCAGGCCCTGGGCCCCAAACTAAACTAAACTAGCCTTAACACTAAACTTCCCAGGCCTAAATCTGAGCCAGGCCACACCCAGGCCACTAAACTACCCTAAAAACCCTAAAAAAACTAAAACCAAAAACCAACCAAATTGGATAAACCTAAAAGTAAAGATAAATAAATAAAACCTAAACCTAAATAAAGATAAAATAAAACTAAAATAAAAGCATAAACTTAAAACTCAAACCTAAACCAAACCAAACCTAAAATACCCTAAATAAAATAAAATAAAATAAAACTAAAACTAAAATAAAATAAGTAAAACATCAATTAAACTAAAATTAAATAAACCTAAAAGTAAAACCAATAAAAAAAACTCAAACATAAAAAAAACCTAAAATAAAATAAAAAAACTAAATAAAAACTTGAACCTAAAAAATAAACATAAAAATAAATAAAAAATTAAACCTAAACCCTAAACTAAGAAAAAAAACCTAAACCTAAAATAAAAATTAAAAAAAATAAAATAAACCTAAACCTAAATTAAAATAAACTAAACTAAAATAAATAAAACCAAAACCTAAACTTAAAATAAACTAAACCAAAACCCTAAACTAAATAAAATAAAATAAATAAAAAATAAACCTAAAACTAAAAATAAATCCTAAAAGTAAACCTAGCATTAAAAACCTAAACCTAATAAAATAAAATAAATACTTAAACCTAAACCTAAAAATAAATAAAACTATGAAATAAATAAAGCTAAACCTAAACTTGACAAATAAACTAAAATAAATAAACCTAAAATAAATAAATAAACTAAATATAAATAAAAATATATAAATAAAATAAAAATAAAATAAACTAAAATAAAAAAATAAACTAAATAAACTTAAACCTATCGATTTACTTAATTTAAAAAAAAACATAAACCCTAAACCCTAAACCCTAAAACCATAAATCCTAAACCATAAACCCTAAAACCTTAACCCTAAATCCTAAACCTACAACCCTAAACCTACAACCTTAAACCCCAAAAAACCCTAAACACTAAAATAACCCAAAGCACTACACCCTAAATATTAAACCCTTAACTCTAAACCCTAACCCTAACCATAAACCCTAAATCTTAAACCCTAAACCCTAAAACCCTAAACCCTAAATCCTAAATCCTAAATCCTAAACTCTTACCAAATAATGCATTCCGATTTATAAGGTAGTATAGATCAGACTCCATCTATTACTCTGCCTACTGTTAAGTCCATCAAGGATGCATTATCTGGTAAGAACACTTCCTCTAATGCTTCGATCAATTTGATTTCAACATCTTTTCATGGAATGCCTGCTGTAATGTGCTCGGATCTTGACGTGGAAAAATTGTCGAAGCCTTTTGAATTCCCTTTAGTTGGTAAATTTTCCTTACGTCGCCCAACTCTTGATAACATTCGATCCTTTTTTCATAGCCTAAAGCTCTCTAGCATTTTCACTATTGGATTGATTGATCCTAGGCATATCCTTATTCAGCTATCTAATGACTTAGATTACTCAAGAGTTTTTGCTCTTCGCTCCTACTTTGTGTATAATTGTCAAATGAGATGTTTGAAATGGTCTCATCTTTTTGATGTCAAAGAGGAATCCCCAATTGTTCCTTTAAGGCTAGCTTTTCCAAACATGAGAATACATTACGTTACCCATCAAGTTCTCTTTATGGCTGGGGATCTCTTTGGTACCTTCAAATGATCACCTCGAGATCACGCCATCGTTGCTCATATTTTAGTTGAGATTGATATTACCAAAAAGTATCCTAAAGAAGTATGGATCGGCTCTGAGAAATTTGGTTATAATCAAAAAGTGGAATTTGAAAATTTCCTTATTTTTTGCACGCACTGTAAGATTCATGGTCATGAGCATTCTAAATGCTTTGTGTTGCATCCTCATCTTAAAAAGATTAAACTGCTGGATCCTAATCCCACTCTAGAAAATGAAAAAACTAATAAATTGGCTTATGTGCCTAAAGTCACTCAAAAGGGATTAATCTCTGATTTGTCTATTGGAGCATTGAGTTAATAATAAGGGAGGTTGAGGGAGGCCAATGATAACTTACCTAATTGTAATAATTTGGTTCCTCTTATACATTCTTTTCCCCAATGAACAACTTGAATGGGAACTTTGGGTGACAAAATAAAACTAATTCAAAAGTGCCCATTTGATGAAAGAACAAAATCTAATGTCAACTTTGAGTGAAAAAAATATTTTTGAACATGAAAAAATTGTGCTATTAATGGTTTCACAACCTCTCTCTCTCTACCCTTAGTGATACTGCTAACCCAATTCCTCATCTTAATTCTAACACTAAAGAAGGGGAAATTACAATTAGGAATGTTTTGACAGATACTGGCCCTACTCTAAATTTCATAAATCAGTCTCTCTCGGAAGGAGATACTTTGGGCATAGATAGACCTTTTCAAACTGTTACTAAGAAAAAATCCTTTAAAGCTAGAACATTCACTAATAGCTCCACTAGAACCACTAGATCTTCTCTAACTTCCCATAAATGATTACATCATGTGTCTTTCTTCTTCTTGTTTTTTATCCTTCTCTTATCTTTCCTTTTCTCTTCTTATTTATTATGATTAATTTTCTTATTTAGAATGTTAGGGGTATTGGGACTCTCGTTGTCCGCAACCGTGTTAGAAGCCTTTGCCGTACTCATAACATAGCCTTACTTATTATTATTAAACCATTCATTCTAAGATCACCAAAGTTGCTAGAATGCTTCGCTTTCAAAACTTCTTTTATAATATTAGCAATAAAATTTGGTGTTTTTGGAATAATTTAGTCAACATCTCTATTTTTGATGACTTCATCAATTGGTTAATGTTCAAATCTCATTGGGTGAATTTTCTACTCTTGGTTCATTTATTTATGCATCTTGTAATAGAATTGGTGGGAGCATCCTTTGGGATAACTTAAGAACATTTGCCTCCTCTGTCAACAAACCTTGGTTGGTTGGTGGTGATTTCAATACTATTCTCGCTTCCTCAGAAAGAAGGGGAGGTTGCTCTCCTAACATTCATTCCATGGAAGACTTTTCTAATATGATTCTTGATTATAATTTGATTGATATTAGCTTTTTGGGTTTTGACTATACGTGGCATAATTCTAGACTTTGGCAACAGCTTGATAGGACCCTCTTTAATTCCCTTTGGATCAATCAATAGCCTCTTACATCGGTTGAACATTTAAGCGAACTTTTATCGACCATGCTCTTTTGATTTTTCAAAATCCATCCACTAGACCATCCTCCTCTACTCCCTTTAGATTTAAAAAATATGTGGATCCATCATAGCAAATTCATTAATGTTGTTTCCATTAATTGGCGGGCCCCTATTCATCCTGATAATTTCGTTAAAGGCATGATTCTCCTTTGGCTTAAGCTAAAAAGGCTTAAAAAAATCTAAATTGGTGGAACAAGAATCATTTTAAAAATCTTTTTGCTAATCTCAAAAATATGGAACAACTTGTTTGCTCTCTTGAAGATCTTGTTTGTGACTCTAATAAGCTGAATTGAATGCTAAAGATAACTTGATTAATTATCGAATATGGAGGAAACCGGCAAAAAGGCTAGCAAACATATTGCGATGGTGAAACACAAAGTACTTCCATGCTCTTTTAAAAAAAAGTAAGCCTTAAACTCTATTATTAAAAAATCAAAATGATAGCACTGGATTACGATAATAATGATATTAAAGATTACATACATCAATTTCAAAATTTATTAAACAACGAACCCCTCTTGAAGCCTCTCCACACACGATCCCCTAAGATCTCTAATGATGAAAACCACTTGCGCAGTTTGCGTCTTACGGAAGCTGAGATTGGTAATATT
Organism: Cymbidium sinense; assembly: GCA_021442155.1. NCBI lineage: Eukaryota > Viridiplantae > Streptophyta > Magnoliopsida > Asparagales > Orchidaceae > Cymbidium > Cymbidium sinense. The sequence continues at coordinate 275,698,044 of CM038215.1, read as the reverse complement.
CAAAATATCATGAATACTGATTTTGTTGCTAGCCTTGAAGGCTACATGACTCAATTCTTTCAACATTGCTGACCTATTATTAAGACTAACCTTGTTGATGTTGTTGCTAATTTTTTTTAGGGAAACCCTTTACCTAGATATTTTTCTAGCACTTCCATTATCCTCATTCCCAAAATTAATAATCCACTTGGGGTGATTTAGATCGACCTTTGTACCTTCTTTCATAAACTCATTGCTAAATCAATTGCTAATAGAATTAGTCCGCTGCTGCCTAAAATTATTTCCTCCAACCAAACTTGCTTCGTTAAAGGTAAAGCTATATCTGATAACATACTTCTAGCACAAGAGCTAATTCATGACATTGACGTTCCTATCAGAGGTGGTAACATCCTTTTTAAACTGGACATCACTAAAGCTTTCGACAACCTCTCTTAGGATTTCCTCTTTCAAATTCTTCATTTGCTTAGGTTTTTTTATTATTTTATCCATCTCATAAAAAATTGCATTACAAATGTTTGGTTTTCTGTTATCATGAATGGTGAATCCCTAGGTTTTTTCCCTTCAAAGTATGGTTTGAGACAAGGGGATCCCCTATCCCCCTCTTTTATTATTCGTTGAATATCTATCTAGTCGAATGATCTTTTTTACAATAATCCTAGGATGTTTTATAGAACTCAAGGTGGTCTTCCTGTCTCTCATCTTAGTTTTGCTAATGACTTTATAATCTTTTGCAATGCCTCAATTCCTCACATTAAAACTATTAAGAATCTTTTAAATAAATTTGGCAATGAAAGCGATCTTTTTCTCAATGAGGGAAAAAGTTGTTTCATTCCTTCTTCTAAAATCTTGAGCAATAGGACCAACCAAATCTTAAGAATTACTAATTTTCAACAACAACAACAACTTCTTGTTAAATATCTTGGTGCTCTGCTTTTTAAAGGTCAGAAAAGATCTCACCTTTTTTATGAGCTAATCCAAAAATCTATAATAAAATTTTTGTTTGGGAATTTCATTTACTTTCATTTGGTGGTAGGCTCACTTTGATTAAGAGAACCCTTAACTCCATGCCTTTGTATCTCATTCAAACCATTCCGACCAACTCTACCATTAGCATTGAGGGCATTAACAAATTTTTTTGGGGATCTAATAATTCCTCTAAAAAAAAAATGCACCTCTTGGTATAAAACCTATGGCACATTTGAAGGTGGGTCTTCATCATTTAAGGAAACTATCCTTTTTTTCTTATAAACTTTGGTGGAATTTTAGGAAAAACAATAGTCTATGGGCATAATTTCATGACTAAATCTTGTCGGGTAAGCACCCTCTCATTTGCCTTATAAAATGGGAGACTCTCTTTTTTGGAAAAGACTTTGTTCCATCAAATGGGATGTCAATCCTTAATTTCTTGGGGATTAACTGGTTCCTCTTTCTTTTATCAAGATGCTGTGAGGTGGGTCCATTCTCGAATTACTTTCTACTCATTCCACTACTGCTATTAGAGTGAACTCCTTCTGGCATAATAATATGTGGTACAATAGTAAGCTTACTGATTATATTCCACCCTCTCTTTTAAATAAGCTTACTACTATTCCTATCATTCTTACCAATCAAGATCAGATCCTTTTTAAGCTTTCACATAATGGTGATTTCAACTTTTAAAATGTTTGGATTCACATTAAAGAAGCTCATGATTTTTCCTATGTATTTTCCAAACTTTGGAATAACAATATCCCTACTTCTTATTCTATTCTTACTTGGCATATTTTGAATAACTTCATCCCTATTGACTCCTTGTTGTGGGGTAAAGGTTTTCAATTACCTTCAAAATGCCAATGTTGTTTCCACATTGAGAATGTGAACCATGTTTTTGTTAATGGCCATTGCTTCTAAACTTATTTGGTATGATGACCTCTTTAACATTGTCATTTTCAATGGCTCCTTAAATTTATACCAACTCCTTGAAGTTTATTTTGACAACACTATTAAAGGTCACATTAAAGTTATAATTGCTATCACTCTTATTTGGTTCATATGGATGGAACGAAATGATGCAAAATATCGTGGGATCCCTATGAACCACATGAGGATAATTGCTAGAACTAAAATAAAATTCGTGACTTGTTTAATGCCAAATTAATTAAATACAAATAATTCAAAGGGTGCAAATTTGTGGCCAATAAACTGGGTTTTAACTTATCGGATCAACCCATCTGTAAAGATGATAAGATTGTTTATTGGGTAAAACCTCATGCCAACACTATTAAAGTTAACGATGGCTGTCTCTCAAGGTTCAAAAGTGGTGGAATTTTTAGAAATCTTAATGGAAAAGTCCTATGTGCTTTTGCATACCCCCTTAATCCTTGCTCTATTCCCTTTGTTGAGCTCATGGAAGTGTACAAAGCTCTTGAAATTTGCCTTCAAAAAGGTTGGCTCAATATTTGGATTGAGGTTGCCCCTTGATCTTTTGACTACCACAAATATGGGCAATACAGAATTGTACTACCTTCTTAAACAAACTAGAGCTCTCCTTGCCCAACTCTACTTTAAAATCATTCATGTATGGCCCGAGGGTAATGCATTTGCTGATTATCTGGACAATCTAGGTGCTAGATTGGATGGTATAAAATTCTTTGATCAACTAACCCTTCCTAAAAAATTGTGTGGCTTGGTTAATCTGGACAATAATGGGCTTCCTTATCTCAAAAATTAATCTAATCTATTGGATTCACTTGTTTCAATACCTCTTTGCATGATCATTTTTCTATTCTTTGTTACTTCTTTGGTCTTTCGATGCATCAACCTAATATCCCTTGGTCTTCTTCTTTGTGGCATGTGTTGTTGGTATAATTGTCCTAGCTTTAATTAGAGCTTCTTCTATTATTTTGTTAATGTCTTCTTCTCCTTTAGAATTTCATGCATCATCAAATTACTCTTGTGGTCCTTTTGCTGGCTAAGTGGCATCTATTGTTGGTTTAATTATCCAACCTTGTTTGGGGTCTTCTTTGTTTCTCCCTATTCTCCATAACCTTACCTTCACACAGAGAGATCTTGCAATATCGCTATAACTTTTCTCTAAAGATTTGGAATTATTTCTTGATTTCCAATATTCGATGTTGTGGGACTCTCTTGTGATTCTTTGTGTTCCTTTGCTCTTTAATGGTTTATCTTAAGTTGGATGCAACATCTATGTTGAAGGTTTAATTGTTGGTTGTTGGACTTTTGGGCCTTTTTGTCGTTTTGGAGTTGGTTTAATGTTTTTTTGTTGTCATTAGTTTGCATACTATGGAAAGAATCTACAATACCCTTGTTATTATTAATGGTTTTTTGTAGGTTTGGAATTGTTTAATGACTTCCTTTCAGTATGATTTCTCTGAGGTTGATAGTTCTGCTGGTAGCCTATTCTCCTTTGTCCTAAAGGATTTCATTGATGAGACCCTTTTGAACCCCTATTATGGCTCTATTTCCCCACTACTTTTTATTAGCTTATCCTATGGTTGCAATAATTATAGCGTTGTTTTAATCTATGGCTGTAGGATTTCTAGATTCACTTTCCTGTAGGTTAACTTTGTGTTTCTTAGCTATTTGTTGCCTGGTGTTCTTCTGAATGTCTTTGCGATTCTCATCCGGGCTATTGCTGATCATTTTATCTATTGTTTTTTAACTTTTGGCTCTGTTACAATTGTGCAAATCACTGTTGGTAATTCTTGTTATTGCTTCATGCTTCTTAGGTTTTATTAGTTTCGTTCATTGGCCTCTCTTGAGGTTGTGGTACATGATGGCTTTATTTTCTTCTTGGCGATTTCTTACCTCTCATTTCTGAATGTTTGTCGTCTGGATGATCTTCATCATTATTGTTTTAATTCTTTAACTTGGGAGTTTATTTGGTTGATTATGGTGCTGGTGGTCTTCATTGTTTTGACAACCTCATTTTCCTTATCTACCAAGAGAGATTTTGCAATTTCCTGTTCAATTTTATTATTTCCTTGCAAGTTTGGACTTCCTTGTTGGCTTCTCAATTTGCCTTTACTGTGGTGGTGGGTTTAACTGCTAGCCTGATCAGCTTTATCTGGAAGGTTTTTTCTATTGATTATCCTTTGAACCCTTTCTATTTCTATTTTACATCTATGCTTTTTATTGGAGTTTTATATGGTCAGTGTAATTTTTGTTTTATTGCTACCACTGTTGGCTTTTGGATTTTAGGGTCCTTTGTCCAACAGGTTATCTTTGTGGTTATTATCTGTTTCCTGCCTTTTGATTTTCTGACTATTTTTATTGTCAATAATTGGGAAACTGTTGATTTCTCTTGCTGCTATTTTATCCCACTTGGTTCTATTAAAATTTTTCAGATCCCTGTGATTATCCATCTGATTATTTGGATCTTTACATATGCTTTGTTTACTCTAATTGGGTGGACTCTTGGCCAACTTGTTAGTATTAACTATCTTGGTTGTTGGCTGAACTAGATTAATACTCTACATCTTTGTCTCACGGGGTTTTGGTTTGTTTTTTGTTGAAGCCTCTATTGAAGTTGTTGATTGCTTGGTGGCTTTTGTTTTGAACCCCCTTATTGATTTATTATATTCATATCATCTGAATTCATTGGTCTAATTTACCTGTTGTTGTTTTCTCCATCCTCTTTCAATTAAACTTGTATCTATTGCACTGTTTATTCTGTATGGGTGGCTTTATGGCCATCTAGCTAGTTTTTGTTGTCTTGGATATTTGCTATCTTGGTTTTTCAGGATTCCTAAGTTGGCTCCATCTTTGTTGGTTGTAGGACTTCAAGGTCCTATGTTCAGCAAGTTGTTTCTGAGGTTGCTGTTCTGATTATTTTTAGTGATTGGTGTCTGGGTTGCTGCCTTCCAAAACCCTATTTTTATGCTCTATCTATTAGGTTACTAACTACTGCAATGTCTACTCTAATTGAGAGGTTTCATGGCCAACTTCCTGTCTCTTGCCATCTTGGTTGTTGCTATCTTAGTTGTTGTTGTCTTCGCTATTTTTTGTCTTTGTTATCTATTATCTTGTTTTTTCTGGATTCTAATTTTGACCCTTATTTGAATCCCCTTTTTTATTTATCTTTTGGTGGGTTCCAATGTTGCATTAACTGTTTTGTTGTTGGGGTTGGCTTTCTGATTGCCCTTACTATTTATGTCTGGGCTATTGTTCATCTCCTGATAGTTGTGATCTACATTATTTGCTATTGTCTCTATTCCCATATGGGTTTGGTTAAGTTTGTGTAGCTATCTTCTTGGTATGCACTGTCTATTCTGAATGGGTGGTACTATGGACAGCTGCTGCCTTTTGATGTCTTGCTATCTTGGTTGTTTGTTGATCTGGATTATCTGATTTTTGGTCCTCAATCGCTCGGAGTCAGTTTTCATCTTTATTTGGTGCTATTTTTTGTAGGTTGTTGTCTATTTCTTGTGTTGGGTTATGCTGCCTTCCTATACAATTGCTTTTTGCCAACTACTGATATGGATATTAATAAGGGGGTTGTTCACATATGCATTCATTATTATGATTGGGTTCATTTTCTAGCCTTTACTTCTATGCTGTCCTACTGGTCTGAATGATTCATATATATATCATATGTTTGGGATGGTGTTATTTATAGGCTCATTGACTTGCTTAGCAGGATTTCAGCAGGCTGCCTCCTCTATTATTTTCTTGTGGAGGGTTTATATGCTAACCTATTTCTCTTCTTGGATATGACTTTTCATGAGGTTGTAGCAGAGATGGCTCATTCTCATATGTATAAGTATTCTCATGTCAGGGTGACTATATTGATGATACTTTTCTGCATGGGACCCTCCTTCCTCGCCCTTTGCAATTTCCTCTCTATATTATATATGGTTTTGTTTAAGTTTGTAGGTAATAAAGCCCATAAGACTTTCAACAACTGGCTGCTATCTTCTTATAGGTTTGTTGGCTATGATGACTGTGATGATTTCACTCCCTTTTGGTTTGGTAGTAGCTCTTGTGATGTAACCCTTCTGCTGAAGTTTGGATACTCAAATTTGCATCTGCCCCATCTTGGTGTGATTGAGCCTGAGCCTTCTCTATCACAATTCTTTACTATCATTCTTAGATTATGCTATTTTCATATATCTTTTTATCTGTATTACCTTAGCTGCTCTAATCACTTTCTATTTACATTTTTGTAGGAGCTTCTCTCTTGTCCTCTTGCAGGTTTGCTCCATAGTGTCATGCATTCTCACATCCTGCAGAGCATTGGCCCTAATCTTTCATTGGCTTATTATGTTAATCAATTTGTATCTTTTGATTGCTTTAATGTCTTCTTTTGCTTTTGGATGTACTTAAATAGGGGATTTACTCCTTAGGCTGATTGAACCTCTTTGAGCAGTAGTTCTGGTGTTTATCCCCTTTAAGGACCTTGTAACCCTCTTTTTGTGGCAATAAAATACCCCCTACATGGGGGTTTCCCTAAAAAAAAAAACCTTAAACTCTAGACACTAAACCCTGAATCCTAAAAACCCTAAACCCTAAAGCCTAAACACTAAACCCTAAACCCTAAACCCTAAACCCAAAACCCTAACCATAAACCCTAAACCTTAAAACCCTAAACCCTAAAATGCTAAACCCTAAACCCTAAACCCTAAGATCCTAAACCATTAACTAGAAACAATAAACCCTAAACCCTAAACCCTAAAAACCTAAACCTAAACTAAATAAAACTTAAAATTAAAATAAATAAAAAAAATCTAAACTTAAATTAAATAAAATAAAAACCTAAACTAAAAATTAAACCTAAACCTAAACTTAAACCTAAAAATAAAATATAAAAAATAAAACTAAACTAAATAGATAAAACCTAAATGAAACTAAAAATAAAATAAACATAAAATAAAACCTAAATAAAACACCTAAAGTAAAAAAAATTAAAACTAAATAAAAACTTAAAGCTAGGAAATAAACCTAAAAATAAAACTTAAAAATAAATAAAAAATTAAACTTAAACCCTAAACTAAAAAAAAATATAAACAAAAATAAATAAAACCTAAACCCAAACCTAAAATAAATAAAACCTAAACCCTAAACTAAATAAAATAAAATAAACTAAAAATAAACCTAAACCTAAACCCTATACCTTTAACCTACAACCCTAAACACTAAACATCTAAAAAACTAAACCTAAACTAAGTAAAACCTAAAAATAAAATAAATAAATACCTAAACCTAAACCTAAACCTAAACCTAAACCTAAATAAAAATAAAATAAACCTAAAATAAAACAAAATAAAAACTAAATAATAACCAAAACTTTAAAAAAAACTAAAACCTAAAATAAACTAAAAATAAAATAAACCCTAAACTTAAAAAAAAAAAATCTAAACCTAAAATAAACTAAACTAAAATAAATAAAACCTTAAAATAAACCTAAAATAACTAAACCTAAACCTAAAAATAAAATAAAATAAAATAAATAAACCTAAAAATAAAAAAAATAAATAAAAAAAAAATAAATAAAAAAATAATAATAAATCTAAAATAAATAAAAATACTAAAAAAAATAAAATATAAATCTTAAAAAAATAAATTAATAAAATAAATTAAATTTAAAAAAAATGGAATTAAAAAACCCAAACCCTAAAGCCTAAACCCTCAACCCTAAAAACCCTAAACCATAAACCCTAAACCCTAAACCTTAAAACCCTAAACCCTAAAACCCAAAAACCTAAACCCTAAACCCTAAACTCTAAACCCTAAAAACTGAAAAACCTAAACCTAAAGTATCTAAAACCTAAAAATAAATTAAACAAAAAACCTAAACATAAATTAAATGAAAAAACAAAATAATAAAATAAAAACCAAAACTAAAACCTTAAAAAAAATAAAATAAAAAATAAAAGAATACTAACATAAAATAAATAAAAACCTAAACTAAACTAAAAAAATTAAATTAATTGAAGAATAAAAGACCTAAATAAAATTAAAACTAAACTTAAAATAAAATAAAAACAAAACTAAATAAAAACCTAAACCTAAAAATAAATAAAAAATAAAACGTAAACCCTAAATGAAAAAAAAAACTAAAATAAAAATAAAATAAAATAAGCCAAAACCTAAACTATTGTAAACTAGAAAAAATTAAATAAAACCTAAGCCTAAACCTAAACAAAAACTAAAATTTAAAAAAATAAAATAAACTAAAAAAAACTAAACCTAAACTAAAAAATAAAACATAAAAATGAACCTAAAATAAAAACCTAAAACCTAAACCTAAAAAAATAAAATAAAAATCTAAACCTAAACCTAAAAATAAAAACTAAAACCTAAAAATAAAAAATAAAACTCAGCTAAAAAGTAAACCTAAAACTAAAAAATAAACTAAAATAAAAAACCTAAACTAAAATAAATAAACTACACTATAAAAAATAAAAAATAAACCAAAAGAAAAATAAAAAATAAATTAAACTAAAATAAATTAAAAATAAACTAAATATACTAAATAAACCTAAACCTACGGATTTACTTAATTTTATTTTTTTTAAAAAAAACCTTAAACACTAAACCCTACACCTATAAACATAAATTTACAACCCTAAACCCTACACCCTAAAAACCCTAAACTATAAACTAAACCTAAACCCTGGGATGTAAAACCCTAAACCCAAACCATAAAACTAAACCCTAAAGGCCTAACCTAAATCTAAACCTAAACCCCAAACCAGAAACCTAAATACTATCCTAAACCTAAATCAGAACCTAAATCTAAACTATAAACCTAAACCTATAAACCTAAACTAATAACCCTAAACCTGAACTATAAACTAAATGAAACTCAACCCTAAACCTAAAATTAACCTAGTTTAAATACTAAACCTTAAACCCTAAACTCCAACCTAACCCTAAACCCCAAACCTTAAACCCCAAATAAACCTAACACTAATACTAAACTTAAACCTAAACCCTAACCTTAACTAATCTAAACTATAGGCTTTAAAACCTAAACCAAACTAAACCAAACCTTTCAACAACCAGAAGTAACACTAACTTTAAACCTAAACCCTAAACCCTAAACTCCCTAAAGTTTAAACACTAAACCTAAACCTAAACCATAAATTAACATTAAAACCTAAACTATAAACCCTAAAACCAAACCTAAAGTTTAAACTATAAACTTAAACTAAACCCTAAACCTAAACCCCTGACCTACACTGAACCACTAAACCTAAACCAACCTAAACCAAACCTAAACCCTAAACCCTAACACTAATCATAAACCTAAATCCTAAAACCCTAAACCCTAAACCCTAAACTAACCCTAAACCCTAAACCATAAACCCTAAAAACCCTAAACCCTAAAGCCTAAACCCTAAACCTTAAAGTAACCCTAAACTGTAATATAACCCTAAACCATAACCTTAAACCCTAAACCCTAAACCCTAAAGCCTAAAGCCTAAACCCTAAATCCTAAACCTTAAACTAAAATAAATAATAAATAAACTTGAACCTATTGGTTTACTTAATTTTTTTTTTATAAAAAAAGACCCTAAACCTTAAACCCTCAACCCTAAACCCTATAACTAACACTAATAAACCTTAAAAATAAACTTAAAAATAAAACCTAAAAAATAAATAAAAAATAAAACCTAAACCCTAAACTAAAAAAAACCAAACCTAAGATAGATAAAATAAAATAAACATAAACCTAAACTAAAATAAATAAAACATAATCCTAAACCTAAAATAACTTAAACCTAAACCCTAAAATAAATAAAATAAAATAAATTAAAAATAAACCTAAACCTAAACTAAATAAAATAAAATAAACCTAAAATAAAAAATTAAAACATAAACCTAAAAAATAAAATAAAAAGCTTAACCTAAACCTAAAAAGAAAAAATAAAACCTAAACTTAAAAAATAAAATAAAAATAAAACTAAACTAAAAAAATAAACATAAACCTAAACCTAAACCACAAAAATAAAGGAAAATAAATAAACCTTAAATAAATAAACTAAATTAAATAAAAAATAAAAAATAAACGTAAATAGAAATAAAAAATAAAATAAACTAAAATAATAAACTAAATAAACCTAACCATCTTGGTTTACTTAATGTTTTAAAAAAAACCATAAACCCTAAACATTAAATACTAAATCCTGAACCCTAAATCCTAAAATTAACCTTATACCCTAAACCCTAAACCTACAACCTTAAACCCTAAACCCTAAAATGCTCTAAACTCTAAACCCTAAACCCTAAACTAACCCTAAGCCCTAAACTAACTAAAAACCATAAATTCTAAACACTAAAAACCCTAAACCCTAAAGCCTAAACACTAAACCCAAAAGCTTAAACCCTAAACCCTAACCCTAAACCCTAAACCTTAAAACCATAAACCCTAAAAGCCTAAAACCTTTACCCTAAACCCTAAACCCTAAACCCTAAACCCTAAAAACCTAAAATCATAAACCCAAACTATATAAAACCTAAAAATAAATTAAACAAAAAATCCTACACTTAAATTAAATAAAAAAACAAAATAATAAAACCTAAACCTAAACTTAAAAATAAAATAAAATAAAATATATAAAAGAAAACTAAAATAAAATAAATAATAACCTAAACTAACCCAAAAATTAATATTAACTAAAGAATAAAAGACCTAAATAAAATAAAAACTAAAACTAAAATAAAAATAAATAAACATAAAATAAAATAAAATAAAAACCTAAACCTAAAAAATAAACCAAAAATAAATAAAAAAATAATACTTAAACCCTAATCGAAAAAAAACCTAAAATAAAAATAAAATAAATAAAATAAAATAATCCAAAACCTAAACTATAGTACACTAGACAAAAATAAATAAAACCTAAGCCAAAACCTAAAATAAATTAAACTGAAACCTAAACCTAAACTAAATAAAATAAAATAAACTAAAAAAAACTAAACCTAAACTAAAAACTAAAACTTAAATATGAATCTAAAATAAAAACATAAAACATAAAACTACAAAAATAAAATAAAAATCTAAACCTAAACCTAAAAATAAAAACTAAGATTTAAAAATAAAAAATTAAATAAAAATTAAACTCAACTAAAAAATAGACCTAAACCCAAACCTAAACTTAAAAAATATACTAAAATAAATAAACTACACTAAACAAAAAAATAATAATAAAGTAAACTAAAATAAATAAAATATAAACTAAATATACTAAATAAACCTAAACCTACTGGTTTACTTAATTTAATTTTTTTTTAAAAAACTTTAAACCCTAAATCCTAAACCCTAAACCCTAAACCTTCAACCCTAAATCTGCAACCATAAACCCTACACCCTAAAAAACCTAAACCATAAACCCTAAACCCTAGAAGCATAAACTCCAAAACCCTAAACCATAAACCCTAAACCCTAAATCCTAAACCCTAAACCCTAACCCTAAACCCTAAACCCTAACACTAACCCTAAACCCAAAATTCATAAAACCCTAAACCTTAAACCCTAAAAACTCTAAACCCTAAAGCCTTAACCATAAACTTTAAACTAACCCTAAACCCTAAGTTAACCTTAAACCTTAAACCCAAAAAAACCCTAAATGGGAAAGCCTACACCCTAAACCCTAACTCTAAACCCTAAACTCTAAACTCTAAACCCTAAACCTAAACCCTAAACCCTACCATTAACCCTAAAACCCTAGTCCCTAAACCCTAAATTAACCCTAAACCCTAAACTCTAAACCCTAAAAACCCTAAACCCTAAAGCCTAAACCCTAAACCTTAAACTAACCCTAAACCCTAAGCTAGCCCTAAATCCTAAACCCTAAACCCTAAACCCTAAAACCCCTAAATCCTAAAACCTAAACACTAAACCCTAAACACTAAACACTAAATCCTAAACTAAAATAAATAAATAAATAAACTAAGTAAACTAAATTAACCTAAACCTATCGGTTTACTTAATTTTTTTTATAAAGATTCTAAACCTTAAATCATAAATCATAAACCCTAAAACCTCAACCCTAAACCTTAAAAATAAAACCTATAAATAAATAAAAAATTAAACCTAAACTAAACTAAAACCTAAACTTAAAATAAATAAAATAAAATAAACATAAACCTAAAATAAAATAAATAATACCTAACCCTAAACCTAAAAGAACCTAAACTTAAACCCTAACCTAAATAAAATAAAATAAACTAAAAAAAACCTAAACATAAAAAATAAATTAAAAAACCTAAACGTAAACCTAAAAATAAAAAATAAAACCTAAACCTAAAAACTAAAATAAAAATAAAACTAAACTAAAAAATAAACATAAACCTAAACCTAAACCAAAAAAATAAATTAAAATAGATAAACTAAACTGAATAAAAATAAAAAAAATCAACCTAAATAGAAATAAAAATAAATAAACTAAATAAACCTAAACCTACCGGCTTGCTATTTTAAAAAAAAAAAATAACCCTAAATGCTAAACACTAAACCATAAAATTAACCTTAAACACTGAACCCTAAACCTACAACCCTAAACCCTAAACCCTAAAATATGCTAAACCTTAAACCCTAAACCCTAAATTAACCCAAAACCATTAAACCTAAACCCTAAATACCCTAAATCGTAGAACCTAAAGCTTAAACCCTAAACCCTAAATTAAACCTAAACCCTAAATTAACCCAAAACCATTAAACCTAAACCCTAAATACCCTAAATCGTAGAACCTAAAGCTTAAACCCTAAACCCTAAAATAACCTTAATTTATAACCTAACCCTAAACCCTAAAAAGCCTAAACCCTAAAACCTAAACACTAAACCCTAAACCCTAAACTATAAACCCTAAACCCTAACCCTAAACCCTAAACCTTAAATCCTAAAACACTAAACCCTCAACCATAAACCCTAAACCCTAAACTCTAAAATCGTAAACACTAAACCCTACAATCATACAATTAGAAACCCTAAACCCTAAACCCCAAACCTAAAAACCCTAAACCCTAAACACTAAAATTTATAACCCTAACCCTAAACCCTAAAATCTATAACCCTAAACCAGAAACCCTAAACCCCAAACCCTAAACCATAAACCATAAACCATAAAACTCTAAACCCTAAACCAAAAACTATAAAACCAAAAAGCCTAAAAACCTACACCTAAACTAAATAAAACCTAAAATTAAAATAAATAAAAAAACCAAAACCTAAATAAATTAAAAAAAATAAAATAAAATAAAAACTTAAACTAAAACTTAAACCTAAACCTAAAAAAAAATAAAATAAAAAATAACTAAACTAAAATAAAATAAATAAAGACCTAACCTAAACTAAATAATAAAAAACCTAAATAAAATAAAAACTAAACCTAAAATAAAAATAAAATAAAATAAAAACTAAATAAAATCCTAAACCTAAACAGTAAACCTAAAAATTAAAAAAACAAAAATAAACTAAAATAAAAATAAAATAAACATAAACCTAAACTAAAATAAATTAAACTAAAATAAATAAATCTTAAACTTAAACCTCAAATAAACTAAACCTAAACCTACACCTAAACCTAAACTAAATAAAATAAAATAAACTAAAACTAAATCTAAACCTAAATAAAAAAATAAAACTTTAAAATAAAAACATAAAACCTATACCTAAGAAAATAAAATTAAAACCTAAAACCTATACCTAAAAAAAATAAAATTACAACCATAACCTAAACATTAAAATAAAAAAAAAAAGCTAAAACCTAAAAAATAAAATAAAACTTAACTGAAAAATAAGCCTAAACTTAAACACAAACCTAAAAAATAAACTAAAATATAAAACTAAACTAAAATAAATAAACTTAAAATAAATAAACTAAATTAAATAAAAATAAAAATAAAAATAAACTAAAATAAATAAACTAAATAAACCAAACCATGTTTACTCAATTTAAAAAAATTCAAAAAATAAAAAATAATAAAAAAAATTGACTTAAACCCCATAACTAACTAAAACCCTAAACCCAAAATCCTAATCAAATCAAACTCTAAACCCTAAAACCCAACCCTAAACCCTAAACTAAACACTAAACCCTAAACTCTAAACCCTAAAACCCTAAACCCTAAACCCTAAACCAAACACCCTAAACCCTAAACCCTAAACCCTAAACCCTAAACCCTAAAACCATAAACCCTGAACCTTAAACCCTAATCCCTAAAAACAAAACCCTAAACCCTAAACCTTAAACCCTAATCCCTAATCCCTAAACCTAAAACCCTAAACTCTAAACCCTAAATCCTAAACCTTAAAATCCATATCTCTAAACCCCAAACCCTAAATCTCAAACCCTAAACTAACCCTAAATGGTAAACCCTAAATTGTGAACCCTAAAAAGCTAAAAACCTAAACCTAAACTAAATAAAACTTTAAAATAAAATAAATTAAAAACCTAAATAAAAAAAACATAAACTAAGGAAATAAAATAAAAACTAAAAACTAAAATAAAATAAAATAAATAAAAACTAAACAACAATAACAACAACAACAACAACAATAATAACAACAACAACAACAAGCCTTAATCCCACTAGGTGGGTCGTCTCCATTATGTCCTATTATGTGTCAAATTCTCATTTAAATCAAGTATACTAAGATCATTTTTTATACATCTTAACCAACTCTTTTTAGGTCTACCTCTAGCTTTCTTAACATAAGGCAAATCTAATGCATCTACTCTCCTAATCGTCATCGGACTCGATGCTTTATGTGGCCAAACCATCTAAGGCACTCTCCCTAATCTTATCTACCACCTGAGCTACTCCAACTTTTTCCAATATACTCATTTTGCATTCTATCTCTAAGAGTAAAGCCACTCATCCACCTAAGCATCCTCATCTCTGTAACACTTAACTTAGTCTTATGCTTCTCTTTTATTGGCCAACATTCTACACCATAAGTCATTACAGGTCTTACCACCATCTTATAAAATTTTCCATTAAGTTTAAGTGGAACTTTTCTATCACATAATAGGCCAGATGCATTCTTCCACTTCAACCATCCAACTTAAATTCTACTAATAACATCTCCATCTATTTCACCATCATTTTGAACAATAAAGCCTAAATATATTAAACGCTCACTATTATTAATTACTTGTTCACCTAATGTCACAACACTACCACTAAAACTTCTACAACTAAAATTACACTCCATATATTCAGTTTTAGATCTACTTAAATGAAAACCTTTAGACTCTAGAGTTGACCTCCATAATTAAAGTTTCTGTTGGACTCCCTCTCTAGTCTTATCAACAAGAAGAATGTCATCAATAAAAGCATACACCAAGGTACATCTTCTTGTAAATTCCTAATAAGAACATCCATAACTAAAGTAAAAAAATAAGGGCTTAAAGCTGATCCTTGATGTAATCCAACTGAAATAGGAAAATATTTTGCCAATCTTTCTTGTGTTTGGCTCTAGTATATGTATCCTTAATGACTTGAATATAACCAATATTAACTCCTTTCTATTCTATAACTCTCCAAAGAACATCTCTTGAAACTTTATCATAAGCTTTCTCTAAATCCATAAATATCATATGTAGATCCTCCTTAATTTCTCTTTGCTTCTCCATCAAACCCCTTAACAAATGTATAGCATCCATAGTAGATCTACTTGGAATGAAACCAAACTGATTGTGAGAAACTTCTGTATCACATCGTAGCCTATACTCAATTACTCTCTCCCATAATTTTAATGTATGGAACATTAACTTAATTCCTATATAATTTACACACTCTTGTGCATTGCCTTTATTCTTAAATATAGGAACCAACAAACTCTTTCTCCACTCATCTCGCATCTTTTTAGTCTTTAAAATGACATTAATAAGATTTGTAAGCCAAGAAATTCCTTGATCTCCTAAACATTTCCACACATCTATTGGAATATTATATCTTGCTTTCCACATTTCATTTTCTTTAAAGCTTCATTAACTTGATTTACTAATATGATAAAAATGAAATTCTCTATTTTTGTTTAGGGTATTAAGGTTGCTAAAATCAATCATACTTTTAAATCCTTCATTGAAAAGTTTATCAAAATACCTAATCCACCTATTTTCAATATCCTTTTCTAAAAAAAGCATTTTATTATTTTCATCCTTAATACACCTCACTTGAACTATGTCTTTACTTCTCCAATCTCTTTGGTTGGCTAACTTACACATACATCTTTCAACTTCTTTGGTATCTAATCTATTTTATAAATCAATAAAAGCTAAATTTTTTGCATCATATACTGCTTTCTTAGAATCTCTACAAGTCACTTCATATCTTTCCAAATTCTCTGAGTTTTTACATCTAAACCAAGTTTTATAACAATACTTCTTATTTTTTATCTTTTCTTGCACACTCTGACTCCACCACCAACTATTCTTATTAAAAGAAGCTTTTCCTTTTGATTCTCCAAGGATCTTTAGCAACTTGCTTAATTTCACTTGCTATTTTTTCCCACATAATGTTAGCTTCCTCATGAACATCCCAAATTCTAATCTCTTGTAGCTTGCTCTTAAAATATTTTTATTTGTGTTCTTTAAGTGTCCCCATCTAATTCTAGGATAATAATTTGGTTTATTTTTTCTCTTACAACCTTTCATCTTAAAATCTAAAACTAACAATCGATTTTGGGTACTTAGATTTTCACTTGGAATGACCTTACAATCTTTACAATATAAATGATCTATTTTTCTTATCAGAAAATAATCAATCTGTGTTTTACTAGATCCTTTTTTATAAGTAATAATATGTTCATCTCTTTTCTTAAATAAAGTGTTAGCAACTACAAAATCATAAGCTAAAGCAAAATCTAATATAGTCATGCCTTCTTCATTAGTCACTCCAAATCCATAACCACCACGAATACTTTTAAAATCTTTTACCACTCTACCAACATGTCCATTTAAATCTCCTCCAATAAATACTTTTTCTTCAGAGGTATCTTTTATATTAATGCCTCTAATTCATTCCAAAAATTTTCTTTTGCGCTTACCTCCAAACCTACTTAAGGAGCATAGACACTTATAACATTGATAATCTTAGTATCAATTATATTCGTTAAAGTTATAATTCTATCTCCACATCTATTAATATTTATAACATTATCCTTCAAACTTTTATCTATAATCACACCTACACCATTTCTAGTTCGACTTTTACCTGAATACCAAAGTTTAAAACCTAAACTATCAATCTCCTTGGCCTTCTCCCCAACCCATTTAGTTTCTTGAAAACATAAAATATTCATCTTTCTTTGAACCATAATATCTATTAATTCGATAAATTTACCTGTAAGAGTACCTATATTCCCAGATCCTAACCTAATTGTAATTTCATGGACTAACTTCTTTGCCCGCATCCGTCCATAATGTGGGAACCCTTATTTAAACACTGACCGCACAAATTCTAGCACATTTTTCCACCATATTCAAGCCATACAGCGCATCGCTTCCAGGGGATGCCCTAGCATTAACACAATGATTTAAAGGATTCATGTCATGATTATTTTCACAAATAAAAACTAAACCTAAAAAAAAAAAAAAAAAAAAACTAAATAAAAACCTAAACCTAAATAATAAACCTAAAAATAAAACCTAAAAATAAATCTAAAAAAACCTAAACCTAAAATAAAAATAAAATAAACCTAAACCTAAACCAAAATATACTAAATAAAAATAAATAAAACCTAAACCTAAACCTAAAATAAACTAAACTAGAGCCTAAACCCAAACTAAAAAAAATAAATAAACTAAAAATAAACCTAAACCTAAACTAAAAAATAAAACTGAAAAATAAATCTAAACCTAAACTAAAAAATAAAATTGAAAAATAAACCTAAATTCAAATCCTAAAGCCTAAACCTAAAAAAATAAAAACTTAAACCTAAACCTTAAAATAAAAAATAAAACCTAAATTTGAAAAATAAAATAAAAATAAAACTATACTAAAAATTAGAATAAGCTTAAACCTCAACCTAAAAAGTGAACAAGAATAAAAAACCTAAACTAAAAGAAATAAACTAAACTAAATAAAATTAAAAAATAAACTTAAATGAAAATTAAAAATAAAATAAACTAAATAAACCTAAACCTATCGGTTTACTTAATTAAAAAAACCCTTAACCCTAAACCCTAAGCCCTAAACCCTAAATCCTAAACCCTAAACCCTAAACATTAAATCCTAAAACTAACCCTAAACCTATAACCTTAAACCCTAAACCCTAAAAAACCCAAAATCATAAACCCTAAACCTTAAGCTAACCCTAAACGTCAAACCCTAAAAACCCTAAACCATAAAGCCTAAACCCTAAACCCTAAACCTGAACCATAATCTAAAAGCCTAAACCCTAAAACCCTAAACCCTAAAACCTTAAACCCTAAATCTTAAACCTAAACCCTAAACCCTAAACCCTAAAAACCTAAAAACTTAAACCTAAACAAAATAAAACATAAAGACAAAATACATTAAAAAAAGCTAAACCTAAATAAAAAATAAATTAAAATAAAATTAAAACTTAAATTAAAACCTAAACCTGAAAATAAAATAAACTAATAAAAATAAACTAAAATAAAATAAATAATAACCTAAATTAAATTAAAAATCAAATAAATGTAAGAATAAAAAATATAAATAAAATAAAAATAAAATAATCCTAAAATAAGCCTATAATCAAAATAAATAAAAATTAAATAAAAATTGAAACTTAAAAAATAAACCTAAAAATAAAACTTAAAAATAAATAAAAAATAAAACCTAAACCCTAAACTAAAAAAAACCTAAACCTAAAATAAAAATAAAATAAACAAGATAAAATAAACCTAAACCTACACTAAAATAAACTAAACTAAAATAAATAGAACCTAAACCTAAAATAAACTGAACCTAAACCTAAATCTAAAATAAATAAAATAAAATAAACTAAAAATAAACTTAAACTAAAAAATAAAGCCAAAAATAAACCTAAAATAAAAACCTAAAACCTAAATCTAAAAAAATAAATTAAAAACCTAAACCTAAACCTAAAATAAAAAATAAAACCTAAACCAAAATCTAAAAGATAAACTAAAATAAAAAAACCTAAACTAAAATAAATAAACCTAAAATAAATAAGCTAAACTAAATAAATATCTCAAATAAACATAAATAAAAATAAAAGAGAAGGTAAATAAAATAAATCTAACCCATCGATAATTTTTTTTAAAAAAAACCTCAACCCTAAACCCTAAAATAAAACCTAAACCTATCAGCTTAATTTAAAATTAAACTTAAACTAAAACCTGAACGGAACCTATAACCAAAACCCTAAAAAAATTAAATAAAATATAACCCTAACCATAAACCCTAAACTTACAACCCCAAACCCTAAATCCCTAAACCCTAAAATCTTTATCCCTAAACCCTAAATCCCAAACCCTAAATCTCGAACCCTAAACTAATCCTAAACCCTAAACCCTAAATTATAAACCCTAAAAAGCTAAAACCTAAACCTAAACTAAATAAAACTTACAAATAAAATAAATAAATAACCTAAATCAAAATAATAAAAAAATAAAAATAATAACATAAACTAAAACTTAAACCTACACCTAAAAAGGAAATAAAATAAAAATAAAGACTAAACTAAAATAAAATAAATAAAAACCTAAGCTAAACTAACAAAATAAAAAACATAAATAAAATAAAAACTAAACCTAAAATAAAAATAAAATAAACCAAAAATAAAATAAAATAAAAACTAAATAAAAACCTAAACCTAAACAATAAACTTATAAGTAAAACCTAAAAATAAATCTAAAAAAAAATAAGCCTAAAATACAAATTAAATAGACTTAAACCTAAACTAAATTAAACTAAACCAAAATAAATAAATAAACCTAAACCTAAACCTAAAATAAACTAAACCTGAGCCTAAAGCCAAACATAAAAAACATAAAATAAAGTAAAAATTAACCTAAACCTAAACTAAAAAATAAAACCTAAAAATAAACCTAAAATTAAAACCTAAAACCTAAACCTAAAAAAAATAAAATAGAAACCTAAACTTAAACCTTAAAATAATAAATAAAACCTAAACTTGAAAAATAAAATAAAAATAAAACTATACTAAAAAAATTGCATGAACTTAAACCTCAACTTAAAAAGTGAACTAAAATAAAAAACCAAAACTAAAAGAAATAAACTAAAGTAAATAGAAATAAAAATTAAACTTAAATGAAAATAAAAAAGAAAATAAACTAAATAAACCTAAACCTACTAATTACTAATTAAAAAAAAAAACCCCTTAAACCCTAAAACCCTAAACCTAAACCCTAAACCCCTAAACCCTAAACCCTAAACCCTAAAAAAAACCTAAAAAAAATATAAAACTAAACCCTAAACCCTTTAAACCAAACCTAAACCCTAAAACTAAACCCTAATAAATAAACCTAAATAAACCTAAACCTAAAAAATAAATAAAAATAAACTAAAAATAAATTAAATAAAATAAATTAAACCTAAAATAAAATTAAACTAAAAATAAAATAAAATAAACCTAAAACTAAAATAAAAAATAAACATAAAACTAAAAAAAATAAACATAAATAAATAAAAATAAAACTTAAAAATATATAAAAAATAAAACCTAAACCCTAAACTAATAAAAGCCTAAACATAAAATAAAAATAAAATAAACAAAATAAAATAAACTAAATTAAAATAAATAGAACCTAAACCTAAAATAAACTAAACCTAAACCTAAACCTAAATTAAATAAAATAAGATAAACAAAAAATAAACCTAAACAAAAAATAAAACCTAAAAATAAACCTAAAATAAAAATATACAACCTAAACCTAAAAAAATAAAGTAAAAACAAAAACATAAACCTAAAAATAAAAAATAAACCCTAAACCCGGAAAATAAAACTCAACTAAAAAATAAACCTAAACCTAAACCTAAAAAATAAACTAAAACAAAAAAACCTAAACTAAAATAATTAAACCTAAAATAAATAAGCAAAACTAAATAGATATTAAAAATAAACATAAATAAAAATAAAAAATAAGATAAACTAAATAAACAAAATAAACCTGAACCTACTGATTTACATAATTTTTTTTTAAAAAAACCCCATCCCTAAAACCTAAAAATAAACTTAAAAAATCTAAACCTATTAGTTTACTTAATTTAAAATTAAACTTAAATTAAAACCTGAACCCCAAACCTATAACCTAAACCCCAAACACTTAAAAATATAAAATAAAATAAAATATAACCCTAACCATAAACTTTAAACCTACAACCCTAAACCCTAAAACTCTAAACCCTAAACCCTAAAACCATAAACCCTAAACCCTAAACTTTATACCCAAAACCCTAAACCCTAAACCCAAAAACCCTAAACCCTAAACCCTAAAAACCCTAAACCCTAAAGCCTGAACACTAAACCATAAACCCTAAACCCTAAACCTTAAACCCTAACCCTAAACCCTAAACCATAAAACCCTATATCCTTAAATCCTAAAACCTTAAACTTTAAGCCGTAAGCCCTAAACCCTAAACCCTAAACCCTAAAAACCTAAACCTAAAAAATAAACTAAAAGTAAAACTCAACTAACAAATAAACCTAAACCTAAGCTTAAACCTAAAAAATAAACTAAAATAAAAAACCAAAACTAAAATAAATAAACTAAACAAAATAAAAATAAAAAATAAACCTTAAAAAAATTATATAAAAATTGAAATAAATAAAAAATAAACTAAGTAAACTAAATAAACCTAAACCTACGAGATTACTTAATTTTAAAAAAAAAAAAACCCTAAACCCTTAATCCATACCCTAAACCCTAAATCTTAAACCCTAAAAATAACCATAAACCTACAAAACTAAACCAATAACCATAAACCCTAAACCCTAAAAAATAAACCATAAAGCCTAAACCCTAAAGCCTAAAGCCTAAACCCTAAACCCTAAACCCTAAACCCTAAACCTTAAACCTTTTAGGCATAAATCATAAAACCTTAAACCCTAAACTATAAACTCTAAACCCTAAACCCTAAACCCAAACCCTAAACCCTAAGCCCCCAACCCTAAACCTAAAGTAACTAAATAAATTAAAAAATACACCTAAACCTTAAAACCTAATAAACCATAACATAAACTTAAACCCTAAGAATGGGTAAAACCTTGACAGCAGGAACATCACCGTCAACCAGGCTCAATCTAGATCTAACGGTGGAGGCAAAGGCAGAGGTAGCGATTATCGCAGCGGTGGTGGGTGTTCTGGAGGTGCTGGTGGATATGGAGGTGGTGGTCGGTGCAGTGGTGGTTATAAAGGCAGGAGGAGTGACGGAGGTTACAACCATGGTGGTGGCGGAGAGAGAGATTGGGGATATGATGGTGGATCCTACTACTCGAGGGCCGAGGTGGTTCTGATGGGAATTGGAGAAACTAAAGAATGGCAGATCGGACCTGCTATTTATGGAACTATATTTACGGTAAAGATAATTTTAGTTATCTAGGGTTTTTGATTTTCTCTATGCGTGCTCATTGTTTATCTATGTCTTCGCTTGTGTCATAGAAAACTTGGTGTGTTACTTGGTTGATCAAATCAAAATGAAAAAAATGTTAAATTTGAATATGTTCTCTATTAGAAGAAAAAACCAAAAAGCCTAAACCCTAAACTAAAACTTAAACCCTAAACTTAAAATCTAAACCCTAAACCCTAAACCCCAAACCAAAAAAATAAAAAAAGAATCAAACAAAAAATAAAAAACTCTAACCCTAAACTCTAAACCCTAAAACTAACCTTAAACCCAAAATCGTAAACCATAAACCTACAATCATAAACCCTAAACCCCAAACCCTAAAACACTCAACCTTAAACCCTAAATCCTAAATCATAAACCCTAACACTAAATCCTAAAACCTACAACCCTAAACCCTAAACCCTATACCATAAAAACCTAAAAACCTAAACCAAAACTAAATAAAATCCAAAAATAAAATTAATAAAAAACCTAAACCTAAATATAATAAATAAAATAAAAACCTAAGCTAAAACCTAAACCTAAACCTAAAAATATAATAAAATAAAAATTAAAAATTAAACTAAAATATAATAGATAAAAACCTAAACTAAACAAAAAAGTCAAAATACCAAAAAATTATAAAACCTGAATAAAATAAAAATTAAACAAAAAATACAAATAAAATAAAAACTAAATAAAATCCTAAACCTAAAAAAATAAAAAAATTAAAACCTAAAACTAAATAAAAAATAAAACCAAAACCTTAAACTAAATAAAACCCTAAACCTAAAATAAACAGAATAAAATAAACCTAAACCAAAACTAAAATAAACTAATTTAAAATAAATTAATCTAATAAAAATAAAACTTAAACCTAAACCCTAAACCCTAAACCCTAAATTGTAAACCTTAAACCCTAAAACCTTAATCCCTAAACCCTAAAAATCCTAAAACTTAAAGCCTAAACACTAAACCCTAAACCCTAAAACCTAAACCCTAACCCTAAACCCTAAACCCTAAACCCTAAAACACTAAACCCTAAAACCTTAAACCCTAAACCCTAAACCCTAATCCCTAAAAACTTGAAAACCTAAACCTAAACCAAATAAAACCTAAAAATAAAATAAATAAAAATACTAAACTTAAATAAAATAAAATAATAACCTAAAATAAAACCTAAACATAAACCTAAAAATAAAACAAAAATAAAACTCAACTAAAAAAAACTAAACCTAAAGCTAAAAATAAACTACAATAAAAAACCTAAAAGTATAAATAAACTAAAAATAAATAAACTAAACTATAAAAAATAAAAAATAAACATAAAGAAAAATAAAATAAACTAAAAAAATAAAAAATAGACTAAATAAGCCAAAACCTACTGGTTTACTTAAATTTTCTTTTTTTAAAAAGAAAACTTGAACCCTGAGCTAACCCCAAACTCTAAACCCTAAACCCTAAAAATAAACTAAAAAAACCTAAACCTAGCAGGTTAGCTTAATTTAAAAATAAACCTAAATTAAATCATGAACCCTAAAACTAAAACCTAAATCCTAAACCTTAAACCCTAAAAAAATAAAGAAAAATAAAAAAAAAACCCTTAACCCTAAACCCCAAATCCAAAACCATAAACCCTAAACTAAAGCCTTAACCATAAACCCTAAACCTTAAAACCTAAACCCTAAACCCTAAATCCTAAAAACCTTAAACCCTAAACCCTAAAGCCTAAACACTAAACCTTTAACCCTAAACCCTAAACCATATAACCTTAGAAGCTTTAAACCTAAAACCCTAAACACTAAACCCTAAAAACCTAAAAACCTAAACCTAAAAAATAAAATAAAATAAAACTCTACTAAAAAAAACCTAAACCTAAACCTAAACTTGAAAAAATAAATTAAAATAAAAAACCTATACTAAAATAAAAAAACCTAAAATAAATAAAAATAAAAATAAAATAAACTTAAATAAATAAAAAATACTTTAAACCTTCCAATTTACTTAATTTTAAAAAAAAACCCTAAACCCTATAACTAACCCTAAACCCTAAACCCTAAACCTATAACACTAAACCTACAACCTTAAACCCTAAGCCCTAAACCTTAAAAAACCCTAAACCCTAAACCTAAAAAGCGAAAACCCTAAAACCCTAAACCATAAACCCTAAACCCTAAACCCTAAGCCCTAAACCCTAAACCCTAAACCCTAAACCCCAAACCCTAAACCTAAAGTAACTAAATAAATTAAAAAATAAACCTAAACCCTAAAACCTAATAAACCTAAACCCTAAGAATGGCCAGAACCTTGATGGAAGAAACACCACCATCAACCAGGCTTAATCTAGACCTAGTGGTGGAGGCAAAGGCAAAGGCGGTGGTTATCGCAATGGTGGGGATCTGGAGATGCTAGAGGATTTGGAGGTGGTGGTCTGAGTAGTGGTGGTTATGAAGGCAGGAGGAGCGATGAAGGTTACAGCTGTGGTGGTGGTGAAGGGAGAAATCAGGGATATAATGGGGGATCCCACTACTCAAGAGGCCGAAGATGTTTTGACGGGAACTAGAGAAACTGAAGAATGGTCGATCCGATCTATTGGTTATGGAATTATTTTTTTACAATAGAGATGGTTCTAGTTATTAGGGTTTTTGATTTGCTATATGCGAGCTCATTTTTTATCTATGTCATCGCTTGTGCCTTAGAAAACTTGGAGTGTTACTTGGTTGATGAAATCGAAAAGAAGAAATGTTGAGGCTGAATTTGTTATCTGTTAAAAAAAATCAAAAACAATAAACCCTAAACTAAAACCTAAATCCTAAACCTAAAATCTAAACCCTAATCCCTAAACCTTAAATCCTAAAAATAAAAAATAATAAAATAATAAAAATAAAACCATAACCCTATACCCTAAAATTAGCCTTAAACCCTAAACTTACAACCTTAAACCGTAAAACCCTAAACCCTAAATCGTAAATTCTAAACCTTAAACCCTAAACCCTAAACCTAAACCCTAAACCCTAAAACGTACAACCCTAAACCCTAAACCTTAAACCCTAATCCCTAAAACCCAAAAACCTAAACCAAAACTAAATAAATACTAAAATAAAATAAAAAATAAAACAAAATAAAATCCTAAACTAAAACCTAAACCTAAACCTAAAGACATAATAAAATAAATAAAACCTAAACTAAATGAAATAAAATAAAATAAACCTAAAAAAAAAACCTAAATAAAATAAAAACTAAACAAAAAATAAAAATAAATAAACCTAAAATAAGATAAAATAAAAACTAAATAAAAACCTAAACCTGAAAAATATACATAAAAATAAAACTTAAAAATAAATAGAAATTAAAATCTAAACCTTAAACTAAAAAAAAAACCTAAACCAAAAATAAATAAAATAAACCTAAACCTAAACCTAAACTAGAATTAAAGTAAACTAAAATAATAAAAAAATCCTAAACTTAAACCTAAAATAAAATAAACATAAACCCTAAACTAAATAAAATAATATAAACTAAAAATAAACCTAAAACTAAAGTAAAAAATAATACCTAAAAATAAACCTAAAATAAAAACCTAAAACCTAAACCTAAAAAAATAAAATAAAAATCTGAACCTAATCATAAACCTAAAAAATAAACTGTAATAAATGAACCTAAAATAAATAAACTAAAATAAATAAAAATAAAAATAAATCAAAATAAAAATAAAAAATAAAATAAAATAAAATAAATAAAAATAAACTAAATAAACTTAATAAACCTAAACCAACCAATTTACTTAATTTTTAAAAAATTAAAATTAAAAAATGAAAAATACATAAACCTTAAACTTACAACCCTAAACCCTAAACCTTAAACCCTAAAACCCTAAACCCTAAACCCTAAACCCTAAACTCTAAACCCTAAACCCTAAAATCTACTACCCTAAACCCTAAAACCTAAACACCAAACCCTAAACCCTAAGCCCTAAACCCTAAACCCTAAACCTTGAAAACCTAAATATCTAAACCTTAAGTAAATAAAACCCAAAAATAAAATATATTAAAAAACCTGAACCAAAATAAAATAGAATAATAAAATAAAATAAAAACCTAAATAAAAACCTAAACATAAACCTAAACCTAAACCTAAACCTAAACCTAAACCTAAACCTAAAAAAGAAAAAAGAATAAAAAAGTAAAAACTAAACTATAATAAAATAAATAAGAACCAAAACTAAACTAAGAAAAATCAAAAACCTAAATAAAATAAAAACTAATCCTAAAATAAAAATAAAATAAAAGAAAAACTAAATAAAAACCTTAACCTAAATAATAAACCTAGAAATAAAACCTAAAAATAAATAAAAGATAAAACCTAAACCCTAAACTAAAAAGAAACCTAAACATAAATAAAAATAATGTAAACCTAAGCATAAACTAAAATAAAATAAACCGAAATAAATAGAACCTAAACCTAAACCTAAAAATAAAAAATAAAACTAAAACCAAAAAAATATAATAAAAATAAAACTAAACTAAAAAATAAACCTAAACCTAAACCTAAACCAAAAAATAAACTAAAATAAAAACTTAAACAAAAATAAATAAACCTAAAGTAAATAAACAAAACTAAATAAAAATAAAACTAAACCTAAATCAAAACTAAAAATAAAATAAACTAAAATAAACAAAAAAAAACTAAATAACCCTAAACTTACCAGTTTACTTATTTTAAAAGAATTAAAAAATAAAAAAATAAAAAATAATAAAAATAAAGCCATCACCCTAAACCCTAAACGCTTAAACTATTCATGAAGCCTAAACTCTAAACCCTAATCCCTAAACCCTAAACTTAAAACCCTAAACCTTAAACCATAAACCCTCAACCCTAAAACATATAACTCTAAACCCTAAACCCTAAACCTTAAACCCCAAACCATAAACACTAAAAACCTTAAAACATATACATAAACTAAATTAAACCTAAAAATAAATAAAAAAACTAAACCTAAATAAAATAATAAAAAAATAAAATAAAATAAAAACTAAAATTAAAACCTAAACTAAATTTAAACCTAAATCTAAAAAATAAAATAAAATAAAATCTAAACTAAAATAAAAATAAATAAAAACCTAATCTAAACTAAAAATAAAAATAAATCTAAAAATGAAAAACCTAAATAAAATAAAAACTAAACGTAAAATAAAAATAAAAATAAAATAAACCTAAAATATAATAAAATAACAACTAAATAAAAACCTAAACCTAAAAATAAACCTAAAAATAAATAAAAAATAAAACTTAAACCTTAAACTAAAAAAAAACTAAACTTAAAGTAAACAAAGTAAAATAAACTAAACTATAACAAATAAAACCTAAACCTAAACCCAAAATAAACTAAACATAAACCCTAAACTAAATAAAATAAATAAACTAAAAATAAACCTAAACCTAAACTAAAAAAAATAAAACCTAGAAATAAACATAAAATAAAAACCTAAAACCTAAACCTAAAAAAATAAAATAAAAACCTAAACCTAAACTTTAAAATAAAAAATAAAATATAAACCTAAAAAATAAAATAAAAATAAAACTAAACTAAAAAATAAGCATAATCCTAAACTTAAACCTAAAAAATGAACTAAAATAAAAAACATAAATTAAAATAAATAAACTTAAACAAAATAAACTAAACTAAATAAAAATAAAAACTAAACCTAAATAAAAATAAATAAAATAAAATAAACTAAATAAACCTAAACCTACTCGTTTACTTAATTTAAAAAAAAAAACTACACCCTAAACACTAAAACTACAACCCTAAACCCTAAACCCTAAACCCTAAAAAAACCTTAAACCCTAAACCATAAAAAACACTAAACCCTAAAACTTAAACATTAAGCTAACCCTAAACCCTAAACCCTAAAAACCCTAAACCCTAAATCCTAAACACTAAAAAGCCCTAAACCTTAAACCCTAAACCCTAACACTAAACCCCAAACCATAAAACCCTAAACCCTAAAACCTTAAACCCTAAACCCTAAAAACCTAAAAACCTAAACTTAAAAAAATAAAAACTAAAAATAAAATAAATAAAAATACCTTTAAAATAAAATAAAAAATAAATAAATAAACTAAAATACAATTTATAAAAACCTAAACTAAACTAAAAAAATAAATTATACCTAAGAAGAAAAAACCTAAATAAAATAATAAACTAACATAAAATAAAAATAAATTAAACCTAAAATAAAATAAAATAAAAAACTAAACCAAAAAATAAATAAAAAGTAAATCCTAAACCCTAAATTAAAAAAAAACTAAACCTAAATTAAAAATAAAATAAACAAAACAAAATAAACCCAAACCTAAACTAAACTAAATTAAATAAAATCTAAACTTAAACCTAAAATAAACTAAAAATAAACCTAAACCTAAACTAAAAAATAAAACCTAAAAGTAAACCTAAAATAAAAACCTAAAACCTAAAAGTAAAAAAATTCAATTAAAACCTAAATGTAAACCTAAAAATAAAAAATAAAACCTAAACCTAAAATAAAATAAAATAAAACTCATAAAAAATAAACTTAAACCTATAAATAAACTAAAATAAAAACCTAAACTAAAATAAATAAACCTAAAATAAGTAAACTAAACTAAATAAAAAATAAACCTAAATAAAACAAAAAATAAAATAAACTAAAAATAAATAAAAAAAATAAATAAATAAACTTAAACCCAACGGTTTGCTTAATTTAAAAAAAACTAAAAACCCTAAACCTTAACCACCCACCCTAAATCCTAAAACCTAACCCTAAATCCTAAACACTAAACTTTAAACCCTAAACCCTAGAAACCCTAAACCCTAAAAACCCTAAACCTATAAAACTACTTACTAAACAAACCCTAAACCCTAAACACTAAACCCTAAATCCTAAACCTTATAACCTACAACCCTAAACCCAAAACCCTATACCCTGAACCCTAACTAACCCTAAATCCTAAACTAAGCCTAAACCCTATACCAAAACTAACCCAAAACCCTAAACCCTAAACTAACCCTAAACCCTAAGAATGGGCAAAACCTTGACTACAAGAACATCACCATCAACTAGGCTTAGTCTAGATTTGGCAGTGGAGGCGAAGGCAGAGGCGGTGATTATCGTAGTGGTGATGGGGTATCTAGAGGTATTGGTGGATATAGAGGTGGTGGTTAGAGCAGTGGTGGTTATGGAGGTGGGAGGAGCGGCGGAGGTTACAGTCTTGGTGGTGGTAGAGGGAGAGATCAAGGATATAATGATAGATCCCACTGCTCGAGAGGTGGGGGGATTCTGATGGGAACTGGAGAAACTAAAGAACAGTTGATCCGATTTGTTGCTTATAGAATTATGTCATTATAATAGAGACAGTTCTACATATCTAGGGTTTTTTATTTGCTCTATGGGTGCTCATTTTTGATCTATGTCATCGCTTGTGTCTTAGAAAATATGGGGTGCTTCCTTATTGATGAAATCAAAAAGAAGAAATGTTAAATATGAATTTATTCTCCACTAAAAGAAATCCCTAAACTCTAAACCCTCAACCATAAACACTGAAAACCCTAAACCATAAATTCTAAACCCTAAACCTACAAACCTAAACCCAAAACCCTAAAACCCTAAATCATAAACCCTAAACCCTAAACCTTAAACCCTAAACACTAAACCCCAAACCTTAAACCCTAAACTAACCCTAAACCCTAAATAATAAACTAACCCTAAACCTTAAACTCTAAGAATGGACAGAACCTTGAAGGCAGGAACATCACCATCAACTAGGCTCAGTCTAGATCTAGAGATGGAGGTGAATGCGGAGGCAAAAATTATCACATTGGTGGTGGGGGATTTGGACGTGCTGGTGGATATAGAGGTGGTGATCAAGCAGTGATGGTCATGGAGGTGGGAGGAGCGATGGAGGTTACAGTCGTGTGGGTGGCGGAGGGAGAGATCGGGGATATGATGGTGAATCCCACTACTCTAGAGGTAGGGTTGGTCTGATGGGAACTAGAGAAACTGAAGAACGGGTTATCTGATTTACTACTTATGGAACTATATTTATACTGGAGATGATTCTACTTATCTAGGGTTTTTTATTTGCTTTATGGGTGCCCATTTTTTATCTATGTCATCGCTTGTGTCTTAGAAAACTTGGGGTGCTACTTGGTTGATGAAATTGAAAAGAAGAAATGTTGAATCTGAATTTATTCTCTGTTAAAAAAGACTTTAAACCCTAAACTATAAACCCTAAACTAAAACTTAAACCATAAACCTAAAACCAAAACCCTAAACCCAAAACCCTAATCCCTAAACCCTAAAAATGCTAAACCCTAAACACGAAACCATAAACCCTATATCCTAATCCCTAAACCCTAAACCTGAAACCCTAAAGCCTAAACCCTAAACCCTAAAACCTATAACCCTAAACCCCAAACCCTAAACCCTAAATCCAAAACTAACCCGAAATCCTAAACTAACCTTAAACCCTAATAATGGTCAGAACCTTGATGATAGGAACATCACCGTCGATAAGGCTCAGTCTAGATCTAGCAGTGGAGGCAAACACAGAAGAGACAATTATCATAGTGGTGGTGGGGGATCTGGTGGTGCTGGTGGATATGGAGATGGTGGTCAGAGTAGTGGTGGTTATGGAGGCAGGAGGAGAAATGAAGGTTACAATCATGGTGGTGGTGGAGGGAGAGATCGTCGATATGATGGTGGATCTCGCTACTTGAGAGGCAAGGGTGGTTCTGATTGGCACTAGAGAAATTGAAGAACAACCGATCCGATCTGCTGCTTATGGAACTATGCTTTTATAGTATATACGGTTATTCTTATCTAGGTTTTTTCATTTGCTCTAAAGGTGTCAATTTTTTATCTATGTCATTGCTTATGTCCTAGAAATTTTGGGGTGCTACTTGGTTGATGAAATTGAAATGAAGAAATGTTCAATTTGAATTTGTTCTCTATTTAAAAAACCCTAAACCCTAAAACCCCAAACCCTAAACTCTCAACCATAAACCTACAACCCTAAACCCTAAACTTTAAAACCCTAAAACCCTTAACCCTAAATTGTAAACCCTAGACTGTAAACCTTAAACCCTAAAACCTACAACCCTAAACCCTAAAGCCCAAACCATAAATCCTAAACTAACCTTAAACCCTAAACTAACCCTAAACCCTAAACTTTAAGAATGGGAAGAACCTTGATGGCAGGAACATCACCATCAACTAGGCACAGTCTAGATCTAATGGTGGAGGTAAAGGCAAAAGCGGTGGTTATCGTAGTGATTATTGGGGATCTGGACATGCTGGTGGATATGCAGGTGGTGGTCAGAGCTGTTCTGATTATGGAGGCGGGAGGAGCATCGGAGGTTACAACTGTGGGGTTGGCTGAAGGAGAGATCTGGGATATGATGGCAGATCCTGCTACTCAAAAGGCAGGGGTGGTTCTAATGGGAACTGGAGAAACTAAAGAACGGCCATTCCGATCTATTTCTTATGTAACTGTGTCTTTATAGTAGATACGGTTCTACTTATCTAAGGTTTTTTATTTGCTCTATGGGTGCTCATTCTTGATCAATGTCATCGCTTATGTCTTAGAAAAATTTGGGTGCTACTTCATTGATGAAATTGAAAAGAAGAAATGTTGAATTTGAATTTATTCTCTATTAAAAAAACACCTTAAGCCCTAAAATAAAACTTAAACCCTAAACCTAAAACCAAAACCCTAAACCTGAAACCCTAAACCCTAAACCCTAAAAACCTTAAACATTAACATTAAACCCTAAACCTTAAACTCTAAACCCTAAAATCCTAAACACTAAACCCTAAACTCTAAAACCATAAGCCCTAAACACTAAAACCTTTAACCCTAAACCCTAAACCCTAAACCCCAAACCCTAAATAATAAACCCTAAGCCTTAAACTAACCCTAAACCATAAACTAACCCTAAACCCTAAACTCTATACCCTAAACTAACCTTAAACCTTAACCCTAAACCTTAAACTTGGATAAAGATGTCATTAGGAGAAGTTTTAAGGAATGACATAATCCTAACATAGTTTTGGTAGCTAAAGAAAATGTCTTCAAGAGACTTTCCCTTGACTATTAGAGATTTGAATACCCTAAACCCTAACCCTAAATCATATTATAATACCATTTATTATATCATAATGTGGCATCATATATTTGAGCATATAATGATGTGTTTTTGGATGTTATAAGATGTTTTGAAATGTTTTATTATATTATGGTATTGTGCCCTATAGTCTATATTAATATAAATCATAAAAATATTAATTTAATAAATCAGATGATGAAATTTGTTAAATTTGAAGTGGGAATCAAGTTGTAGTACCAAAGGTGTGCTACGCCACTTGTCATCTAAAAAGTAATATTTTATGTTCAAAATAAATATTATATGTTGTATCATAGT
Source organism: Cymbidium sinense (assembly GCA_021442155.1). Taxonomy (NCBI): domain Eukaryota; kingdom Viridiplantae; phylum Streptophyta; class Magnoliopsida; order Asparagales; family Orchidaceae; genus Cymbidium; species Cymbidium sinense. Next base: position 275,665,066 of record CM038215.1, on the reverse strand, counting down.
ATAACATCATATATCATAATATATTGTTCTGCACATTTTAAATTATTTTAGTATTTTTCTGTCTTGCGGTTGAGCCTACACAAGCATTATTTTTAAAAATGTTGATTTGGACTCTAAAATGGTGGAATTTGGCCAAATTCATAATAGGTAGAGCATGGCATCATACTACAATGTTTCAATTTAAAATATGTAAGTGATACTACTACAATATATAGTTTTTTATTATTTAGACTAATTTTATGAATTTTTATCTTAAGCAATCCCTTGTGATGTGATATGCAATATAATATAATATAATTTAATATGTTATAGTGTATTATAATATAGGATTCCATAACATAGTGTAGCATTATGCCTTATAGCATACTATTGTGTATTACTACTTATTGTTTAGCATATTTTAGTTTGTTATAGTATGATGTAGTAGGGTGTGTATTCATAAAAATACTAATTTATAGATTAAGATGATGGGATTTGGCCAAATATAAGGTAAGCTTTAGGGAACATCATTGGGGTGTGCTACGGTGCGTTATTTAATCAAAAGAATGCAGTTTTGCAATCAAAATAAATGTTCATTTTTCAACAAAATTTTATAAAATTTTTGCTTAAAGTGATTCATTTTAAGGTGTAATGTAAGATAATATATTATATGAAAGCATATTAAAATATAATGTACATAACAATATAACTTCATATATATATATATATATATATGAATGTGGTGGTGTGTTACTAAATGTTATTGTACATTTTAGTATGTTTTAGTTTTGTTATAATACATTAGGTAAAAACTCACAAAAAATGTTCATTTGGGGGTTGAGATGGAAGAATTTAGCCAAATTCATGGCACACACCAAGAAGCAACACAAATTTATGCTATTTTGTACCATTTCTAATAGAAAAAAAATAATTTTACATCCAAAATGAACATTATTCAAATTTTGAGAAAATTTTGTTATTTGTTCTTTGTAAGTGATTCTAATGAGGTGAAATGTTAGACAATATATTATATTATAGTAAATTATAATATAGCTTTATATATTACACTATAATATAGTTTGTTAATTCATATTATAATATGTTTAGCATGATATTGTAGTTTGAGCTTCAACCATCAAAAATCATAAAATTTTGATTATAATGTTAAGATGATGTAATTTGATCGAATACATTGTTAGGCTTTTAGTTGAAGTATTAAAGGTGTGCATAAGAGAAGAAATAAGATTTGATGAGAATTCCATGTCAAGGACATGGAGGGAGATCTGCTAGGGGAACACACATGCATTGGACATGACATGTGAGGGGTCTATGTCGAAGGCATAGAAGAAGAAAGTATGCTGGGGATAAGGTTTGAATTTGATTTGATTCTATGATTTATGGAAAGAAGATCTGCTAGGGATAAGAATATATAATCCACCAGGGATTAAGATTGAATCAAGTTTATTTTGTTTTGTTCTAAGTGATGTGGAGGCACATCTACTAGAGATATGGGCTCGAGTTCACTCAGGATCAGGTATATGAACCTTCCACTAGAGAAGCAAGTTCGGGCTATCCATTGGAAATTTAGATTTGAATTTGATTTCAAAGATTTGTTTGGGGATGTATATGCTGGGAATAAGAGTTTGGTTGGATTTCTTTGATTTAGACTCTACTATGGGAGTTGGTTTAATTTGGCTCCACTAAGGAGGTTGGTTTTGAATTTGATTTGTTTGCTTGACTTATTTATATATGATTTGGGGCTCCACTAGGGCGAAGGGTGTGATTTAACTCCATTAGGGAAAATTAAATTTTGTTTAATTTAATCTGAGTTAATGTATGGACCCTATCGGTGTGCTATGGACCAACTGAGAAGGGGATATATCAACCTTGACCTACCTCAAGTTTAAAAATCTAAAGGGATAGTTTACCAGCTGTGAGGTAGAGCTAGCCAACCTAAGGGGTTGCCTTTCAGTGTGCAATGGCTATGCTAGAAAAAAGGTGTAGCAGACTTACATCTTCTAAAGCGAGGAACAACCGCTGGGTACTTATGTCAACTTAAATATAGTCATGATTAATTTTATCTTAATTTAATGTAAGTTGGTATGGTTTATTTAGTTTAGTTATATTTCAAATTGAGGGCATATCCAATGGGGATGTGATCTCGGTCTACTTTGGTAGATTTAATTTACGAGCCGTATCGATGTGGGATGGGCCCACTGAAAAAGGGCTATATCAGACTTATCCAATCATAGATTTATAAATCCAAAGGAATAGTCTACTAGCTGTGGGGTAGAGCTATCCAACCTAAGGGGTTGCCTTTTCTGCAACTCAGAAGAAGCGTAGCAGACTTAAATCTTCTAAACCAGGGAACAACCACTGGGGTGACCTGCTGGCAACACGACAACTAGAACCTAACTTAGGGGCAACTATTGAGTGAATGTTGTTGAAGACTTATATCAACTCAAGAGTAGTCAGGAAATTCTTATAAAGAGTTCTCTTAACACTGCCCTAAAGATAGGATGCCTTCTTGGGGTGTCCTCCTAATCTACAAGTGAATATATATTTTGTTTATATGTTTGCATGGACCCTGTTGATGTGCGAGGGACCACACTGAGAAGGGGCTATGTCGGCCTTGACTTATCTTAGTAACCTAGGTTGTGATCAAGAACCACAGGATTAATTCTCTAACGACAGGGGTGGTTACTAGAAAAGGGGAACTGTCAAATCCAATAGTAACCTAGGTTGTGTCTAAATGGGGTCACAAAGGATGTGATCAAAATACAGTGTCCACGTGGGAGGTACTTCTAGGGGCATTATCTTGAGCCCTGGAATAAAAAGCTTATAGCTGTACAATGGCCAACTCAAGGAGAAAGCGTAGCAGACTTACATCTTCCAAGAGTGGTGTATCCTAATATGTGAGAACCAACCAACCTAAGGTGTATCTGTCAGCATGAGTGGTGTATCCGTTAGCATAGTAGGAACCAACCAACCTATGGTGCCCGTCGGTGTGCAACGATCAATCTGGAAAAAAAGCATGTAAGCTTACAACTTTCTAAGCAAAACTGATCATCAGGATAGTCTATCATCGGTGGGACATATGCTATCTCACCTAGAGCGAGTACTAAGAGGGCATCCCTGAGGAAGGACTGGACCTAGACTTGAAGCAGCCAGGAAGGAAGGAGCCGTGATGGGACTTATCCAAAACCTCAAATATACTCGACCCAATCAGTACACGAGGGCTAATCTAAGAAGAAAGCGTTGCAGACTCACATCCTCTTAAACAAAGCCAACATGAGGTAGCTTACCGGGCATGTAGTATGGCCTACTAGACTAACAAGGCGCTCATTAGTGTGCACTGGCCAAGAAAGGAAGGAAAGTGTAGCAGACCCTAAACCTAAACTAAACTAAAAAATAAGATAAACCTAAGAATAAAAAACCATAACTAAATGTAAAATAAAATTAAAATTAACCTAAAATAAAATAAAATAAAAACTAAATAAAAACCTAAACCTAAAAAGTAAACCTAAAAATAAATAAAAAATAAAACCTAAACCCTAAACTAAAAACCTAAAATAAACTAAACCTAAATCCTAAATAAAATAAAATAAAGTAAAAAATAAACCTAAACCTAAACTAAAAAATAATACCAAAATAAAAATCTAAAACTAATTTTTAAAAAAAATAAACTAAAAACCTAACCACAAACCTAAAAAAAAAAATTAAAACCTAAACCTAAAAATAAAAATAAAAGTAAAACTAAACTAAAAAATAAACATAAACTTAAACCTAAACTTAGAAAATAAACTAAAAGAAAAACCTAAACTAAAATAAATAAACTTAAAATAAATAAACCAAATTAAAAAAAAAATAAAACGTGAACCTAAATAAAAATAAAAATAAAATAAACTAAAATAAATAAATAAATAAATAAATAAACCTAAACCTACGATTTTACTTAAATTTTTTTAAAAAAATATCACTAAACCCTAAACCCTAAATCCTAAACCCTAAACCCTAAACCCAAAACCCTAAAATTAAACTTACCCAGGCCCTCCTAAACCTTAAACCTAAAAATAAACCCTAAAATCCTAAACCAAAACCTAATCCTAACCAAACTAAACTAAAACACTTTAAACCTAAATGTCTAAATCTGACCCTGGGCCCAAAACCACCAGATCCTGGGTCACTAAACCCCAGGCCACACCCTAAACCCAAACCCCAGGCCCTAAACCAAGCCAACCCAGGCCACTAAACCAAAACCCAAACTAAACCTCTGACCATAAACCCTAAACCCTCCCTCACCCACTGGGCCACTAAACACACCCTAAAACCTCTAAACTTAAACTAAATAAAATCTAAATAAAAAAATAAAAAAACCTAAACCATAATAACATAAAAAATAAAATAAAATAAAAACCTAAACTAAAACCTAAACCTAAACCTAAACCTAAAATAAATTAAAAAATTAAAAAAATTAAAATAAAATAAAGAAAAACCTAAACTAAACTAAAAATAAAATTAACCTCAAAATAAAAAACCTTAAATAAAATTAAAATTAAATGAAAAATTAAAATAAAATAAACCTAAAATAAAATAAAATAATAACTAAATACAAACATAAACCTAAAAAATAAAACTAAAAATAAATAATGAATAAAACCTAAATCCTAAACTAAAAAAACTAAACCTAAAATAAATATTAAATAAACAAAATAAAATAAACCTAATCCTAAAATAAAATTAACTAAAGTAAAATAAATAAAATCGAAACGTAAACCTAAAATAAACTAAACCTAAACCTAAACCCAAACTAAATAAAATAAAATAAACTAAAAATAAACCTAAACTTAAACAAAAAAATAAAACCTAAAAATAAACCTAAATTGAAAACTTAAAAGCTAAACCTTGACCTAAACCTAAAAAATAAAACCTAAACCTGAAAAGTAAAACCAAAATAAAACTCTACTAAAAAATAAACCTAAACCTAAATTTGAACATAAAAAATAAACTAAAATAGAAAACTAAACTAAAATAAATAAACTAAAGTGAATAAAAATAAAATAAACCTAAATAAATATAAAAAATAAAATAAATTAAAATAAATAAACTAAATAAACTAAATAAACCTAAACATACTAGTTTACTTAATTTAAAATAAAACTCTAAACCCTAAATCCTAAACCCTAAGCCTACAACCCTAAATCCTAAACCCTAAATGCTAAAAAAGCCTAAACCCTATACCCTAAAAGCATAAACCTTAAAACCATAAAACCTAAACCTTAAACCCTACACCCTAAACCCTAAACCCTGAACCCCAAACCCTAACCCTATACCCTAAACCCCAAACCCTAAACCTAAACTTAAAATTACTAAATAAGACACCACAGATTTTTCTAGCGACTCCACTGGAGATGGTTCCTCTCTCCATCTTTGGTAAATGATCATTATCTCCAAGTATTAATAGTGGATTTGTATTTCATATAAGTTTAAGACTATCCTTCTTTTCTGTTGGCACTTAGCTCATTTCATTTTTAAGCTAAGCTAGCCAACATCTTTTAGGTTTTAGGACCTCACTCCATGTAGGTCTTAAAACCCCTGTTGGGTCCCCGAATAGGTGACAATAAAATTTAATCAAAAGAGATTACTAAAGACCTTTTTCTTACCATCTCTATGGTAAGGTAAAGTTCATTCCACAAATAAGAAAAATAAATTCTTTATAAAATTATCACTTTTCAAAAGCACTTTCCAAAAAGTTCACATAATAAAAATACTTACACAAGAATTTTTCACAAAATATATATAACTCTACCTCATCTAACAATCTTCAAGATTATTACATGTAAGATATTTTCAAAATCAAAATAAAAATTCATCTTTTCAAAAAGCACATATTCAAAAAATCAACATCCTCATTCAATATACCTAAATTTATTGAATGAATGTTTCATTTCCAAAATCATTTCATAAAATAGAAACTCCATTCAATATATCTTACATATGTTGAAGATTGGAGTTTCTCTCCCCAAAAGCACATATTTAAAATGAACATCTTCATTCAATATACCCAAATTTATTGAATGAAGGTTTCATTTCCAAATAAAATCATGTCATAAAATAGAAACTCCATGCAATATATCTTACATATGTTGAAGTTGGAATTTCTTTCCTTTTTCAAAAAGCACAAAAATTAAAGATAAGAATCTTCATTCAATATGTCTAAAATTGTTGAATAGAATTTCATTTTCAAATAAAATCACACCATTTGAAACTCCACTCAACACATTCCACATGTGTTAAGTTGGAATTTTCTTCTTTTCAAAAAGCAATAATCACACACAAAAATTTCATCTTTAAAAAATAAAGTATGAATGACTTCCATTTTCATACCCAAATTTGTTAAGTGGAGATCTCATTTGCAAAGAATCATAAAAATAAAAATACATTAGAATTCCAGTTGACATACCCAAATTTGTCAAATGAGAGTTTTATTTTTCAAAAGAAAATTGAAAATAAATTGGATTCTATTTAACACACCATATTTGTTAATTAGAAAACCCCCCCCTTTTCAAAATGAATTTGGACTTTACTTAGCATACACAAATTTGCTAAGTAAAGATCCCATTTCAAAACCAAAACAAAAATCAAACACACTTGAACTTTACTTATCATACAAAAATTTGCTATGTAAAGATCCCATTTTTAAAAAAACCAAAACAAAATCAAAACACATTTGCACTTTATTTAGCAAACACAAATTTGCTAAGTAAAGATTCCATTTTCAAAAATCAAAACAAAATTCAAAACACATTTGGGCTTTATTTAGCATACACAAATTTTCTAAGTAAAGATCCCATTTTCAAAATCAAAATAAAAATTAGATTTGGGCCTCATTTAGCATACACAAATTTTCTAAGTAAAGATTCCATTTCTAAATGCACAGATGATATACATCATGGGCAAACAAGCAAAAATAAAATTATTTTCAAACATCTTATCTAGCATACCCAAATTTGCTAAGTGAGTAATCCCAAAAACAAATCTAACAATAAAATCAAATGACCCTCTATTTAACATACTCAAATTTGTTAAATAAAAGGTCCCCAAACATAAAAGTTGAATTCAAATATGAACCAATGGAAGCATCAGAAGTCTCTCTCCAAAATACTTTGAACCCATTCAACATACACAAATTTGTTGAATGTGGGTTCTAAACTCAAATAAACTCAAAATCTCTCCTCCAATTTATTCAAAATCTCTCCTAAATTCAATGAGCCCCACTTAACATATTCAAATTATTGAGTGTGCATTCAAACTTTAAATCAAATCTAAAAAATTAGCAGAATACCAAGATAAAAAATTTGATTTGAATTTCTTTCCAATAATTGCAGAGTTCTAGTTTAATCTCAGTTAGCTTTTTCTCAATTCAGTATAGTGCAAATGGATTCTCAAAAGTATGTTTTCACCTTTCTCCTTTGGGATGGATTTGGCCGTGGATTGAGCCAGCCTCCCCCAAACTAATTTTGCTCATCTGATACACTTTGGCCAAGGATTCGAGGGGGCCAGGATCACTTATGAGTGGGCAACCCTCACCACTATCAACAAGAATGTGGTGGTGGCTAGTCATCCATACGAGATGCCCTCAGTTAATTCTCTCTACAAGAGGAAGGCAGTAGAAGTTACCACAATAGCTGCAGTTCTAGTGCCTGTATAACCAGTTGTTCCCATCACTACCCCAGTGCTGGTTAGTACCCACTCATTGGCTTCCTATAAAGGGAAGGCTACCCTGGCTTTAGCGATAGTCTCTCCTACCTTTGAGGTAGGGTCTAGCTCCCATATTGCTACACCAAGCCGAACCTAGCATCGCAATATGAACCATAAGATCAAGCGGCATCATGTGTGCATTGCCAAGGAGATGGAGACATTCTCTCACATTGTAGTAGAGGAGTCACCAAGGGTAGTTTCTCTTTTGCTTACTCAGAATAAGTTCCACCCTCTTTTGGTTCTGAAGGGGAGGAAGATGTCAGGAGGATAATAGTGTCACCTCCACCTCCAGTTCATTATGAGGCATCTATCAAAGATAGGAGGAGATCATATGGTGGCCTTAGGGAAGTTTTGCACCAAGTTGGCAGAGCTGATGGATGATTAGAGTCCAATGCCTAGTCTGATCTACGCTTAGTTATCCCTCATAGTGTAGGTGAGTATATCTGATAGGAGAGGGACAGAGAGGCCCGAGTATCAGTGTACATTACTAACAAAGAAAGGCAAAGATATGCTAGGCAGGTAGCATCCTCTGTAGTCATAGATTTCCTCGATTGGCTCACTACCAAAATCAGTTACACTGATAGTATAGTATTGACCGGTACAATCCATCATGGGAGGAGAGCCCTAGTACAGAGAGAGTTGGTGTTGTCTCAATCACAGAGCTCTGCTCCACATCTTCCAACACCAGTGTAAGTTTAATCTTTTATAGTTCCATCCAAAACCATGAGAGCAACATCAGGAGAGAAGAAAGCCCCACTGGTGATCCAACTATGGCTAAGGGATCCTGCTTCATCTATGATGCTGACTTAGGTGAGGGTGAGCTCTCCTGCTCGACCTCCTACTTTAGTTGCGGTGAAGAGGAAGTGGTGACCTCGTAGCATTGTAGTTGTGCCATCACTACCACTACCTCAGCAGATCATAGATATAATGGAAATAGAGGGAGAAAGAGATAGTTCTGTTGTCCCCATGCTATAGATCCCCTCTTGGGCAATACTCCATCAATAACAGTTGACAGCCATGAGCACATGTCCTCTAGTGAGTATAGCCCTCCAAGGGTTAGCACTTTAGTAGTAGGGGAGGTCAGGTGTATCTCTGTTCATGATCATGATCCCACCACTGGTCAGCCGCGAGAATTTTTTTATGCATAGTTAGACCGCTCCTTGGATGATATCGTGGCACAGTATCTTACTAAAAATAAAGAAATCCTAGGGTAGGATTGGTCTGACCTCAAAGAGGAGAAGGTTAGCTTTGACCCCAATGAAGATGATTTGTTGGAAGACTCGGTAGAGGTGCATATGCTAGATACTAGAGGTTCTCTCCTTCGGGATCACCAGATTTCGAAAGGTGTTGTGGTTGAATAGGATGATTATAGCCTTTTCGACTGAACACCTCCTTCAATAACTCAAACAAAAAGGTGAGTAGATTGATAAAATGGGTTAGAGACTTAAAGATTTGCTAGTGATAGTTCTAGCGCTTCAGAATCAAGCTCCAATAGTACATCCTACTATTGTGGAGACTGGTCAGCCTGAGCTGTTGCATGTCCTAGATCAACCCAAGAGTTTGCCTCCAATAAAGTAGGGCAGTACTAACTTGTATAAAAAGGTAGTGGATAGTACCTCCATAGTAGAAAAAGATATCAAACTCTTGGTTGAACAACAAGTGAAAGAAGCGCTAGTGCAAGCCCGAAGTGGTTCATCAGTTTCAAAGGGTAGACCCTACCCAGAGGAATTCGATGTTATCCAATATCCTAAGGGTTTTGCGCCTCCTTCTTTCAAAAGCTTTGATGGCTGCAAAAAACCTCGACAACATATAGTGCACTTTAGGGTCTACTGTTGCAACACTAGTGGCAGTGATGAGTTATTGTTCCGTCTCTTTGTCAGTAGTTTAGCGGACATAGCTTTTGATTGGTACACTGAACTCCCCAATGATTCAGTGAAGTCTTTTGCTGAGTTGGAGCAATTCTTTGTTAAGAGTTTTGTTGGAGCTCAGCAAAGGGAAATCTCATTGTAGCATAACAACACCCCAGTGAGTCCCTCATTGATTATATTCTTATATGGCAAAATTTAAGCATGAAATGCGAACCAAAATTGTTTGAACAGCATACTATTGAAATTTTTTTATTAAAGAATATTCATGACCCGGTCACCTTCATTCTTAAAGGTTTCATCATTAAGACATTTGAGAAGCTAATCAACAAGGTGGCTAGTCTATAAGGAGAGGCCAAATAGTTACCTTTTCAAGATTAGTCATTAAATCCAAAGCTACAAAAAGCTTATGAAAAGAATCTAGGGATAGTAGTAACATTGGATAAAGGGAAGCAACCAGCCAGAGATCACTATCAGAGACCTCAAGCTCAACATCCTTCACTTCCACCTCCTTTACCACCACCTCGACTGTCTTACTGACCACCACAGTAGCCTCCACGGCCTTCACCGCCTCCTCCTCAACCATACTCTCAGTAGCAGTATACATACCCACCCCAGGTAGCTATCATCCACCTACTCTTTTGGATAAATTAAATAAAACTTATTCATTTAAGAGGGAAGTGTTCAGGAAAATCTTTAAGAACCTTTTAAATAAACTTGATTTTCATCCTCCCGAGCTTAGGAAGCCAGAGAAGTGGGCAAGAGAAATGATCCTAAATTTTTCCCTTACCACCACATGCTAGGCCATGTTTTGGAGTATTGCTTTATATTTAAGGACTAGCTTGAGCATAGCTAGAAGGAAAGTGTCATAGTTATCCTTAAGGAATACCTAGTGGAACAACCATCCAGTTCTATTAGGATAATCTTTGGGGATACCTGTGATCCTCTCAAAATGAAAGAAGGTTGGGATATCTCTTTATCCTGAACCTCTAAAAAGATTATTTTTAAAATCTAGAAACTTTCCTTACAGGTGCGTGAGGTAGCTCAAACCTCCAATATCAAGGAAGGTTCATAAGTTGACAAAGATTACTTGGGGAAAGTAGAAGCTGCTGAGTAGCTATACCCCGAGATAGCCAAGTAAGCAACCACCGGAGTGCGACCTCCATTCCACCATTGTAGCTACTACTTCAACCAAAATTCCTACTTCAACTAGTTCTTCTTCTAGTAGACATCTTGTATGGGTGGATGAGGGCATCAAATCCTTCACCCCACTTACTTTACTAGATTTCTACTATATACCTCCTTTTAAATCTAAGAAATTGAGGAATAAAGCTAGTTTGAATTACATCTGTGCCACTTCTGATGGGTTATCTGATTCTACTCCTTTAGAAAACTCTTCAAGTCTTAATAATTATAACAACTCTCATCATCCTCTTTCTGATTCAAAAATGACCTTTCCTTTTGAATGATACTGGTTCACCTCTTGAGATAGACTTAGAATCATCTGATTCCTAGGGTCCTATAGAAGAAGCTGTAGGTATGCCTGACAAGCAGGTAGAATCTTCCACTAAACAACCATAAGAGGTTACCAAAGATAACCTCCGTAGCAGCAAGGTTCTACCTCCTACGGAAGCACCTCAAGATAAGGGAAAATAAGTCATTAGTACCAACAAGCAAGAATCCCCTCCACAGGATGCTCCACCTATGGATATGCTTGTGGAGAATCAACCCAAGGTTTTCTACGATCTCCTCACTCACATAAGAAAGTTTCCAGCTAAACTAAGTGTTTATGATGCCCTTGTCATATCTAAAGAGATGAAGGAATCATTAATCAAGGTCCTTCTTGATCCAGGAATATGTTTAGCTCAGCTAACTGCTATTAGAGAGGAGGCACACTATTCAAGAGAAGCCCAAGGAGTCACATTCATTGACGAAGACCTTCTTCTAGGGGATATGGAGCCCAACCATCCCCTCTACATCACAGTGGATATGGACAGATTCAAACTTTCTTGGGTGTTAGTTGATCCAGGTGCATTGGTGAACATTATGAGCCTAAAAATCCTTGCTTATTTAAAGATTGACATCTCTGAACTCCGAGGAGATCAGATGATGTTGAGAGGATTCAATGAATAGGGTGAGAGGGCTTTTGGTTCCATAGTGTTACTGTTGGAAATAGGTGACTAGAAGACAAAATCCAAGTTCTATATAATTAATTCGAATACATCATTTACTACTTTGCTTGGTAGGCCTTGGATATACCAGAATAAGATGATTCAATTCTCTCTTCATTAGTGCATCAAGTTTCAGAAAGATGGAATCAAATACTATGTCAAAGGAGATGAAAAGCCATTCTCAATTAGAGAGCTCAAAATATATGAAGATGTGTCCTACTATCTTCCTCAAAATCAAAACACCTTTTTTCGTGAACTTGGCCAAAGTTCAAGTACAAAAGAAAAAAAAAAGAAGAAAAGAAAAAAGAAAAAGAAAATGAAAAGAAGAAAGAAAGTACAAGGGAGCGAAAAAAGGACACTAAGGAAGAAGTAGAGCCACAAGTTACATTCCATCCATAGTTCGTTCTACCATTTGGACATATGGGTAGGATGACTCGACCTCCACCAGGTAGAGGTAGAGGTACATACAGAGAAAATTCCAGAGGTGGAAGATGCCCTGGTTGGCAGTCGGCAAAATAGGGGTTATGTTCCAGTTCACAGAGGTACTCCTACTCACATAGACTTGGAATTCAGCTCAGAAGATGAGTCTCATGTGATTAGCATACCAGCCAACCCCTCTCAGCGGGTTTCATTGGAGGTGACACTCAAAGCATGAATGTATTCGAATTAAGATTATGTAAAACCATTAGGCAATAGTGGAGAACTTTAGCTCTAACTCCACTTTCTTCTCAAAAGGTTGAGTGTTTAGTAGTTAAGGAAGCCCCTAGATCTTCCATAGATTTCAAGCCAAAGATATTCCTATTGGGATCATCATCCTCAAGTCCAGAAGCAGATGTAGGACTTGAGGATAATTCATACAAAGATTTAATGGAATTACATTTTGATTAGTACTCGCCTTATGTTCATAATCTTGCAAAGAAAGGTTTGATTCCTTACACATGGTCCAAGCACAGGTCAGAGTATTTCAAGAAACTGTGGGACAACAAAGGTAGGGATGCATAATCAAGACTAGGATGAGGATTGATGGTGGGTCGGGCGGCGATGATGTTCTTGCTAGTTATCACCAATCATCTGGAGTCTGATAGAATCTTCTCAAATCGCAATAACTCTTATGAGAATGTGTGTTTAGATACTTCAGATAATCTTGATGATCTCCAAATCAAAGATGCACCTCTAGAATTTGAAGAAAAAATCAATTCAACCATCAACAAGCTCAGAGAAATCAACCTTGGGACAGAAGAAGATCCATGCCCCACATACATCAATTCTCTATTTAATGATGAAGAAACCAACGACTTAGTTAGGCTATTGACTGAGTTTAAGGATTGCTTTGCATGAAGCTATGAAGAGATGCATGGGTTATCTCTTAATGTAACAGTCCACAAACTAGTAATAGACCTTAATGCTAGCCCTATCAAGCAAGCTCCTAGACGCATGCGATTAGAAATCAAACAACAAGTCATTTATGAAGTCAAGAAACTGATTGATGTTGGTTTTATCATGCAAGAAAAATACCCTACTTGGTTATCCAGTGTCGTCTTAGTTAAGAAGAAGAATGGCCAAATTAGCATATTCGTTGATTTCAAGGACTTAAATAAGGCATGTCTTAAAGATGAATTTTTACTTCCTATACTAGAATTAATGGTGGACATCGCCTCATCTCATGCAGTATTCTCCTTTATGGATGGGTCATCTGGCTACAACCAAATCAAGATGGCCCTCGAGGATGAAAGAAGCACTACTTTTTGAACCTCGATCGAAATCTATTATTATAAGGTCATGCCTTTTGGCCTTAAAAATGCTAGTGCTACATACCAGCGGGCCATGACTCAGATCTTTAACAAACTCATTCATCCTCGAGTTGAATGCTATGTTGATGATCTAGTAGTCAAAACTAAAGAAAAGGAAGGCCATCTCTTGGACTTGAGAGTAGTTTTCAAATGGTTAAGATAATTCAACCTCAAAATGAACCCCCTGAAATGTGCATTCGGAGTAGCTTCAGGGAAGTTCCTTAGGTTTGTTGTTCAACACTAGGGAATAGAAATAGACCCAAAAAGATCAAAACTATCTTATAAATTCCACCCCCTAAAAGTCTAACTCAACTCAGATCTTTCCAGGCGTGGTTGGCATATTTAAGATTCTTTATCTCCAATCTATCGAGGAGATGCAAGTCATTTTTAGCACTTATCAAGTGGGATGATGAGTGCCAGCATGCTTTTGAAGACATCAAACAGTATTTGATAAAGCCACCAGTTCTAGCAACCCCTATCCCGAGCAAGCCACTTATCCTCTACACTACTACATTAGATGACTCCCTTGGTGATTTGTTAGCCCAAACCAATGATGAATGGAAGGAGAATGCTCTCTACTACCTCAGCCGTCATCTGATCTCTACTGAAGCAAACTACCCACCTATTGAAAAACATTGCCTAGTTTTAATCTTTGCATCCCAAAAGCTTTGGCATTAGAAGCTCTCTCATAAGGTAAACTTGATTTCAAGAATGAATCCACTACAGTATCTCATGACACGACCGACATTATCCGAACGGTTGGCACGTTGGTCCATAATTCTCTCACATTTCAATATTACATTGTACCCTTTTGTGTGGTGAAAGGATAGGTACTAGCAGATTTGTTAGCAGCACACCCACTTCCTGCTGATTCCACGCTTAGTGATGACCACCCTGATGAACAAATCATGAACTTAGGGGACACTAGCATTCACTGTTGGGAGATGTATTTTGATGGTGCAGCTTCCTTTTAGATAGGAGAATAACCATGATCTACTCTTTCAGGAAAGGCAAGGGTAGGAATTAACTTGTTAACTCCAAATCATGATGTCATGAGATTCTCATACTATCTCTCCAGTCCATGCACCAACAACGAAGCTGAGTATGATACTTTGATTGTCAATATGGAGTTAGCTATTACATGTGTGTCAAAAACATCAACATCTATAGAATTCTCAGCTGGTCATCAGCAGTTCTTTGGGTCTTATAAGGTTCTAAAACCTATGCTTTGTCACTACCATGAGTACACCATGAAGTTGTTGGCCCAAATCCCTGAAGTCACAACTTACATGGTTCCTCGAGGAGAGAACGTAGTAGCAGATGCTTTGGTCAAACTCGCCAAGGATTTGGCACGTCTGTAAGATGATTCCATTGCAATAAGAGTCCAAGATAGACAAGTCATATCCCTTATTAATGTTAAACTCATCAAAAGCTATTCAATTGAAGGAGAAGTTGCCATTCCAAAAAGGATGAGGAGCTGGATCGGAGGCAACTATTCATAGATTACTTGAATATAGGAAAACTACCTCAAGAGAAATCACAAGCACATTAGATGAAGTAGAGAGCTCTTTCTTATGCTCTCATAGATGTCACCTTGTACCGATAGTATTTTGATCAAATGTGGTTGTGCTATTTGGACAAACATGAATCCCATAAGATCGTTACTGATGTACACTTAGGTATATGCAGAGTGCATCAATCTTGTCCAAAGATGAAAGCCAAGATCAAGAGATTAGGATACTACTGGCCTTTGATGAGCGCAAACTGAATGGATGTAGCTAGGAGATTCCACCAATATCGGGTACACTATGTGGTCCTACATCAACCACCCAATATTTTACATCCTACATTAGCCTTATGATCATTCGAGTGTTGGGGTACTAACACAGTGGGTCTGATTGATCCCTTTTCTTCCAAGGGTCATAAGTTCATCCTAGCTACCATCGATTACTTTTCCAAGTGGGCTGAGGCAATCCTACCTTGGGAGGTCACAGCTCAGCATTTGATCCAATTTTTCAAGAATCATATCGTATATAGGTTTGTGGTGCCTTGATAAATTATATTCGATAATGGTACTGCATTCAAGAGCACCAAAATCAACAGCTTCTCTAGGAGATATAACATAGATTAGAGATACTCCACTATCTATGATCTTAGGGTGAATGGCCTAGCAAAAGAATTCAACAAAAATCTCCTCAAGATACTAAAGAATACACTTGACAATAAGAAGAGACAGTGGCAAGAACAACTAGTTGAAGCCTTGTGGGCATACCACACCATAAATAGAACTCCAACCCAAGCTACCCCGTTCTCCTTAGTGTATGGGTCCGAAGCCATTCTACCATTAGAAGTTTAGCTCCCATCACTAAGGATAAAAATAGGTAGTAAAACCACCATAGAGAAAAATTCCAAGTTGCAGTTAGAAGAGCTTGAAGGTTTGGAGGAGAGACAGCTATGGGCATGCCAGAACCTTGAGTTATATGAAGCCAAGATGATTCAAGCTCACAACAAGCTGATCCATCCTAGAGCTTTTCATGTAGAAGAGCTTATTTTAGTTCTAAGAAGACTAATTATTGCTCATCGGATGATGGGAGGCAAGTTTGAACCCATTTGGGAAGGCCTTTTTGTCATAGAGAAGGCATACCAAGAAGGATCTTATCAACTTATTAATTGTAAAGGGAAACACCCGATGCTTCCAATCAATTGGCTCTATTTGAAAAATTACTACCCATAAAATCATGTTTGAAAATAATTATCTTTAAAAAAGATTCTATTCTAATTCATCAAAATGTTCTCTTCATTTGAAGCATTATTTGCTTGTTTACGAATCCATCACACTACTAGAAGAGAACAAAACATCCTTTCTTGGTGAGATCATAAATTCCATTCGTGAAACCATTTCATCAACTCTTAAGCATATTTTGGGATAGGTTTAAGAGAACCTGAGCAGCATCTTATCCTCCACTTAACACAAACATATAAACAAACACATATCTTTTATCTCGGGTTATTTTGATGTTGGAGAAAGCCCCCTATGGTACTCACTCACTAGCTGCTCTAGGTCAGGCTGACATGCTTGCTTGATAGTCTATCACCCTAGTGGCACTTGTGAGTCGACACTTTCTTCGACCATTGACCATTCAGCATTGGTTTTGTAGATCTATACATAAGATACCTCATGTTGACCTTGTTTAACAAGATGTAAGCATACACGCATTCTTATTGAACTAACGATCATGCACTAACTAGGTCGAGTATATTTGAGGTTTAGGATAAGTCTCCTAATGGATCCTTTTCTCTTGACTACTTTTGAGTTGATTTAAGTCCCCTTAGCGGCATTCACTCCATAATCTCCTTAGGTTGGATAGCACCTATCGAGCTGAAGACAAACTCTCATAGCAATCAATTTTGTTGTAGGAAGATGTGAGTCCCTGATGCTTTCTTCCTAGGTTGATTATCACAAACTGATGAGCAATTTAGGTTGGTTGATGTTCGTTATGCTGATAGTGACTCACTCGGTTGATACACCACTCTTGGCAGATATGAGTCTCCGTACTTTCTCCTTGAGTTGACCACCAAATACTTATAGACATCATCTTCTATAGGGGTTTCAGATAAAGCCCTTAGTGGCCCCTTCCCTGTGGGCACACTACTTGGATTACATCCTTTGCGACCCTATTAAGACAATACCTGGGCTAATCTTGGATTGGACAGTCCTCCTTTCCTTGTAGTCACCCCTATGGTTGAAGAATTTGTTCAGCTGATGCACAGATTCTCCCTTGGACCAGTAAATTTGAGATAGGTCTAGGTTGATATAAGCTCATTCTCAGTATGATCCTTAGCAAACTAACAGGTTCTGTGATAAACAAATCAAATGAATAAATTTATTCTCTCTCTCAGAAGATGTAAGTCTACTTCGCATTTTTTCTAGCATGACTGCCACAAACTAACGGGCATCCCTAGGTCAAGTTGACATGTTACCTTGCTAATGTGTTGCCCAGTGGTCTTTTATTTTGGAAGATATGACTCCTCGAGCTTTCTTCTACGGGTGATTTGTGGCGAAAGGCACCCCAGTTGGTTAGTTCTACCCGGCGGTAATATCCCTTTGGATTAATGAATCTAAGATAGGTCTAGGCTGATATTAGCCACATCTTAGTGGATCTATCGCAAATAGAAGGGAACCATCAAAATAAAATAAATGAAATTAAAACAAAATTCAATTCAATTAAAATGACATTAATTTTGACTATCTTTGAGCTGATTTAAGTCCCCTAGTGGAATTCACTCAGTAGTCAGCCTAAGGTTGGGTTCGATTCATCGCATTGCCAACAGATCAACCCAATGGCTGATCCTAACTTTGGACGATATATGTCTGCTACACTTTCTTCCTAATATAGTTGCTGCATGATGAAAGGAAGTCCCTTTGGTTGGATAGTCCTACTATATGGTTAGTAGACTACCTCTTTGGATTGGTAAAATTGAAGTAGGCCAAGGCCTGGCAACTGGTCGATCCATCATGGGCGAGGTCCATTTCAAAATTCAAAATTTAAAATCTGAAATAAAACCAACCAATCTTGCTAGTGGAGTCAAATTAAACAATCAAATCAACCAGCTTCTCTTCAGTAAGATGCAAATCTTTCCAATTTCCCCGGTGGATTCCAAATTCTAATTCCCTGATGGATTTCATAACCTCTTATCCCCGATGGAACCTTTTCCCCTGGAAGGCTCACATACTCAATCCCTGGATTCCTTCTTCACTCTCTTATGTCTTTAACAAAAGTAGAGTCATATTGCACTAAGATTTCTATTCCTTCTACAGCTCAAGTTTAGGAATATATCATCTCTGTTAGTGCTTGTGATCATTCGAATGTTGTTGATCATCTCAATCAACACCAATACGTGTGGTCTACCTTGTCATACCACCCCTTTGTTGAGTTGACCTCACTTTTTTGAGCTCTCAACTTCTCCATCTTCTACATAAGACTCCTCTAGACACTAAGAGTTCCTTAGTCTTAAGACACTTCTAGTGATTAGGTGAACACTTAATCTAACCCTAGAGACTTAGAGAAGTTAGCTATAGGAAAATTTTATGCTTTAGGGGTATTAAGAGGACTTGCTTACCCTATAGCTTGAACCTAATCCTTGCCTCCCTCCTTCAAATCAATCCAAATTAAATATTAAATCAATTCCAACTCAACTGATATTCTCAAATCACAAATGAATTCTAACTCAATTGATTTATTCAAATCCAAACTCAAATCCAAATTCTAAAATCCAAATCATTAATTAATTCCAAATCAAATGATTGAAACCCATGATTGAATTCAAATCCCAAAATCTTTCCTAAGCCCCTTTATTTCATCTTATGGACTTAGCCCAAACCAAACCCAAATCACTCCAAACTCAAATGATTTTCTCATAACTCATTTATATCTTTATTTATATTCATAAATATAAATGAAGTATAAATTCAAATAACCAAAACTAATCCCAAAATTAAACCAAAATCTAACTTATACTCTTTTCAAGCCAAATCCTTAAACTTAGCCAAATCATTCTTAGATAAATCCAAACCCTTGGATTTTCTCTTCAAACAATCACTCCTTCAATCACATGCCCAAATTTAAACATAAACTAAAATAACCAAACCAAAATCAAACTAACCCAAGTCAAACCCATGTTCATCCTTTTTTACTTAAAATGTCAAATGAACCAAAACCCATTTAACGCAAATCACTTACAATTGGATTTATATTTCCATCATAAGTCCATATGTGAGTTCAACCAAACTTGAACCAAGCCTTGATCAAGCCAATTAACCCATTTAGGCTCACTTGACCCAAAGTGACCTAAAGGTTCTTTTTGAGTAAAATTCTAATCCAACCAAAGCTTCAATTGGCCAATTAGCTTGTGATTGACCATGAACTCAACTTGACCTAAAGGTCAAATCAACTTGAAATCAAACCAATCAAAATTAATTGAAACTAAAGCTTGCAATATATTCCAAATGATCAACCAAACTAAACCAATGACCTAATTAGGTCAAATGGTTCAAATTGGTCAACTTTACCCATTTGACCCAAATGAACCTAAATGAACCAAAACCAAATTGAACCTAACCAATGATACTCATAGGCTCTAAATGATCATTTGAACTTGACCTAAGCCATGGTTTGACCCAATTTGACCAATTGGTCAACCTAACCCAATTTGACCCAATTTGACCTAAATGAATCAAATTGAGCCAAATCAAATCAAATGAACTCCAAATCACTTTGAAATTTGGCCCATTTTTGAATCATTTCAAATCTATCCAAATCAAAATCATGGCCAAATGATCACATTGCCCTTAGGTCAAAGGGTCTTCATTCACTTGGAATTTGGTCATGACTCTCAAGCCACTTGGCATCTTTTCATTGGCACCAAGGGAGGTGGTGAACATGACCCAATGAGCTTTGGTCGGCCATGACCCAAGGCAAGACCAAACTGACCTCCCCAATGGAAATTGAACACTTGGAACTCAAAATGCACTCACATAGCACATGGGCATCCACTTGATCTAGATGATCAAAAACGTCCGAAGGATCGCAAAGACTAACAAAAATGATCTACCCCTAAACCTGAGATGTAGAAGGAATCAAGATCTTAGTGCAATTCAACTCAACCAAGGGCATAAGAGGAAGAAATGATCGAGGGATCAAGTGTGAACCTTCCACTAAGGCAGTCCAAGTTATCCATAGAGGATAAGATTTTGAGTTGGTTTGATATGATTTGGGGAGAAAAGATCCCCTGGGGATTAAGATTTATAACACGCCGAGGATGAGTGCATGAACCTTCCACTAAGTAAGCGGGTTCAAATTATTCACTAGGGATAAGGACTTGATTTGGCTTGATTTCATAAGGGTTCTACTAGAGAGAGGCTATGATTTGTGCCTTGCTGGGTAGGAATTTGATTTGATTATATTAGTGGGACATCCACTAGGGATGAAAATTTTATTTGATTTGTTAGCTTATGATTTGAGGCTCCACTGGGGAGAATATATGATTTGGTTTAGAGGGCACGTCTGCACGTCTGCTTGAGATATGAGTTCGAATCCATTGGGGATAAGATGGGTTTAATATATGGATTTCTTTAGTTTTTTTGGGTGAACTATCCACTAGGGATATGAGTGGATGGATTTAATTTGGACTCCACTAGAGGGAGGATGATCCTATTGGTGTGCGATGGATCTACTAAGAAGGGGCTAATATCAACCTAGTCCTATCTTAGATTTACAAATCCAAAGGGATAGTCTATCAACTGCCGGGTAGAGCTAACCAACCTAAGGGTTGCCTTTTGGTGTGCAATGGTCAAGTCAGTAAGAAAGCTTGTAGACTTACAACTTCCTAAATAAGGAACCACTAGGGTGATCCGTTGATAGAACAACAAATCAAACTCGACCTAAGGAGACTATTGAGTGAATGCTACTGTGGACTCATATTGACTCAAGAATAGTCAAGATCAATTTTATTTTCTTAGATGGACCCTATCGGTGTGTGATGGATCTACTAAGAAGGGGATAAAATTAGCCTCTTCCTGTCTTAGATTTACAAAACCAAAGGGATGGTCTACCAGCCATCAGGGTAGAGCAAACTAACCTAAGGGGTACCTTTCGGTGTGCATTGGTCAAATTAAGAAAAAATGTTATAGACTTATAACTTCCTAAACAAGGAACCACTAGTGTGATCGGTTGATAACACAACAAATCAAACCTGACCTAAGACTGTCTGTCAGTGTGCAACGGTCGTACTGGAAAGAATGCATAATAGACTTACATCTTTCAAAGCAATGATGACCGTCATGGTGACCTGTTAGTGGAACAACAAGTCAAATCTGACCTAAAGAAGACTATTGAGAGAGTGCCGCATGGGGACATATTTCAACTTAAAAGTAGTCAGACGATTCCTATATGGAGTTTTGCTGACACTGCCCTAAAGATAGGATGCCTGCTTGGGAAAAGGTACTGCTCGGGGTTTTGCTCCTAATCGACAAGTGAAGATATATATTTATTTTATTTATATATTTTCCTGGACCCTGTTGATGCGAGGACCAGAGAAGGGTCTTATCGACTAGTTCTATCTCAAATTTACTGAAACATGGGAGAATTTGTATATCCGAAAGATAAATTCTCCAACCATAGGGGTGGCTACTAGGAAAGTGGGATTGTCCAATCCAAGAGTAACCAGAGTAGTGTCTAAATGGTGTCACTAAGGATGTGATTCAAATAGAGTGCTCATAAGGGAGGTGTATCTAGGACCCTATAAAAGCCTATGGGATATAGTCAACTCAGGAGAATGTAGACTTACATCTACCAGTGGTGTATACTACCAGTGGGTCATCAACATAGGAATAATTAACCAACCTAAGATGCCCGTTAGTTTGTGTTGATCAATCTAAGAAGAAGGCTTGTAGACTTACATCTTCACAGATGAAAATGATCATCGCGATAGTTTGTCGTTGGCGGGATAGATACTATCTGACCTAGGGCAACTACCAAGTGGGGAGTCTTATGTAAAGACTAGACCTAGGCTTGAAGTAGTCAGAACAAAAAGAGCCAATAGGAACTTAACCTAAGCCTCTAATATACTCTACTTAGTTAGTGCATGATGGCTAGTTCAAGAAGAAAGCATGTAGGCTTACATCCTCTTACAAAAGTCAACATGAGGTAGCTTACTAGCCGCACAGTAGCTTACTAGCCGCACAGTAAAGCTTACTAAACTAACAAGGCACTCATCGATTTGTAATGGTCATGTTAGGAAGACAGCTTGTAGACTTACATCCACCAGACAAGTAACCACTGGGGTGGTGACACACTAGCAAGGTAGCATGTCAGCCCAACCTAGACCAACTAATGAGTGAGTGCCACTGGGGGCTTTATCAAACATCAAAATAGCCTGGGTCAAAAGATAAATTTTTATTTTATGTGATTGTGTGTAGTTTGTGTTGGTGTTGTGTTGCCAAAGGATAGGACACTGCTTGGGTTCCTTACACCTACCCTAAACACATGTTGGTGGATTTTCAAGCAAAGATATTTCTAACCAATATGAAGAGATGGAATTTGAGATGAAAGAAATTTTATTGATAATTATTTTGAAACAAGATTTTGGATATTATTTTTTCAGGTAGAGCCCATTGATTGGAAGCATAGGGTGCTCTCCCTTACAATTTATAAGCTGATAAGATCTTTTTTGGTAGGTCTTCTCTATGGCAAAAGGGCCATCCCAAGTGGGTTCAAACTTGCCTCCCATCTTTCGAGGGGCAACAATTGGTCTCTTTAGAACTAAAACAAGCTCTCCTACTTGAAAAACTATAGGACAGACCAACTTGTTATGAGTTTGAATCATTTTGGCTTTATACAATTAGAGGTTCTGGCATGCCCGGAGGCATCTCTCCTCCAAATCATCGAGCTCTTCTAATCATAACTTGGTGTTCTACTCCATTGTGATTTTACTACCCACAACTATCCTTAATGATGGGAGTTGGACTTCTAATGGTAGAACGGCTTCAAATCCATACATTGAGAAGAATGGGGTAGATTGAGTTGGAGTCTTGTACGTAGTGCGGTAAGCCTACAATGCTTTAACTAACTGCTCATGACACTATTGCTCATTATTGTTGAGTTTCTTCTTTAATATCTGGATGAGAGTTTTGTTGTAGGCTTATACTAAGCCATTTTCCCTCGCATAATAAATGATAGAATATCTCTAATCTATGTTATGTCTTCAAGCAAAGCTATTGATTTTAGTACTCTTGAATGCAGTATCATTATTGGATATAATTCATCGAGGCACCCGAACCTATATATGACATGGATCCTAAAAAAATTAGAGCACATCTTTGAGTTGTGACCTCTCAGTGGGATTGTCTCCACCTACTTGGAAAAGTACTGGGTGGCGGCTAGAATGAAGATGACCCTTAAAAAAGAAGGATCATCGAACCCACTATGTTTGTACCCCAACACTCAAATGGCCATGAGGTAGAATGTAGAATGTTGGGTGGTTGTTGACACACAATGGTAATCTGTGCATCATCCATATAGTCTGTGATCATCCAAGGTCAGTAGTGTCCTAGTCTTTTTATCTTGGCTTTCATCTGCAGACCGAATTGATGTGCTCTACATAAACCTGAGTGTACCTTGGTCACAATCTTATGGGCTTTGTATTTGTCCAAACAACGTAATCACATATGATCAAAGTGTCATCCAAGATAGCGTATGAGAGGGCTCTCTGGTTCACCTGATGGGTTAATGACTTCTGTTAAGGTAGTTTGCCTATATTTTGATAATCCATGAATGGTTGCCTCCAATCCTTGCCCTTCTTGGCGATAACCTCCCTTCAGAGAGAGTCTCTTGATGAGTTCATCAACAAGGGATAAGACTTGTCTATTTAGACCCTTATTGGTATGGACTCATCTTCCGGATATGCCAACTCTTTAGCAAGCTTGGTAAATACATCTGCAATGTTGTTCTCTCCTCGAGGAATCTTGTAAAGGGTAACCTCTGGGATTTTGGCCAGCAACTCCATGGTATACTTGTGGTAATGATGGAGCTTAGGATTTTGGACTTTGTAAGACCCATCAGTAATTTGGTTGATAACTAATTCAGAATCCCAGAAGATGTTGATGCTCTAGACACATAGTATAATGACTAACTCTAGACTGACAATCAGAGCCTTATATTCAGTTTCATTGTTGGTGCATGGATTGGATAGATGATATGAGAATCTCATCACATTGCAGTATAGAGTTAGAAGAACTATTCCTACCCCTGCCTCTCCTGGAAGAGTGGATTGTGGTTCTTCTTCTTTTTTGAAAGGAAGCTGCACCATCAAAATACATCTCTTAGTGGTGAATGCTAGTGTCCCCTAAATTCATGATTTTTTCATCAGAGAGGTCATCACTAAGCGGGGAATCAAGGAGGTCATCAAAATGCATCTCTCAGTGGGGAATGCTAGTGTGATGCTAATAAATATGTTAGGGCTTATCCTTTCACCATATGGAGGGGGTACAAAAGTGATGTTAAACTATGATAAAATCATGGACAAATGTGCCAACCGTCTGGATAACATCGGCTGTGTTATGAGATATTGTAGTGGATTGATCCTAGAGATCATATTCACCTTGAGAAAGCATATAATGCCATAACTTTTTGAATGCAAAGATTAATGCTGGGTAGTACTTCTCAATAGGTGGGTAGTTTGCCTCAATAAATATTAGATGACAATTGAGATAGTAGAGTGCATTCTCTTTCCATTTGTCATTGGTTTGGGCCAACAAAGCGCTGAGGGAGTCGCTTAATACGATAGTATATAGTATGAGAGGCTTGCCTAAGATAATGGCTACTAGAACTGATGGCATCATTAAGTAATGCTTGATGTCTTCTAAAGCATGTTAGCACTTATCATCCCAATTGAACTTAGCATCCTTTTTGACAAGTTCTAAGAATGGCTGACATCTTCCTGATAAGTTGGAAATGAAGCATCTTAGATACGCCAACCACCCTTGGAATGATCTGAGTTGAGTTAGACTTTTATGGGGTGGAATTTCTAATATTGTCTTATTCTTCTTTGGATCGATTTCTATTCCATGATGTCAGATAACAAACCCAAAGAATTTTCTTGAAGCTACTCTGAATGCACACTTCAAGGGATTCATTTTAAGGTTGGATTGCCTTAACCATTCAAAAACTACTGTCAAGTCAAAGAGATGGTCTTCTTTTTCTTTACATTTGACCACAAGATCATCAACATATTATTCAACTTGATGATGAATAAGTTCGTTGAAGATCTGAGTCATGGCCCACTGGTATGTAGCATTGATATTTTTAAGGCCGAAGGGCATGACCTTATAATAATAGATTCCGATCGGGGTTCAAAAAGTAGTATTTTTCTCATCTTTGGGGCCATCTTAATTTGGTTGTAGCCAAATGACCCATCCATGAAAGAGAATATTGCATGAGATGAGGCAATGCCACCATCAGCTCTAGTATTGGTAGTGGAAATTCATCTTTAGGACTTGCCTTATTCAGATCCCTAAAATTGATGCATATGCGAATTTGGCTATTCTTTTTTCTTGAATGACCGACTAACGGGTAGGATATTTCTCTTTCCTAAGAAAACCAGCATCAATAAGTTTCTTGATTTTAGAAATGATCTGTTGTTCAATGTCTAATCATATACATCTAGGAGCTTGCCTGATAGGGTTAGCATTAGAATCTATTGATAGTTTATGGACTGCTATGTCAGGAGATAAATTGGGCATTTATTCATGACTACATGAAAAGTAGTCTTGAAGCTCAATCAATAGCTTAACTAAATCATTGGTTTCTTTTTCATTCAATAGGGAATTAATGTATGTCTGGCATGGATCTTCTTTTGTTCCTAAGTTTATTTCTTTAAGTTCATCAATGGTTGATCTGATTTGCTCTTCAAACTCTCGCAGTGCATCTTTGACTTGAAACTCATTTGGATCATCTAAAGTTTCTAAACACACCTCCTCATATGAGTTAGTATGATTTGAAAAGAACCTATTAGACTCTAAATGAGAGATCATGATTAGGAAATGGTTGTTATCGTCAACTGTACCTACTATGACAAATCCTAGTCCTGGTCTAGATTATGGATGTCTTCTTTGGTTGTCCCATAACCTTTCAAAGTAATTCAACCTATGTTTAGATAAAGTATGTGGTATTAAACTCTTCTTTGCTAAATTAAGAACACAAGGCGAATACCAATCAAAAGGCAATTGTATTAGATCTTTATATGAATCATCATCAAGTTTTACATCAGCTTCCTGACTTGAGGATGATTCTCCCAATAAAAACATCTTTAGTTTAACTTCTATGGATGACTTGGGGACCACCTTAACTACCAAACCCTCAACTTTCTAAGAGGAAAGGGTGGTTAGAGATAAAGTTCTCAACTATTTCCTTACTATTATACATAATACTGACTCATATACATTCATGCTTTGCTTGGAGGCCTGGTCTTCATCACTGTCTAGCTCGAGTGTCATGTCCAATGGGACCCATTGAGAGGGGTTGATTAGCATGCTAACCACATGAGACTCATCATCTGAACTAGATTTGAAGTCTATATGGATAGCAGGGGTACTCCTATGAGCTGGAACATAACTTCTACTTGCTAGTCACTAGCAAGGAGGTCTTAGGCATTTAGAACTGCCTTTGGATCTACCTCTTCCTCTACCTGATGGGGGTCAAGCCACCCTACCCATGTGTTCATATGGAGGAACGAACTATGGGTGGAACCTAACTTCAAGCTCTACTTCTTCCTTTATGTCTATTTCTTGCTCACTTGTATTTTCACTTTCTTTTCCATTTTCTTCTTTTTCTTTTTCTTTTATTTTTTTTAACTTTGACAATGTTTATGAGAATAGATTTTTTGATTTTGAGGAAGATAGTAGGTCACATCCTTATATATCTCAACCTCTCTAACTTAAAATGGCTTTAAGTCTCCTTTGACACAGTATTTGATTCCACCTCCTTAGAATTTGATGCACTAATGTAGAGAGGATGAAACCATCTTATTCTCATGTATCCAAGGCCTGCTGAGCAAAGTAGTGAAATATGTATCCAAATCAATTATGTAGAACTTGGCTTCTTTCTTCCAGTCATCTATCGCCAATGGCAACACTATGGAGCCTAAAGCCCTCTCATCTTGCTCATTGAATCTTCTCAACATCATCATCTCCCGAGTTGAGAGATGTCAATCTGTCAAGGCAAAGTCTTTAGACTCATAATATTCACTATTGCACCTAGATCAACTAACACTCTAGAGAGTCTAAATCTGCCCATATCCATTATGATGTAGAGGGGACGGTTGTGATTGATTATCCAAAAAAGAAGGTCTTCATCAGTGAATGTAACTCCATGGGTTTCTCTTGAATAACATGCCTCTTCTCTAATAGTGGTTAGCTGAGCTAAGCAAATTTGTAGATCAAGAAGAGCCTTTATCAATGACTCCTTCATCTCTTTGGATAAGACAAGAGCATCATATATGCTTAGCAACGGCAACTTTTGGTCCTCCACAAGTTAGGTGGAGCATTGTGGAGTATTTGGTGATTGATTTACCACTATGGAGGTTACCCGGTGACTTTATGAGATGGTTTAGTTAAAGTTTTACATGCTCATCGGTCCACAATTTCTCCTATGGGATCAGAGTTAGATGACTCAATCAATCAATCTCATTGAAATGGGTGATCCATTTCTAAAGTAGAAGAGGAATGATTAACTAAAGTTATTATTAATTAGGCGGAGAGCTTTCTATAAGAATAAATTCTCATCGAAGTGACACAAATGTAAGTGGAATCAACTTTCTTTGATTAGTTTCTTAGATTTGGATGGAGGTACAAAGTATAAATCAAGTAAAGTAAGTAGAGTAAGGGATTTGGCACCCCCCTCCACCGATATAATATGGCTGCTAGAAGAAGAGCTGACTAGAGGAACTGTAGTTGCAATTGTGGAAAGAGTGCTGGAACTTGTCCATGGTTGCGCTACTGCACTATCTGGGGCAAGTGGAGGCTATCGCTGCTGCTGCTGGGCTCTTACCTCACTCAAGTAATCTTTAGAAACATACAAACCTTCCTTAGAGTTGGAGGTTTGAGTTACCTCAGGCACCTGCAAGGGTAGTTTCCTAATCTTATAAATGATTTTCTTGGAGGTTTAGGATAGGGAGATATCCCAACCTTCCTTTATCTTAAGAGGATCACATGTATCCCCAAGGATTACTCTAATAGAAATAGAAGGTTGTTCTAATAGGTATTCCTTGGGGATGACGATGCCACTCGACTTGTAGCTACGCTCAAGCTAGTCATTAAAGGTAATTCAATCTTCTAAGACATGGCCTCACATGTGATGGTAGGGGTAATAGTTTGGATCATGGCTCTTGCCCACTTCTTCTGGCCTCTTAGGCTCTAGTGACTAGAAATTAGGCTTCTTTAAGAAATTCTTAAAGATCTTCTTAACTACCTCCCTCTTGAATGAATAAGTCTTATTCAATTATCAGCAAGAATAGGTAAGTAATAGCTACTTGGTGGTGGGTAGGAATACTACTACTGAGGATGCTAATGAGGAGGCAGCGGTGGTGGCCTGAGGTGGTTGATATGATGATCGAGGTGGTGGCAGAGGAGGTGTGAAAAGCTGTTGAGGCTCGAGGCTATCTGCTGGCTACTTCCCTTATTATCTATTGACTACGACTTCTTCTCAAATTCGCCGAGGTTTGGGCTTAGTTGATTAGTCCTTGAAAGGTAGCTATTTGGCTTCCTCTTGTAGACTAGCCACCTTTGTTGATTAGTTTCTCAAAAGTTTTGAATGGAAAACCCTTGAGCATGAAAGCGACTGGGCCATGGATGTTCTTCAGGAGAATCTCTATGGCATGTTGTCCATATAATTGTGGTTCTCATTTCATACTCAAGTTTTGCCACCTGAGAATTTAATCAACAAGGGACTCATTTGGATTTTTCTTTGCTACAATGAGGTCGCCTACAATAACCTTTCCTGAGCTCCAACAAACCTCCTAATGAAGAGGTGCTCTAACTAAGTAAATGTCTTTATTGAACCATTAGGTAGTTAGCATACCAATCAAATGCAACACCCGCTAAATTGCTAATAAACAATCTGAAAAGAAGGGTGTCACTACTTCCAGTGTTAAAACAACCGACCTTGAAATGTGCAATATGTTGATGAGGTTTTCCACTTCCATTAAAGATTTTGAAAGAAGAGGAACAAAACCCTTAGGATATTAGACCACATCAAATTCTTCTGGGTAGTGTCTACCCATTAGAACAAATGAGCCACCACGGGCTTGTGCCAGCACTTTCCTCACCTTTTGTTCCACCATGTGCTTGATATCTTCTCATGCTTGGAGGTACTATCCACTACCTTCTTATGCAAGCTAATGTTGTCCTGATCTACTAAAGAAGTGCTCTTGGATTGATCTAGGATGTGTCCTTACTCAGGATGATCTACCTCTATTAGTATATGTTGTAGGGCTGAGGCCTAGTTTTGGAGTGCATGGATGACTACTAATAAGTCTTACATCCTTTTCTCCATCCAGTTGATCTGATCATCCTTCTATCAAATTTGTTGAAGGAGGTGCTAGGTTGAATGGATGGCATCATATTCTTCAACCACAATAGCTTCTTGACTCTGCTGATCCTTCCCTCCTCATAATTAGACTGATCGCTTCCTAGGATTTCCCTCTATTCTATAAAATACTGTGCTAAAATTTCATCCAAGGAATGATCACTGCCGGTACAAATTCTCATTGGTAGTAGGGCTATGTTCATTGACAAAATGCATCACCTTGGAGTGCTCTTGTATGCGGACTATGCTCGCTAGAAGATACATGCTCATGGACTACTAATGGAGTGTTGTCTCTATGGGGATCTACCTGCCATGGAATTATGGAAGTCCTCCCCTTCGCTTCTCGCCGTGGTGGGGTGGTGGAATGACTATGTCTCTTGGGTGCCATTTCTTCTTCACCGGTTGAAGTGAAAGGCGAGAAGGAGAGCTCAACCTCACCTCAAGGTGGAGTAGATGGAATGGGACCCAGGGCACTAGATCACCAATAGGGCTTTCTTCTCCCGATGTCGACTTATGTGCCTTGGCCACATAGGAGATGCTTGAACTGTACGAGAAGGTAGACAATGAGCGTCTTGTGTGGATACATCGTTCAATAGGAGCTCTCTCTATGACCTATGCATGTGAGTACTATATTGTCAGTATGGTCTCACGGTAGCTACCCGACAGAAATCTAGAAGAACAAAAGTCGGCTACCAGGGCATACCTCCTCTCTCTCTCTACTGCACTGACTCGCCTCGGTATCTCTATGTATCTGATCCCTAATGCTACTAGAGATCAAAGACCATGGGTCATACAATGCACCAAAATGCGAGCATCCTTGGACTCTTTCTATCTGGCAAAAAACTAATCGTAATTTGGCATAGGGCCTCCTACTCTCCCTAGTTAGTACCTCATAATAAGTTGGTGGTGGAGGCGATATTATAATCTTCTTGTAGTCCTCCTCTCCATCTGAGCCTGAGAGGGGATATAATCTATTGCCACTAAGTAGGGGGAAGACCTCCCAGGGTGAACCCTCACCTGCAACATGGGATGCTACCTCTACCTCTATGCTACTTCATGATGCAACCTTTCACTCTTATTGCGAGTGTGGGTGAGTTGAGTAGGGCAAGAGCTAGAACCTACCTCAAGGTAGGAAGACTATCTCAGACCAAGATAGCCTTCCCTTTGAGGGGACCAATGAGGAGGTGTCACCTGGGCAAGGATGAACAACGATGGACAAACAGGGAACCAACACTCATGTACCACTAGAACTAAAACTAATTGTGCTAAAGCTAATGCTCTCACTTTGGGGACCTCTACTGCCTTCCTCTTTAGTGGAGGGAACTCAGAGTCAGATGACGTGTCAAAGCGAATAAGTGGTGTCTGTCCATCCACCTCCTCCCTACTGACTATCGTAAGGATAGTTCCCTCATAAGTAACTTGGACAGCCTCAAATATACGACCAAAATGAATCAAACATGTAGTTGTTGAGGTGAGCTTGTCCTGATCCAGGGCCAAGGAAAGACCGAACGGGATGGAGAACATAAACTTGTTAGGAGCCATGTGTGATGAACTGAGCTAAACAGAAAGTGGCTGGGCTAAAACTTTGCATTTATTGAAAATATAATTTAATCAGTCCCTTGCATTGGTATTCACCTTCAAAAATAATTTACAAACTTCATTTGGAAATTTGAACCCACACTTAACAAATTTAGTTATGTTAAGTAGGGATCATTGGAGAGATTCTAATATTTGAGGAGAATCATTGCCATATGATTTTGATTTAGAACCCATACTCAACAAATTTAAGTAGGTTGGGTGGGGTTCAAATATGTGGAGAGACCTTTGAAGATATTTGTGATGTGTATCTTGTTTGAAAATTTTGATTTTGAAAAACTTTACTTAGCAAATTTAGGTATGCTAGGGAAAGGTTGTGATTGTTTAGAAATTTTGTGAAAAACTTTGCTTGTGGTGGTTGATTCGTGTGTGATATATGTTGATTTGATTTGAATGTGGGGCTTCTTACTTAACAAATTTGGTATGTTAAGTAGAGGCCAAATGTGTTTGACATGTGTTTTAAAATGAGACTCTCACTTAACAAATTTGGTATGTTAAGTAAGAGCCAAATGTGATATGATTTGTGTTTGAAAATGAGACACTCACTTAACAAATTTGGTATGTTAAGTGAAAGTCAAATGTGATATGATTTGTGTTTTGAAAATGAGACTCTCACTTAACAAATTTGGTATGTTAAGTGGAAGTCAAGTGTATTTGACAAGGGTTTGAAAATGAGGCTCTTACTTAACAAATTTGATATGTTAAGAATGTGATTATGATTTGTGTTTTGAAAATGAGACTCTCACTTAACAAATTTGGTATGTTAAGTGGAAGTCAAGTGTATTTATGATTTTTTTTGAAAGAGGGGAAATCTATTGAACAAATTTGGATATGTTAAATAGATTTCAATATATTTTTTCATAAATTTCAGAAATGGGCTCTCATTTGACAAATTTGGGTATGTGAAATGAAGTCTAAACATATTTTAATTTTCAAGACTTTGGAAAAGAGGAACCTTATTTGACAAATTTGAGTGTGTCAAATAGAATTCAACTTGTTTGAGTTTCCAAAAGAAAGAATTCTCATTTGACAAATTTTGTATGCCAAATGGATTTCAAAATATGTCTTGATTTTGTGTGTGGATTTCTTGCTTTTGAAACTTCAACTTTAGCATATGTGGAATATGTTAAGTGGAGTTTCAATTTTATGTTATGGTTTTATTTGAAAATAGAATCTTCATTCAACAAATTTGAGCATGTTGAATGGAGATAGTAATTTTAAAAGTGTGCTTTTGAAGAGGAAACTCAACTTTAGCATATGTGAAATATGTTAAGTGGAGTTTCAATTTTATGCTATGATTTTATTTGAAAATAGAATCTTCATTCAACAAATTTGAGCATGTTGAATGGAGATAATCATTTTCAAAAGTGTGCTTTTGAAAGAGGGAAACTCAACTTTAGCATATGTGAAATTTGTTAAGTGGAGTTTCAATTTTATGCTATGATTTTATTTGAAAATAGAATCTTCATTCAACAAATTTGAGCATGTTGAATGGAGAGTCATTTTCAAAAGTGTGCTTTTAAAAAAATGATTTTGATTTTGATTTTGAAAAGAACCTCCATGTGACAATCATGGGGATTGCTAGATGAGGTTTGGTTATATGAGTTTTGTGCTTTTTGAAAATTTTGTGCAAGATTATTTGTTTTGTGAGTTTTGAAAAAGTGCTTTTGGAAAGTGGCATTTTGAAAAAGAGTTTATTTTCTTAAACATTAAGATGAACCTTGCCTCACCAAGCTAGTGGTGGTGGTTCTAAATTTTTTCATCTCCTTTCATGAGTTAATTTTATTTATTTATTTACCTATTGGGGGAAATCTAATAGGGGTTTCAAGACCTACATAGAGTGAGGTGCTAAAACCTAGAGGATGTTGGCTAGCTTCGCTTAAGAATGAAATAAGCTAAGTGCCAATAGAAAGAAAAATGATCTTAGAATTATATGAAATATAAGTCCACTATCGATGCTTGGAGACAATAATTCTCTACAAGAGATGGAGAGAGGAACCATCCACAGCAGAGTCACTAAAAAAATCTGTGGTATTTATTTTTAATTTTTATGTGTGTGTGTATGGGTGGGATACCATGCACAACTGTGTACTTATTGAGGTGATCGTATGACATCAAGGAATAGTGCACTATCTTGAAAGATAAAAAAATAACCCACAATGGACCCAATCATCTAATAAGGACTCCAGGCATGATGGGTCTTGAAAGTGCGAGTCTCTTAAAACTATAGTTTCTATAGGGGTAAGCCCCATAGTTAATTACATCCTAAGGAAGGTGAGTTCCTTAGGAATAGTCTCGATTAAAGTAAGAAATTATTATCTCAAAAGAATTCAAAGGTAGGACTATTAATAAAATGGTTATATTTGGAAAATCAAGTGGGTTAGATCAAAAGGAGAGACTTGTTATCGAAGCCAAAAGAAAATGAGTAAGGGATGCTCATGATACTAGGAGACCTAATGAGCATTCCAATATATCTTATTATTAGGCTTTATATGTTTGAAATTGAAGGGAATTATTTATTTGAGTTGAAATTTATTAGAAAGCTAGGACTTATAATCCCACAATACAAGATTGTGAAAATGCCTAAGAGGTGAGGATTTATGCTTATAGTCTTAAGGGAAATAGTAACCTCAGATCCTCAATCTAGGGATCTTTGGAGAGGGTCAAAGCACATCCTAAATCTAAGGAGAAAAGTGAGTATACTATTTACCTCCACAAGAGAGAGTAAATCACCGACTGGACTTATAACGCGGTGGCTAGCTAACTCCTACATTTTAAAACCATGTGGTCAAGTCATATGTTTTGTAAGATGGTTAGGATGTTATTATTTAGAAAGAAACTAAAGTCTTTAAACCCACTCTCTAAGAGAGAGCATGAGTGGTATGAATAATGACTTTGTCTAATACAAATTTTATCAATTTTATTTGATTTTGGACTCTTTATTTTGACAGCCATAGGATTTTATATGCCTAAATGCATGATAAAATAGGGTTATTGGCTAAATTAGAGAAAGAGGTGTTTTCCACCATAAGTCAAGTATTCCCATATCATGCAAGGATGGAAACCTCTCTTAGTAAGAATGAAATAAGATGATATGCATGATATTAAACATCATTTAGCTAAGGGGTTGCTAAATCTTTTAATTATCTTGATTTAATACCTAGGCTTTAAATGAGGTTATGAGTTATTTTAGAAAATTTAGTTATGAGTTATGATTGGGGTAAAAAGTTTATTTTTCCCTAAGAGCCTAAGGAGATCCAGCCACACATTAAGTCATCATATATGAAAAACTAGAAAATACATGCCATTTCTATTACACAATTGTAAACAAAGCATCAATCAATTTATAAACTCAATGTGAAAGAATAGGTAATTACGATTACCATATAATCGAAAAGAAATGGATAGTAGCTCTACCCTTATACATCGTGGTAATGTAGAAGAATAATTATAATTATAAATGAATAAATGTTATGGGGGGTCTTCATATCTTCATATCATCATATCTCCTCTATTTC
The DNA here is from genome assembly GCA_021442155.1 of Cymbidium sinense. NCBI lineage: Eukaryota > Viridiplantae > Streptophyta > Magnoliopsida > Asparagales > Orchidaceae > Cymbidium > Cymbidium sinense. The sequence goes on along the minus strand of CM038215.1, from coordinate 275,630,247 downwards.
ATCATTTGGATTTGCTTGGTTCAAAGGCATCATGGGGGATCCCAGGCCAAAGCCTTATTTCATCCTAATCCCCTCATAACACTTAACCAAATTCTTAATGCACAATTACATTAAAAATAAGAAAAGTAAATCTAACTACACACAAAAAATAAGTGTTAGCTAAACACACCATACAACCCAAGCAGTTATATATTTAATTTAGACTTAACATCTTGTACATGAGTAACCAAGTCCACCTGTCCTAGTATAGATTATGCTTAGGGGTTAAGTAACTTGCAAAAGAGAGCATTTTATATTTATTTTAAGAACCCCTTAAGCATAATCTCCTACAAAAATATAATTAGGCTAATCACGGTCTAACATCAATCTATGAGCATACACCTAACATCTAGTCTACATAGTATATCATAAAACCAAACATAACATCAAACCATGCACCACCCTAAAGCTAGAAGTGGTGACTTAATCTAATGTGTGTGTAAGGCTGTGGTATGTTCTTACTAGGCTTTAGAGTTATCATTCTCTAAGTATGGAGAGCATTTAATTATAAATGGTGGTTTTAATTCAAATGATTTAATTGATTTGTAAATTTTACTTAATGTTTTATATTATTTCATTTGTCTTATGCTAAATAACTAAGAGTTATAAAGGGATGAAAATAGAGGATCACTCTCTTTCATCCCTACCTTAAGTCAGATCTAAAACAAATTAATTAATCAATTCTCTTTAATGAATGACTTATTACATATTTTAATTAGTCCTAGGTTTATGTTCACTTTAAATAATCCCATTCAATAAGAAAGGCATCTTAAGATTATTAGAATTAATTATTATCACCTAACACATGTTTGTTCATTTCTTTCCATCATATATAGCATGCATATGATTAAGTCCTAAACATAACTATACATGCAATTTATATCTTAGCACACTTAAATGATGAAAGTAAGCAAGTGTACTTGGAATTAATGTCTCATTTGGTTGAATTATTTGTCATATTAATTTAAAGCTCTATCTAAATTCTTATACAAAAGCATAAGAAAAGAACTCTAAATCATATGACTAATCAACCCAACCACTTGAACAAAATATAATGCATGACTTTTAATAGAAAGAAGAGGGGTTTTCATTCATTAGCTAAATACACATTCAAATGTATGAAAGTTTTAAGCATGGTTTGTTGGCAGGGAGTGAGGAACCTCCTTGGGGCTACTTAAAAGTCATCTGGAATGTTCTAATATACTTGCTATTCTTAAATACATATGGATGTATACTATAAGAATAGAAAACACCATGCAAAAATAGAGTTTAATTTATTTAGTCTATTTGTGTAAATGAATTAAGCTCTATCTAAATTCTAATGTTAAAGTGCATAAGAATGAAATCAAATAGTATTGCCATTATTTTGCACTAGGGAGAGTGAGGTAGGAACCTTCTTGGGGCTACTTAAAAAGTCTCTCACAATGTCAGGTATACCCATTAACATTCAAACTTATGCAAGTCAACATATGAATGTAAGAAAGAGACTTCACTTCATACACTAAGCATATATTCACATGCATCTCTTATATATGTAATATATATATATATATATATATATATATACATTATTCATTAATAAGCTTTTGAAATTACATTTGAGATTTAATAGTGATAATAGCCACACATTTTTTTAATTAAGCCACATAAAGGAAATCATCTTCATTTAATTAATTTGAAAGAAATGAATGCATGACTACAAGTGGCATACAACATTTTAACATGATTGGAAAGAAATAAAATAACACGGGCATGTGATTTCTTTCAATCTAACTAACTCCTAAGGACAATCATATTAAATAAGCTTATTTAAAAACCATAGTTTCTTAAAACCATTTTTGATTTCATGTTTGATTTGATTTAAGAAATGTGAAAGAGGTTTGGTAATCTTAATCCCATTCCCCATATGTGTGAGTTAAATTGATTAATGAAAAGCAATTAGGTTGATTTTATGGCTTAATTAGGTTGAGGTATGAATTAAATCAATTAATTAAACCCTTACTATATCACTTAAGTTAAATAACTAATTAATGATGAGACAACATGATATGCAACATGAAAGTAAATTAGCAATGCTCTAAGAAATGAAAGGGGATGCAATTGGCTCATAATTATAATTAATTAAGCTTAAGTGATGTAATTAATCACTTTTATGATTTTCTCACAAATGTAAGCTAATCAGAATTTCATTAAATTTCTTTAGACTATTAAACATTTAGAGAACTACCCAAGATTTATTAATCAAAGTTAGGAATGAATTGGATTTTGAATAAATTTAATTAAGTTCTTAATTAGTTAATTAAATCCTTTGATTATATTTTAATTAGGATAATGAAATTAACTAAGGGAAAGAGATCAAGAAAAGGCCTCAATCTCAATCCCTAAGTCATTTCAAACAATTGGGCTCTAAAATAATTAAATTCCTTTTTATTTAATTGATTAAAATGGCTAATTAATTTATTAAACTTTAATTAATTTGAAACAATTGAAGAGGATCAATAAAATGGACATAAAGAATAAACCTAAACCATTTCCTTAAGACTTTTGACTTTTAATAGATGGAAATAAGCTTAATTAATTAATTAATCCATTATTCATTTACTTAATTATCATTAATTAAGGTAGGAGAGTAATTAAGGCTTAATCAATCAATTTTCCTAATTAACTATCAATAAATTCTAATAAAAATAGGAGCTAGAGGTCATCCCATAAACATCTCTAGAAAGTTTGAAATTAAATGGATAATTAATTAGAGTAATTAGGCTAATTAAAATTTTAATTAAACCTTAAAGCATGAATTATTGTTCAAAATTAATTAATAATTTTCATGGATTCCCTTTGAAATACCTTTAAATGAGCCCTCATTTATATTTTTTGGATTTTTCTAAGATTAGTTATGAATTTTAGAATTTAGCCTCAAAATTAGTTTAATTAAACTTAATTAACTTCCTTCATCGACACTCATTGGCTGGTGCGACACTCTAACGACTTTCCATGTGGCGGGATATACCATTTAAGTTGTCAAATCGATGTTGACTCAGATGGTGGCGTGCTTTCGACCACATCGATCTAATTGGATGGCCATGATTAAATCTTGCAATTAAGGAGGATTAAATTAAGGGTTTTGACATGATTTGATCACATCTGTCTATTCCAATCACATGGAACGGATGGCGCATGATCCATCTTCGTACGAGCGATGAATGATAGAGCCCGTCTACCATGGATCATTGATCACAGCTCATCTCGCTCCACTCAACTCAACCACACCTTCATGTGAAGGATCCAAAGGATCCAAGGCTAGGATGGGCTCAAATGTAAGTTCACTTCAAAAGGACCAACATATTTTCATTTAAGGATCAATTTTGAGAAATTACCTCATGAGCTTATGATCGGTTCCAATGATTGAGGTAGTTTCATTTGGTAGAAATGAAGCCTGTTGAGCCATGAGCTTTAATTTAAGGTGGTTTGCTCTATGGACCAAGGCCCTCCCTTTGAGCATTTGATCTTGATCAAAGTATGGCTTTGGAACTCAAGGGATGATTTGCTTGGCTTAGATTAGGTGTGGTGAAGGTGTGTGTAAGTTTAATTGATGTTTGGTTAAGGGATGGATGATTTCGAATCAAGAGAGGTCTCCCTTATTTCAGTTTCACACATAGAGAAGAATGGCTGATCGAAGGAGGTTTAAAAATGCTCTGAGGGATTTTGTTTCTCACTTGGGGGCTCAAAGAGTGTAAATGGTGATGAATCCCACTCGAATTGAGGGAGTATACCCTCAATTATGTGTGATGTGATGGGGTCCATCCCTAAATTTATTCATCATCATCGAGGCATCGAAGGGGTCACGTACCACATGGCATGGGTTGGAGGAAGTTATGGTAGGGAGCTTAAGGCAAGATTTAGCACGATTGGGTTGGCTTGGTCCTTTGGGTGCTCAATTTGGCTTGAGATGGGAGGAGGTGAACTCCCCTTGGTCCATGGATGATCCTAGCTATTCTAGGGTGGGATAGAAAGCTTAGGTACACCCCCATTTGGCACTAGGATGGCTGCCCAAGTGATGGGAGAGTGTACTTTACTTCTTATGGAAAGAATCCAATGTGGGGAGGTTTGTCCAATGGCTAATTCCCTTGTGTGTGGGGTCCACTTTGGATTTGGGAGTGATGTAGGACTGGTTTGGGCTAGTTTTGGCCAATTCCTATGGTCCCATGGGTTGGTTTGGCTTCATTTGGTCAAATGGGCTCTTATGGGTTCATGTTGGGTTAGGTTAACCAATGGTCAAATTGGGTCAAACCAAGACTTGGGATAGGTTTAAATGATGATTTGAAGAGTTTTGGTTCAAGTGGTTTAGATTAATTTGGCTTAGCTTCAATTTTGGCTCATTTGGATTCAAATAGATCAAATGGGCCAAGTTGACCAATTTAACAAATTTGACTAAATTGGGTTGGGTTAAGTGTTGGTTCTTGTTCAATTAGTTGATTGAAAATGATTGTAGGATTTGGTTTGGTTTGATTTGGGCTTAATTTAGATTTTGGCCAATTTGGGCTAGGTTGGGTCAAGTTGACCAATTGGTCAAATTAGGCTCAATCATGGCTTTGGTCAGGTTTGATAAATGATTTGGAATGAACTTGAGCCATTGGTTGTAATCAATTTGGATCAAATCATGATTTGACCCATTTTGGCTTTTTAGGCCAATTTGGGCCAACTTAGGTCAAATCATCAATTGGACTTGGTTTGTCTCAATTGAGGGTTTGATTATGTTCAATCATTGATTATGAATTGGTTTGAATCAATGGTTTCAATTAATTTGGTATATGGTGGGTTTTGGCTAGTTTAGGTTTCATTTAGGCTAAAGGTTGACTTGGTCAAAGGACCAAGTTGACTTGGTTTGACCCAATTCAAGGTAGTTAATCACCCTAAGATGATTGTTGATCATGATATGAAGTTTGGATGGGCTTGGTTTAATCCAATTTGGGTTGGATTAGAACTTGGCTCAAAAGGGTCTTTTAGGTCATTTTGGGTCAAGTGGACCTAAATGGGTCAATTGGTTTGGTTTTGGCTTGATTCAAGTTTAGTTGAACTCACATATGACCCTAGGATGAAAATATAAATCCAATTGCAATTGGTTTGGAGTCAAATGGATTTTGGTTCATTTGACAATTTCAAGTCAAAAGGGGTCAACATGGGCTTGAGTTGACGACTTGGTTTGATAATTGTAGTTTATGTTTATATTTGGGTAACATTGAAGGAATGATTGATTCATGGAAATCCATGGGTTTGGGTTGATTGATTTGGATATCATTTAGCAAGTTCAAGAAATTGGCTAAAAAATAATTGGAAATTTGATTTGATTTGGGTTTGGTTTTGCCATTTGGATTTATATTTCATTTATATTTGTGAATATAAATGATGATATAAATGGGTTTTGAGAAAATCACTTGATTTTGGAGTGATTTGGAAGCAAATTTGACCAAGTTTAAGGTTGTAAGTCAAAAGGGATTAAGTGGGGAATTGATTTGGTTTGATTTATTTTTGGTCATTAGGGAGTAGTTTTCATTTATATTTGTAGATATAAATGAAGGAATAATTTATTTATAAAGAAATCAATTGAATTTGGGTTGAGATTTGATTAAGCTTATGGAGGTAAGTCTATATGGCTTAAGAAAGGTCTTGATTCAGTTTGATTTAGTTAAATTGGTTTGGCTCATTTGAATTTGGATTTCATTTATATCGTGAATATAAATGAAAGAATGATGATTGATAAAGAAATCAATCAAGTTTGATTTGGTTTAAAAGGGGTTTTGGTTAAGCATATGAGGGTGGTTCATGGATGGAATTTTGGAATTTGAATTTGATTTTGGGCTCTAGTCATTTGATTTGGAATTGATTTAAAATTTGATTTAGGGTTTAGAGTTTAGATTAGGGTTTAGGATTTAGGGTTTAGCATTTAGGCTATTTTTCTTGAAATTAAGTAAACCGATACGTTTAGGTTTATTTAGTTTATTTAGATTATTTTTTATTTATTTTAGTTTATTTATTTTATTTATTTATATTTAGGTCTATTTTTTATTTTTATTTAGTTTTATTTATTTATTTAGATTTAGGTTTTCTATTTTAGTTTATTTTTTAGGTTTAGGTTTAGGTTTATGTTTTAGTTTAGTTTTATTTTATTTTATTTTTAGGTTTAGGATTAATTTTTATTTTTAAGTTTAGGTTTAGGTTTTATTTTATTTTTAAGTTTAGGTTTTAAGTTTTTATTTTAGATTTATTTTAGGTTTTATTTTTAGTTTAGGTTTAAGTTTATTTTAGTTTATTTTATTTTATTTTAGTTTATGGTTTAGGTTTTTAGGTTTATTTATTTTGGTTTAGTTTAATTTAGTTTATGTTTATGTTTATTTTATTTTGTTTATTTTAGGTTTAGTTTTTTTTTAGTGGGTTTAGGTTTTATTTTTATTTATTTTAGGTTGAGGTTTTATTTAGTTTTTATTATATTTATTTTATTATTTTATTTAGGCTTTTATTTTAGGTTTACTTTATTTTTTAGTTTAGTTTAGGTTTTATTTATTTATTTTATTTTTATTTTATTTTATTTTTAGGTTTACGTTTAGGTTTAGGTTTAGGTTTAGGTTTCAGTTAAGGTTTTTATTTTATTTTAGTTTTTTTTTATTTTATTTAGGTTTAGTTATTTTATTATTATATTTTTATGTTTTATTTAGTTTAGGTTTAGGTTTTTACGTTTTTAGGGTTACAGTTTAAGGTTTAGGGTTTAGGGTTTAGGGTTTAGGGCTTAGGGTTTAGGTTTTAGGATTTTTGGGTTTAGGGTTTAGGGTTTAGATTTTTAGTTTTGGGTTCAGGTTTTAGTTTAGGGTTTAGGGTTTTTGGATTTTTTTTAACAGAGAACAAATTCAGATTCAACATCTCTTCTTTTCGATTTCATCAATCAAGTATCAAACTAGGAAAGTCAGGTAATCAAATGACCACCTTGGGGCTAACTAAAGCATCATGTTCCCGGGATGTCCAGACTATATATCCATTACCATTCAATGTTATATAAATCAACACATGAATAAAGGAAAGAGAACTCAACCTTCATACACTTAAGCTATAAGAACATGCATTTCTTATGTATTTATAACTAGCATCATAACACATATTATTATTCATTTATAAGCTTTTAAAAAATACATTTGGATTTAATAGTGATTATACCAATGCATATATTAAATTAAATCAACACATGCAAGCTTACATAAAGGAAATCTATTTTATTTTACTTGATTTTGAAAAGATGGATGCATGAATTCAAATGACATACCAAATTTAACATGATTGGAAAGAGGACAATCAAATATAAGCATGTGATTCATTCAACCAAACTAGTTCTTAAAGATAATTAAATCAAATAAGATTTTTAAAAGCAAATCAAAGCTTCTTTTAATTAAGTTTTATTTGATTTGATTTAAAGAGGAGAAGAGAAATAATCACTTGCTATTTTAAACCCATTCTGACATAAGTGATTTGATTTAATTTAAGGAAATGTAATTAAGTTCATTTTATGGGTTAATTAAGTTGAACCCTAATTAGATGAATTAATTACCCTTACCTATGTCACCTTAAAGTAATTAACTAAATAATTATGAGCCAACATGATATGCATGGAAAATAAACTTGCAATGATCCTAGGAAATAAAAGGGCCTAACACAATTGGCTCATGAATAATAGTTAATAAGATTAATGGACTTAATTAATTACTCTTATTGTTTTCCCACACATGTGCACTAACCACAATTTTATTAAACTCCTTTAGTTTATTAAACTCCTAAAGATCTACCCCATGATTTAATTAATTAAGGTCTAATGTGATTATGATTTCAATTTGATTAAGTGATTTAATTAATTAGCTAAATCTTAATTAATTTCATTTTAAAAAAGGGTGAAATGAACTTAAAGAAAGGGGTCCCAACCCTATTCCTTAGTTCACTTACTGTTGACCAATGATTAATAAACTTAATTAACTAATTTGTTATTGTTCATGGGATTAATTAATCATTAATTAACTTAAAATAGTAGTTAAAGTTTAATTAGTCAATTTTCCTAATTAAGTGAGGAATAAATCCTAAGAAAATCATGGGAGGCAGAGGTCATCCCATTAAATTGACCCATAAAATTTGGGATTAATTGCTCAAGTAATTAAAAAGTAATTAAGCTAATTAATTTTGTAATTAAATCTTAATTACTGTTCAAAATTAGTTAAGATCATTTTTAATTAATTCTCTTATGAAATACATTTAAAATGAGTATTTATTTGCATTTTATTATTTCTCTATAATTTTTTATTATTTTTAGAAATTTTAGGCATTAAAAATGATTAATTAAGCCTAATTAAAGCCTAATCCTGTTGGCACCACGTGACACACTAACGCAGCGCACTTTTGACATGGCACCGTGGGATTGGCTACTTAGAAGTTATCTGACTCAACACCTACGTGGCAGCAGCAGATGCGCTTTCTTGTCCACTGTCCAATCTAAGATCGGATGACTATGATTAATCCCACAGCTTAATAAGATTAAATCATATCGATCTAGCAGATCTAATCATGACTATCCATTCCGATCACATGGAATGTTCAATACATGATATAACTTCACTCGAGTGAGGGAAAATGTAGTCCGTCCATCATTGCTCACTTGATTCGAGCTTACCCAAGCTCAGATCAACTCCGAAAGGATCCCACACCTTCATGACATCGATCGGAGGGGTTTATTTTTTTTAGGTTTATGTTTTAGGTTTTTATTTTAGGTTTATTTTTATGTTTTATTTTTTTAGTTTAGGTTTAGGTTTAGTTTTAGTTTATTTTATTTTATTTATTTTATGGTTTAGGTTTAGTTTATTTTAGGTTTAGGTTTAGGTTTAGGTTTTATTTATTTTAGTTTAGTTTATTTTTAGGTTTAGTTTATTTTATATTATTTATTTAGGTTTAGGTTTTATTTATTTTAGTAGAGTTTAGGTATTTATTTATTTATTTTAAGTTTTATTTTTAGGTTTATTTTTAGGTTTAGGTTTCATTTAGTTATTATTTTATATTATATTAGGTTTATTTTATTTTTATTTTATTAGTTTTATTTTATTTAGTTTTTTTATTTTAGGTTTTATTTTACTAGTGTAGTTTAGGTTTTATTTATTTTATTTAATTTTAGTTTTATTTTTATTTTTAATTTTTAGGTTTAGGTTTAAGTTAAGGTTAAGGTTTTACTTTAACTTTTTAATTTAATTTATTTTTTTATATAATTTAGCTTTAGGTTTTTTAATTTGATTTATTTTTTAATTTTATTTAGTTTAGGTTTAGGTTTTTGGTTTTTAGGTTTTTAAGATTTAGGGTTTAGCATTTAGGGTTTAAAGTTTGGGGGTTAGGGTTTAGGGTTTAGGGTGGATGCTTTGGGTTTGGGTGGGTAGCTTTGGGATTAGGGATTAGGGCTTTTTTAAGGTTTAGGGTTTAGGGTTTAGTGTTTAGGTTTGTAGGTAAGTTTAGGTTTAGGGTTAGTTTTAGGGTTTAGGGTTTAGGGTTAGCATTTTTTTATTTTTATTTATTTTATTTTTAATTTTTTTAAATTAAGTAAACTAGTAGGTTTAGGTTTACATAGTTTATTTTTTTAGTATTTTATTTTTATTTTATTTAGGTTTATTTTAATTTTGTTAAGGATTAGGTTTATTTTATTTTTTAGGTTTAGGTTTAGGTTTTTATTTTATTTTTTTAGGTTTAGGTTTATTTTTAAGTTTTATTTTTTTAATTATGTTTTAGGTTTATTTTTAGTTTAGTTTATTTTATTTTGTTTAGATTTAGGTTTAGGTTTAGGTTTAGGTTTAGGTTTTATTTATTTTAATTTAGTTTAGTTTTAGGTTTATTTTATTTTTATTTTAGGTTTAGCCATTTCTTTGTTTAGGTTTTTTTTTTACTTATTGTTAGGTTTATTTATTATGTTTAGGTTTCTATTTAGTTTTTATTTTATTTTATGTTAGGTTTATTTTATTTTTATTTTAGGTTTAGTTTTTATTTTATTTAAGTGTTTTATCTTTTTTAGGTTAAATTTTTATTTATTTTATTTTAGTTTAGTTATTATTATTTATTTTATTTTCTTTTTAGGTTTAGGCTTAGGTTTAGGTTCAGGTTTTAGTTTATGTATTTATTTTATTATTATTTTTTTAACTTATTTTAGTTTAAGCTTTTTAAAATTTTATTTTTAAGTTTTATTTATTTAAGGTTTAGGTTTTTAAGGTTTAGGGTTTAGGGTTTAAGGTTTAGGGTTTAGGGTTTAGGCTTTAGGGTTTAGGGTTTAAGGTTTAGGGATTAGGGTTTATGATTTAGAGTTTAGGTTTGTGGAGGGGCTTGTGGGTTTAGTTTAGGGTTTGGGTTTTGGGTTTTAGGTTTTAGTTTTGGGTTTAGGGTTTAGCAAGGAGGTGTAGGGTTAAGGTTTTAGTTTAAGGTTTAGGGTTTTTGGTTCTTTTTTATTTTTTTTAATTTTATTTTTTAAGAGAGAACAAATTTAGATTCAACATTTCTTCTTTTTAATTTCATCAGCGAAGTAACACACCAAGTTTTCTAAGACATAAGTGACGACATAGAAAAAAGATGAGCATGCATATCCACCAGCACCTCAGATCCCCCACCACTTCTCCTCCCGCCTCCATAACCACCACTGCTCCATCCACCATCTCCATATCCACCAGATCCTCTAGATCCCCCACCACCACTACGATAACTACCACCTCCGCCTTCACCTCCACCACCAGATCTAGACTGAGCTTAATTGATGGTGATGTTCCTACCATCAAGGTTCTACACATTCATAGGGTTTAGGTTTAGGTTTATGTTTATTAGGTTTTAGGGTTTAGGTTTATTTTTTTAATTTATTTAGTTACTTTAGGTTTAGGTTTAGGGTTAATGTTTAGGGTTTAGGGTTTAAGGTTTTAGGGTTTATGCTTTTAAGGTTTATGATTTAGAGTTTTTTAGGATGTAGGGTTTAGGGTTTAGGATTTAGGGTTGAAGGTTTAGGGTTGTAGGTTTAGGGGTTATGATTTAGATTTAAGGCCTTTTAAAAAATTAAGTAAACCAAGAGTTTAGTTTATTCAAGATATTTAATTTTATTTATTTTAGTTTACTTTATTTTCTATTTTTATTTAGGTTAATTTTTTTTAAATTTAGTTTAGTTTATTTATTTTAGTTTATGCTTTTTATTTTACTTTATTTTATATATTTAGGTTTATTTTTAAGTTGAGTTAAATTTTTTTTTTTATGTTTAGGTTTTATTTTTTCTATTTTTAGGTTTAGGTTTTTATTTTATTTTTTAGGTTTAGGTTTTAGGTTTATTTTTATGTTTTATTTTTTAGTTTAGGTTTCTCTTTAATTTTCATTTATTTTATTTTATTTAGTTTTGGTTTAGGTTTAGGTTTAGGTGATTTTTTGTTTAGGTTTTTTTTTTTATTTTCTTTTAGTTTATTTTAGTTTAGATTTAGGTTTATTTTATTTTGTTTATTTCATTTTTATTTTAGGTTTAGGTTTCCTTTTTAGTTTAGGGTTTAGGTTTAATTTTTTCTTTATTTTTAAGGTTTAGGTATTAATTTAGTTTTTAATTTATTTTATTTTAAGTTTATTTATTTTTCTTTTAAATTAACTAAACCAAGTTTATTTATTTACTTTATTTTAATTTATTTTTTTTATTTATTTAGTTTACTTTATTTTATTTTATTTAGGTTTTATTTTTTTTATTTTATTTTATTTATTTTAGTTTGGTTTAATTTTATTTATTTTATTTTATTTATTTATTTAGGTTTATGCTTTTTTTTATTAGTTTATTTTATATTTTAGTTTATTTATTTTAAGATTTAGGTTTAATTTTATTTTATTATTATTATTTAGTTTAGTTTAGTTTATTTTTTTAGGTTTAGGTTTTATTTATTTTATTTAATTTATTTCATTTTGGTTTGTTTTATTTTATTTTTATTTAGGTTTAAGTTTATTTTTTAGTTTTGGGTTTAGGTTTTATTATTTATTTGTTTTTTTATTTTTATTTATTTATTTTATTTTATTTAATTATAGGTTTTAATTTATTTTTTTAGTTTTAATTTATTTAGGTTTTAAGTTTATTTTTAAATTTAGTTTAGGTTTATATTTGTATTTTTTTATCTTTATTATTTATTAGAGTTTAAGTTTAGTTTATTTTATCTTTAAATTTATTTGGGGCTATATTCTTGTAGATTTAGGTTATAATAGCCTAGGGTTTGGGGTTTTAGAGTTTAGGGTTTAGGAAGCCCAGTCAGTGGCCTGCAGTTTAGGTTTTAGGGTTTAGGCTTTAGGTTAGTAGTTTAAGTTGGCCTGGGTAGAGTCAGGTGAGGAGCCTTGTGGGAGGGTCAGGTCAGGGCCCAGTGGTTGTAGGTTTAGGGTTTAGGGTTTAGGGATTACTTTAGGATTTAGGGTTTTTTTTTACAAATTAAGTAAAACGATAGGTTTAAGTTTATTTTATTTATTTAGTTTATATTTTATTTATTTTATTTTATTTTATTTTTTATTTTTATTTAGGTTTATTTTTTATTTATATTTAGTTTAGATTATTTATTTTAGTTGAAGTTTTTTATTTTGGTTTATTTTTAGGCTTAGTTTAGGTTTATGTTTATTTTTTAGTTTAGTTTTATTTTATTTTATTTTTTAGGTTTTATTTTTATTTTAAGTTTAGTTTAGGTTTTAATTTATTGTTTAGGTTTATGGGGGGTTTATTTTAGGTTTTATTTTAGGGTTATAGGTTTAAGTTTATTTTATTTTATTTAGGGTTAGGTTTAGGTTTAGTTTATTTTAGGTTTAGGTTTAGGTTTTATTTATTTTAGGTTAGTGTATTTTAATTTGGGTTTAGGTTTATTTTATTTTTTTATTTTAGGTTAAGGTTTTTTTCTTTAGTTTAGGGTATAGGTTTTATTTTTATTTATTTTTAAGTTTTATTTTTAGGTTTATTTTTTTTAGGTTTTATTTAGTTTTATTATTAGGTTGCTTTTTTATTTTATGTTTGAGTTTTATTTTATTTAGGGTTTTTATTTTTAGTTTAGATTAGGTTTTGATTTATTTTATTTTATCTTAGTTTTTTTATTTTATTTAGGTTTAAGAGTTGAGGTTTTAGTTTATTTGTATCTATAGGTTTGGGTTTTTAATGATTTATTTAGTTTAGTCAATTTAGGTTTTTAAGGTTTAGGGTTTAGGAATATGTAGTAGTGGGTTTAGGTTGTAGGGTTTAGGGTTTAGGGTTTAGGGAGTGCACGTTTAGGGTTTAGGTCAGGGTTTAGAGTGGTTTGAGTTTAGGGTATAGGTTTAGCATTTAGGGTTTAGGGTTTTAGTTTAGGGTTGTGGAGGCCATGATTTTTTTATTTATTATTTATTTGTTTTATTTAGTTATGGTTTATGGTTTAAGTATCCAGGGCATGTGGAGGAGTGATTGGGTAGTTGTGGAGGGTTGAGGATTTAGTTTTTTTTAAAATTAAGTAAAGTGGAAGGTTTAGGTTTATTTATTTAATTTAGTTTATTTATTTATTTATTTTAGTTTATTTTATTTTTTATTTTTATTTAGTTTAGTTTATTTATTTTAGATATATTTATTTTAGTTTAGGTTTTTCATTTTAGTTTACTTTTTTGGTTTAGGTTTAGGTTTAAGTTTATTTTTTAATTTAGTTTTATTTCTATTTTTATTTTTATGTTTAAGTTTTATCTTTTATTTTTAGCTTTCGGTTTAGATTTTTATTTTATTTTCTTAGATTTTTATTTTAGGTTTATTTTTAGAATTTATTTATTTTTGTTAAGGTTTAGGTTTATTTTTTATTTATTTTATTTTATTTAGTTTAGGGTTTAGGTTTAGTTTATTTTGGGTTTAGGTTTAGGTTTTATTTATTTTAGTTTAGGTTTAGGTTTATTTTATTTTGTTTATTTTTTTTTAGTTTATAGTTTAGGTTTTATCTTTTATTTATTTTTAGGTTTTATTTTTAGGTTTATTTTTTTGGTTTAGGTTTTTATTTAGTTTTTATTTTAATTTATTTTAGGTTTATTTTATTTTTATTTTACGTTTATTTTTTATCTTTTATTTTAGGTTTATTTTATTTTTTAGTTTAGTTTAGGTTTTTATTTATTTTATTTTAATTTAGTTTTTATTTTTTATTTTATTTATTATTTTATTTTAGGCTTAGGTTTAGGTTCAGGTTTAGGTTATAGATTAAGCTTTTATTTTATTTTATTTTTTATTTAAATTGGGCTTAGGTTTAGGTTTATTTATTTATTTATTTTATTTGTAGGTTTTATTTTGTTTAGGTGTATGTTTTTAAGTATTTAGGGTTTAGGGTTTATGCTTACAGTTTGTTTTTGGGTTTAGGGGTGTTTTTAAAAAATAATAATTAAGTAAACCCTTAAGTTTAGGTTTATTTAGTTTATTTTATATTTTTATTTTGGTTTATTTTTTTAGGTTTATATTTTTATTTAGTTTTTATTTTATTTTATTTTTATTTTTACATTTAGGTTTTATTTTATTGAGGTATTTTGTTTTTAGGTTTTTTTTTTAAATTTAATTTAGGTTTTTATTTATTTTATTTTAGTTTAGTTTATAATTTTAATTTAATTTAATTTTTATTATTTTATTTAGGTTTAGGTTTATTTATTTATTTTATTTTTAAGTTTTATTTAATTTATGTTTAAGTTTTTAGCTTTCTAAGGTTTAGTGTTTGGGGTTTAGGGTTTAAGGTTTTTGGATTAGGGTTTAGGATTTATGGTTTTGGGTTTAGGGTTATGGTTTTATTTTTTTATCTTTTTTAATTTTTATTTTTATTTTTATTTTTAATTTAGTAAAGTGGTAGGTTTAGGTTTATTTAGTTTATTTTTTTATTTATCTTAGTTTATTTTATTTTTTTTATTTCTATTTAGGTTTATTTTTAATTTTGTTTTGTTTAGTTTATTTGTTTTAGGTTTATTTCTTTTAGTTTAGGTTTTTTATTTTATTTTATCTTTCATTTATTTTTAAGTCTTATTTTTATGATTATTTTTTAGGTTTAGGTTCATATTTAGTTTTTATTTTATTTTATTAGTATATTTTATATTTTTATTTTATTTCTTTATTATTTAGGTTATTTATTTTTTAGTTTAGTTTAGGTTTATTTTTTATTTTTAATTTAATTTTATTATTTATTTTATTTTCTTTAGGTTTCAGGGTTTATGATTAGGTTTTAGTTTTAGTTTTTATTGTATTTTATTTTATTTTAGGTTTTTTAATTTATTTTATTTTTAAGTTTTATTTAGTTTAGGTTTATGTTTTAGCTTTTTAGGGTTTTTTTGGTTTTGGATTTAGGGTTTATGATTTAGGATTTAGGGTTTAGGGTTTAAGGATTTTAGGGTTTTTGGTTTTTGGTTTTTTTTTAATAGAGAACAAATTCAGATTCAATATTTCTTCTTTTTGATTTCGTCAACCAAGTAACACACCAAGTTTTCTAAGATACAAGCGATGACATAGATCAAAAATGAGCATGCATTGAGAAAATCAAAAGCCCTAGATAACTAGAATAGTCTCTACTATAAAGACACAGTTCCATAAGTAGCAGATCGGATCGGCCGTTCTTCAATTTCTTTAGTTCACATCAGAACCACCCTGGCCTCTTGAGTTGCGGGATCCACCATCATATCCTAGATCTCTCCCTCCACCACCACCGTGGCTGTAACTTTTGTCGCACCTCCCTATTCCATAACCACCACTACTCCAACCACCACCTCCATATCCACCAGCACCTCTAAATCCCCCACCACCACTATGATAACTGTCACCTCAACCTTCACCTCCACTTCCGAGATTGAGCTGGTGATGGTGACCTTCCATCAAGGCCCATTCTTAAGGTTTAGTTTAGGCTTTAAGTTTAGTTTTAGGGTTTAGGTTTATTTTTTAATTTATTTAGTCACTTTAGCTTAGTTAGGTTGGGGAGGGTTTAGGTTTAGGTTTGGGGGGGTTTAAGGTTTGGGTTTAGTGGGTTTAGGGTTGTGGTTTAGGAGGGGGTAGGGTCAGTGGTTTAGGCTCAGTGGAGGTCCAGGGTTTTAGGGTTTAGGGGTTAGGTTTATGGTTTTTTTATGGTTTAGGAGGGTGCAGGTTTAAGGTTTAGGATATGTGGTTTATGGTTTTTAAATTAAAACCAAAGATGTTTAGGTCATTTATTTTTTATTTTTATTTAGGTTTATTTTTAATTTTTATTTAGCTGAGTTTATTTATTTTAAGATTATTTAATTTTGTTTAGGTTTCTTATTTTAGTTTATTTTTTAGGTTTAGGTTTAGGTTTTTGGTATATTTTTTAGTTGAGTTTTATTTTTGTTTTTTTAGGTTTAGGTTTTATTTTTTATTTTTAGGACCAGGTTTAGGTTTTTATTAATTTTTTTAGGTTTAGGTTTTAGGTTTCTATTTTGGGTTCATTTTTAGGATTTATTTTTTAGTATAGGTTTATGTCTACTTTTAGTTTATTTTATTTTATTTAGTTTAGGTTTAGGTTTGGGTGTAGGTTTTATTTATTTTAGTTTAGTTAATTTTAGTTTAGGTTTAGGTTTATTTTATTTTGTTTAGTTTATTTTTATTTTAGGTTTAGTTTTTTTTTGGTTTATTTTTTAGGTTTAGGTTTTATTTAGCTTTTTTATTTTATTTATTTTTATTTTATTTTATTTTATGTATTATTATTTATTTTGGTTTTTTATCCAGGTTTATTTTTATTTTTTTATTTTACTTTATGTTATTTATTTATTTAGTTTATTTATTAGTTTATTTATTTTATTTTTAGGTTTAGGTTTAGGTTTAGTTTAGGTTTTATTTTATTTTATTTAGGTTTAGCTCTTTACTTTTAGTTTTTTTAGTTATTTAGTTTAGTTTATTTGGTTGGGTTTAGGGCCCAGGGTTTAGGGTTTAGGGTTTTAGTGTTTAGGTTTTAGGGTTAAGGTTTAGGGTTTTCGGTTTAGTGTTTAGTGTTTAGGCTTTAGGGTTTAGGGTTTAGGGTTAGCTTAAGATTTATGGTTTTTTTTAGTTACGTAAACGAGTATGTTTAGGTTTACTTAGTTTATTTTATATTTATTTTAGTTTATTTTATTTTTATTTTTATCTATGTTTATTTTTTAGTTTTATTTATTTTATTTTTTTATTATTATTTAGTTTATTTTATTTATTTTAGGTTTATTTATTTTAGTAAATTTTAGGTTTAGTTAAGGTTTATTTTTAGTTGAGTTTTATTTTTATTTTATTTTTTAGGTTTAGGTTTATTTTTATTTTTTATTTTTTTAGGTTTTATTTTATTTTTTTAGGTTTAGGTTTTGGTTTTTTATTTTATTTTACGTTTATTATCTAGTTTAGGTTTTGTTTAATTTTAGTTTATTTTATTTTATATTTAAGTTTAGATTTATTTAATTTTAGGTTTAGGCTTTTTTTTACTTTATGGTTTAGGTTTTATTTTTTATTTATTTTTAGGTTTATTTTTTAGGTTTAGGTTTTTATTTAGTTTTTATTTTATTTTCTTTTAGGTTTTTTTAATTTTTATTTTAGGTTTAGTTTTTTTTAGAGTTTAGTTATTATTTTTATTTATTTTCATGTTATATTTTAGGTTTAGATTTAGATTTAGTTTTAATTAGTTTTAATTTACTTTATTTAGGTTTATTTTATTTTAAGTTTAGTTTTATTTTATTTAGGTTTTTATTTTTTAGTTTAATTTAGATTTTATTTATTTTATTTTATTTTAATTTATATTTTATTTATTTTCTTTTAAGTTTAGGTTTTAGTTTATGTTTTCTTTACTTTTATTTTTTTATTTTGGTAGATTTTATCATATTATTTTGTAGTTTAGATTTAGGTTTTAGCTTTTTAGGTTTAGGGCTCAGTGGCCTTTTAGGTTAGTTAGGATTTAGGGTTTGGGGTGGGGCCCAGGGTTTAGGGTTTCTGGATTTAGGTTTAAGTTTAGGGTTTGGTGGGTTTTAGGATCTTTGGTGGCCTAGGGTTTGGGTTTAGGCCTAGCAGGCCTAGAGTTTAGGGTTTTTTTTAAACAGAGAAAAAATTCAGATTCAACATTTCTTCTTTTATTTATTTAGTTATTTAGTTTATTTTATTTTATTTTTTATTTATGTTTATTTTTTAATTTTAAGTTTATTTATATTAGTTTAAGTTTTTTATTTTAGTTTATTTTTGAGGTTTAGGTTTAGTTTAGTTTATTTTAAGCTGAGTTTTATTTTATTTTTAGGTTTAGGTTTTATATTTTATTTATAAGTTTAGGTGTAATTTTTATTTTATTTTTTAGGTTTAGCTTTAGGTTTTCTTTAGGTTTATTTTAGGTTGTATTTTTTTAGTTTAGTTTAGTTTATTGTTAGTTTATTTATTTTATTTAGTTTAGGGTTTAGGTTTAGTTTATTTTAGGTTTAGGTTTAGGTTTTATTTATTTTGGTTTAGTTTATTTTAGTTTAGGTTTAGGTTTATTTTATTTTGCTTCATTTTTTTAGTTTAGGTTTAAGTTTTTTCTTTTAGTTTAGGTTTTATTTTTTATTTATTTTTAAGTTTTATTTTGAGGTTTATTTTTTTAGGTTCAGGTTTTTATTTAGTTTTTATTTTATTTTATTTTAGGTTTATTTTATTTTTATATTAAATTTAGTTTTTATTATATTTAGGTTTTTATTCTTAGGTTTAATTTATTTTTTTTAATTTAGTTTAAGTTTTTATTTATTTTATTTTAGTTTATTTTTATTATTTTATTTTATTTTAATTTTAGGTTTAGGTTTAGGTTTTAGTTTAGGTTTTTATTTAATTTTATTTTTTATTTTATTTAGGTTGCCAGTCCCAAGTCCAGATGCAAAAAGTGCAGAGTTGCGTTACGTAGTTGACAACCGGTGTAAAATTTGTCGAAATAATCATGACATGAATCCTTTAAATTATTAGATCGCTAGGCCCCTTGGCAACGCGTATGGTTTGAATACATTGAAAAATGTGCTAGAGACATTGCATCACGCAAGGTTAAATAAGCAAGGGTTCCAACATTATGGACGGATGCGGGCAAATAAGTTAGTCCATGAAATTAGAATTAGGTTAGGATCTTGGAATATAGGTACTCTTACAGGTAAATTAATGGAATTAATAGATATTATGGTTCATAGAAAGATAAATATTTTATGTGTTCAAGAAACTAAATGGTGAGAAGGCCAAGGAGATTGATAGTTTAGGTTTTAAAATGAATCTAGAAATGGTGTAGGTGTGATTATAGATAAAAGTTTGAAGGATAATGTTATAAGTATTAATAGATGTGGAGATAGAATTATAGCTTTAAAGATTATTGTTGATACTAAGATTATCAATGTTATAAGTGTCTATGCTCCTCAAGTAGGTTTGGAGGTAAGCTCAAAAGAAAATTTTGGAATGAATTAGAGGGATTAATACAAAAGATACCTCTTGAAGAAAAGTATTTATTGGGGAGATTTAAATGGACATGTTGGTAGAGTGGTAGAATATTTTAAAAGTATTCATGGTGGTTATGGATTTGGAGTTACTAATGAAGAAGGTAGGATCAGATTTTTTCCTTAGCTTATGATTTTGTAGCTAATACTTTATTTAAGAAAAGAGATGAACATATTATTACTTATAAAAAAGGATCTAGTAAAACAAAGATTGATTATTTTCTGATAAGAAAAATATATATATTAAAGATTGTAAGGTCATTCCAAGTGAAATTTTAAGTACCCAACATTGACTTTTAGTTTTAGATTTTAAGTTGAAAGGTTGTAAGAGAAAAACTAAACTAAATTATTGTCCTAGGATTAGATGGGGACACTTAAAGAACACAAATAAAAATATTTTTAAGAGCAAGCTACAAGAAATTAGAATTTGGGATGTTCATATGGAAGCTAACGTTATGTGGAAAAAATATCAAGTGAAATTAAGCAAGTTGCTAAAGATGTGCTTGGAGAATCAAAAGGAAAAGCTTCTTTAATAAGAATAGTTGGTGGTGGAGTCAGAGTGTGAAAGAAAAGATAAGAAATAAGAAGCACTGTTATAAAACTTGGTTTAAATGTAAAAACTCGGAGAATTGGAAAAGATATAAAGTGGCCTATAGAGATTCTAAGAAAGCAATATATGATGCAACAAATTTAGCTTTTAGTGATTTATACAATAGATTAGATACCAAAGAAGGTGAAAGATGTATGCATAAGTTAGCCAATCAAAGAGATAGGAGAAGTAAAGACATAGTTCAAGTGAGGGGTATTAAGGATGAAAATAATAAAGTGCTTTTCTTAGAAAAAGATATTGAAAATAGGTGGATGAGATATTTTGATAAACTTTTCAATGAAGGATCTGAAAGCGATTGATTTTAGCAACCTTAATACCCTAAACAAAAATAGAGAATTTCATTTTATCATTGTATTAGCAAATCAAGGTTAGTGAAGCTTTAAAGAAAATAAAATGTGGAAAAGAGGATCTGATAATATTCCAATATATGTGGAAATTTTTCTGAGGAGATCAAGAATTTCTTGGCTTACAAATCTTTTTTAATGTTATTTTAAAGACTAAAAGATGCCGGATGAGTGGAGAAAGAGTCTATTGGTTCCTATATTTAAGAATAAAGGTGATGCACAAGAGTGCAAAATTATAGAGAATTAAGTTAATGCCATACATTAAAATTATGGAGAGAGTAAAACATAAGTCAGCGGCGATATGTAAGTTTCTAACCTACTTATTCATGCCGTAGATCTACTATGGATGCTATACATTTGTTAAGAGGTTTGATGGAGAAGCATAGAGTAAGCAAGGATCTACATATGTAATTTATTGACTTAGAGAAAGCTTATGATAAAGTTTCAAGAGATGTTCTTTGGAGAGTTCTAGAACACAAAGGAGTTAATTATGGTTATATTCTTGCCATTAAGGATATGTATTAAGTCGTTACTTGTGTCCAAACACAAGGAGGATTGACAAAATATTTTCCTATTTCAGTTTTGGATTACATGGGATAGGATCAACATTAAGCCCTTATCTTTTTAATTTAGTTACTTGGATGTTCTTATGGACGAAGAAGAAGATTGCCTGTATGCTTTTGTCATGAGATTCTTATTGATAAAATAGAGGGGAGTCCAAGAAACTTGAATTATGGAGGTCAACTTTAGAGTCTAAAGGTTTTCGTTTAAGTAGATCTAAAATTGAATATATGGAGTGTAATTTTAGTTGTAGAAGTTTTAGTGATAGTGTTGTGACTTTAGGTGATCAAGTCATTAATAAGAGTGAGTGATTGATATTTAGGCTCTATTGTTCAAAATGATGGTGAAATAGATGGAGATGTTATTAGTAGAATTCAAGTTGGATGGTTGAAGTGGAGGAATGCACGGCCTATTATGTGATAGAAAAGTTCCACTTAAACTTAAGGAAATTTTATAAGATGGTGGTAAGACACGCAATGACTTATGGTGCGAGAATGTTGGCCAATAAAAAAGCATAAGACTAAGTTAAAGTGTTACGAGATGAGGATGCTTCGGTGGATGAGTGGCTTTACTCTTAGAGATAGAATGCAAAATAGTATGTTGGGAAAAGTTTAGTAGCTCCAGTGGTAGATAAGATTAGGGAGAATTACTTAGATGGTTTGACCACATAAAGCATCGGTCATTGATGATTAGGAGAGAGTAGATGCATTAGATTTGCCTTATGTTAAGAAAGGTAGAGGTAGACCTAAAAGACTTGGTTAAGATGTATAAAAATGATCTTAGTATACTTGAATTAAATGAGAATTTGACACATAATAGGACACTGATGGAGGATTCATGTAGTTATTCTTTAATTGTGGGATTAAGGCTTGTTATTGTTGTTGAGTTTTGTTTTATTTATTTTTATTTTAGGTTTTATTTAGTTTATTTATTTTATGTTTTAAGGTTAAGGTTTAGGTTTAATTTAGGGTTATTTAGGTTTAGTGTTTACTTTAGGTTTAGTTTTAAATTAGGTTTAGGTTTTTTAGGTTTAGCTAGTTTAGGTTTAGGGTTTTTTTAGTTTAGGTTTTAGTGTTTATAGTTTAAGTTAGGTTTAGGGTTTTAGTAGGTTTAGGGGTGGTTTAGGGTTTAAGTAGGAAGAGGTTTATGATTAGGGAGGGAGAGTTTAGGATTTGGGGTTGGGAGGATTTGAGTTTTTTAGGGTTTAAGGTTTAGGATTTAGGTTTAGGGTTTTAGGGTTTAGGGTTTAGGGTTTATGGTTTAGGGTTTATGGTTTAGGGTTTAGGCTTTTGGTTTTAGGGTTTAGAGTTCAGGGTTTATGGTTTAGGATTTACGGTATAGGGTTTAGGCTTTTGGTTTTAGGATTTAGAGTTTAGGGTTAATTATATCTTAGGAAATGAAATTTCCTAAGAATACTCTCGATTAAAGTAGGCAATTATCATCTCCAAAGATTTTAAGGTTAGACTATCAAAGGATTGGTTGTATTTGGAAAATCAATTCGGAAAGTTTAAAAG
This sequence comes from Cymbidium sinense, assembly GCA_021442155.1. NCBI lineage: Eukaryota > Viridiplantae > Streptophyta > Magnoliopsida > Asparagales > Orchidaceae > Cymbidium > Cymbidium sinense. The sequence continues at coordinate 275,607,712 of CM038215.1, read as the reverse complement.
GAATACTTATTTTTGGAATCAAAATAAAATAAGTAGGAAATGCTCATGAAATTAGGAAGCCTAGTGAGCATTCCAATCTATCCTATGGTTAGGCTTTATAATTTTGAAGTTGAGGAGATTTATATGTTTTGAGTTGAAATTTAATTAGATTACTAGAGCTTATAATCCACCAACACAAGGTTGTGGGAATGCCTAAGAGGTGATGATTTATGCTCATAGCCTGAAGGAAATAGCTACCTTGGATCCTAAATCTATGGAGCTTTAGAACTAGCTAAAGCATAGCCTAAATCTAAGCGACGGGTAGACATAAGGGTTTACCTCCACAAGAGAGAATAAATTGTCTGGCTTCTGCACTTATAATCTCCTGGAGTGGCCACCAGGTATCTCCTCCTACAATTTTAAAACCATGTAGTATGGCCTTATGAATTGCAAGATAGCTAGGATAGTTATTTAATTAAAAAGAAACTAAAGTCCTAAACACTCTCCCTAAGAGATTAAAACATGAGTGGTATGAGCATATGACATAATTTAAAGATGCAAAACTTTTCAATTTTTTTTTTCATTTTAGACATATTATTTTGATAGAGGCTTTAGGATTTCTTATGCCTAAATGCATGATGAAATAGGTTATGGGTCAGATCAGCTATAAGAAGGTGTTCTCCACCACAAGGGATGCCCTCATAGGTCAAGCATTCCTTTATCATGCAAGTATAGAGATCCTTCATGAAAAAGGGTGAAAGAATATGCATGGAAGATGCGAAACATACAGCCATACAGCTAAGAGGTTGCTAAATCTTTTAATTATCTTATTTATGTCTTAGGATTTATGATGAAATTATGAGTTGTTTAAAATTTAATTATGCATGATTAGTTGGGTAGAAAATTTATTTTTATCCTAAGAGCCTAATCGTATCCAAGCCACACATTAAATCATCAATCATTTAAGACACTATAAAAATCATTCGGTCCTAATGCACAATATAAACATAACATCAAACAATTATATAAATTATCATAAAAGAATAAAAGGCAGGTACTGAGCTCTACCCTTATACAACCTAGAATTTGAAAGAATAATTATAATTGTATTAAATGCTATGGGGGTCTTCTTTCTTCATATCCCTATTACTTATTTGGTTCCTTTTTTATTTGGATGGTGCTTGCTTCAAAGGCATCATAGAGCACTCCAGCACAAAGCCTTCTAGCCAGTACTCATCCTAATCTTCCAGAGCACTAATCTTAATTCCTATTGTAAAAATTACATTTATGTGTGAAAAGTAAATCTAAGTAAACCTGCAAAATAGAGATTAGCTAAATATACATATAATCCCAAGCAGTTGTATTTATAATTTTACTTAGCACCCTACACATGGGTAACTAAGCCCACCTATCATAACTTGGATTATGCTTAAAGATTTAACCAAACTGCAAAAAGAGCATTCACATATATTTTTAAGCATCCCTTAAGCATAATCCCCTATAAAAATATGATTAGGCTAATATTGGCTTAATAATCAGTCTATGAAGCATACACCCTAACATCCAATCTAAAATAATACATCATAAAACAAAACATACATCACATCATTCACTGTCCTAACTTAGAGCTAGAAACGATGACTTAATTCTAATAAGTGTATTAAGGCTTGTGTGGTAAGTCTTGTTAGGCATTAGTGTTGTATTTTCTAAGTGTAGAAGGATTCAATTTAACATGAAAGGTTGATTTCACTTGAAGTAGTTTAATTGATTTGAGAATTTTAATTTATGTTTTCTTTGTTTCATTTGATTACACTTAGCAACTAAGTGTTATAAAGAGAGGAAAAGAGGATTGTCATCTTTCATCCCTACCTTAAGTCACTTTCTAAAGTATATTAATTTGATTTAGTTCTCTTTAGTGAATGGCTTATTAAATGATTTAATAAATCTTAAGTTTAGGTTCACTTTAAATAACCCTATTCAAAATGAAAGGCATCTTAAGATTAATTTAATTCATACACATGACATTTATTAAATCATTCCTTTCCATCACATGTATAACATGCATATAATTTAATCCTAAGTGTATCTATGCATGCAACATATTTTAGCACACTTAAATGATGAATGTATGTGTATGTTTAGAATTAATATTTTATTTGATTGAATTATTAAACATATTAATTTAAAATTTTTTCCAAATTCTTATACAAAAATGATAAAAGAATGAAATTAAATAGGCATATGCTGTTGTCAAACCAGAGAAATGAGGTAATCAAATGACCTCCTTGGATCTAGCTAAAGCCTCGTATTCTCAGGGTGTCTGGACTATATACACATTTGCATTCAAACATATGCAAATTTGTATACATGAGCATAGGATGTAAGCACCAAATCATATGGCTAATTAATTCAACAACTTAGTCAATTATGAATGCATGAAATTATAATGTAAAATGGGATTTTCATTCACTAATCACATATACATATACATGTATAAAGATATAAGCAAGTACATGTCATTGTTGAACTAGGAAAGTGAGGTAATCAAATGACCTCCTTGGTGCTAACTAAAGCCTCGTATTCCCGAGATGTTTAGACTATATAGTTGCTTTTCTTGGACACACATGGATGTAAACATAAATGAGGGAAAGAAAACTATGCAAAGATTGTATATTTTTTATTGAATCATTTATATATATTAATTAAAGCTCTATCTAAATTCTAATGTTTAAATACATAAGAATGAAATCAAATGGGTACGTGCCATTGTTAGACTAGGGAAGTGGGGTAATCAAATGACCTCCTTGGGGCTAGCTAAGGCCTCGTATTCCTGGGATGTCCAGACTATATACCAATTAACATTTAATCTTATATAAATCGACACATGAGTAGAGGAAAGAGTACTCAACATTCATAAATTTAAGCTATAAGCACATGCATTTCTTATGTATTTATAACTAGCATCATAACACATATTATTATTCATTTATAAGCTTTTGAAAAATACATTTGGATTTAATAGTGATTATAGCCATGCATATATTAAATTAAATCAACACATGCAAGCGTACATAAAAGAAATCCATTTTATTTTACTTGATTTTGAAAAGATTGATGCATGAATTCAAATGACATACTAAATTTAATATTATTGGAAAGAGGACAATCAAATATAAGCATGTGATTCATTCAACCAAACTAGTTCTTAAGGACAATCAATTCAAATAAGATTATTTAAAGCAAACCAAAGCTTCTTTAATAATTAAATTTTAGATTTGATTTGTTTTAAAGAGGAGAACAAAACTCATCACTTGTTGTTTTAAACCCATTCCCACATTAGTGATTTGATTTAATTTAAGGGAATGTAATTAAGTTGATTTTATGGGTTAATTAAGTTGAACCCCTAGTTAGATGAATTAATTACCCTTACTTATGTCACCTTAATATAATTAACTAAATAATTATGAGCCAACATTGTATGCATGGAAAATAAAACTTGCAATTATCTTAGGAAATAAAAGGGGCCTAATACAATTCGCTCATTATTAATAGTTAGTTAGATTAAGGGACTTAATTAATTACTCTTATGGTTTTTCCACACATGCGGATTAACCATAATATCATTAAACTCATTTAGGTTATTAAACACCTAAAGATCTTCCTCATGATTTAATTAATTAAGGTCTGATGAGATTATGATTTCAATTTGATTAAGTGATTTAATTGATTAGTTAAATATTAGTTAATTTCATTTAAAAAAGGGTAAAATGAACTTAAGGAAAGGGGTCCCAACCATATTCCTTAGTTCACTTATTGTTGAACAATGATTAATAAACTTAATTAACCAATTTATTATTGTTCATGGGATTAATTAATCATTAATTAACTTAAAAGAGTAGTTAAGGTTTAATTAGTCAATTTTTCTAATTAAGTGAGTAATAAATCCCAAGAAAATCATGGGAGGTAGAGGTCATCCTATTAAATTTACTCATAAAATTTGGAATTAATTTCTAAAGTAATTAAGGAGTAATTAAGCTAATTAATTTTATAATTAAACCTTACTATTCAAAATTAGTTAAGATCATTTTAATTTAATTCTCCTAAATACTATTAAAATGAGTATTTATTTGCTTTTTTTTAATTCTCTATGATGTTTTATGATTTTTAGAAGTTTCAACCATTAAAATGATTAATTAAGCCTAATTAAAGCATAATTTTGTTGGCGCCATGTGGCGCACTGACGCGGAGAACTATTCACATGGCGTCATGGGATTGGCTACTTAAAAGTTATTCGACTCAAGGCCTATGTGGCAACGGCGGACGTGCTTTCTCATATGTCATTCGATCTAAGATTGGATAGCTATGATTTATTCCACATCTTCATAGGATTAAATCATATTGATCTAGCGGATCTAATCACGATCTTCCATTTTGATCACATCGAATAGATGGTGCGTGATCTAACATCATGCAAGTGAGGAAGAGTGGAGTACATCTTTCATTGCTCAATTGATCCAAGCTTACCTGAGCTTAGATCAACTCCAAAAGGAATCCACACCTTTACAACATCGATCGGAGGGGATCCAACGGTCAAGATTACATGAGATGCAAGTTTTCTTCAAAAAGCTCCAACCCATTTTTGTCTAAAGATTAGTTTTGGAAGCATACCTTGCCAGAGCTCAAGATCGATGGTTCAAATGATTGAGAAAACTTCATCTAATAGAGATGAAGCCTGATTGAGTAGCAATTGGATCAATTCCTCAACGTTCACTTGGAAGGCCATGAACCGATGATTTGGAGCTCAACTTTGCTCAAAGTCCCACCTTTGGTGCTCAGGAAGCTTGGGAGATGATTCGTTCTTGCTCGAAGAGGCCTAAGGAAGGTGTGTGCAAAGTTAATTTGAGTTTGATGGAGAAATGGGGATGTTAAGTCAAAAATGGGAGTGTCCTATTTCAGGTTAGACGAGAATGGCATTTTTCAATACGAGCTTGACAGATTAGGGAATGGCTCTAGTGGTTCATCTTGGGTAGCTAGGGCTCTAAGGAATAATTTTTGTGTGTTTTTTAGTAGAAACTAGGGGATGTATACCCCCTTCATCTTAATCAGATGATGGGATCAGGTTTGGCTTCTAATGGAGATCTGACCATCTCAGGGAGTCATGGGAGGTAGGGAAGAGGTTAGTTGGCCAGGCTTGGTTGGTTGAAGGTGTGGAGGTGGCTGTCAAGGAGGGATCATGGGTGTCCTATGGGTTTTAAATGCTAGGGAGGGTGAGGTGATTTCACCTCCCATGGGTCATGGCGACCAACCACCCCTTAGGTTGGGTATCCTGTGCCTTAAGTGGACCTTTGGGAGAGTACTAAGTGGCCAAAGAATTAAAATGATCACTTACATGGGTGATTTATCTCATATGATTCCCTTGACCCAAGGGTTGAATGATCATTTGGAATTGGATTTGATTTGGGCAGATTTGAAATGAGCCAAAAGTGGGTCAGCCCAAATTTCAAGTCAATTGGAGTTGATTTGGTTAGTTAAATTTGACTCATTTAGGTCAAATTGGGTTAGATTGTGTCAAGTTGACCAATTCAATTGGGTCAAACCAAGGGAGCCAAGTTCATATTATCATTTAGGATGTTTTGGTTCAATTGGTTTGGTTTAGTTTAGCTTATATTTGATTTTGGCTCATTTGAATTCATTTGGGTCAAATGGGAAGTTAAACAATTTGACCAAATTGGACAAATTAGCTTGGTTGGTTTGGGTTTAGTTGACCAATTAAGATGATTATAGGCTTTCAATTAATTTGGATTTGGTTTTAATATAGGCTAACTTGAGCCTTTAGGTTAATTTGGGCTAAGTAGGTCAATTGGGTCCAATCATGGCTTTGGTCAAGTTCAACAATCAATTTGGAATGAAATTGAGCCATTGGTTGCAATCAATTAGTTTTATATTTTGATTTGACCCAATTTGGTCTTTTAGGTCAATTTGGGTCAACTTGGGTCAAGATGGCCAATTGGGATTGTTTTTACTCAATTGAAGCTCAAGTCATTTAAATATTGATTTTGATTTGGTATAAATCATTGGTTTTAAGGGATTTGGCTTAAGTTGCAATTTGGCTAGTTTGGGTTTATATGGGATAAGGGGTTGACTTGGTCAAATGACCAGGTTGACTTGATTTGACCAAATTTATGATAATTGATCAACCTAGGGTGATCAACAATCATGATAGGAGGTTTTGATGCTTGGTTCAATCCAATTTGGGTAGGATAAAAACTTGACTCAAATAGGTCAAATTGGCCACTTTGTGTCAAGTGGACCATTGGGTTTAGTTGGCTTGATTTTGGTTGAGTTTGATTTAGTTGAGTTTATATATGGATTTGGGATATATAAATTTAATTGCAATTGCTTCAAATGGGTTTTGGTTCATTTGAATATTTCAAGTCAAATTAAGTTATTTGACTTGGGTTGATTTTGGTTGGCTTGATGATTGTAGATTTCATTTATATTTGTTAATATGATTGAAGGTATGATTGATTCATGAGAAAATCAATTGAATTTGGGTTTTGGAATGAAGGAATTTGGCTAAGTCCATGGAGTTAGGTCATGTGGATTGGGTTTAGATTTTGATTTGGTTTGATTTAGTTTTGATGATTTAAATGTATATTTTATTTAAATTTGTGAAGATGATTGAAATATGATTGATTTGTGAGAAAATCAATTGAGTTTGACTTGATTTGGATTAAGATTTGCTAAGTCCATGGATAGGTCATATGGCTTAGAAGGGTTTTGATTTAATTTGATTTAATTTCATTTAGTTTTGATTATTTGAATGTAGATTTGATTTATATTTAGGAAGTTGATCAAAGATATAAATTGTTTATGACAAAATCAATTGATTTTTGATTGATTTGGATTAAGATTTGGCAAAGTCCATGGGATAGTTCATATCGCTTAGGCAGGGTTTCAAGTTTGGATTTGATCATGGGCTTCAATCATTTGATTTTGGAATTTAGGTTTAAATTTAGATTTGAATTTGATGTTTGAATTGAACTTTAGGTTTGTTTGAGAAGGTGAACATGGATTGGATTTGGGTTGTAAGGTAGGAAAATTATCTTAATCCCTAAGGCATAACCTAATCCTAAAGTTAACCCTTCTAAGTTTCTAGGCTTAGGTTAAGTGTTTACCTAATTGTTAGAAGTGTCTAATGACTAGAAAGGTCTTAGTGTCTAGGAGACTCCTAAGTCTAATATGGAAAGATTGAATCCGTACTACAAAACTGAGGTCAGGCCTAGCTCCATAGTGTTACCCTTGAGATAGATTGGAAGATCTAAGTTTCACATTATAGACTCGAATTTTCTTTCAACACTTTTCTTGGGAGACCATGGATACATGAGAACAACATAGTTCCATCCTCTCTACATCAATGAAGTTTGTGAGAGGTGGATTGTTCATGTGTCAAAGGAGATCTCAAGTCCATTTATAGTTCATGAGGTCGCATAGATGAGGATGTGGCTTACTACCTCCCTCAAAATCAACAAGTCTATTCTCGCAAAATTGGCCAAAGTTTAAAAATAAAAGAAAAGGTAAAAGAAAAGAAAAAAAAAAGAGAAAAGAAAAAGAAAAGAAAAGAAATGAAAAGAAAATAAAAGGGAGCAAAATAAACTTGGAGGAGGAAGTCAAGCGACATTTGATTCCACCCATAGTTACTCCATTTGAATATATGGGTGGATGACCTCGACCTCCACTAGAAGAGGAAGAGGCGTTTAGAGGCGCCTGTGGGTGGAAAACCTCCTTATTGGCCACCCAATAGATATGTCCCATGTAGAGTACACCGCTATCCATATAGACTTAGAATATAGTTCATAGGTTGAGTCTTATATGGTTAACCACCCATCTCTTCTAGTAGATTCCAGGTGACACTTGAGCCGGCGGTGATGAAGATCAGGTTCTAAAGCAAAGCGTGTATCCAAGTCTATATGTGAAATAGTTAGACATCGGGAACCTTAGCTCTAACCCCACGTTCTCTAAGGATTTGGTAGTTAAGGAAGCCCCTAAGTCATCCACAGGTGTGAAGACTCATAGGTTCTTTCTAGGAGCATCATCCTCAAGTCAAGAAGTTGATGTAGAACTTGAGGATGATTCATATAAAGATTTAATAGAATTACCTTTTGATTAATACTTGCCTTGTGTTCATAATTTAGCAAAGAAAAGGTTAATCCCACATACTTGGTCAAAGCACTAGTCAGACTACTTCAAAAGAATATGGAAGAACAAATGAAAAAGCTCTCAATCAAGATTGACACTAGGATTCAATATAGTTGGTCCAATCGATGATGACGATTACTGCTTAGTCATTATCAATCATTCAGAATTTGATAGGTTCTTTTCAAATCACATTAACTCAAATGAGGAGCTATGCTTAGAAATATTATATGATCCAGATGATTTTGAAGTCAAATATGCACCACTAGAGTTCGAAGAAGAGATCAAGTCAACCATCGACGAGCTCAAGGAAATCAACTTAGGAACTGAAGAAGATCCACTCCTGACATACATAAGTTCTTTATTGAATGAAAAAACCAATGACTATGAATTGAGTTTTAGGGCTACTTTGCATGGAGTTATGAAGCGATTCCTAGATTGGCTCTTGATGTAGCGATCCATAAATTTGGAATAGAGCCTATTGCTATCCCTATCAAGCAAGCTCCTAGACACATGCAATTAGACATAGAACAATAAGTCATTTATGATGTCAAGAAATTGAATGATGCTGGTTTCATCCGGGAAGAAAAATACCATATCTGGTTAGCCAGTGTCATCCAGTTAAGAAAAAGAATGGTCAAATTCACATATGTGTCAATTTTAGGGATTTAAATAAGGCATGTACAAAAGATGAATTTCCACTGCCAATCTCGAAGCTGATGGTGGACATGGCCTCATCTCATGCAGTCTTCTCTTACATGGATGGCTCATCTGGATATAACCAAATAAATTTGGCCCCTAAATATGAAAGAAACACTACTTTTAGATCCCTAATCAAAATCTATTACTATAAGGTCATGCCTTTAAAAATGTCGGTGCTACATACAAGTGGGCTATGACTCAAATCTTCAATGAACTCATTCACCAACAAGTCGAGTGCTATGTCGATGATCTCGTGGTCAAAAAGTAGAGAAAAGAAAGACCATCCCTTTGACTTGAGAGTAATTTTCAAACAATTAAGATAATTTAACCTTAAAATGATCCCCCTGAAGTGTGCATTCGAAGTAGCTTCAAGGAAATTCCTTGGGTTTGTTGTCTGACACCAAGGAATTGAAATCGATCTAGAGAATATCAAGGAGATATTAGAAATGCCACACCCTAAAAGTTTAACTCAACTCAGATCATTCCAAGGGCATTTGGCATATCTAAGATGCATTATATCCAACTTATCAGGAAGATGACAGCCATTCTCAGCACTTGTAAAAAAAGATGCCAAGTTTAAGTGGTATGACAAGTGTGAGCATGCCTTCGATGACATCAAGAATTACCTGATGGTGCCACCAGTTATAGTAGCCCCTATCCCGGGCAAGCCACTCATACTTTACACTACTGCATTAGATGACTCTATTGGTGATTTGTTGGCCTAAGCCAATGATGAAGGGAAGGAAAATACACACTACTACCTCAACCATCATCTAATCCCTTCTGAGGCTAATTATTGACCCATTCAGAAGCATTGCCTAGCTTTAATCTTTGCATCCCAAAAGCTACAACACTACATGCTTCCTCATAAGGTGAACTTAATCTCTAAGATCAATCCACTATATTATCCATTGACACGGCCGATGCTATCAGGATGGTTGGAACTATGGTCCATGAGTCTCTCATAATTTGACATTACCTTCTTAAACTTCTGTGTGGTCAAAGGATAAGCGCTAGCAGATTTCTTAGCAGCACACCCAGTTCATGTTGACTCTCCGCTTAGTGATGATCTCCCTAATGAAAAAATCATGAACTTAAGGGATATTAGCATTCACCACTGCGAGATGTACTTTGATGGTGTGGTTTCCTCTCAAAGAGGAGAAGAACCATAATCTACTATTCTAGGAAAGGTAGGGGTAGAAATAGTTCTCTTAACTCTAGACTGTGATGTGATGAGATTCTCATATTATTTGTTCAATCCTAACACTAATAATGAAGCCAAATATAAGGCTTTGATTACCGATTTAGAGTTACCCGTTAATCTAAGCATCTAGAAAATCAACATCTTTGAGGATTCTTAGCAAGTTATCAACCAAATTGCTAGGTCCTACAAGGTTATAAAGCCCAAGCTCCATCACTACCATAAGTGTACCATGGAGCTATTGGCCCAAATCTTAGAGGTTACCATCTATAACATTCCTCGAGGAGAGAATGCCATAATGTATGCTTTTTCCAAGCTTGCCAAGGAGTTGGCATGTCTGGAGGATGAGTCCATATCAATAAAGATCCAAAATAGACAAGTCTTATTGATACTGAACTCATCAAAAAGTACTCTCTTTAAGGGGAAGTTGCCATTGCCAAGAAGGATGAGGAGTTAAATTGGAGGCAACCATTCATGGATTACTTAAATAAAGGCAAACTACCTCAAGCAAAGTCCCAAGCCCATCAGATGAAGTAGAGAGTACTTTCCTATGCTCTTGTGGATGGTGTCTTGTACCGACAGACTTTCAATCATATGTGGTTACAATGTTTAGACAGGTATGAAGCTTGTATGATCATGACCAAGGTACACTAAGGATTTTTTGGAGCCAACCAATCCATTCTAAAGATGAAAGCCAAGCACAAGAGTCTAGGATACTATTGATCATTGATGATCAAAGATTATATGGATATGGCTATGCGATGCCACCAATGTTAAATACATGGTGTGGTCCTACACCAACCACCCAACCTTCTACATCCTACATTGGCCTCATGGCCATTCGAGTGTTGGGTACCATACATAGTGGCCTTGATCCTCTCCTTCTACTAAGGGTCATCAGTTCATCTTAGATGCTACTAATTACTTTTCCAAATGGGTGAAGGCGATTCTGCTCAGAGTGGTCACAGCTCCTCATGTGCTCCAATTTATTAGGAACCATATCGTATATAGGTTCAGAGTGCCTCGATGAATTATATCTAATAATGGTACTACATTCAAGAGCATCGAGATCAATAACTTTGCCCAGATATATATCATAGATTGGAGATATTATATCATCTACTACCCAAGGGAAAATTGGTTAGCAAAAGCCTTCAACAAAACTCTCATTTAAATAGTAAAGAAGACACTTGACAATAATAAGCAACAGCATGGTGTAGAAGTTGAAGCCTTATGGGCCTACCCCACCACATATAGAACACCAAATTAGTCTAATCTTTTCTTCTTAGTGTATGGGTCTAAAGACGCTCTACCATTAAAAGTCTAACAACCATCACTAAGGATAGCTGTGGGTTGCAAGATCACGACAGAACAGAAAGCCAAGTTGCCGTCAGAGATGCTTAAAGGTTTGGAGGAGAGACGCCTGCAGGCATGACAAAACCTCAAGTTATACAAAGCTAAAATAATTCATGCTCAACAAGTTGGTCTATCCTAGAGCTTTTCAAGTAGGAGAGCTTATTTTAGTTATAATGAGACCAATTATTGGTCGTCGTAAGATGGGAGGCATATTTTAATCCACTTGGGAAGGCCCTTTTGCCATAGAGAAGGCCTACCAAAGAGGATCTTATTAGCTTATGAATCATAAGGGAGAGTGCCTAATGCTTCCAATCAATGGACTCTACTTAAAGACATATTATAAGTCATGTTTGAAAATAATTATCATCAATGAAAATTCAATTTCTAATTCAATCTTTTCCATGTTGAAAGTATTCTTATTAATGAATCTACCACGATGTGTTTAAGGTAGGTGTAAGGAACCCGAGCAACATCGTATCCTTCATCATCACAACACAAATAAAAACTACACACAAATATATAAAACAAACAAATATCTTTTTATCTTGGGCTACTCTGAGTTGACATAATGCTCCCAGCGACACTCACTCAGTAGCTGCTCTAGGTCGGGCTGACGTGCTACCCTACTAGTGTGTCAACCTAGTGGTCTTCTTGCTTTGGAGGATGTTAGTCTTCTATGCTTTTCTTTTTTACTTGGCCACTACACACTGACGAGTGCCTTGTTAGTTTGGTAGGCCTTACTGTGTGACCAGTAAGCTACCTCATGTTGGCTTCATTTAAGCGGATGTGAGTCTACTATGTTTCCTTCATAGATTGGCCTTCGTGCACTAACTGGGTTGAGTATATTTGAGGCTTAGGATAATTCTGCTAGCAGTTCCTTCCTTCCTAGCTACTCTAAGTCTAGGTCTAGTCTTTCCTCAGGGTTCCCTACTTAATAATCGCTCTAGTTCAGATAGCATCTGTCCCACTGATGACAGACTATCCCGATGATCAGTTCCACTTGGAAAGTTTTAAGCCTACATGCTTTCTTTCTAGCTTGATCATTGCACACTGACAGGCACCTTAGGTTGGTTAGTTCTCACTATGTTGATGGATATGCCACTCATGCTAACGGATACACTTTAGGTTGGTTGGTTCTCACACCTTAGGATACACCACTCATGGCAGATGTAAGTCTGCTACACTTTGTCCTTGCGTTGGCCACCGTAGACCTATATGTTTTCTTTTCTAGGGCTTAGGATAACTCCCTGAGCAGTACCTCCCCTATGGGCACTATATTTGGATCATATCCTTTGTGACCCCATTTAGACATTACCCAAGTTACTATCAGATTGGACAGTTCCCCTTTTCTAGTATCCACCCCTGTGGTTGGAGAATCCATCCTATGGATATGGTCTCCTCGTCCAAAATCTAATATAGGTCAAGAACATAGCCCTTTCTTTGTTCGTCCACACACAAGGTGCAAAGATATAAACAAAATATATATTCACTTGTGGATTAGGAGGACACCCTTAGTGGTACCTTTTCCCAAGCAGGCATCCTATATTTAGGGCAGTGTCAGCAAAACTCCCTATAAGAATCGTCTGACTACTCTTGAGTTGATATAAGTCCTAGCGGCGTTCACTCAATATCGCCCTTAAATCAAGTTTGATTTGTTGTGCTACAATAGGTCATCCCAGCGGTTGTTCCCTGCTTTAGAAGATGTAAGTCTACTATGCCTTCTTCCTAGCACAGTCAATGCATACCGAAAGGCAACCCCTTAGTTGGCTAGCTCTACCCCACGGCTAGTAGATGATCCCTTTAGATTTGTAGGTCTAAGATATGGCAACTCTGATATAACTCCTTCTCAGTGGGTCCATCGCACACCAACATGGTCCATAAATTAAATCTATCAAATTTTATCGAGCTCACATCCCTAGTGTATATGCCTACAATTCAAAATCAAACTAAACCAAACAACCCATATCAAATCACATGAAATTAAGGTAAAATTAATCCCGACTACTTTCGAGTTGACATAAGTCCCCAATGACATTCACTCAGTAGTTGGCCTAAGTCAGGTTAGATTTATTGTGCATCCAACATGTCACCCTAGTGGTTGTTCCTCACTTTGGAAGATGTAAGTCTGCTACGCCTTTTTCTTATCACAACTGTTACACCTCGAAAGGCAACCCCTTAGGTTGGCTAGCTCTACCCCATAGTCGATAGACTATCCCTTTGGATTTGTAAACTTGAGGTAGCTCAAGGCTGATATAGCCCCTTCTCAGTGAGTTCATCGCACACCGATAGGGTCCATACAATAACCCAGATTAAATTAAACCCAATATGATTTTCTTGAGTGGAGTTAAATCACACCCTTCTCCCAGTGAAGCCCTAAATCATATATAAATTAGTCAAGAAAACAAATCAAATTCAAAACCAACCTCCCTAGTGGAACCAAATTAAACCAACTCCCCCAATAGAGTCTAAATCAAAGAAACCCAACCAAACTCTTATTCCCAATGGATACATCCCCAAACAAATCTATGAAACCAAACTGAAATGCCAATCCCAATGCGTAGCCTAAACCTGCTTCCCTAGTGGAAGGTTCATATACTCGATCCCCAATGGACTCGAGCCCATATCTCTAGCAGATATGCCACCACATAAATTAAAATAATATAAATTAAAGTTGATTCAATATTAATCTCCTGTGGATTATATATTCTTATCCACAGCAGATATTCCTTCCAAAATTTATATAATCAAATCAAATTCAAATCTTATCCTTAACAAATTTTCTTCTTCTATGCCCTCGATATAGACCCCTCACATGTCATGTCCAATGCATGTGTGATCCCCTAGTGGATCTCCCTCCATGTCCACGACATGGAATTCTCATCAAATCTTATTTCTTCTCTTATGTACCTTTCTAACCAAAATCCTAACAATCTATTCATTAAAATTACATCATCTTATTATAATAAACATTTTATGATTTGTGATGCAAGCTCAAACTAACTATGCAATATCATGCTAAACATATTATAGTGTGAATTAACACACTATATTATATTATAATATATGATGTTATATTATAATTTTCTATAATATAATATATTGTCTAACATTACACCTCATTATAATCACTTAAAAAGAACAAATAACAAATTTTCCTCAAAATATGAATAATGTTCATTTTGGATGTAAAATAGTTATTTTTCTATTAAAAATGGTATAAAATAGCATAATTTTGGTATTGCTTTTGGGTGTGTGCTGTGAATTTGGCCAAATTCTTCCATCTTAAACTTCAAATTAATATTTTTGTGAGTTTTGACCCAATGTATTATAACAAAAGTAAAACATACTAAAATGCACAATAACATTTAGTAACACGCCACCACATACATATATATGTGAAGTTATATTTTTAAGTACATTATATTTTAAGATGCTTTCATATAATATATTCTTACATTACACCTTAAAATGAATCACTTTAAGCAAAAAATTTATAAAATTTGGTTGAGAATTTAACATTTATTTTGGATACGAAATTCCATTCTTTTGATGGAATGACACACCATAGCACATCCCCAATGATGTTCCCTAATGCTTACCTTAAATTTGGCCAAATCTCATCATCTCAGTCTATAATCAATATTTTTATGAATTATACCAGTACAAACTCTACTACATCATACTATAACAAACTAAAATTTACTAAATAATAAGTAGTAATACACAATAGTATGCCATAATGCATGATGCTACACTATGTTATGGCATCCTATATTATAATACACTATAATATATTATATTGTATTATATTTTATATCACATCACAAGGGATTTCTTAATATAAAAAATCATAAAATTAGTCTAAATAATAAAAAAACTATATATTTTAGTAGTATCACTTACATATTTTAGATTGAAATAATATATTATGATGCCTTGCTCTGCCTTTTATGAATTTAGCCAAATTCCACCATTTTAATGTCTAAATCAACATTTTATAAATAATGCTAGTGTAGGCATTTGCATGATTGTAAAATACTAAAAGAATTTAAAATGCGCAGAATAATATATTATGATATATGATGTTATACTATGCTACAACATATAATATTTATTTTGAACATAAAATCTTACTTTTTAGACTACAAGTGGAGTAGCACACCTTTGTTACTACAACCTAATTACCACTTCAAGTTTAACAAATTTCATCAACTGATCAATTAAATTAATATTTTTATGATTTATATTAATATAGACTATAGGGCACAATACTATAATATACTAAAACATTTCAAAACATCTTATAACATCCAAAAACACTTCACTACATGCTCAAATATATGATGCTACATTATACTATAATATATGGTATTTTAATATGATTTAGGGTTAGGGTTTATGGTATTCAAATCTCTAATAATCAAGGCAAAGTCTCTTTATTATATTTTCTTTAGCTACCATAACTATGTTAGGATTAAGTCATTATTTAGATATACTCCTAATGACTTCTTTATTCAATGTTTAGGGCTTAGGGTTTAGGGTTAGGGTTTAGGTTTAGCTTATGGTTTAGGGTTTAGGGTTTACAATTAGTTTAGGGTTTAAGGTTTAAGGTTTAGGGTTTGGGGTTTATGGTTTACGGTTTAAGGTTATAGTTTTTAGGTTTTAGGGTTTATGTTTTTAGGGTTTAGGGTTTAGGGTTTAGGGTTTTAGATTTTTGGGTTTAAGGTTTAAGGTTTAGGGTTTAGGGTTTAGGGTTTAGTGTTTAGGGTTTAGTATTTTGGGCTTTTGATATTGATTTTACGTTTAGGGTTTAAGTTTTTAGTTTAGGGTTTAGTATTTAAGTTTTTTTTAAGAGGGAATAAATTTAGATTCAACAATTCTTCTTTTTGATTTCATCAACCAAGCAGCACCCCAAGTTTTCTAAGACACATACGACGACATAGATAAAAAATGAGCACCCATACAACAAATTAAAAACTCCCAATAAGTAGAGCGTCTCTACTTTGTAAACAGTTCCATAACAGTGGTCAGATCGGTAGTTCTTTTTCTCTAGTTCCCATTAGAGCCACTCTCAGTGGAGATCCACCACCATATCCCCAATCTCTCCCTCCGCCACCACCACAGCTGTAACATCCATCGCTCCTCCACCCTCCATAACCACCACTACTCTGACCACCACCTTCATATCCACCAGCACCTCCAGATCCCCTACAACCACTATGATAACTGTAGCCTCCGCCTTCGCCTCCACAGCCAGATCTAGATTGAAACTAGTTGAAGGTGATGTTCCTACCGTCAAGGTTCTGCCTATTCTTAGGGTTTAGGATTAGTTTAAGCTTTAGAGTTTAAGGTTAGTTTAGGGTTTATGGTTTAAGTTTAGTTTATGGTTTAGGGTTAAGGGTTTGTGGTTTAAGGTTTAGGGTTGTAGGTTTTGGGGTTTAGGGTTTAGGGTTTAAGGTTTAGGGTTTTAGGGTTTAGGGTTTAGGGTTAAGGGTTTAAGGTTTTAGTGATTAAAGTTTAGAGTTTAGGGTTAAGGGTTTTGGGTTTTGAGTTTAGGGTTATAGGCTTAGGGTTTAGGGTTTATTTATTTATTTTTATTTATATGATGTAAGCTTAGGTTTGTATATTTTAGGTTTAGGGTTTGGGGTTTAGTTTAGTTTTTATTTATTTTATTTGTTTTATTTATATTTTTAAAAGTAACCGATAAGTTTAGGTTTATTTATTTTTTTATTTTTTTTATTTTTTGTAATTTTATTTAGGTTTATTTTTATTTTTATTTAATTTAATTTATTTATTTTATGATTATTTTTTAGTGTATTTTTAGGTTTAGGATTAGATTTAAGTTTATTTTTTAGTTTAGTTTTATTTTTATTTTATTTTTTAGGTTTATGCTTTTTTTTTAGTTTTAGGTTTAGGATTAAATTCTTATTTTATTTTTTTAGGTTTAGGTTTAAGGTTTTTATTTATAGGTTTATTTTAGGTATTATTTTAAGTTTATTTTATTTTTTAGTTTATATTATTTTGTTTAGTTTTTAGTTTAGTTTATTTTTTAGTAGTTTAGGTTTATATTTATGTTAGTTTAGTTTATCTTAGTTTAAGTTTAAGTTTATTTTGTTTTTATTTTATGTTTATTATTTTTTTTATAGTTTAGGTTTTTTTTTGTTTTATTTTTAGGTTTATTTTTAAAATTTATGTTTTTATTTAGTTTTTATTTTATTTTAATTTAGGTTTATTTTATTTTATTTTGACTTTAGTTATTATTTTATTTAGGTTTTATTTCTTAGTTTAGTTTAGGTTTATCTATTTTATTTTTAGTTTAGTTGTTATTTTTCATTTTATTTTATTTTTATGTTTAGGTTTAGGATTAGGTTTAGGTTTAGGTTTAACTTTAGGTTTAGTTTATGTTTTTATTTTATTTTATATTTCCATTTTATTTTGGTTTAAGTTTTTTTATTTATTTTACTTATATTTTTTATTTAGTTTAGGTTTAGGTTTCTAGCTTTTTATGGTTTAAGGTTTAGGGTTTAGGATTTAGGTTTTAGGTTTATTTTTAGGTTTTATTTTTTAATTTAGGTTTAAGTTTATTTTTAGTTTTTTTATCTTATTTAGTTTAGGTTTATTTTATGTTTAATTTATTTTAGTTTAGTTTATTTTAATTTTATTTTAGGTTTATTTATTTTATTTTTATTTTAGGTTTAGTTTTTAGTTATTTTTTATTTTTTTATTTATTTTAGGTTTACTTTTTTATTTTTTTATTTAGTTTTATTTTATTTACTTTTATTTTATTTTAATTTTATTTTATGTTTAAATTTTCTTTATTTAGGTTTTTATTTTAAGTTTATTTTATTTTTTTAGTTTATTTAGGTTTTATTATATTTTAGTTTTTTATTTTTATTTTATTTATTTTTATTTAGTTTATATTTATTTTTTTTAGGTTTATTTATTTTATTATTTTTTTGGCTATTTAGGTTTAGGTCTGGTTTGTGTGGCCTTAGGGCTCAGTTTGCCTGGGTGTGGTTTGTGGTAGGTGAGTTTAGTTTAGTGGGTTTAGTTAGGTTGTTTAGAGTTTAGGGTGGGTTTAGAGTGGGTTTTGGGTATTGAGGGTCAGGTTTAGGAGGTTATTTAGGGTTATTTATTTTGGTTAGGTTTTGTTTTAGTTTAGGGTTTTATTTATTTTTTTTATTTAAGTTTTAGTTTTTTCTTTAGGTTATTTAGTTTATTTTTTATTTTTATTTAGTTTATTTTACTTATTTTAGGTTAATTTATTTTAGTTTAGGTTCTTTATTTTAGTTGATTTTTAGGTTTTGGTTTAGCTTTAAGTTTATTTTTTAATTTAATTTAATTTTTATTTTTGTTTAGGTTTAGGTTTCTTTTATTTTTAGGTTTATGTTTAGCTTTTTATTTTATTTAATTTAGGTTTATGTTTTAGTTTTTTATTTTAGGTTTATTTTTAGGTTTTATTTTTTACTTTAGGTTTAGGTTTTTATTTTAGTTTAAGGCTTAGGTTTTATTTTTTATTTATTTTAGGTTTATTTTAGGTTTAGGTTTTATTTAGTTTTTTATTTTAGTTTTATTTTATTTTTATTTTAATTTTAGTTTTTTATTTTATTTAAGTTTTTTTTTATTTTGATTATTTTATTTTTGTTTAGTTTAGGTTTTTATTTATTTTATTTTAGTTTAGTTTTATTTTTTATTTTATTATATTTTTAGGTTTAGGTTTAGGTTTTGGTTTAGGTTTTTATTTTGTTTTCTTTTTTATTTTATTTAGGTTTAGGTTTTTATATTTATTTTTTATGATTTAGTTTGGTTTGGTTTTAGATTAGGGTTTAGGTTTAGGGTTTAGGGAGGGTATATTTAGGTTTAAGTTTTGGGTTTAGAGGTTTTTTTGGTGGGTTAGTTTTAGAGAGGTTTAGGTAGGGTTTATTTTAGGAGGATAGGGCAGAGGGTTTAGTGGTAGGTAGTTTGGTGTTGATCAGAGATTAGGGTAATATTTAGATTAATTAGTAGTTTGTTATTTAGTTTAGTTAATTTAGTTTAGTTTTAGTTATTAGTATTAGTTCATTAGTTATTTTATAGTTTATTTATATAATATTATTTATTTAGTTATAGTATTATTAGTTATATTATTAGTTTCTTAGGTTTTAGTTTATAGTTATTATTTAGGTTTATTTAGTTTTATTAGTTTATTTTTTATTTAGTTATTTATCATTAGTTTTAGTTTATTATTTATTAGTTATTTGTTTTATTAGTTAATTTTAGTTTTAGTCATTATTATTAGTTTTAGTTATTATTATTATTATTATTATTATTATTATTATTATTATTATTTAGTTTAGTTTATTAGGTTAGTTATTAGTTTTATTATTATTAATATTATTATTATTATTATTATTATTATTATTATTATTTTATTAGTTAGTTATTGTTATTACTATTATTATAATAATAATAATTATTTTTATTATTAATTATTAGTTAGTTTTATTTTATTTAGTTTAGTTTTTTAGTTATTATTAGTTTATTAGTTAGTTAATTTTTATTAGTTTTATTAGTTTAGTTAGTTAGTTTAGTTTAGTTATTAATTTATTAGTTTATTTAGTTATTAGTTTATTAGGTTTTTAGTTAGTTTAGTTATTTAGCTTTATTAGATTTATTATTAGTTATTTATTTAGTTTTTTTATTAATTTTATTATTTAGTTATTATTATTAGCTATTAGTTATTATTAGGGTTTAGAGTTTAGGTTTAAGGTTCAAATTTTAGTTTAGAGTTTAGGGTTTTTAGATTTTTTTTAAATAAAGATAAATTCAGAGTCAACATTTTTTCTTCTTGATTTCATCAACCAAGTGACACAATAAGTTTTTTAAGACACAAGCCATGACATAAATAAAAAATGAGCATGCATAGAGCAAGTCAAAACCCGTGATAACTAGACTCTCTTATAAAGATAGTTCCAGCTAAATCGATTGGACATTCTTTTTCTAGGTTCCCATCGAACCACCTCTTCTCGGTAGCATGATCAACATCATAATCTCTCCCTCACCACCATTGTAACCTCTGCCGGTCTCCTGCCTCCATAACCACCACAACTCCTTTCACCACCTCCATATCCACTAGCTCATCACCAGCCTGATAATTGTTGCCTACTTTTGCCTCCAGCTAGATCTAGACTAAGCCAGGATGTCAGGTTTACATTCAAGGTTTAGGGCTTAGTTTGGGTTTAGTTTATTTTTAATTTATATAGACTTTAGGTTTAGTTTGGTTTAGGGTTTTGGGTTTAAGGTTAGGGTTTAGGGTTTAGGGTTTAGGATTTAGGGTTTAAGGTTAGGGTTTAGGGTTTAGGGTTTAGCGTTTATTGTTTAGGGCTTTTAATGGTTTATGGTTTAGGGTTTAGGGTTGAAGGATTAGTGTTGTAGGTTTATGGTTTAGGGTTAGTTTTAGGATTTAGGGTTTACGATTTAGGGTTTAGGATTTAAGATTTAGGGTTTTTTTCTTAAAATTAGGAACCCTAGGTTTAGGTTTATTTAGTTTAATTTAGTTTATCTTTTTAGTTCATTTTGTTTATTTATTTATTTTAGGTTAATTTTATTTAGTTTAGTTTATTTATTTTAGTTTAGATTTTTTTTATTTTTTATTATTTTAGGTTTAGGTTTATTATTTAGTTCAGTTTTATTTTTATTTTATTTTTCAAGATTAGGTTTTCAGGTTTTAAGGTTTGATGATTTAGCATTTATGGGTTATGGTATAAGGTTTAGGGTTTAGGGTATTAGGGTTTAGGGTTTAGGGTATTAGGGTTTAGGGTTTAAGGTTTAGGGTTTGGGTTTAGGCTTTAGGCTTTAGTTTTTAAACTTTATTAGTTTTAGTTTTGGTATTTTAGGGTTTTGTGGGTTTAAGATTTTAGGTTTAGGTTTAGGTTTAGGGTTTAGGTTGAAGGTTTGGATTTAGGGTTTTGGTTTAGGGTTAGAGTTTTTTTTAGGGTTTAGGTTTAGTGTTTAGGTTTTATTTATTTTAGTTTGGGTTTTATTTTTAAATTAAGTAAACTAGGTTTAGCTTTTTATTTAGTTTATTTTTTTTATTTTATTACAATTTATTTATTTTTTTTATTTATTTAGGTTTATTTTTTATTTTATTTTATTTTATTTTAGTTTTATTTATTTTAGTTTAGCTCTTTATTTTTGTTTGTTTTTTTATGATTTATTTATAATATTTTGTAGCTAACAATGCAACCGAATTTTATTTTATTTTTTAGGTTTAGGTTTTATTTTTTAATTTTAGGTTTAGGTTTATGTTTTTTTTGTTAGGTTTAGATTTTAGGTTTTTCTTTTAGGTTTACTTTTATGTTTTATTTTTTAGTTTAGGTTTAGGTTTATTTTTTGTTTATTTTATTTTATTTAGTTTAGGGTTTATGTTTAGGTTTTGTTTATTTTAGTTTAGGTTTAGGTTTATTTTGTTTTGTTTATTTTAGGTTTAGGTTTTTTTTAGTGTAAGGTTTAGGTTTTTTTTAATTACTTTAGGTTTTATTTTTTAGGTTTTGTTTTTAAGGTTTAGGTTTTTATTTAGTTTTTAAATTTATTTTATTTTAGGTTTATTTTATTTTTATTTTTCGTTTAGTTTTTATTTTATTTATGTTTTGTATTTTTTTAGTTTAGTTTAGGTTTTTATTTATTTTATTTTAGTTTAGTGTTTATTTTTTATTTTATTTTATTTTTAGGGTTAGGTTTAAGTTTAGGTTTAGGTTTTAGTTTATGTTTTTATTTTATTTTATTTTATTATTTCATTTTATTTAGGTTTAGATTTTTTTATTTTTTTTTTATTTTTAGGTTTTATTTAGTTTAGGTTTAAGTTTTTAGGTTTTTAAGTTTTTAGGGTTTAGGATTTTTTTAGGAAATCCTAGAGAGGGGAGAATTTTATTGTCATAAAGAAAGGAGTACAAGGTCCTTAAAGGTAATAATTCTCTTAACTACCGCTCAAAGAGCCATATTAAAATAAAATAAAATAAAAACCAAATAATAACCTAAATCTAAAAAATAAACAAAAAATAAATAAAAATTAAAACCTGAACCCTAAACTAAAAGAAACCTAAACCTAAAATAAAAATAAAATAAATAAACTAAAATAAATATAAGCCTAAACTAAAATAAACTAAATAAAAATAAATAAATCTTAAACCTAAACCAAAAATAAACTAAACTTAAACCTAAACCTAAATTAAATAAAATAAAATAATCTAAAAATAAACTTAAACCTAAACTAAAAAAATAAAACCTCAAAATAAACCTAAAATAAAAACCTAAAACCTAAACCTAAAAAAATAAAATAAAACCTAAACCTAAACCTAAAATAAAAATATAAATAAACTAAAAAATAAACCTAAAACTTAAAAATAAACTAAAATAAAAAAACTAAAATAAATAAACATAAAATAAATAAAAAAATAAAATAAAATAAAACCTAAAAAAAAAAAAAAAATAAACTCAAATAAATAAAATAAACTAAATAAACTAAATAAACTTAGACCTCTTTTTAATTTAAGAAACCCTAAACCCTAAAACCATATAAATAACCTCAAAACCTAAACCTATAACCCAACCTACCTACACCCAAAACTAAAGCCCACATAACTCTAAACCACAAACCCTAAACACTAAAATCTAAATCCTAAACCTTAAACCCTAAAACCCTAAACCCTAAACCCTAAAACCCTAAACCCTAAACCCTAAATCCTAAACCCTAAAACCTATAACCCTAAACCCTAAAGCCCAAACTAACCTTAAAACCTAAATCCTAAACCCTAAGAATTGGCAGAACATTGATGGAAGGAAAATCACCATCAGCTAAGTTAGTCTAAATCTAGTGATGGAGGTGAAGGTGGAGGTGATGGTTATCGCATTGGTGGTGGGGTATCTGGAGGTGCTGGTGGATTTGGAGGTGGTGGTAGGGGTAGTGGTGGTTATAGAGGTAGGAGGAGCGATGGAGGTTACAGCCGTGGGGGTGTGGTGGAGGGAGAGATCAGGGATATGATAGCGGATCCCACTATGAGAGCGGGGGTCTCGATGGAAGCTGGAGCGAAGCATGAGATCGATCTCTGGTTATGGAACTATCTATACAGAAGAGATAATTCTACTTATTTAGGGTTTTTGATTTGCTCTATGGGTGTTCATTTTTTATCTATGTCGTCGCTTGTGTCTTAGAAAACTTGGGGTGCTACATGGTTGATGAAATCAAAAAGAAGAAATGTTCAATATGAATTTGTTCTCCATTAAAAAGAATCCTTAAATCATAAACCTTAAACCCTA
The DNA here is from genome assembly GCA_021442155.1 of Cymbidium sinense. Classification (NCBI taxonomy): domain Eukaryota; kingdom Viridiplantae; phylum Streptophyta; class Magnoliopsida; order Asparagales; family Orchidaceae; genus Cymbidium; species Cymbidium sinense. The sequence goes on along the minus strand of CM038215.1, from coordinate 275,583,984 downwards.
AACTAAAACTTAAACCCAAACTAAACCAAATTAAAAAAACTTAAAAAAACCAAACCTAAACCTAAACCTAAAAAACCCTAAACCCTAAATCCCTAAACCCTAAATCCCTAAACCCTAAACCCTAAATCCTAAACCGTAAAACCATAAACTCTAAACAATAAAACCTACAACCATAAACCCAAAACCCCAAACCCTAAAACCATAACTCCAAACCCTAAAACCAACAAACCTAAACCCCAAAATAAACCCCAACCAATACCTAAACCCCTAAACCTAAACTCCCAACCCTAAACTCTAACCCTAAACCAAACCTTGAATAAAGATGTTATTTGGAGTAGATCTAAAGAATGACCTAATCCTAACATAATTATGGTAGCTAAAGAAAATGTCTTCAATAAACTTGCCCTTGACTACTAGAGATTTGAATACCCAAATCTCTAACCCTAAATCATATTATAATATTAATTATTATAGTATAATATAGCATCATATATTTGAGCAAGTAGTGATGTGTTTTCGAATATTATAAGATGTTTTGAAATGCTTTAATATATTATGGTATTGTGCCCTATAGTCTATATTAATATAAATCATAAAAATATTGATTTAATAAATCAGATGATAAAATTTGTTAAATTTGAAGTGGGAATTAGGTTGTAGTACCAAAGTTGTGCTACGCCACTTATAGTTTAAAAAGAAAATTTTATGTTCAAAATAAATTTTATATGTTGTAGCATAGTACAACATCATATATCATAATATATTATTCTTCTCATTTTAAATTCTTTTAGTATTTTGCAATCATGCAGTAAAGCCTACACTAGTATTATTTATAAAAATTTTGATTTAGACTTTAAAATGGTGGAATTTGGTCAAATTCATAATAGGTAGAGCATGGCATCATAATATATTATTCCAATTTAAAATATGTAAGTGATACGACTAAAATATTTAGTTTTTTTATTGTTTAGACCAATTTAATGAATTTGTATCTTAAGCAATCCCTTGTGATGTGATATGCAATATACTATAATATAATATGTTATAGTGTATTATAAGATAGGATGCCATAAAATAGTGCAGCATCATGCATTATAGCATACAATTGTGTATTACTACTTATTGTTTAGCATATTTTAGTTTGTTATTGTATGATGTAGTAGAGTTTGTACTAATATCATTCATAAAAATTTTGATTTACAGGCTGAGATGATGGGATTTGGCCAAATTTAAGGTATGCTTTAGGGAACATCATTGGGGGTGTGCTATGGTGTGTCTTTTAATGAAAATAATGAAATTTTGCATCCAAAATAAATGTTACTTTTCAACCAAATTTTATAAATTTTTTGCTTAAAGTGATTCATTTTAAGGTGTAATGTATGATAATATATTATATGAAAGCATATTAAAATATAATGTACATAATAATATAACTTCACATATATATGATTGTGGTGGTGTGTTACTAAATGTTCTTGTATATTTTAGTATGTTTTACTTTTGTTATAATACATTGGGTCAAAACTCACAAAAATGTAAATTTGAAAGTTGAAAAGGAAGAATTTGGCCAAATTCACGGCACACACTAAAGAAGCAACACCAAAATTCTGCTATTTTATATCTTTTCTAATAGAAAAATAACAATTTTACATCCAAAATGAACATTATTCATATTTTGAGAAAACTTTGCTATTTATTCCTTTTAAGTGATTCTAATGATGTGTAATGTTAGACAATATATTTTATTATAGAAAATTATAATATATCATCGTATATTGTAATATAATATAGTGTGTTAATTCACACTATAATATGTTTAGCATGATATTGTATAGTTAGTTTGAGCTTGCACCATCAAAAATCATAAAATGTTGATTACAATGTTAAGATGATGTGATTTGAACAAATACATTGTTAGGCTTTTGGTTGAAGTATTAAAGGTGTGCATAAGAGAAGAAATAAGATTTGATCAAAATTCCATGTCAAGGACATGGAGGGAGATCCACTAGGGTATCACACATGCATTGGACATAACATGTGAGGGGTCTATGTAGAGGGCATAGAAGAAAAAAATTTGTTGGGGATAAGGTTTGAATTTGATTTGATTATATGATTTGTGGAAAGAAGATTCGCTGGCGATAAGAATCCATAATCCACAGGGGATTAATATCAAATCGACTTTAATTTGTTTTCTTTTAATTGATGTGGAGGCATATCTACTAGAGATATGGGCTCGAGGCCACTGGGTATCGGGTATATGAACCGTCCACTAGGGAAGTAGGTTTGGGCTATCCACTGGGGATTGAGATTTGAGTTTGATTTCATAGATTTGTTTGGGGATGTATCCACTGGAATAAGAGTTTGGTTGGATTTCTATGATTTAGACTCTACTGGGAGAGTTTGTTTAATTTGGCTCCACTGGGAGGTTGGTTTTGAATTTGATTTGTTTGCTTGACATGTTTATATATGATTTGGGGCTCCACTGGGGAGAAGGGTGTGATTTAACTCTACTAGGGAGAAGGGTGTGATTTAACTCCACTAGGGAGAAGGGTGTGATTTAACTCCAATATGAAAAATTAGATTGGGTTTAATTTAATTTGAGTTAATGTTTGGACATTGTTGGTGTGTGATGGACCGACTAAAAAGGGGCTATATCAGCCTTGACCTACCTCAGGATTACAAATCCAAAGGGATAATCTACCTTTTATGGGGTAGAGCTAGCCAACCTAAGGGGTTGCCTTTCGGTGTGCAATGGTTGTGCTAGGAAGAAGGTGCGGTTTACTTACATCTTCCGGCGAAATAACCAGAGGTGACCATTGTACATAATAAATTGAACGACACACTCGAGTGTTGTTGGGGACTTATGTCAACTTAAAAGTAGTCAGGATTAATTTTATCTTAATTTTATGTGATTTGATATGATTTGTTTGGTTTAGTTTGATTTTGAAGTGAGGCCATATCCATTAAGGATGTGAGCTTGATCAAATTTGATAGATTTAATTTATGGACCATGTCGGTGTGCGGTGGACCCACTAAGAAGGGGCTATATTGGACTTATATTATCTCATATTTACAAATCCAAATGGAAAGTCTACTAGCCATGGGGTAGAGCTAGGCAAGTTAAGGGGTTGCCTTTCGATGAGCAACGACTATGATAGGAAGAAGGTGTAGCAGACTTACATCTTCAAAAGTAGGGAACAACTACTGAGGTGACTTATTGGTAGCACAACAAATCAAACCTGACTTAGGGGAGAATATTGAGTGAATGCTGCTGGGGACTTATATCAACTCAAGAGTAGTCAGGCGATTCTTTTCGGGAGTTTTGCTGACACTGTCCTAAAGATAGGATGCTTGCTTCAGAAAAGGTACGGCTAGGGATGTCCCCATAATCGATGAGTGAATATATATTTCATTTATATGTTTTCATGGACCCTGTTGGTGTGCGAGGGACCACACTGAGAAGGGGCTATGTCAGCCTTAACATATCTCAAATTTATTGGACTAAGAGAGAATCATCCACAGATTCTCCAACCACGTGATTTGGGAAGAGAACTATCCAATCTAGTAACGTAAATAAATGGGGTCACAAAAGATGTGACCCCATTTATAGTGCCCATAAGGGAGGTACTGCTAGGGGCATTATCCTAAGCCCTAGAAAAAAAAGCCTATAGGTGTACGATGGCCAACTCAAGGAGAAAGCATAGTAGACTTACATCTACCATGAGTTGTGTATCCAAGGTGCGAGAACCAACCAACCTAAGGTGTATTCATCAGCATGAGTGGTGTATCCATAGGCATAGTGAGAACTGACCAACCTGAGGTGCCCATCGATGTCCAACAATCAATATGGAAATAAAGCATGTAGGCTTACAACTTTCTAAGCAGAACTGATCATCGGGATAGTCTATCATCGGCGGGACATATATTATCTGACCTAGAGCGACTACTAAGTGGGGAGCCCTGAGAAAGGACTAGACCTAGACTTGAAGCAGTTAGGAGGGAAGGAGAAGCTAGGGGACTTTTCCTAAACCTCAAATATACTCTACCCTATCAATGCATGAAGGATAATCCATAAAGAAAGCGTAGTAGACTCACATCCTCTTAAATAAAGCCAATTTGAGGTAGCTTACCGACCACGTAGTAAGGCCTACCAAACTAACAAGGTGCTCATCAGTGTGTAGTGGCCACGGAAGGGAAGCATAGCAGACTTACATCTTCCAAAGCAAGAAGACCACTAGGGTGACACACTAATAGGGTAGCACATCAACCCAACCTAGAGCAGCTACTGAGTGAGTGTCATTGGGGGTATTATCTAAACTCAGAGTAGCACAAGGCAAAAGATATGTGTTTGTTTTATATGTTTGTGTGTAGTTTGTGTTCATGCTGTGTCAATGAAGGATAGGATGCCACTAGGGTTCCTTACACCTACCCTAAACACATCATGGCAGATTCACAAACAAGGATACTTTCAACATGGAAGAGATTGAAATTGAAATGGAATTTTTGTTGATGATAATTATTTTATAACATGATTTATTATATTTCTTTAAGTAGATCCCATTGATTGAAAGCATTGGGCGCTCTCCTTTATGATTAATAAGCTGATAAGAGCTTCTTTAGTAGGCCTTCTCTATAGAAAAAGTGCCTTCCCAAGTGGGTTCAAACTTGCCTCCCATCTTACGATGGGCAACAATCGATCTCCTTAACACTAAAATAAGCTCTCCTACTTAAAAAGCTAAGACATACCAACCTGTTGTGAGCTTGAAATATTTTAGCTTTATACAACTTGAGGTTTTAGCATTCTCGTAGGGGTCTCTCCTCTAAACCTTTGCGCTCTTCTAACCGCATCTTGGCATTTTTCTTTGTTGTGATTTTACTACCCACAGTTATCCTTAGTGATGGGAGTTAGACTTCTAATGATAGAACAGCTTCAAACCCAAACATAATGGAGAAAGGAGTTTAGTGAGTTTGTGTTCTATATGTGGTGCAATAGGCCTACAATGCTTCAACTAACTGCTCATGCCACTATCGATTGTTATTATCGAGTATCTTCTTCAATATTTGGATAGAGTTTTGTTGAAGGCTTCTACTAAGCCATTTTCCCTCATGTAGTTGATGATAGAATATCTCCAATCCACAATGTCTCCGAGCAAAGTTATTGATCTCAGTGCTTTTGAATATTCATCGAGGCACTCCGGACATATATACGATATGGTTCCTAAAAAATTGAAGCACATGTTGAGTTATGACCTCTCTAAGGAGAATCACTTTTGGCTGTTTGGGAAAGTAGTCAATAGGAGCTAAGATGAACTGATGACCCTTAGAATAGGGAGGATCAATAGGACCCACTATGTCGGTACCCCAACACTCGAATGGCCTGAGGCCAATATAAGATGTAGAATTTTTGGTGGTTGGTGTAGGACCACGCCATGTATTTTACATTGGTGGCATTGCCTAGCTATATCTAAGAAATCTTTGATTATCGATGGCCAGTAGTATCCTAGTCTCTTGATCTTGCCTTTCATATTCGGACTGGATTATTTGGCTCCATGTAATCTTGAGTGTACCTCAGTCACAATCTTATGTGCTTCATGTTTGTCTAAATAATGTAACCACATATGATCGAAAGACCGCCAGTACAAAACACTATCTACAAGAATGTAGGAAAGTGCTCTCTGCTTCATTTGATGGGCTTGGGACATCTCTTGAGGTAGTTTTCCTTTATTTAGGTAATCCATGAATGGTTGCCTCTAATCTAACTCCTCGTCTTTCTTGGAAATAGCAACCGCCCATTCAAGAGAGTACTTTTTGAAGAGCTCAATATCAATAAGGCATAAGACTTGTTTAGTTTGGCTAAAGCATATACTATGGCATTCTCTCCTCGAGGAATCTTGTAAATGGCAACTTCTAGGATTTGGGCCAACAACTCTATGGTGTACTTGTGGTAGTGATGGAACTTAGGTTTTATAAACTTATAGGACACAATGATTTGGTTGATAACTAGCTAAGAATCCCTGAAGATGTTGATGTTCTGGATACTTAGAGTAACAGCTAACTCCAAACTAGCAATCAGAGCCTCATATTTAGCTTTATTGTTGGTGTAATGATTGAACAGATGATATGAGAATCTCATCACATTACGGTCTCGAGTTAAGAGAACTATTCTTACCCCTGCCTTTCCTAGAATAGTAGATTATGGTTCTTCTCCTCTTTGAGAAGAAGTTGCACCATCAAAGTACATCTCCCAACGGTGAATGCTAGTATCCCCTAAGTTCATGATTTGTTCATCGGGGAGATCATCACTAAGCGGAGAGTCAGCAAGAAGTTGGTGTGCTGCTAAGAAATCTGCTAGCGCTTGTCCTTTCACCGCACAGAGGGGTATGAAGGTAATGTCAAATTGCGAGAGGATCATGGACCATCGTGCCATTCGTCTAGATATCATCGATCATGTCATGAGATATTATAGTGGATTGATCCTAGAGATTAAGTTCACCTTATGAGGAAGCATGTAGTGCTGTAGCTTTTGAGATATAAAGATTAAAGCTTCTCAATGGGTGGATAATTAGCCTTAGTAGGGATTAGATGATGACTGAGGTAGTAGAGTGTGTTTTCCTTCTCTTTCATCATTGGCTAGGGCCAACAAAGCACCAAGGGAGTCATCTAACAAAGCAGTGTAAATTATGAGTGGCTTGCCCGAGATAGGGGTTGCTAGAATCAATAACATCATCAGGTTATGCTTGATGTCTTCGAAGGCATGCTCATACTTATCATCTCACTTAAATTTGGCATCCTTTTTAACAAGTGCTAAGAATGGCTAACATCTTCCTAATAAGTTGGATATAAAGTGTCTTAGATATGCCAACCATCCTTGGAATGATCTGAGTTGAGTTAAACTTTTAGGGGGTGGAATTTCTAATATTGCATTGATCTTCTCTAGATTGATTTCCATTCCCTAGTGTTAGACAACAAACCTAAGGAATTTTCCTGAAGCTACTCTGAATAAACACTTCAGAGGGTTCATTTTGAGGTTAAATTGTCTTAACTGTTCAAAAACTACTCTCAAGTCAAGAATATGGTATTCTTTTTCTCTACTTTTGGCCATGAGATCATCAACATAGCACTCAACTTGATGATGAATGAGTTCATCAAGATTGAGTCATAGCCGTTGGTATGTAACGACATTTTAAAGGCTGAAAGGCCCTTATAATAGATTTAGATCGGCATTCAAACAATAGTATTTCTTTCATCTTTAGGGGCCATCTTTATTTGGTTATATCTAGATGAGCCATCCATGAAAGAGATGACTACATGAGATGAGGCAATGTCCACCATCAACTCCAGGATTGGTAATGAAAATTCATCTTTTGGACATGCCTTATATAAATCCCTAAAATTGATGTATATTTGAATTTGACCATTCTTTTTCTTAACTAGGATGACGTTGGCTAACTAGGTAGGGTATTTTAAATCCCGGATGAAGCCAGCATCGATCAATTTCATGACTTCATAAATGACCAATTATTCTATTTCTAATCACATACCTCTAGGAGCTTGCATGATAGCATTAGGAGTAGGCTCTATTGCTAGTTTATGATCGTTATGTTAAGAGCTAATCCAGGCATCTCTTCATACCTCCATGCAAAGCAATCCTTAAATAAAGAACTGATGTATGTCAGGCATGGATCTTCTTTAGTTTCTAAGTTGATTTCTTTGAGCTCATCGATGGTTGAGTTGATCTCTTCTTCAAACTCTAACGGTGCATCTTTTACTTCAAAAACATCTAGATCATCTAAAGTTTCTAAGCACAGCTCCTCATATGAGTTAATGAAATTTGAAAATAACCTATCAGATTCTAAATGATTGGTGATGACTAAGAAGTAATCATCATCATCAGTCCCAATCTTGATTGAGATCTTTTTGCATTTTTTCTTCCATATTCTTTCGAAGTAGTCTGACCTGTGCTTTCACCAAGCATGTGGGTTTAACCCTTCCTTTGCTAAATTATGAACACAAGGCTAGTACCAATCAAAAGATAATTCTATTAAATCTTTATATGAATCATCCTATAGTTCTACATCAACTTCTTGACTTGAGGATGATGCTCCCAGAAAGAACCTCTAAGTCTTCAAATCTGTGGATGACTTAGGGCTTCATAACTACCAAACCCTTAGCTTTTGAGAGGAAAGTGGAGTTAAAGCTAAGGTTCCCAAGCTAAGTTTCACATATAGACTTGGATACACTAATACTTTGATTTAGAGCCCGGTCTTCATCGTTATCTGGCTCAAATGTCACCTCTAAGGGAATTTACTACTGAGAAGAGTTGGATGGTGTGCTAACCATATAAGACTCATCCTATGATCTAGATTTTAAGTCTATATAGATAGTAGGTGTACTCCTGGTAGCTGGAACCTATTTTCTATTGGGTGGCGAAAAAAGAAATTTTCCACCCCTAGGACTGGCTCTGAACTGGCCTCTTCCTTTTCCTGGTGGAGGTCAGGTCATCCTACCCATATGTTCGAATAGAGTAACGAACTGTGGGTGAAATCTAATATCAGGCTCCACTTCCTCCGTCAAGTCTATTTCTGGTAACTTTTATTTTCTATTTCATTTTCTCTTTTATTTTCTTTTTCTTTTTCTCTTTTCTTTCCTTTTTCTTTTTCTTTATCTTTTATTTTTAAACTTTGGCCAAGTTCGTGAGAATATAATTGTTGATTTTGAGGGAGGTAATAATACACATCCTTATATATGCCGACCTCATGAACTGTAAATGGCTTGAGATCTCCTTTGACATAGTAGATGATCCCAACTCTCATGAACTTTATACACTGATGTAGAGAGGATGGAACTATATTATTCTCATGTATCCATGGTCTCCCAAGGAAAGCATTGAAAGATTTATCCAACTCTATAATGTGAAACTTGGCTTCGATCTTCCAAACATCTATCTCCAAGGGTAATACTATGGAGCCTAAGGCCTGTTGACCTCACTTTTCGAGTGCGGATTCAATCTTCCTATTTTAGACTTAGGAGTCTTCTAGACACTAAGACATTCTTAGTCATAAGACACTTCTAACAATTATAAACACTTAACCTAAGCCTAAAGACTTAGAAGGGTTAATGATAGGATTAGGTTATGCCTTTTGGATTAGGATAATCCAGCTAACATATAGCCCAAATCCAATCCATGTTCACCTTCTTAAACCAAACCTCAAGTTCAATTCGAACATCAAATTCAAATCCAAATCAAAACCCAAATTTCAAAGCCAATTGATTGAAGCCAATGATCAAATCCATACTTGAAACCCTTCCTAAGCCATATGACCTATCCCATGGACTTTGCCAAATCTTAATCCAAATCAATCCAAAATCAATTGATTTTCTAATAATCAATTTATATCTTCAATCATCTTCCTAAATATAAATCAAATCTACATTCAAATGATCAAAGCCAAATCAAACTAAATCAATATAAATCAAAACCCTTCCTAAGCCATATGACCTATCCCATGGACTTAGCCAAATCTTAGCACAAATCAAGTCAAACTCAATTGATTTTCTAACAAATTAATCATATTTTCAATCATATCACAAATTTAAATGAAATATACATTTAAATCATCAAAACTAGATCAAACCTAATCAAAATCCAAACCTAAGCCATGTGAACCAACTCCATGGACTTAGCCAAATTCCTTCATTCCAAAACCCAAATTCAATTGATTTTCTCATGAATCAGTCATACCTTCAATCATATTCACAAATATAAATCAAATCTACAATCATCAAGCCAAATCAAAATCAACCCAAGTCAAACCCAACTTAACCCTTTTGACTTGAAATGTTCAAATGAACCAAAACCCATTTGAACCCAAGCCAATTTCAATTGAATTTATATATCAATCCCAAATCTATATATAAACTCAACTAAATAAAACTCAACCCAAAATCAAGCCAACTAAACCCAATTGGTTCACTTGACCCAAAGTGGCTAATTTGACCTATTTGAGCCAAGTTCTAATCCTACCAAAATTGGATTGAAGCAAGCCCATCAGAACCTCCCATCATGATTGTTGATCACCCTAGGTTGATCAATTGTCACAAATTGGGTCAAACTAAGTCAACTTGGTCATTTGAGCAAGTCAACCCCTTAACCCATATGAACCCAAACTAGACAAATTGCAACCTAAGCCAAATCCCTTGAAATCAATGATTCATACCAAATCAAAATCAATATTTGAATATGTCTTGACCTTCAATTGAGTCAAACCAAACCCAATTGGCCCTCTTGACTCAAGTTGACCCAAATTGAATTACAAGACCAAATTGCATCAAATCAAAATATAAACCAAATTGATTGCAATCAATGGCTCAAGTTCATTCCAGATTGATTATTGAACTTGAACAAAGCCATGGTTTGGCCCAATTGAACTAAATTGACGTACTTAGCCCAAATTGACCTAAAGGTTCAACTTGGCCTAAATAAAAACCAAATCCAAATTAATTGAAACTAAAGCCTACAATCATCTTCAATTGGTCAACTAAACCCAAACCAACACGTAACCCAAGCCAATTTGGCCAATTGTTTAAATTAGTCAACTTAACCCATTTGACCCAAATGAATTCAAATGAGCCAAAATCAAATCGAAGCTGAACTAAACCAAACTAATTGAACCAAAACATCCCAAATGATCATATGAACTTGACTCAACCTTTGGCTTGACCCAATTTGACCAATTGGTCAACTTGACACAGCCTAACCCAATTTAACTTAAATGAGTCATATTGAGCCAAACCTAACTTAATCAACTCTACTTGACTTGAAATTTGGGCTAACCCACTTTTGTCTCATTTCAAATCTTCCCAAATCAAATCCAATGCCAAATGATCATTCTACCTTGGGTCAAGGGCATCACATGAGACAAATTCACCCATGTAAGTGGTCATTTCCATTGCTTGGCCACTTGGTACTCTCGTGGTCCATTGACTCTAAGACTACCAAACCGCCCAGTGGTTGGGTTGGCCATCCATGGGAGGTAAAATCACCTCACCCTCCCATTCAAGCATTTAAAACCCAGGTCTCATGATTCCTCCTTGGCGCCACCTCCACCTTCAACCAACCAAGCCGAGCCAACTCACCTCCTCCTACCACCCTGACTCCACGAGATGGTTGAACAACCATAGAAGCCAAACCTGATCCTACCATCTGATCAAGATGAAGAGGGGTATACACGCCCTCATTTTGACTCAAACACACACAAAAATCAATCCTCAGAGCCTTAACTACACAAGATGAGCCGATAAGGCCATTCCCTAAGCTCCCATGGTCATTCCTCAATCAAAAAATTTCATTTCCATCCATCCCGAATAGGGGCACTCCCATTTATGACCTAAATTCACCATTTCTCCATCAAACTCAAATTAATTTTGCACACACTTTCCCTAAGCCTTGTCAATCAAGAATGAATAATCTCTCAAGCTTCCTAAGCACTAGAGGTGGGACTTCGATCAAAGATGAGCTCCAAATCATCGGTTCATGGTCTTCTGAGTGAATGTTAAGGAATTGATACAATTGCTTCTCAACAGTGCTTCATCTCCACTAGATGAAGCTTCCTCAATTGTTTGAGCTGTTGGTCTTGAGCTTCAACAAGGTATACTTCCATAACTGATCCTTGGGAAAAAATAGGTTGGAGGTTTTGAAAGAAAACTTGCATCTCGTGTGATCTTTACCATTGGATCCCCTACGATCAATGTCATTAAGGTGTGGGATCATTTTGGAGTTGATCTGAGTTTGGGTAAAGTCAGCTCAAGTCAGTAATGGCGGACAGACTCCATTTTCCCTCACTCACATGACGTTAGATCACGCACCATCCGTTCCGTATGATCAAAACAGACGGTCGAGATTAGATCCACTAGATTGATCTGATTTAATCTTATTAAGCTGTGGGATTAATTGCGTCAGATGGTGGGAGCATGTCACCGCGCACGTAGGCCGAGTTAAATAAGTTTTAAGTAGCCAATCCTGCAATGCTATGTGGAATGTGTGCCATGTTAGTGCGCCACGTGGCACCAATAGGATTAGGCTTTAATTAGGCTTAATTAATCATTTTTAATGTCTGATACTTCTAAAAAACATAAAATAATTATAGAAAAATAAAAAAATGCAAATAAATACTCATTTTAAAGGTAATTTAGAGGAGAATTAATTAAAAATGATTTTAACTAAGTAATTAAGGTTTAATTGAGGTTTAATTATAAAATTAATTATCTTAATTACTCTTTAATTACTTAATCAATTAATCTTACATTTTTATTAATTTAATGGGATGATCTACCTCCCATGATTTTCCTGGGATTTATTGCTCACTTAATTAGGAAAATTGACTAATTAAACCTTAATTACTCTTTTAATTTAATGAATGATTAATTAATCTCATGAACAATCATAAATTAGTTAATTAAGTTTATTAATCATTATTCAACAGTAAGTGAACTAAGGAATAGGGTTGGTACCCCTTTCCTTAAGTTCATATCACAGTTTTTTAAAATGAAATTAATTAAGAATTAACTAAATAATTAAATCACTTAATCAAATTGAAATCATAATCACATCTTCATGGGGTAGATCTTTAGGTGTTTAATAACCTAAAGGAGTTTAATGAAATTATGGTTAGTCCACATGTGTGGGAAAACCATAAGAGTAATTAATTAATTAATCTAATTAACTATTCATGAGACAATTATTTCCTAGGATCATTAAAAGTTTACTTTCCATTCATATCATGTTGGCTCATAAATATTTAGTTAATTACTTTATGGTGACATAGGTAAGGGTAATTAATTCATCTAATTAAGGGTTAAACTTAATTAACCCATAAATCAACTTAATTACATTTCCTTAACTTAAATAAAATCACTAATGTGGAAATGGTTTTAAAAGAGCAAGTGATGATTTCTCTTCTCCTCTTTAAACAAATCAAATCGAAAACTTAATTAACAAAGAAGCTTTGGTTTGCTTTAAATAATCTTATTTGATTTGATCATTCTTAAGAACTAGTTTGGTTAAATGAATCAAATGCTTATATTTGATTGCCCTCCTTCCAATTTTGTTAAATTTGGTATGTCATTTGAATTCATGCATCCATTTTTTCAAAATCAAGTAAAATAAAATAGGTTTTATTTATGTAAGCTTGCATCTGTTGATTTAATTTAATATATGCTATTATCACTATTAAATCAAATGTATTTTTCAAAAGCTTATAAATGAATAATAATATGTGTTATGATGCTAGTTATAAATACATAAGAAATGCATGTGATTATAGCTTAAGTGTATGTTGAGTTCTCTTTCCTCTATTCATGGGTTGATTTATATAAGATTGAATGGTAATGGGTATATAGTTTGGACATCCAGGAACACAAGGCTTTAGATATCCCAAGGAGGTCATTTGATTACCTCACTTCCCTAGTTTAATAATAGCATGTACCCATTTGATTTCATTCTTATGTATTTCAACATTAGAATTTGGATAGAGCTTTAATTCATATATATAAATGATTCAATAAAAAAATATATACAATCTTTGCATAGTTTTCTTTTCCTCATTTATCTATACATCCATGAGTGTCCAAGAAAAGAAAGTATATAGTTTGAACATCCCGAGAATATGAGGCTTTAGCTAGCTCCAAGGAGGTCATTTGATTACCTCACTTCCCTAGATTAACAGCCGCATATGTCTTTTAATTTCATTCTTATGTCCTTTTGCATAGAATTTGGATAAAGCTTTAAATTAATATGTAAATAATTTAATCAAATAAAATATAAATTCATATACATTCATGGGTTAAGTGTGATAAATTATTATGGATAGATACACTTAGATTAAATCATATGTGTATGTTACATGTGATGGAAAGAATGATTTAATATGTCATCTAGTAATTCAATTAAATTAATCTTAAGATGCTTTTCATTTTGAATAGGATTATTTAAAGTGAACCTAAACTTAAGATTAATTAAATCATTTAATAAGCCATTCACTAAAGAAAACTAAATCAAATTAATATAATTTAGAAAGTGACTTAAGGTGGGGATGAATGAGGGTAACCCTCTTTTCCTCTCTTTATAACAATTAGTTGCTAAGTGTAATAAAATGAAACAAAAGAAAATAGAAATTAAAATTCTCAAATCAATTAAACTACTTCAAGTGAAATCGACCTTTCAGGTTAAATTGAATCCTTCTAGACTTAGAAAATACAACACTAATGCTTAGACTTACTTTTACAACACATTAGTAAATTCACACTTAGCTCTAAGTTAGGATGGTGTATGATGTGATGTATATTTTTTTTATGATGTATTATTTTAGATTTGGATGTTAGGGTGTATTCTTCATAGACTAGATGATAGGCTAATATTAGCCTAAAAATGTTTTATGAAAGGGATTATGCTTAAGGGATACTTAAAAATAATTATGAATTCTCTTTTTGTAGGTTGTTTAAATCCTTAAGCATAATCCAAGTTAGGATAGGTGGGTATAGTTACCCATGTGTAGGGTGCTAAGTCTAAATTATAAATACTACTGCTTGGGATTATATGTATATTTAGCTAACCTCTATTTTGCAGGTGTAGTTAGATTTACTTTTCCCACATAAATTTAATTTTTGCAATAAAAATTAGGATTAGTGCTATGAGGGATTAGGATGAGCAATGGCGGGCTTTGTCCGGGGTGCCAGATGCCTTTGAAGAAAGTACCATCCAAATCAAAGAAGGAACCAAATCAATGGAGATATGAAGAAAGAAGACCCCATAGCATTTAATAATAATTATTCTTTCATATTCAGGTTGTATAAGAGTAGAGCTTCGGCTACCCATCTTTTCTCTCTTGGGTTTATGAGTAGACTACAACCTTTTATTCTTTTTATGATAGTTTATATAATTGTTTGATGTTATGTTTATATTATGCATTAGGATGGCATGATTTTCATAGTTTCTTAAATGATTGATGCTTTAATGTGTGGCATGGATACGATTAGGCTCTTAGGATAAAAAAAATTTTCTACCCAACTAATCACTCATAACTAAAACAACTCGTAACCTCATCATAAAGCCTAAGACATAAATAAGATAATTAAAAGATTTAGCAACCCCTTAGTTCGGTTGTATGTTTCACATCATGCATGCATATTCTTTCTCTCTTGAACATGAAGGATCTCCATCCTTGCACGATAAAAAAAATGCTTGACCTGAGGGCATCCCTGGTGAGAACACCTTCTTCTATTTAATTTGACCCATAACCTATTTCATCATGCATTTGCATAAGAAATCTAAATCAAAATGATGTGTCTAAAATGAAATAAAATTTGAAAGATTTTGCATCTATAGATTAAGTCATATGCTCATACCACTCATGCTCTAGTCTCTTAGGGTGTAGGACTTTAGTCTCTTTCTAATTAAATAACTACCTAGCTATCTTGCAATTCATAAGACTACATGGTTTTAAAATCATGGAGGAGTTAGGCGTAGCCACTTGTGATTATAAGTTCAGTGGATATTTATTCTTTCTTGTGGTAAACCCTTATGTCCACCTATCCTTAGATTTAGGTCATGCTTTAGCTTACTAAAGCTCCCTAGATTTAGGATTGAGGTAACTATTTCCTTTGGTATGAGCATAAATCCTCACCTCTTAGGCATTCCCACAACCTTATCTTGGTGGATTATAAGCCTAGTAATCTAATTAAATTTCAACTCAAAACATATAAATCTCCTCAACTTCAAAATTATAAAGCCCAACCATAGGATAGATTGGAATGCTCACTAAGCTTCCTAGTATCATGAGCATTTCCTACTTATTTCATTAGGATTCCAAAAATAAATCTTTTCTTTGAACTTTCCCAATTTATTTTCCAAATACAACCAATCCTTTGATATTCTAATCTTTGGAGATAATAATTGTCTACTTGAATCGAGAGTATTCTTAGAAAATTTTATTTCCTAAGATGTAATTAACTATGGAGGCTTGCATCCATAGGGAACTTAAGAACCTAGTTTAATATAAACTCTACTATTCATCCATAAAGAGTAAAAAAATATCTAGTACATTCAAGACCCATCATGCCTTAGAGTCCTTATGAGATTAGGTTCAGGGTGATGCATCTATCTTTGAGATAGTACATCATATCTCAATGTTCTACCATCACCTCAAAGTACCCCCCAACCCCATATCCAAAAAAGAAAACAACACAAAGCCCTCTCACCTTGTTCATTGAATCCACTTAAAATTATCCTTTATTTTTTAAGTTTGGAGATGTTGATCCTCAAGTAGGTAAGGGTTCTTACACTCATAATGTTGAATGATACAACCAAAACTCATGATAGCCTGTATCTACCAACATCCATTATAATGTAAAGAGGCAATTGTGCTCGGTCGTCCCTAAGAGTAAGTCTTCATCGTTGAATGTAACTCTTAAGATGTCCTTCGAATGGCATGCCTCCTCTTTAGTAGCAGTTTGTAGAGCAAAGTATATCTCTAGATCAAGTAAGGCCTTGATAAGAGATTCTCTCATCTCTTTAGATAAGACAAGGGCATAATATATACTTAACTTAGCTAGAAACTTTCTAAGGTGAGCTAGGACATTGTAATCAACTCTGGCTTGGTCTTTCATAAGAATATCCATGGATGGAGCATCCTATGGAGGGGCTATCTACTCACCAGAACCGGACTTACTTACCCTTATCATGAGGTAACCTGGGAGTAGAACTTTGCCACTCCGTAGATTGACTTCAATGACTTCTTGGAATGATGATCTTGTGGAAAGTTCTACCATCTCATCGCATCCCTACCCTTCTCCCATGGATCCTCGAGTTATTCCAAGTCAATCTCAAGAGGTTAACCTGATTGATTCAAAGAATGATAGTACGACTCTGAATCAGAAAGGAAAGGATCAAAACTACTAGAGCTATTATTTTTATTTATACTTGTAGAGCGTTCAATAGGAATAAAATCAAGAGCATCATAAGTAGATAATATATAAGTAGAATCAGCTTTCTTCATTAATTTTATTTTGGGTGGAGGTACATGATAAGAATTTAGTAAACTAAGTAGAGTAAGGGATTTAGTACCCTTATCCGTGGATATAATGCTCATGTCAGTAGAAGAGAACCTAGCAGAAGAAGTGGTAGTTGAATCGGTGGAGGGAGTACTAGACTCGGATGGTGGTTGTGCTAGTGGACTATCCTGGGAAAGTATGGTGAGCTGCTGCTGCTAGGCTATCACCCTCCCCGAGTTATCTTTTGTAATTAGAAAACCTTCCATGACATTAGAAGTTTGTGCTACTTTAGGCACCTATAAGGAAAGCTTCTTGATCTTAGAAATGTTCTTCTGGTTCTAATAGGAGATATCCTAACCTTCTTTAGTCTTAAGAGGATAAGTATCCTAAGGATTACTCTAATAGAATGGTTGTTCTAATAAGTATTCCATAGGATAACTCCTTCAACTTGTAGCGCCAAGCTAATCCTTAAAAGTGATACAATCCTCTAAGACATGGCAACATGTGGTAGGCAATAGCTGATCATCGCCTTGCCCACTTCCTGCCTCTAGTAACAAAAGTTCAGCTTTAAGAGATTCTTAAATATTTTCCTACCCTAATGAATATGATGTATTCAATCTATCGGCAAGAGGTGGAAAGTACTACTAAATGCGATATCGCTATGGTGGGATGTCAGGTGGTGGAAATGGTCATTGGTGGCTGGTGGCCCGATGATGGGAGGTGGAAAAGAAAGCTCAGCTCGTAGTCTCTCATAAAACTTTGGCCTTCCCTCTCCCTACAACCGACATGGCTTCTTCTCAAACACCTTATACTTGGACCTAGATGATTGGTAAAAGGGCAAGTGTTTGGCTTCCTCTTATAAGCTAGCCACCTTGTTGATTAATTTCTCAATGTTTGATGGTAAATCCATTAAGCATGAAACCGCCATGGATATTCTTGAGAAGAATATCAATGGCATGCTATTCCTATGCATTTCATGCTTTTAAGCTAATTGAGAATGTAATCAACAAGGGACTTGTTGAATTGTTTCTAAATTAGGTCAACCTCCTAAGTTCCAAGAAACCTCTTGATAAAGAGGTGCTAACTCAAAAAAGTCTTCCCCAAACTATAGTAACTAACAATCAAATGCAACACCTGATAAACTATTAACAAAAAGGCGGAAGAGGAGTGCATTATTGCCACCTAATACCCTCTAAGGTGTAATGTGTTATTGAGTTCCCACTACTATCAAAGATCTTGAAGCATGGTGGCAGAAAAGCCTAAATAAAATAAAAACTAAATAAAAACCTAAACCTAAAAAAATGAACCTAAAAATAAATAATAAATAAAACTAAACCTTAATCTAAAAAAATAAATATAAACCTAACTAAAATAAACTAAACTAAAATAAATAAAACCCAAACCAAAACATAAAATAAAACTAAACCTAAATCCTAAACTAAATAAAATAAAATAAACTAAAAATAAACCTAAACCTAAACTAAAAAAACCTAAAAGTAAAACTTAACACCTAAATCTAAAAAAATAAAATAAAAACCTAAACTTGAACCTAAAAACCCAAACGGAAAATAAAATAAAAATAAAACTAAACTAAAAAGTAAACATAAACCTAAACCTAAACCTAAAAAGTAAACTAAAATAAAAACACCTAAACTAAAACAAATAAACCTAAAATAAATAAACTAACCTAAATAAAAATAAAAAATAAAATAAATTAAAATAAAAAATAAACTAAATAAGCTAAATAAACAAAAACCTACTAGTTTGCATAATTTTAAAAAAAAACCCTAAACCCTAAATCCTAAACCCTAAACCCTAAACCATAAAATTAAACCTAAACCCTAAACCCTAAACCAACAACACTAAACCCTAAACCCTAAACACTAAACACTAAAACCCTAAACCCAAAACTCTAAACACTAAATGCCAAAAACCCTAAACCCTAAACCCTAAACCTTGAACCCTAAAAACCCTAAAACCTAAAGCCTAAACACTAAACCATAAACCCTAATCCTAAACCCTAAACCCTAAACCCTAAAACCCTAAATTCTAAAATCCTAAACCCTAAACCCTAAATCCTAAAAACTTAAAAACTTAAACCTAAACTGAATAAAAACTAAAAATAAAATAAATAAAAATGCCTAAACCTAAATAAAATAAAAACCTAAACTAAAACCTAAACCTAAACCAAGAAATAAAATAAAATAACTAAAATAAATAATAACCTAAACTAAACTAAAAAAATAAAATAAACCTAAGAATAAAAAACCTAACTAAAATAAAAACTAAACATAAAATAAAAATAAAATAAACCTGAAATAAATTTAAAATAAAATAAAATAAAAACTAAATAAAAACCTAAACCTAAAAAATAATCCTAAAAATAAATAAAAAGTAAAGCTTAAACCCTAAACTAAAAAAACCTAAACCTAAAATAAAAATAAAATAAACAAAATAAAATAAACGAAATCCTAAACTAAAATAAACTAAAAAAAATAAATAAAACCTAAACCTAAATCTAAAATAAACTAAACCTAAACCTAAACTAAATAAAATAAAATAACTAAAAATAAACCTAAACCTAAACTAAAAAATAAAACGTAAAAATAAATCTAAAATAAAAACATAAAACCTAAACTTAAAAAAAGAAAATAAAAACCTAAACCTAAACCAAAAAATGAAAAATAAAACCTAAACCTAAAAAATAAAATAAAAATAAAACTCAACTAAAAAAAACCTGAACCTTAAAATTAAACTAAAATAGAAAACCTAAACTAAAATAAATAAACCTAAAATAAATAAACTAAAATAAATAAAATAAAATAAAAACTTAAATAAAAATAAAAAATAAAATGAATAAAATTTTAAAAAATATAATGAACTAAAATAATTATAAAAATAAACTAAATAAACCCAAACCTACCAATTTACTTAATTTTAAAAAAAAACCTTAACCCTAAGCTAACCCTATACCCTAATCCCTAAATCCAAAAATAAACTAAAAAAACCTAAACCTATGAGTTTACTTAATTTAAAAATAACCTAAATTAAAACCTAAACCCTAAACCTAAAACCTAAATCCTAAACCCTAAATCCTAAACCCTAAAAATACAAATAAAACATAATAAAACAAAATGAAAAACCCCTAACACTAAACCCTAAACCCTAAAACTAATTCCTATACCCTAAACCCTAAAAACCTAAAACCCTAAAGCCTAAACACTAAACACTAAACCATAAACCCTAAACCCTAACCCTAAACCCTAAACCATAAAACCCTAAAACCCTAAACCCTAAAACCTACACACTAAACCCTAAACCCTTAAAACCTAAAAACCTAAACCTAAAAACTAAAATAAAAATAAAACTCAACTAAAAAATAAACCTAAACCTAAACCTAAAATATAAACTAAAATAAAAAACCTAAACTAAAATAAATAAACTTAAAATAAATAAGCTAAAATAAATGAAATTAAAAAATAAACTTAAATAAAAATAAAAATAAAATAAACTAAAGTAAATAAAAAAAATAAACTAAGTAAACTAAATAAACCTAAAATAAAAATAAATAAACAAACCCTAAACTAACTAAACCCTAAACCTCTAAAGCCTAAACTAAATCTAAACCTAAACCCTAAACCTACAAACAAAACTTACAAAAACTCTAAAACCTAAACTAAACCTAAAACCCTAAACCTAACCCTAAACCCTAAACACTAAAAGCATAAACCCTAAAACTCAAAACCTAAACCTTAAATTGTAAACCCTAAATGGGAAACTGGTGGCTGAGGGAGAGATGGGGATATGAGATCCTACTAAATTGGGATGGTCTAAAATTGGAGAAATTGAAGAATGATCCATCCTATCCTATGGAACTTTGTCTTATAAGAGATGGTTCTAATTCTAGGGATTTTAATTTTCTCTATGCTTGGTCATTTTTAATCTATGTCATCACTTGTGTCCTAGAAAACCTGGTGTTATACTTGGTTGATGAAATCAAAAAGAAGAAATGTTGAATATAAATTTATTCTCCATTAAAAAAAACCAAAAAACCAAAACTACAAACTAAAACTTGAACCCTAAACCTAAAACCTAAACCCTAAACTATAAACCATAAACATTAAACCCTAAAACCATAAACCCTAAACCCTAAACCCTAAACCTGGAGTTTGAATTTTCCATTTTGACACATGGGGTCGGGTTTGGCCTTGGGGCCAATTAAGCTGAAACCCATTATATTGGGTTCACCACTCTTCATTAGGTCCCCTTGAGCTATTAAGAAAGCATCAAGTGGATATGAAGAGGGTATGACCAAATTACCCATAGATTAAGCCAAAATTTGTTCTATGGCCTAAATGTAGGATGGTTGTTTTGCTAATTTTTCATTTTGGATATGTTGGGTATGTGGAGAAAATAGGTTTTGCCTAGTTTCATTAGATTTGGAGTTCATTTGATAAGGTTTGGTTCATGTTGCCCATTTAGGTCAAAATGGGTCAAAAGTTGACCACCCAAATTGAGTAAACCAAGTCTTCTCAAGTTCATATGACCATTTGAAATGTTTTGGTGGCTTTGGTATGATTCAATTTGGTATAATTAATTTGGCTCATAATGACTTCATTTAGGTCAAATGGGTCAAGTTTACCTATTTGATCCATTTGACCTATTTGAGGTAGGTCAAGGGTAGGTTTAGGTTAGGTTAGTCATATGGAGTGGATTGGTATCTCTGTTTCCAACCAATTTTGGTTAAGTTCAAATTTGTCTCAACATGACCCTAAAAGTCTAAGGTCAATTGGGCTAGGTTAGGTCTAGTTAAATGAGGCTTTGGTCAAGTTCAACAAGTGCTTTGGAATGAACTTGACCCATTGGTTTGGATCAATTTGGCTTAGATCAAATTTTGACATATTTTGACCCTTTAGGTCAACAAAATCCCATAATTAGGCTCAAATGTTGGCTCAAGTTCAAACATAGGTCATGAATGATCTTAGATCTGGTTTTAATAACCTATGATAGAACCTAAAGTTTCATTTGGGCTAAATGTTAACTTGGTCAAAATAACTTGGTTTGACCTAATTTGATTGATTGATCATCCCATGATGATTGTTGATTATGATGAGAGGCATAGGTGAGTTTGGTTCAATCCAATTTGGTTAATTAAATTTGGCTCATAAGAACGGGTCACTTTGGGTGAAGTGAGCCTAAGTGGGTCAAATAGCCTAGTCAAAGCTTGATTTTAGCTTGATTAATCTTGTATATGGACTTATGATTGAAATATAAATCCATTTACAATTGGTTTGAAGTTGTATGGGTTTTGATCAATTTGATAATTTCATATTCAAAGGAAGAATATGAAGAGATTTTGGCTTTGATTTTTGAACTAGGTTTTGATTTGGTGATTGAAGTTTGGATTTATATATGGGATCATGATTGTAGGGTTGATTGAATCAAGAAGGAAAATCAAGATTTTGGCTTGATTTGAAATTGATTTAGCTAAGTTCAAGATTTTGACTTGAAAGGCTTAGGTTGAATTTTGAGTAGATTTGAGTTTGATTTTTGGAATTCGTTTTGATTGTTTGAATTTATATTTCATTTATATATGTGAATATATATGAAATATAAATGGATCATGAGAAAATTTAAGGGATTTGAAGTGGTTTTGATCATAATTTTGGTTAAGTCCATTAAGAGGGATTTAAGGGACTTAGGAAAATTTTGGAGTTTGAAGTTTAAATTTTTGACTTTGGTTTGATTGATTTATATTTATATTTCATTTTTATATGAGAATGTAAATGGGAATTTCAATCATGGATTTCAATCATGGAATTGATTTGAGTTTGGAGAAAACCAAATAGAATTGATTACTTGACTTAACAAAGGAATGGTTTGAGCTAATGAAATTTTCATAACCAAGGCATGACTTTCTTATGGCTCCTTATAAGTCTCTAGGAAGTGTCCACCTAATCACTAGATGTGTCTTAAGATTAAGGTGCACTTAAAGTCTAGGAGGAATCCTATGCCTAAGATGGAGGGGTTGAGAGCTCATTCTAAAAATGAGGTCAACTATCCTCCACATGCATATCCAGTTGTGGAGCATTCTATGGAGGCGCTATCTACTTACTAGAACTAATAACTTGCTTATACTTATCCTAAAGTGCTACCCTAGGAGGTAGAACTTTGCCACTGCTTTGGTTGACTTTAGTGACTTCTTGGAATGATGAGCTTATGAAAAGTTCTACCTTCTTATAGGCATACCGCAGCCTTCTCCTATGGGATCCTCGAGTTAAACTCCAAGTCAATCTCAAGAAGTGAAATTGATCTAGAAAGGATAGTCTTAATCGAAAAGGAAAGGATCATAACTACTAAACCTATTATTTTCATTTAGGCTTAGAGAGCTTTTAATAGGAATAAAATCAAGAACATCAGAAGTAGACAATGTATAAGTATAATCAACTTACTTTATTAAATTCTTTTTGGTTAGAGGTACATAATATAAATTAAGTAAAGTAAGTGGAGTTTGCCCTTATCAATACAACACTACCATAAAACTAGAAATACAATGGTGGTCTAGATTATCCCGGGCATGTATGGTGAGCTACTGCTATTGTTGGGCTATCACCCTCCTTGAGCTATCCTTTGCAACAAGCAAACCTTCCTTGGTGTTGGAGATTTGAGCTACTTCACGCACCTACAAGAAAAGCTTCTTAATCTTAGAAATGATCTTCTTAGAGGTTCGAGATAGGGAGATATCCTAACCTTATTTGGTCTTATAAGGTCACAAGTATCCCTAAGGATTACCCTAACAGAACTGGATGGTTGTTCTAATAATAATTACTTAGGGATGACTATGGCTCTCAACTTGTAATTGTGCTCAAGCTAGTCCTTCAAAGTGATACAATCCTTTAAGATATAACCTAACATGTAGTGGTAGGGGCAATAGCTAGGATCATCACTCTTGCCCACTTCCTCCGGCCTCTTAGGCTTTGGTAACTAAAAGTTAGGTTGCTTAAAAAGATTCTTAAAGATTTTCTCTAAGTACCTCCCTCTTGATTGAATATAGCTTATTCAATCTATCATCAAGAGTAGGTGGAAAGTAGCTATCTTGAGATGGATATGAATACCGCCAGTAGTCCGAGGTTATCAAAATGGTCATTGTAATCTTAAGATGATGGTATGGTGGCGAGGAGGTCGAGCTAAATCTCTCATATTGAACTCTGGTTGGTTCTCATCCATTGACACAATTGTCCCCGGCTTCTTTCAAATACCTTCCTTTAGGCCTAGACGACAGAAAGGAAACTGTTTGGCTTCCTATTGTATGCTAGCCTCCTTGTTGATTAATTTCTCAAATATTTTGATGGTAAAGCCCTTAAGCATGAAGACAACCGGGCCATGGATATTCTTGAGAAGAATCTCAATGGCATGCTCGATAAATAAAGTTTGCATTTCATGCTCAAGTTGCCACTTGAGAATGTAATCAACAATACTCGTTGAGTTTCTATTTCTACAATGAGGTTTAACCCTAGCTCCAACAAACTTCTTGATGAAGAGGTGCTCTAACTCTGGAAAAGTCTTCACCGAACCGTCAGGCAATTCAGCGTACCAATCAAATGCAACACCTGATAGACTACTAACAAAAAGGTGGAAGAGGAGTGCATTGATGCCACCAGTGTTGCAACAATCGGTTCTAAAGTGTACAATGTGTTATCATGGGTTCGCACTGCCATCAAAGATCCTGAAGGATGGTGGGACAATCCTAAATAAAATAAAAACTAAATAAAAATCTAAACCTAAAAAATTAAACCTAAAAATAAAACATAAACCCTAAACTAAAAAAAAAAAAAAAACTTAGACCTAAAATAAATAAAATAAACATAAACCTAAACTAAAATAAACTAAAATAAAATAAATAAAACCTAAAATAACATAAACCCTAAACTAAATAAAATTAAACAAACTAAAATTAAAACTAAACCTAAACTAAAAAAAAACCTAAAACCTTAACCAAATAAATTAAAAAAAACCTAAACATACACCTAAAATGAAAAAAAATAAAACCTAAACCTAAAATATATAAAATAAAAATAATTAAACTAAAAATAAACATAAACCTAAACTTAAAAAAAAACTAAAATAAAAACATAAACTAAAATAAAAAACCTAAACTAAAATAAATAAACTAAACTAAAATAAAAAAAACTTAAATAAAAAATAATAAAAAATAAAAAAAACTAAATACATAAAAAAATAAACTAAATAAACCTAAACATATCAAAATTTAAAACCTAAACCTAAACCTAAACTAAACCTAAACCTAAACCTAACTATAAAAACTAAACCTAAACTAAACCTAAACTCTAAATAAATAAATTCCTAAACTAATAAACCCTAAACCTAAACCTTAACACTAAACTAAGCATAAACTAAACCTAACCTAACTAAACGCTAAAACCTAAACCTAACTAAACTCTAAACCATAAACCCTAAACTCTAAACCTAAAAACTAAACCTAAACCCTAAACTCTAAACTAACCTAAACTAAACTAAACTTAAGAAAGAAAGTTTAAACCTAAACCCTACTAAACCTAAAACTAATCCCTAAGCTAAACCCAAAACCCTAAAAACCCTAAACTCTATAGCCTAAACACTAAACCCTAAACCCTAAATCATAAACCCTAACCTTAAACCCTAAACCCTAAAACCTTAAACCCCAAAATTCTAAACCCTAAACCTTAAACCCTAAACCCTAAACCCTTAAAACCTAAAAACCTAATCCTAATCTAAATTAAACCTAAATATAAAATAAATAAATAAACTTAAACCTAAATAAAATAATAAAATAAAAACCTAAACTAAAACCTAAACCTAAACCTAAAAATAAAATAAAATAAACTAAATAAAATAAATAAAAACCTAAGCTAAACTAAAAATAAAATAAACCTAAGAGTAAAAAATCTAAATAAAATAAAAACTAAACATAAAATAAAAATAAAATAAAACTAAAATAAAATAAAATAAAAACAAAATAAAAAACTAAACCAAAAAAATAAACCTTAAAATAAAACATAAAAATAAATAAAAAATAAAACCTAAACCCTAAACTCAAAAAAAAACTTAAGCTAAAATAAAAATAAAATAAACAAAACAAAATAAACGTAAAGCTAAACTAAAATAAATAAATTAAAATAATTAAACCTAAACCTAATCCTAAAATAAACTAAACCTAAACCAAAACCTAAACTAAAAAATAAAACCTAAAAATAAAACTAAAATAAAAACCTAAAACCTAAACCTAAAAAAATAAAATAAAAACCTAAACTTAAAACTAAAAATAAAAAATAAAAAACAAACTTTAAAATAAACTTAAAATAAACTCAACTAAAAAATAAACCTAAACCCAAACCTGAACCTAAAAAATAAACTAAAATAAAAAACCTAAACTAAAACCTAAACCTAAACCTAAAAATAAAATAAAATAAACTAAATAAAATAAATAAAAAAACCTTTAAACTAAAATAAACCTAAGAGTAAAAAATCTAAATAAAATAAAAACTAAACATAAAATAAAAATAAAATAAAACTAAAATAAAATAAAATAAAAAAAAATAAAAAAACTAAACCAAAAAAATAAACCTTAAAATAAAACCTAAAAATAAATAAAAAATAAATCCTAAACCCTAAACTCAAAAAAAAACTTAAGCTAAAATAAAAATAAAATAAACAAAACAAAATAAACGTAAAGCTAAACTAAAATAAATAAATTAATATAATTAAAACCTAAACCTAATCCTAAAATAAACTAAACCTAAACCAAAACCTAAACTAAAAAATAAAACCTAAAAATAAAACTAAAATAAAAACCTAAAACCTAAACCTAAAAAAATAAAATAAAAACCTAAACTTAAAACTAAAAATAAAAAATAAAAAACAAACTTTAAAAATAAACTTAAAAATAAAACTCAACTAAAAAATAAACCTAAACCCAAACATGAACCTAAAAAATAAACTAAAATAAAAAACCTAAACTAAAATAAAAAAATTAACTAAATAAAAATAAAGATAAACCTAAATAAAAATAAAAAATAAAATAAACTAAAATAAATAAAAATTAAAATAAAAAAACTAAATAAACCTAAGCATACCGGTTTACTTAATTTAAAAAAAAAACAATAAACCCTAAATCTTAAACCATAAACCCTAAACCTACAACCTACAACCCTAAACCCTAAACCCTAAACCCTAAAAAACCCTAAACCCTAAACTCTAATCCCTAAGCCCTAAGCGTAAACCCTAAACCCTAAACACTAAAAGTATAAACCCTAAAACCTTAAAGTGTAAACCCTAAACCCTAAACTCTAAACGCTAAGCCCTAACCCTAATCCATAAACCCTAAACCACAAACCCTAAAACTAATTCTAAAGTAACTAACTAAATTTAAAAATAAACCTAAACCTTAAAACATAATAAACCTAAACCTAAACTTAAGCCCTAAGAATGGGCAGAACCTTCACGAAAGGAACATCACCGTCAACCAGGCTCGGTAAAGATCTAGCGGTGGAGGCAAAGGCGGAGGTGGAAGTTATCGCAGTGGTGGTGAGGGATCTGGAGGTGCTGGTGGATATGGAGGTGGTGGTCAGAGAAGTGGTGGTTATGGAGGCGTGAGGAGTGATATAGGTTACAGGTGTGGTGGTGGCAGAGGGAGAGATCGAGGATATGATGGCGGATCCCGCTACGTGAAAGTCGGGAGTGTTTCTAATGGGAACTGGAGAAACATAAGAAGGGCCCATCTAATTTATTGCTTATGGAACCCTTCCTTTACAGTAGATACAGTTCTACTTATCTATGGATTTTGATGTGCTCTATGGGTGTTAATTTTTTATCTATGTCATCACTTATGTCTTAGAAAACATGGGGTGCTACTTAGTTGATGAAATTGAAAAGAAGAAATGTTGAATCTAAATTTGTTTTCTTTTTTTAAAAAAAAACTTTAAACCCTAAACTAAAACATAAATC
Organism: Cymbidium sinense; assembly: GCA_021442155.1. Classification (NCBI taxonomy): domain Eukaryota; kingdom Viridiplantae; phylum Streptophyta; class Magnoliopsida; order Asparagales; family Orchidaceae; genus Cymbidium; species Cymbidium sinense. The sequence continues at coordinate 275,555,934 of CM038215.1, read as the reverse complement.
CTAAACCTAAAACCTAAACCCTAAACCCTAAACCCTAAGCCCTAAACCCTAAACCCCAAACCCCAAACCCTAAACCCCAAACCCTAAACTAACCCTAAACCCTAAACCCTAAAAGTTAAAAACCTAAACCTAAACTAAATAAAACCTAAAAAATAAAATAAATAAAAAAAATATAAACCAAAATAAAATAAAATAAAAACATAAACTAAAATCTAAACCTAAACCTAAAAAAGAAAAGAAAATAATTAATAAAAACTTAACTAAAATAAAATAAATTAAAACCTAAACTAAACTAAAAAATAAAAAACCTAAATAAAATAAAAATTAAGTCTAAAATAAAAATAAAATAAAAATAAAATAATATAAAATAAAAACTAAATAAAAACCAAAAATTAAAAAATAAACCTAAAAAATAAATAAAAATTAAAAGATAAACCCTTAACCAAAAAAAAACCTAAACCTAAAATAAAAATAAAATAAACCTAAACCTAAACTAAAATAAACTAAATTAAAATAAATAAAACCTAAACCTAAACCTATACTAAATAAAATAAAATAAGCTAAAAATAAACCTAAACCTAAACTAAAAAATAAAAACTAAAAATCTACCAAAAATAAAAACCTAAAACCTAAATCTAGAAAAATAAAATAAAAATAAAATTGAACTAAAAAATAAATCTAAACCTCAAAATAAACTAAAATAAAAAACCTAAACTAAAATAAATAAAATTAAAATACATAAACTAAACTAAATAAAATTAAAAAATAAACCAAAATAAAAATAAAAAATAAAATAAACTCAAATAAATAAAAAATAAACTAAAGAAACCTAAACCTACTAGTTTACTTAATTTAGAAAAAACCCTAAACACTACATCCTAAAACCTAAACCCTAAATCCTAAACCCTAACCCTAAACCCTAAAACTAACCCTAAACCCTAAGCCATAACCCTACAGCACTAAACCCTAAACCCTAAACCCTAAACTCTAAACCCTAAACCATAAACTGTAAACCCTGAAACCCTAAACCCTAAACCCCTAAACCATAAACCCTAAACCCTAAACCCCAAAACCTATAACCATAAACCTTAAACCCAAAACCCTAAATCCTAAATCCTAAACTAACACTAAACCCTAAACCCTAAACTAACCATAAACCCTAAGAATGGATAGAACCATGATGGTAGGAACATCACCATCAACTAGGCTCAGTCTAGATTTATGGTGGAGGTAAAGGCAGAGGCGATGATTATTGCAGTGGTGGTGGGGGATCTAGATGTGCTCATGGATATGGAGGTGGTGGTTGGAGATGTGGTGATTTTGGAGGTGAGAGGAGTGATGGAGGTTACAGTCGTGATGGTGGCAGAAGAAGAGATCGAGGATATGATGGAGGATCTCACTACTCAAGAGGCAGGGTGGTTATGATGGGAACTGGAGAAAATGAAGAATGGCTGATCTGATCTATTGCTTATGGAACTATGTCTTTACAGTAGAGATGGTTCTACTTATTTAGGATTTTTGATTTGCTCTATGGGTGCTCATTTTTTATTTATGTTGTTATTTGTGTCTTAGAAAACTTGGTGTGCTACTTGATTGATGAAATAAAAAAAAAATATGTTGAATATGAATTTGTTCTCTATTAAACAAAATCTTAAAGTCTAAACCCTAAACTTTAAATTATAACTTAAACCTTAAACTTAAAACCAAAACCAAAAATCTTAAACCCTAAACCCTAAACCCTAAAAACCCTAAACCCTAAACATCAACCCCTAAACCCTAAATCCTAAGACCCTGAACCCTAAACCCTAAATCCTAAACCCTAAAACCATAAACCATAAACCCTAAAATCTACAACCCTAAACCATGAACCCTAAAACCATAAACCTTGAAATCTACAACCCTAAACCCCAAACCTTAAACTGTAAACTCTTAACCCTAAACCACCTTAAACCCTAAACCCTAACCTTAAACCCTAAACCCTAAACCTTGAATAAAGATGTCATTAGGAGTAGATCTAAAGAATGACCTAATCATAACATAGTTATGGTAGCTAAAGAAAATGTCTTCAAGAGACTTTCCCTTGACAATTAGAGATTTAAATACCCTAAATCATATTATAATACAATATATTATAATATAATGTAGCATCATATATTTGAGCATGTAGTGATGTGTTTTTAGATGTTATAAGATGTTTCGAAATGGTTTAGTATATTATGGTATTGTGCCCTATAGTATATACTAATATAAATCATAAAATAATTATTTAATAAATCAGATGATCAAATTTATTAAACTTGAAGTGGGAATTAGGTTGTAGTGTCATAGGTGTGCTACGCCACTTGTAGTCTAAAAAGTAAGATTTTATGTTCAAAATAAATATTATATATTGTATCATAGTATAGCATCATATATCATAATATATTGTTCTATGCATTTTAAATTCTTTTAGTATTTTACAAATGCATGAGCTTACATTAGCATTATTTATAAAAAATGTTGATTTAGACTTTAAAATGTTGGCCAAATAAATTCATACTAGGATGAGCTTGGTATCATAATATATTATTTCAATTTAAAATATGTAAGTGATACAACTAAAATATATATATTTTTATTATTGAGAGTAATTTTATAATTTTTTATCTTAAGAAAACCCTGCTGATGTGATATGCAATATAATATAAAATAATATTTTATACTGTATTAAAATATAGGATGTCATAACATAGTGTAGAATCATGCATTATTGCATAATATTGTGTATTACTACTTATTATTAAGCATATTTCAGTTTGTTATAGTATGATGTAGTAAAGTTTGTTCTAGTATTATTCTTAAAAATACTAATTTATAGGCTAAGATGATGGGATTTGGCCAAATTTATGGTAAGCTTTAGGGAACATCATTGGGGGTGTGCTATGGTGTGTCATTTAATCCAAAGAATGGAATTTTGCATTCAAAACTAATGGCCATTTTTCAACCAAATTTTATAAATTTTTTCTTAAAGTGATTCATTTTAAGTTGTAATGTAACATAATATATTATATAAAAGCATATTAAAATATAATGTACATAATAATATAACTTCACATATATATATGAATGTGGTGGTGTCTTACTAAATGTTATTGTACATTTTAGTATGTTTTACATTTGTTATAATACATTGGGTCAAAACTCAAAAAATGTTAATTTAAAGGTTGAGATGGAAGAATTTGGCCAAATTCGTGGCACACACCAAGAAGCAACACCAAAATTATGCTATTTTATACCATTTTTAATATAAAAATAAGAATTTTACATCTGAACTGAACATTATTCATATTTTAAGAAAACTTTGTTATTTGTTCCTTTTAAGTTATTCCAATGAGATGTAATGATAGATAATATATTATATTATCACAAATTATAATATAACATCATATATTATAATATAATATAGTGTGTTAGTTCACACTATAATATGTTTAGCATGATGTTGTATAGTTAGTTTGAGCTTGCACCATCATAAATATTAAAATGTTGATTACAATGTTAAGATGATGTAATTTGAATGAATATATTGTTAGGCTTTTGGTTGAAGTATTAAAGGTGTGAATAAGAGAAAAAAAATAAGATTTGGTAAGAATTCGATGTCAAGGACATGGAGGGAGATCAGCTAGGGGATCACATATGCATTGGACATGACATGTGAGGGGTCTATGTCGAGGGCATAGAAGAAGAAAATCAACTGGGGATAAGGTTTGAATTTGATTTGATTATATGATTTATGGAAAGAAGATCCACTAGGGATAAGAATCTATAATCCACCATGGATTAAGATTGAATTCACTTTAATTTATTTTATTTTAATTGATGTGGAGGCATATCTACTAGAGAAATGGGATCGAGTCTACTAGGAATTAGGTATATGAACCTTCCACTAGGGAAGTAGGTTTGGGCTATCCACTAGGGATAGAGATTTGAGTTTGATTTCATAGATTTGTTTTAGAATGTATTCATTGAGGACAAGAGTTTGGTTTGATTTCTTTGATTTAGACTCTACTGTGGGAGTTGGTTTAATTTGGCTCCACTAGGGAGGTTGGTTTTGAATTTGATTTATTTATATATGATTTGGGGCTCCATTGGGGAGAAGGGTGAGATTTAACTCAACTTGGAAAAATCAAATTGGGTTTAATTTAATCTAAGTTAATGTGTGGACCTTGTCAGTGTGCAATGGATCCAATGAGACGGGGCTATATCAACCTTGACTTACCTCAGGTTTACAAATCCAAAGGGATAGTCTATCAGCTGCAGAGAAGAGCTAGCCAACCTAAGGGGTTGCCTTTCAGTGTGCAATGGCTGTGCTAGTAAGAAGGCACAATAAAATTACATCTTCTAAAGTGAGCAACAACCGCTGGGGTGACCTATTGGAGGCACAACAAATCGAACCTGACCTAGGGTGACTACTAAGTAAATTCTGCTGGAGACTTATGTCAACTCAAAAATAGTCAGGATTAATTTTATCATAAGTTCATGTGATTTGATATTGTTTGTTTGGTTTAGTTTGATTTTGAATTGATGGAATATACATTATGGATGTGAGCTCGATCAAATTTGATAGATTTAATTTATGAATAATGTCGGTGTGTGATAAACCCATCTAAGATTTAGAAATCCAAAGGAATATACTACTACCCGTATGGTAGAGCTAGCTAACCTAAGGGGTTGCCTTTTGGTGTGTACCTACTATGCTAGGAAAAAGGTATAGCAGATTTACATCTTCTATAGTAGGGAACAACTGTTGGGGTGACCTGCTGGTAGCACAACAAATCAAACCCTACCTAGGGGAAACTACTAAGTGAATGTCGCTAGGGACTTATATCAACTCAAGAGTAGTAAGGTGATTCCTAATGAGAGTTTTACTAACACTGCCCTAAAGATAGGATACCTACTTGGGAAAAGTTACTACTAGGGGTGACCTCCAAATCCATAAGTGAATATATATATATATATTTATATGTTTTCATGGACCCTGTTAGTATGCGAGGGACCACACTAAGAAGGGGCTATGTCAGCCTTGTCCTATATCAAATTTGGTGAGGAGAATTTCCACCATGGATGGATTCTCCAACCATAGGGGTGGTTACTAGAAAGAGCTGTCAATCGATAGTAACCCGGGTAGTGTCTAAATGGGGTCGCAAAGGATGTAATCCAAATATAGTGCCCACAAGGCAGGTGCTACTAATGGCATTATCCTGAGCCCTAGAAAAGAAAGCCTATAGGCATACGGTGGTCAACTCAAGGAGAAGGCATAGCAGACTTACATCTGCCATGAGTGGTGTATCTTAAGGTGCGAGAACCAACCAACCTAAAGTGTATCCGTCAGCATGAGTGGTGTATCCGTCAACATAGTGAGAACCAACCAACCTAAGGTGTTCATCGGTGTGCAATGATTAATATAGAAATAAAGCATGTAGGCTTACAACTTTTCAAGCAGAACTGATCATCGGGATAGTATGTCATTAGAAGGACATATGTTATCTGACCTAGAGCGACTACTAAGTGGGGAGCCCTAAGGAAGGAGTAGACCCAAACTTGAAGAAGTCATGAGGGGAGGAGCTACTAGGGGACTTATCCTAGACCTTAAATATACTCGGCCTAGTCAGTCCATGAAGGCTAATCCAAAAAGAAAGCGTAGCAGACTCACATCCTCTTAAACGATGCCAACATGTAGTAGCTTACCGACCACATAGTAAGGCCTACCAAACTAACATGGTGCTCATCATTGTGTAGTGGCCAAGTAAGGAAGGAAAGTCTAATAGACTTCCATCCTTCAAAGCAAGAAGACCACTAGGATGACACACTAGTAGGGTAGCATGTTGACGACCTAAAAGCTAATTTGGAGTGTTGCTAGGGGAGTTATCTCAACTCAGAGTAGCCTGAGACAAATGATATCTATTTGTTTTAAATGTTTATGTGTACCTTGTGCTTGTGTTGTGTCGTTGAAGGATAGGATGCTACTCAGGAACCTTATACCTACCCTAAACACATCATGGATGATTTGCAAACAAGAATATTTCAAGATGGAAGAGATTAAATTTGAAATGAAATTTTTATTGATGGTAATTATTTTCAAACATGGTTTATAATATTTCTTTAAGTAGAGCCCATTGACTAGAAGCATTGGGTGCTCTCTCTTATTATTAATAAGTTGATAAGATCCTCCTTGGTAGGCCTTCTTTATGGCAAAAGGTCCTTCCCAAGTGAGTTCAAACTTGCCTCCCATCTTATGATGGACAACAATCGATCTCCTTAGAACAAAAATAAGCTCTCCTACTTGAAAAGCTCTAGGACTAACCAACTTGTTATGACCTTGAATCATTTTAGCTTTGTACAACTCGAGGTTTTGGCATGCCCGCAGGTATCTCTCCTCCAAACCTTTCAGCTCTTCTAAACATAACTTATCATTCTGTTCTATTATGATCTTGTTACCCACATCTATCCTTAGTGATGTGAGTTAGACTTCTAATGGTATAACAGCTTCAAACCAATACACTAAGGAGAAAGGAGTAGACTGAGTTGGAGTTCTATATGTGGTATGATATGTCGACAAGGCTTCAGCTAACTCCTCTTGTCACTATTGCTTGTTGTTGTCGAGTGTATTCTTTAGTATTTGGATGAGAGTTTTGTTGAAGTCTCATGTTAAACCATTTGCCCTTGGGTAGTTGATGGTAGATTATCTCCAATCAATGTTGTGTCTCGAGGCAAAGTAATTGATATCAGTTCTCTTGAATGTAGTGCCATTTTTTGATATAATTTGTTGAGGCACTCCGAACATATATACGATATGATTTCCAAAAAATTGGAGCACATGCTGAGTTGTGACCTCTCTGAGCAAAATTGTCTTCACCCATTTGAAAAAGTAGTCTGTAGTAGCTAAGATGAATTGATGACCCTTGGAAGAAGTAGGATCACTCGGACCCACTATGTTGGTACCCCAACACTCAAATGGCCATGAGGCCAATGTAGGATGTAGAATGTTGGGTGATTGGTGTAGGACCACCCTGTGTATTTGACATTGGTGGCATCACCTAGTCATATCCATGCAATCTTTAATCATCAATGGCTAGTAGTATCTAGTCTCTTGATCTTGGCTTTCATCTTTGGGATTGGTTGGCCATAATCACAGTGTACCTCGTCATGATCTTAGGGGCTTCATGCTTGTCTAAAAACATAACCATATATGATCAAAAGGCTTGGTAAGACACCATCCACAAGAGCATAGAAAGTGCTCTACTTCATCGATGGCTTGGGACTTCCCTTGAGGTAGTTTGCTTTTATTTAGGTAATCCATGAATGGTTGCCTCCAATCTAACTCCTCATCCTTCTTGGCAATGGCAACCTCCCCTTCAAAAGAGTACTTTTTCATGAGTTCAATATCAATAAGGGATAAGACTTGTCTATTCTGGACCTTTATTAATATGGACTCATCCTCTAGGCATGCCAACTCTTTGGGAAGCTTGGCTAAAGTGTATGCTACAGAATTCTCTCCTTGATGAATCTTATAAATGGTAACCTCTGGGATTTTGGCTAAAAACTCAATGGTGTACTTGTAGTTGTGATAGAGCTTGGGCTTTATGACTTTATAGGTCCCAGCGATTTGGTTGATAACTAGCTAAGAATCCCCGAAGAGGCTAATGTTCTGGATGCTTAGAGTAACAGCCAACTCCAAACCAGCAATCAAAGCCTCATATTCGGCTTCATTATTGGTGAAAGGGTTATACATATGAAATGAGAATCACATCACATCATGGTCTAGAGTTAAGAGAACTATTCCTACCTGTACCTTTCTTGGAATAGTAGATTGTGGTTCTTCTCATCTTTGAGAGGAAGCTGCACCATCAAAGTACATCTCCCAGCGGTGAATGCTAGTATCCCCAAAATTCATGATTTGTTCATCACGGAGAGTCAGTAGGAAGTGGGTGTGCAGCTAAGAAATTTGCTAGTGCTTGTTCATTCACAGCAAAGAGGGGTATGAAGGTAATATCAAATTATGAGAGGATCATGGACTGTCATGCTAGCCATCTGGATAGAGTCAGCCGTGTTATGAGATACTATAGTGGATTGATCATAGAGATTAAGTTCACCTTATGAGGAAGCATGTTGTGCTATAGCTATATCTTTTGGAATGCAAAGATTAAAGCTAGGTAATGCTTCTCAATGGGTGGATAATTAGCCTCAACGGGGATTAGATGATGGCTGAGGTAGTATAGTGCATTTTCCTTCCCATCATCATTGGCTTGGGATAACAAAACACTAATAGAGTCGTCTAATGCAACAATGTAAATTACTACTAGCTTGCTTGGGATAGGGGCTGCTAGAATTGGCGATGTCATCATGTAATGCTTAATGGCATCCAAGGCATGGTCACACTTATCATCCCACTTGAACTTAGCATCCTTTTGAGTGCTTGGGAATAATCTTCGATAGGTTGGATATAAAGCATCTTAGATACACCCTTGAATGATTTGAATTGAGTTAAACTTTTAAGGGGTGGCATTTCTAATATCACTTTATTTTTATTCAGATTGATTTTGATTCCCTGGTGTCGAACAACAAACCCAAGGAATTCTTTTGAAGCTACTCCGAATGAAAACTTCAAGGGGTTAATTTTGAGGTTAAATTATCTTAAATGATCAAAAACTACTCTGAAGTCAAAGAGATAGTCTTCCTTTTCTTTGCTTTTGACCATGAGATCATCGACATAGCACTCTACTTGATGATCAATGAATTCATCAAAGATTCGATTCATAGCCCTATTGAATGTAGCACATTTTAAGGCTAAAATGACCTTAGCAATAGATTCGATGGTTCTAAAAGTAGTGTTTCTTTCATCTTGGGGCCATCTTTATTTGGTTATATCTAGATGAGCCATCCATGAAAGAAGGCATGAGATGAGGCAATGTCCACCATCGACTCGAGATTGGTAGTGGTCATCTTTTGACATGCCTTATTTAAATCCTAAAATTGATGCATATGTGAATTTGGACCATTATTTTCTTAACTGGGATGATGTTGGCTAAGTAGGTATTTTTCTTCTCGAATGAAGCCATCGATCATTTCTTGACTTGACCTATTTCTATATTTAATCGTGCATCAGGAGCTTGCTTGATAGGGTTATTAGTAGGCTCTATTACTTGTTTATTGACCGCTATGATAGGAGCCAATCTAGGAATCTCTTCATAAATTAATGCAAAAGTAGTCCTTAAACTCAATCAATAGCCTAACTAAGTCATTGGTTTCAATTTCATTCAACAAAGAACTGATATATGTTGGGTGTGGATCTTCTTCAGTTCATAAGTTAATTTCTTTGATCTCATCGATGGTTGACTTGATCTCTTCTTCTAACTCTGGTGGTACATCTTTAACTTCAAAATCATTTGAATCATCTAAAGTTTCTAATCACAGCTCTGCATATGAGTTAATGTGATTTGAAAAGAAGCTATCAGATTCCAAATGATTACTGATGACTAAGTAGTGACCATCATCATCAACTGGACTATACCGAATCCTAGTCCCGGTCTTGATTGAGAGCTTTTGCATTTGTTCTTCCATATTCTTTCAAAGTAGTCTGACCTATGCTTTGACCAAGTGTGTGGGATTAACCCTTTCTTTACTAAATTATGAACACAAGGTAAGTACCAATCAAAAGGTAATTCTATTAAATCTTTATATGAATTAATCTCAAGTTCTACAACAACTTCTTCACTTGAGAATGATGCTTCAAAAGAATCTCTGAGTCTTCACACCTATGGATGACTTAAGGGCTTCCTTAACTACCAAACAGCTTTTGAGAGGAAAGTGGGGTTATAGCTAAGGTTCCCAAAAGATGCCTAACTGTTTCACATATTGACTTGGATACACTTATGCTTTGCTTTGGAGACTGTTCTTCATTGCTATCTAGCTCAAGTGTCATCTCCAAGGGAATCTATTGCTGAGAAGAGCTGGATGGTGTGCTAATCATATAAGACTTATCCTATGAACTAGATTCTAGGTCTATATGGATAACAGGCGTACTCCTGGTAGCTAGGACATATCTTTTATTGGGTGGCTAATAAGGAGGTTTTCCACCCCTGGGATTGCCTCAAAATTGGCCTCTTCCTCTACAAAGTGGAGGTCAGGTCATCCTACCCATATGTTTGAATGGAGTAATGAATTATGGCTAGAATTTAATGTCATGCACCACTTCCTCCTCCAAGTCTATTTTCATTCCCTTTTATTTTATTTTTCATTCGCTTTCTCTTTCTTTTTCTTTTTATTTTTATTTTTCTTTTCTCTTTTTATTTTTAAACTTTGGCCAAGTTCATGAGAATAAACTTGTTGATTTTGAGGGAGGTAGTAAGCTGCATCCTCATATATGTTGACCTCATGAACTGTAAATGGCTTGAGATCTCCTTTGATATGATAGATGATCCCACCTCATAAAATTCATACACTGATGTAGAGAGGATGGAACTATGTTGTTCTCATATTTCCATGGTCTTCCAAGCCAAGTATTGAAAGATGTATCCAAGTCTATAATATGAAACTTGACTTCGGTCTTTCATTCATCTATCTCCAAGGGTAACACTATGGAGCCTATGGCCTGTTGACCTCACTTTTGGAGTGTGGATTCAATCTTCCCATCTTAGATATAGGAGTCTTCAAGAGACTAAGACTTTCCTCATCATAAGACACTTGTAATAAATAGGTAAACAGTTAACCTAAGCCAAAAGACTTAGAAGGGTTAACCATATGATTAGGTTATGCCTTAGGGATTAGGATAATCCACCTACCCTACAACCCAAATCCAATCCATGTTTATTCTCAAACCAAACCTCAAGTTCAATTCAAACATCAAATTCAATTCCAAATCCAAACCCAAATTCCAAAACCAAATGATTGAAGCCCATTATCAAATCCAAACTTGAAACCCTTCCAAGCATATGACCTATCCATGGACTTAGCCAAATCTTAATCCAAATCAATCCAAAATCAATTTATTTTCTCATAATAAATTTATATCTTCAATCATCTTCCTAAATATAAATCAAATCTACATTCAAATGATCAAAACTAAATTAAATTAAATCAAATTAAATTAAATCAAATTAAATCAAAACCCTTCTTAAGCCATATGACCTATCCCATGGACTTATCCAAATCTTAATCCAAATAATGTCAAACTCAATTGATTTTCTCATAAATTAATCATATTTTCAATCATCTTAACAAATTTAAATGAAATATATATTTAAATCATCAAAACTAAATCAAACCAAATCAAAATCCAAACATAAGCCACATGACTAACTCCATGGACTTAGCCAAATTCCTTCATTCCAAAACCCAAATTCAATTGATTTTTCATGAATCAATCATACCTTCAATCATATTCACAAATATAAATAAAATCTACAATCATCAAGCCTAACCAAAATCAACCCAAGTCAAACCCAACTTAACCCTTTTGACTTGAAATGTTCAAATGAACTAAAACCCATTTGAGCCCAAGCCAATTGCAATTGAATTTATATATAAATCCCAAATCCATATATAAACTCAACTAAATCAAACGCAACCCAAAATCAAGCCAACTAAACCCAATTGGCTCACTTGACCCAAAATGGCCAATTTGATTTATTTGAGCCAAGTTTTAATCCTACTCAAATTTGATTGAACCAAGCCCATCAAAAGCTCCCATCATGATTGTTGATCACCCTATGTTGGTCAATTATCACAAATTAGGTCAAACCAAGTCAACGGTCATTAACCCATATGAACCAAACTAGCCAAATTATAACCTAAGCCAAATCCCTTGAAACCAATGATTCATACCAAATCAAAATCAATATTTGAATATGACTTGACCTTCAATTGAGTCAAACCAAACCCAATTAGCCTCTTGACCCAAGTTGACCCAAATTGACCTAAAAGACCAAATTGACATAAAACAAATTATAAATCAAATTGATTGTAACCAATGGCTCAAGTTCATTCCAAATTGATTGTTGAACTTTACCAAAGCTATGATTAGACCCAATTGAACCCAATTGACCTACTTAGCCCAAATTGACCTAAAGGGTCAAATTGGTCTAAATCAAAAATAAAATCTAAATTAATTAAAACCTATGCCTACAATCATCTTCAATCTTCAATTTGTCAACTAAACCCAAACCAACACCCAACCCAAAATAATTTGGCCAATTTGGTCAAATTGATCAACTTAACCCATTTGACCAAAATGAATTCAAATGAGCCAAAAATCAAATCTAAGCCAAACTAAACCAAACCAATTAAACCAAATCCTCCCAAATGATCATATGAACCATGCCCAATTTGGCTAATTGGTAAACTTGACCCAACTTAACCCAATTTGACCTAAATGAGTCAAATTGAGCCAAACCTAACCAAATCAACTCCAATTGACTTGAATTTTGGGCTAACCCTCTTTTGGCTCATTTCAAATCAAATCAAATCTAATGCCAAATGATCATTCTACCCTTGGGTCAAGGGCATCACATGAGACAAATCACCCATGTAAGTGGTCATTTCATTCTTGGCCACTTTGGTACTCTCCCAATGGTCCACCTAGGCACTAGGACCTTTGCCCACTGAGGGTGGTTGGTCGTATGACCCATGGGAGGTGAAATCACCTCACCCTCCCCATTGAAGCATTTGAATCCCATAGGACACCCATGATTCCTCCTTGAAAGTCACCTCCACACCTTCAACAAAATAAGCCAAGCCAACTCAGCTCCTCCCTACCACCCACGACCCCTTGAGATGGTGATGGCCCGAAGCCAAACCGATCCCACCATTCAAGATGAAAGGGTATACACCTCATTTTCCACTCAAAAACACAAAAAATCATTCCTTAGAGCCTTAGCAAGATGAAGTAGTGCCATTCCCTAAGCTCATTCCTCAATGAAAAATGCCATTTTCATCCCAAATAGACACTCCCATTTTGATCTAACTTCCCATTTCTCCATCAAACTCAAATTAACTTTGCACACTCCTTCCCTAGGCCTCATCGAGCAAGAATGAATTATCTCCAAAGCTTCTTGAGAACCCAAGTGGGACTTCAATCAAAGCTGAGTTCCAAATCATCAATTGATGGCCTTCTAAGCAAACATCAAGGAATTGATCCAATTGCTTCTCAACAGGGCTTCGTCTCCACTAAATGAAGCTTCCTCTATCATTCGAGCCACCGGTCTTGATCTTCGATGTGCTATGCTTCCAAAACCGATCCTTAGGCAAAAATGGGTTGGAGATTCTTGAAGAAAACTTGCATCTTATGTGATCATGACCATTGGATCCCCTCTGATCGATGTGGTGAAGGTGTGGGATCCTTTTGGAGTTGATCTGAGCTCGAGTAAGCTCGGATCAAGTGAGCAATGATGGACGGACTCCATTCTCTCTCACTCACATCATGTAAGATCATGCACCATCTGTTCCACGTGATTGGAACGGACGATCGTAATTAGATCCACCAGATCAATTTGATTTAATCATATTAAGCTGTAGGATTAATTGTAGCCATCTGAGCTTAGATTGGATGATGGATGAGAAAGCACATCCACCATCGCCACGTAGGCACTAATTCGAATAAGTTTTAAGAAGTCAATCCCGCAGTGCCATGTGGAAAGCGCATCACGTTAGTGCGCAACATGGTGCCAAAAGGATTAGGCTTTATTAGGCATAATTAATCATATTAAATGGCTAAAACTTATAAAAATCATAAATAATTATAGTGAAATAAAAAAATGCAAATAAATACTCATTTTAAAGTTATTTCAAAGGAGAATTAATTAAAAATGATATTAACTAATTTTGAATAGCAATTAATGTTTAATTACAAACTTTATTAGCTTAATGACTTCTTAAATACTTGAACAATTAATCCCAAATTTTGTGGGCTAATTTAATGGGATGACCTCTACCTCTTATGATTTTTTGGGATTTATTTCTTACTTAATTAAAAAAATTGACTAATTAAACCTTAAATATTCTTTTAAGTTAATTAATGATTAATTAATCCCAGGAACAGTAATAAATTGGTTAATTAATTTTGTTCATTGTTCAATAGTAAGTGAAGTAAGGAATATGGTTTGGACCCCTTTCCCTAAGTTCATTTCACCCTTTTTTAAAATGAAATTAATTAATATTTAACTAATTAATTAATTCACTTAATCAAATTGAAATCATAGTCACATCAGACCTTAATTAATTAAATTATGGGGTAGATCTTTAGGTGTTTAATAACCAAAAAGAGTTAAATGAAATTATGGTTAGTCCACATGTGTGGAAAAACCATAAAAGTAATTAATTAAGTCCCTTAATCTAATTAACTATTAATCATGAGCCAATTGCATTAGGCCTCTTTTATTTCCTAGGATCATTGTAAGTTTATTTTCCATGCATATCATATTGGCTCATAATTATTTTATTAATTACATTAAGGTGACATAGGTAAGGGTAGTTAATTCAGCAAATTAAGGGCTCAACTTAATTAACCCATAAAATCAACTTAATTACATTTTCTTAAATTAAATAAAATCCCTAATGTGGGAATGAGTTTAAAACTACAAGTGATGATTTCTCTTCTCCTGTCTAAATCAAATCAAATCCAAAACTTAATTAATAAAGATTGTATGGTTTGCATTAAATAATCTTATTTGATTTGAGTATCCTTAAGAACTAGTTTGGTTGAATGAATCACATGCTTATATTTGATTGTCCTCTTTTTAATCATGTTAAATTTAGTATGTCATTTAGATTCATGCATCCATCTTTTCAAAATCAAGTAAAATAAAATGATTTTCCTTTATGTAAGCTGCATGTGTTGATTTAATTTAATATATGCATGGCTATTATCACTATTAAATAAAAATGTATTTTTTAAAAGCTTTTAAATGAATAATAATATGTGTTATGATGCTAGTTATAAATACATAAGAAATGCATGTGCTTATAGCTTAAGTGTATGAATGTTGAGTTCTCTTTCCTCTATTCATGTGTTGATTTATATAAGATTGAATGGTAATGGGTCTACAATCTGGACATCCCGGGAACACGAGGTTTTAGCTAGACCCAAGGAGGTCATTTGATTACCTCACTTTCTTGATTTAATAATGACACATACCCATTTGATTTCATTCTTATGTATTTCAACATTAAAATTTGGATAGAGCTTTAATTCATATATATAAATGATTCAATAAAAAAAAATATATACAATCTTTGCATGATTTTTCTTTCCCTCATTTATGTATTCATCCATGTGTGTCTAATAGAAGCAAGTATATAGTCAGGACATCTTGGGAATATGAGGATTTAGTTATCCCCAAGGAGGTATTGTGATTACCTCGCTTCCCTAGTTTAACAATGATACGTACTTCCCTATGTCTTTGTACATGTATATGTATATGTGATTACTAAATGAAAATCCCATTTTACATTTAAATTGCATGCATTCATAATTGACTAAGTGGTTGAATTAATTAGCCATATGATTTGGAGCTTACTTCTTATGTTAATGTATATGAATTTACATATGTTTGATGGAAAATGGGTATATAGTCTAAACATCCTAAGAATACAAGGCTTTAGCTAGCTCCAAGGAGTTCATTTGATTACCTCACTTCCCTGATTTAACAATCACACATGCCTATTTAATTTTGTTCTTATGTCCTTTTTGTATAAGAATTTGGATGAAGTTTTACATAAATATGTTTAAATAATTCAATCAAATAAAATATAAATTCTAAACATACACATACATTCATCATTTAAGTGTGCTAAAATATATTGCATGTATAGATACACTTAGGATTAAATCATATGCATGTTGGATGTGATGGAAAGGAATGATTTAATATATGTCATGTGGTAGTAATTCAATTAAATTAATCTTAAGATGCCTTTCATTTTAAATAGTATTTATTTAAAGTGAACCTAAACTTAGGATGAATTAAATCATTTAATAAGCCATTAACTAAAGAGAACTAAATCAAATTAATTTACTTTAGAAAGTGACTTAATGTAGGGTTAGAAGAGGGCAA
The DNA here is from genome assembly GCA_021442155.1 of Cymbidium sinense. Lineage (NCBI taxonomy): Eukaryota > Viridiplantae > Streptophyta > Magnoliopsida > Asparagales > Orchidaceae > Cymbidium > Cymbidium sinense. Next base: position 275,539,846 of record CM038215.1, on the reverse strand, counting down.
TCCTTTTTTCCTCTTTTTATAACACTTAGTTGCTAAGTGTAATCAAATGAAACAAAATAAAACATAAATTAAAATTCTCAAATCAATTAAACTACTTCAAGGGAAATCAAGCTTTCATGTTAAATTGAATCCTTCTACACTTAGAAAATACAACACTAATGCCTAACAAGACTTACCACATAAGCCTTAATACACACATTAGAATTAAGTCACCACTTCTAGCTCTAAGTTAGGATGGTGTATGATGTAATGCATGTTTTGTTTTATGATGTATTATTTTAGATTAGATGTTAGGGTGTATGCTTCGTAGACTAGATAATAGACTAATATTAGCCTAATCATGTTTTCTACAGGGGATTATGCTTAAGGATTGCTTAAAAATAAATGTGAATGCTCTTTTTGCAGGTTGTTTAAATCCTTAAGCATAATCCATGTTAGGAAAGGTGGGCTTAGTTATCCATGTGTTGGGTGCTAAGTCCAAATTATAAATACAACTGCTTGAGATTATATGTATATTTAGCTAACCTCTATTTTGCAAGTGTATTTAGATTTACTTTTCCCATAAAAATGTAATTCTTGCATTAGGAATTATGATTAGTTCTATGGGAGATTAGGATGAGCAGTGGCGAGAAGGCTTTATCCTAGGGTGCCCTATGAAACCTTTAAAGCAAGAACCATCCAAATCAAAGTAAGAACCAAATCAAAAATGGAGAAATGAAGAAAGAAGACCCCCATAGCATTTAATACAATTATAATTATTCTTTTATATTCTAAGTTGTATAAGGGTAGAGCTCGGCTTCCCATCTTTTCTCTCTTTTGGGTTGTACGGTATTACCCGTCCGCATTGGCCTTTTACTATTTTAAGATAGTTTATATAATTGTTTGATATTATGTTTACTTTATGCATTAGGATGGCATGCTTTTCATATTCATAAATGGTTGATGTTTTAATGTGTCGCTTGGATATGATTAGGCTCCTAGGATTAAAATAACTTTTCTACCTAACTAATTACTCATAATTAAATTTTAAACAACACATAACCTCATCATAAAGCTGATTTAACCCATAACCTATTTCATCATGCATTTAGGCATTAGAAATCCTAAAGCCTTAGTCAAAATTATGTGTCTAAAATGAAATAAAATTTGGAAAGATTTTGCATCTATAGATTAAGTCGTATGCTCATACCACTTATACTCTAGTCTCTTAAAGAGTGTGTTTTGGACTTTAGTCACTTTTTAATCAATTAACTACCCTAGCTATCTTGCAATTCAAAAGACCAGACTATAAGGTTTCAAAATAGTAGGAGGAGTTAGCTTGCGGCCACTCTAGACGATTGTGCTCGATCATCCCTAGGAGTAAGTCTTCATCACTGAATGTAACTCCTAAGATGTCCTTCAAGTGGCATGACTCATCTTTCATAGCTATCAATTAAGCCAAGAATATCTCTAGATCAAGTAAGGATTTGATTAGAGATTCCCTCATCTCTTTGGATATGACAAGGGCATTATATATGCTTAACTAAGTAGGAAACTTTCTAAGGTGAGCTAGGACATTGTAATCAACTCTGGCTTGGTCCTCCACAAGCATATCCATAGGTGGAGCATCCTATGGAGGGGCTATATGCTAACTGGAACCAATGACCCACTCTTATCACGAGGTGCTACCCTAGGAGGTAGAACTTTGCCACTGTGTAGGTTGACTTCATTGACTTCTTGGAATGATGAGCTTGAGGAAAGTTCTACCTTCTCATCGGGCAGACCTACAACCTCTCTTATGGGATCCTCAGAGTTAGTTGACTCCAAGTCAATCTCAAGAGGTGAACATAATTGATTCAGAGAAGGATAGTCCAACCTTGATCAGAAAGGAAAGGATTGAAACTACTAGTGTTATTATTTTTATTTAGACTTGGTGAGCTTTCAATAGGAATAAAATCAAGAGCATCAGAAGTAGATAATATATAAATAAAATCAACTTTCTGTAGAAATCAAGTAAAGTAAGCAGAGTAAGGATTTAGTGCCCTTGTTTGTAGATACAATGCTCCTACCGGTAGTAGAGGAACTAGTAGAAGAGGTGATAGCTACAATGGTGGAGGCAGTATTGGACTCGGACGGTGGCTGTGCTACTAGACTATCCCGAGCAAGTATGGTGAGCTACTACTACTGTTGGGCTATCTTCCTCCCTCAATTGTCTTTTGCAACTAACAAACATTCCTTAGTGTTAGAGATTTGAGCTACTTCAGGCACCTACAAGAAAAGCTTCTTGATCTTAGAAATGATCTTCTTAGAGGTTCAAGATAAAGAGATATCCTAACCTTCTTTAGTTTTAAGAGGATCACAAGTATGCCCAAATATTACTCTAACAGAACTGGATGGTTGTTCAAATAAGTATTCCTTAAGGATAACTATGGCTCCCAACTTGTAGTTGCGCTCATGCTAGTCCTTAAAAGTGACACAATCCTCTCAAATATGGCCTAACATATGTTGGTAGGGGCAATAACTAGGATTATCGCTCTTGCCCACTTCCTCCGGCCTCTTAGGCTCTGGTAACTGAAAGTCAAGTTTCCTTAAGAGATTCTTAAAGAATTTTCTAACTATCTCCCTCTTGAATGATTAAGGCTTATTCAATCTATTGGCAAGAGTAGGTGGAAAGTCGATACCTAGCGATGGATATGAATACTGCTACTAGGTAGGCTACTGAGGTGGTGGAAATAGTCGTTGTGGGACTGTGGTGGCCGGTATGATGGCTAACGTGGTGGAAGAGGAGGTCACAAAGGAGGTTGCTAAACTCGTAGTCTCTCATACTGAACTCTGGCTGGCTACTTTCCTCTGTCCACTAACACAACTATCCCTAGCTTCTTCTCAAACACCTTTTGTGGCTTGGGCGTAGATGATTGGTCAGGGATGGGCAACTATTTGGCTTCCTTTTGTAAGCTAGTTGCCTTGTTGATTAATTTCTCGAATGTTTTGATGGTAAAACCCTTAAGCATGAAGGCGACTAGGCCATGGATATTCTTGGAAATAATTTCAATGGCATGTCTTTGTTGAGAGTTGGTTGCATTTCATGCTCGGGTTGCCACCTAACAATGTAATCAACAAAAGTTGTGTTTTTTCTCTATAATGAGGTCATATCACCCTCTGGCGAAAAAGAAACCTCTTGATGAGAAGGTGCTCCAACTCAGCAAAAGTCTTCCACAAACCATTGGGCAGTTCGGCGTACCAATCAAAAGCAACATCTGATGGACTGCTGATGAAAAGGTAGAAGAGGAGTGCATTGCTGCCACTGGTGCTGCAACAGTCAGCTTTAAAGTGTGCAATGTGTTATCGTGGGTTCCCACTGCCATCAAAGATCTTGAAGGAAGGTGGCACAAAACCCTAAATAAAATAAAAACTAAATAATAACATAAACCTAAAAGGTTAAAGTAAAAATAAAATCTAAAAATAAATAAAAAATAAAACTTAAACCCTAAACTAAAAAAAACCTAAACTTAAAATAAACAAAATAAAATAAACATAAACCTAACCCTAAACTTGAAACTCTTAACCTAAACCTAAAGTAACTAAATAAATTAAAAAATAAACCTAAGCCCTAAAACCTAATAAACATAAACTTAAACCTAATCCCTAAGAATGGGCAGAACTTTGAAGACAGGAACATCACCCTCAATTAGGCTTAGTCTAGATCTGGGGGTGGAGGCGATGGCAGAGGCGGCAGTTATCACAATGGTGGTGGGAAATCTAGAGGTGCTGGTGGATATGGAGGTGGTAGTCAGAGTAGTGGTGGTTATGGAGGCGGGAAGAGTGATGGAGGTTACAACCGTGGTGGTGGCAGAGGGAAAGATCAAGGATATGATGGTGGATCCTGCTACTCTGGAGGCCATGGTGGTTCTGATGGGAACTAGAGAAACTGAAGAATGACCAATCCGATCTCGCTATTGCTTATGGTTCTGATGGGAACCAAAGAAACTAAAGTGGTTCTAGTTATCTAGGGTCTTTGATTTGTTCTATGCGTGCTCATTTTTAATTTATGTCATTGCTTGTGTCTTAGAAAACTTGGTGTGTTACTTGTTTGATGAAATTGAAAAGAAGAAATGTTGAATTTGAATTTGTTGTCTCTTAAAAAAAGCCAAAAACCCTAAACCCTAAACTAAAACCTAAACGCTAAATCCAAACCTTAAACCCTAAACCAAAAAAACCCTAAACCCTAAACCCTAAACTCTAAACCCTAAACCCTAAACCATAAAACCCTAAACCCTAAACCCTAAACTCTAAACCTAAAACTAAACCCTAAAAAACTAAATAAAACCTAAAATAAAATAAAAAAACTAGACCAAATAAAATAATAAATAAAAATAAAACATAAAGTAAAATAAATAAACTAAATAAAAAATAAATAAACCTAAAACTAAAATTAAAATAAATTAAATGGCTAAATAAATAAAAAACTAAATCCATCTTACTAAACCTGTCAAATCCACAGGCCCTGAGGCCCTGGGCCCTGGCCCTGACCTGGGCCCTGACCTAGGCATGATCCTGGGCCAAGCCAGATCATGAGGCCCTGGCCTGGGCTCTCACTGATAAGGCCCTGAGGCATTTGCCCCATCCTGATCCCTGCCACAGGCCCTGGGCCCTGAGCCCTGGACCCTGAGCCCTAGGCCTGGGCTTAGGCCATGGGCCCTAGGCCACTGAATGTGAAAACCACAGGCCACAAGGCCTGGGCCACCCCCAGGCCCTGGGCCCGACCTGGGCCCTGGGACTGGGCTGAGCCACTGAAGGCCTGTGCTGGAGTCTAGGCCTGGTCCTGAGCCCTCCACTATAGGCCTGGGCTCTGGGCCTGGGCCAGGCCTGACCTGGAATCCTAGAGCCACAACTGGGCCTGAACCCTGTTAAAGATCTAGCTTAGGCCAAAGATTAAGATAAGCTCAGTTAAGATGACCTGGGCCTAAAAAGATAACTAAAATAAACCTGACTAAAATAAATACTAAGATATAACTAAAGATAAAATAAAAGAATAAGATATACTAAAACCAAAAATAAACTAAGTATTATAGCTTAAACCTCGGGTTTGTTTTTTGTAAAAAAGTGCCTAAATCCTAAACCCTAAACCCTAAACCACAAAACCCTAAACCACAACCACAGGCCTACTGACTTCTACAAACCCCACTTTGCATCCTAAACCCACCATAAACCTAAACTAAACCTAAACCACTAAACCCTAAATATAACCTAACCCTCTCCCAAAGCATAAACTCTAAAACCCTAACCTTAAAGCATAAACCCTAAACCCTAAATCCTAAACCCTGGCCTAAACCCCAAACCTGACCATAAACTAAAAAGTAACTAAATAAATTAAAAATAAACCTAAACCCCAAAATCAGACCTAAACCTAAACCTAAATCTAAGAATGGGAATTGATGAGAACATCACTGTCAGAGCTCACCAGATGTGGAGGCAGAGGCCTAGCATTTAGCGGTATTGGTGATTTGAAGGTGATGGTGGATATGGAGTTGGTAGTCGAAGTAGTGGTGGTTATGGAGGCGGGAGGAGCGATGGAGGTTATTACCATGCTGGTGGTAGAGGGAGAGATTGGGAATATGATGTGGATCCCACTACTCGAGAGGCCAAGGTGGTTCTATTGGGAACTGAAGAAACTGAAGAATGGCCAATCCGATCTGCTGCTTATGGAACCGTGTCTTTACAGTAGAGACAATTCTAGTTATCTAAGGTTTTTTATTTGCTCTATGTGTGCTCATTTTTTACCTATGTCGTCGCTTGTGTGTTAGAAAACTTGGTGTGTTACTTGGTTGATGAAATTGAAAAGAAGAATTGCTGAATCTGAATTTGTTCTTTGTTAAAAAAAAGAAAACTAAAAACCCCAAACCCTCAACCCTAACCCTAAAACCCTAAATAAAACTAAACCCTAAACCCAAAAATCTTAAACCTAAAATCATCCCTATCAAATCTGATCCTCTAACCCTACCATAACCTAAACCCACCCACCACTAAACCTCTCCTAAATCCTAAACTCTAAACCCTAGACTACCCTCCCTAAACCTTAAACCCACTGGCCCCAAATCTAAAAACTAAAACTAAAAACCACTGAGCCACACCTCACCCACTAATACCTAAACTCTAAGGCCCTGGGCCCTAAACTAAACCTACCTGGGCCACAACCTAAACCCTGGGCCTTAAACTAAACCCTACCCTGGGCCCTAAAACTGATACACTGACACTAACCACACCCTCCCTGATAACCCTAAATCTGATTTCCCTAAACCCTGGGCCCAACCCCTCCTGAACTCTAAACCCAAGCATAAACCTAAAACCTTAAACCTAAACCCTAAATCCCAACCTAAACCTAAAGTAACTAAATAAATTAAAAAATTAACTTATTCCCTAAAACCTAATAAACTTAAACCCTAAGATTGGATAGAACCTTGATGACAAGAACATCACCGTCAACCAGGCTCAATCTAGATCTATCGGTGGAGATGAAGGCAGAGGCGGCCGTTATTGTCATGGTGGTGGGGGATCTGGAGGTGCTAGTAGATATGGATGTGGTTGTCGGAGAAGTGGTGCTTATGGAGGCAGGAGGAGCAATGGAGGTTACAACAGTGGTGGTCATGGAGGGAGAGATTGGGGATATGATGGTGGATCCCGCTACTCGAGAGGTCAGGGTGGTTCTGATGGGAACTAGAAATAAATGAAAAGATTGCTTATGGCTGTCTTTGTAGTAGAGATGGTTCTAGTTATCTAGAGTTTTTGATTTTCTCTATGCTTGCTCATTTTTTATCTATGTCCTCGCTTGTGTCTTAGAAAACTTGGAGAGCTACTTAGTTGATGAAATCGAATGGAAGAAATGTTGAATATAAATTTCTTCTCTATTAAAAAAAACCAAAAACTCTAAACCCTAAACTAATACCTGAACCATAGATAGAAATCCTAAATCAAAAACTATAAATCCTAAACCCTAAAAACCATAAACCCTAAACCCTAAATCCTAAAACCTAAAACCTAAACTCTAAATCTCAAACCCTAAACCCTAAACCCTAAACCCTAAACCATAAACCCTAACCCTAAAACCTAAATCTTAAATCCTAAACCCACAAACCCCAAAACTAACCTAAAACCCTAAAAAGTTAAAATTGAAACCTAAACTAAATAAATAAAATAAATAACAAAACCTAAACCAAAATAAAATAAAAAAAATAAAACAAAATAAAAATAAACTAAACTAAACCTAAACCTAAACCTAAATGAAATAAAATAAAACAAAAGAAATACATTCAGTTAAATAAATAAAATAAAACTAAATTAAAATTAAAATCCTAAATAAAATAAAAAGAATAAAATAAAAAAAAACTAGATAAAATAAAATAAAACTAAATAAAAACCTAAAAAAAAAAATAAACCTAAAAAAACTTAAAAATATAAAAAACTAAACTAAACTAAAAAACCTAAACCTAAAATAAAATAAAATAAATAGAACCTAAACTAAATAAATAAACCTAAACCTAAAACTAAATAATAAAATAATAAACTAAAATAAAGCTAAACCTAAACTAAAATAAAAGCCTAAAAACAAACTTAAAAAATAAACTGAAAACCTAAACCTAAAAGAAAATAAAAAACTTAAACCTAAACCTAAATAAAATAAAACCTAAACCTTAAAATAAAATAAAATAAAACTAAACTAAAATAAACTTAAACATAAACATAAATCTAAAAATAAAGAGAAACAAGATTGATAAAGGAACCTAAAATAAATAAACTAAACTAAATAAAAATAAACCTAAACAAAATAAAAAGTAAAATAAAAATAACTAAAAAAATAAAAATAAACCTAAACCTACCGTTTACTTAAATTAAAAAAACCCTAGGCAAACCTAAATAAACTAAATGAGCTAAACCCACAATCCCAAAACCACAAAATGAATACAAAACTGACCCTAGGACCAAAACCCTAAATCACACTAAACCCTAAAACCATAAATCATAAACCCTAAACTAACTGGCTGCTTTAACCCTGACCAGGCCCAATCCTAACCCTAAAAGGCGGGAGCCCTAGGACCACTGAGCCTACATCCCTAAAAAATCAAACCTTAACCACGGATGCTGGCTTGAAATCCTAACCCCAAAACTAAATGGCTTAAAAAACCAAAAATAAACTAAAGCAAATATAAATCTAAAAAAAAATAAATTTACATGGGGTTTAATTAATTTAAAAAAAAAATAAAAAAATAAAAATGCTAACCCTAAAATAAAACTAAAACCCTAAAACCTGATCCACAAAGACTAAACCCAAACAAACCCTAAACAAAACCTAAACCTAAACTTAAACTAAATAAAACCTAAAAATAAAATAAATCAAAAACCTAAACCTAAATAAAATAAAAAAATAATAATAAATAAAAACCTAAACCTAAACCTAAATGTAAAAATAAAATAAAATCAAAAAAAAAAGATAAATAAAATAAATTAAATAGAAACTAAACTAAACTAAAAAAAATAAACCTAAAATAAAATCCAAATAAAATAAAACTAAGCTAAAATAAAAATAAAACAAATCTAAAATAAAATCAAATAAAAACTAAATAAAAACATAAATCTAAAAGATATACCTAAAAATAAATAAAAATTAAAACCTAAACAGTAAACTTAAAAAAAAACCTAAACATAAAATAAACAAAATGAAATAAACCTAAACCTAAACTAAAGTAAACTAAACTAAAATAAATAAAAAACTAAACCCAATCAACTAAAGCTAAACTAAATAAATAAATTATAATAAAATAAAACCTAAACATAAACTAAAATAAAACATAAAATAAACCTAAAATAAAACCACAAAATAAAAAAATAAAATAAACTAAAAACTAAAATAAAAATAAAACTAACAAATTAAATAAAACTAAACTAAAATAAGCATTAACCTAAACTAAGAAAATAAACTAAATTAAAAACCTAAAAAATTAACTAAATAAATAAAAATAAAATAAACTAAATATTAAAAAAATTAAAATTAAAATAAATAAACTAAATAAAGTACAAAGGGGTTTGTAATTTTAAAAACATAAACCCTAAACCCTACCCTAAATCCACAACTAAAATTAACCCCACAAATGTAAACCCTAATACTCTAAAAATAATAAACCACAGGCCCCACCTGAGCCACACCCAACCCTGGCTATCTAAACTAACCACTGAGCTTTGGATCTTCCTGGGCCTACTACCACAACCATCCACCCAGGCCCAATCCCTAAACCCACTAAACCCTCCACTACCTAAACCCTATTTAAAACTAAACTAAATAGACCTAAAAATAAATTAAAACCTAAATTTAAATAAACCTAAAAGATAAAATAAAATAAATACTAAACTTAAAATAAAATAAAATAAACATAAAATAAAATAAAATAAAAATAAATATAAAAATAAACCTAAAAAAAAAAAAAAACTAGAAAAAAATAAATTAAAAACAAAAAAAAAAAACTAAAAAATAAAATAATCTAAATATAAACATAAATCTAAACTAAAAAACCTAAAACAAACCTAAAATTGATCGAAATAAACCTAAAAAATTAAAATAAAAACCTAAACCTAAATAAACATAAAAAAATAAACCTAAACTAAAAATTATAAAATAAAACTAAATTAAAATAAGTATAAAACCAAACCTAAACCTAAAAAAATAAACTAAACTAAAAATTGAAACTAAAATAAATAAACTAAACTAAATAAAAATAACAAATAAAAAAGAAAAAAAATAAAATAAAATAAATAAAATAAATAAACTAAATAAACTAACATGTTTGTAATTTAAAATCCCTAATTGACAAACTAAACCCTAAACCCTACCCTAAAATAATCCTGAAACACTAAATAACATATAACCAAACTAAACCCTGGACCACTGAGCCAAAGACTAAAAGAGCCCTAACCAGGCCTAACTGACTGGGCCCTGAGCCACTAAACTTCATCAAACCAGGCCTAAACCTGAGCCACAGGCCACCATAAATAAATCATAAACAGGCTGAGCCAGCCAGGCCATGAGCCCTTGACCCCAGAGACTACTAGCTCTGAGGCCAAACAGTCTGGGCCACAACTGGGCCTGCCACTGATCCTCAGAGGCTGGGCCTTGGGCCCCAGAACACTAAAACTGGGCCCCACTGGGCCCTAAACCCACAAATCCTGGGCCCAAGGCTGAACTAATCACTGGTGACCTGGGCCACTGGGCCAACCTGCCCAGATCTGTGCCGGACCACAGACTGACCCTGCCTGGGCCTACTATGGACCATGAGCTGATGCTGCCACAGCCCTTGACCTGGGCCCAGCTGACCTGTGAGCCACAGGCTGGGCTGAGATCAAAACTGGGCAAACCAACCAGGCCTGGGCTGACCTGGCCACTGACCCTAAATCTTCATCATACCCTACTGGGCTAGGCCCTGGGCCTAGGCCACAGGCCACAGGCCCTGGGCTCTGGGCCACTGGGCCACCCTGAGCCACTTAACTGGGCTAACCCAGAGCCACAGGCCTGGGCCAAGATCAGGACCTGAGAAGCCAAACTAGCCCACCATAGCCCTAAAATCCCAACTTACTGGTAGTAAATAAATAATATAAAACCTGACTGGTAAATTAAAATTAAATAAATTTAACCTAAACCTACTTAAAATAGTAAAATAAAATAAAAATAAACTAAGATAAATAAAAACCTAAACTAAACTAAAAAATAAAATAAATCCAAGAATAAAAACCTAACTAAAATGGAAATTAAACATAAAATAGAAATAAAATAAACTTAAAATAAAATAAAATAAACATTAAATAAAACCTAAACCTAAAAAAAATAAAACTAAAATAAAACATTAAAATAAATAAAATACCTAATCCCTAAACTAAAATAACTAAACCTAAATGATAAAATAAAGAAAATAAAATAAACTTAAACCTAAACTAAAAGAAATAAAACCTAAACCTAAACCAAAAATAAACTAAACCTAAACCTAAATTAAATAAAATATAATAAACTAAAAATAAACATAAACCTAAACATAAAAAATAAAACCTAAAAATAAACCTAAAATAAAAGCCTAAAACCTCAAATAGTAAAAAAAAAAAACCTAAACTTAAACGTCAAAAAATAAACCTAAACTAAAAAAAAAATAAAATTAAAACTCAACTAAGAAATAAACCTAAGCTTAAACCTAAACCAGAAAATAAATTAAAATAAAAAACCTAAACTAAAATAAATAAACCTAAAATAAGTAAACTACACTAAATAAAAAAAATAAAACTTAAATAAAAATAAATAATAAAAAACTAAAATATAAAAAATAAATAAAGTAAAACTGAGTTTGCTTATTTTCTTTAAAAAAAAAAACCCTAAACCCTAACCTAAAACTAAAATCAAAATCATAAACCCAAGTAACACAAATAAAAAACTAAACATACAACCTAATCACAATCCTAACCCAAATCCAATCCTAAACCTTAAACCCTAAAATAAAATAAAAAAAACTAAGACCAAAATAAAATAATAAAATAAAAAAAAATAAAAACATAAAGTAAAATAAATAATCTAAACCAAATAAAAATAAAAAATAAATCTAAAAAAACTAAAATTAAAAAAATTAAATAAATAAACTAAATAAGCATAAACCTAATGGTTTCCTTAATTAAAACCTGAGATCTTAAACCCAAAAACCCTAAATCCTGAGCCTAACCTGACCTAGGCCCTGGCCCTGACCTGGGCCTGAGCCCCCAGGCATGATCCTAAAACCAAAACAGTCATGAGGCCCTGGCTGGGCAGGCTCAACCTGGGTACAGGCCCTAAACATTGTAGATCACTGGGCCACTGGGCCTAAACTGGGCCTGGGCCACAGGCCCTGGGCCCTAGCATACCAGGCCCTGGGCCACTGAGATGTGCAGAGGCCCAGACCATAAACTGGGCCCTGGGCCCCACCCTGACCCACAGGCCCTGGGCCACTGGGCTATTCCTGACTTGAATACTAAAGGCCATGCCCTGGGTCCTGGGCCCTGATCCTGGGCCCTAAACCCTGACCCAAATACTGGGCTAGATCCAGGCTATAAACCCTGGCCCTGGGCTAAGACCTCCACTAACCACTGATGTGGGCTAAGATCTTTAAAAGGCTAAAAGGATTAAAATAAACTCAACTAAATAAACTGACCTAAAGATAAACTAAGATAAAAAGGCTAATAAATAAACCTAAGATAAATTAATACTATAAGATAAAATAAAGATAAATACTTAAAGAATAAGATAAATTATGACCCTGATGGGCTTTGGTTTTTGTAAAAAAGCTCAAAACCTAAACTGGGCCCACCCTAAACCAAAGTGACCTGACCCTCCTAAACTACAACCTACTTAACTGGGCCTAAACTTTTCTCACCCCATAAACCCTAAACTAAAACCTTAAACCCTCCACAACCACCATAAACCCTAAACCCCACCCTAAGCATACCTAAAAAGCATAAACCCTAAATCCTCCACCCCACCCACCACTAAACCACATCCTAAAACAACTAAATAAATTAAAAATAAACCTAAAACCCCAAAATCTAATAGACTAAACCTAAACCTAAATGCTAATGGGGAACCTTGATGATAAGAACATCAGCCGCTAGATCAGGCGGTGGAGACGAAGGCCAAGGTAGCATTTATCGCAGTGGTTATTGGTGATTTGAAGGTGATGGTGGATATGGAGCTGGTAGTCGAAGTAGTGGTGGTTATGGAGGCGGGAGGAGCGATGGAGGTTATTACCATGCTGGTGGTAGAGGGAGAGAATGGGAATATGATGGTGGATCCCACTATTCGAGAGGCCAAGGTGGTTCTATTGGGGCAAGAATAATGGCTCGATTTCGCTTATGGAACCGTGTCTTTACTAGACGGTTCTAGTTATCTAAGGTTTTTTATTTGCTCTATGTGTGCTCATTTTTTACCTATGTCATCGCTTGTGTGTTAGAAAACTTGGTGTGTTACTTGGTTGATGAAATCGAAAAGAAGAAATGCTGAATCTGAATTTGTTCTTTGTTAAAGAAAACTAAAACCCCAAACCCTAACCCACAAACCCTAAACTAATCCTAAACCTAAACCTACTATAAAATCTTAAACCCACCCTAAATCATAAACCCTAAATCATAATCTAATCCTAAACTCTACCCTAAACCATAACTGAATAAACCCCCACCCTAAACCCTAAATCCACATCAAAACTCTGAGCCATCCTACTTTAACTAACTCACTAAAAAATCCTACCCACAACTAAACTGACTGAACTGAAACCCTGGGCCCTCCTAACCTAAATCCTGGATCCTAAACACTAATGCTAAACCTGGCTAAACTGAGCACTAGCCACAACCCAACTGACCTGCTGACCCTAATACAAACTTTACTAAACTGGGCCCTACCACAACTGGGCTGAGCCACAACCTGGGCCTGGGCCCTCTAAATGACCCTATCCACATTAATGAGACCCTGGGCCACACTTACCTCATACTGAATCCATCTAAATCCTGGATCTCCCTCCTGAGCCTAAATCCTAAACTGGGCCCTACTACTATACCACCCTAACCTAAACTTACCAGGCCCTGAAACTCACACCTGACTGACCTGGCTCTGGGCCCTCCTTACTCCCTTCATCTCTAACTTAAACCACTATAAGGCTAAGAACCTACCATAATAAAACCCTCATACTCCTAAATGAAGCTGACCTAATAAAAAACCTAAAATTAAAAGTCTAACCAACCCTGACCACAAAATAAAAAAAATCTTAAACATAAACTAAATAAAAATAAAATAAATAAATAAAAGCTTAAATGTAAAATAAATAATAAAATAAAATAAATTAAAACCTAAATTAAAACCTAAACTAAACCTAAAAATAAAGAAATAAAATTAAAATAAACTAAAATAAAATAATTAAAAACCCAAAACTAAATAAAAAATAAAATAAACAAAAGAATAAAAAACCTAAATAAAATAAAATCTAAACATAAAATAAAAATAAAATAAACCTACAATAAAATAAAATAAGAACTACATGAAAGCAAAAACATAAAAAATAAACCTAAAAATAAAACCTAAAAATAAATAAATAATAAAACCTAAACCCTAAACTAAAAAAAAAACTAAACCTAAAATAAAATAAAATAAACTAAATAAAATAAACCTAAAACTCAAACTAAAATAAATAAAACCTAAACCTAAACTAAATTGATGATAATTCCATGTCTAAGACTTGGAGAGAGATCCGCTAGGGGATCACACATGCATTGGACATGATATATGATGGGTCTATATCAAGGGCATAGAAGAAGAAAATTTGCTAGGGATAAGGTTTGAATTTGATTTGATTATATGATTTATGGAAGTAAATCCACTGGGGATAAGAATCAATAATCCACCAGGGATTAAGATTGAATTGACTTTAATTTGTTTTATTTTAATTGATGTGGAGGCATATCTACTTGAGATATGGCCTCGATCTGGGGAGGAAGATGAACCTTCTAGGGAAGCGGTTTGGGATATGGGATTGATTTGAGTTTGATTTCATAGATTTGTATGGGGATGTATCCGCTAGGAATAAGAGTTTGGTTGGATTTTTTTGATTTATACTCTACTAGAGGAGTTAGTTTAATTTAGCTCCACTAAGGAGGTTAGTTTTGAATTTAATTTATTTGCTTGACTTGTTTATATATTATTTAGGGCTCCACTAAGGAGAAGGGTGTGATTTAACTCTATTGGAGAAAATCAAATTGGGTTTAATTTAATGAGTTAATGTATGGACCTATCGATGTGATGGACCCAGAGAAGGGCTCATCATCTTGACCTACCTCAAGTTTACAAATCCAAAGGCATAATCTATCGGATGTGGGGTAGGGTTAGCCAACCTAAGGGGTTGCCTTTCAGTGTGTAATGACTGTGCTAGGAAAAAGGCATAGCAGACTTACATCTTCCAAAGTGAGGAACAACCGCTGGGGTGACCTATTGGATGCACAACAAGTCGAACCTAACCTAGGGCAACTATTGACTGAATTCCACTCGAAACTTATGTCAACTCAAAAGTAGTTAGGATTAAATTTATCTTAATTTCATGTGATTTTACATGGTTGTTATGATTTAGTTTGATTTTGGATTGAGGGAATATCCATTGGGGATGTGAGCTTGGTCAAATTTGTTAGATTTAATTTATGGACCATGTCGGTGTGTGATGGACCCACTAAGATGGGGCTATATCGGACTTGTCCTACCTCAGATTTACAAATCCAAAGGGATAATCTACTGGTCGTGGGGTAGAGCTAGCCAACCTAAGGGGTTGCCTTTGTGCAGCATGTTGCTAGGAAGAAGGCGTGTACACATCTTTTAAGCGGGAACAAGCTGGTTGACTATTGGTAGCACAACAAATCGAACCCAACTTATGGGCGATTATTGAGTGAATGCCACTAGAGACTTATATCAACTCAAGAGTAGTCAGGTGATTCCTATAGGAATCTTTGCTTATACTGGCCTAAAGAAAGGATGACTGCTTGGGAAAAGGTATCGCTAGGGGTGTCATCCTAATAACGAGTGCATATATATTTTGTTTATATGTTTGTGTAGACCCTGTTGGTGTGCGAGGGACCACACTGAGAAGGGGCTATGTTAGCCTTAACCTATCTAAGATTTATTGGACCAAGAGAGAATCTGCACATCCATAGGATAGATTCTCCAATAGCAGGGGTGGTTATTAAAAAAGGGGAACTATCCAATCTGATAGTAACCTGGGTAGTGTCTAAATGGGGTCGCAAAGGATGTGTTTAAATATAGTGCCCATAGGGGAGGTGCTGCTAGGGGCATTATCCTGAGCACTAGAAAAAAAAACCTATTGGTGTACGGTGGCCAACTTAAGGAGAAATCATAGCAGATTTACATCTTCCATGAGTGGTGTATCTTAAGGTGCGAGAACCAACCAACCTTAGGTGTATCAGTTAGCATGAGTAGTGTATCCATCAGCATAATGAGAACTAACCAACCTAAGGTGCCCGTCGGTGTGCAACGATCAATTTGGAAAGAAAGCATGTAGGCTTACATCTTTCCAAGCAAAATTGATCATCAAGATAGTCTATCATCGGTGGGACAAATGCTATCTGACCTAGAGCGACTACTAAGCGAGGAGCCCGGAGGAAGGACTGGACCCGGAATCAAAGCAGCCAAGAGGGAAGGAGCTACTAGAGGACTTATCCTAAATCTGAAATATACTCGAACAAGTTAGTGCACGAAGGCTAATCCAAGAAGAAAGCATAGCAGACTCACTTCCTCTTAAACAAAGCCAACATAAGGTAGCTTACTGGCAATGCACTAAGGCCTATCAAACTAACAAGGTGCTCGTCGGTGTGCAGTGGCCAAGTATGGAAGGAAAGCATAGTAGACTTACATCCTCCAAAGCAAGAAGACCACTAGAGTGACACTCTAGCAGGGTAGCCTATCAGCCCGACCTAGAGCAGTTATTGAGGGAGTGCCGCTGGGGCGTTATCTCAAATTATTGTAACCCGACATAAAAGCTATGTGTTTATTTTATTAATTTGTGTGTAGTTTGTGTTTATTTTGTGTCGATGAAGGATAGGATGCCACTCTGATTCTTTACACCTACCCTAAACACATCGTGGCAGATTTGTAAATAAGAATACTTTCAACATGGAAGAGATTGAATTCAAAATGGAATTTTCATTAATGATAATTACTTTTAAACATGATTTATAATATTTATTTAAGCAAAGTGCATTGATTGGAAGCATTGGGTGCTATCCCTTATGATCAATAAGCTGATAAGATCATCATTGATAGGCCTTCTCTATGGTGAAAGGGCCTTCCCAAATAGGTTCAAACTTACCTCCCATCTTACGATGGGTAACAATCAGTCCCCTTAAAACTAAAATAAGCTCTTCTACTTTAAAGGATCTTGGATGGACTCACTTTTTATTAGCTTAAATCATTTTATACAACTCAAGATTTTGGGATGCCTGTAGGCATCTCTCCTCCAAACTTTCGATCTCTTATAACCGCAACTTGGCATTATGCTCTATTGTGATCTTGCTACTTAAAGCTATCCTTAGTGATGGGAGTTGGACTTATAATGGTAGAACAGATTCGAACCCATACACTAAGGAGAAAGGAGTAGACTGAGTTGGAGTTATATATGTGGTGCGGAAGGCCCACAAGGCTTCAACTAACTGCTCATTCCATAATCCCTTGTTGTTGTTGAGTGTCTTCTTCAGTATTTGGATGAGATCTTTGTTTAAGGCTTCTACTAAGCCATTTTCCCTCAGGTAGTTGATGGTAGAATATCTCCAATCTATGCTATATCTTTGGGAAAAGTTGTTGATCTAGGTACTCTTGAATGTAGTACCATTATCAGATATAATTCATCAAGGCTCTTCGAACCTATCTATGATATGGTTCCTAAAAACATGGAGCACATGCTGAGCTATGACCTCTTTGAGCAGAATCGCCTTTGTCCATTTAGAAAAGTAGTTAATAGCAGCTAAGAAGAACCAATGACCCTTGGAAGAATGAGGATCAATCGAACCCACTATGTTGGTACCCCAACACTTGAATAACACTATGTTGGTACCCCAACACTTGAATAGCCATGAGGCCAATGTATGATATAAAATGTTGGGTGATTAGTGTAGGACCACATCGTGTATTTGACATTGGTGGCATCGCCTAGCCATATCCATGCAATCTTTGATCATCGATGGCCAGTAATATCTTAGTCTCTTGATCTTGGCATTCATCTTCAGACCAGATTAGTTGGCTCCACATAATCCTGAGTGTATCTCGATCATGATCTTACGGGCTTCATGCTTGTCTAAGCAACGTAACCACATAAGATACCACCCATAAGAGTGTAGGAAAGTGCTATTTACTTTATCTGATGGGCTCGGGACTTCTCTTGAGGTAGTTTGCCTTTATTTAGATAATCCATGAATGGTTTCCTCCAATATTTCTCTTCGTCCTTCTTGGAAATGGAAACCTCCCCTTCAAGAGAGTACTTTTTGATGAGTTCAATATCAATAAGGGATAAGACTTGTCTATTTTGGACCTTTATTGATATGGACTCATCATCCGAACATGCCAACTCCTTGGCAAGCTTGGTTAACGAATACGCTATGGTGTTCTCTCCTTGATGAATCTTATAAATGGTAACCTCTGAGATTTGGGCCAACAACTCCATGGTGTACTTGTGGTAGTGATAGAGCTTGTTCTTTAAAACCTTATAGGATCTAGTGATTTGGTTGATAACTAGCTGAGAATCCCCGAAGATGTTGATGTTCTGGATGCTTAGAGTAAAACTAACTCCAGATCGGCAATCAGAGCCTCATATTTAGCTTCATTATTAGTGCAAGGATTTGATAGATGATATGAGAATCTCATCATATCATGGTCTGGAGTTAAGAGAACTATTCTTACCCCTACCTTTCTTGGAATAATAGATTATGGTTCTTCTCCTCTTTGAGAGGAAGACACATCATCAAAGTACATCTACCAGTGGTGAATGCTAGTATCCCATAAGTTCATGATTTATTCATCAGGGGGATCATCAGTAAGAAAAGAGTCAGCATGAAGTGGGTGTGCTGCTAATAAATCTATTAGCACTTGTCCTTTCATCGCATGGAGGGGTACGAAGGTAATGCCAAACTACGAGAAGATCATGGACCATCGTGCCAACCATATGGATACCATCGATCATCTCATGAGATACTGTAGTGGATTGATCCTAGAGATTAAGTTCACCATATGAGGAAGCATGTAGTGATGTAGCTTTTGGGATGCAAAGATTAAAGCTAAGTAATATTTCTCAATGAGTGGATAGTTAGCCTCAACAGAGATTAGACTATGGCTGAGGTTGTAGAGTGTGTTTTTCTTCCCTTCATCATTGGCTTGGGGCAACAAAGCACCAAGGGAGTCATCTAACACAACAATGTAAAGTAAGAGCAGCTTCCGAGGGATAGGGGCTGCTAAAACTGGTGGCATCATCTGGTAATGCTTGATGTCTTCGAAGACATGCTCACACTTGTCGTTCCACTTGAACTTGACATCCTTTTTGACAACCCCTAAGAATGGCTGACATATTCTCGATAGGTTGGATATAAAGTATCTTAGACACACCAACCACCCTAGGAATGATCTTAATTGAGGTAAACTTTTAGGGGGTGTCATTTCTAATATCATCTTGATATTCTACAAATCAATTTTGATTCCCTAATGTCAAAAAACAAACCCAAGGAATTTCCCTGAAGCTATTCCGAATGCACACATCAGGGGGTTCATTTTGAGGTTAAATTATCTTAACTATTTGAAAACTACTCTCAAGTCAAAGAGATGGTCTTCCTTTTATTTACTTTGACAATGAGATCATTGACATAACACTCGACTTGATGATGAATGAGTTCATCAAATATTCGAGTCATAACTCACTATTATGTAGCACCGACATTTTTAAGGCTGAAAGGTATGACCTTATAATAATAGATTTTGATCTGGGTTCTAAAAGTAGTGTTTCTTTCATCTTCAGGGGCCATCTTTATTTGGTTATATCCAGATGAGCCATCCGTGGAAGAGAAGATTGCATGAGATGAGGCAATGCCCACCATCAGCTCCAGGATTGGTATTGAAAATCCATCTTTTAGTCATGGCTTATTTAAATCCCTAAAATTGATCCATATGTGAATTTGGCAATTCCTTTTCTCAATTGGGATAATGCTGGCTAACCAAGTAGGGTATTTTTCTTCTCGGATGAAGCCAGCATTGATCAGTTTCTTGACATCATAAATGACTTGTTGTTTTATGTCTAATCACATGCATCTAGGAGATTGCTTGATAAGGTTAGCAGTAGGCTCTATTACTAGTTTATGGACCCTACATTAGGAGCCAATCCAGGCATCTCTTCACAACTCCATGCAAAGCAGTCCTTAAACTCAATTAATAGCTTAACTAGATCATTGGTTTCAATTTCATTCAACAAAGAAATGATGTATGTCAAGCGTGGATCTTCTTCAGTTCCTAAGTTAATTTCTATGAGCTTATCGATGGTTGACTTGATCTCTTCTTCAAACTCTGGTGGTGCATCTTTGACTTCAAAATCATTTTGATCATCTGAAATTTCTAAGCACAGCTCCTTATATGAGTTAATATGATTTGAAAAGAACCTATTAGATTCCAAATGATTGGTGATGACTTAGTAGCAATTTCCATCATCGACTGGACCCACTATACCAAATCTGGTCCTGGACTTGATTGAGAGCTTTTGAAGTTGTTCTTCCATATTCTTTCAAAGTAGTCTGACTTGTGCTTTGTCTAAGTATGTGAGATTAACCCTTTCTTTGCTAAATTATGAACACAAGGCATGTACCAATCAAAAGGTAATTCTATTAAATCTTTATATGAATCATCCTCAAGTTCTACTTCAACTTCTTGACTTGAGGATGATGCTCCCAGAATGAACCTATGAGTCTTCACACCTGTGGATGACTTACAGGCTTCCTTAACTACCAAACCCATGGATTTTTGAGAGGAAAGTAGGGTTAGAGCTAAGGTTCCCAACTGATGCCTAACTGTTTCACATATAGATGTGGATACACTTATGCTTTGCTTTGGAACATGATCTTCATCATTATCTGGCTCAAGTGTCACCTCCAAGGGAATCTAATGCTGAGAAGAGCTGGCTGGTGTGCTAACCATATAAAACTTGCCCTATGAACTAGATTCTAAGTATATTTGGCTAGAAGGTTTTCTCTTGGTAGCTAGGACATATCTTCTATTATGTGGCCAATAAGGAGGTTTTCCACCCCTAGGACTACCTCTGAATTGGCCTCTTCCTCTACCTAGTGGAGGTCAAGTCGTCCTACCCATATGTTCAATTGGAGTAATGAATTGTGGGTGGAATTTAATGTTAGGCTCCACTTCCTCCTCCAAGTCTATTTCCTCCCTTTATTTTTTTTCATTTTCTATTTTCTTTTCTTTTCTTTTCTCTTTCTTTTATTTTTTCATTTATTTTAAACTTTGGCCAAGTTTATAGAAATCTCAAACTGTAAATGGCTTGAGATCTCTTTGACATAGTAATTTCATCTCTCACAAACTTCATAAGATGTAGAGAGGAACTATGTTATTCTCATGTATCCATGGTCTCCCAAGCAAAGCGTTCAAAGATGTATCCGAGTCTATAATGTCAAATTTGGCTTCAATCTTTCAATCATCTATCTACAATAGCAACACTATGGAACCTAAGGCCTATTGACCTCTCTTTTGGAGTGCGGATTCAATCTTCCCATCTTAGACTTAGGAGAATTCTATACATTAAGACTTCCCTAGTCGTAAGACACTGCTAACAATTAGATAAATACTTAACCTATGCCTAAAGACTTAGAAAGGTTAACCATATGATAGGGTGCCTTAGGTAATCCACCTACCCTACAACCCAAATCCAATCCATGTTCACCTTCTCAAACTAAACCTCAAGTTCAATTTAAACATCAAATTCAAATCCAAATCCAAACCCAAATTCCAAAACCAAATGATTGAAGCTCATGATCAAATCCAAACTTGAAACCCTTCTTAAGCCATACGACTTATCCCATGGACTTAGCCAAATCTGAATCCAAATAAATCCAAAATCAATTGATTTTCTTATAATCAATTTATATCTTCAATCATCTTCCTAAAACTAAATAAACTCTACATTTAAATGATGAAAACTAAATCAAATTAAATCAAAACCCTTCCTAAGCCATATGGCCTATCCCATTAACTTAGCCACATCTTAATCCAAATAAAGTCAAACTCAATTGAGTTTCTCACAAATCAATCATATTTTTAATCATCTTCACCCTTTTAAATGAAATATACATTTAAATTGACAAAACTAAATCAAACCATATCAAAATCCAAACCTAAGCCACATAACTCAACTCCATGGACTTAGCTAAATTCCATCATTCCAAAACTGAAATTCAATTTATTTTCTCATGAATCAATCATACCTTCAATCATATTCATAAATATAAATAAAATCTACCATCATCAAGCTAAGCCAAAATCAGCCCAAGTCAAACCCAACTTAACCTTTTTGACTTGAAATGTTCAAATGAAGCAAAACCCATTTTAACCAAAGCCAATTGTAGTTGAATTTATATATCAATCCCAAATCCATATATAAACTCAACTAAATCAAACTCAACCCAAAATCATGCCAACTAAACCCATTGGTCCACTTGACCCAAAGTGGCCAATTTGACTTATTTGAGCCAACCTACCCAAATTGGATTGAACCAAGCCCATCAAAACCTCCCATCATGATTGTTGATCACCCTAGGTTGATCAATTGTCACAAATTGGGTCAAACTCAACTTGGTCATTTGACCAAGTCAACCTCTTAACCCATATGAACAAACTAGCCAGCAAATCCAAGCCAAATCCTTGAAACCAATGATTCATACCAAATCAAAATCAATATTTGAATTTGACTTGACCTTCAATTGAGTCAAACCAAACCCAATTGGTCCTCTTGACCCAAGTTGACCCAAATTGCCCTTAAAGACCAAATTTGGTCAAATCAGAATATAAACCAAATTGATTGCAACCAATGGCTCAAGTTCATTCCAAATTAATTATTGAATTTGATGAAAGCTATGATTGGATCCAATTTAACCCAATTGACTTACTTAGCCCAAATTTACCTAAAGGTTCAAGTTGGCCTAAATCAAAACCAAATCCAAATTAATTGAAACCAAAGCCTACAATTATCTTCAATTGTTCAACTTAACCCTAACCAACACCAAACCCAAGCCAATTTGGCTAATTTGGTTAAATTGGTCAACTTAATCCATTTGACCCAAATGAATTCAAATGAGCCAAAACTAAATCTAAGCCAAACTAAACCAAACTAGTTGAACCAAACATCTCAAATGATCATATAAACTTAACCCAACCCTTGGTTTGACCCAATTTGACCAATTAGTCAACCTGACCAAACCAAACCCAATTTGACCTAAATCTAAGCCAAATTAAACCAAACCAATTGAACCAAACCTAACCAAATCAGCTACAATTGTCTTAAAACTTGAGCTTACCCACTTTTGGCTCATTTCAAATCTATATATATCAAATCTAATGCTAAATGATCATTCTACCCTTGGCTCAAGGGCATCACATGAGACAAATCACCGAAGTAAGTGAAAATTTCCATTCCTTGGCCACTTGGTACTCTCCTAATGGTCCACCTAAGCACTTAGGACACTATCCAACCTGGCCCAAGGGGTGGTTGAGTCTGCCATGACCCATGAGAGTTGAAATCACCTCACCCTCCCCATTGGAGCATTTGAAACACATAGGACACCCATGATTCCTCATTGGTAGCCACCTCCACACTTTTAACCAACCAAGTAAGCCAACTCACCTCCTCCCTACCACTCATGACTCCCTAAGATGCCCGGATAGCGACTAGAAGCCAAACCCGATCCCACCATCCGATCAAGATGAAGGGGGGTATACTCCCGCTCATTTCCACTAAAACATACATAGAAATCATTCCTCAGAGCCCTAGCTACCCAAGAAGAGCTGCTAGAGCCATTCCCTAAGCTCCCAAGCACATTCCTCGATCTAAAAATGCCATTCTTGTCTGCCCCGTAATAGGACACTCCCATTTTTGACTTAACTTCCACATTTCACCATCAAACTCAAATTAACTTTACACCACCTTCCCAAGGCCTCATCGAGCAAGAACAAATCATCTCCCAAGCTTCCTGAGCATGTGAGGTGGGACTTCAATCAAAGTTGAGATCCAAATCGTCATTATGTGGCCTTCGGAGCGAACATCAAGGAATTATTCCAATTGCTGCTCAACAAGGCTTCATCTCCACTAGATGAAGCTTCCTCAATCGTTTGAGCCACCGGTCTTGAGCTCCAGCAAGGTATGCTTCCAAAATTGATCCTTAGAAAAATGGGTTGGATCTTTATTGAAGAAAACTTGCATCTCATGTGATCTTGACCATTGATCCCCAATGTCATGAAGGTGGGATCCTTTGAGTTGATCCAGCTCAAGCTCGATCAAGTGAGCAATGGCAGATGGACTCCATTCTCCCTCACTTAAGGATGTTAGATCACACACTATCCATTCCAAGTGATCAGAATGGACGGTCATGCTTAGATCTGCTAGATTGATCTAATTTAATCCTATTAAGCTATGGGATTAATCATAGCCATCCGATCTTAGATCAAAAGATGGAGGAGAAAGCGAGTCTACCGCTACAATGTAAGCACTGAGTCGGATAAGTTTTAAGTAGCCAATGGGTGCCACGTGGAATGCATGCCATTAGTGCCACATGGCAACAGATTAGGCTTTAATTATTTAATTAATCATTAATGATACTTCTAAAAATCATAGAGAAATAAAAAATGTAAATAAATACTCATTTTAAAGGCATTCTAGAGGATAATTAATTAAAAATGATCTTAACTAATTTTGAATAGTAATTAAGGTTTAATTATAAAAGTAATTAGCTTAATTACTCATAAATTACTTAAGCAATTAATCCCAAATTTTGTGCATTAATTTAATCAGATGACCTCTACCTCCCATTATTTTCTTGGGATTTATTGCTTACTTAATTGAAAAATTTGACTAATTAAACCATAACTACTCTTTTAAGTTAATTAATGATTAATTAATCCCATGAATAGTAACAAATTGGTTAATTAAGTTTATTAATCATTGTTCAACAGTAAGTAAACTAAGGAATGGGTTGGGACCCCTTTCCCTAAGTTCATTTCACCCTTTTTTAAAATGAAATTAATTAAGATTTAATTAGTTAATTAAATCACTTATGGTTAGTCCACATGTGTTTAATAACCTAAAAGAGTTTAATGAAATTATGGTTAGTCCACATGTGTGGGAAAACCATAAGAATAATTAATTAAGTCCCTTAATCTAAATAAATATTAATCATGACCCAATTACATATCATGTTGGCTCATAATTACTTAGTTAATTACTTTAAGGTGACATAGGTAAGGGTAATTAATTCATCTAATTAAGGGTTCAACTTAATTACATTTCTTTAAATTAAATCAAATCACTAATGTGGGAATGGGTTTAAAACAACAAGTAATGATTTCTCTTATCCTCTGTAAATCAAATCAAATCCAAAACTTAATTAATAAAGAAGCTTTGGTTTTCTTTAAATAATCTTAT
The DNA here is from genome assembly GCA_021442155.1 of Cymbidium sinense. NCBI lineage: Eukaryota > Viridiplantae > Streptophyta > Magnoliopsida > Asparagales > Orchidaceae > Cymbidium > Cymbidium sinense. Next base: position 275,514,596 of record CM038215.1, on the reverse strand, counting down.
TTAATTTGATTGTCCTTAAGAACTAGTTTGGTTGAATGAATCACATGCTTATATTTGATTGTCCTCTTTCCAATCATGTTAAATTTGGTATGTCATTTGAATTCATGCATCCATCTTTTCAAAATCAAGTAAAATAAAATGGATTTCCTTTATGTAAGCTTGCATGTGTTGATTTAATTTAATATATGCATGGCTATTATCACTATTAAATCCAAATGTATTTTTCAAAAGCTTATAAATGAATAATAAGTTATGATGCTAGTTATAAATACATAAGAAATGCATGTGCTTATAGCTTAAGTGTATGAATGTTGAGTTCTCTTTCCTCTATTCACGTGTTGATTTATATAAGATTGAATGCTAATGGGTATATAGTCTGGACATCCCGGGAACACGAGGCTTTTGCTAGCCCCAAGGAGGTCATTTGATTAGCTCACTTCTTTAGTTTAACAATGACACGTATCCATTTGATTTCATTCTTATGTATTTCAACATTAGAATTTGGATAGAGCTTTAATTCATATATATATATATAAATGACTCAATCAAACAAAATATAGAAACTTTGCATGATTTTCTTTCCCTCGCTTATGTATACATCCATGTGTGTCTAAGAAATGCAAGTATATAGTCTGAAAATCTTGGGAATACAAGGCTTTAGTTAGCTCCAAGGAGGGATTGCCTCACTTCCTTAGTTTAATAATGAAATGTACTTGCCTATACCTTTGTACATGTATATGTATATGCGATTAGTGAATGAAAATCCCATTTTACATTAATATTGCATGCATTCATAATTAACTAAGTGGTTGAATTAATTAGCCATATGATTTAGAGCTTACTTCCATTATTCATGTATACAAATTTACATATGTTTGAATGCAAATGGGCATATAGTCTTGACATCCTGAGAATATGAGGCTTTAGCTAGATCCAAGGAGGTCATTTGATTACCTCACTTCCCTGATTTAACAAAGGCACATGCCAGTTTAATTTCCTTCTTATGTTCTTTTTGTATAAGAATTTGGATAAAGTTTTAAATTAATATGTTTAAATAATTCAATCAAAGAAAATATAAATTCTAAACATACACATACATTCATCATTTAAGTGTGCTAAAATATGTTGCAAGTATAGATACACTTAGGATTAAATCATATGCATGTTATATGTGATGGAAAGGAATGATTTAATATATGTCATGTGATAGTAATTGAATTAAATTAATCTTAAGATGCCATTCATTTTGCATAGGATTATTTAAAGTGAACCTAAACATAGGATTAATTAAATCATTTAATAAGCCATTCACTAAAGAGAACTAAATCAAATTAATATACTTTAGAAAGTGACTTAAGGTAGGGATGAAAGAGGGCAATCCTCTTTTCCTCTCTTTATAACACTTAGTTGCTAAGTGTAATCAAATGAAACAAAAGAAAAAACAAATTAAAATTCTCAAATCAATTAAACTACTTCAAGTGAAATCAACCTTTCATGTTAAATTGAATCCTTCTACACTTAGAAAATACAACACTAATGCTTAACAAGACATACCACGCAAGCCTTAATACACTCATTAGAATTAAGTCACCACTTCTAGCTCTAAGTTAGAACGATGTATGATGTGATGTATATTTTATTTTATGATTTATTATTTTAGATTGGTTGTTAGGGTGTATGCTTCATAGACTAGATGATAGGCTAATATTAGCCTAATCATGTTTTCTGTAGGGGATTATGCTTAAGGGATGCTTAAAAATAAATATGAATGCTCTTTTGCAGGTTGCTTAAATCCTTAAGAATAATCCAAGTTAGGACAGGTGGCTTAATTACCCATGCTAAGTGTAAAATATAAATACAAGTACTAGGGATTTTATGTATATTTAGCTAACCGCTATTTTACAGGTGATGTTAGATTTACTTTTCCCACATAAATATAATTTTTGCAATAGGAATTAGGATTAGTGCAATGGGGATTAGATGAGCAGCAAAAAAGGCTTTGTCCTGGGTGCCTGTGATGCCTTTGAAGCAAGCACCATCTAAATCAAAGAAGGAACCAAATCATAAATGGAGATATGAAGAAAGAAGACCCCCATAGCATTTAATAAAATTATAATTATTCTTTCATATTCTAGGTTGTATAAGGGTAGAACTCGGCTACCCATCTTTTCTCTCTTTGGGTTGTACGGTGGTACCCAACCGCACCAACCTTTTATTCTTTATGATAATTTATTTAATTATTTGATGTTATGTTTACATTGTGCATTAAGATGAAATGCTTTTCATCATTTCTTAAATGATTGATGCTTTAATGTGTGGCTTGGATACGATTAGGCTCTTAGGATAAAAATAACTTTTCTACCCAACTAATCACTCATAACTAAATTTTAAACAACTCATAAGCTCATCATAAAGCCTAAGACATAAATAAGATAATTAAAAGATTTAGCAACCCCTTATCTGTATGGTTGTATGTTTCACATCATGCATGCATATTCTTTCTCTCTTGAACTTGAAGGATCTCCATCCTTGCACGATAAAGGAATGCTTGACCTGTGAGGGCATCCCTTGTAGTGTAGAACACCTTCTAGCTAATTTGACCCGTAACCTATATCATCATGCATTTTTTCATAAGAAATCTTAAAGCCTCTGTGAAAATGATCTGTCTAAAATGAAATAAAATTTGAAAAGATTTTGCATCTATAGATTAAGTCATATGCTCATACCACTCATGTTCTAGTCTCTTAGGGAGTGTGTTTAGTACTTTAATCTCTTTCTAATTAAATAATTACCCTAGCTATCTTACAATTCATATGACCGGACTACATGGTTTTAAAATCGTAGGTGGAGTTAGTTGGCGGCCACTCCAGGCGGTTATAAGTTCTGAAGTCAACCAATTTATTCTTTCTTATGGACGTAAACCCTGATGTCCATCTGTCGCTTATATTTAGGTCATGCTTTAGCTTCGACTAAAGCTCCCTAGATTTAGGATCTGAGGTAGCTATTTACTTCGAGAAATAAGCATAAATCCTCACCTCTTGGGCATTCCAACAACCTTGTGTTGGTGGATTATAAGGCTTAGTAATCTAATTAAATTTCAACTCAAAACATATAAATCTTCTCAAATTCAAAAATATAAAGCCAACCATAGGATAGATAGAAATGCTCACTAGGCTTCCTAGTATAATGAGCATTTCTTACTTATTTCATTTGGATTCCAAAAATAAGTCTTCTCCTTTAACTTTCCCAATTGATTTTACAAATACAACCAATCTTTTGATAGCCTAACCTTGAAATCTTTGGAGATGATAATTGTCTACTTAAATCGAGAGTATTCTTAGGAAATTTTATTTCCTAAGATGTAATTAACAATGGAGGCTTACCACCATAGGGAACTTAAGAACCTGGTCTAATATAAACCTTGCTTTATTCATCCATATAATGTGGGGGAAAATCTCTGATACATTCAAAGTCCCATCATGCCTTAGGAGTCCTAATTATATGATTAGGTCCATTGTAGGGTGATGCCCCTATCCTTCAAGATAGTATATTATACCTTAATGTTGTAGCCGATCACCTCAAAATGTACCCCTCTACGATCCGTATGGTGTCCCCCCACCCATACATCTAAAAATAAACACCACAAGGCCTTCTCTCCTTGTTCATTGAATCCTCTCAACATCATCCTTTTTTTGGAGTTTGGAGATGTCGATCCTCAAGTAGGCAAGGGTTCTTAGACTCATAATATTGACTGAAACACCTGGGTCAACAAGAACTCTGGATAGTTTATATCTACCAACATCCATTATAATTTAAAGAAGCAGTTCTGCTTGGTCTTTAGTAGTAAGTCTTCATCATTGAATATAACTCCTAAGATGTCCTTTGAGTGGCATGCATCCTCTTTAGTAGTAGTTAGCTGAGCTAAGCATATCTCTAGATCAAGTAAGGCCTTAATTAGAGATTCCCTCATTGCTTTGGATAAGACAAGGGCATCGTATATGCTTAACTTAGCTAGAAACTTTCTAAGGTGAGCTAGGACATTTTAATCAACTCTAGCTTGGACCTCCACAAACATATCCATAGGTGGAGCATCTTATGGAGGGGCTATCTACTCACTAGAACCAATGACTTGCTTACCCTTATCTTGAGGTGCTATCCTAGGAGGTAAAACTTTGCCAGTACATAGGTTGACTTCAGTGACTTCTTTGAATGATGAGCTTGTGAAAAGTTCTTCCTTCTCATCAGGCATACCTACAGCTTCTCCTATAGTATCCTTAAAGTCAGTTGACTCTAAGTCAATCTGAAGAGGTGAACCCAATTGATTCAGATAAGGATAGTTTGACTCTGAATCAGAAAGGAAAAGATTAAAAACTATTAGAGCTGTTATTTAATTTAGACTTGGAGAGCTTTCAATAGGAATAAAATCAAGAGCATTAGAAGTAGATATTATATAAGTAGAATCAGCTTTCTTCATTAATTTCTTTTTGGGTGGAGGTACATGATAGAAATAAAAAAAAGTAAGCGGAGTAATGGATTTGGTGCCCTTATCCGCAAATATAACACTCCTGTTGGTAGAAGGGGAGCTACCAAATGAGGTGGTAGATGCAACAGTGGAGGGAGTACTGGACTTGGATGGTGGTGCTACTGGACTATCCTGGGCAAGTATGGTGAGCTGCTACTACTGCTTGGCTATCACCCTCCCTGTGTTGTCCTTTGCAATTAGCAAACCTTTTTTGGTGTTGGAGGTTTGAGCTACTTTAGGCACCTGCAAGGAAAGCATCTTGATCTTAGAAATGATCTTCTTAGAGGTTCGGGATAGGGAGATATTCTAACCATCTTTGGTCTTAAGAGGATCATAAGTATCTCAAAGGATTACTCTAGCAGAACTGGATGGTTGCTCTAATAAGTATTATGTAGGGATAACTATGGCTCTCAACTTGTAGTTGTGCTCAAGCTAGTCCTTAAAAATGATACAATCCTCTAAGACATGGCCTAACATGTGGTGGTAAGGGAAATAACTACGATCATCATTGTTCCCCACTTCCTACGACCACTTAGACTTTAGTAACTGAAAGTCAGGTTTTTTTAAGAGTTTCTTAAAGATTTTCCTAACTACCTCCCTTTTGAATGAATATGACTTATTCAATCTATTGGCAAAAGTAGGTGGAAAGTAGCTACCTAGCGATGGATATGAATACCGCTGCTGAGGTGGTGGAAATGGTCGTTGTGGTGGCTACGATGGCTTGTGTGATGGCTGAGGTGGTGGAAGAGGAGGTGGCAATGGAGGCTGCTGAGCTCATAGTCTCTCATACTGAACTTTGGCTAGATGCTTCCCTCTGTCCACTGACACAACTGTCCCTGGCTTCTTCTCAAACACCTTTTACGGCTTGGGCCTAGATGATTGGTCAGGAAAGGGCAACTGTTTGGCTTCCCCTTATAGGCTAGCTGCCTTATTGATTAATTTCTCGAATGTTTTGATGGTAAAGTCCGTAAGCATGAAGGCAATTAGGCCATGGATATTCTTGAGAAGAATCTCAATGGCATGTTGTTCGGACAGCTGTGGTTCACATTTTATGCTTAGGTTGTGTTACCTGAGAATGTAATCAACAAGGGACTCATTGAGTTTCTATTTTTCTAAAATGAGTTCGCCTACAATCACCCTCTACTGAGCTCCAGGAAACTTCTTGATGAATAGGTGCTCCAACTCAGCAAAAGTCTTCAACGAATCATTGGGCAATTTGGCATACCAATCAAATGCAACACGAATCTTGTGAAAAGGCAAGAGGAAGATCTTGCCAGGTGTTGAAATTGGCTAAAGTGTGCAATGTGTTATCTTGGGTTCCGATTGCCATCAAAGATCTTGATGGATGGTGGCACAAAACCATAAATAAAATAAAAAACTAAATAAAAACCTAAACCAAAAAAATAAACCTAAAATAAAAACCTAAACCCTAAACCTAAAATAAACAAATGTAATAAACATAAACTTGAACTAAAATAAACTAAACAATAATAAATAAAACCTAAACCTAAACCCTAAACTAAATAAAATAAAATAAACTAAAAATAAACTAAAACCTAAACTAAAAAAAACCTAAAATAAAAACCTAAACCTAAAAAAATAAAATAAAAACCTAAAGATAAACCTAAAAAATAAAATAAAAACAAACCTAAACAAAAAATAATAACCTAATCCTAAAATAAATAAACTAAAACATCTAAAATAAATAAACTAAAATCAATAAAATAAACTAAAATAAAATAAATAAACTAAAATAAATACAAGATAAAACTAAATAAACTAAAATACTTAAATATTTTTTAAAAAAAAAAACCCTAAAAATGAGCCACCTGACCCTAAACCATAAATCATAAACCCACAAACCCTAGGCACATCCTAAAACTAAATAAAAATAACCCACAAATCCTCCTAAACCCTAAACTAACCACTAAACAAACCCCCCAAACTGGCTAAACCTAATATCCTAAAATAAATCTAAAATAAAATAAAAGATAAACTAAACTAAACAAACAAAATAAACATAAAATACCTAAAATAAAATAAAAACCAACCCAAAAATAAAATAAATTAAACTAAACCTAATAATAAATAATAAAATAAATAAAACTAAAATAAAATAAAACTAAACCTAAAATAAAATAAAATAAAATCCTAAATTAAAATAAATAAACTAAGCTAAATAAAATAAGATAAAATAAATCGAAATAAAATAAAATACTAAAATAAATAAAAAAATAAATAAATAAAACTGCTCATGACATGATTTAAAATAAAATCAATAAAAATCATAACCCTAAAACCTTAAACCCAAACTCTAACCCTAAAATCTAAACCTAAACCCTGAAACAGATACTAAAATCCTAAACCTAGGCAAACCCTAAAAACTGAGCCCTGCCACAAACCACAAAACCATAAACTGGCCACTGAGCCCTAAACCCTAAATAAAATCTGAACCCACAAACAAACCAAACTAAAATAAAACCAAATCTTGACCACAAATAAAATCCAAACCCTAAACCACAGAAAACCTAAAAATGAACATAAACTAAAAGACCTAAAATAAAATAAATTAAAAACATAAACCTAAATAAAATAAAAAATATAAAAAAATTAACTAAATTAAACTTTAAAATAAAATAAAATAAAAAAAATAAAAAATAAACTAAAATAAATAACCACAAAATACTAAAAAAATAAAATAAACTAAAATAAATAAATACTAAATAAAACTAAAAAAATAAAATAAACTAGAATAAAAAACCTAAATAAAATAAAAACTAAACATAAAATAAAAATAAAATAAACCTAAAGTAAACCTAAAATTAAATAAAGTAAAAAGCTAAATAAAAATGTAAACATAAAAATAAACCTAACAATAAATAAAAAATAAAACCTAAACACTGAACTAGAAAAAAAAAACTAAACCTAAAATACAAATTAAATAAAAACAAAACAAGCCTAAACTTAAAGTAATTTAAACTAAAGTAAAATAAATAAAACCTAAACCTAAACCTAAAATAAAGTAAACCAAAACCCTAAACTAATTAAAATAAAATAAACTAAAAATAAAGCTAAAAACCCTAAAACTTAAACCTAAAAAAAGAAAATAAAAAGCTAAACATAAACCTATAAATAAAAATAAAACCTAAATATAAAAAATAAGATAAAAATAAAACTCAACTAAAAAAATAAAAAAAAATCAAAACCTAAACCAACAAAATAAACTAAATTAAAAAATCTAATTTAAAATAAATAAACTAAATAAAGTAAAAATAAAAAGTAAACATAAATAAAAATAAAAAGCAGAAGAAACTAAAATAAATAAAAAATAAAGTATAAAAACAAAGAAGAAGTGTTGAATCATTTCTTCTCTATTAAAAACCAAAACTCTAAAATAAAATAAAACTAAACCCTAAATATAAACCCCAAATTCTAAACCCAAAATATCCCACCTTGGCAGTAAACCCTAAAGAAACTAAAACCCTATAAATAAAACCTAAAATAAAATAAATAAATAAATCTAAACCAAAATAAAATTAAAATAAAATAAAATAAAACATAAACTAAAACCTAACGTAAACCTAAACCTCAAAAAAAAAAAAAACTAAAATAAAATTAATAAAAATATAAACTAAACTAAAATATAAAAAACCTAAATAAAATAATAACTAATCCTTAAAAAAAATAAAACAAACCTAAAATAAAATAAAATAAATATTAGATAAGAATCCAAACAAAACAATAAACATAAAAATAAAACCTAAAAATAAATAAAAAAAACCTAAACCTAAAATAAAAATAAAATAAACCTAAACCTAAACTAAAATAAAAGTAAAATAAACCTAAATCTAAACCTAAAACTAAAATAAACAAACCCTAAACTAAATAAAAATAAAATAAACTAAAAATAAACCTAAACATAAACTAAAAAATAAAACCTAAAAATAAACCTAATATTTAAACCTAAAAAAATGAAATAAAAACTAAACCTAAACCTAAAAATAAAAAATAAAATTGAAACATAAAAATAAAGTAAAAATAAAACTAAAGTAAATAAATCAACCTAAACCTAAACATAAACCTAAAAAATAAACTAAAATAAAAAATCTAAACTAATATAAATAAACCTAAAAAAAATAAACTAAAATAAATAAATAAAACCTAAATCAAAATAAAAAATAAAATAAACTAAAATAAAAAAAACTAAATAAACTTGAACGGGTTTAATTTAAAAATAAATAATAAAATAACAATGTTAAACCCTAAACCTAAAATTAACCCTAAAACTCTAAACCCTAAACCTCTGGGCCCTGCTAAGCTAAACCACAAACCACAAACCACAAACCTAACCCTAACCTAATCCCTAAACCTGAGCTAACAAACCCACTAAACCCCAGACCTTAAAATAAGTCTAAACCCCAAACCCAAACCATAAACTAAACTAAATAAAACCTAAAAAATAAAATAAATAAAAAAACCTTAACTAAAATTAAAATAAAATAAAATAAATAAAATAAAACCTCTAAAACTAAACATAAACATAAACATAAACCAATAAAATAAAATAAAATAAAATAATTAGAAACTAAACTAAAATTAAATAAATAAATATTTAAACTAAACTAAAAATAAAATAAACCTAAAAATAATAAAACCTAAATATAATAAAAACTAAACATAAAATAAAAATAAAATAAACTTAAAATAAAATAAAATAAAAATGAAATAAAAAGCTAAACCTAAAAAATAAACCTAAAAATAAAACTTAAAAATAAATAAATAAACAAAATCTAAACCTTAAATTAAAGAAAAAACCTAAACCTAAAATAAATAAAATAAAATAAACCTAAACCTAATCTAAAATAAATAAATAAAAATAAATAATACCTAAACCTGAACCTAAAATAAACAAAACCTAAACCCTAAACTAAATAAAATAAAATAAACCAAAAAAAAACCTAAATCTAAACTAAGAAATAAAACCTAAAAATAAACTTAAAATAAAAATCTAAAACCTAAACCTAAAGAAACAAAATAAAAACATAAACATAAACCTAAAAATATAAAATAAAACATAAATCTAAAAAAAAAAAATAAATAAATTAAGCATAAACCTAAAATAAACGAAATAAATAAACTAAAATAAATAAAAAAAATAAACCTAAAAAATAAAATAATAAAATAAAAATTAATAAAAAAAAAATAAACTAAATAAACCTAAATCTCTTGGTTTGTATTTTTTAAAATCTAAACCCACAAACCCTAAATCCCAAACCCAAACCCTAAACCCTAAACTAAACCCTAAAGCCTAAACTCTAAAGCCTAAATATAAACCCTGAGCCACTGACTGAACACCTAAACCACAAATCCTGAACCACAAACCACAAACTTAAAAAAACCTAAACTGAGCCTAAAATAAAACAAAACATAAAATAATATATTAAAACATACCTAAATAAATTAAAAAAAATAATTAAATAGAAACTCACTAAACTAAAACCTAAAAATAAGATAAAACAAACTAATAAAAAATAACTAAAATAAAATAAATAATAACTAAACAAATAAAATGATAAACTAAGAATAAAAGCTTAAAATAACATAAAACTAAATGTAAAATGAAATAAAATTAACCTAAACCAAAATAAAATAAAATAAATACTAAATAAAATGAAACTTAAAAAATAGTCCTAAAATAAAAAAATAAAAGTAAATAAAATAAAACCAATAAACTAAAAACCTAAACCTAAAATAAAAATAAAATAAACAAAATAAAATAAACCTAAATAAATAAAACTAAACTAAAATAAATAAATACCAAAAAAATAAACATAAACCTAAACCTAAACTAAATAAAATAAAATAAACTAAAATTTAACCCAAACCTAAACTAAAAAATAAAACTTAAAAATAAACCTAAAATAAAAGCCTAAAACCTAAATTTAAATAGATAAATTATAAACCTAAACCTAAACCTAAAAATAGAAAATAAAACCTAAACCTAAAAAATAAAATAAAATTAAAACTCAACTAAAAATAAACCTAAACCTAAATGTGAACCTAAAAAATAAACTAAAATAAAAAACCTAAAATAATATAAATAAACCTAAAAATAAACAAACTAAATTAAATAAAAAAATAAATAAACATAAAATAATAAAATAAGTAAAATAAATAAATAAACTAAATAAACTAACAGATGGGTTTACTTAATTTAACAAAAAAAAAACTTAAACCTGGACAAATAAACCTAAAATAAACTAAAATAAAATATAAATCTAGTTTAGTTAATTTTTAAAACCTAAACTGAGCAACCAAAACCTAAACCTACACTAAACCTAAAATCAAATAAAAGAAATAAAAATCCACAACCTGAGCCACAAAGTAACAAACCTTAACATAACCACAAATCCTAACAAATCCTGAGACCAAACCCCAGGCCCAAAACCTTGGAGCCTAAATCCACTAAATATTAGATCTTGAGCTGAGCCCTAAAGCCAAAACCATGAGCCTAAACTACCTAAACCCACAAACTGAGCCACAAACTGACCACAAGGCCAAATCCCAGAGAGCCACCAGGAAAATCTAAACCCTAGGCCCTGACCCTAAACCCTGACCTGACCCTAAAACTGAGCCAGGAAATCTAAAGAATGATCCTAGGCATGGATGCTAAACCCCAGAGATCCCAGAAGAAAAAATGCTTTACCTGAGCACACTAATGGACCACAGGCCCTAGGCTGAAAGACTAAACCCTAAGGCCAACCCTGATCCCTGAGCATTAAAGACTTAAAAAACCTAAAGTTAAAATTTAAAATAAAATAAAAGTGACTCGATAAAATAAACTAGCTAAATAATATGAACTAAGATAAAAAAATAAACTAAACTAAACAAAATAAAATAAAGCTAAACAAAACTAAGTAATTAAATAAACCTAAACCTGATTTTTTTAAAAAGAAAACCCTGACCACAAATGCTTAAAACCTAAACTTGCAAAACTACCTAAACCAAAACCACTGGCTAAACTCTAACCATAAATCCTAGGCCCTCTAGAGCCCTAGGCCCTAAAAAGCACAAACCATTCTGAACCCAAAACCCTAAACCCCAAATCCACAACTAGGCCAAACCCACAAACCCTAAATCATTAACCCTTAAACCCTAACCAAACCCTAAACTGCATTAAAACCTAAACTACATTGAAACATAAATATAAAATAAAATATAAAAAAATACTTAAACTTAAGCTTAAACAAACTTAAACTTAAATAAAGTAAAATAAATAAAAAAATAAATAAACTAAATAAATAAAATAAAATAAATAAATAAACTAATAAATAAATTTTATTAATAATCCTATAAGCCCAAACCCAAACCCTAACCCAAACCATAAAAAGTAATGCACCTAAACAGTGTTAAAACCTAGGCAGACCATGACCCCAGGCCAATCCTACTAGGCCTAACCCTGACTGAGCTTACACTAACCAAAAAATCTTAGGCCCTGAGCCTGAGCCTGATCCTAAACTAAAACTAGCTAGCCACTAAACCCTAAATCTTAATCTAACCCTACCCTAACTAAACCATGACCCTAAATAGCCCTACCTGACTTTAAACTGCAGACTAACCACTGACCTCCCTACCACTGATAACAACTCAAAAAGGCCCTGGGCCACTTACTAAATAAATAAAATAAAAAATAAAATAAACAAAGACTAAAGATAAAATAAAACCTAGGCACAAAATAAAATACTCCTAAAATAATCTAAACTACTGAGCTACTAAAATAAATAAACCTAAATTAAAGATAAATAAACTAAAATGTAAACTAAACTAAATAAAAATTAAATAAATAAAATAAAAAATAAACTAAAATAAATAAAATAAACTAAATATGGTAAAATACCTAACATGTCGGGTTTTCTTGATTTAAAAATAACCCAAATCCTAAGATCATCCTCAAACCAAACCCTAATCCTAATACACAAACCTATTCTAAATAAAATTAAAATAACAAAACCACAAGACCAAAACCTGACTTATAATCCACCAATACCTGAGCATGGTTTAGAAACTCACCTATCCAACCACAGGCCTTAAGATCTAAACTGTCCCACAAACAACCTACACCTGCGCCTGATGCACCCTAGGCCAATCTGAGTGTGTAGCTGAAACTTATACTAAATAACTGATAAATATATATATAATGCCTTCCCTTCTGAGCCATAAACCTGAGCCAACCTGCAGTGGTGAGTCTAAGGCCCTTATCTAGGCCCTAACCACAGACCCAAACCTAAACCACAAATGAAACCTGCCCTGAGCCAAAACAATAACCCCAAACCCTGAGCCCTGAGCCAAGTCCTAAACTGAACCACAAAACCAAAAAAACCTAAAGCCAAAACTAAATAAGATAAAATAAAAATAAAACTAAATAAATATAATAAAATAAAACCTATAAATCTAAATCTAAATATAATAAATAAAATAAAATTAAACTAAAATAAATTAAAACTAACTTAACTAAAAAAATAAAACCTAAATAAATTAACCAAACCTAAATATAAAATAAATGAATAAAAACTAAGTAAAAAACCTAAACCTAAAATAAGCCTAAAAATAAAACCTAAAATAAAAAAAATAAAATGACTAAACTTAAAAAAACTAAAAAATAAAAGTAAAATAACTACCTAAACTAAAATAAACTAAACTAAAATAAATAAAACTAAACCTAAAAAATAAACTAAACCAAACTCTAAACTAAATAAAATAAAATAAACTAAAATACCTAAAAAAAAAAAATAAAATAAAACCTAATCCTAATAAAATAAACCTTAAACCTAAAATAAAATAATACCAAACTAAATAAAATAATAATAAATAAACTACCCAAATAAATAAACTAGAAAACAAAACTAAAGATAAATACTAAATAATATATAACATATTAAAATAAATATAAAACCTAAAAGATAATAATAAATAATAACTAATGGTTTTGATTTTAAAAGTAAAAACCCTAAACCTAACCAGGCCCTGACTCTAGGCCCTAAATCTGGCCCCAGACCTGGCTGGGCTAACTGACCTGACCTGACCTAGGCCTGGGCCCAGATCCTGAGCCACTGACTCTGGCCCTAGTGGGTGAGCCCTAAAACTCAATCCTAGGCCCTGGCCACAAGACCCTAGGCCACTAGGCTCTACATAGGACCCTGAGCCTAAATACAAGCCACTGAGCCCAGACTATAGGCTGAGCTAAGGCTAAACTGGCTGACTGACTAAGCTGAAACCCAAAGCTACTCTTCACATTAAAGGCCCAGACCCTAAAGCTGAGCCACTGTTAACCACTAAATGCCTACCCTAGGCCCTAATCATGAGCCTGAGCCTAAACCCTGAGCCCCAAATACTGAGCTCACCAGGCCACAAACTAAATCTGAGCTAAACTAAAACTTAAATAAAATAAAATAAAACCTAATTAAACCTAAATCTAAAAAGATAAAAAAGAAATATAAAAATATAAAATAAAACTAAAATAAAATAAATAAAAAACTCTAAATAAAATAAACATATAAAATAAAACCTAAATAAAATAAAAATTAAACATGATAAAAATAAAATAAACCTAAATAAAATAAAATAAAACCTTAAAATAAATAAAAATAAAACTTAAAAAAATAAAATCAAACCTAAATAAAACAAAAAACTTTCAAGAAAAAAATCTAAACCTAAAATAAAAATAAAATAAACTTAAACCTAAACTAAAATACACTAAACTAAAATAAATAAAACTTAAACTAAAACCTAAAATGAACTTAACCTAAACTAAATAAAATAAACTAAAAATAAACCAACACCTAAACTAAAAATAAAAACCTAAAATAAACATAAAATAAAATCTAAACTAAACCTAAACCTCAAAATAAAATAAAACTAAATCTAAAAGAAAATAAAAATAAGACTCAACTAAAAAATAAACTAAACCTAAAACCAAAAAAACTAAAATAAATAAAACCTAAAAATAAAATAAACTAAAATAAATAAAATATAAAAATAAGCCTAATTAAAATAAAAAATAAAATAAACTAAAATAAATAAAATAAACTAAATATACTAAATAATCCTAAACCTATGGGTTTGTAATTAGAAAACCATAAACACTAAATGTTAAAAAGCCTTAAACCCAAATAAAAAAAAATTGTAAACTAACCCAACTAAATCCTAAAAAAGCATAAACCTTAAAACCCTAAACCCTAAACCCAAAATCCTAAACCCTAACCCCTGACTCTAAACCCTAAACCCCAAACCCTAAACTTAAACCTGAAGTTACTAAATAAATTAAAAAATAAACCTAAACCCTAAAACCAAATAAACCTAAACCTAAACTTAAACCCTAAGAATGGGCAGAGCCTTGATGGCAGGAACATCACTATCAATCAGGCTCAATCTAGATTTAGCGGTGGAGGCAAAGGCAAAGGCGGTGGTTATCATAGTGGTTGTGGGGGATCTGGATTGCTGGTGGATATGCAGGTGTGGTGGTTGGAGCCGGTTATGGGTAGGAGGAGAGACAAGGTTGTAGCATGTTGGTGGCGGAGGAGAGATCGAGGATATGATGCGATCTACTCGAGAGAGGCTGGGGTGGTTAATGGGGTGGAGAAAGCGAAGAAACGATCTAATTTGCTGCTTATGGAATTGTGGTTTTACAGTAGAGATGATTCTAATTATGTAGGGTTTTTTATTTTCTCTATGCATGCTCTATTTTTATCTATGTTATTGTTTATGTCTTAGAAAACTTGGTGTGTTATTTGGTTAATGAAATCAAAAAGAAGAAATGTTGAAACTGAATTTGTTCTCTATTAAAAAAACAACCAAAAATGCTAAATTCTAAACTAAAACTTGAACCCTAAACTAAAAAAAAAACCTAACACTAAAATAAAAATAAAATAAACCTAAACCTATAATAAAATAAAATAAACTAAAATAAATAAAACCTAAACATAAACATAAAATAAACTAAACCTAAACCTAAACTTAAACCTAAACCTAAACTAAACTGAAACTAAACCTAAACCTAAACTAAAAAATAAAACCTAAAAATAAACATAAAATAAAAACCTAAAACCTAAACCTAAAAAAATAAAATAAAAACCTAAACTTAAACCTAAAAATAAAAAATAAAACCTAAACCTAAAAAATAAAATAAAAATAAATATAAACCTAAACCCAAACCTTAAAAATAAACTATAATAAAAAACCAAAACTAAAATAAATAAGCCTAAAATAAATAAACTAAACTATATAAAAATTAAAAATAAACTAATATAAAAAATCTAAAGTTAATAATAAATAAACTAAATAAACTAAGTAAACCTAAACCTATTGGTTTACTTAATTTTAAAAGTAAAAAAAACCCTAAACTCTAAACCTTAAATCCTAAATCCTAAACCCCAAACCCTCAACCCTAGATTGTAAAACTAACCCTAAACCTACAACCCTAAACCTACAAATCTAAATAAAATAAAAACAAAGCCTAAAATAAAAGTAAAATAAACCTCAAATAAAATAAAATTAAAACTAAATAAAAACCTAAACCTAAAAAAAAACAAAAAAACAAAGCATAAAAATAAATAAAAAACTTAAACCCTAAACAAAAAAATCCTAAACCTAATATAAAATAAAATAAACTAAAATAAAATAAAATAAAATCTAAACCTAAACCTAAAATAAATTAAATCGAAACCTAAACCAAAACCCTAAATAAAATAAAATAAACTAAAAATAAACTTAAGCCTAAATTAAAAAATATATCCTAAAAATAATCCTAAAAAAACCTAAAACTTAAAGCTAAAAAATTAAAAGAATAAAAGCCTAAACCTATAAAATAAAATAAAAATAAACTAAACTAAATAAACTAAACTTAAAAAAACTAAAATAAAGAGCTAAATAAATAAACTAATCTAAATAAAATAAAAATAAGCATAAATAAAATAAAAATAAAATAAACTAAATAAAAATAAATAAAAACTAAAATAAAAATAAACTAAATACATAAACCTATGGGTTTGCTTTTTTCTTCTTAGGCTAAACCCTAAATCCTAGGTACCACCTGATCCCTGAGCCCAGGCCCCAAACCCTGACTAAAAACTAGCCCTGTGCCTAATCCTACCCAAACCCTACCCACCCTCCACACCCTGGGCCCTAGTAAACTGACCTATACCACTGGGCTAGCCTGGGCCCTCAGGCCACACCCTAGGCCCCCTGAGCCACCCCACCCAGGCCACTAAACCTGACCATAATACCCTAAACCCTACTATATAAACTAAATAAAACTAAAATGTAAAATAAATAATAAAACCTAACATAAATAAAAAAAATAAAATAAAAAAATAAACTAAACCATAAACCTAAACCTAAAAATAAAATAAAATAAAAAATAAAAATAAACTAAAATAAAATAAAGAAAAACCTAAACTAAATTAAAAATAAAATAAACCTAAGAATAAAAAACCTTAATAAAATAAAAACTAAATGTAAAATAAAAATAAAATAAGCCTAAAATAAAATAAAGTAAAATTAAATGAAAACCTAAACCTTAAAAATAAACCTAAAAATTAAACCTAAAAATAAATAAAAATTAAAACCTAAACCCTAAACTAAAAAAAGAACCTAAACCTAAAATAAAAATAAAATAAACCAAATAAATTAAACAAAAACTTAAACTAAAATAAACTAAACTACAATAAACAAAACCTAAACCTAAACATAATATAAACTAAACTTAAACCTAAACCTTAATTAAATAAAATAAAATAAACTAAAAATAAACCTAAACCTAAACTAAAAAATAAAACCTTAAAATAAACCTAAATAATACCTAAAACATAAACATAAAAAAATAAAATAAAAACCTAAACCAAAAACTAAAATATAAAATAAAACCTAAAACTAAAAAATAAAATAAACTCAGTTAAAATTAACCTAAACCTAAAATAAACTAAAATAAACCTAAACTAAATAAATAAACCTAAAATAATAAACTCAAATAAATAAAATAAATAAACAATAAATAAAATCTAAATACTAAATCGGTTTGCTTAATTTAAAAAAAATACCCTAAACCATATCTAAACCATCCCCAAACCCCAAAACCTAAACCCACTAAACCTCCCCTAAACCCACTGACCCCTACCCTAAACCTCCCTCCAGCCAAACCCTAAACCACACCCTAAACCTACTAAACCATAAATAAACCCAAACCTAAACAACCCCTCCACAAAACCCACACACTCCCACCCCTAAACCCACCATAACCACTAAATAAGCCTTAAAGAATGGGCTTGATAAGAATATCACCATCAACTAGGCTCAGTCTAGATCTGGCAGTAGAAGCGAAGGCGGAGGCTGAGGTTATCAAAGTGGTGGTGGGGGATCTGGAGGTGCTGGTGGATATATAGTTGGTGGTCAGAGCAGTGGTGGTTTTAGAGGTAGAAGGAGCGATGAAGGTTACAACTGTGATGGTGATAGAGGGAGAGATCGGTGGATATGATAGCAGATCCCAGAACTTGAGAGGCAAGGGTGGTTCTAATGGGAACTGGAGAAACTGATGAATGGTCGATCGATTTGCCGCTTATGGAACTGTGTCTTTATATTAGAGATGGTTCTACTTTTCTAGGGTTTTTAATTTTCTCTATGAGTGCTCATTTTTTATCTATGTCATCGCTTGTGTCTTAGAAAACTTGAGGTGATACTTGCTTGATGAAATAGAAAAGAAGTAATATTGAATCTGAATTTGTTCTCAATTAAAAAACCTTAAACCATAAACCCTAAACCCTAAACCTAAAAACAAAAACCAAAACCCAAAACCCAAAACCCTAAAAACCCAAAACCCTAAACCCTAAACTCTAAACACTAAGCCCTAATCCTTAAAACCCTAAACTCTAAACCTAAACCCTAAACCCTAAACCCTAAACCCAAAACCCTAAACTTTAAACTCTAAACCATAAACTAACCCTAAATAAACTATAAACCCTAAACTAACCCTAAACCTTAACCCTAAACCCTAAACCCTAAACCTTGAATAAATATGTCATTAGGAGTAGATCTAAAGAATGACCTAATCCTAACATAGTTATGGGAACTAAAGAAAATGTCTTCAAGAGACTTTCCCTTTACTATTAGGGAATTGAATACCCAAAATCATATTATAATACCATATATTATAGTTTAAAGTAGCATCATATATTTGAGCATGTAGTGATGTGTTTTTGGATGATATAAGATGTTTTGAAATGTTTTAATATATTATGGTATTGTACTATAGTCTATATTAATATAAATCATAAAAATACTGATTTAATAAATCATATGATGAAATTTGTTAAATTTGAAGTGGGAATTAGGTTGTAGTACCAAAGGTGTGCTACGCCAATTATAGTCTAAAAAGTAATATTTTATGTTCTAAATAATATTATATGTTGTAGCATAGTATAACATCATATATCATAATATATTATTTTGCGCATTTTAAATTCTTTTAGTATATTACAATAATGCAGTCGAGCCTACACTAGCATTATTTATAAAAATATTGATTTACACTTTAAAATGGTGGAATTTGTCCAAATTCATAATAGGTAGAGCATGGCATCATAATATATTGTTTCAATTTAAAATATGTAAGTGATACGACTAAAATATATAGTTTTTTATTATTTAGACTAATTCTATGATTTTTTTTATTTTAAACAATCCCTTGTGATGTGATATGCAATATAATATAATATAATATGTTATAGAATATTATAATATAGGATGCCATAACATAGTGTAGCATCATGCATTATAACATCTTATTGTGTATTCTCTTGCTTTAGCATATTTTAGTTTGTTATAGTATGATGTGAGAGTTTGTATAATTCATAAAAATACAAATTTATAGGCTGAGATGATGGGATTTGGCCAAATTTAAGGTAAGCTATGGTGTGCTATGGTGTGTCATTTAATCAAAACAATGGAATTTTGCATCCAAAATAATTGATCATTTTCAACCAAATTTTGTAAATTCGTTGCTTAAAAGGATTCATTTTAAGGTGTATAAGATAATATATTATATGAAAGCATACTCAAATATAATGTAGATAACAATATAAATTCACATATATATGAATGTGGTGGTGTGTTACTAGATGTTATTGTACATTTTAGTATGTATTACTTTTGTTATAATACATTGGGTCAAAACTCACAAAAATGTTAATTTGAAGGTTGAGATGGAAGAATTTGGCCAAATTCTCATCACACACTAAGAAGCAACACCAAAATTATGCTATTTTGTACCATTTATAATAAAAAAAATAACAATTTTACATCCAAAATGAACATTATTCATATTTTGAGAAATTTTGTTATTTTTTTAAGTGATTCTAATGAGGTGCAATGTTAGAAAATATATTATATTATTACAAATTATAATATAACATCATATATTATAATATAATATAGTGTGTTAATTCACACTATAATATGTTTAGCATGATATTGTATAGTTAGTTTGAGCTTGCCATCACAAATCATAAAATGTTGATTTAATGTTAAGATGATGTAATTTGAAAATATACAGTTAGCTTTTTGAAGTATTAAAGGTGTGCATAAGAGAAGAAATAAGATTTGATGAGAATTCCATGTCAAGGACATGGAGGGAGATCCACTAGGGGATCACACATGCATTGGACATGACATATGAGGGGTCTATGTCGAGGGCATAGAAGAAGAAAACATGTTAGGGATAAGGTTTGAATTTGATTTGATTCTATGATTTGTTGAAAGAAGATCTGCTGGAGATAAGAATCTATAATCCACTAGGGATTAAGATCGAATCGACTTTAATTTGTATTAATTGATGTGGAGGCATATCTACTAGATATGGGCTCGCTAGGGTATATGAACCTTCCATTGTGCGGTTCAAAGTTATTCGTGGGGATCTGAGAACCAACCAACCTAAGGTGTATTCATCAATATGAGTGGTGTATCCATCATCATAGTGAGAACTAACCAACCTAAGGTGCTTGTCAGTGTGCAATGATCAATCAGGAAAGAAATCATGTAGGCTTACAAAATAGTATGTCATCAGAATAGTATGTCATTGGTGGGACATATGCTATCTATCCTAGACTGACTACTAAGTGGGGACCCCGAGGAAGGACCGAACCCAAACTTGAAGTAGTCAGGGGGGAAGGACTTCCTAGGGGACTTATCCTAAATCTCAAATATACTCGACCCAATCAGTGTACAAAGGCTAATCCAAGAAGAAAGTGTAGAAAACTCACATCCTCTTAAACGAAGCCAACATGAGGTAGCTTACTGGCCACGCAATAAGGCCTACCAAACTAACAAGAAACTTGTCAATGTGCAGTGGCCAAATAAGGAAGGAAAGTGTAACATACTTACATCCTCTAAAGCAAGAAGACCATTGGGGTGACACACTAGCAGGGTAGCACATCAGCCCGACCTAGAGTAGCTACTGAGTGAGTGACACTAGGTGTGTTATCTCAACTTAGAATAGCCCAAGACAAAAGATATGTGTTTATTTTATATGTTAAGTGTAGTTTGTGTTTGTGTTATATCAATTAAGGATAGGACGTAGCTCGGATTCCTTTAACCTACCCTAAACACATCATGGTGGATTAGTAAATAAGAATACTTTCAACATGGAAGAGATTGAATTCAAAATGGAATTTTCATTGATCATAATTGTTTTCAAACATGATTTATAATATTTCTTTAAGTAGAAGCCATTGATTGGAAGCATTGGGTGCTATCCCTTATGATTAATAAGCTAATAAGATCATCCATGGTATGCCTTCTCTATGGCAAAAAGGCCTTCCCATGTAGGTTCAAACTTGCCCCCCATCTTACGATGGGAAATAATCAATCTCCTCAGAACTAAAATAAGCTCTCCTACAGGCAAAGCTCTAGGATGGGCCAACTTATTGTTAGCTTGAATCATTTTAACTTTGTACAACTTGAGGTTTTGGCATGCCCACAAGCATCTCTCCTCCAAATCTTTGAGCTCTTCTAACCGTAACTTGGCATTCTGCTATGTTGTGATCTTACTACCCATAGCTATCCTTAGTGATGGGAGTTAGACTTATAATGGTAGAATGAATTCAGAACCATACACTAAGGAGAAATGAGCAGACTATGTTGGAGTTTTATATGTGGTGTGGTAGGCTCACAAGGCTTCAACTAACTTCTCATACTACTTTTGCTTATTGCTATTGAGTGTCTTCTTTAGTATTTGGATGAGAGTTTTGTTGATGGCTTCTACTAAGTAGTTTGCCCTCGGGTAGTTGATGGTAGAATCTCTCTAATCTATGTTTTATATCCGAGCAAAGTTGTTAATCTCAATGCTCTTGAATGCAGTATCATTATCAAATATAATTCATCAAGACACTCCGAACCTATATACGATATGACTAGGGCACAAGCTAAGCTGTGACCTCTCTAAGTAGAATCGCCTTCGCCCATTTGGAAAAGTAGTCAGTAGTAGTTAAGATGAACTGATGACCCTTAGAAGAAGGAGGATCAATCGGACCCACCATGTTTGTACTCCAACACTTGAATGGCCATGATGCCAATGTAGGATGTAGAATGCTGGCTTATTTGTGTAGGACCACACTGTGTATTTTACATTGGTGGTATCATCTAGCCGTATCCATGCAATCTTTGATCATCGATGGCTAGTGGTATCCTAGTCTCTTGATCTTGACTTTCATATTTAGACTGGATTGGTTGGCTCCAAAAAATCTTGAGTGTACCTCAGTCATGATCTTACGGGCTTTGTGCTTGTCTAAATAATGCAACTACATATTATTGAAAGACTGCTGGTACAAGACACCATCCACAAGAGTGAAGGAAAGTGCTCTCAGCTTCATCTAATAGGCTTGGGACTTCTCTTGAGGTAGCTTGCCTTTATTTAGGTAATCCATGAATGATTGCCTCCAATCTAAGTCCTCATCTTTCTTGGGAATGGCAACCTCCCCTTCAAGTGAGTACTTTTTGATGAGTTCAATATCAATAAGGGATAAGACTTGTCTATTTTTGACATTTATTGATATGGACTAATCATCCTGACATGCCAAATCCTTAGCAAGCTTTCTAAAGCATACACTATGACATTCTCTCCTTGAGGAATCTTATAAATGGTAACCTCTAAGATTTGGGCCAATAACTCAGTGGTTTACTTGTGGTAGTGATGGAGCTTGGGCTTTATAACCTTATAGGACCTTACGATTTAGTTGATAACTAGCTGAGAATCCCTAAAGATGTTGGTATTTTGGATGCTTAGAGTAACGACTAACTTTAGACCGTTAATTAGAGTCTCATATTCGACTTTGTTATTGGTACAAGGATTAGATAGATGATATGAGAATTTCATCACATCGTGGTCCAGAGTTAAGAGAACTATTTCTACCCCTGCCTTTCCTGGAATAGTAGATTGTGGTTCTTCTCCTCTTAAAGAGGAAGCTGCACCATCAAAGTACATCACCCAGCGGTGACTGCTAATTTCCCATAAGTTCATGATTTGTTCATTGGGGAGATCATCACTAAGCGGAAAGTCACCAGAAAGTGGTTGTGCTGCTAAAAAATTTGCTAGCGCTTCTCCTTTCAAGGCATAGAGGGGTACGAAGGTAATGTCAAACTGTGAGAGGATCATGGACCATCGTACCAATCATTCAGATAGCGTCGGCCGTATCATGAGATACTATAGTGGATTGATCCTAGAGATTAATTTCACCTTATGAGGAAGCATGTAGTGTTGTAGCTTTTGGGATGCAAAGATTAAAGCTAAGAAACATTTCTCAATGGGTGGATGATTAGCCTCAGTAGAGATTAGATGACGGCTGAGGTTGTAGTGTGTATTTTCCTTCCCTTCGTCATTGGTTTGGGCCAACAAAGCACCAAGGGAGCCGTCTAAGGCAGCAGTGTAAGGTATGAGCGGCATGCCCAAAATAGGGGTTGCTAGAACCAATGTCGTCATCAAGTAATGCTTGATGTCTTCGAAAGGCATGCTCACACTTGTCATCCTACTTGAACTCGGCATCCTTCTTAATAAGTGCAGAGAATGGATAACATCTTCCCGATAGGTTGGATATAAAGCTTCTTAGATACTCCAACCACCCTTAGAATATTTTGAGTTGAGTTAAACTATTAGGGGGTGGCATTTCTAAGATCGCCTTCATCTTCTCTGGATCAATTTCAATTCCATGGTTTCGGATAACAAACCCAAGGAATTTCTCTGAAGCTACTTTGAATGCACACTTTAAAGGGTTCATTTTGATATTAAATTATCTTAACTGTTCAAAAAGTACTCTCAAGTCAAAGAGATGGTCTTCCTTTTCTCTACTTTTGACAACGAGATCATCGACATAGCACTCAACTTGATGATGATTGAGTTCATCGAAGATTCGAGTCATAGCCTGCTGGTATGTAGCATCGGCATTTTTAAGGCTAAAAGGCATGACCTTATAGCAATAGATTCTAATCGGGGTTCTAAAAGTAGTGTTTCTTTCATCTTCGGCTATCTAATTTATATCCGATGAGCCATCCATGAAAAGAAGACCGCATGAGATGAGGCAATGTCCACCATCAGCTCTGGAATTGGTAGTGAAAATTCATCTTTTATACATGCCTTATCTAAATCCCTAAAATTGATGCATATGTCAATTTGACCATTCTATTTCTTAACTAGGATGATGCTAGCTAACCAAGTAGGGTATTTTTCTTCCTGGATGATGCCAGTATCAATTAGTTTCTTGACTTTAGAATTGACCTATTGTTTTATGTTTAATCACATACATTTAGGAGCTTGCTTGATAGGGTTAGTAGTTTGTTTTGCTTTGCTACATTAGAGCCTGTGCAACTCTTCATAACTCCATGTAATGTCCTTAAACCTAGTTAATAGCCTAACAAATAAGTCATTAGTTTCATTCATTCAACAAGAATTGATGTATGTGGGATCTTTCTAAGTTGGTCTCTTGAGCTTTTGATGCTTAATCTCTTCTTGAATTGCGGTGCATCTTTGACTTTTCTGTTTGATCATTTAAAAGCATAGCCTCATGTATGTGATTTGAAAAGAACCTACCAATGATTGGTGATGACTAGAATCATCATCATCAACTAGACCCACTGTACCGAATCCTAGTCCCAGTCTTGATTGAGAGCTTTTGCATTTGTTCTTCCATATTCTTTCAATGTAGTCTGACCTATGCTTTGTCCAAGTATGTGGGATTAACCCTTTCATTCCTAAATTATGAACACAAGGAAAGTACCAATCAAAAGATAATTCTATTAAATCTTTCTATGAATCATCCTAAAGTTCTATATCAACTTTTTGACTTGAAGATGATACTCCCAGAAAGAACCTCTAAGTCTTCACACCTGTGGATGACTTAAGGGCTTCCATAACTACCAAACCCTTAGCTTTTTGAGAGGAAAGTGGGGTTAGAGCTAAGGTTCTCAACTGATATCTAACGATTTCACATATAGACTTAGATACACTTATGCTTAGCTTTAGAGCCTGGTCTGCAATGGTATCTGGCTTAAGTGTCACCTCCAGGAAAATCTACTGCTGAGAAGAGTTGGCTGGTGTCCTAACCATATAATTTTCATCCTATAAATTAGATTCTAAGTATATATGGATAGCAGGTGTACTCCTGGTAGCTTGGACATATCTTTTATTAGGTGGCCAATAAGGAGGTTTTTCACCCTTAGGACAGCCTCTGAATTGCCCTCTTCCTCTGCCTGGTGGAGGTTAGGTCATCCTACTCATATGTTCGAATGGGGTAACGAACTATTGGTGAAATGGAATGTCAGGCTACACTTCCTCCTCCAAGTCTATTTCCACTCCCTTTTATTTTATTTATCATTTTCTATTTCTTTTTGTTTTTCTTTTTCTCTTTCTTTTTTTTCTTTTTCTTTTATTTTTAAACTTTGGCCAAGTTCACCAGAATGGACTTGTTAATTTTGAGGGAGGTAGTAAGCCGCATCCTCATATATGCTGACCTCGTGAACTGTAAATGACTTGAGATCTCCTTTTACACAGTAGAAGATCCCACCTCTCACAAACTTCATATATTGGCGTAGAGAAGATGGAACTATATTGTTCTCATGTATCCATGGTATCCTAAGCAAAGCATTGAAAGATATATCTGAGTCTATAATGTGAAACTTGGCTTCGGTCTAACAATCATCCATCACCAAGGTAAACACTATGGAGCCTAAGGCCTATTGACCTCACTTTTGGAGTGCAAATTCAATATTCCCATCTTAGACTTAGGAGTCTTCTAGACACTAAGACTTTTCTAATCATAAGACACTTCTAACAATTAGGTAAACACTTAACCTAAGCCTAAATACTTAGAAGGGTTAACCATAGGATTAGGTTATGCTTTAGGGATTAAGATAATCCACCTACCCAACAACCCAAATCCAATCCATGTTAACCTTCTCAAACCAAACCTCAAGTTCAATTCAAACATCAAATTCAAATCAAAATCTAAACCCAAAATCCAAAACCAAATGATTGAAGCCCATGATCAAATCCAAACTTGAAACCCTTCCTAAGCCATATGACCTATCCCATGGACTTAGCCTAATCTTAATCCAAATTAATCCAAAATTAATTGATTTTCACATAATCAATTTATATTTTCAATCATCTTCCTAAATATAAATCAAATCTACATTCAAATTGTCAAAACTAAATCAAACTAAATCAAATTAAATTAAAACCCTTCCTAAGACCCATAACATATCCCACGGACATAGCCAAATCTTAATCCAAATCAAGTCAAACTCAATTGATTTTCTTACAAATCAATCATATTTTAGATAATCTTCACATATTTAAATGAAATATACATTTAAGTCATCAAAACTAAATAAAATCAAATCAAAATCAAAACTTAAGCCACATGACTCAAATCCATGGACTTAGCAAAATTCCTTCATTCCAAAACACAAATTCAATTGATTTTCTCAGGAATCAATCATACCTTCAATCATGTTCACAAATATAAATGAAATCTACAATCATCAAGATGAACCAAAACCAACCCAAGTGAAACCCAATTTAACCCTTTTGACTTGAAATGTTCAAATGAACCAAAACCCATTTCAACCCAAGCCAATTGCAATTGAATTTATATATCAATCCCAAATCCATATATAATCTCAACTTAATCAAACTCAACCCAAAATCATGCCAACTAAACCCAATTGGTCTACTAACCCAAAGTGGTTAATTTGACCTATTTGAGCTAAGTTCTAATCCTACCCAAATTGGATTGAACGAAGCCCATCAAAACCTTCCATCATGACTGTTGATCACCCAAGGTTGATCAATTATCTTAAATTGGGTCAAAACAAGTCAACTTGGTCATTTGACCAAGTCAACCCCTTAACCCATATGAACCCAACCTAAGCCAAATCCCCTGAAATCAATGATTCATACCAAATCAAAATAAATATTTGAATATGAATTGACCTTCAATTGAGTCAAACCAAACCCAATTGGCCTTCTTGACCCAAGTTGACCTAAACTGACCCAAAAGACTAAATTGGGACAAATCAAAATATAAACCAAATTTATTACAACTAATGGCTCAAGTTCATTCAAAATTGATTGTTGAACTTGACCAAAGCCATGATTGGACCCAATTGAACACAATTGACCTACTTAGCCCAAATTGACCTAAAGGTTCAAGATGGCCTAAATAAAACCAAATGCAAAATAATTGAAACTAAACCATACAATCATCTTCAATTGGTCAACTAAACCTAAAACCCTAACCCTAAACCCTAAGCTAACCCTAAACCTTAAAAACCATAAACCCTAAAGTCTAAAAGCTAAACCTAAAACCCTAAACCCTAAACCCTAAAAACCTAAACCTAAACTAAATAAAACCTAAAAATAAAATAAATAAATAAAACATAAACCTAAATATAAAAATAATAATAAAATAAAATAAAAACCAAAACCAAAACCTGAACCTAAACCTAAAAATAAAATAAAATAAACTAATAAAAATAAACTAAAATAAAATAAATAAAAACCTAAACTAAACTAAACAATAAAATAAACCTAAGAATCAAAAAACTAAATAAAATAAAAACTAAATTTAAAATAAAAAAAATAAAAACTAAATAAAAATCTAAACCTAAAAAGTTAACCTTAAAATAAAACCTAAAAATAAATAAAAAATAAAAACTAAACTCTAAACGAAAAAAAACCTAAACATAAAATAAAATTAAAACAAACAAAAATAAACCTAAACCTAAACTAAAATAAATTAAATCAAAATAAATTAAACTAAAATAAATTAAACCTAAACTTAATCCTAAAAGAACTAAACCTAAACCTAAACCTAAACTAAATAAAATAAAATAAACTAAAAATAAGCCTAAACCTAAACTAAAAAATAAAACTTAAAAATAAGTATAAAATAAAAACCTAAAACCTAAACCTCAAAAAATAAGATAAAAACCTAAACCTAAAAATAAAAAATAAATCCTAAACCTAAAAAATAAAATAATAATAAAACTCAACTAAAAAATAAACCTAAACCTAAAAAATAAATTAAAATAAAAACCTAAACTAAAATAAATAAACCTAAAATAAATAAACTAAACTAAATTAAAATAAAAAATAAAACTAAATAAAAATAATAAAATAAAATAAATGAAAATAAATTAAAAATAAACTAAATAAACTAAATAAACCTATGCTTACTAGTTTACTTAATTTTTTTTAAAAAACCATAAACCCTAAATCCTATACCCTAAACCCTAAACCCTGACCCTAAAATAACCACCCTAAAAGCATAAACCTTAAAACCATAAACCCTACCAAACCTTAAACACTAGACCTGACCCTAAACCTAAACCTAAAGTAACAAACTAAAATAAAAAATATACCTAAACCAAAACATAAACCCTAAGAATGGCAGAAGCTTGACTATAGGAACATCATATCAACTAGGCTGTCCCAGATCTGGTGTAAAAGGCAGATCAGCGGTTGCTCGTGGTGGTGGAGGATCTTGAGGTGTTGGTGGATATGGATGTGGCAGTCAGAGCAGTGGTGGTTATGGAGGTTGGAGGAGCGATAGAGGTTGCAACCATGGTGGCGGCAGAGGGATAGATCGGGGATATGACGATGGATCCATCGAAGGTTGGGGTGGTTATGACTAGAAACTAAGGATGGCGTCGATCTACTACTTATGGAACTGTTTGTCTTCACACTACAGACGATTCTAGTTATATATGGTTTTTTATTTGCTCTATGCGTGCTCATTTTTTATCTTTGTCGTTGCTTGTGTCTTAGAATACTTGGTGTGTTACTTGGTTGATGAAATCAAAAAGAAGAAATGTTGAATATGAATTTGTTCTCTATTATAAAATAAAAAAACTAGAAACACTAAACCCTAAATTGAAACCTTAATCCTAAACCTATAACCTAAACCATAAACCCTAAACCCTAACTAATAAAAACCCTACCCTAAACCCTAAACCTTAAACACTAAAACTCTAAACCTTAAATAATAAACCCTAAAACTTAAACCCTAAAACCCAAACCATAGACTCCAAACCCTAAACCTTAAACTAACCCGAAACCTTAAATCGTAAAAAGCTAAAAACTTAAACCTAAACTAAATAAAACCAACAAATAAATTAAACCAAAAATCTTGAACTAAAATAAAACAAAAATTAAAATAAAATAAAAATTAAAATAAAATAAAACATGAACTAAAAACTAAACCTAAAAGATAAAATCAAATTTTTAAACTAAAATATAATAAATAAGCTTGAACTAAACTAAAATAAAATAAAACTAAATAAAAACCTAAACATAAACCTAATAAATAAAATTAAATCTAAACCCTAAACCAAAAAAAACTAAACCTAAAATAAATAAAATAAACTAAACTAAACTAAAATAAATAAAACCTAAACCTAAACCTAAATAAACTAAACTAAACTAAATAAAATAAAACTAAAAAAATACTAAACCTAAACTAAAATAAAACCTAAATAAACCTAAAATAAAACACAAACAAAATAAAATAAAACCTAAACTAAACAAAATAAAAATAAAACCTAAACCTAAAATAAAATAAAATAAACTAAACTAAAATAAACTTAAACTAAATAAACTAAAATAAAACTAAACTAAGATCCTAAACTGCTAAAATGGCATAAACCTCTAAACATAAAAGTCTAAGATAAAAATTGAAACTAAATAAATCCTAAAATAAATAAACAAATAAAATAAAATAAACTAAATAAAAATAAAACTACAATAAATAAAACAAATTAAAATAAATAAATCTACCATTGGGTTTGCATAATTTAAAGAAACAGGCAACCCTGATCTGATTGCAAATAGGCCCTGGGCCCTAAAACTGACCCAGGCCTGAGCCAACCACCACTACATATGGGCCACTAAACAGGCCCTGAAAACTGATCCCTGACTGGGCCCAGAGACCCTGATTATACCTTAAACTATTCTATCTTGGGCCCAACCCTAAACCCCTGACCCAAACCACAAACCCAGGCCCTAGGCCTGAGCCTAAACCTACCACACCCTAACCACACACTAACCTGAGCCACCAGGCCACTGAGCCACCCAAACCTGAGCCATAACATAACCCTAAAAAATAAACCTAAACTAAATAAATAATATAATAAATAAAAACTTAAACATAAAAATAATAACTAAATAAAATAAAATAAAATTAAACTGAAAAACTAAAAAATATAAATAAATAAAATAAATATATAAATAAATAAACATAAACTAAACTAAATAATAAAATAAACCTAAAAATAAAATAAATAAATAAAATAAAACCTAATCCTAAAATAAGAATAAAATAAACATAAAATAAAATAAAATAAAAGCTAAATAAAAATATAAACCTAATAAATAAAACTAAAAATAAAACTTAAAAATAAATTAAAAAAACCTAAAGCCTAAGCTAAAAAAAAACCTAAACCTAAAATCAAAATAAATAAAATAAAATAAAATAAATCAAAACCTAAACTAAAATAAACTAAACTAAAATAAATAAAACCTAAATCTAAACCTAAAATAAACTAAACTTAAACCTAAACTTAAAATAAAATAAAAATAAAATAAACCTAAACCTAAACTAAAACATAAAACCTAAAAATAAACCTAAAATAGAAACCTAAAACCAAAACCTAAAAAAATAAAATAAAAACCTAAAACTAAACCAAAAAATAAAAAATAAAACATAAACCAAAAATATAAAATAAAAATAAAACTCAACTAACAAAATAAAATTTAACCTAAAAAATAAACTAAAATAAAAAACCTAAGCTAAAATATAGAAACCTAAAATAAATAAACTAAACTAAATAAAAATAAAAAATAAACCTAAATAAAAATAATAAATAATAAATAAAATAAACTCAAATAAATAAAAAATAAACTAAATAAACCTAAACCTTGGTTTTTCTTAATTTTAAAAAAAAATGTAAATAAATCCTAAACCCTAAACCCAAACTAACCACCTAGCCCAACCTATAACCTAAACCCTAAAACTTGAACCCTTAAGCCTAAACCCAAAATAAAGCAGTAATCCCACTAAACCCCCCAAACCCTAACCACAACCTCTAAAACCCTAAACCCTAAGCCCTAAACTAACCATGAACCCTAAACCCTAAACTAACCCCAAATCCTAAAAATGGGTAGATCTTGATGGCGGGAACATCACCGTCAACTAGGCTCAACCTAGATCAGGCGATGAAGGTGAAGGTGTAGGCGGTGATTATCGTAGTGGTGGTGGGGGATCTAGAAGTGTTGGTGGATATGGAGGTGGTGGTCCGAGCAGTGGTGGTTATGGATGTGAGAGGTGTGACAGAGGTTACAACCGTGGAGGTGGTGGAGGGAGAGATAGGGGATATGATGGTGAATACTACTGAGAAGAGGGTAGTTGATGAACTGAGAAATTGAAGAATGGTTGATCCGATCTGGCTTATAACTGTCTATAGTAGAGATGGTTCTACTATCTAGGGTTTTGATTGGTGGTGCTCATTTTTTATCTATGTCATCGCTTGTGTCTTAGAAAACTTGGGGTGCTACTTTGTTCATGAAATTGAAAAGAAGAAATGTTGTATCTGAATTTGTTCTCTATTAAAAAAAACCTTAACCTCTAAACCCTAAACCATAAACTAAAATTTAAACCCTAAACCCTAAATCCTACACCCTAAACCCCAAACCTAATAAAACCTTAAACCTACAAAAGCTAAAAATATAAACCTAAACTAAATAAAACCAAAAATAAAATGAATAGAAAAACCTAAACCAAAATAAAATAAAAACATAAACTAAAACCTAAACCTTAACTTAAAATAAAACCTAAAAATAAAATAAAATAAAATAAGTAAAAACCTAAACTAAATTTAAAAAATAAAAAACCTAAGTAAAATAAAACTAAACCTTAAATAATAATAAAATTAACATTAAAATAAATAAAATCTATAAAAAACATAAAAACCAAAATAAGTAAAAATAAAATAAAAACTAAAAACCTAAACCCAAAATAAAAATAAGATAAATAAAATAAAATGAACCTAAACCTAAACTAAAACAAACTAAAAAATAAATAATTTAAACCTATAAAAGTAACCTTAACTAAACAAAATAATAAACTAAACTAAACATAAACTAAAAATAAAACCTAAAAGTAAACCTAAAATAAAACCTAAAGCCTAAACCTAAAATTATATAAACCTAAACCTAAACTTTAAAATAAAAGTAAAACTTAAACCTAAAAATAAAATAAAAAAAAAAATAAAACTCAAATAAAATAAATAAACCTAAACTATAAGCTAAAATAATCAACCTAAACTAAAATAAATAAATAAACTAAATAAAAAAAAACCTAAATAAAAATAAATAATAAAATACACTTGAATAAATAAAAAATAAACTAAATAAAACAAATAAACCTAAACCTGCTGGTTTACTTAATTAAAAAAAACCTTAAACCCTAAACCCCAAACCCTAAACCCTAAACCCTAAATCCTAAACCTTGAACCTTAAACTCTAAACTAACCCTAAACCCTATCCCTAAACCCTAAACCCTAAACCTTGAATAAAATGTCATTAGGGGAGATCTAAATAATGACCTAATCTAACATAGTTATGGTAGCTAAGAAAATGTGTTCAAGAGACTTTCCTTGACTAAATTTAAATACCTAAACCTTAACCCTAAATGATATTATAATACCATATTTATAATATAATGTAGCATGATATATTTGAGCATGTAGTGATGTGTTATTGTATGTTATAAGATGTTTTGAATTGTTTTAGTATATTATGGTATTATACCCTATAGTTTATATAAATATAAATCATAAAAATATTGATTTAAAAAAATCAGATGATGAAATTTGTTAAATTTGAAGTGGGAATTAGGTTGTAGTACCAAAGGTGTGCTACGTCACTTCTAGTATGAAAAGTAAGATTTTATGTTCAAAATAAATATTATTTGTTGTAACATAGCATAACATCATATATCAAAATATATTGTTACATGCATTATAAATTCTTTTAGTATTTTATCATCATACTAGCATTATCTATAAAAATGTATTTAGACTTTAAAATGGAAGAATTTTGCCAAATTGATAATAAGTACATCATGGCATCATAATATATTATTCCAATTAAAATTATGTAAGTGATATGACTAAAATATATAGCTTTTTATTGTTTAGACTAATTTTTTGATTTTTTATTTTAAGCAATCCCTTTTGATGTGATATGCAATATATTATATTATAATTTTTTATAGTGTATTAAAATATAGGATGCCATAACATAGTGTAGCATCATGCATTATAGCATGCTATTGTGTATTACTACTTGTTGTTTAGCTTATTTAAGTTTATTATAGTATGATATAGTAGAGTTTCTATTGGTATAATTCATAAAAATACTAATTTATAGACTGAGATGATGGGATTTGGCCAAATTTAGGGTAAGCTTTAGGGAACGTCATTGGTGGTGTGCTGTGGTGTGTCATTTAATCCAAAGAATGGAATTTTGCATCCAAAATAAATGTAATTTTTCAACCAAATTTTATAAATTTTTGCTTAATGTGATTCATTTTAAGGTGTAATGTAAGATAATATATTATATGAATGCATATTAAAATATAATGTACATAACAGTATAACTTCACATATATATGAATATGGTGGTGTGTTATTAAATGTTATTGTAAATTTTAGTATGATTTACTTTTGTAATAATACATTGGATAAAACTCACAAAAATATTAATTTAAAGGTTGAGTGGAAGAATTTGGCCAAAGTCATGGCACACACCAAGAAGAAACACCAAAAATATGGTATTTTGTGCCATTTCTAATAGAAAAATAGTAATTTAACATCCAAAATGAACATTGTTCATATTTTGAGAAAGTTTTATTTTTTGTTCCTTTTAAGTGAGGCTAATGAGGTGTAATGTTAGAAAATATATTATATTATAGCAAATTAAAATATAAAATTATATATTATAATATAATATAGCGTGTTAATTCACACTATAATATGTTTAGCCCGATATTGTACAATTAGTTTGAGCTTGGACCATCACAAATCATAAAATGTTGATTTCAATGTTAAGATGATGTAATTTGAACAAATACATTGTTAGGCTTTTAGTTGAAGTATTAAAAGTTTGCATAAGAGAAGAAATAAGATTTGATGAGAATTCCATGTCAAGGACATGGAGGAGATCCCTAGAATCACACATGCATTGGACATGACCTGTGAGGGTTCTAGAGGCATAGAATAAAAAAATTTGTTGGGGATAAGGTTTGAATTTGATTTGATTATATGATATGTGGAAAGAAGATCCATTCAGGATAAGAATTTATTATCCACCAAGATTAAGATCAAATTGACTTCAATTTATTTTATTTTAATTGATGTAGAGGCATATATGCTAGAGATGTGGGCTCAAGTCTATTAGGGATCGGGTATATGAACCTTCCACTAGGGAAGCAGGTTTGGGCTATCCACTGGGGATTGGGATTTGAGCTTGATTTCATAGATTTGTTTGGTGATGTATCCACTAAGAATAATAGTTTTGTTAGATTTCTTTGATATAAACACTACTAGGGGAGCCAATTAAATTTGGCT
The DNA here is from genome assembly GCA_021442155.1 of Cymbidium sinense. Taxonomy (NCBI): domain Eukaryota; kingdom Viridiplantae; phylum Streptophyta; class Magnoliopsida; order Asparagales; family Orchidaceae; genus Cymbidium; species Cymbidium sinense. The sequence goes on along the minus strand of CM038215.1, from coordinate 275,479,852 downwards.
CCACTAGGGATGTTAGTTTGAATTTGATTTGTTTGCTTGACTTATTTATAAATGATTTGGGCTCCACTGGGGAGCATGGTGTCATTTAACCCCACTAGGGAAAATTATATTGGGGTTGATTTAGTCTAAGTTAATGTATGGACCCTATCGGTGTGCGATGGACCCACTAAGAAGGGGCTATATCAACCTTGACCTTCCTCAAGTTTAAAAATCCAAAAGGATAGTCTATCATCTGCAGGGTAAAGCTAAGCAACTTAAGGGGTTGCCTTTTAGCGTGCAACGACTATGCTAGGAAGAAGGCATTGCAGACTTACATCTTCAAAAGCAGGAACAACCGTTGGGGTGACCTGTTGGATGCATACCAAACTTAACCTGACCTAGGGTGACTACTGAGTAAATGCTGCTGGGGACTTATGTCAACTCAAAAGTAGTCAGGGTTAATTTTATCTTAATTTTATGTTATTTGATAGGGTTTATTTGGTTTAGTTTAATTTCAAATTGAGGGCATATCTGCTGGGGATGTCAGCTTGGTCAAATTTGATAGATTTAATTTATGGACCATGTCAGTGTGCGATGGACCCACTACGAAGGGGCTATATTGGATTTATCCTATCTCAGATTTATAAATCCAAATGGATAGTCTACTAGCCTTGGGGTAGAGCTAGCCAACCTAAGGGGTTTCCTTTAGTGTGCAATGGTGCTAGGAAGAAGGTGTAGACTTAAATCTTCTAAAGCATGGAACAAGCTAGGGTGACTGTTGTAGAATAAAAAATCAAACCCAACTTAGGGGTGACTTGTGAGTGAATGTCCCTGAAGACTTATATCAACTCAATAGTAATCAGGCGATTCTTATAGGGAGTTTTGCTGACACTGCCCTAAAGATAAGATGTGTCCTTGGGAGAAGCTACTGCTAGGGGTGTCCTCCTAATCCAAAGTGAATATATATTTTCTTTATATGTTTGCATGGACCCTATTGGTGTGAGAGGGACCACACTGAGAAGGGGCTATGCCAGCCATGACCTATCTCAGATTTACTGGACCAAGGGAGAATTTGCACATACATAGGATGGATTCTCCAACAATATGGGTGGTTACTAGGAAAGGGGAATTGTCTAATCTGATAGTAACCTAGGTAGTGTCTAAATGGGGTCGTACAAGATGTGATCGAAATATAGTGAGGGGAGGTGCTTGCTAGTGGAACTTGAGCTCTAAAAAAGAAAGCTTATAGGTGTACGATGGCCAACTCAAGAAGAAAGCATAGAAGACTTACATCTGCCATGAGTGGTGTATCCTAAGGTGTTAGAACCAACCAACCTAAGGTCTATCCGTCAGCATGAGTAGTGTATCCATTAGAATAGTGAGAACCAACCAACCTAAGGTGCTCGTCGGTGACCAACGATCAGTCTGGAAAGAAAGCATGTAGACTTACAACTTTCCAAGAAAAATTGATCATCGAGATGGTCTGTCATCAGTGGGATAGATGTTATCTGAGCTAGAGCGACTACTAAGCAAGGAGCACCAAGGAAGGACTGGACATAGACTTGAAGTAGTTAGGAGGGAAGGAGCTTCTAGTGGACTATAATCTAAGAAGAAATCATAGCAGACTCACATCCTCTTAAATGAAGCCAACATGAGGTAGCTTACCGGCCATGCAGTAAGGCGTACCAAACTAACAAGGCACTCGTTGGTGTGCAGTGGCCAAGTATGGAAGGAAAGTGTTACAAATATATATCCTAGAAAGCAAGAATACCATTGGAGTGACACAATAGCAGGGTAGCACGTTAGTCCAACCTATCGCAGCTACTGAGTGAGTGTCATTGGGGCATTATCTCAACTCAGAGTAGCCCAAGATAAAAGATATGTGTTTGTTCTATATGTTTGTATTTGAGTGAGTGTCATTAGGGAATTATCTCAACTCAGTGTCATTATGTCGTTCGGGTTCGTTACACCTACCCAAAACACATCGTGGTGGTTTCATAAATAATAATACTTTCAACATGAAAAAGATTAAATTCAAAATGGAATTTTCATTGATGATAATTATTTTCAAACATGATTTATAATATTTATTTAAGTAGAGCCCGTTGATTGGTAGCATCGGGCACTCTCCCTTATGATTAATAAGATGATAAGATCCTCCTTGGTAGGCCTTCTCTATGGTTAAAGGGCCTTCCCAAGTGGGTTCAAACTTGCCTCCCATCTTACGATGGGCAACAATCGATCTCCTTAGAACTAAAATAAGCTCTCCTACTTCAAAAGCTATAGGACGAACAAACTTTTTTTGGACTTGAATCATTTTAGCTTTATATAACTTGAGGTTTTGGCATGCCAGTAGGTGTCTCTCCTCCAAACTTTCGAGCTCCTCTAATTGCAACTTAACTTTCTACTCTATTATGATCTTGCTACCCACAATTATCATTAGTGATGGGAGTTGGACTTCTAATGGTAGAATGGCTTTGGACCCATACACTAAGGAGAAAGGAGTAGACTGAGTTGGAGTTCTATATATGGTATAGTAGGTCCATAAAGCTTCAACTAACTACTCAAGCCACTGTTGCTTATTTTTGTCTAGTGTCTTCTTTAGTATTTGAATGAGAGTTTTGTTGAAGGTTTCTACTAAGCCATTTTCCCTCAGGTAGTTGATGGTAGAATATCTTCAATCAATGTTGTATCTCCGAGCAAAGTTGTTGATCTCGATGCTCTTGAATGCAATACCATTGTTAGATATAATTCATTGAGGCACTTTGAAGTTATGTATGATATGGTTCCTTAAAAATCAGAGAACATACTGATCTGTGAGCTCTCAGAATAAAATTGCCTATGCCCATTTGGAAAAGTACTCAATAGCAGCTAAGATGAACCGATGAGCCTTGGAAGGAGGAGGATTAATCTTACCCACAATGTCGGTATGCTAACACTCGAATGGCCATGAGGCCAATGTAGGATGTAGAGTGTTGGACGGTTGGTGAAAGACCACACCGTGTATTTAACATTGGTGGCATTGCTTAGCCATATCTATGCAATCTTTATTCATCGATGGTCAGTTGTATCATAGTCTCTTGATCTTAGCTTTCATCTTCAAACCAGATTTGTTGGCTCCACATAATCCTAACTGTATCTCCATCATGATCTTACGGGTTTCATGCTTATCTAAACAATGTTACCACATATGATCGAAACATCACCGGTAGAAGACACCATCCACAAGAGCATAGGAAAGTGCTCTTTACTTCATATGATGGGCTTGGGACTTCTCTTGAGGTAGTTTCCCTTTATTTAGGTAATCCATGAATGGTTGCCTCCAGTTTAACACCACATCCTTCTTGGCGATGGAAATCTCCCCTTGAAGAGAGTACCTTTTGATGAGTTCAATATCAATAAGGGATAAGACTTGTCTATTTTGGACCTTTATTGATATGGACTCATCCTATAGACATGCCAACTCCTTGGAAAGCTTGGAAAGCATATGCTATGGCGTTCTCTCTTTGAGTAATATTATAAATGGTAACCTCTGTGATTTGGGCCAACAACTCCATGGTGTACTTCAGGTAGTGATGGAACTTGGGCTTTATAACCTTATAGCAACCAGCGATTTGGTTGATAACTAGATGAGAATCCCCAAAGATGTTGATGTCATGGATGCTTAGAGTAACGACTAACTCTAGGCGGCAATCGAGCCTCATATTTGGCTTCATTGTTGGTGCAAGGTGGATAGATGATATAATCTCATCACATTGATGCGAAGTTAAGAGAACTATTCCTGCCCCTGCCTTTCCTGGAATAGTTGATTATGGTTCTTCTCCTCTTTGAGAGGAAGTCGTACCATCAAAGTACATCTCCCAATGGTGAATATTAATATCCCCTAAGTTCATCAGGGAGATCATCATTAAGTAGAGAGTTAGCAGGAAGTGGTTGTGCTGTTAAGAAATTCGCTAGCGCTTGTCCTTTCATGACACAAAGGGGTACGAAGGTAATGTCAAACTATGAGAGGATCATGGAACATCGTGCCAACAGTCCGCATAGCGTCAGCCGTGTCATGAGATATTATAGTGGATTAATCCTAGAGATTAAGTTCACCTTATGAGGAAGCACGTATTGTTGTAGATTTTAGGATGCAAAGAGTAAAACTAAGTAATGCTTCTTAATTTATGGATAATTAGCCTCAATAGGGATTAGATGACGACTGAGGTAGTAGAGTACATTTTTCTTCCTTTCATCATTGGCTTGGGCCAACAAAGTACCAAGGGAGTCGTATAACACAACAGTGTAAAGTATGTGCAGCTTGCATGTGATAGGGGCTTCTAGAACTGGCAGCATCATCAGGTAAGGCTTGATGTCTTCGAATGCATGCTCACACTTATCATCCCACTTAAACATGGCCTTCTTAGATGCTCCAACCGCCCTTAGAATGATCTAAGTTGAGTTCAATATTTAGGGGGTGGCATTTCTAACAATGTCCTGATCTTTTTTGGATCAATTTTTAATCCCTAGTGTTGGACAACAAACCCAACAAATTTCTCTGAAGCAACTCTAAAAGCACACTTCAGGGGGCTCATTTTAAGGTTAAATTATCTTAACTGTTTGAAAACTACTCTTAAGTAAATAAGATGGTCTTCCTTTTCCTTACTTTTGACCATGAGATCATCAACATAACACTCAACTTGATGATGAATGAGTTCATTGAAGATTCAATTCATAGCCCGCTGGTATGTAGCATCAACATTTTTAAGGCTAAAAAACATGACCTTATAGCAATAGATTCTGATCGGGGGTTCTAAAAGAATTGTCTCTGTCATCTTCAGGGACCATCTTTATTTGGTTATATCGATGATCATCCATGAAGAAGACTACATGAGAAGAGGCAATGCCCACTACTCATTGGTATTGGAAATTTAACTTTTGATATGCCTTATTTAAATTTCTAAAATCGAATCATATGTGAATTTGGCCATTCTTTTTTTAATTGATGTGGCTAACCGTAGGGTATTTTCTTCGATGAACACATCAATTTTATTGACTTTATAAATGACTTGTTATTCTATGTCTAATCGCATGTGTCTAGGTGCTTGCTTGATAGGGTTAGCAGTAGGCTTTATTGCTAGTTTATGGACCGCTACATTAGGAGCCAATCCAAACATCTCTTCATAACTCCATGCAAAGTAGTCCTTAAAATCAGTCAATAGCCTAACTAAGTCATTGGTTTTAATTTCATTCAACAAAGAACTAATGCATGTCGGGCATGGATCTTCTTCAGTTCCTAAGTTGATTTCTTTGAGCACGTCGATGGTTAACTTGATCTCTTCTTCAAACTCTAGCAGTGCAACTTTGACTTCAAAATCATCTCGATCATTTGAAGGTTCTAAGCACAGCTCTCCATATGAGTTAATGTGATTTGAAAGGAAACTATCAGATTCCAAATGATTGGTGATGACTCTGTAGTAATCATCATCTTCGACTGCACCAACTGTATTGAATCCTAGTCCTAATCTTGATTGAGTGCTTTTGCATTTGTTCTTCCATATTCTTTTGATGTTGCCTGACCTGTGCTTTGACCAAGTATGTGGGATTAACCCTATCTTTGCTAAAGTATGAACACAAGGCAAGTACTAATCAAAAGGTAATTCTATTAAATCTTTATAAGAATCATCCCCAAGTTCTACATCAACTTCTTGACTTAAGGATGATGCTCCCAAAAAGAACCTTTGAGTCTTCACACCTATGGATGACTTAAGGGCTTCCTTAACTACCAAACCCTCAGCTTTTTGAGAGGAAAGTGAGGTTAGAGCTAAGGTTCCCAAGCTAATGTATTTCACATATATACTTGGATACACTTATGCTTTACTTTAGAGTGGTCTTCATTGCTATGGCTTAAGTGTCACCTCCAAGGGAATATTCTACTGAGAAGAGCTGGCTAGTGTGCCAACCATATAAGACTCATCCTAAGAACTAGATTCTAAGTCTATATGGATAGTAGGTGTACTCCTAGTAATTGGGACATATCTTCTATTAGGTGGCCAATAAAGAGATTTTTCACCCCTGGGATTGCCTTTAAACTAGCCTCTTCCACGGTGGAGGTCAGTCATCTACCCATATGTTGAATGGAGTAACAAGTGGGTGGAATTTAATGCCTCCACTTCCTCTCCAAGTCTATTTCTACTCCCTTTTATTTTCTTTTTCTTTTTCTCTTTCCTTTTCTCTTTCTCTTTCTTTTTCTTTTATTTTTAAACTTTTGCCAAGTTTGCCAGAATTGTCTTGTCAATTTTGAGGGAAGTAGTAAGCCGCATCCTCATATATGCCGACCTCGTGAGCTGAGATCTCCTTTGACATAGTAGATGATCCCTCTCACGAACTTCATACACGATGTAGAGGTTGGAACTATGTATTCTCAGTATCCATGGTCTCCCAAAAAGCGTTGAAAGATGTATCCTTTGTTAATGCAAAACTTGGCTTCGATCTTGTCATCTATCAAGGCAACATTATGGAGCCTGGCTGTTGACCTCACTTTTGGAGTGATTCAATCTTCATCTTAGACTTAGAGTCTTCTAGACACTAAGACTTCCTAGTCATAAGACACTTCTAACAATTAGGTAAACACTTAACCAAAGCCTAAAGACTTAAAAGGGTTAACCATAGGATTAGATTATGCCTTAGGGATTAGGATAATCCACCTACCCTACAGGCCAAATCCAATCTATGTTCACCTTATCAAACCAAACCTCAAGTTTAATTCAAACATCAAATTCAAATCCAAATCCAAGCCCAAATTCCAAAACTAAATGATTAAATCCCATGATCAAATCCAAACTCGAAACCCTTCCTAATCCATATGACCTATCCTATAGACTTAGCCAAATCTTAATCTAAATCAATCCAAAATTAATTAATTTTCTCATAATCAATTTATATCCTCAATCATCTTCATAAATATAAATCAAATCTACATTTGAATGATCAAAACTAAATCAAATTAAATCAAAACCCATCATAAGCCATATGACCTATCCCATGGACTTAGCCAAATCTTATCCAATCAAATTCAAACTCAATTGATTTTTGACAAATAAATAATATTTTTAATCATCTTCATAAATTTAAATGAAATATACATTTAAATCATCAAAACTAAATCAAAACAAATCAAAATCCAAACCTAAGCCACATGACCAAACTCCATGGATTTAGCTAAATTCATTCATTCCAAAACCTAAATTCAATTGATTTTCTCAAGAATCAATCATACCTTCAATAATATTCAGAAATGTAAATGAAATATTCAATCATCAAGCTAAACTAAAATCAACCCAAGTCAAACCCAACTTAACCCTTTTGACATGAAATGTTCAAATTAACTAAAACCCATTTAAACCCAAGCTAATTGTAATTGAATTTTTATATCAATCCCAAATCCATATATAAACTCAACTAAATCAAACTCAATTCAAAATCAAGCCAACTAAACCCAATTGGTCCACTTGACCCAAAGAAGCCAATTTGACCTATTTGAGCCAAGTTCTAATCCTACGCAAATTGGATTGAACCAAGCTGATCAAAACCTTCCATCATGATTTTTGATCACCCTAGATTGATCAATTATCATAAAGTAGGTCAAACCAAGTCAACTTGGTCATTTGACCAAGTCAGCCCCTTAACTCATATGAACCCAAACTAGCCAAATTGCAACCTAAGCCAAATCCCTTGAAACTAATGTTTCATACCAAATAAAAATCAATATTTGAATATGACTTGACCTTCAATTGAGTCAAACCAAACCCAATTGGCCCTCTTTACCAAAGTTGACCCAATGGACCTAAAATATCAAACTGGGTCAAATCAAAATATAAACCAAATTAATTGCAACCTATGGCTCAAATTTATTTAAAATTGATTGTTGAACTTGACCAAAGCAATGATTGGACCCAATTGAACCCAATTGACCAACTTAGCCCAAATTGACCTAAAGTTCAAGTTAGCCTAAGTCAAAAGCAAATTAATTCAAACCAAAGCCTTCAATCATCTTCAATTGGTCAACTAAACCCAAACCAACACCCAACCCAAGCCAATTTGGCCAATTTGGTCAAACTGGTCAACTTAACCCATTTGACCCAAATGAATTCAAATGAGACAAAATCAAATCTAAGCTAAACTAAACCAAACTAATTAAACCAAAACATCCCAAATGATCATATGAACTTAACCCAACCTTGGTTTGACCCAATTTGACCAATTGGTCAACTTGATCCAACCTAATCAATTTGACCTAAATTAGTCAAATTGAAGCCAAACCTAACCAAATCAACTCCAATTGACTTGAAATTTGGGCTAACCCACTTTGGCTCATTTTAAAATCTACTCAAATAAAATCAATGATGAATGATCATTCTACCCTTGGGTCAAGGGCATCACATGAGACAAATCACCCATGTAAGTGGTTATTTGCATTCCTTGGCCACTTTGTACTCTTCCAATGGCCCACCTAGGAACCTAAGGCACTACCTAACCTGACCTAAGGGGTGGTTGGGTCAGCCATGACCCATGGGAGGTGAAATCACCTCACCCTCCCCATTGGAGCATTTGAAACCCATAGGACACCCATGATTCCTCCTTGGCAGCCACCACCGCACCTTCAACCAACCAAGCCAAGCCAACTCACCTCCTCCCTACCACCCACGACTCCTTGAGATGGCTAGACGGCCACTAGAAGCCAAACTTGATTCCATCATCCAATCAAAGTGAAGGGGGTATACACCACCTCGTTTCCACTCAAACACATGAAAAAATCATTCCTTAGAGCCCTAGCTACCCAAGATGAGTTGCTAGAGACATTCCCTGAGCTCCCAAGCTCATTCCTCGATCAAAAAATGCCATTCCCATCCATCCTAAAATATGACACTCCCATATCTGACCTAACTTCCCCATTTATCCATCAAACTCAAATTAACTTTGCATGCACCTTCCCTAGGCCTCGTCATGCAAGAATGAATCATCTCCTAAGCTTCTTGAGAACCAGAGGTAGGACTTCGATCAAACCCAAGCTTTAAATCATCGGTTCATTTCCTTCTGAGCTACCATCGAGGAATTGATCCAATTGCTGGTCAACAGGGCTTCATCTCCACTATGAAGCTTCCTCAATCATTGAGCCAGATCTTGAGCTAGGTATGCTTCAAAAGCGATCCTTAGGAAAATGGGTTGGAGCTTTTTGAAGAAAACTTGCATCTCATGTGATCTTGATCATTGGATCCCCTCTGATTGATGTCGTGAAGGTGTGGGATCCTTTTAGAGTTGATCGAGGGGATCAGTGGCTTCAGTCAAGTGAGCAATGGTGGACAAACTCCATTTTTCCTCACTCATGTGATGTTAGATCACGCACCGTCTGTTCTGCTTGATCGAAATGGACAGTGATGATTAGATCCACTAGATCGATCAATTTAATCCTATTAAGATATTGTCATTTTGTTTGATCTTAGGAGATGAAAGTGTGTCCATCGCCACCACTTAAGTGCTGAGTTGGATAAGTTAAAAGTAGCCAATCTCATGGAACCACATGGAAAGCATGCCGCGTCAGCGCACCACATGGCTCCAACAAGATTGGGCTTTAATTAGGATTAATTAATTTTTTTTAATGACTAAAACTTCTAAAAATCATAAATAATCATAGTGAAATCAAAAAATGCAAATAAATACTCATTTTAAAGGTATTTTAGAGGAGAATTAATTAAAAATGATCTTAACTAATTTTGAATAGTAATTAAAGTTTAATTAAGGTTTAATTACAAAATTTATTAGTTTAATTACTTAACCAATTAATCCTAATTTTTATGGGATAAATTTAATGGGATGACCTCTGCTTCCCATGATTTTCTTGAGATTTATTGCTCACTTAATTAGGAAAATTGACTAATTAAACCTTAACTACTCTTTTAAGTTAATTAATGATTAATTAATCCCATGAATAGTAACAAATTGGTTAATTAAGTTTATTAATCATTGTTCAATAATAAGTGAACTAAGAATAGGGTTGGGACCCTTTCTTTCATTTCACCCTTTTTAAAATGAAATTAACTAAGATTTAACTAATTAATTAAATCACTTAATCAAATTGAAATCATAATCACATTAGACCTTAATTAATTAAATCATGGGGTAGATCTTTAGGAGTTTAATAACCTAAAAGAGTTTAATGAAATTATGGTTAGTCCAGATGTGTGGTAAAACCATAAGAGTAATTAATTAAGTCCCTTAATCTAATTAACTATTCATCATGACCCAATTGCATTAGGCCCCTTTTATTTCCTAGGATCATTTCAAGTTTATTTTTCATGCATATCATGTTGGCTCATAATTATTTTATTAATTACTTTAAGGTGATGTAAGTAAGGGTAATTAATTCATCTAATTAAGGGTTCAACTTAATTAACCCATAAAATCAAATTAATTACATTTCCTTAAATTAAATCAAATCACTAATGTGGGAATGGGTTTAAAATAATAAGTGACGATTTCTCTTCTCCTCTTTAAATCAAATCAAATCCAAAAATTAATAAATAAAGAAGCCTTGGTTTGCTTTAAATAATCTTATTTGATTTGTTAGTCCTTAAGAACTAGTTTGGTTGAATGAATCACATGATTATATTTGATTGTCCTCTTTCCAATCTTGTTAAATTTATTATGTCATTTTAATTCATGCATTCATCTTTTCAAAATCAAGTAAAATAAAATGGATTTCTGTTATGTAAGCTTGCATGTTTTGATTTAATATATGTGTGGCTATTATCACTATTAAATCCAAATGTATTTTCAAAAGCTTATAAATGAATAATAATATGTGTTATGATCCTAGTTATAAATACATAAAAAAGCGTGTGCTTATAGCCTAAATGTATGAATGTTGAGTTCTCTTTCCTCTATTAAATTGTTGATTTATATAAGATTGAATGGTAATGGGTATATAGTCTGGACATCCCTGGAACATGAGGCTTTAGCTAGCCCCATGGAGGCCATTTGATTACCTAACTTCCATGGTTTAATAATGGCACATACCCATTTAATTTCATTCTTATGTATTTCAACATTAGAATTTGGATAGAGCTTTAATTCATATATATAAATGATTCAATAAAATAAAATATATAATCTTTGCATGGTTTTTTTCCCTCAATTATGTATACATCCATGTGTGTCCAAGAAAAGCAAGTTTATAGTTTGGACATCCCAAGAATATGAGGTCTTAGTTAGCCCTAAAGTGGTCATTTGATTACCTCACTTCCCTAGTTTAACAATGACACGTACTTGCCTATATCTTTGTACATGTATATGTATATGTGATTAGTGAATGAAGATCCCATTTTACATTAAAATTGCATACATTCATAATTGATTAAGTGCTTGAACTAATTAGCCCATATGATGATTTGCTTTTATGTTCATGTATATGAATTTACATATGTTTGAATTCAAATGGCATATAGATGTCCCGAATAATGATGATTTTAGCTAGCTCCAAGGAGGTCATTTGATTACCTCACTTCCTAATTTAACAACAACACATGCCTATTTAATTATATTCTTATATGTCCTTTGTATAATAATTTGGATAAAGTTTCAAATTAATGTTTAAATAATTCTATCAAATAAATATAAATTCATACATTTGTCATTTAAGTGTGCTAAAATAAGTTGCATGTAAAGATGCACTTAGGATTAAATCATATGCATGTTACATGTGATGGAAAAGAATGATTTAGTATATGTCGTGTGGTTGTAATTCAATTAAATTAATCTTAAGATGCCTTCCATTTTGAATAGGATTATTTAAAGTGAACATAAACTTAGAATTAATTAATTAATTCAATAAGCCATTCACTAAAGAGAACTAAATCAAATTAATATACTTTAGAAAGTGACTTAAGGTATGGATGAAAGAGGACAATCCTCTTTTCCTCTCTTTATAAGAGTTAGTTGGTAAGTGTAATCAAATGAAATAAAAGAAAACACAAATTAAAACTCTCAAATCAATTAAATTACTTCAAGTGAAATCAACCATTCATGTTAAATTGAATCCTTTTACACTTATAAAATACAACACAAATGCCTAACAAGACTTACCACACAAGCCTTAATACACACATTAGAATTAAGTCACTACTTCTATTCTATGTTAGGATGTATGTGATGTATGTTTTATTTTATGATGTATTATTTTAGATTAGCTATTAGGGTGTTTGCATCATAGACTAGATGATAGGCCAATATTATGCTTAAGGGATTATGCTTAAGGGATGCTTAAAAATAAATGTGAATGCTCTTTTTCCAAGTTGCTTAAATCCTTAACAACAATCCAAGTTAGGAAAGGTGGGCTTAGTTACCCATGTGTAAGGTGCTAAGTCTAAATTATAAATACAACTGCTTGGGATTATATGTATATTTAGCTAACCTCTATTTTGCAGGTATAGTTAGATTTACTTTTCCCACATAAATGTAATTTTTTCAATAGGAATTAGGATTAGTATGAGGGATTAGATGAAATAGGGCTTTGTCGGGTGTCCTATGATGCCTTTGAAGCAAGCACCATCCAAATCAAAGAAGGAACCAAATCAAAAATGGAGATATGAAGAAAGAAGACCCCAATAGCATTTAATACAATTATAATTATTCTATCATATTCCAAGTTGTATAAGGGTAGAGCTCGACTACCCATCTTATCTCTCTTCAGGTTTTACAGTAATACCTGATCGCTCTGACCTTTTATTATATTATGATAGTTCATATAATTGTTTGATGTTATGTTTACATTGTGCATTAGGATGGCATGATTTTCATAGTTTCTTAAATGATTGATGCTTTAATGTGTGGCTTAGATAAGATTAAGCTCTTAGGATAAAAATAACTTGTCTGCCTAACTAATCACTCATAACTAAATTTTAAACAACTCATAACCTCATCATATAGCCTAAGACATAAATAAGATAATTAAAAGATTTATCAACTGCTTAGATGTATGGTTGTATGTTTCACATCATGCATGTATATTCTTTCTCTCTTGAACATGAACGATCTCCATTCCTGCATGATAAAGGAATGCTTGACCTGTAAGGGCATCTCTTGTGGTGGAGTACACCTTCTTCTAGTTGATTTGACCCATAACCTATTTCATCATGCATTTAAGCATAAGAAATTCTAAGCCTCTATCAAAATGATGTGTCTAAAATAAAATAAAATTTGAAAATATTTTGCGTATATAGATTAAGTCATATGCTCATACCACTCAGGACTTTAGACTCTTTCTAATTAAATAACTACCTTAGCTATCTTGCAATTCATAAGATAGAACTATGTGGTTTTGAAATCATAGGAGGAGTTAGCTGACGGCCACTCCAGGCAATTATAAGTCTAGAAGTCAGATAATTTATTCTCTCTTGTGGAGATAAACCCTTATGTCCACCTGTTGCTTAGATTTAGGTCGTGCTTTAGCTCACACTAAAGCTCCTTAGATTTAGGATCGAAGGTAATTATTTCTTTCAGGCTACGAGCATAAATCCTCACCTCTTAAGCATTCCCACAACCTTGTGTTGTTGGTTTATAACCACTAGTAATCTAATTAAATTTCAACTCAAAACATATAAATCTCCTCAACTTTAATATTATAAAGCCCAAAAATAGGATAAATTGGAATGCTCACTAGGCTTCTTTGTATCATGAGCATTTCCTACTTATTTCATTTGGATTCCAAAAATAAGTCTTCTCATTGAACTTTCCCAATTGATTTTCCAAATACAACGAATCCTTTGATAGTCTAACCTTGAAATCTTTGGAGATGATAATTGTCTACTTTAATTGAGAGTATTCTTAGGAAATTTTATTTCTTAAGATGTAATTAACTATGGAGGTTTGCCTCCTTAGAGAACTTAAGAACTTGGTTTAATATAAATCCTACTTTATTCATAGAACCATCATTCCTTAGGAGTCCTTATTACGTGACTAGGTCCATTGTAGGGTGATGCCTCTATCTTTTGAGATAGTACATCATACCTCAATGTTGTACCTGATCACCTCACAAAGTACCCCCCCATGATCCGTGGTGTCTCCCTCCCTCATACCAAAAATAAACACCAAGGCTCGCCTTGTTCATTGAATCCTCTTAACATCATCCTTTCTTTTTGGAGTTTGGAGATGTTGATCCTCAAGTAGACAAGGGTTTTTAGACTCATAATATTGACTAATACACCTGGGTCAATCAGAACTCTGGATGGACTATATCTACCAACATCCATTGTAATGTAAAGAGGAGGTTATGCTTGATCATCCCTTGGAGTAAGTCTTCATCATTGAATGTAACTCCTAAGATGTCCTTCCAGTGGCATGCCTCTTCTTTAGTAGCAGTCAGCTAAGCTAAGCATATCTCTAGATCAAGTAAGGTCTTGATTAGAGATTCCCTCATCTCTTTAGATAAGACAAGGGTGTCGTATATTCTTAACTTAGCTGGAATCTTTCTTAGGTGAGCTATGACATTGTAATCAACTCTAGCTTGGTTCTCCACAAGCATATCCATGGGTGGAGCATCCTATGGAGGGGTTATCTGCTCTCTGAAAGCAATGACTTGCTTACCCTTATCTTGAGGTGCTACCCTAAGAGGTAGAACTTTGCCACTACTAGGTTGACTTCAGTGACTTCTTGGAATGATGAGCTTATGGAAAGTTTTCCCTTCTCATCGGGCATACATATAGCTTCTCCTATGAGATCCTCAGTGTTAGTTATCTCCAAGTTAATCTCAAGAGGTGAACCTGATTGATTCAGAGAAGGATAGTCCAACTCTAAATCAAAAAGGAAAGGATCAAAACTACAAGAGCTATTATTTTTATTTAGACTCGAAGAGCTTTCAATAGGAATAAAATCAAAGGCATCAGAAGTGGACAATATATAAGTTCAATCATCTTTCTTTATTAATTTCTTTTTGGGTGGAGGTACATGATAGAAATCAAGTTAAGTAAGTAGGGATTTAGTTCTATATACAATGCTCTTGAAGAAGAGGAGCTAGCGAAGAGGTGGTAGCAATCTGAGACGGACTCATGGCGCCACTGGACTATCCCTGGCAAGCATGGTGAGCTTCACGTTGTTGTCACACCTTCCAAAGTTATCCTTTCCAACTAGCAAGCCTTTGTTGGTGTTGGAGGTTTGAGCTACTTTAGGCACCTGCGAAGAAAGCTTCTTGATCTTATAAATAATCTTCTTAGATGTTCAGGATTGGGAGATATACTAACCTTCTTTGGTCTTAAGAGGATCGCATGTATACTCTAACAAAATTGGATGGTTGTTCTAATAAGTATTCCTTAGGGATAACTATGGCTCTCAACTTGTAGTTGTGCTCAAGCTAGCCTTTAATAGTGATTCAATCCTCTAAGACATGGCCTAACATGATGAATAGCTAGGATCATCACGCTTGCCCACTTCCTCCCCTCTAGCTCTGTAACAAAAGTCGTTTCTTTAAGAGTTTCTTAAATATTTTCCTAACTACCTCCGTCTTGAATGAATAAGGCTTATTCAATCTATCGGCAAGAGTAGGTGGAAAGTAGCTACCTGGCGATGGATATGAATACTACTGCTGGGTACGCTGCTGAGGTGATGGAAATGGTCATTATGGTGAAAGAGGAGGTGGAAAAGAAGGCTGTTGAGCTCATAGTCTCTCATATTGGACTCTGGTTGGATGCTTCCCTCTATCCACTAACACAACTGTCCTTGGCTTCTTCTCAAACACCTTCTATGGCTTGGGCCTAGATGATTGGTCGGGAAAGGGAAACTGTTTGGCTTCCTATTGTAGGCTAGCCGCCTTGTTGATTAATTTCTCAAATGTTTTGATGGTAAAGCCCTTAAGCATGAAGACAACAAGGCCATGGATATTCTTGAGAAGAATCTCAGTGGCATGTTAGACAATAGTTCAATGCTGTTGTGCCACCAGAATGTAATCAATAAGGACTCATTGAGTTTATGTTTCTATAATGAGTCGATACAAATAACCTCTCATAAACTCTAGCAAACCTCTTGATGAAGAGGTGCTCCAACTCAAAAGTCTTCACCAAACGCTTCGACATACCAATCAAATGAAACACCTGATAGACTACTAACGAAAAGGAAGAAGAGGAGCGTTATCACCTGTCACAACAACACACTAAATGTGTTATCATCGAAACGCCATTAAAGATCTTGAAGGATGGTGGCACAAAACCCTATATAAAAGAAAAACTAAATAAAAGCCTAAACCTAAAAAAAACCTAAAAAATAGAACTTAAAAAAAAAACCTAAACCCTAAACTAAAAAAAAACCTAAACCTAAAATAAACAAAATAAAATAAACATAAAGCTAAACTAAAATAAAATAAACTAAAATAAATAAAACCTAAACCTAAACCTAAAATAAACTAAACCTAAACAAAAAAAAACCTAAAAATAAACCTAAAATAAAAACCTAAAATATAAACCTAAAAAATAAAAAAAACTAAACATATACCTAAAAATAAAAAATAAAACCTAAACCTAAAAAATAAAATAAAACTAAAACTAAACTAAAAACTAAACATAAACCTAAACCTAAACCTAAAAAATAAATTAAAATAAATAAACCTAAAATAAATAAACTAAACTGAATAAAAATAAAAATAAACCAAAATAAAAATAAAAATAAAAATATACTAAAATAAATATAAAATAAACTAAATAAACCCTAAACCCTAAAACCTAAACCAACAAGTATACTTCATTTAAAAAAAATGAAAAAATGAAAAATAAAAAAAAACAAATATAAAAACACTAAACCCTAAACCCTAAACCATAAAACCCAAAACCCTAAACCCTAAACCGTAAACCCTAATCCCTAAAATCTACAACCTTAAACCCCAAACCCTAAACTCTAAATCCTAAACCCTAAACCCTAAAAACCTAAACCTAAACTAAATAAAACCTAAAAATAAAAAAGAATAAAAAAAAATGTAAACCTAAATAATAAAATAAAAACCTAAACTAAAACCTAAACCTAAACCTAAACTTAAAAATAAAATAAAATAAACTAATAAAAATACACCAAATAAAATAAATAAAAACCTAAATTAAACTAAAAAAATAAAATTAACCTAAAAATAAAATAACTAAATAAAATCAAAACTAAATGTAAAATAAAAAAAATAAACTTAAAATAAAAAAAATAAAAACTAAATAAAAACCTAAACCTAAAAAATAAACCTAAAAATAAAACCTATAAATAAATATAAAAAATAAAACCAAACGAAAAACTAAAAATAAAACCTAACCCTAAAATAAAAATAAAATATGCAAAATAAACCTAAACCAAAAATAAAACAAATAAACTAAAATAAATAAAACATAAACCAAAATGTAAAATAAACTAAACCCAAACCATAAACTAAAAAAAAATAAACTAAAAATAAACCTAAACCTAAACTAAAAAACAAAACATAAAAATGAACATAAAATAAAAACCTAAAACCTAAACATTAAACCCTAAACCCTAAAAAGCTAAAAACCTAAACCTAAACTAAATAAAACTTAAAAATAAAACAAATAAAAAAAGCTAAACCAAAATAAAATGAATAAAATAAAATAAAATAAAAATATAAACCAAAACCTAAACCTAAAAGGAAATAAAATATAAAATAAATTAAAATAAATAAATAAAAACTTAAACGAAACTAAAAAATAAAAAACCTAAATAAAATAAAAAATAAACTTAAAATAAAAATAAAATAAACCTAAAATAAAATAAAATAAAAACTATATAAAAACCTAAGCCTAAGAAATAAACCTAAAAATAAAACCTAAAAGTAAATAAAAAATAAAACCTAAACCATAAACTAAAAAAGTACCTAAACCAAAAATAAAAATAAAATAAACCTAAACCATAACTAAGATAAACTAAACTAAAATAGATAAAACATAATCCTAAACTTAAACCTAAACCAAAACTAAATAAAATGAAATAAACAAAAAATAAACCGAAACCTGAACTAAAACATAATACCTAAAAATAAACCTAAAATAGAAACCTAAAACATCAACCTAAAAGTATAAAATAAAAACCTAAACCTAAACCAAAAAATAAAAAAAATAAAATTAAAAAAAAATTAAACTAAAAAGTAAACCTAAACCTAAACCTAAACCTAAAAAATAAAATAAATAAATAAACTAAACTAAACAAAACTAAAAATAAATTTAAATAAAAGTAAAAAATAAAATAAACTAAGATAAATAAAAAAAAATCAACTAAATAAACCTAAACCTATCAGTATACATAATTTTAAAAAAATGAAAAAAAATAAAATAAAAACTATTAAAACTCTTAAACCTACAACGATAAACCCTAAACCCTAATCCCTAAACCATAAAACCATTAACCCTAAACCCAAATCTCTAAAATCTACCACCCTAAACCCTAAACGCTAAACCCTAAACCCTAAACTCTAAACCTTAAACCCTAAACCCAAAACCTTAAAAATCTAAAAACCTAAACCTAAACTAAATAAAACCTAAAAATAAAATAAATAAATAAACTTAAACCTAAATAAAAATAAAATAAAATAAAATAAAAACCTAAACCTAACCCTAAACCTAAAAATAATTAAAATAAATTATAAAAACTAAACTAAAATAAAATACATAAAAACCTAAACTAAATTAAAAAAATAAAATAACATAAAAATAAAAAAATAAATAAAATAAAAATTAAACAAAAAATAAAAATAAAATAAACCTGAAAAATAAAATAAAAACCTAGACTTGAAAAATAAACCTAAAAATAAATAAATAAATAAAACCTAAACCCTAAACTAAAAAAAACTAAACCTAAAATATAAAAAATAAAATAAACCTAAGCATAAACTAAAATAAACTAAATTAAAATAAATAAAACCTAAACCTAAACCTAAACCCTAAACTAAACTTAATAAAATAAACTAAAAATAAACCTAAACCTAAACTAAAAAGTTAAACCTAAAAATAAACCTAAAATAAAAACCAAAAACCTAAACCTAAAAAAATAAAATAAAAACCTAAACCTAAACCTAAAAATAAAAAATAAATCCTAAACCTTAAAAATAAAATAAAAATAAAACTAAACTAAAAAATAAACATAAACCTAAACATAAACCTAATCCTAAAAACTAAACTAAATTAAAAATAAAAATAAAATAAATAAACCGAAATAAAATAACAAATAAACTAAATAAACATAAACCTATGGGTTTACTGAATTTTTATTTTAAAAAAAAATCCCTAAACCCTAAATCCTAAAACCTAAACCCTAAATCCTAAAACTAACCCTAAACCCTAAACCCTAAACCTACAACCCTAAACCAACAACCTTAAAAACCCCTAAACCCTAAACCTTATACCCAAAATTCTAAACCTTAAACCTTAACCCTAACCATAAAAACCTATACCCTAAACCCTAAATCTTAAAAACCATAAACCCTAAAGCCTAAACCCTAAACCCTAAGCCCTAAACCCTAAAATTTAAACCATTAACTAACACTAAACCCTAAGCTAACCCTAAACCCAAACCCTAAACCCTTAACTCAAAAACCATAAACCCTAAAACCCTAAATCCTAAACCCTAAACCCTAAACCCTAAACCCTAAAAACCTAAAAACCTAAACCTAAACTAAATAAAACCTTAAAATAAAATGAATAAGAAAACCTAAACCAAAATAAGTAAAATAATATAAAATAAAAACATAAACTAAAACCTAAACCTAAACCTAAACCTAATAATAAAATAAAGTAAAAACTAAAAAGAAACTAAATTAAAATAAAGAAAAACCTACACTAAAGTAAAAAAAATAAAATAAACATAAGAATAAAAAACCTAAATAAAATAAAAACTAAACTTTAAATAAAATAAAATAAAATATAAATTAAATAAAAACTTAAACAACAAAAAACATAAAAATATAACCTAAAAATAAATAATAAATAAAACCTAAACCGTAAACTTAAAAAAAACTAAACCCAAAATAAAAATAAAATAAACGTAAACCTAGACTAAAAAAACATAAAATAAAAAAAAAATAAACATAAAATAAAATAAAATAAAAATTTAATAAAAACCTAAACCTGAAAAATAAACCTAAAAATAAATAAATAAAATAAAAACTAAACCCTAAACTAAAAATAAAAAATAAGCCTAAAATAAAAAAAATAAAATAAACTTAAACATAAACTAAAATAAATTAAACCAAAATAAATAAAACCTAAACCTAATCCTAAGCCCTAAACTAAATATAATAAAATAAACTAAAAATAAAACCAAACCTAAACAAAAAAATTAAACCTAAAAATAAACCTAACATAAAAACTAAAAACCTAAACCTAAAAAAAATAAAATAAAAACCTAAACCTAAACCTAAAAATAAAAAATAACTCCTAAACCTAAAAAATAAAATAAAAATAAAACTAAACTAAAAAAAACATAAACCTAAACCTAAACCTAAATCAAAAAACTAAATAAATAAAAAAAACCCAAATTAAATAATAAATAAGCTAAATAAACCTAAACCTATGGGTTTACTTTTTTTTTTTAAAAAAATCCCTAAACCCTAAATCCTAAAACCTAAACCCTAAACCCTGAACCCTAAAACTAACCCTAAACCTTAAACCTACAACCCAAAACACTAAACATACCCTAAACCCTAAACCCTAAACCCTATACTCAAAATTCTAAACCCTAAACCTTAACCCAAATCATAAAACCCTAAACCCTAAAGCCTAAATCCTAAATACCCTAAACCTTAAAGCCTAAACCCAAAACCCTAAACCCTAAACCTGAAAATGTTAAACCCTAAACCCTAAACCCTAATACCCTAAACCCTAAACCCAAAACCCTAAACCCTAAAAACCTAAAAATGTAAACCTAAACTAAATAAAATGTAAAAATAAAATAAATAAAAAACCTAAGCCTAAATAAATAAAATAAAAACCTAAACATAAACCTAAAAATAAAATAAAATAAAAACAAAACTATAAATAAACTAAATTAAAATAAAGAAAAACATAAACTAAACTAAAAAATAAAATAAACTTAAGAATTAAAAACCTCAATAAAATAAAAACTAAACCTAAAATATAAATAAAATAAAATAAAAACTAACTAAAATCTAAACCAAAAAAATAAACCTAAAAATATAACTTAAAAGTAAATAAAAAATAAAACCTAAACCCTAAACTTAAAAAAAGCTAAACCTAAAGTAAAAATAAAATAAACGTAAACCTAAACTAAAATAAACTAAACTAAAAAAAATAAAACCTAAATAAACTAAACCTAAACCTAATCCTAAACCCTGAATAAAATAAAATAAACTAAAAATAAACCTAAACCTAAACTAAAAAACAAAACCTAAACAATAAACCTAAAATAAAAATGTTAAACCTAAACCTAAAAATAAAAAATAAAATCTAAATCTAAAATAAACCTAAAAATAAAAAATATACATAAAAGAAAAACTAAATGTAAAATAAAAATAAAATAAACCTAAAATAAAATAACATATAAACTTAATAAAAACCTAAAGCTGAAAAATAAACCTTAAAATAAATAAATAAATAAAACCTAAACCCTAAATTAAAAAAAAACTAAACCTAAAATAAATAAATTAAAATAAACCTAAAACATAAAATAAAATAAAATAAACTAAAATAAATAAAACCTATACCTAAACCTAAACCCTAAACTAAATATAATAAAATAAACTAAAAATAAAGCTAAACCTAAACTAAAAGATTAAACCTAAAAATAAACCTAAAATAAAAACCAAAAACCTAAACCTAAGAAAATAAAATAAAAACCTAAACTTAAACCTAAAAAGAAAATAAATCATAACCCTAAAAAAAAACACTAAAAAAAACATAAACCTAAACCTATGCCTAAACCTAAAAAATAAACTAAAATAAAATAAAAGAAAATAAATAAACCCAAATTAAATAACAAGTAAACAAAATAAACTAAATAAACCTAAACTTTTGGTTTGCTTAATTATTTTTAAAAAAATCCCTAAACTATAAATCCTAAAACCTAAACCCTAAACCCTAAAACCTAAAACTAACCCTAAACCCTAAACCCTAAACTCACCATAAACCCTAACCCCTATACCTTGAATTCCAAACCCTAAACCTTAAACCTAACCATAAAACCCTAATCCCTAAACCTTAAACCATAAAAACCTTAAACCCTAAAGCCTAAACCCTAAACCTTATGCCCTAAACCCTAAACTCTAAACCCTAAACTATCCCTAAACCTTAAGCTAACCCTAGACCCTAAACCCTAATCGTAAACCCTGAACCTTAAAACCATAAAACCTAAAACCCTAAACCCTAAACCCTAAACCCTAAACCCTAAAAACCTAAAAACCTAAAAACCTAAATAAAATCTAAAAGTAAAATAAATAAATAAGCCTAAACCTAAATAAAAAATTAAAATAAAACAAAAACCTAAACTTAAACCTAAACCTAAACCTAAAAATAAAATAAAATAAAATAAAATAAAAAATAAAAATAAACTAAATTCAAATAAAGAAAATCCAAAACTAAACTAAAAAAATAAAATAAACCTAAAAATAAAAAAACTAAATAAAATAAAACTAAACCTAAAATAAATATAAAATAAAAGCTAAATAAAAACCTAAACCAAAAAAAAAATCCAAAAATAAAACCTAAAAATAAAGAAAAAATAAAACCTAAACCCTAAACTAAAAAAAAACACTATACCTAAAATAAAAATAAACATAAACATAAACCTAAACTAAAATAAACTAAACTTAAAAAAAATAAGACCTAAACCTTAAATAGATTAGAATAAAATAAAAATAAACCTAAACCAAAACTAAAAAACAAAGCCTAAAAAATAAACCTAAAATAAAAACATAAACCCTAAACCTAAACATAAAAAATAAAAAAATAAAATCTAAATCTATAAAAGTAAAATAAAAATAAAACTAAACTAAAAAATTAGCCTAAACCTAATCCTAAACCTAAATAATAAACTAAAATAAAAAACATAAATTAAAATAAATGAACCTAAGGTAAATAAACTAAGCTAAATAAAAATAATAATAATAATAAATAAAATAAAATAAAATAAATAAAAAATAAATTAAATAAACTTAAACCTACAAGTTTACTTAATGTTTTTTAAAAAAATAAAAAACAAAAACCCTAAACGCTAAACCCTAAAACTAACCCTAAATCCTTAAACCTTAACCCTAAACCTACAACCCTTAACTTTAAACCCTAAATATTGAAACCCTAAACCTTAAACCCTAAACCCTAAATCCTAAACCCTAAACCCTAAAACCTACAACCCTACACCCTAAACCATAAAACCCAAACCCTAAACCCTAAACCCTAAAAACCAAAAACCTAAACCTAAACTAAATAAAACCTACAAATAAAATAAAAAAACTAAAAACTAAATAAAAAATGAAATAAAATAATAACAAAAACTAAAACCTAAACCTAAACCCAAATGTAGAAATAAAATGAAAATATAAATAAAAACTAAACTAAAATAAAATAAATAAATCCTTAAACTAAACATAAAAAATTAAATAAACCTAAAAATAAAATCCCTAAATAAAATAAGAAAACTAAACATAAAATAAAAATAAAATAATCCTAAAATAAAATAAAAACTAAATAAAAACTTAAATTAAAAAAATAAAGCCAAAAATAAATAATAAATAAAGCATAAACCTAAATGTAAAATAAACTAAACCTAAACCCTAAACTAAATAAAATAAAATAAACTAAAAATAAACCTAAACCTAAACTATAAAATAAAATCTAAAATAAACCTAAAGTAAAAACCTAAAACCTAAACCTAAAAAAATGATACAAAAACCTAAACCTAAACCTAAAAATAAAAAATAAAATTTAAACCTAAAAAATAAAATAAAAATAAAACTAAACTAAAAAATAAGCATAAATTTAAACCTAAACCTAAAATATAAACTAAAATTAAAAACCTAAACAAAAATAAATAAACAAAATTAAATAAAAATAAAAAATAGGCCTCAATAAAAGTAAAAAAAATAAACTAAAATAACTAAAAAATAAGCTAAATAAACTAAATAAACCTAAACCTACTGGTTTACTTAATTTTAAAAAAATCATAAACCTTAAACCCTAAATGGTAAAACTAACCCTAAACCCTAAACCCTAACCCTAAAAAACCCTAAACCCTAAACCCTAAAGTAATCCTAAACCTTAAACCTTAAACCTTAAACCCTAAACCCTAAACCCTAAACTCTAAACCCTAAACCCTAACCCTAACTCTAAACCCTAAACCCTAAACCTTAAACCAAACCTTAAAATACTAAACCCTAAACTAACCCTAAACTTGAAACCCTAAACCCTAAGCCTTAAAAACTCTAAAAACTCGTAAACCCTAAAAAACCCTAAACCCTAACCCCAAAAAAAATAAACTAAAATAACTAAAAAATAAGCTAAATAAATTAAATAAACCTAAACCTACTGGTTTACTTAATTTTAAAAAAACCATAAACCTTAAACCCTAAATTATAAAATTAACCCTAAACCCTAAACCCTAACCCTAAAAAACCCTAAACCCTAAAGTAACCCTAAACCTTAAACCTTAAACCCTAAACCCTAAACCCAAAACTCTAAACCCTAAACCCTAACCCTAACTCTAAACCCTAAACCCTAAACCTTAAACCAAACCTTAAAATGCTAAACCCTAAACTAACCCGAAACTCAAAACCCTAAACCCTAAACCTTAAAAACCCTAAAAACCCCTAAATCCTAAAGCCTTAACCCTAAGCTAACCCTAAACACTAAACACTAAACCCTCGAAACCCTAAAGCCTAAACACTAAACCCTAAACCCTAAACCCTAAGTCCTAACCCTAAACCCTAAACCCTAAAACCCTAAATGCTAAACCCTAAACCCTAAACCCTAAAACCTAAATAAAGTGAAAACTAAACTTAAACTTAAACATAAACCAAAAAATAAAATAAGATAAAAAATAAAAATAAACTAAAATAAAATAAATAAAAACCTGAACTAAACTAAATAATAAAAAAAACCATTGAATAAAAATTTTAAATAAAATAAAAACTAAATGTAAAAAAATAATAAAACCTAAAATAAAATAAAATAAAAACTAAATAAAAACTTAAACCTAAAAAATAAACCTAAAATTAAAACATAAAAATAAATAAAAATAAAAATTTAACCTTAAAAAAAAAAAAACCTAAACCTAAAATAAACTAAACCTAAACCTGAATGAAAATAAATAAAATAAAATAAACTAAAAGTAAATCTAAACCTAAACTAAAAAATAAAACCTAAAAATTAAACTAAAATATAAACTAAAAACCTAAACCGAAAATAGTGACATAAAAACCTAAACCTAAACCTAAAAGAAAAAATAAAACCTAAGCCTAGAAAAATAAACTAAATTAAACAACTTAAGGTAAATAGATAAACCTAAAATAAAAAAACTAACTAAATAAAAATGAAATATAAACTTAAATATAAATAAAAACTTAAATAAACCTAAATACATAAAAAATAAACTAAATAAACATAAACCTATCAGTTTACTTAATTTAAAAAAAAAACCTAAACCTTAAACCCTAAAACTAACCCTAAATCCTAAACCCTAAACCTACAACCCTGACCCTACAAACCTAAACCATAAACCCTAACCCCTAAACCTTAAACCCTCAACCATAAACCTTAAATCTTAAAACCCCCAACCCTAAACCCTAAACCTTAAAACCTAAACTAACCCTAATCCCTAAACCCTAAACTAACCCTAAACCCTAAGAATGGGCATAACCTTGATGGTAGGAACAACACCGTCAACTAGGCGCGGTCTAGATCTCGCGGTGGAGGTGAAGGCAGAGGCGACAGTGATCAAAATGGTGGTGGGGGATCTAGAGGTTCTGGTGGATATGGAGATGGTGGTCAGAGCACTGGTGATTATGGAGGCGGGAGGAGTGACAGAGGTTATAACCATGGTGGTGGAGGAGGGAGAGATTTGGGATATGATGGTGGATCCCGCTACTCGAGAGGCGGTGGTGCTTGTGATGGGAATTAGAGAAATAGAAGAACTGTCGATCCGATCTGCTGCTTATGGAACTGTATCATTACAGTAGAGAAGGTTCTATTTATCTAGGGATTTTGATTTGCTCTATGAGTACTCATTTTTAAACTATGTCGTCGCTTGGGTCTTAGAAAACTAGGGGTGCTACTTGGTTGATGAAATCAAAAAGAAGAACTGTTCAATCTAATTTTATTCTCTATTAAAAAAAAATGTTAAACCATAAACCAAAACTTAAACCCTAAACCTAAAACTGAAACCTTAAACCCTAAACCCTGAACCCAAAACCCAAAACTCTAAACCCTAAACCCTAAATCCTAAATTAACCCTAACCTTTAAACCCAAAACCCTAAACCCTAAAAAACTAAAAACCTAAACTTAAACTAAATAAAATTGAAAAATAAAATAAATAAAAAAACTTAAATAAAAATAAAAAATAAAATAAAAACATAAATATAAACCTAAACCTAAAAAGAAAATAATATAAAAATAAAATAAAATAAAATAAATAAAAACCTAAACTAAAATAAAAAATAAAAAACCTAAATAAAATAAAAACTAAACCTAAAATAAAAAAGAAATAAACTTAAAATAAAAATAAAATAAAACCTAAATAAAACCTAAACCTAAAATTTAAACATAAAAATAAAATGTAAAATAAAAAAAACCTAAACCCCAAACTAAAAAAATAACTAAAACTAAAATAAAAATAAAATAAATAAAATAAAATAAACCTAAACCTAAACTAAAATAAACTAAACTAAAAATAAATAAAACCTAAAACTAAAATAAATTAAACTTAAACCTAAACCTAAACTAAATTAAATAAAATAAACTAAAAATAAAATTAAACCTTAACTAAAAATTAAATCCTAAAAATAAACCTAAAATAAAAACCTAAAACCTAAACATAAAAAAATAATATAAAAACCTAAATCGAAACCTTGAAATAAAATTAAAACAAAACCTAAAAAATAAAAGAAAAATAAAACTCAATAAAAAAATAAATGTAAACTTAAAAAATAAACTAAAATAAAAAACCTAACAAAAAAATAAACAATCCTCGAATAAATAAACTAAACTAAATAAAAATAAAAAATAAACCTAAAAAAATAAAAATAAAATATACTCAAATAAAAAAAAGAAACTAAATAAACCTAAACGTAGCAATTTACTTAATTAAAAAAAAAAACCTAACCCTAAATTCGAATCCCTAAACCCTAAACCTTAAACCCTAAAACTAACCCTAAGCTCCAAACCCTAAACATATAACCCTAAGCCCTAAATCCTAAACCCTAAATCCTAAACCATAAACCCTAAACCCTAAACCCTAGACCCTAAAATCCTAAACCCTAAAACCTAAACCCTAAACCTTAAAACCCTAAACTCTAAACACAAAACACTAAACCCTAAAACTTACAACCCTAAATGTTAAACCCCAAACCCTAAACTCGAAACCCTAAACCCTAAACTAAGCCTAAACTCTAAACCCTAAACTAACCCTGAACCCTAAGAATGGGCAGAACCTTGATGGTAGGAACTTCACCATCAACTAGGCTTAGTCTAGATCTAGCGATGGAGGCGAAGGCGGAGGTGGTGGTTATCATAGTGTCGGTGGGAGATCTGGAGGTGTTGGTGGATATGGAGGTGGTGGTCGGAGTAGTGCTGGTTATGGAGGTGGGAGGAGTGACGAATGTTTCAACCGTGGTGGTGGCGGAGGGAAAGATTGGGGATATGATGGCGATCCGCCATCGATGGGAACTGAAAATCAGAAGAATGATCGATCCGTCTACATGGCTATGGAAATGTCTTTATAAGCAATACGTAACACTTATCTAGGGATATTGATTTGATCTATGGATGCTACTTTTTGATCTATGTCATCGCTTCTATCTTAGAAACTTGGGGTGCTACTTGGTTGATGAAATCAAAAAGAAGAAATGTTGAATCTAAATTTGTTCCCTAAATTAAAACTTAAACCCTAAACCTAAAAACCTAAACCCTAAGCCCTAAACTCTAAACCCTAAACCCCAAACCTTAAACCCTAAATCCTATATCCTAAACTAACCCTAAACCCTAAATCCTAAACCCTAAAAGCTAAAAACCTAAACCTAAACTTAATAAAATTGAAAAATAAAATAAATAAAAAGACTTAAACCTAAATAAAATAAAATTAAAACATAAACTAAAACCTAAACCTAAACCTAAACCTAAACATAAAAAGAAAGTAAAATATAAAATAAAAACTAAACTAAAATAAAATAAATGGAACACAAAAATAAAATAAAAACCTAAATAAAATAAAAAACTAAACCTAAAATAAAATAAAATAAAAATAAATATAAAACTAAATAAAATCCTAATAATTAAAATAAAACCTAAAAAAATAAAATAAAATAAAACCTAAACCCATAAAAAAAAAAATAAAATAAAAAATATAAAATAAAATAAACTAATACTAACTAAATCAAATAAACTACCTAACTTAAAATAAACTAAACCTAAACCTAAACCTAAACTAAAATAAAATAATAAATAAAGTAAACCTAAACTAAAAAAAATAAAAATCCCAAAAAAATAAAAAACAAAAAACCTAAAATAATAATAAAAACCTAAATAAAATAAAACTAAAATAAAATATAAACTCACTAAACTAAACTAAATACTAAATGAAAACACTAATATAAACTAAACTAAATAAAATAAACTAAAATAAAAATAAAATAAAATAAACATAAATAAAGAATAAACTAAATAAACTCCCTGTGGGTTTGCATTTTTAAAATCACACCCCTGATCCTAAATCCCTCCATCCCTAAACTAACCCTACATTTCTACAACCTAAACCCTACCTCCTAAACCCTGACCCTAAACCCTAAATCATCCCACCCACCCTCCACAATACCTCCTAAAACACCCCCACTCTAAATCTTCCATAAAACTTAAACCCTCCACAAACAAAACACCACCTAAACCCTAAACCTAACCAACCTAAACCCTAAGAATGGATAGAATCTTGGGAACATCTCATCACTAGGCTAGATCTTGCGATGGAGGCAAAGGCAGAGGCAATGGTTATCATAGTGGTTGTGGGAGATCTAGAGGTGTTGGTGGATATGGAGGTGGTGGTGGAGTAGTAGTCATTATGGAGGCAGGAGTAGCGACGGAGGTTACACCATGGTGGTGGCAGAGAAAGAGATCGAGGATATGATGGCGAATCCCACTACTCGAGAGGTCAGGGTGGTTCTGATGGGAACTGGAGAAACTAAAGTATGATTGATCCATTCTGCTACTTATGAAACTATGTCTTTATAGAAGAGACGATTCTCCTTATCTATAGTTTTTTGATTTCCTCTATGGGTGCTCTTACTTGATGAAATCAAAAAGAAGAAATGTTTAATTTGATTTTATTCTCTATTAAAAAAACTTTAAACCCTAAACCCTAATCCCTAAACCCTAAACCCTGATCCCTAAACCCAAAACCCTAAACTAAATATTAAAAACAAACCCTAAACCAAACTCTAAACCTAAACCCTAAACCCTAACCACCTAATACCCTATAACCCAAACCATAAACCACAAATCCCCAACCCCAAAACCCTAACCCTAAAATCACGACCAAACTAACCCCACCACAACCTACCCCACCAAACCCAAACCCCAAACTAAACCATAAACCATAACCTAAACTCCACCCTAAACCTTGAATAAGGATGCCATTAGGAGTAGATCTAAAGAATGACCTAATCCAAACATAATTATGGAGACTTTCCCTTGATAATTAGAGATTTGAATACCCTAAATCATAATATAATATCATATATTATAGTATAATATAGCAGCATATATTTGAGCATGTAGTGTGTTTTTGGATGTTGTAAGATGTTTTGAAATGTTTTAGTATATTATGGTATTGCGCCCTATAGTCTATATTAATATAAATCATAAACATATTAATTTAATAAATAAGATGATGAAATTTGTTAAATTTAAAGTGGGAATTAGGTTGTAGTCTAAAAGGTGTGCTATGCCACTTGTAGTCTAAAAAGTAAGATTTTAGGTTCAATATAAATATTATATGTTGTAGCATAGTATAACATCATATATCATAATACATTGTTTTGCGCAGTTTAATTTTTTTTAGTATTTTACTATCAAGTAGTCAATCCTACACTAGCAATATTTATAAAAAAGTTGATTTAGACTTTAAAATGGTGAAATTTGGCCAAATTGATAATAGGTAGAGCATGGCATCATAATTTATTATTTCAATTTAAATAATTTAAGATATACCACAAAAATATATATTTTTTATTTGTTGTTTATGATATTTTAATTTGTTATAGTATGCTGTAGTAGAGTTTGTACTAGTATAATTCATAAAAATATACTGATTTATAGGCTAAGATGATTAGGATTTGGCCAAATTTAAGGTAAGCTTTAAGGAACATCATTGAGGGTATGCTATGGTGTGTCATTTAATCAAAAGAATGGAATTTTGCATCCAAAATAAATGTTTATTTTTCAACCAAATTTGATAAATGTTTTGCTTAAAGTGATTCATTTTAAGGTGTAATGTAAGATAATATATTATATGGAAGCATATTGAAATATAATGTTCATAACAATATAACTTCAAACACACACACACACACCACACATACACACACACACACACACACACACGAATAATAAATAAATAAATAAATATATATATATATATATATATATATATATATATGAATGTGGTGGTGTGTTACTAAATGTTATTGTACATTTTAGTATGTTTTACTTTCATTATAATACATTGGGTCAAAACGCACAAAATTGTTAAATTGAAGGTTGAGATGGAAGAATTTTGCCAAATTCATGACACACGCTAAGAAGCAACACCAAAATTATTCTATTTGTACCATTTCTAATAGAAAAATAACAATTTTACATCAAAATGAACATTATTCATATTTTGAGAAAAGTTTTATTTTTTTGTTCCTTTTAAGTAAGTCTAATGAGGTGTAATGTTAGAATAATATATTATATTATAAATAACGTTATATATTACAATATAATATAGTGTGTTAATTTAGACTATAATATGTTTAGCATGATATTGTATAGTTAGTTTGAGCTTGGACCATCACAAATCATAAAATGTTGATTACAATGTTAAGATGATGTAATTTGAATGAATACATTGTTAGGCTTTTGGTTGAAGTATTAAAGGTGTGCATTAGAGAAGAAATAAGATTTGATGAGACTTCCATGTCAAGGACATGGAGGGAGATCTACTAAAGGATCGCACATGCACTGGATATGACATGTTAGGAGTCTATGTCGAGGGAATAGAAGAAGAAAATTTGTTGGGGATAAGGTTTGAATTTAATTTGATTATATGATTTGTGGAAAGAAGATTTGTTAGGGATAAAAATAAATAATCCACCAAGGATTAAGATCAAATCAACATTAATTTATTTTGTTTTAATTGATGAAGAGGCATATATACTAGAGATATGGGCTAGAGTCTGCTGGGGAATAGGTATATGAACCTTCCACTAGGGAAGCAAGTTCAGGCTATCCGCTAGGGATTGGGATTTGAGTTTGATTTCATAGATTTTTTTGGGGATGTATCTCCTAGAGATAAGAGTTTGATTGGATTTATTTGATTTATACTCTATTGGGGGAGTTGGTTTAATTTGGCTCCACTAGGGAGGTTAGTTTTGAATTTGATTTGTTTGCTTGCCTTATTTATATATGATTTAGGGATTCACTAGGGCGTAGGGTGTGATTTAACTCCACTAGAGAAAATCAGATTGGGTTTAATTTAATCTGAGTTAATGTATGGACCCTATCGGTGTGCGATGGACCCATTGAGATGGGACTATATCATCTTTGACCAACCTCAGGTTTGCAAATCCAAAGGGATAGTCTACTGACTATAGGGTAAAGCTATCCAACCTAAGGGGTTGTCTTTCAGTGTGCAATGGTTGTACTAAGAAGAAGGTGTAGTAGACTTACATCTTCCAAAGTAAGGAACAACTACTAGGGTGACCTATTGGATGAACAACAAATCGAACCTAACCTTGGGCGACTACTAAGTGAATGCCCTGGGGACTTAATGTAAACTCAAAAGTAGTCAAGATTAATTATATCTTAATTTCATGTGATTTGATACGATTTATTTGGTTTAGTTTAATTTTTAATTGTGGGCCTATCCATTGGGGATGTGAGCTCAGTCAAATTTGATAGATTTAATTTATGGACCATGTCAGTGTGCGATGGATCCATTGAGAAAGGGCTATATCAGACTTGTCCTATCTTAGATTTACAAATCCAAAGGGATAGTCTACTGGCCGTGGGGTAGAGCTAGCCAACTAAAGGGGTTAGCTTTTAGTGTACAACGACTGTGCTAGGAAGAAGGCGTAGCAAACTTACATCTTCTAGGGGAATAACTGCTGGGGTGACCTGTTGGTAGCACAACAAATTGAACCTGACCTAGGGGCGACTACTAAGTGAATGACTCTGGGGACTTATATCAACTCAAGAGTAGTCAGGCGATTTGAGTTTTGACATTTTCTAAATATAGGATACACAGGAGGTCTTTGCTTGGGGGCATTATCTTGAGCCATGGAAAGAAATCTTATAGGTGTGGTGGCCAAATCAAGAAGAAAATGTAGCGAGACTTATATACCATGAGTGGTGTATCTAGTGTGAGAACCAACCAACCTAAGGTGTATATCAGCAAGAGTGGTGAATAGTGAACCTAAGGTGCTTGTTGTGTGTAATGAGAAAGCATGTAGGCTTACAACTTTCTAGCTAAGCTGTCAGAATAGTATATCATCGGTGGGACATATCTATCCTAGGCCGACTACTAAGTGGGGACCCCAGAAGGAGACCCAAACTTGAATAATCGGGGAAGGAGCTGCTACTTATAAATCTCAAATATGAATCAATTCATGAAGGCTATTCAAGAAGAAAGTGTAGAAAACTCACATCCTCTTAAAGCCGACATGAGGGTAGCCACCACAATAAGGCCTATAAGCTTGGCAGTATGCAGTGGCCAAATAAGGAAGGAAATCCTAACAAACTTACATCCTCTAATGCAAGAAGACCATTGGGGTGACACACTAGCAGGGCAGCACGTCAGCCCGACCTAGAGCAACTACTGAGTGAGTGCCACTAGGTGTGTTATCTCAACTCAAAGTAGCCCAAGACAAAAGATATGTGTTTATTTTATATGTTTATGTGTAGTTTGTGTTTGTGTTATGTCAATTAAGGATAGGACGCAGCTCGGGTTCCTTTAACCTACCTTAAACACATCATGGTGGATTCGCAAATAAGAATTCTTTCAACATGGAAGAGATTGAATTCAAAATGGAATTTTCAGTGATCATAATTATTTTCAAACATGATTTATAATATTTCTTTAAGTAGAACCCATTGATTGGAAGCATTGGGTGCTCTCCCTTATGATTAATAAGCTAATAAGATCCTCCACGGTATGCCTTCTCTATGGCAAAAAGGCCATCCCATGTAGGTTCAAACTTGCCTCCCATCTTACGATGGGAATTAATCAGTCTCCTCAGAACTAAAATAATCTCTCCTACATGCAAAGCTCTAGGATGGGCCAACTTATTGTTAGCTTGAATCATTTTAACTATGTACAACTTGAGGTTTTGGCAAGCCCACAAGCATCTCTCCTCCAAATCTTTGAGCTCTTCTAACCGTAACTTGGCATTCTGCAATGTTGTGATCTTACTACCCATAGCTATCCTTAGTGATGGGAGTTGGACTTCTAATGGTAGAACGAATTCAGAACCATACACTAATGAGAAATGAGTAGACTAAGTTAGAGTTCTATATGTGGTGTGGTAGGCCCACAAGGCTTCAACTAACTTCTCATACTACTTTTGCTTATTTCTATCGAGTGTCTTCTTTAGTATTTGGATGAGAGTTTTGTTGATGGCTTCTACTAAGCAGTTTTCCCTCGGGTAGTTGATGGTAGAATCTCTCTAATCTATGTTGTATATCCGGGAAAAGTTGTTGATCTCGATGCTCTTGAATGCAGTATCATTATCAAATATAATTCATCAAGACACTCTGAACCTATATACGATATAGTTCCTAAAAAACTAGGGCACAAGCTAAGCTGTGACCTATCTGAGCATTATCGCCTTCGCCCATTTGGAAAAGTAGTCAGTAGTAGTTATGATGAACTGATGACCCTTAGAAAAAGGAGGATCAACCATGTTTTATGCGTAACACTTGAATGGTCGTGATGCCAATGTAGGATGTAGAATGTTGGCTTATTTGTGTAGGACCACACTGTGTATTTTACATTGGTGGTATTATCTAGCCATATCCATGCAATCTTTGATCATCGATGGCTAGTGGTATCCTAGTCTCTTGATCTTGGCTTTCATCTTGATTTATTGGTTGGCTCCACAATTGAGTGTACCACGATCTTACGGGCTTGTGCTTGTCTAAATAATGTAACACATATTATCGAAGGCTAGGTACAAGACACCATCCACAAGAGTGAAAGAAAGTGCTCTCGCTTCATAATAGGCTTGGGACTTCTCTTGAGGTAGTTTGCCTTTATTTGTAATCCATGAATGGATTGCCTCCAATCTAAGTCCTCATCTTTCTTGGGAATGGCAACCTCCCCTTCAAGAGAGTACTTTTTGATGAGTTCAATATCAATAAGGGATAAGACTTATCTATTTTTGACATTTATTGATATGGACTCATCATCCTGACATGCCAAATCCTTGGCAAGCTTGCTAAAGTATACACTATGACATTCTCTCCTTGAGGAATCTTATAAATGGGTAACCTCTAGGATTTGGGCCAACAACACAGTGGTTTACTTGTGGTAGTGTTGGAGCTTGGGCTTTATAACCTTATAGGACCTAACGATTTAGTTGATAACAAGCTGAGAATCCCCAAAGATGTTATTATTTTGGATGCTTAGATTAACAGCTAACTTTAGACCTTTAATTAGATCTATTGACTTTGTTGTGGTACGATTAGATAGATGATATGAGAATTCCATCACATCGTGATCTAGAGTTAATAGAACTATTTCTACTCCTGCCTTTCCTGAAATAGTAGATTGTGGTTCTTCTCCTCTTTAAGAGGAAGTTGCACCATCAAAGTACATCACCCAGTGGTAACTGCTAGTTTCCCATAAGTTCATGATTTGTTCATTGGGGAGATCATCACTAAGCAGAGAGTCACCAGGAAGTGGTTGTGCTGCTAAAATTTTTGCTAGCGCTTCTCCTTTCAAGGCATAGAAGGGTACGAAGGTAATGTCAAATTGTGAGAGGATCATGGACCATCATACCAATCATTTAGATAGCGTCAACCGTATCATGAGATACTATAGTGGATTGATCCTAGAGATTAATTTCACCTTATGAGGAAGCATGTAGTGTTGTAGCTTTTGGGATGCAAAGATTAAAGCTAGGAAACATTTCTCAATGGGTGGATGATTAGCCTCAGTAGAGATTAGATGACGGCTGAGGTTGTAGTGTGTATCTTCCTTCCCTTCATCATTGGCTTGGGCCAACAAAGCACCAAGGGAGTCATCTAACGCAATAGTGTAAAGTATGAGCGGCTTGCCCAGAATAGGAGCTGCTAGAACCAACATCATCAGGTAATGCTTGATGTCTTTGAAAGGCATGCTCACACTTATCATCCTACTTGAACTCGACATCCTTCTTGACAAGTGCAGAGAAAGGATAACATCTTTTCGATAGGTTGGATATAAAGCTTCTTAGATACTCCAACCACCCTTAGAATGATTTGAGTTGAGTTAAACTTTTAGGGGGTGGCATTTCTAAGATCGCCTTGATCTTCTGGGATTTCAATTCCATGGTTTGACAACAAGGAATTTCTTCTAAATGCACACTTCAAGGGGTTCATTTTGATATTAAATTATCTTAATTGTTTGAAAAGTACTCTCAAGTTAAAGAGATGGTCTTCCTTTTCTTTACTTTTGACCACGAGATCATCGACATAGCACTCAACTTGATGATGATTGAGTTCATCAATTCATCATGCTTGTTGGCATTTTAAGGCTAAAAGGCATGACTTTATAGCAATAGATTCTAATCGGGGTTCTAAAAGTAGTGTTTCTTTCATCTTCAGGGGCTATCTTGAAATGGTTATATCCAGATGAGCCATCCATGAAAAAGAAGACTGCATGAGATCAGGCAATGTCCACCATCAGCTCTAGAATTGGTAGTGAAAATTCATATTTTAGACATGCCTTATCTAAATCCCTAAAATTGATGCATATGTCAATTTGACCATTCTATTTCTAACTAGGATGATGCTAGCTAACTAGGTAAGGTATTTTTCTTCACAGCCGGATCAATTAGTTTCTTGACTTTAAATTGACACTTATTTTATGCTAATCATATACATCTAAACTTGCTTGATAAGGTTAGGCTCTAGTAGGCTCAGCTTCAGATCTCTTCATT
The DNA here is from genome assembly GCA_021442155.1 of Cymbidium sinense. Lineage (NCBI taxonomy): Eukaryota > Viridiplantae > Streptophyta > Magnoliopsida > Asparagales > Orchidaceae > Cymbidium > Cymbidium sinense. The sequence continues at coordinate 275,443,253 of CM038215.1, read as the reverse complement.
TCAAATTTCGGCCTAACAAATTTCTAGCGTGATCTTCTTCAATTTGTTGGATCTTCCTTGATTTGATGCTTGACCTGATCTTTTCTTCGAACCCTGATGGTGCATCTTTGACTTCAAAATCATCTAGATCATTTAAAGTTTCTAAGCATATCTCCTCATATGAGTATGTGATTTGAAAAGAACCTACCATATTCAAGATGATTAGTGATGACTAAGCAGTAATCATCATCTTCGACTGGACCCGCTGTACTAAATCCTAGTCCCAATCTTGATTGAGAGCTTTTGCATTTGTTCTTCCATATTCTTTCAAAGTAGTCTGACCTATGCTTTGTCCAAGTATGTGGGATTAACCCTTTCTTTCAAAGTAGTCTGACCTATGCTTTGTCCAAGTCTGACCTTAGCTTTTTGAGAGGAAAGAGGGGTTAGAGCTAAGATTCCAAACTGATACCTAACGGTTTCACATATAGACTTAGATACACTTATGCTTAGCTTTGGAGCCTGGTCTTCAATGGTATCTGGCTTAAGTTTCACCTCCAGTAAAATCTACTTGAGAAGGAGTTGCTTGCTATATCGATTCATCCTATGAATTAGATTCTAAGTATATATGGATAACAGGTGTACTCCTGGTAGTTGGGACATATCTTCTATTAGGTGTCCAATAAGGAGGTTTTTCACCCTTGGGTCAGCCTCTAAATTGGCCTCCTCCTCTGCCTAGTGGAGGTTAGGCTACACTTCCTCCTCCAAGTCTATTTCCCTTGGTGGAAGGTCAGGTGTCTACTCCATATCATATATAATCTAATTCATGATAATGAGTAACGAACTATTGGTGAAATTGAATGTCAGGCTACACTTCCTCCTCCAAGTCTATTTCCACTCCCTTTTATTTTATTTATCATTTTCTATTTCTTTTTCATTTTCTTTTTCTCTTTCTTTTTTTTCTTTTTCTTTTATTTTTAAACTTTGGCCAAGTTCACCAGAATGGACTTGTTAATTTTGAGGGAGGTAGTAAGCCACATCCTCATATATGCGACCTTGAGCTAAATGACTTGAGATCTCCTTTTACACAGTAGAAGATCCCACCTCTCACAAACTTCATACATTGATGTAGAGAAGATGGAACTATATTTTTCTCATGTATCCATGGCCTCCTAAGCAAAGCATTGAAAGATATATCTGAGTCTATATTGTGAAACATGGCTTCGGTCTAACAATCATCCACCGCCAAGGTAAACACTATGGAGCCTAAGGCTTATTGACCTCACTTTTGGAGTGCAGATTCAATATTCCCATCTTAGACTTAGGAGTCTTCTAGACACTAAGACTTTTCTAATCATAAGACACTTCTAACAATTAGGTAAACACTTAACCTAAGCTACTTAGAAGGGTTAACCATAGGATTAGGTTATGCTTTAGGGATTAAGATAATCCACCTACCCAATAACCCAATCCATGTTCACCTTCTCAAACCAAACCTCAAGTTCAATTCAAACATCAAATTCAAATCCAAATCTAAACCCAAAATCCAAAACCAAATGATTGAAGCCCATGATCAAATCCAAACTTGAAACCCTTCCTAAGCCATATGACATATCCCATGGACTTAGCCTAATCTTAATCCAAATCAATCCAAGATTAATTGATTTTCTAATAATCAATTTATATTTTCAATCATCTTCCTAAATATAAATCAAATATACATTCAGATAATCAAAACTAAAGCAAACTAAATCAAATTAAATTAAAATCTTTCCTAAGACCCATAACATATCCCACGGACTTAGCCAAATCTTAATCCAAATCAAGTTGAACTCAATTGATTTTCTAACAAATCAATCATATTTCAGATAATCTTCACATATTTAAATGAAATATACATTTAAGTCATCAAAACTAAATAAAATCAATTCAAAATCCAAACTTAAGCCACATGACTCAACTCCATGGACTTAGCGAAATTCCTTCATTCGAAAACCCAAATTCAATTGATTTTCTCATGAATCAATCATAACTTCAATCATGTTCACAAATATTAATGAAATCTACAATCATCAAGACGAACCAAAACCAACCCAAGTGAAACCCAATTTAACCCTTTTGACTTGAAATGTTCAAATGAACCAAAACCCATTTGAACCCAAGCCAATTTCAATTGAATTTATATATCAATCCCAAATCCATATATAATCTCAACTTAATCAAACTCAAAATCATGCCAACTAAACCCAATTGGTCCTTGACCCAAAGTGGCCAATTTGACCTATTTGAGCTAAGTTCTAATCCTACCCAAATTGGATTGAACCAAGCCCATCAAAACCTCCCATCATGATTGTTGATCACCCTAGGTTGATCAATTATCATAAATTGGGTCAAACCAAGTCAACCCCTTAACCCCCACAGAATTGACCTAAGCTGCAAAACCCAAATCAATGATTCATACCAAATCAAAATCAATATTTGAATATGACTTGACCTTCAATTGAGTCAAACCAAACCCAATTGGCCTCTTGACCCAAGTTGACCTAAACTGACCTAAAAGACTAAATTGGGACAAATCAAAATATAAACCAAATTTATTACAACTAATGGCTCAAGTTCATTCCAAAATTGATTGTTGAACTTGACCAAAGCCATGATTGGATTGAACCCAATTGACCTACTTAGCCCAAATTGACCTAAGGTTCAAGATGGCCTAAATAAAACCAAATGCAAAATAATTGAAACCAAACCCTACAATCATCTTCAATTGGTCAACTAAACCCAAAACCCTAACCCTAAACCCTAAGCTAATTAAAAACCATAAACCCTAAAGTCTAAAAGCTAAACCTAAAACCCTAAACTCTAAACCCTAAAAACCTAAACCTAAACTAAATAAAACCTAAAAATAAAATAAATAAATAAAACATAAACCTAAATATAAAAAATAATAATAAAATAAAATAAAAACCTAAACCAAAACTTGAACCTAAACCTAAAAATAAAATAAAATAAACTAATAAAAATAAACTAAAATAAAATAAATAAAAACCTAAACTAAACTAAACAATAAAATAAACCTAAGAATAAAAAAACTAAATAAAATAAAAACTAAATAAAAATCTAAACCTAAAAAGTTAACCTTAAAATAAAACCTAAAAATAAATAAAAAATAAAAACTAAACTCTAAATGAAAAAAAAAACCTAAACGTAAAATAAAATTAAAATAAACAAAAATAAACCTAAACCTAAACTAAAATAAATTAAACCTAAACTTAATTCTAAAAGAACTAAACCTAAACCTAAACCTAAACTAAATAAAATAAAATAAACTAAAAATAAACCTAAACCTAAACTAAAAAATAAAACTTAAAAATAAACATAAAATAAAAACCTAAAACCTAAACCTCAAAAAATAAAATAAAAACCTAAACCTAAAAATAAAAAATAAATCCTAAACCTAAAAAATAAAATAATAATAAAACTCAATGAAAAAATAAACCTAAACCTAAAAAAGAAATTAAAATAAAAAACCTAAACTAAAATAAATAAACCTAAAATAAATAAACTAAACTAAATTAAAATAAAAAATAAACTTAAATAAAAATAATAACATAAAATAAATGAAAATAAATTAAAAATAAACTAAATAAACTAAATAAACCTAAGCTTACTAGTTACTTAATTTTTTAAAAAAACCATAAACCCTAAATCCTAAACCCTAAACCCTAAACCCTAAACCCTAAATCCTAAAAAACCTTAAACCCTAAACCCTAAACCCTAACCTAAACCATAAACACTAAAAGCATAAACCCTAAAACCATAAACCCTAAACCCTAAACCCTAAACCCTAAACCTAAACCCTAAACCTAAACCTAAAGTAACAAACTAAAATAAAAAATATACCTAAACCAAAACCTAAACCCTAAGAATGGGCAGAAGCTTGACTACAGGAACATCACCATCAACTAGGCTCAGTCTAGATCTGGCGGTGTAGGCAAAGGCAGAGGCGATTATCGTAATGGTGGCGAGGGATCTTGAGGTGTTGGTGGATATGGATGTGGCAGTCAGAGCAATGGTGGTTATGGAGGTTGGAGGAGCGATAGAGGTTGTAACCATGGTGGCAGTAGAGGGAGAGATCGGGGATATGATGGTGGATCCTCAAGGCTGGGGTGGTTGATGGAACCGGAGAAACTAAAGGATGGATCGATCTACTTATAGGCTGTGTCTTCACACACTTCTAGTTATATATGGTTTTATTTGCTCATATGCTCATTTTTTATCTTTGTCGTCGCTTGTCTCTTAGAATACTTGGTGTGTTACTTGGTTGATGAAATCAAAAAGAAGAAATGTTGAATATGAATTTGTTCTCTATTATAAAATAAAAAAATTAGAAACCCAAAACCCTAAACTGAACCCTTAATCCTAAACCTAAAACCTAAACCATAAACCCCAAACCCTAACTAATAAAAACCCTACACTAAACCCTAAACCTAAACACTAAAACTCTAAACCCTAAACCTTAAACTAACCCTAAACTGTAAACCCTAAAAAGCTAAAAACTTAAACCTAAACTAAATAAAACCAACAAATAAATTAAACAAAAAATCCTAAACTAAAATAAAACAAAAATAAAAATAAAATAAAAATTAAAATGAAATGAAAACATAAACTAAAACCTAAACCTAAACCTAAACCTAAAAAGAAAAGAAAATAAAATTTTAAAATTAAACTAAAATATAATAAATAAAAACCTGAACTAAACTAAAAAAAATAAAATAATAACTAAAACTAAAATAAAAATAAAATAAACCTAAAATAAAATAAAATAAAAACTAAATAAAAACCTAAACCTAAACAATAAACCTAAAAATAAATAAAAAATTAAATCTAAACCCTAAACTAAAAAAAAAAACTAAACCTAAAATAAAAATAAAATAAACCTAAACCTAAACTAAAATAAATAAAACCTAAAACTAAACCTAAATAAATTAAAACTAAACCTAAACTTAAACTAAATAAAATAAAATAAACTCAAAATAAACCTTAACCTAAACTAAAAAATAAAACCTAACAATAAACCTAAAATAAAAACCTAAAACCTAAAACTAAAAAAATAAAATAAAAACCTAAACCTAAACCTAAAAATAAAAAATAAAACCTAAACCTAAAAAATAAAATAAAAATAAAACTAAACTAAAAAATAAACCTAAACTAAACCTAAAAAATAAACTAAAATAAAAAACCTAAACTAAAATCCTAAACCTAAACCTAAAAAAATAGCATAAACCTAAACCTAAACATAAAAAAGTAAACTAAAATAAAAAAACCTAAACTAAAATAAATAAACAAAATAAAATAAAAAACAAAGCTAAATAAAAAAATAAATAAACTACAATAAATAAAAAATAAACTAAAATAAATAAATAAACCTAAAATTGCATAATTTAAAAACCCAAAACCTACCAAAACCCTAATTAAACTAAACTAAACCTAAAGACTAATACCAAACCCTCTACTACCACTCCACTAAACACTCTAATCAGACCTCCACTAACTGACCACTCCCTAAATTAAACCTAAACTCTGGTTCTACCCTCCCTAAACCTAAACCTAAACCTAAAACCAAAACCCCTAAACCCTAAACTAAACCCTAAACCCACTAACTAAACTCCTAAACCACTAAAACCCTAAACCTAAAACTCTAAACACCACACCAACTGACCCCAAACCCTCAAACCATAAACCTTATAACCCTAAAACCTTAAAAACCTAAAAACCTAAACCTAAACTAAATAAAATTTAATAATAATATAAATAAAAAAACTTTAACATAAAAATAATAACTAAAATAAAATAAAATAAAAACTAAACTAAGACCTAAACCTAAACCTAAAAATAAAATAAAATAAAAAAAAATAAACTAAAATAAAATAAATAAAAACATAAACTAAATTAAAAAATAAAATAAACATAAAAATAAAATACATAAATAAAATAAAAACTAATCCTAAAATATGAATAAAATAAACGTAAAATAAAATAAAATAAAAGCTAAATAAAAATATAAACCATATAAATTAAACTAAAAATAAAACCTAAAATAAATTAAAAAAACCTAAAGCCTAAACTAAAAAAAACCTAAACCTAAAATAAAAATAAATTTAACAAAATAAAATAAATCAAAACCTAAACTAAAATAAACTAAACTAAAATTAATAAAACTTAAATCTAAACCAAAAATAAACTAAACCTAAACCTAAACTTAAAATAAATAAAATAAAATAAACTAAAAATAAACCTAAACCTAAACTAAAACATAAAACCTAAAAATAAACCTAAAATAAAAACTTAAAACCAAAACCTAAAAAAATAAAATAAAAATCTAAAACTAAACCTAAAAATAAAAAATAAAACATAAACTGAAAATATAAAATAAAAATAAAACTCAACTAAAGAATAAACTTTAACCTAAAAAAGAAGCTAAAATAAAAAACCTAAACTAAAATAAAGAAACCTAAAATAAATAAACTAAACTAAATAAAAATAAAAAATAAACCTAAATAAAAATAAAAAATAAAAAATAAAATAAACTCAAATAAATAAAAAATAAACTAAATAAACCTAAACTTACTAGTTTTCTTAATTTTAAAAAAAAAATGTAAACCCTAAACCCTAAACCCTAAAACTAACCCTCAACCTACAACCTTAAACATATAACCCTAAACTCTAAAACTTGAACCCTTAAGCCTAAACCTTGAACCATACTCCATAAACTGTAAACCCTAAACCTTAAAACCTACAACCCTAAACCCTAATCCCTAAACCCTAAACCCTAAGCCCTAAACTAACCCTGAACCCTAAACCCTAAACTAACCCTAAACCCTAAAAATGGGCAGATCTTGATGGCGGGAACATCACCGTGAACTAGGCTCAACCTAGATCAGGCGGTGAAGGCGAAGGTGTAGGCGGCGATTATCGTAGTGGTGGTGGGGGATCTAGAAGTGCTGGTGGATATAGAAGTGGTGGTCAGAGCAGTGGTGGTTATGGATGTGAGAGGTGTGATAGAGGTTACAACCGTGGAGGTGGTGGAGGGAGAGATAGGGGATATGATGGTGAATCTGCTACTCGAGAGGAGGGGGTAGTTCTGATGGGAACTGGAGAAATTGAAGAGCGGTTGATCCGATCTGCTACTTATGGTACTGTGTCTTTATAGTAGAGATGGTTCTACTTATCTAGGGTTTTTGATTGGTGGTGCTCATTTTTTATCTATGTCATCGCTTGTGTCTTAGAAAACTTAGGGTGCTACTTTGTTCATGAAATCAAAAAGAAGAAATGTTGTATCTGAATTTGTTCTCTATTAAAAAAAACCTTAAACCCTAAACCATAAACCCTAAACTAAAATTTAAACCCTAAACCCTAAACCCTACACCCTAAACCCCAAACCTTTAACCCTAAACCTTAAACCCTAAATGCTTAAAAGCTAAAAACATAAACCTAAACTAAATAAAACCAAAAAAATAAAATGAATAGAAAAAACCTAAACCAAAATAAAATAAAAACATAAACTAAAACCTAAACCTTAACTTAAAACAAAACCTAAAAATAAAATAAAATAAAAAATAAAAACTAAAATAAAATAAAATAAGTAAAAACCTAAACAAAATTTAAAAAATAAAAAACCTAAGTAAAATAAAAACTAAACCTTAAATAATAATAAAATAAACATAAAATAAAATAAAATAAAATCTAAATAAAAACCTAACATAAAAAACAAACCAAAAAATAAGTAAAAAATAAAATCAAAACCCTAAACTAAAAAAAACCTAAACCTAAAATAAAAATAAGATAAATAAAATAAAATGAACCTAAACCTAAACTAAAATAAACTAAACAAAAATAAATAAATCCTAAACCTAAAATAAACTAAACCTAAACCTTAACCTAAACTAAACAAAATAAAATAAACTAAAAATAAACCTAAACCTAAACTAAAAAATAAAACCTAAAAGTAAACCTAAAGCCGAAACCTAAAAAAATTATATAAAAACCTAAACCTAAACTTTAAAATAAAAAGTAAAACTTAAACCTAAAAAATAAAATAAAAATAAAACTCAAATAAAAAATAAACCTAAACCTAAACTATAAGCTAAAATAATCAGCCTAAACTAAAATAAATAAATAAACTAAATAAAATAAAAAAATAAACCTAAATAAAAATAAATAATAAAATACACTCGAATAAATAAGAAATAAGCTAAATAAAATAAATAAACCTAAACCTACTGGTTTACTTAATTAAAAAAAACCTTAAACCCTAAACCCTAAACCCTAAACCCTAAAACCATAAACCCTAAACCCTATAACCTACAACCCTAAACCCTAAACCCTAAACCCCAAACCCTAAACCCTAAACCCTAAATCCTAAAACTTAAACCTTAAACTCTAAACTAACCCTAAACCCTATCCCTAAACCCTAAACCCTAAACCTTGAATAAAGATGTCATTAGGAGTAGATCTAAATAATGACCTAATCCTAACATAGTTATGGTAGCTAAAGAAAATGTGTTCAAGAGACTTTCCCTTGACTATTAGAGATTTAAATACCCTAAACCTTAACCCTAAATGATATCATAATACCATATTTTATAGTATAATGTAGCATGATATATTTGAGCATGTAGTGATGTGTTTTTGGATGTTATAAGATGTTTTGAAATGTTTTAGTATATTATGGTATTGTACCCTATAGTCTATATTAATATAAATCATAAAAAGATTGATTTAAAAAAATCAGATGATGAAATTTGTTAAATTTGAAGTGGGAATTAGGTTGTAGTACCAAAGGTGTGCTACATCACTTCTAGTATAAAAAGTAAGATTTTATGTTCAAAATAAATATTATTTGTTGTACCATAGCATAACATCATATATCAAAATATATTGTTATGTGCATTATAAATTCTTTTAGTATTTTACAATCATGCAGTCAAGCCTACACTAGCATTATCTATAAAAATGTGGAATTAGACTTTAAAATGGAAGAATTTGGCCAAATTGATAATAAGTACATCATGGCATCATAATATATTGTTCCAATTAAAATTATGTAAGTGATATGACTAAAATATATAGTTTTTTATTATTTAGACTAATTTTATGATTTTTTATTTTAAGCAATCCCTTTTGATGTGATATGCAATATATTATATTATAATTTGTTAAAGTGTATTATAATATAGGATGCCATAACATAGTGTAGCATCATGCATTATAGCATACTATTGTGTATTACTACTTGTTGTTTAGCTTATTTAAGTTTATTATAATATGATATAGTAGAATTTCTATTGGTATAATTCATAAAAATACTAATTTATAGACTGAGATGATGGGATTTGGCCAAATTTAGGGTAAGCTTTAGGGAACGTCATTGGGGGTGCACTATGGTGTGTCGTTTAATCCAAAGAATGGAATTTTGCATCCAAAATAAATGTCATTTTTCAATCAAATTTTATAAATTTTTGCTTAATGTGATTCATTTTAAGGTGTAAAGTAAGATAATATATTATATGAATGCATATTAAAATATAATGTACATAACAGTATAACTTCACATATATATGAATATGGTGGTGTGTTATTAAATGTTATTGTACATTTTAGTATGGTTTACTTTTGCAATAATACATTGGATAAAAACTCACAAAAATATTAATTTAAAGGTTGAGGTGGAAGAATTTGGCCAAAGTCATGGCACACACCAAGAAGAAACACCAAAATTATGGTATTTTGTACCATTTCTAATAGAAAAAATAGTAATTTAACATCCAAAATGAACATTGTTCATATTTTGAGAAAGTTCTATTTTTTGTTCCTTTTAAGTGATGCTAATGAGGTATAATGTTAGACAATATATTATATTATAGAAAATTAAAATATAACATTGTATATTATAATATAATATAGCGTGTTAATTCACACTATAATATGTTTAGCACGATATTGTACAATTAGTTTCAGCTTGCACCATCACAAATCATAAAATGTTGATTTCAATGTTAAGATGATGTAATTTGAACAAATACATTGTTAGGCTTTTAGTTGAAGTATTAAAGGTTTGCATAAGAGAAGAAATAAGATTTGATGAGAATTCCATGTCAAGGACATGGAGGGAGATCCCCTAGGGAATCACACATGCATTAGACATGACCTGTGAGGGGTCTATGTCGAGGACATAGAATAAAAACATTTGTTGGGGATAAGGTTTGAATTTGATTTGATTATATGATATGTGGAAAGAAGATCCATTCGGGATAAGAATTTATTATCCACCAGAGATTAAGATCAAATCGACCTCAATTTATTTTATCTTAATTGATGTAGAGGCATATCTGCTAGAGATATGGGCTCAAGTCTATTAGGGATCGGGTATATTAACCTTCCACTAGGGAAGCGGGTTTGGGCTATCCACTGGGGATTGGGATTTGAGCTTGATTTCATAGATTTGTTTGGTGATGTATCCACTGAGAATAATAGTTTCGTTAGATTTCTTTGATTTAAACTCTACTAAGGGAGCCAATTAAATTTGGCTTCACTAGGGAGGTTGGTTTGAATTTGATTTGTTTGCTTGACTTGTTTATAAATGATTTGGGGCTCCACTGGGGAGCATGGTGTCATTTAACACCACTAAGGAAAATTATATTGGGTTTGATTTAGTCTAAGTTAATGTATGGACCCTATCGGTGTGCGATGGACCCACTAAGAAGGGGCTATATCAGCCTTGACCTACCTCAAGTTTACAAATCCAAAAGGATAATCTATCATCTGTGGGTAAAGCTTAGAAACTTAAGGGGTTCCTTTTCAGTGTGCAACGACTATGCTAGGAAGAAGGCGTAACAGACTTACATCTTCCAAAGCAAGGAACAACCATTGGGGTGACCTGTTGGATGCATACCAAACTGAACCTGACCTAGGGTGACTACTGAGTAAATGCCGCTGGTGACTTAAGTTAACTCAAAAGTAGTCAGGGTTAATTTTATCTTAATTTTATGTTATTTGATAGGGTTTATTTGGTTTAGTTTAATTTTAAATTGAGGGCATATCCGCTGGGGATGTCAGCTTGGTCAAATTTGATAGATTTAATTTATGGACCATGTCGGTGTGCGATGGACCCACTACAAAGGGGCTATATTGGATTTATCCTATCTCAGATTTACAAATCCAAATGGATAGTCTACTAGCCTTGGGGTAGAGCTAACCAACCTAAGGGGTTTCCTTTAGGTGTGCAATGACTGTGCTAGGAAGAAGGTGTAGCAGACTTAAATCTTCTAAAGCATGAAACAACTGCTAGGGTGACCTATTTGTAGAATAATAAATCAAACCCAACTTAGGGGTGACTTGTGAGTGAATGTCCCTGAAGACTCATATCAACTCAAGAGTGATCAGGCGATTCTTATAGGGAGTCTTGCTGACACTGCCCTTAAGATAAGATGTGTCCTTGGGAAAAGCTACTGCTAGCAGTGTCCTCCTAATCCAAAAGTGAATATATATTTTCTTTATATGTTTGCTTGAACCCTATTGGTGTGAGAGGGACCACACTGAGAAGGGGCTATGCCATCCATGACCTATCTCAGATTTACTGGACCAAGGGAGAATCTACACATACATAGGATGGATTCTCCAATCATATGGGTGGTTACAAGGAAAGGGGAACTATCTAATATGATAGTAACCCAGGTAGTGTCTAAATGGGGTCGTACAAGATGTGATTGAAATATAGTGCCCATAGGGGAGGTACTTCTAGGTGCATTAACGTGAGCTCTAAAAAAGAAAGCTTATAGGTGTACGATGGACAACTCAAGAAGAAAGCATAGAAGACTTACATCTGCCATGAGTGGTGTATCCTAAGGTGTGAGAACCAACCAACCTAAGGTCTATCCATCAGCATGAGTAGTGTATCCATTAGAATATTGAGAACCAACCAACCTAAGGTGCTCGTCGGTGACCAACGATCAGTCTGGAGAGAAAGCGTGTAGGCTTACAACTTTCCAAGAAAAATTGATCATCGAGATGGTCTGTCATCGGTGGGATAGATGCTATCTGAGCTAGAGCGACTACTAAGAGCGGAGCACCAAGGAAGGACTGGACATAGACTTGAAGTAGTTAGGAGGGAAGGAGCTTCTAGTGGACTCTAATCTAAGAAGAAATCATAGCAGACTCACATCCTCTTAAATGAAGCCAACATGAGGTAGCTTACCGGCCATGCAGTGAGGCCTACCAAACTAACAAGGCACTCGTTGGTGTGCAGTGACCAAGTATGGAAGGAAAGTGTCGCAAACATATATCCTAGAAAGCAAGAATACCATTGGAGTGACACACTAGCTGGGTAGCACGTTAGCCCAACCTATCGCAGCTATTGAGTGAGTGTCGTTGGGGCATTATCTCAACTCAGAGTATCCCAAGATAAAAGATATGTGTTTGTTCTATATGTTTGTGTTGAGTGAGTGTCATTGGGGCTTTATCTCAACTCAGTGTCATTATGTCATTCGGGTTCATTACACCTACCCTAAACACATCATGGTAGATTCATAAAAAATAATACTTTCAACATGAAAAAGATTAAATTCAAAAAGGAATTTTCATTGATGATAATTATTTTCAAACATGATTTATAATATTTATTTAAGTAGAGCCCATTGATTGGAAGCATCGAGCACTCTCCCTTATGATTAATAAGATGATAAGATCCTCCTTGGTAGGCCTTCTCTATGGTTAAAGGGCCTTCCCAAGTGGGTTCAAACTTGCCTCCCATCTTACGATGGGCAACAATCAATCTCCTTAGAACTAAAATAAGCTCTCCTACTTGAATAGCTCTAGGTTGAACAAACTTTTTTTGGACTTGAATCATTTTTGCGTTGTATAACTTGAGGTTTTTGCATGCCAGTAGGTGTCTCTCCTCCAAACCTTCGAGCTCCTCTAATTGCAACTTAACTTTCTACTCTATTATAATCTTGCTACCCATAGTTATCATTAGTTATGGGAGTTGGACTTCTAATGGTAAAATGGTTTCAGACCCATACACTAAGGAGAAAGGAGTAGACTGAGTTGGAGTTCTATATATGTATGGAGTCCACAAAGCTTCAACTAACTAGCCCTTTGTTTGTTGTTGCAGTGTCTTCTTCAGTATTTGGATGAGAGTTTTGTTGAACGTTTCTACTAAGCCATTTTCCCTCAAGTAGTTGATCGTAGAATATCTTCAATCAATGTTGTATCTCCGTGCAAAGTTGTTGATCTCGATGCTTTTCAATGCAATACCATTGTTATATATAATTCATTGAGGCACTATGAACTTATATATGATATGGTTCCTTAAAAATCAGAGCACATACTGATCTGTGATCTCTCAGAACAAAATTGCCTATGCCCATTTGGAAAAGTACTCAACAGCAGCTAAGATGAACCGATGACCCTTGGAAGGAGGAGGATTAATCATACCCACTATGTCGGTACCCTAACACTCGAATGTCCATGAGGCCAATGTAGGATGTAGAGTGTTGGGAGGTTGGTGAAAGACCACACCGTGTATTTAACATTGGTGGCATTGCCTAGCCATATTGATGCAATCTTTATTCATCGATGGTCAGTTGTATCCTAGTCTCTTGATCTTAGCTTTAATCTTCAGACCAGATTTGTTGGCTCCACATAATCCTAACTGTATCTCCGTCCTGATCTTACAGGTTTCATGCTTATCTAAATAATGTAACCACATATGATCGAAACATCACTGGTAGAAGACACCATCCACAAGAGCGTAGTAAAGTGCTCTTTACTTCATCTGATGGGCTTGGGACTTCTCTTGAGATAGTTTCCCTTTATTTTGGTAATCCATGAATGGTTTCCTCCAGTCTAACTCCTCGTCCTTCTTGGCGATGGAAACTCCCCCTGAAGAGAGTACCTTTTGATGAGTTCAATATCAATAAGGGATAAGACTTGTCTATTTTGGACCTTCATTGATATGGACTCATTGCCGGTCCCAAGTCTGGATGCAAAAAGTGGAGGGTTGCGTTAGGTATTTGACAGCCAGCATAAAATTTGTTGAAATAATCATGACATGAATCCTTTAAATCATTGTGTTAATGCTAGGGCATCCCCTGGAAGCGACGAGCTGTATGGCTTGAATACAGTGAAAAATGTGCTAGAGCCACTGCATCGGTGCCCGGGTGAAGTGTTAAATAAGCAAGGGTTCCACATTATGGATGGATGCGGGCAAAGAAGTTAGTTCATGAAACTAGAATTAGGTTAGGATCTTGGAATATAGGTACTCTTACAAGTAAATTAATGGAATTAATAGATATTATGGTTCATAGAAAGATAAATATTTTATGTGTTCAAGAAACTAAATGGGTTGGTGAGAAGGCCAAGGAGATTGATAGTTTAGGTTTTAAACTTTGGTATTCGTGTAAAAGTCGAACTAGAAATGGTGTAGGTGTGATTATAGATAAAAGTTTGAAGGATAATGTTATAAGTATTAATAGATGTGGAGATAGAATTATAGCTTTAAAGATTATTGTTGATACTAAGATTATCAATGTTATAAGTGTCTATGCTCCTCAAGTAGGTTTGGAGGTAAGCTCAAAAGAAAAATTTTGGAATGAATTAGAGGGATTAATACAAAAGATACCTCTTGAAGAAAAAGTATTTATTGGGGAGATTTAAATGGACATGTTGGTAGAGTGGTAGAAGATTTTAAAAGTATTCATGGTGGTTATGGATTTGGAGTGACTAATGAAGAAGGTAGGACTATATTAGATTTTGCCTTAGCTTGTGATTTTGTAGTTGCTAATACTTTATTTAAGAAAAGAGATGAACATATTATTACTTATAAAATGGATCTAGTAAAACAGATTGATTATTTTTTGATAAGAAAAATAGATTGTTTAGATTGTAAAGATTGTAAGGTCATTCCAAGTGAAATTTTAAGTACCCAACATCTATTAGTTTTAGATTTTAAGATGAAAGGTTGTAAGAGAAAAAATAAACTAAATAATTATCCTAGGATTAGATGGGGACACTTAAAGAACACAAATAAAAATATTTTTAAGAGCAAGCTACAAGAAATTAGAGTTTGGGATGTTCATAAGGGAACATTATGTGGGAAAAACTATCAAGTGAAATTAAGCAAGTTGCTAAAGATGTGCTTGGCGAATCAAAAGGAAAAGCTTCTTTTAATAAGAATAGTTGGTGGTGAAGTTAGAGTGTGCAAGAAAAGATAAGAAATAAGAACCATTGTTATAAAACTTGGTTTAGATGTAAAAACTCAGAGAATTGGGAAAAATATAAAATAGCCTGTAGAGATTCTAAGAAAGTAATATATGATGCAAAAAATTTAGCTTTTAGTGATTTATATAATAGATTAGATACCAAAGAAGGTGAAAGATGTATGTATAAGTTAGCCAACCAAAGAGATAGGAGAAATAAAGACATAGTTTAAGTGAGGGGTATTAAGGATGAAAATAATAAAGTGCTTTTCTTAGAAAAAGATATTGAAAATAGGTGGATGAGGTATTTTAATAAACTTTTCAATGAAGGATCTGAAATGCGATTGATTTTAGCAACCTTAATACTCTAAACAAAAATAGAATTTCATTTTTTATCGTCAGTAGTAAATCTAAAGTTAGTGAAGCTTTAAAGAAAATGAAATGTGGAAAAGCAAGACGGATAATATTCCAATAGAAGTGTGAAAATGTTTAGGAGATCAAGGAATTTCTTGGCTTACAAATCTTTTTAATGTTATTTTTAAGACTAAAAAGATGCCAGATGAGTGGAGAAAGACTTTGTTGGTTCCTATATTTAAGAATAAAGGAGATGCACAAGAGTGTGCAAATTATAGAGGAATTAAGTTAATGTGCCATACATTAAAATTATGGGAAAGAGTAATTGAGCATAGGTTACGATGTGATACAGAAGTTTTTCACAATCAGTTTGGTTTTATGCCAGGTAGATCTATTATGGATGCTATACATTTGTTAAGAGGTTTGATGGACAAGCATAGAGAAAATAAGAAGGATCTACATATGATATTTGTTGATTTAGAGAAAGCTTATGATAAAGTCTCAAGAGATGTTCTTTGGAGAGTTCTAGAACAGAAAGAAGTTAATATTGGTTATATTCAAGTCATTAAGGATATGTATACTAGAGCTATTAATTGTGTCCAAACACAAGGAGGATTGACAAAATATTTCCCTATTTTAGTTGGATTACATCAAGGATCAACATTAAGCCCTTATCTTTTTTACTTTAGTTATGGATGTTCTTACGAGGCATTTACAAGAAGATGTACCTTGGTGTATGCTTTTTGCTGATGACATTCTTCTTGTTGATAAGACTAGAGAGGGAGTCCAAGAGAAACTTGAATTATAAAGGTCAACTTTATAGTGTAAAGGTTTTCATTTAAGTAGATCTAAAACTAAATATATGGAGTGTAATTTTAGTTGTAGAAGTTTTAGTGGTAGTGTTGTGACTTTAGGTGATCAAGTCATTAATAAGAGTGAGCGATTCAGATATTTAGGCTCTATTGTTCAAAATGATGGTGAAATAGGTGGAGATGTTATTAGTAGAATTAAAGTTGGATGGTTGAAGTGGAGGAATGCATCTGGCCTATTATGTCATAGAAAAGTTCCACTTAAACTTAAGGGAAAATTTTATAAGATGGTGGTAAGACCTGCAATGACTTATGGTGTAGAATGTTGGCCAATAAAAGAGAAACATAACACTAAGTTAAGTCTTACAAAGATGAGGATGCTCAGGTGGATGAGTGGCTTTACCCTTAGAGATAGAATGCAAAATGAGTATGTTCCGAAAAAAGTTGGAGTAGCTCCAGTGGTAGATAAGATTAGGGAGAGTCGCCTTAGATGGTTTGGCCACATAAAGCATCGGCAATCGATGACCGATTAGAGTAGATGCATTAGATTTGCCTTATGTTAAGAAAGGTAGAGGTAGA
The DNA here is from genome assembly GCA_021442155.1 of Cymbidium sinense. NCBI lineage: Eukaryota > Viridiplantae > Streptophyta > Magnoliopsida > Asparagales > Orchidaceae > Cymbidium > Cymbidium sinense. The sequence continues at coordinate 275,426,278 of CM038215.1, read as the reverse complement.
CCTAAAAGACTTGGTTAAGATGTATAAAAATGATCTTAGTATACTTGAATTAAATGAGATTTTGACACATAATAGGACATAATGGAGACGAAGGATTCATGTAGCCGACCCCACCTAGTGGAATTAAGGCTTGTTGTTGTTGTATTGATATGGACTCATCCTCCAAACATGCCAACTCCTTGGAAAGCTTGGCTAAAGCATATGCTATGGCGTTCTCTCCTTGATTAATATTATAAATGGTAACCTCTGTGATTTGGGCCAACAACTCCATGGTGTACTTCAGGTAGTGATGGAACTTGGGCTTTATAACCTTATAAAAACCATCAATTTGGTTGATAACTAGATGAGAATCCCCAAAGATGTTGATGTCATGGATGCTTAGAGTAATGACTAACTCTAGACTGGCAATCAGAGCCTCATATTTGGCTTCGTTGCTAGTGCAAAGATTGGATAGATGATATAAGAATCTCATCACACTGCGGTCTGAAGTTAAGAGAACTATTCCTGCCCCTGCCTTTCCTGGAATAGTTGATTGTGGGTTCTTCTCCTCTTTGAGAGGAAGCCGTACCATCAAAGTACATCTCCCAATGGTAAATATTAATATCCCATAAGTTCATGATTTGTTCATTAGGGAGATCATCACTAAGTAGAGAGTTAGCAGGAAGTGGGTGTGCTGTTAAGAAATTCACTAGCGCTTGTCCTTTCATGACACAAAGAGGTACGAAGGTACTGTCAAACTATGAAAGGATCATGGACCATTGTGCTAACAGTCCGTATAGCATCGGCCGTGTCATGAGATATTATAGTTGATTAATCCTAGAGATTAAGTTCACCTTATGAGGAAGCACGTAGTGTTGTAGCTTTTAGGATGCAAAGATTAAAACTAGGAAATGCTTCTCAATTTATGGATAATTAGCCTCAGTAGGGATTAGATGATGACTGAGGTAGTAGAGTACATTTTTCTTTCTTTCATCATTGGCTTGGGCCAACAAAGCACCAAGGGAGTCATATAACACAACAGTGTAAAGTATGAGCAGCTTGCATGTGATAGGGCTGCTAGAACTAGCAGCATCATCAGGTAAGCTTGATGTCTTCAAATGTATGCTCACACTTATCATCCCACTTAAACTTGGCATCCTTTTTGACAAGTGTTGAGAATGGTTGACATCTTCCTGATAGGTTGGATATAAAGCATCTTAGATGCTCCAACTGCCCTTAGAATGATCTGAGTTGAGTTCAACTTTTAGGGGGTGGCATTTCTAACAATGTCCTGATCTTCTCTGGATCAATTTTTAATCCCTATTGTTGGACAACAAACCTAACAAATTTCTCTGAAGCAACTCTAAAAGCACACATCAGGGGGCTCATTTTAAGGTTAAATTATCTTAACTGTTTGAAAACTACTCTCAAGTAAATGAGATGGTCTTCCTTTTCTCTACTTTTGACCATCATCAACATAACACTCAACTTGATGATGAATGAGTTCATTGAAGATTCAATTCATAGCCCTCCGGTATGTAGCATCAACATTTTTAAGGCTAAAAGACATGACCTTATAGCAATTGATTTTGATCGGGGGTTCTAAAAGAATTGTCTCTATCATCCTCAGGGGCCATTATTATTTGGTTATATCTAGATGATCATCCATGAAAGAGAAGACTACATGAGAAGAGGCAATGCTCACTACGAGCTCTCGGATTGGTATTGGAAATTTAACTTTTGGATATGCCTTATTTAAATTTCTAAAATCAAAGCATATGTGAATTTGGCCATTCTTTTTCTTAATTAGGATGACACTGGCTAACCAGGTGGGGTATTTTTCTTCCCCGATGAAGCCAACATCAATCAGTTTATTGACTTCATAAATGACTAGTTATTATATGTCTAATCGCATGTGTCTAGGTGCTTTCTTGATAGGGTTAGCAGTAGGCTCTATTGCTAGTTTATGGATCGCTACATTAGGATCCAATCCAAACATCTCTTCATAACTCCATGCAAAGCAGTCCTTAAAATTAGTCAATAGCCTAACTAAGTCATTGGTTTTAATTTCATTCAACAAAGAACTAATGCATGTCGGGCATGGATCTTCTTCAGTTCCTAAGTTGATTTCTTTGAGCACGTCGATGGTTAACTTGATCTCTTCTTCAAACTCTGGCGGTGCAACTTTGACTTCAAAATCATCTCGATCATTTGAAAGTTCTAAGCACAGCTCCTCATATGAGTTAATGTGATTTGAAAGGAAACTATCAGATTCCAAATGATTGGTGATGACTCTATACTAATCATCATCTTCGACTACACGAACTGTACTGAATCCTAGTCCTAATCTTGATTGAGTGCTTTTGCATTTGTTCTTCTATATTCTTTTGATGTTGCCTGACCTTTGCTTTGACCAAGTATGTAGGATTAACCCTATCTTTGCTAAAGTATGAACATAAGGAAAGTACCAATCAAAAGGTAATTCTATTTAATCTTTATAAGAATCATCCTCAAGTTCTACATCAACTTCTTGACTTAAGGATGAAGCTCCCAAAAAGAACCTTTGAGTCTTCACACCTATGGATGACTTAAGGGCTTCCTTAACTACCAAACCCTCAGCTTTTTGAGAGGATAGTGGGGTTAGAGCTAAGGTTCTCAATTGATGCCTAACTATTTCACATATATACTTGGATACACTTATGCTTTACTTTAGAGACTGGTCTTCATTGCTATATGGCTTAAGTGTCACCTCCAAGGGAATATTCTACTGAGAAGAGCTGGCTAGTGTGCCAACCATATAAGACTCATCCTAAGAACTATATTCTAAGTCTATATGGATAGCAGGTGTACTCCTAGTAATTGGGACATATCTTCTATTAGGTGGCCAATAAGGAGATTTTCCACCCCTAGGACTGCCTTTGAACTGGCCTCTTCCTCCGCCAGGTGGAGGTCAAGTCTTCCTACCCATATGTTCAAATGGAGTAACAAACTATGGGTGAAATTTAATGCCAGGTTCCACTTCCTGCTCCAAGTCTATTTCTACTCCCTTTTATTTTCTTTTTCTTTTTCTCTTTCCTTTTCTCTTTATTTTTCTTTTTTTTTTTATTTTTAAACTTTTGCCAAGTTTGCGAGAATTGTCTTGTCAATTTTGAGGGAAATAGTAAGCCGCATCCTCATATATGCCAACCTCGTGAACTGTAAATGGCTTGATATCTCCTTTAACATAGTAGATGATCCCACCTCTCACGAACATCATACACTGATGTAGAGAGGTTGGAACTATGTTGTTCTCACGTATCCATGGTCTCCCAAGCAAAGCGTTGAAAGATGTATCCGAGTCATTATTGTAAAACTTGGCTTCGATCTTCTAATCATCTATATGCAAGGGCAACATTATGGAGCCTAAGCCATGTTGACCTCACTTTTGGAGTGTCAATTCAATATTCTCATCTTAGACTTAAGAGTCTTCTAGACACTAAGACTTTCCTAGTCATAAGACACTTCTAACAATTAGGTAAACACTCAACCTAAGCCTAAAGACTTAAAAGGGTTAACCATAGGATTACGTTATGCCTTAGGGATTAGATAATTCACCTACCCTACAGCCCAAATCCAATCTACGTTCACCTTATCAAACCAAACCTCAAGTTCAATTCAAACATCAAATTCAAATCCAAATCCAAGCCCAAATTCCAAAACTAAATGATTAAAGTCCATGATCAAATCCAAACTCGAAACCCTTCCTAAGCCATATGATTTATCCCATAGACTTAGCCAAATCTTAATCCAAATGAATCCAAAATTAATTGATTTTCTCATAATCAATTTATATCTTCAATCATATTCATAAATATAAATCAAATCTACATTCAAATGATCAAAACTAAATCAAATTAAATCAAAATCCATCATAAGCCATATGAACTATCCCATGGACTTAGCCAAATCTTACTCCAACTCAATTCAAACTCAATTGATTTTCTCACAAATAAATAATATTTTTAATCAACTTCATAAATTTAAATGAAATATATATTTAAATCATCAAAATTAAATCAAAACAAATCAAAATCCAAACCTAAGCCACATGACCAAACTCCATGGACTTAGCTAAATTCCTTCATTCCAAAACCTAAATTCAATTGATTTTCTCATGAATCAATCATACCTTCAATAATATTCACAGATATAAATGAAATATTCAATCATCAAGCCAAACTAAAATAAACCCAAGTCAAACCCAACCTAACCCTTTTGACATGAAATGTTCAAATGAACTAAAACCCATTTGAACCCAAGCTAATTGTAATTGAATTTTTATATCAATCCCAAATCCATATATAAACTCAACTAAATCAAACTCAATTCAAAATCAAGCCAACCAAACCGAATTGGTCCACTTGGCCCAAAGAAGCCAATTTGACCTATTTGAGCCAAGTTCTAATCCTATGCAAATTGGATTGAACCAAGCTGATCAAAACCTCCCATCATGATTGTTGATCACCTTAGATTGATCAATTATCATAAAGTAGGTCAAACCAAGTCGACTTGGTCATTTGACCAAGCAAGCCCCTTAACCCATATGAACCCAAACAAGCCAAATTGCAACCTAAGCCAAATCCCTTGAAACTAATGTTTCATACCAAATCAAAATCAATATTTGAATATGACTTGACCTTCAATTGAGTCAAACCAAACCCAATTGGACCTCTTGACCCAAGTTGACCCAAATGGACCTAAAATATCAAATTGGGTCAAATCAAAATATAAACCAAATTAATTGCAACATATGGCTCAAGTTTATTTAAAATTGATTGTTGAACTTGACCAAAGTAATGATTGGACCCAATTGAACCCAATTGACCAACTTAGCCCAAATTGACCTAAGGTTCAAGTTAGCCTAAATCAAAACTAAATTAATTCAAACTAAAGCCTAAAATCATCTTCAAATCAACTAAACAAACCAACACTAATTTGGCCAATTTGGTCAAACTGGTCAACTTAACCCATTTGACCCAAATGAATTCAAATGAGACAAAATCAAATCTAAGCTAAACTAAACCAAACCAATTAAACCAAAACATCCCAAATGATCATATGAGCTTAACCCAACCCTTGGTTTGACCCAATTTGACCGATTGGTCAACTTGATCCAACCTAATCCAATTTGACCTAAATGAGTCAAATGAAGCCAAACCTAACCAAATGAACTCCAATTGACTTGTAATTTAGGCTAACCCACTTTAGGCTCATTTCAAATCTACTCAAATCAAATCCAATGATGAATGATCATTCTACCCTTGGGTCACATGAGACAAATCACCCATGTAAGTGGTTATTTGCATTCCTTGGCCACTTTGTACTCTTCCAATGGCCCACCTAGGCATCTGAGGCACTGCCCAACCTGACCCAAGGGGTGGTTGGGTCAGCCATGACCCATAGGAAGTGAAATCACCTCACCCTCCCCATTGAAGCATTTGAAACCCATAGGATACCCATGATTCCTCATTGGCAGCCACCACCACACCTTCAACCAACCAAGCCAAGCCAACTCACCTCCTCCCTACCACCCACGACTCCCTGAGATGGCCAGACCGCCACTAGGAGCCAAACTCGATTTCATCATCCAATCAAAGTGAAGGGGGGTATACACGCCCTTGTTTCCACTCAAACACATGAAAAAATCATTCCTGAGCCCTTTACCCAAGATGAGCTTGAGACATTCCCTAAGCTCCCAAGCTCATTCCTCGATCAAAAAAATGCCATTCATATCCATCCCAAAAATATGACACTTATTCGACCTAACTTCCCCATTTATCCATCAAACTCAAATTAACTTTGCACTCACTAGGCCTCGTCAAGAATGAATCATCCCAAGCTTCGAGAACTGAGGTAGGACTTCGATCAAACCCAAGCTTTAAATCATCAGTTCATTTCCTTCTGAGCTACCATCGAGGAATTGATCCAGTTGCTGGTCAATAGGGCTTCATCTCAACTAGATGAAGCTTCCTCAATCATTCGAGCCAACGGTCTTGAGCTCCAACAAGGTATGCTTCAAAAATTGATCCTTAAGGAAAAATGGGTTGGAGCTTTTTGAAGAAAACTTGCATCTTATGTGATCTTGATCATTCTATCCCCTTTGATTGATGTCGTGAAGGTGTGGGATCCTTTTAGAGTTGATCGGAGCTCAGGTAAGCTGAGATCAAGTGAGCAATGGTGGACAAACTCCATTTTCCCTCACTCATGTGATGTTAGATCACGCATCGTCTGTTCTGCTTGATCGAAATGGACAGTGATGATTAGATCTGCTAGATCGATCAATTTAATCCTATTAAGCTGTGAAATTAATCATAGCTATTCAATCTTAGATTGGAAAGCAGACGAGAAAGTGTGTCCATCGCCACCACGTAAGCGCTGAGTCAGATAAGTTTTAAGTAGCCAATCTCATGGCACCACGTGAAAAGCATGCCACGTCAGCGCACCACATGGCTCTAACATTAGGATTAATTAATTTTTTTTAATGATTGAAACTTTTAAAAATCATAAAAAATCATAGAGAAATCAAAAAATGCAAATAAAGACTCATTTTAAAGGTATTTTAGAGGAGAATTAATTAAAAAATATCTTAACTAATTTTGAATAGTAATTAGGTTTAATTAAGGTTTAATTACAAAATTTATTAGTTTAATTACTTAAGCAATTAATCCTAATTTTTATGGGATAATTTAATGGGATGACCTCTGCTTCCCATGATTTTCTTGGGATTTATTGCTCACTTAATTAGGAAAATTGACTAATTAAACCTTAACTACTCTTTTAAGTTAATTAATGATTAATTAATCCCATGAATAGTAACAAATTGGTTAATTAAGTTTATTAATCATTGTTCAATAGTAAGTGAACTAAGAAATAGGGTTGAGACCCCTTTCTCTTTCATTTCACCCTTTCTTAAAATGAAATTAATTAAGATTTAACAAATTAATTAAATCACATAATCAAATTGAAATCATAATTACATTAGACCTTAATTAATTAAATCATGGGGTAGATCTTTAGAGTTTAATAACCTAAAAGAGTTTAATGAAATTATGGTTAGTCCAGTGGGAAAACCATAAGAGTAATTACTTAAGTCCCTTAATCTAATTAACTATTCATCAAATTGCATTAGCCCCTTTTATTTCCTAGATCATTTCAAGTTTATTTTTCATGCATATCATGTTGGCTCATAATTATTTTATTAATTACTTTAAGGTGATGTAAGGGTAATTAATTCATCTAATTAAGGGTTCAACTTAATTAACCCATAAAATCAAATTAATTACATTTCCTTAAATTAAATCAAATCACTAATGTGGGAATGGGTTTAAAAAAATAAGTGATGATTTTTCTTCTCCTCTTTAAATCAAATCAAATTCAAAAATTAATAAATAAAGAAGCTTTGGTTTGCTTTAAATAATCTTATTTGATTTGTTAGTCCTTAAGAACTAGTTTGGTTGAATGAATCACATGCTTATATTTGATTGTCCTCTTTCCAATCTTGTTAAATTTATTATGTCATTTTAATTCATGCATTCATCTTTTTAAAATCAAGTAAAATAAAATGGATTTCTATTATGTAAGCTTGCATGTGTTGATTTAATATATGTGTGGCTATTATCACTATTAAATCCAAATGTATTTTCAAAAGCTTATAAATGAATAATAATATGTGTTATGATCCTAGTTATAAATACATAAAAAAGCATGTGCTTATAGCCTATGTGTATGAATGTTGAGTTCTCTTTCCTCTATTAAATTGTTGATTTATATAAGATTGAATGGTAATGGGTATATACTGACATCCTGAACATGAGGCTTTAGCTAGCCCCATGGAGGTTATTTGATTACCTCACTTCCATGGTTTAATAATGGCACATACCCATTTAATTTCATTCTTACGTATTTCAACATTAGAATTTGGATAGAGCTTTAATTCATATATATAAATGATTCAATAAAATAAAATAATCAATCATTGCATGGTTTTTTTCCCTCAGTTATGTATACATCCATGTGTGTCCAAGAAAAGCAAGTTTATAGTCTGGACATCTCAGGAATATGAGGTCTTAGTTAGCCCTAAAGTGGTCATTTGATTACCTCACTTCCCTAGTTTAACAATGACACGTACTTACCTATATCTTTGTACATGTATATGTATATGTGATTAGTGAATGAAAATCCCATTTTACATTAAAATTGCATACATTCATAATTGATTAAATGGTTGAACTAATTAGCCATATGATTTGCAACTTACTTCCTATGTTCATGTATATGAATTTAAATATGTTTGAATTCAAAAGTGCATATAGTCTGGACGTCTCGAGAATACGATGATTTAGCTAGCTCCAAGGAGGTCATTTGATTATCTCACTTCCCTAGTTTAACAACAACACATGCCTATTTAATTATATTCTTATGACTTTTTGTATAATAATTTGGATAAAGTTTCAAATTAATGTTTAAATAATTCTATCAAATAAATATAAATTCTAAACATACACATACATTCGTCATTTAAGTGTGCTAAAATAAGTTACAAGTAAAGATACTCTTAGGATTTAATCATATGCATGCTACATGTGATGGAAAAGAATGATTTAGTATATGTCGTGTGGTAGTAATTCAATTAAATTAATCTTAAGATGCCTTTCATTTTGAATAGGATTATTTAAAGTGAACATAACCTTAGAATTAATTAATTCATTTAATAAGCCATTCACTAAAGAGAGCTAAATCAAATTAATATACTTTAGAAAGTGACTTAAGGTATGGATGAAATAGGACAATCCTCTTTTCCTCTCTTTATAACAGTTAGTTGTTAAGTGTAATCAAATGAAATAAAAGAAAGCACAAATTAAAACTCTCAAATCAATTAAATTACTTCAAGTGAAATCAACCATTCATGTTAAATAGAATCCTTTTACACTTATAAAATACAACACTAATGCCTAACAAGACTTACCACACAAGCCTTAATACACACATTAGAATTAAGTCACTACTTCTAGCTCTAAGTTAGGACGGTGTATGATGTGATGTATATTTTATTTTATGATGTATTATTTTAGATTAGTTGTTAGGGTGTATGCTTCATAGACTAGATGATAGGCCAATATTAGCCTAATCATATTTTTGTAGGGGATTATGCTTAAGGGATGCTTAAAAATAAATGTGAATGCTCTTTTTCCAAGTTGCTTAAATCCTTAACCACAATCCAAGTTAGGAAAGGTTGGCTTAGTTACCCATGTGTAGGGTGCTAAGTCTAAATTATAAATACAACTGTTTGGGATTATATGTATATTTAGCTAACCTCTATTTTGCAGGTATAGTCAGATTTACTTTTCCCACATAAATGTAATTTTTTCAATAGGAATTAGGATTAGTGCTATGAGGGATTAGGATGAGCAATAGCCAGAAGGCTTTGTCTTGGGGTGTCCTATGATGCCTTTGAAGCAAGCACCATCCAAATCAAAGAAGGAACCAAATCAAAAATGGAGATATGAAGAAAGAAGACCCCAATAGCATTTAATACAATTATAATTATTCTCATAAAGTTGTATAAGAGCTCAACTACCCATCTTATCTCTTCGTGTTTATGGTAACGCCTGACCTTTTATTATTTTATGATAGTTCATATAATTGTTTGATGTTATGTTTACATTGTGCATTAGGACGGCATGCTTTTCATAGTTTCTTAAATGATTGATGCTTTAATGTGTGGCTTAGATAAGATTAAGCTCTTAGGATAAAATAACTTGTCTACCTAACTAGTCACTCATAACTAAATTTTAAACAACTCATAACCTCATCATAAAGCCTAAGACATAAATAAGATAATTAAAATATTTAGCAACTGCTTAGATGTATGGTTGTATGTTTCACATCATGCATGCATATTCTTTCTCTCTTGAACATGAAGGATCTCCATCCCTGCATGATAAATGAATGCTTGACCTGTGAGGGCATCTCTTGTGGTGGAGTACACCTTCTTCTAGTTGATTTGACCCATAACCTATTACATCATGCATTTAAGCATAAGAAATTCTAAAGCCTCTATCAAAATGATGTGTCTAAAATAAAATAAAATTTGAAAATATTTTGCATATATAGATTAAGTCATATGCTCATACCACTCAGGACTTTAGACTCTTTCTAATTAAATAACTACCCTAGCTTGCAATTCATAAGATAGACTTGGTTTTGAAATCGTAGAGGAGTTAGTGCTACCACCTGCGCTATAAGTCTAGAAGTCAGATAATTTATTCTCTCTTGTGGAGGTAAACCCTTATGTCCACCTGTTGCTTAGATTTAGGTCATGCTTTAGCTCATACTAAAGCTCCTTAGATTTAGGATCCAAGGTAGCTATTTCTTTCAGGCTACGAGCATAAATCCTCATATCTTAAGCATTCCCACAACCTTGTGTTGTTAGTTTATAAGCACTAGTAATCTAATTAAATTTCAACTCAAAACATATAAATCTCCTCAACTTCAAAATTATAGAGCCCAACAATAGGATAAATTGGAATGCTCACTAGGCTTCTTTGTATCATGAGCATTTCCTACTTATTTCACTTGGATTCCAAAAATAAGTCTTCTCATTGAACTTTCCCAATTGATTTTCAAAATACAACGAATCCTTTGATAGTCTAACCTTGAAATCTTTGGAGATGATAATTGTCTACTTTAATTGAGAGTATTCTTAGGAAATTTCATTTCCTAAGATGTAATTAAACCTAAAAATAAATAATTAAAATAAAAACTAAACCCTAAACTAAAAAAAAACTAAGCCTAAAATAAAAAAAATAAAATAAACTTAAACATAAATTAAAATAAATTAAACTAAAATAAATAAAACCTAAACCTAAACCTAAACCCTAAACTAAATATAATAAAATAAACTAAAAATAAAACCAAACCTAAACAAAAAATATTAAACCTAAAAATAAACCTAAAATAAAAACCAAAAACCTAAACCTAAAAAAATAAAATAAAAACCTAAACCTAAACCTAAGAATAAAAAATAACTCCTAAACCTAAAAAATAAAATATAAATAAATCTAAACTAAAAAAAACATAAACCTAAACCTAAACCTAAATCGAAAAACTAAATAAAAATAAAATAAATAAACCCAAATTAAATAATAAATAAACTAAATAAACCTAAACCTATGGGTTTACTTTATTTTTTTTTTAAAAATCCCTAAACCCTAAATCCTAAAACCTAAACCCTGAACCCTGAACCCTAAAACTAACCCTAAACCCTAAACCTACAACCCAAAATACTAAACATACCCTAAACCCTAAATCGTAAACCCTATACTCAAAATTATAAACCCTAAACCTTAACCCAAATCATAAAACCCTAAACCCTAAAGCCTAAATCCTAAATACCCTAAACCTTAAAGACTAAACCCTAAACCCTAAACCCTAAACCCTAAACCCTAAAAACCTAAAAATGTAAACCTAAACTAAATAAAATGTAAAAATAAAATAAATAAAAAAACCTAAACTTAAATAAATAAAATAAAATAAAATAAAAACCTAAACAAAAACCTAAAAATAAAATAAAATAAAAACAAAACTAAAAATAAACTAAATCAAAATAAAGAAAAACATAAACTAAACTAAAAACTAAAATAAACTTAAGAATAAAAAACCTCGATAAAATAAAAACTAAACCTAAAATAAAAATAAAATAAAATAAAAACTAACTAAAACCTAAACCAAAAAAATAAACCTAAAAATATAACTTAAAAGTAAATAAAAAATAAAACCAAAACTCTAAACTTAAAAAAAAAAACTAAACCTAAAGTAAAAATAAAATAAACATAAACCTAAACTAAAATAAACTAAACTAAAAAAATAAAACCTAAAAACTAAACCTTAACCTAATCTTAAACCCTAAATAAAATAAAATAAAATAAAAATAAACCTAAACCTAAACTAAAAAACAAAACCTAAAAAATAAACCTAAAATAAAAATATTAAACCTAAACCTAAAAATAAAAAATAAAATCTAAATCTAAAATAAACCTAAAAATAAAAAATCTAAATAAAAGAAAAACTAAATGTAAAATAAAATAAAATAAACCTAAAATAAAATAAAATAAAAACTTAATAAAAACCTAAAGCTAAAAAATAATCCTTAAAATAAATAAATAAATAAAACCTAAACCCTAAATTAAAAAAAAACTAAACCTAAAATAAACAAAATAAAATAAACCTAAAACATAAAATAAAATAAACTAAACTAAAATAAATAAAACCTAAACCTAAACCTAAACCCTAAACTAAATATAATAAAATAAACTAAATAAACTTAAACTTAAACTAAAGATTAAACCAAAAATAAACCTAAAATAAAACCAAAACCTAAACCTAAAATAAAATAAAACCTAAACTTAAACCTAAAGAAAATAAATCATAACCCTAAAATAAAATAAAATAAAATAAACTAAAAAAAAACATAAACTAAACCTGTTCAAACTAAAAAAAAATAAACTAAAATAAAAAAAATAAAATTAAATAAAATAAACCCAAATTAAATAAAGTAAACAAAATAAACTAAATAAACTTAAACTTTTGGTTTTACTTAATAAAAAAAAAATCCAAAACTCTAAATAACCCTAAACACAAAATAACCTAAAACTCATAAATACCAAATAAATACTCCACTGAATACCCTATCCAAACCAACCATAAAAAATAAACTACCCTGGGCTATAAACTTAAACCAATCCCTAATATAAATAACCATAAAACCAGACCATACCAAAATAAAACCAACCCTACCCAAAAAAAACCTACATAATCTAATAAATAAATAAACCTAAACCTAAATAAAAAAAAATAAACTAAACCTAAAATAAAATAAATAAAAATAAAATAAACTAAATTCAAATAAAGAAAATCTTAAACTAAACTAAATAATAAACCTAAAATAAAAAGATCAAATAAAAACTAAAATATAATAAAATAAATAAAAAACCTAAAAAAATAAAAAATAAAACCTAAAATAAAAGAAAAATAAAACCTAAACCCTAAACTAAAAAAAGACTATACCTAAAATAAAAATAAAATAAACATAAACTTAAACTTAAATAAACTAAACTTCAAAAAAATAAGACCTAAACCCTAAATAGATTAAAATAAAATAAAAATAAACCTAAACCAAAACTAAAAAACAAAACCTAAACAATAAACCTAAAATAAAACATAAACCTAAACCTAAACATAAAATAAAATAAAATATAAAATCAAAAGAAAATAAAAATAAAATAAACTAAACTAAAATAAACTAAACCCAAATAGTAAACTAAAATAAAAAACATAAATTAAAATAAATAAACCTAAAGTAAATAAATTAAGCTAAATAAAAATAATAATAATAATAAATAAAATAAAATAAAATAAATAAAAAATAAATTAAATAAACTTAAACCTACAAGTTTACTTAATGTTATTAAAAAAAATAAAAAACAAAAACCCTAAACGCTAAACCCTAAAACTAACCCTAAATCCTTAAACCTTAACCCTAAACCTACAACCCTTAACCTTAAACCCTAAACATTGAAACCCTAAACCTTAAACCCTAAACCCTAAATCCTAAACCCTAAACCCTAAAACCTACAACCTAAACAAAAATATAAAACTAAACCCTAAAATAAAAAAAACTAAACTAAATAAAACCTAAAAATAAAATAAAAAAACTAAAAACTAAATAAAAAAATGAAATAAAATAATAACAAAAACTAAAACCTAAACCTAAACCTAAACGTAGAAATAAAATAAAAATAAAAAATAAAAACTAAACTAAACTAAAATAAATTAATCCTTAAACTAAACTTAAAAAATTAAATAAACCTAAAAATAAAAACCCTAAATAAAATAAGAAAACTAAACATAAAATAAAATAAATAATCCTAAATAAAATATATAATAAAACTAAATAAACTTAAACTAAAAAAATAAAGCTAAAATAAATAATAAATAAAGCATAAACCTAAACTAATAAAATAAAAATAAAACCTAAACTAAAAAAAATAAAATAAATTAAAATAAACCTAGAATAAACTATAAAATAAAATCTAAAATAAACCTAAAATAAAACCTAAAATCTATAAAAAAATGATACAAAAACCTAAACTTAAACTAATAAAAAATAAAATTTAAACCTAAAAATAAAATAAAAAAAAAACTAAAATAATAAAATTAAACCTAAACCTAAATATAAACTAAAATTAAACCTAAACAAAAAATAAATAAAAATTAAATAAAATAAAATAAATAAATAAAATAAAATAAATTAAAATTAAATAAAATAAATAAACTAAACATCTACTTAATTTTAAAAACCATAAACCTAAACCCTAAACCAAACCTAACCTAACCCTACTAACCCTAAAAACCTAAACCTGACCTAAACCTAAACCTAAACCACTACAAACTCTGACACCCAACTCTAAACCCACCTACCAAACTAGGCATTAAAATGCTAAACCCTACCAACCCTGAGCTAAAAAAACTGCCTAAACCCAAACCCCTGAGCCTAGCTGACCCTAAATAAACCTAAACCACAAACTCTAACTGACCCTCCTACCCTAAACTCTCTAACCACACCTATATGACTAACTACATAACCTACCAAATGATAAATAAAAACTAAAATAAATAAATACTTGAACTAATAATAAAAAAAGATAAAAATCTAAATAAAACTAAACTTAAAATAATAAAACCTATAAATAAAATAAAACTAAATAAACTTAAAAAATAAACCTAAAAGTAACCTATAAATAAAATAAACACCTTAAAACCTAAACCTAAAATAAACTAAAATGAAAATAAAATATAAAAATAATAAATCTAAACCTAAACTAAAAATAAAACCTAAAAATTAACCTAAATATAAACAAAACCTCTAAAACATAAAATAAACCTAAAAAAAAGAAAAAAATAAAATAAAAAATAAACTAAATTAAAAAAAAAACCTAAAAATAAATAAACCTAAAATAAAAAAACTAACTAAATAAAATGAAATATAAACTTAAATATAAATAAAATAAAATAAACCCAACTAAAAAAAAATAAAACTAAATAAATAAACCTGTCAAATTTAAAAAAAAAAACCAAACCCTAAATACTAAATCTAAACTAAAAACCCTCCAAACTAAATGTTAAACCCTAACTCCTAAACCCTAAAACCCCAAAACCCAAACCCTAAAACCAAAACATACTTAAACTAAACCTAAAACCTAAATAAATCCCTAAATAAACTAATAAACCCTAAGAATGGGCATAACTTGATAACAACACCATCAACCACAGATCTAGATCTGGTGGTGAAGGTAACATATCGAAATGGTGGTGGGGGATCTAGAGGTTCTAGTGGATATGGAGATGGTGGTAACTGATTATGGAGGTGAGGAAAGGTTACCATGGTGGTGGAGGAGGGAGATCTAAATATGATGGTGGATCCGCTACTTGAGAGGCGGTGCTTGATGGGAATTAGAGAGAAGAAAATCCGATCTAGCTTATCTGTAAAATATAGTAGAAGGTTCTATTTATCTAGATTTTGATTTATCTAAATCATGAACTATGTCATCTGGGTCTTAGAAAACTAGGGTGCTACTTGGTTGATGAAATCAAAAGAAGAAATGTTCAAATTTTATCTCTATTAAAAAAAACCTAAACCCTAAAAGACTTAAACCCTAAAACCTAAAACCTAAACCTAACCCAAACCAAACCCAAAACCCAAACCAAAACCCTAAATCCTAAATTAAAAACCTTAAAAAAATAAAAAACTAAAAAAATAAATTAAAATAAAATAAATAAAAACCTAAATAAAAATAAAGAAATAAAATAAAACATAAAAAAATAAAAAACCTAAAGAAAATAATATAAAACTAAAATAAATATAAATAAATAAAACCTAAACTAAATTAAAAAAATAAAAACCTAAATAAAATAAAACTAAACCTAAAAAAAAGAAATAAACCAATAAAATAAAATAAAATAAAACCAAGAACCTAAACATAATTTAAACATAAAAAAATAAAACATAAAATAAAAAACCACAAACTAAACTAAAATAAAATAAACCTAAATAAAATAAAATAAATAAAATAAAATAAACCTAAACCTAAACTAAAATAAAACTAAAATAAATAAATAAACCTAAAATAAATTAAACTAAATAAAATAAAAATAAAATAAACCTTAACTAAAATTTAAATCCTAAAATAAACCTAAAATAAAAAACCTAAATATAAAATATACCTAAATCACAAATACTAAATAAAATCTAAAAATAAAAAATAAAACTCAATAAAATAAACGTCTTAAAATAAACTAAAATAAAACCTAAACAAAATAAACTAGAATAAATAAACTAAACTAAATAAATAAAATAAACCTAAAAATAAAATAAAATAGACTCAAATAAAAAAAACCCAAATACTATTTTCTAATTAAACAAAACCCTATCAATCCCTACCCACTAAACCCAAAATAACCTAGCCAACCCTAAACATCCCAGCTCTATCTAAACCCTAAACTACCATCCCACCCTAAACCTGACCACAAACCCTGACCTCCAACCCAACCCCAAACCACACCCTAAACCAAACACTACACTCCCTAACTACCACCCCAAACCCATAAACCCACCCTAAACTACTAAGCCTAAACTAAACCAACACAACCCAGAATGGGCAAAACCTTGATGGTAGGAACATCACTCCAACTAGAGATCTAGATGGAGGCGGCTGATTATCATAGTGGCTGGGAGATCGGAGGTGTGGTGGATATGGAGGTGGTGGTGAGAGTGGTAGTTATGGAGGAGGAGGAATGATGTTTAATGGTGGCGGAGGGAAAGATAGATATGATGGCGATCCTACACTGGGCCTAAAGAATGGCCGATCGATCTCAATGGGATGTCTTTATAGTAGAAGTTCTACTTATCTAGGGATTTTGATTTGCTCATGGATGCTCATTTTTATCTATGTAATCGTCTTAGAAACTTACTACTTGGTTGATGAAATCAAAAGAAGAAATGTTGAATCTAAATTTGTTCCTAAAAAAACTTAAACCCCTAAAACCTAACCTAAGCCCAAACTAACCCCCAAACCCTAAACCCTAAATCCAATATCCTAAACTAACCCTAAACCTTAAAAGCTAAAAACCTAAACCTAAACTTAATAAAATTGAAAAATAAAATAAATAAAAAGACCTAAACCTAAATAAAATAAAATTAAAACATAAACTAAAACTTAAACCTAAACCTAAACCTAAACATAAAAAGAAAATAAAATATAAAATAAAAAATAAACTAAAATAAAATAAATAAGAACCTAAAACAAACTAAAAAAATAAAAACCTAAATAAAATAAAAACTAAACCTAAAATAAAAATAAAATAAACCCAAAATAAATAAAATTAAGACTAAATAAAATATTAAACTTAAAAATAATTAAAAAAATAAAACCTAAAAATAAATAAAAAATAAAACCTAAACCCTAAACCAAAAAAAAACCAATACCAAAAATAAAAAAAAAATAAACAAAATAAAATAAACTAATTCTAAACTAAATCATTAAAAAAAATAAAATAAACTAAACCTAAACTAAATAAATAAAATAAACTAAAAGTAAACCTAAACCAAACTAAAATAAAACCTAAAAATCCCAAAATACATTAAATCTAAACCTAAAAAATATAATAAAACCTAAACCAACCTAAAATAAAAATAAAACCAAATCCTAAAATAAAATAAAATAAACTCACTAACATAAACTAAACTTAAGAAATAAACTAAAATGAAAAACTAAATAAAATCTAAACTAAATAAAATAAAATAAACTAAAATAAAATAAAATAAATAAACATAAATAAAATAAATAAATAAACCTAAACTACTTTTTTAATATTTAAATCACACCCTAAATCCTACCACACCCTAAATCATAAACCACCACCCTAAACCCCTTTCCCTAAACCTACATACCCTCTAAACCCTAACCCTACATAAAACTAAACCCTAAACTCTAAAATCTTAAACCATAAAACTCTAAAC
Source organism: Cymbidium sinense (assembly GCA_021442155.1). Classification (NCBI taxonomy): domain Eukaryota; kingdom Viridiplantae; phylum Streptophyta; class Magnoliopsida; order Asparagales; family Orchidaceae; genus Cymbidium; species Cymbidium sinense. The sequence continues at coordinate 275,408,184 of CM038215.1, read as the reverse complement.
CCTCCACCCTAAACCTAAAACCTACAACCCTAAACCCTAAACCTTAAATTAACCCTAAACCCTAAGAATGGATAGAACCATGACGGAAGGAACATCATCGTCAACTAGGCTCAGGCTAGATCTTGTGATGGAGGCAAAGGAAGAGGCAATGGTTATCATAGTGGTCGTGGGAGATCTAGAGGTGTTGGTGGATATGGAGGTAGTGGTCGGAGTAGTAGTCATTATGGAGGAGTAGCGGAGGTTACACCATGGTGGTGGCAGAAAGAGATCGAGATATGATGGTGGATCCCACTACCGAGAGGTGGGGGTGATGATGGGAACTGAGAAACTAAGTATGGTGATCCGTACTTATGAAACTATGTCCTAAGAGATGATTCACTTATCTACAATTTTGATTTGCTCATGGGTTTTACTTGAAATCAAAAGTAGAAATGTTGAATTTGATTTTGTTCTCTATTAAAAAACTTTAAACCCTAAACCCTAATCCCACAAACCTAAACTAATCCCTAAACCCTAAAACCAAACTAAATATTAAACTTAAAAAAAAAACTCTAAACCTAAACTAAACCTAAGCCTCCCTAAACATTAAACCTAATCCTCAAACCCTAAACCATAAACCCTAAAACTAAACCTAAACCCTAAACCCAAATCCTAACTTAAACTCTAAACCTAAACCATAAACCTCCCAACCACAAAAAACCCCAAAACTCTAAACTAACCATAAACCATAACCCTAAACTCTAAACCCTAAACCTTGAATAAGGATGCCATTAGGAGTAGATCTAAAGAATGACCTAATCCAAACATAATTATGGAGACTTTCCCTTAAAAATTAGAGATTTGAATACCCTAAATCATAATATAATATCATATATTATAGTATAATATAGCAATATATTTGAGCATATGTGTTTTTGGATGTTATAAGATGTTTTGAAATGTTTTAGTATATTATGGTATTCTATAGTCTATATTAATATAAATCATAAACATATTAATTTAATAAATAAGATGATGAAATTTGTTAAATTTGAAGTGGGAATTAGGTTGTAGTACAAAAGGTGTGCTATGCCACTTGTAGTCTAAAAAGTAAGATTTTAGGTTCAATATAAATATTATATGTTATAGCATAGTATAACATCATATATCATAATACATAATTTTTCACATTTTAATTTCTTTTAGTATTTTACTATCAAGTAGTCAATCCTACCCTAGCAATATTTATAAAAAAGTTGATTTAGGCTTTAAAATGGTGAAATTTGGCCAAATTCATAATAGGTAGAGCATGGAATCAAAATTTATTATTTCAATTTAAAATATGTAAGTGATACCACAAAAATATATTGCTTTTTATTTGTTGTTTAGCATATTTTAATTTGTTATAGTATGATGTAGTAGAGTTTGTACTAGTATAATTCATAAAAAAATACTAATTTATAGGCTAAGATGATTAGAATTTGGCCAAATTTAAGGTAAGCTTTAAGGAACATCATTGAGGGTGTGCTATGGTGTGTCATTTAATCAAAAGAATGGAATTTTGCATCCAAAATAAATGTTTATTTTCAACCAAATTTGATAAATGTTTTGCTTAAAATTATTTTAAGGTGTAATGTAAGATAATATATTATATGGAAGCATATTGAAATATAATGTTCATAATATAACTTCACAACACACACCTAAAACACACACATTATATATAAATATATATATATATATATATATATATTATATATATATATATATATATATATATATATATATATATATATATATATATATATATATATATATATATATGAATGTGGTGGTGTGTTACTAAATGTTATTATACATTTTAGTATGTTGTACTTTCATTATAATACATTGGGTCAAAACTCACAAAATTGTTAAATTGAAGGTTGAGTTGGAAGAATTTTGCCAAATTTATGGCACACGCTAAGAAGCGACACCAAAATTATTCTATTTTGTACCATTTCTAATAGCAAAATAACAATTTTACATCCAAAATGAACATTATTCATATTTTGAGAAAGTTTTACTTTTTGTTCCTTTTAAGTGATTCTACTAAGGTGTAATGTTAGACAATATATTATATTATAGCAAATTATAAATATATATATTATAATAATATAGCATATTAATTATAATATGTTTAGCATGATATTGTATGGTAGTTTGAGCTTGGACCATCAAAATCATAAAATGTTGATTACAATGTTAAGATGATGTAATTTGACAATACATTATTAAGCTGGTTGAAGTATTAAAAGTGTGCATTAAAGAAGAAATAATATATGATGAGACTCCATGTCAGGACATGGAGGAGATCTAAAGGATCCATATGACATGTTGAGTCTATGTTTGAATAGAAGAAGAAAATTTGTTGGGGATAAGGTTTGAATTTAATTTGATTATATGATTTGTGGAAAGAAGATCTATTATGGATAAGAATATATAATCCACCAAAGATTAAGATCAAATCGACATTAATTTATTTTGTTTTAATTGATGAAGAGGCATATATACTAGAATGTGGCTCAGTCTGCTATTAGGTATATGAACCTTCCCTGAAGCAAGTTCAGATCCTCTAGGGATTATGATTTGAGTTTGATTCCATAGATTTGTTTGGGGATGTATCTCTTTAGTTTGGTTGGATTTATTTGATTTGACTTATTAGAGTTAATTTGGCTCCACTAGGGAGGTTGGTTTTGAATTTGATTTGTTTGCTTGACTTATTTATATATGATTTAGGGCTTCACTAGGGTGTAGAGTGTGATTTAACTCCACTAGAGAAATTCAGATTGGGTTTAATTTAATTTGAGTTAATTTATGGACCCTTTGTTGGACCCATAGAAGGGCTTATTTGACCAACCTTTTTAAAGAGAGATGTCTCTTTAGCTACCTAAGGGGTTGTCTTTCTATTTGTACTAGGAAGAAGGTGTAGTGACTTACATCTTCCAAAGTAAAACTACTTATATGAATAAAACAATCTTTACTACAAGTGAATTCAGACTGTAAACTCAAAGTAGTTAGAATAATTATATCTTAATTTGTGATTTGATATGATTTGTTTGGTTTAGTTTAATTTTGAATTGTGAGCCATCCAGGATGTGACCAAATTTGATAGATTTAATTTATGGACCATGTGTGAATGGATCCATTAGAAAGCTATCATGTCCTATCTTAGATTTACAAATCAGGGATAGTCTCTTGGCTGAAGCTAGCCAACCAAATTAGCTTTGGTGTACAATGATTGTGCTTAAGAAGGTAGCAAACATGAATAAGCTTCTGGGTGACCTTAAAAATTGAAACCTGGGGCCTACTAAGTGAATTGACTTATATCAACTCAAGAGTAGTTGATTCTGAGTTTGCTAACATTTTCCTAAGTATTGTATACCTACTTGAGAGGTGCTGTTAGGGGCATTATCTTGAGCCATGGTAAAGAAATCTTATAGGTGTACAGTGGCCAAATCAAGAAGAAAATGTAGCAGACTTATATCTGCCATAAGCGGTGTATCCTAAGGTGTGAGAACCAATCAACCTAAGGTTTATCCAGCAACATGAGTGGTGTATCCGTCAGCATAGTGAGAACTAACCTAGGTGCTTGTCTTAATGATCAATCAAAAAGAAAGCGTGTAGCACAACTTTCTAAGCATGGTCATGAATAGTATGTCATCTGGGACATATGCTATATCCTCAATACTAACCAGGAAGGATGACCCAAACTTGAAGTGGGGAATAGACTTATCCTAAATCTCAAATATACTGATAATCAGAAACTAATCCAAAGAAAGTGTAGCTCACATCCTCTTAAATGAAACCAACATTATAGCTTCTTACTAGGCCACTAGGAACTTGGATGTTGCCAAATAAAGAAATCCTAATAGACTTACATCCTCTAAAGCAAGAAGTCCATTAGGGAGACACACTAGTAAAAACCTAGACTATTGGTGGCCACTATGTGTTATCTCAACTTAGTAGCCCAAGACAAAAGATATGTGTTTGTTATGCTTTGTAGTTTGTGTTTGTGTTATGTCAATTAATAAAGAGAGCCTTCTTCCTTTAACCCTAAACTCATGGTGGATTATAAATAAGAATTCTTTCAACATGGAAGAGATTGAATTCAAAATGGAATTTTCATTGATCATAATTATTTTTAAACATGATTTATAATATTTTTTAAGTAGAACCCATTGATTGGAAGCATTTGCTCTCCCTTATGATTAATAAGCTAATAAGATCCTCCATGGTATGCCTTCTCTATGGCAAAAGGCCTTCCATGTAGGTTCAAACTTGACCCCATCTTACGATGAATAATCAGTCTCCTCTAAAATAATCTCTCCTACATGCAAAGCTCTAGGATGGGCCAACTTATTATTAGCAATCAATTTAACTTTTAACGGTTTTGGCATGCCCACAAGCGTCTCCTCCAAATCTTTGAGCTCTTCTAATCGTAACTTGGCATTTATGTTGTGATCTTTACCCATAAAATCTTAGTGATTGGGTTGGACTTCTATTGGTAGAACAAATTCATAACCATAACTAACTTAGTGACTAAGTTGGAGTTCTATATGTGGTGTGGTAGGCCCACAAGGCTTCAACTAACTTCTCATACTACTTTTGCTTATTGCTATTGAGTGTCTTCTTTAGTATTTGGATGAGAGTTTTATTGATGGCTTTTACTCAGCAGTTTGCTCTCGGGTAGTTGATGGTAGATTCTCTCTAATCTATGTTGTATATCCAGGCAAAGTTGTTGATCTCGATGCTCTTGAATGCAATATCATTATCGATATAATTCATCAAGACACTCCAAACCTATATCTATATGGTTCCTAAAACTAAATACTGTGACCTCTAATTTTCGCCTTAATTTGGAAATGTAGTCAGTAGTAGTTAAGATGAACTGATGACCCTTAGAAGAAGAAGGATCAATCAGACCCACCATGTTTGTACGCCAACACTTGAATGGTCATGATGCCAATGTAGGATGTAGAATGTTGGCTTATTTGTGTAGGACCACACTGTGTATTTTACATTGGTGGTATCATCTAACCATATCCATGCAGTCTTTAAAACCTTTTTGATAATATTAAAGATATGGAAAAATTTGGTTGTGATCTTGAAGTCTATGTTATGTTTGATCCCTCTAAGATTACATACTTGACTGAGGCAAAAGAAAAGCTTATTAACTTCCAAAATATGGAAGAGACTTATTGACAAAAAAAATCTACTAGTAAACATATTATGGATGGTGACATGAATACTAGGCATTTCAATGCTTTGGTTAATAAGAAAAGAGCTTTAAATGATATTCAAAAAATGAAAATTGACAATAGAGATTGGATTATGGAGAATAATGATATTAAAGAATCAATTATTAATTACTTTAGAAATATGCTTAATAAAAATTGCTCTTATGAAGATATTTCTCAATACACTTGATCCCTTCTATTATTACAAATGATGATAATGATTTGCTTACCATTATGCCTAATGAAGATAAAATTTTCAAAGTTTTGAATTGCATTAACATAGATTATGTTGCTGGGCCGGAGGGTTTCACTACTCAATTTTTTCAAAAATGTTAGTTTATCATTAAAATTGATTTGATTGAGGTTGTGATTGACTTTATTAATGGTAATCCTTTTCCTAGATATTTTTCTAGTACTTCTATTGTTCTCATACATAAGAAAGATAATCTAGACGATTGGAGTGGTTTTAGACCTATTTGTATTTGTACCTTCTTTAATAAGCTGATTTCCATAATTCCTACCAACAGACTTAGTCCTTTACTTAATAGAATTTTCTCTCTCAACTAAACTAGTTTTGTTAGAGGTAGATCCATTTATGATAATATTTTACTTGCCCAAGAATTAATTCATGATCTTGATGCCAAGACTAGAGGTGGTGACATTTTTTTCAAATTAGATATTAATAAAGCCTTTGATAACATCTCTTGGGATTTCCTTTTCCATAATGTGAATTTATTTGGGTTTTCTTTGATAAATTTATTTTTCTTATTAAAAATTGCATTAATAATGCCTACTTTTTATTTTACTTAATGGGGAAGCCTTGGGTTTCTTTCCCTCTTCCCATGGCTTATGATAAGGGGATCCTTTATCTCTTGCTTTATTCATTATTATTGTTGAGTACTTATCTAGGAGCATCAATGATTTATTCTTAAACAATCCTACTATGTACTACAACACTCTTGGTGATCTTCCTATTTCCCATTTAAGTTTTGCAGATGATTTCATTATTTTTTGCAATGCTTCAATTCATCACTTCAAGCATCTCAAGTCTTTTTAAACAAATTTGGTAGTGAAAGTGGCCTTTCTATAAATGATAACAAAAGCTATTTTATCACTTCCTCTAGTATCTCTAATAATAAAATCAATCAAATCTTGCATATCACTAATTTTAAACATCAACACTTACCTCTGAAGTACTTGGGTGCTTTGCTCTTTAAAGGCCCAAAATGTTCCTATCTCTTTGACGAGTTAATTCAAAAAAATTTAAATAAAATTTATGTTTGGGAATTCCAGTTACTTTCCTTTGGTGGTAGGCTCACTATTCTTAAAAGAACTCTCAATGAAATGCCTCTTTATTTTATCCAAACTATTATCTCCACTAATGCTACACATATTAGAATTGATCGTTTGCTTAACAAATTCTTTTGGGGCTCCAATAATTCTTCCAAAAGAATGCATTGGACATCTTGGCATAAATGTTGTGGTCCTTTGGGAGAAGGTGCTCTTGGTTGCAAGCCTATTCGTGAAGCTATTTCTTTCTTCTTTCATAAGCTCTGGTAGAATTTTAGAATGAATGATAGCCTTTGGAATAATTTTATGATGGAAAATTATTGCCAAGGTAAACACCCCCTTAACTGTGCTTTTAAAGTTAGTGACTCTCCAATTTGGAAAAGGCTTTGCTCCATTAAATGGGTTGCCGAATCACTAATATCTTGGGGTATTCAATCAAGTTCTTCCTTCTTCTGGCAATACAATTGGATTGGCAATGGCTCTATTGACACCCTTTTATCTACCCACTCTACTGTTGCTATAAAAGTTAATTCTTTTTGGCTTAATAATAATTTGAATGAAAGCAAACTTGAGAATTATATCCCTATTTCTCTTTTTGATAACTTTAGAAATATCCCCATTTTTTCTAACAAACATGACCAAATTCTTTTTAAACTTTCTTATAACGGTGACTTAGTTCATAAAGAGGTTTGGAATTTAATTAGAGATAAACAGAACCCCTCTAATGTTTTTATTCAACATTGGAAGAATATCATTCCCATTTCCTAATCAATTTTAGCTTGGAGGATTTTGAATAACTTTATTCTTATGGACCCTTTGCTCTAGACTAAAGGGTTTTACTTACCTTCAAAGTGTTATTGTTGCTTTCATATTGAAAATGTAAATCAAGTTTTATCAATGGTGCTATTGCTTCTAAATTTTGGTTTTGGTATGATGATTTACTTAATACCAACTATTTTCAGGGTTCTTTTTCTTTATATCAACTTCTTGAAGTTTGTTTCAAAAATACAATGAAAGGTTATATCAAAGTTTTAATTGCTATTACCCTTATCGGGTTCATCTAGAAATGATGTTAAATATCATGTTATTCCTATAAACCATAAAAGGATCTTGGCTAAAACTAAAGAAAAAAATTTGTGCTCTTTTTAATACCAATCTTATTACTAATATTCATTTTAGAGGTTATAAAATTGTTGCTAAAAATTGGGTATCATTCTGCCTGAGTTTGACTCTTATAAAAATGTTAGGATTATCCATTCAATCAAACCTAAAGATAATTTTATTAAAGTGAATATTGATGGTTTCATTGCTTCCAACAAATATGGTTGTAGTGGTATCCTTAGGGATTATAATGTACTCATTTGTGCTTTGCATCCCTCTCAAATCCATTCTATTATTTTTTTCTTATAAATATTAATAAAGCTAATGAAATTCAATTGAACAGAGGTTTCCTCAACATTTGGATTGAAATCGATGCTCTCTTGCTTCTTAACATGCTAACTTCCAATAGAAATGGGAATGCTGAATTATTTTATCTTCTTAATCATATTTAAAATCTTCTTTCTCAAGTTTGTTTTAAAATTTCCCACATCCTTCGTGAAGGTAATGCTTGTGTTTATTACTTGGCTAACTTTGGTGCCAGCTTAACTGAGTTCACTTTATTTGACAAATAAAATTTGCCTAAACTATTAAGAGGTTTGGTTAATCTAGATAATACTAGATTTCCTTATCTTAGATTATAAATTCTTGGTTTTCTTTGTTGGTTTTGATGATCTTCTTTTGGTTGCCACTTATTAAACCCTTTTTGGGTTGTGCTTATCTACTTATTTTCTCTCTTTGTCCTAAGCTAGGTTATGTTTTTGATCTCTTACTTTTAGATTGGCTTGGTTTTTGCTACCTGGTGGTTATTACAGGTGCAACCTCGGTTGTTTTGGTTTTTTCTACTTGGTGGATTCTATCTATCTAGCTTGGTGTTTACCACAATTTTTCCTTAGCTATTTTTTATATCCTGCTTTTGGGTTGTGGCTATGGCTATTGTAGGTTTTTTTCTTGTATGGGTTTGGCCTCTATTTTAGGACTTGAGTTAGATCTGCTACTATGGTGGTTGATAAGATGGCTTTGTTGGCTGGTTGGGTTGGCTGGCAGTTTTGGCTGGTTGGGTTGGTTGGATGGTTGGCTGTTTTGCCTATTTTTTCATTTTTTGTTGGTGGCTGATCTGGGGGGCTATTGGTGGTTTATCTCTGGCTTGATTTTGGCATGGTGGAGGTTGTTGGTTGGCTATTTTTTTCTCTATTTTGTTGACTGGGCATGGTGATTGGTTTTATTGATTTTGTTTTGTTTCTTTTGGTTATGGTTTTGACCTCCTCTAGTATTGGCCTTCCTCTCTTGGCTATAGCAGCATTGGGTTTGGGTATTATTATGGATTGGTTGGTTGAAGGCTATTTTATGGCTCTTAGTTGGCCTTGGGTGCTAGTGACTTGGTTGGGTGCCTTTATTGATGTTGTTCCTGTTGGTTGGCTTGTAGTTTATCTTACTAGGCTTTGTACCTTTTTGTCTTTGGCTTGCTGTTCTACTTACCTAGATCATATTTTCTTTTGCCTTGGTTGGGTTTGGTGGCTGTTGTTTGCTTTTACCCTTTCCTTGACTATCTTGGGTGATTTTCTCTTGATGACTATTGGTCTTTACACTAACTTGCCACCGTGGTGGTGTTGGAGGATATGTTGGTTGGTCGGTTTGGTTGGTAATTGGGGTGGTTGAGGGGGGTGGCTATGTTGGCCAATTTTTCTTGCTCATTTGGTGACTGTTCTAGGAACTTACTAGCATTCTTTCTTTCACCTATATTTCTGGTTTCCTCCTATTTATTTTTTTCTCTAATCTGCTCTTTTCCTATTTAGGCGTTAACTCAGCCCAACCATTTTGCGATAGGTCGTGTGTTTTACGGCTATTTTTCTACTTTCTTGGTGGTGGATATGAGCACTTATGTTTTTTCTTTTTTGCTCTTGTTTGTCTCTAGTTTGTTTTGTTACCCCTATCATGATGCTTGCTCCTTTTGATTTGGTTAATCCTTTTTGGTGGTGGATTTAGAGGTGCTCCTACTGTATTACTACTATCCCTCATGGTTAGTTGATTATCTGCTTAATTGGGCTTGGTTGTTCTTGTGGCTTGGTAGTTATTTATTATTTTTATTGTTTAGAGGATTTTGTAGCCTTTCTGGATGATGGACTTTGGATGATGGGCTACATGAGGTATGCTGGCTATGATGGCCTTGATGTTTCCCACTCTTTTTTCTTTTGTCTGGTAGCGTTATATGTAATTGTAATGCTTATCCTAAAGTTTGGATACTTACATATAGTGTTCCTCCTTGAGATGATTATAACTGAGCCTGAGCCTTTTCTTACTATACTCCTTTTATTTTCTTCTACTTTTTATGCTTGCTTAATAGTACTAATCCTCTCAAATGTATGTTGCAGATTTCTTTTATAGGTTGGGAGAGTCTTATAGGTGGATCTTGCTGGTATCAGACGGACCAAATGAACTTTACTACTGCTCACATGGATTTTCTATTGTTGATTTTTTAGTTTTTCTTCTTTCTTTCCTTCATTATTCTAATAGTTAGGGGGTTTATCTCTTTACAATTTATTGTAGCACTTTGAGTATTAGCTTATGGATTTACCCCCTCTAAGGACTTTGTACTTTTTCTTTGTGGCAATAAAATTTCCCTAATTTCTCTTAAAAAAACCCCTAAACCCTAAACCCTAAAATCCTAAACCATAAACCCTTAACCATAATCCCTAAAATCTACAACCTTAAACCCTAAACCCCAAACCCTAAACCCTGAACCCTAAACCCTAAATCATAAACCCTAAACCCTTAAAACCTAAAATCATAAACCTAAACTAAATAAAACCTATAAATAAAATTAAAAAAAACATAAACTTAAATAAAATAAAATGAAAACCTGAACTAAAACCTAAACTTAAACCTAAACCTACAAATAAAATAAAATAAATAATTAAAACTAAACTAAACTAAACTTAAATAAAAAATAAAAAAAAACAACAACAAAAAATCCTCTCCTTTCTCCCTGCGGTGCCCTGGCGATTTTATTTTCCCCTTTTCGGCTATCCTTCTCTTTGCAGTTTTTGGTGATACTTCACCATTTTCATTCAATTCCTGTTAGTCACTTTGTTTTTCCATGCACATGCTATCCTTGTAGCTATCCATGATGGTAGTTGTCCTTTTGCCTGCCTCTCTCCCTTCTTCACCGGCCTGCCTACGTGATTTCATTTTTCCAAACTTGACATAACCTGCTGCAGTGTTTGCTATTAAATCATTTAAGGATGCACTCTCTGGTAAGAATATCTCACCCTCTGATTCAGTGAACCTAATTTCTACTTCATTTCATGGCATCCCTGCGATTATGTGCTCGTATCTGGATGTTGAGAAGTTGGCTAAGCCTTATGAATTTACTTTAGTGGGAAAATTTACTTTGCGATGACCTAATCTGGACAATATCCGCTCATTTTTTTGATAATCTTAAGCTTTCAAGTGCATTTTCTATTGGTTTGATTGATCCAAGACACATTTTAATTTAGCTGACTAATGATTTAGATTATTCAAGGGTTTTTTCATGTCATTCTTACGTTGTTTTCAGTTGTCAAATGTGTCTTTTAAAGTGGTCTTCCCATTTTGATATAAAAGAGGAATCACCAATTATTCCTGTATGGTTGGCTTTTCCTAATATGAGGATTCATTATGTTACGCATCAAGTTCTTTTGGGGTTCTTTTGGCCCTCTTCAAATTGATCACCCAAATACTGAGATCCCGACCCTCTTTTGCTCGCATTTTGGTGGAAATTGATATTTCTAAAGAACACCCTAAGGAAGTTTGGATTGGTTCTGAAAAGTTTGGTTACAATCAAAAAGTTGAATTTGAGAATTTTCTTATTTTCTATTCGCACTGTAAAATTCATGGCATGATAATTCAAAATGTTTTATGCTGCACCCATAGCTTAAAAAGAAAAATTTAACTGATCCTAATCCTAATCTATCAACTGATAAAGTTAGTAAATCTATTTATGTGCCTAAGGTTAATCAAAATAGGAATACTACTTCTACCTCTTTGGAACCCACTACATTTCTTAATGAAGTGCTCAATGATGATACTCTTAATTTTTCAATATGAGCAAGTAAAAGATATTGCTAATGTTGATCAAAATGTTGAATATGATGGTTTGGTTATCAGCCTTTCCTTACATAATAATTTTCCTACTCAAGATATTACCTCTATTCAGAATACCTTGCCTCTCTTGACTGTTGAACATGAGGAGGAGCATGTGACCCTCAATGGTAATTTGAATAAAAATTTGATGATGGAGGATAATCTTGAAATTTTTTTTTGAAGTTGATCCTGGAATTTATGCTCTTAATGGTATTACAACATCTCTTTCTCCTAATCCTGAGATTGACATGCATGCTAATCCGACCTTTCAGCTTGATACTGAAATTGAGGTAGGGGAAGTTATCATTAGAAATGCTTTGACTGACTCAGATCCTATTCTTAATACAACTAATTAGTCACTTTCTGATGATGATTCTTTGGACAAAAATAGACCATTTCAAACTATTTTAAAAAAGAAATCCTTAAAAGAAAAATGTTCCCTAATAACTCAACTATATCTACTAGATATGGTTCCTTATCTCATAAATAATGGCCCTTCTGCATTGGACTGGTTTTTTCCTTTCTAATCCCTCTATTTATCTATTTTTCCTTAACTTATTTTATATTTCATTTATCTTTAACTCTCTTATTTGGAATGTTCGAGGGATTGGGACCCTCATTGTTCATAACCGTGTTAGAAATCTCTACCGTATTAATAATATAGCTTTACTAGTTTTTATTGAACCTCTCATACATTCTTCTAAGATCAACCATGTTGCTAAAATGCTCATCTTTAATAACTTCTTCTATAATATTAGCAATAAAATTTAGTGTTTTTGGAATAATTTAGTCAATGTATCTATCCTTGATGATCTCCAACAAGTTGTCAATGTCCACATCTCATTGGGTGATTTCTCTGCTCTTGGCTCCTTTATTTATGCTTCTTGTAACAAGGCTAGTAGGAACATCCTTTGGGAAAATTTAAGAACTTTTTCTTCAACTGTTAACAAACCTTGTTTGGTTGGGGGTGATTTCAACACTATCCTCTCTTCCTCTGAAAGAAGGGGTGGTTGTTCTCCTAACATTCATTCTATGGAAGACTTCTCTATTATGATTCTTGATTGCAACCTTATTTACATTGACTACTCTGGTTCTGATTACACTTAGCATAACTCTAGACTCTGGCAACGGCTTGATAGGACTGTCTTTAACTCACTTTGGATTAATCAATGGCCTCGTACCTCTGTTGAGAACCTGAGCAGAACTTTGTCTGATCATGCTCCTCTTTTGATATTAATTAAAAATACCTTTAATAGAATATCCTCCTCTACCTCTTTCAGATTCCAAAATATGTGGATTCAACACATTGATTTCTTAAATGTTGTCTCCATCAACTGGGTGGCCCCCCTTCACCCTGATAATTCTATAAAAGGCATGATTAGACTCTGGTTTAAACTTAAAAGACTTAAACAAAACCTTGCTTGGTGGAACAAGCATTCTTTTAAAAATCTCTTTGCTAATATCAAAAACATGGAACAATCAGTTTGTTGTCTTGAAAATGTTGTTTTGATTGAATCTTCTAAACTGAAGGATTTGAATGAAGCCAAATATATCCTAGTTACCTACCAAAATATGGAAGAAACTTATTGGAGGCAAAAGGCTGCTAGTAAACATATTGCTGATGGGGACAAAAATACCAGATATTGTCATGCTCCTTTCCTTAAAAAGAGAGCTTTAAACTCTATCTAAAAAATTCGATGTGATAATGGTAACTCGATCACTGACAATAATAAGATTAAAGACTCTATCACTAATCATTTTAGAAACTTGTTGAACAAGAGCCATACTTTAGAGGCTATCTCCAACTCTCATTTGATTCCCTTAACAATTGCTAGAGATGACAATCATTTGCTTACTAGGTTGCCTACGAAAGGTGAGATTGGTAAAATTCTTAATAACATGAATGTTGATTCTATTGCTGGTCCGGAAGTCTACACCACTTAATTTTTTTAGCATTGCTGGCCTGTTATTAAGTATAATTTAGTTGACATTATGGTTGATTTCTTTAATGGTAATCCTTTACCTAGATATTTCTCTAGCACTTCCATTGTCCTTATACCCAAAATTGATAATCCTGAATCCTTGGGTGATTTCACCTATCACCAGGCACCTTTTTCATAAACCACCAAATTGCTTTTGCCAATAGAATTAGTCCTCTGCTTCAAAAAGTTATTTCTCTCAACCAAATTAGTTTTGTTAAAGGTAGAGCTATATTTGATAACATTCTTCTCACTCAAGAGCTAATTCATGATTTGGATGCCTCTAATATAGGTGGTAACATCCTCTTCAAATTGGATATCTCTAAAGCTTTTGACAACATCTCTTGCAATTTCCTTTTTCAAATTCTACATTTGTTTGGCTTCTCTGATAATTTTATCTCCCTCATTAAAAATTATATTAGTAATGATTGGTTCTCTATTATTCTGAATGGTGAGGCCTTATTTTCTTCCCTTCTTCGCATGGTTTGAGAGAAGGGGACCCCATATCTCCCTCTCTTTTTATTATTGTTGTGGAATATCTTTCTAGGAGCCTTAATGACCTCTTCAACAATAATCCAAGCATGTTTTTTATAACTCTTGGTGGTATTCCTATATCCCATCTTAGTTTTACTGATGATTTCATTATTTTTTGCAATGCTTCCATTCATCACATTAAAAACATTAAGAACTTCTTAAATAAATTTGGGTAGGAAAGTGGTCTTTCTATTAATGAAGGAAAAAGTTATTTCATTCCTTCCTCTAAAATCTCAAGTAACAAAATCAATCAAATCTTGAGAATCACTAATTTTTAGCAACAACACCTTCCAATTAAATATCTTAGTGCTCCTCTATAAAAAGGTCAAAAAAGATCACATCTCTTTGATGAGTTAATCCAAAAAATTTCAAATAAAATTTCTATTTGGGAATTTCATTTACTTTCATTTGGTGGTAGACTCACTTTGCTTTAGAGTACCCTTAACTCCATGCCTTTAAATCTTATTCAAACCATTATTCCTACTAATTCTACCTTAAACAGAATAGAGCACCTCCTTAATAAATTCTTTTCTGGGGTTCAAACAACTCTACTAAAAGAATGCATTGTACTTCTTGGTATAAAAGTTGTGGCATCTCAAAGGTTTTACTGTAAGCCAATCCGGGAAGCTATTACTGCATTCTCTCATAAACTTTGGTGGAATTTTAGGAGCAACAATAGTCTTTGGGCTAAATTCATGACTGGCAAGTACTGTCAGGGTAAGCATCCTCTCATTTATCGGTACAAAGTGGGTGATTCTCATGTATGGAAAAGACTTTGTTCCATCAAATGGGAAGCTAAATACCTTATTTCTTGGGGGTCAACTCTGGATCTTCTTTCTTTTGGCAAGACAACTAGACTGGCAGTGGCTCCATTGATGATTTATTATCTACTCACTCCACTGCTGCTATTAAAGTAAACTCATTCTGGATGAAAAATAAATGGAATGATAGTAAGCTTACTGATTATATTCCTACGTCTCTTTTGGATAAACTTACTAACATCCCTATAATTTCTAACCATCCTAATCAGATTCTTTTTAAGCTATCTCAAAATGGTGGCTATAACCTTAAAGATGTCTGGATTCATATTAGAGAAACTCATGATTTCTCTAATGTATTTTTTAAACTATGGAATAACACTATCCATATTTCTTATTCTATTCTAACTTGGAGAATTTTGAAAAATTTTGTCCCTGTTGATTCTTTGATGTGGGGTAAAGGCTTTTATTTACCTTCAAAATACTACTGCTGCTTTCACATTGAGAATGTGAATCATGTTTTTGTGAATGGAGCGATTGCCTCCAAAATAGGTTTGGTATGATGAGCTTTTCAATATTGATCAATTCAGTGGCTCTTTATCCTTATATCAACTTCTTGATGTCTATTTTCAAAAAACTGTTAAAGGTCACATTAAAGTGATAACTGCCATCACTCTTATATGGTTCATATGGATGGATAGAAATGATGCCAAACATCGTGGGATTCCAATGAACCATAAAAGGATTATTGATAGAATTAAAGATAAAATTCGTGCTTTATTTAATGCTAGTTTAATTACCAATAATTAATTTAAAGGTTGTAAATTTATGGCCAACAAACTGGGTCTTAGCTTGCTTAAGTATACCAATTGTAAAGAAGAAAATATTGTCTATTGGATAAAGCCTCATAATAATATTATCAAAATTAATACTAATGGCTTCGTTTCTCAAAATGCTTTTGGCTATGGTGGCATTTTCAAAAATTCTAAAGGTAATGTTATTTGTGCTTTTTACTATCCACTTACTGCATGTTCTATTATCTTTGTTTAATTAATGGCTGTTAACAAAACTCTTCAGATTTGTTTACAAAAAGGTTGGCTCAATATCTGGATTAAGGTGGATGCTCTCTTGCTGATTGATATGTTGACTTCCACCAAGGTGGAAAATACGGATTTGTATTACCTCCTTAATCATACTATAGCTCTCCTATCTCAAGTTTGTTTCAAAATCACTCATATTTGGCTTGAAGGTAATACGTGTGTTGATTACCTTGCTAATATGGGTGCTAGATTAGATGTCATATCTTTCATTGATCAGTTTAGTCTTCCTAAACATTTGCATGGATTGGTTAATTTAGATAACTCTGGTTTACCTTATCTTAGAGATTAGGTACTTTTTTTACTTTCTGGTCTGTTATTGGTCTTCTCTTGCCTGTATGCTCAATCTTCTATTATATTTCTATTTCTTCTCAATTTTTTTGATGCATTGCACCTTTTTCTCGGTTATCTGAATGGAGTTTCTTACCTTGTAGTCTCATTAGTTTATTAGCTACTTGTTGGGTTCTATTTTATTTTCATTTACTCTTCCTGAATGGGACTATGCCACCTGATTCCCTAACATGCTGGTTTGTGCTGCCCCTTTTCTTAACCTGCAGGGACAGACTATTTATTTTGCTTGCCATCACTACTTTTTCCTTGCACGATAGGGATTGTTTCTTGCATCACTTTCCTGTTGTCTTTACTGATGTTGTTTGTTTAGCTACTAGTCTATTTTCCCTTTATTGGAAGGATTTTACTGTTGTTAATTTTTTTATTCTCACATTGGTTCATTGCAGTACTGGTACTACCTACACTACCCTATATTGGGTTCAGTATTTGGTTTGCTATTTTGGATATTGGCTAAATGGAATTTTGAGTTTTTATGTTCAACAAGCTAACTATTGCGGTTGGTTTTCTGACTGGTCTTTTGTCCTATTGTTTGCTATGTGGTTAACCATATTATCTGTGCCTTTACGATATGGGTCTATCTATTATTTCATTTCTCTCTTGGATCTCTTAGACTTGTGCAATTACTATTATGATCATGCAATTAAGGTGATTGTTAACATCTATATTGCTGACCCTGATTAGCTTTCCTCTTTACGGGTTATTTTCCTGGCCAAAAGGTATAACTTGGGTAGGGATGGTTTTGCCTATATGTTGAATGGATTTTTTGATTACTATGTCCAGCAGGCTGAATATTATGTTTGGATTCCTACATGGCCTTTTATTCTTATGATTGTCATGTGGTTAACCTCATTATCTGTGGCTTTGCTGTATGGATTTATCTGCTGGTTGAGTTTATTCTTGGCTATACTAGACATGTATATTTATTGTTGTGATCATGATATTAATAAGGTGGATGTGGCTAGGATGTTTCATCTGGGTAGGGATGTTGTTGGCTATGCATTCTCATGCTATGTGGGCATTAGTTGGTGATAATTATCTTATAAGGGATTTGTGTCATCCCTTTACCATTTTGAGCTATGTTGCCTTCTTTTCTATAGTATATGTGGCTATATTTGGGTATGCAGGTACTAAAGAGCATATGATTTTCTTCCAATGGGTGTTATTTCCCCCCAAGTTTGTAGGCTATGAAGGCTGGGATGATTTCACTCATTGTTTGGATGGTAGTAGCACTTGTGATGTAACCCTTCATTGGAAGTTTGGATGTTCATGTTTACGGCTACCCCAATTTTATGTGACTGAGCCTGAGCCTGTTCTCACACACTTCTCTATAATTCTCTCATTTTACTCTAATTTTACTTTCAATTTGAGTTGTATCACTTTAACTGTGCTAACTCTTTCTTCTAGATGTTTGTAGATTCTGTGTTGTTTTCTTGCAGGTTCCTTCTCTTTGGAGGCATAGGCTTCTCTCATCCTCAAGAGCTTTTGATGAAGGTGGTCCAATGGCTTCTGTCTTTGATCACTTTATATCCTTTGCTTTCCTGTCTTTTTTAATGGATTCATGTCATGATTATTTTGACAAATTTTACACTGGCTGTTGACTACCTAACGCAACCCTCCACTTTTTTTTTTGGCCGACCCCACCTAGTGGGATTAAGGCTTGTTGTAGTTGTTGTTATTGTTGTTGCTTTCCTGTCTTTTTTGCTTAGTGTTGATTGTACTTAGACAGGGGATTTACTCTATAGGCTGTTTGTAGCTCTTTGAGCAGTAGTTCTTGAGTTTATCCCCTCTTGAGGACCTTATAACCCATTTTTTGTGGCAATAAAATTCTCCTATATGGGGTTCCCTAAAAAAATAATGAAAACTAAACTAAAATAAAACAAAGTAAAACCTAATGTAAATAAAATAAAATAAACCAAAGAATAAAAAACCTAAATAAAATAAAAACTAAACCTAAAATTAAAATAAAATAAACCTAAAATAAAAATAAAATAAACCTAAAATAAACCTAAAATAAAAACTAAATAAAAACCTAAACCTAAAAAATAAAGCTAAGAATAAAACCTAAAAATAAATAAAAAATAAAACTTTAACCCTAAACTAAAAAAAACCTAAACCTAAAATAAAATAAAATAAACAAAATAAAATAAACCTAAACCCAAACTAAAATAAACCAAACTTAAACCTAAACCTAAAATAAACTAAACCTAAACCTAAACCTAAACTAAACAATAAAACCTAAAAATAAACCTAAAATAAAAACCTAAAACCTAAAACCAAAAAAATAAAATAAAAACCTAAACCTAAACCAAAAATTTAAAAATAAAGCCTAAATCTACAAAATAAAATAAAAATAAAGCTCAACTAAAAATTAAACCTAAAGCTAAAGCTAAACCTAAATAAAACACTAAAATAAAAAACTAAACTAAAATAAATAAACCTAAAATAAATAAACTAAACTAAATAAAAAAAAATAAACATAAATAAAAAAATAAAAATAAAATAAAATAAATAAAAAAAATAAACTAAATAAACCTAAACATACCGGTTTACTTAATTTTTTTTAAAAAAACCTAAACCCTAAGATAAACCCTAAACCCTAAACCCTAAAAATAAACTAAAAAATCTAAACCTACTAGTTTACTTAATTTAAAAATAAACCTAAACTAAAACCTCAATCCTAAACTTAAAATCTAAACCCTAAACCATAAACCCTAAAAAATAAAAAAACTAAACTAAACTAAAAAACTAAATAAATAAACTAAATAAATAAATATAAAAAATAAAAATATAAATAATCTAAATAAATAATAAATAAAATAAAATAAAATAAACTAAATTTAAAATCTATTTAATAAAAAATCTCTAAACCTCTCTAAATTTTAAAACCTCTAAACCCCCCTAAACTTAAACTTAAACTTACTCTAAACCTCAAACCCTAATCCTAAACCCTAAACCCTAAACCCTAAACCCTAAACCCTAAAACACTAAACCCCAAATTGAAAACCCTAAGCCTAAAACCCCAAACACTAAACCATAAACCCTAAACCCTAAAAACCATAAACCCTAAAGCTTAAACACTAAACCATAAACCCTAAACCCCAAACCTTAATCCTAAACCTTAAACCCTAAAACCCTAAACACTAAACCCTTAAACCCGAAACCCTAAACCCATCATAAAACCTAAATCATAAAAACCTAAAAACCTAAACCTAAAAAATAAAATAAAAATAAAACTCAACTAAAAAATAAACTTAATCCTAAAAAGTAAACTAAAATAGAAAACCTAAGCAAAAATAAATAAACCTAAAATAAATAAGCTACATTAAAAACAGAAAAATTAAAATAAATAAAAACTAAACTATGTAAACTAAATAAACCTAAACCTACCAATTTACTTAATTTTAAAAAAATCCCTAAACCCTAAATCCTAAACTTTAAACCCTAAAATTAACCCTAAACCCTAAACCCTAAACCTACAACACTAAACCTACAACCCAAAAACCTATGCCCTAAACACTAAACCCTAGAAAACCTAAACTCTAAACCCTAAAGCCCTAATCCCTAAACCCTAAACCATAAATCCTAAACCCTAAACCCTAAACCCTAAGCTTAAACCCTAAACCATACCCGAAACCTAAATCTAAAGTAACTAAATAAATTAAAAATAAACCTAAACCCTAAAACCTAATAAACCTCAACCTAAACCTAAACCCGAAGAATGGATAGAACATTGATGGAACATCACCAACCAGGGCCTATATATCTGGTGGAGGTGAAGGTGGAGGTGGCAGTTATCGTAATGGTGGTTGGGGATCTACAGGTGCTGGTGGATATGGAGGTGGTGGTCAGAATAGTGATGGTTATGGAAGTGGGAGGAGTGACAGAGGTTACAGCCTTGGTGGTGGCGGAGGGAGAGATCGGGGATATGATGGTGGATCCGACTACTTCAGAGGCCGGAGTGGTTCTGATGGGAACTAGAGAAACTGAAGAATGGACGATCTGATCTGCTATTTATGGAACTATGTCTTTACAGTAGAGATGGTTCTAATTATCTAGCATTTTTTATTTCCTCTATGCGTGCTCATTTTTGATCTATGTCGTCACTTGTATCTTAGAAAACTTGTTGTGTTACTTGGCTGATGAAATCAAAAAGAAGAAATGTTGATTTTGAATTTATTCTCTATTAAAAAAAACCAAAAACCCTAAACCCTAAACTATAACATGAACCATAAACCTAAAACTTAAACCCTAAACCCTAAACCGTAAACCCTAAACCTACAACCCTAAACTCTAAACCCTAAACTTATAACCCTAAATCCTAAACTATAAAACCCTAAACCATAAACCCTAAACCCAAAAACCCTAAACCCTAAACACTAAAACCTACAACCCTAAACCCTAAACCCTAAAGCACAAACCCTAAACCCAAAACCATAAACCCTAATCCCTAAACACTAAAAACCTAAAAACCTTAACCTAAATGAAATAAAACCTAAAAAGAAAATAAATTTGAAAACCTAAACTTAAATAAAATTAAAAAATAAAATAAAATAAAAACTTAAACTAAAACCTAATGCTAAACCTAAACCTAAAAATAATCCAAAATACAAAATAAAAACTAAACTAAAATAAAATAAATAAAAACCTAAACTAGACTAAAAAATAAAATAAACCTAAAAATAAAAAACCTAAATAAAATAAAAACTAAAATAAAAAATAAAAATAAAATAAACCTAAAATGAAATAAAATAAAAACTAAATAAAAACCTAAAAATAAAATAAACAAAATAAAATAAACCTAAACCTCAAATAAAATAAAATAAAACCTAAACTTAAACCCAAAATAAACTAAACTTAAACCCTAAACCAAATAAAATAAAATAAAATAAAAATAAACCTAAACCTAAACTAAAAAATAAAACCTAAAATAAACCTAAAATAATAACCTAAAACCTAAACCTAAAAAAATAAAATGAAAACCTAAACCTAAACTTAATAATAAAAAATAAAACTTAAACTTAAGAAATAAAATAAAAATAAAACTAAACTAAAAAATAAACATAAACCTAAACCTCAAACTAGAAAACAAACTAAAATAAAAAAACCTAACTATAATAAATAAATCTAAAATAAATCTAAAATAAATAAAATAAACTAAATAAAAATAAACCTAAATAAAAATAAAATATAAAATAAACTAAAATAAATAAAAAATAAACTAAATAAACTTAAAAACACTAAACCAACCGGTTTACCAAATTTAGAAAAAATCCCTAAACCTAAATAGTAAACCCTAAACCCTAAATGCCTAAACCCTAAACCCTAAACCATAAAATCTAAACCTTAAACCCTAAACCCTAAACCCTAAACCCTACAACCCTAAACCTTAAACCCCAGACCATAAACCCTAAATCCTAAACTAACCCTAAACCCTGAGAGTGGGCAGAACCTTGATGGATGGAACATCACCGTCAATAAGGGTCAGTCTAGATCTAGCCAAGGAGGTGAAGGCAGAGGCGGTGGTTATCGCAATGATGGTGGGGGATCTGGAGGTGCTAGTGGATATGGAGGTGGTGGTCAGAGCAGTGGTGGTTATGGTGGCGGGAGGAGCAATGGAGGTTACAACCATGGTGGTGGCAGAGCGAGAGATTGGGGATATGATGGTGGATCCCGCTTCTCGAGAGGCCGGAGTGGTTCTGATGGGAACTAGAGAAATTGAAGAATGACCGACCGATCCACGCTATGGAACTGTCTTTATAGAGGTTGTTATCTTATAAATTTTTCTTTGTTATATGCATGCTCATTTTTTATCTATGTCATCACTTATGTATTAGAAAACTTGGTGTGTTAATTGGTTGATTGAATCAAAAAGAAGAAATGTTGTATTTGAATTTGTTCTCTATTAAAAAAAATTAAAAACCCTAAACCCTAAACTAAAACCTGAACCCTAGAGCTAAATATTAAACCCTAAACCCTTGAAACCCTAAACCTTAAAACACTAAACCCTAAACCCTAAACCCTAAACCCTAAAACCTAAACCCTAAACCATAAACCCTAAATCTTAAACCCTAAACCCTAAACCACGAACCCTAAACCCTCAACCAACCCTCAACCATCAACCCTGAAAAGCTAAAAACCTAAACCTAAAATAAGTAAAACCTAAAAATAAAATTAAAAAAAACCTAAAATAAAATAAAATAAAATAAATTAAATAAAAATAGAAACCTAAACTAACACTTAAACCTAAAACTAAACCTAAAAAGAAAATAAAATACAAAATAAAAACTAAACTAAAATAAAATAAATAAAAACTTAAACCAAACTGAAAAACTAAAAAACCTAAATAAAATAAAACCTAAACCTAAAATTAAAATAAAATAAACCTATAATAAAATAAAATAAAATAAAAACTAAATAAAAACCTAAACCTAAAAAATAAACTTAAAAATAAAACCAAAAATAAGATAAAAAAATCTAAACCCAAATTAAAAAAAAACCTAAACCTAAAATAAAAATAAAATAAACTAAATATAAACTAAAATAAACTAAACTAAAATGTATAAAACCTAAACCTAAACCTAAAATAAAGTAAATCTAAATCGAAACCTAAACCCTTAATAAAATAAAATGAACTAAAAATAAACTTAAACCTAAATTAAAAAGTAAAACCTAAAAATAAAAACCTAAACCTAAACCTAAATATAAAAAATAAAACCTAAACCTAAACCAAAAAATTAAACTATAATGAAAAACCTAAATTAAAATAAATAAACCTAAAATAATTAAAATAAACTAAATTATAATAAAAATAAACCTAAATAAAAATAAAAAATAAAATAAATAAACAAAATAAATTAAATAAACCTAAACCTACCAGTTCACTTAATTCTAAAAAAATATATAAAAAAGGTTTAAAAAAATCCCTTACCCTAAACCTTAAACCCTAAACCCTAAAACTAACCCTAAAACCAAAACCTAGAACCCTAAACCTACAACCCTATGCCCTATACCCTAAACCATAAACCCTAAAACCCTAAAACCTACAACCTTACTCCATAAACCTTAAACCCTAAAAACCTAAAAACCTAAACCTAAATTAAATAAAACCTAAAAATAAAATAAATATAAATTTTTAACTTAAATAAAATAAAATAATAAAATAAAATGAAAACCTAAACATAAAACTAAACCTAAAAGTAAAAATAAAATAAAATAATAAATAAAAACTTAACTAAAATAAAATAAATAAAAACTTAAACTAAACTAAAAAATAAAATAAACCTAAAAATAAAAAAAACCTAAATAAAATCAAAACAAAATGTAAAATGATAATAAAATAAACCTAAAATAAAATAAAATAAAAACTAAATAAAAACCTAAACCTAAAAATAAATAAATAAAAACCTAAACCTAAAATAAATAAAGTAAAATAAACCTAAACCAAAACCTAAACTAAAATAAACTAAACTAAAATAAATAAAACCTAAATGTAAATCTAAAATAAACTAAGCCTAAATCCTAAATTAAATACAATAAAATGAACTAAAAATAAACCTAAACCTAAATTAAAAAATAAAACTTAAAAATAAACCTAAAATAGTAACCTAAAACCTAAACCTAAAAAGGTAAAATAAAAACCTAAACCTAAAAAATATAATAAAAATAAAACTAAACTAAAAAATCAACATAAACATAAACCTAAACCTAAAACATAAACTAATATAAAAAAACTAAGCTAAAATAAATAAACCTAAAATAAATAAACTAAATAAAATAATAATAATAAATAAACCTAAATAAAAATATAAAACTAAAATAAATAAAAAAGAAACTAAATAAACCTAATCCTATCCGTTTACTTGATTTTTAAAAAAACCCTAAACCCTAAACCCTAAATCGTAAACCCTAAACCCTAAACCATAAAACCTAAAACTAACCCTAAAGTCTAAACCCTGAACCCTAAACCTACAACCCTAAACTCTAAACCATAAACCCTAAACTTTAAAACCTTGCACACTAAACCCTAAACCCTAAACCCTAAATCCTAAACCTTAAACCCTAAACCCTAAAACCCTAAACCCTAAACCTTAAGCCTTAAACCCTAAAATCTAAAACTACAACCTTAAACCCTAAACCCTAAACCCTAGACCCTAAACACAAAACCCTAAACCCTAAAAATCTAAAAACCTAAGATCCTAAACCTGAACTAAATAAAACTTAAAATAAATAAAACCTAAACCTAAATAAAATAGAAAAATAAAATAAAAAAAAAACTTAAACTAAAACCTAAACCAAAACCTAATAAACCTAAACCTAAACTTAAACATAAAAATAAAATAAAAATTAAACTAAAATAAAATAAATAAAAACCTAAACTAAACTAAAAAAATGAAATACCTAAAAATAAAATACCTAATGAAAATAAAAACTAAACGTAAAATAAAAATAAAATAAACCTAAAAGAAAATAAATTAAAATCTAAATAAAAACCTAAACCTAAAAAATTAAACCTAAAAATAAAACTTTAAAATAAATAATAAATAAAACCTAAACTGTAAATTAAAAAAAAAACTTAAACATAAAATAAACTAAACTAAAATATATAAAACCTAAACCTAAACCTAAAGTAAACTAAACCTAAACCCCAAACTAAATAAACTAAAAATAAACCTAAACCTAAACTAAAAAATAAAACATAAAAATAAACCTCAAATAAAAACCTAAAACCTAAACCTAAAAAAATAAAATAAAAACTTAAACCTAAACCTAAAAATACATAAAAAAATCCTAAACCTAAAAAGTAAAATAAAAATAAAACTTAACTCAAAAATAAGCATAAACCTTATCCTAAACCTAAAAATAAACTAAAATAAAAATCTTAAACTAAAATAAATAAACCTAAAATGAATAAGCTAAACCAAATAAAAATAAAAAATAACACTAAATAAAAATAAAAATTAAAATAAACTAAAATAAATAAAAAATATACTAAATAAACACAAACTTATGAGTTTACCTAATTTAAAAAAAACCACTAAACCCTAAACCATAAACCCTAAACCCTAAATCCTATGCCCTAAACCCTAAACCCTAAACCTTAAACACTAAACCAACAACCCTAGACCATGTCAGTGTGCAATGGACCCACTGAGAAAGGTCTATATTAGACTAGTACTATCTCAAATTTACAAATCCAAAGGGATAGTCTACTGGCCATGGGGTAGAGCTAGACAACCTAAAGGGTTGCATTTTTGTGTGCAACGGTTGTGCTAAGAAAAAGGCGTAGCAGTCTTGCATCTTCTAAAGCAGGGAACAACTGCTAGGGTGACCTATTGGTAGCATAACATATTAAACCTAACTTAGGGGCGACTACTAAGTGAATGCCACTGGGGACTTATATCGACTCAAGAGTTCTCAAGTAATTTCTATAGGAAGTTTTGCTGACATTGCCTTAAAGTAGGATACTTGCTTGGGAAAAGGTACTTCTAGGAGTGTCCTCCTAATCCACAAGTGAATATATATTTTATTTATATATTTGTATGGACCCAATTGGTGTGTGAGAGATTACACTGAGAAGGGCTTATGCCGGCCTTGACCTATCTTAGATTTACTGGACTAAGGGAGAATCTACACATCCATAGGATAGATTCTCCAACTACAAGGGTGGTTACTAAGAAAGGGGAATTGTCCAATCCGATATTAACCCGGGTAGTGTCTAAATGGGGTCGCAAAGGACATGATCCAAATATAGTGCCCACAAGGGAGGTGCTACTAGGGGCGTTATCCTAAGCCCTAGAAAAGTAAGCCAAGAGGTGTAGGGTGGCCAACTCAAGGAGGATGCGTAATAGATTTACATCTACCATGAGTGGTGTATCCTAAGGTCCAAGAACCAACCAACCTAAGGTGTATCCGTCAACATGAGTGGTGTATCCTTCAACATAGTGAGAACCAACCAACCTAAGGTCCTCATCAGTGTGCAATGATTAATCTAGAAAGAAAGCTTGTAGGCTTACAACTTTTCTAGTGGAAGTGATCATCAGGATAATCTATCATGGGTGGGACAGATGTTATCTGACCTAGAGCAACAACTAAGCGGGGAGCCCCGAGGAAGGATTGGACCTAGACTTGAAGCAGTTAGGAGGGAAGGAACCCCTAGGGGACTTATCCTAAAACTCAAATATACTTGACCCAATCAGTGCACGAAGGCTAATCTAAGAAGAAAGTGTAGCAAACTCACATCCACGCAATAAGGCCTACCAAACTAATAAGCACTCATCAGTGTGCAGTGCCAAGTAAAGAAGGAAAGTGTAGTAGACTTGCATCGTCCAAAGCAAGAAGATTAGTAGGGTGACACACTAGCATGGTAGCACAACCCAGACAGCCTACCGAAAGTGAGTGCCACGCTATTTCAACTCGTAGCTGAGACAAGTATATGTGTTTGTTTTATATGTTTGTGTGTAGTTTGTGTTTGTGTTGTGTTGATGAAGGATAGGATGTCACTTTGGTTCCTTACACCTATCTTAAACACATCGTGGAAGATTCATAAATAAGAATACTTTCAACATGGAAAAGTTTGAATTCAAAATGGAATTTTCATGGATGATAATAATTTTCAAAAATGATTTATAATTTTTCCTTAAGTAGAGCCCATTAATTTGAAGCATTGGGCACTCTCCCTTATGATTAATAATCTAATAAGATCCTCATTGGTAGGTCTTCTCTATGGTAAAAGGGCCTTCCCAAGTGGGATCAAACTTACTTCCCATCTTACGATGAGAAACAATCGATCTCTTTAGAACTAAAATAAGCTCTCCTACTTGAAAAGTTCTAAGATTGACCAACTTATTGTAAGCATTAATCATTTTAGTTTTGTATAACTCGAGGTTTTGGCATGCCCGCAGGCGTCTCTCCTCCAAACCTTCAAGTTCTTCTAACCACAGATTGGTGTTATGTTCTATTATGATCTTGCTACCCACAGCTATCCTTAGTGATGGGAGTTGGACTTCTAATAGTAGAATGTCTTCGAACCCATACACTAAGTAGAAAGGAGTATATTGAGTTGGAGTTCTATATGTGGTGCGGTAGGCCCACAAGGCTTCAACTAACTACTCGTGCCACTATCACTTGTTGTTGTTGAGTACTTTCTTTAGTATTTGGATGACAGTTTTGTTGAAGGCTTCTACTAAGCTATTTTTCTTTGGGTAGTTGATGGAATAATATCTCCAATTTATGATGTGTCTCCAGGAAAAAGGTGTTGATCTCGGTGCTCTTGAATGCAATACCCTTATCTAATATAATTCATCGAGGCACTCCCAACCAATATACGATATGGTTCTTAAAAAACTAGAGCACATGCTGAGCTATGACCTCTCTTAGTAGAATCACCTTCGCCCATTTGGAAAAGTATTCAGTAGTAGCTAAGATGAACTGATGACC
Organism: Cymbidium sinense; assembly: GCA_021442155.1. Classification (NCBI taxonomy): domain Eukaryota; kingdom Viridiplantae; phylum Streptophyta; class Magnoliopsida; order Asparagales; family Orchidaceae; genus Cymbidium; species Cymbidium sinense. The sequence continues at coordinate 275,380,261 of CM038215.1, read as the reverse complement.
CTTAGAAGAAGGAGGATCAATCGAACCCACTATGTTGGTACCCAACACTCGAATGATGATGAGGCCATGTAAGATGTAGAATATTGGGTGGTTAGTGTAGGACTACACCATGTATTTGACATTGGTGGCATCGCCTAGCCATATTCATGCAATATTTGATGATCGACGACCAATAGTATCTTAGTCTCTTGATCCTGGCTTTCATCATCAGACCGGATTGGTTGGCTCCACATAATCCTGAGTGTACTTTGGTCATGATCTTACAGGCTTCATGCTTGTCTAAACAATGTAACCACATATGATCAAAAGACTGCCAGTACAAGACATCATCCATAAGAGCGTAGGAATGTGCTCTCTGCTTCATCTGATGGACTTGGGACTTCTCTTAAGGTAGTTTTCCTTTATTTAGGTAAACCATGAATGGTTGCCTCCAATCTAACTCCTCATCCTTCTTGGCAATGGCAACCTTTCCTTCAAGAGAGTACTTTTTGATGAGTTCAATATAAATAAGGTATAAAACTTATCTATTTTCAACTTTTATTGATATGGACTCATCCTATGGACATTCCAACTCCTTGGAAAGCTTGGCTAAAGCATACTCTATGGCAGTCTCTCCTTGAGGAATCTTATAAATGGTAACCTCTGAGATTTGGGCCAATAAGTCCATGGTGTACTTATGGTAGTGATGGAGCTTGGGCTTTATAACCTTATAGGAACCAGTGATTTGGTTGATAACTAGCTGAGAATCCCTGAAGATGTTGGTGTTCTAGATGCTTAGAGTAACGACTAACTCTAGACCGGCAATCAGATCCTCATATTCAGCTTCATTGTTGGTGCAAGGATTCGACAGATGATATGAGAATCTCATCACATTGTGGTCCAGAGTTAAGAGAACTATTCTTACCCCTGCCTTTCTTGGAATAGTAGATTGTGGTTCTTCTCCTCTTTGTGAGAAAGCCACACCATCAAAGTACATCTCCCAACAGTGAATGCCGGTATCCCCAAAGTTCATGATTTTTTCATCAGGGAGATCATCACTGCGAGAGTCACAGAAGTGGGTGTTAAGAAATCGCTGCCTATTCTTTCAAAGACATGAGGGGTATGAAGGTAATTTCAAATTATGAAAGGGTATTGGAACATCGTGCCAACTGTCTAGGTAGCATCGGTCGAGTCATGAGATACTATAGTGGACTGATCTTAGAGATTAAGTTCACCTTATGAAGAAGCATGTAGTGGTGTTTAGGATGCAATGATTAAAGCTAGGCAATGCTTCTCAATGGGTGGATAATTAGCTTTAGTAGGGATTAAACAACGATTGAAGTAGTAGAGTGCATTTTCATTTCCTTCATCGTTGGCTTGGGCCAACAAGGCACTTAGGGAGTCATCTAACACATGAGTATGAAGTTTGAGCATCTTGCATGGGATAAGGGTTGCTAGAACCGGTGGTGTCATCAGGTAATGCTTGATGTCTTCGAAGACAAACTCATAATTATCATCTCACTTGAACTTAGCATCCTTTTTGACAAGTGATAAGAATGTCTTACATCTTCCAAATAAGTTGGATATAAAGAATCTGAGATACGTCAACCGCCCTTGGAATGATCTGAGTTGAGTTAAACTTTTAGGGTGTGGCATTTCTAATATCACCTTGATCTTCTCCGGATTTACTTCAATTTCCTAGTGTTAGACAACAAATTCAAGGAATTTCTTTGAAGCTACTCTGAATACACACTTCAGGGGGTTCATTTTTAGGTTAAATTTTCTTAACTATTCAAAAACTACTCTCAAGTCAAAGAGGTGGTCTTCCTATCTGGCTCAAGTCTCACTTCCAAGGGAATCTACTGTAAGAAGTGTTGGCTGGTGTGCTAACCATATAAAACTCATCCTATGAACTAGATTCTAAGTATATATGGATAGCATGTGCACTCCTGGTAGCTAGGACATATCTTCTATTGGGTGGACAATAAAGAGGTTTTCCACCCATAGGATTGCCTCTGAACTGGCTTCTTCCTCTGCCTGGTGGAGGTCAGGTTGTCCTACCCATATGTTCGAATGGAGTATTGAACTGTGGGTGGAATCTAATGTCAGACTCCCCTTCCTCCTCTAAGTCTATTTCCGCTCCATTTTATTTTATTTTTTCATTTTCTGTTTTCTTTTCTTTTTCTTTTTCTCTTTCTTTTTCATTTTTTTTAACTTTGGCCAAGTTCGCGAGAATAGACTTGTTGATTTTGAGGGAGGTAGTAAGTCACAACCTCATATATCCCGACCTCGTGAATTGTAAATGGCTTGAGATCTCCTTTAACATAGCAGACAATCCCATCTCTCACAAACTTCATATGCTGTTATAAAGAGGATGGAACTATGTTGCTCTCATGTATCCATGGTCTCGCAAGCAAAGCATTGAAAGATGTATCCGAGTCTATAATGTGAAACTTAGCTTTGGTCATCCAATCATCTATTGCCAAGGGCAACACTGTGAAGCCTAAGGCCTATTGACCTCACTTTTGGAGTGTGGATTCAATCAATCCATCTTAGACTAAGGAGTCTTCTAGACACTAAGATTTCCCTAATTAAATAAACATAAACCTACCAGTTTACTTAATTTAAAATAAAACAAAACAAAATAAAAATGAAAAAATATAAAAAAAAACACTACCCCTAAATCCTAATCCCTAAAATAATCTTGAACCCCAAACCTACAACCCTAAACCATAAACCCTAAACCCTAAACCCTAAAACTTAAACCCTAAACCCTAAACCCTAAACCCTAAATCCTAAATCCTAAAAACCTAAACCCTAAACACTAAAACATACAACCCTAAACCCTAAATGCCAAACCCTAAATCCTAAACCATAAACCCTACATCTTAAACCCTAAACCGTAAACCCAACACCCTAAACCCTAAACCCTAAAAACTTAAACCTAAACTAAATAAAACCTAAATATAAAATAGATAAAAAAATGTTATCCTAAATAAAATAACTAAAATAAAATAAAATAAAAACCTAAACTAAAACCTAATCCAAAACCTAAAACTAAAAATAACATAAAATAAAAATAAAAACTAAAATAAAATAAAATAAATAAAAACCTAAACTAAACTAAAAATTAAAATAAACCTAAAAATAGTAAACCTAAATAAAATAAAACCTAAATGTAAAATAAGAATAAAATAAACATAAAATAAAATAAAATAAAAACTAAATAAAAACCTAAACCTAAAAAATAAACTTAAAAATAAAACTTGAAAATAAACCTAAACCCAAAATAAACTAAACCTAAACCCTAAACTAAATAAAGTAAAATAAACTAAAAATAAACCTGTTGCGTGATAGAAAACCGGTTGTGGTAGAATAAAAGTCTATGCCTTAGCTTTGTTGTGAAATGCAGCACACACACAGGTATTTAAAGAGTAAACGAGAAAACTCTAGAAATTTTTACGTGAAAAAACCTCAAAAATAGGGAAAAACCACGGGGCCTAGCCCAGTAAGAATATTCCACTATGTATTTGTTTCAGAGTACAAAATTTACCAATAACGGGATAACAAAATTGGACATGAGAAGGGCTAACAATCAATCCCAAAGATCGATAAGCCATATAGTCACGCTCAGGTTGTAGAAAGTAGCAGATGATGATGAGCAGTGGGGATCATTGACTGATGATGAAGGTCGTCATGATGGTGACCTACGGAGATTGACGACGACAAGGACCAGCGAAGGCGGCGGCAGCCAGAGGCACCTTTGTGCTTGGAGGATTTTCAAGCTTTAGAGCTCTCTCCTCTCTCTTGCTTGGGCTCCCCTCATATGAGGAATGAGGGGCTATTTATAGATTGGAGGAGTGGCATCACTATAAATACATGCAAAATCTGAACCACTCCCCTCCATCGGACGGATCGAAATGATTCCTTTGATCATTTGATATATTTTAAGTATTTGACTGCTTAAATGAAGTCGAAATTATGAGATCTTGGGCTTGTTGGATCTAGCTCGTCAAGAAGCTCGATTTGACTAAAATCACTCCATGTTTAAGAGTCGATTGATAATAACCGCTTGATCTCGGTTAGTATTGATTCAAAATCAGATTTTTTCGACATCAAGATTTGTGCTTCGACTAGTAGAATTTTCAGGGTCATATCAAAACCTAAACCTAAACTAAAACATAAAACCTAAAAATAAACTTAAAAATAAACTTAAAATGAAACCTAAAACCTGAACCTAAAAAATAAAATAAAAACCTAAACCTAAACCTAAAAATAAAAAATAAAACCTAAACCTAAAATATAAAATTAAAATAAAACTAAACTAAAAAATAAACATAAACTTAAACTTGAACCTAAAAAATAAACTAAAATAAAAAACCTAAATTAAAATAAATAAACATAAATTAATAAACTAAACTAAATAAAAATATAAAATAAACCTAAATGAAAATATAAAATAAACTAAATAAACCTAAACTTACCAGTTTACTTAATTTTAAAAAAAAGCCCTAAACCCTAAACTCTAAACCATAAACACTAAACCCTAAATCCTAAACCATAAACCCTAAACTTATAACCCTAAACCTTAAACCCTAAAACTAACCATAAACCTTAAACCCTAAAACCATAAACCCTAAACCCTAAACCCTAAACCCCAAACCCTAAACCCTAAACCCTAAACCTTCAACCCTAAACCTACAACCCTAAACCTACAACTCTAAAGCCAAAACCCTAAACCCTAAACCCTAAACCCTAAACCTTAAACCCTAAATCCTAAACCCTAAACCCTAAACCTTAAACCCTAAACCCTAAACCCTAAACCCTAAAAACCTGAAAACCTAAACCTAAACTATAAAAAACCTAAAAATAAAAAAAAAATAAAAAACTTAAACCAAAATAAAATAAAAAAATAAAAATAAATAAAAACCTAAAGTAAAACCTAAACCAAAACTAAAACCAAAAAATAAAATAAAATAAAAAATAAAAACTAACGTAAAATAAAATAAATAAAAATGTAAACTAAACTAAAATATAAAATAAACCTAAAAAAAACCATAAATAAAATAAAAAGAAAATAAACCTAAAATGAAATAAAATAAAAACATAAAAATAAAATATAAAGCCTAAACCTAAAAAATAAAATAAAAATAAAACTAAACTAAATAATAAACATAAACCTAAACCTAAACCTAAAAAATAAACTATAATAAAAAACCTAAACTAAAATAGGTAAACCTAAAATAAATAAACTAAACTATATAAAAATAATAAATAAACCTAAATAAAAATAAAAAATCAACGAAACTAAAATAAATAACAAATAAACTAAAGAGCTTTATACCTACCTATTTACTTGATTTAAAATAAAAAACCTAAACCTTAAACCCTAAATCCTAAACCCTAAACCCTAAAACTAACCCTAAACCCTAAACACTAAACCTACAACCCGAAACCCTAAACCCTAAACCCTAAGAAACACTAAACTATCCCTAAACCCTAAACCCTAAACCCTAACCTTAACCCTAAACCCTATACCTTAAACCCTAAACCCTAAAACCCTAAACACTAAACCTTAAACTAATCCAAAACCCTAAACACTAAAGCATAAGTGCTAAACCTTAAACCCTAAACTAACCCTAAACCATAAGCCAACCCTAAACCCTAAACCCTAAAAATCCTAAATCCTAAAGCCTAAATGCTAAGCCCTAAACCATAAACCCTAAACCCTAAAACCTAAACAGTAAATCCAAAGCCCTAATTCCTAAAAACCTAAACTAAATAAAAACATAAAAAAACTTAAACAAAAAAATTAATTAATTAAAAAACTAAACTAAAAAATAAACATAAATATAAATGTAAACCTAAAAAATTAAGTAAAATAAAAAACATAAATTAAAACAAATAAACCTAAAAAAAATAAACATAACAAAAAATAATAATAAAAATACCTAAATGAAAATAAAAAATAAAATAAACTAAAATAAATAAAAAATAAACTAAATAAAGCTAAACCTACGGGTTTACTTAATTCAAAGAAAACTCATAAACCCTAACCCTAAATCATAAACCCTAAACCCTAAAAAAATAAAAACCTAAACTAAAACATAAACCTAAACCGAAAAGTAAAATAAAATAAACTAATAAAAATAAACAAAAATAAAATAAATAAAAACATAAACAAAGCTTAAAAAAAATTAAGAATAAAAAACTTAAATAAAATAAAAATTAAACGTACAATAAAAATAAAATAAATTTAAAATAAAATTAAAATTAAAAAAAAAACTAAATAAAACCTAAACCTAAAAAATTAACCTAAAATAAAACCTAAAGATAAATAAAAAATAAAACCTAAAACCTAAACAAACAAACAAAAATCGAAACCTAAAATAAAAATAAAATAAACCTATACATAAACTAAAATAAACTAAACTAAAAAAAGTAAAACCTAAACATAAACCTAAACCTAAACTAAATAAAAGAACAACACTAAAAAAAAACCCAAGCCTAAACAAAAAAATAAAACTTAAAAATAAACCTAAACCCTAAATCAAAAATAAATTCCTTAAACCTAGACCTAAAAAAATAAAATAAAAAATGAAACCTAAAACTAAAAAATGAACTAAAATAAAAAACATAAACTAATATAAATAAAACTAAAATAAATAAACTAAACTAAATAAAAAAGATAAACATAAAGAAAAATAAAAAATAAAATAAACTAAAATAAAATAAAACATAAAGCAAATAAATCTAAACCTATTGGTTTACTTAATTTTTTTTTTTAAAAAAACTCTAAACCCTAAGCTAACCCTAAACCCTAAACCTTAAAAAAACTAAACCCTAAAGCCTAAACACTAAACCTTAAACCCTAAATCCTAAATCATAAACCCTAAATCATAAACCCTAAACCATAAACCCTAAACCATAAAACCCTAAATCTTAAACCCTAAACCCTTAACATTGAACCCTAACCTTAACCCTAAACCCTAAACCCTAAACCTTAAGCCCTAAAACCCTAAACTCTAAATCCTAAACTAACCCTAAACCCTAAGCCCTAAACCCTAAAAACATAAAACCCTAAAGCCTAAATCGTAAAGCTTAAATCCTAAACCCTAAACCCTAAACCCTTAAAACCCTAAACCCTAAACCTACCATAAACCCTAAAACCCTAAACCCTAAAATTGTAAACCCTAAACATAAAACCCTAAACCCTAAATCTAAACTAAATAAAACCTAAAAATATAATAAATAAAAAAACCTAAACCTAAACAAAATTATAAAATAAAAACCTAAACGAAAACCTAAACCTAAACCTAAAAATAATATAAAATAAACTAATAAAAATAAACTAAAATAAAATAAATAAAAACCTAAACTAAACTAAAAAGATAAAATAAACCTAAGAATAAAAAATTTAAATAAAATAAAAACTAAATATAAAATGAAAATACAATAAACCTAAAATAAACCTAAAATAAAATAAAATAAAAACTAAATAAAAATTTGAACCTAAAATATCAACCTAAAAATAAATAAAAAATAAAACCTAAAACCAAAACTAAAAAAAAACTTAGACCTAAAATAAAAATAAAATAAACCTAAACCTAAACTAAAATAAACTAAATTAAAATAAATAAAACTTAAACATAAATGTAAACATAAACCTAAACTAAATAAAATAAAATAAACTAAAAATAAACCCAAACTTAAATTAAGAAATAAAACCTAAAAATAAACCTATAATAAAAACCTAAAATCTAAACCTAAAAAATAAAATAAAAACATAAACCTAAACTTAAACCTAAAAATTAAAAATATAACCTAAACGCCAAAAGAAAATCAAAATAAAACTCAACTAAAAAGTAAACCTAAACATAAAAAATAAACTAAAATAAAAAACATAAACTAAAATAAATTCACCTAAAATAAATAAATAAAGCTAAATAAAATAAAAAACTACCAATAAATAAAAATAAAAATAAAATAAACTAAAATAAATAAAAAATAAACTAAATAAACTAAATAAACCTAAACATACTAGTTTACTTAATTTTTTTTAAAAAACCCTAAACCCTAAGCTAACCCTAAACCCCAAACCCTAAACCATAAATCTTAAAAACCTTAAACCCTAAAGCCTAAACTTTAAACCCTAAACCCTAAACCTTAAAACCCTAAACCGTTAAACCCTAAACCCTAAGACCTAAACACTAAACCCTAAACAATACACCCTAAAGAGCTAAAAATCAAAACATAAATTGAAAAAAACCTACAAATGAAATATATAAAAAAACCAGAACCTAAATATAATAAAAATAAAATAAAAACCTAAACCAAAAACTAAAAATAAATTAAAATAAACTAAAATAAAATAAATAAAAACCTAAAATAAAATAAAAAAAATAAACCTAAGAATAAAAAACATAAATAAAATAAAAGCTAAACGTAAAATAAAAATAAAATACCTAAAATAAAACAAAATAAATTAAATAAAAACCTCAACCTAAAAATAAAACCTAAAAATAAATAAAAAATAAAACCTAAACCCTAAATTAAAAAAACCTAAACCTAAAATAAAAATAAAATTAACCTAAACCAAAACCTAAACTACATCAAACTAAACTAAAATAAATAAAACCTAAACTAAACTTAAAATAAACTAAACATAAACCTAAACATAAACTAAATAAAATAAAACAAACTAAAAATAAACCTAAACCTAAACTAAAACATAAAGAGTTAAAATAAACCTAAAATAAAAACCTAAAACCTTAACCTAAGAAAATAAAATAAAAACCTAAACCTAAACCTGAAAATAAAAAAATAAAACCTAAATCTAAAAAAAAAAATAAAAAAATAACTCAAGTAAAAAATAAATCTAAAGTTAAACCTAAACCTAAAAAATAAACTAAAATAAAAAACCTAAACTCAAATAAATAAACCTAAAATAAATAAAAATAAAAATAAACCTAAATAAAAAAATGAAATTAAATAAAATTAAAAAAAACTAAATAAACATAATCATACTAGTTTACTAAATTTAAGAAAAATAAAAAATTAAAAAAAAACTAAAAAAAATCTTAACCGTAAAACTAACCCTAAACCCTAAACCCTAAACCCTAATCCCCAAACACTAAACCCTAAAACCTAAACCCTAAACACTAAACCCTAAAACCCGAACCCTAAACCTACAACTCTAAACCATAAACAATAAATGCCAAACTAGAAACCCTAAACCCTAAACCCTAAACCCTAAAAACTTAAAAACCTAAACCTAAACTAAATAAAACCTAAAAATAAAAAAATTAAAAAACCTAAACCTAAATAAAATAAAATATATTAAAAACTTAAACTAAAAAATAAACCTAAACCTAAACGTAAAAATGAATAAAAATTAAAAAATAAAAACTAAATTAAAATAAAATAAATAAAAACTTAAACTGAACTAAAAAGATAAAATAAACTTAAAAATAAAAAACCTAAATAAAATAAAACCTAAGCAAAAAATAAAAATAAAATAAACCTAAAAAAATTAAATTAAAAATTAAATAAAAACCTTAACCTAAAATATAAACCTAAAAATAAAACCTAAAAAAAAACCTAAACCTAAAATAAACAAAATAAAATAAACTTATTCTTAAACTTAAATAAATAGAACTTAATCCTAAACCTAAAATAAACTAAACCTAAACCCTAAACTAAATAAAATAAAATAAACTAAAAATAAACCTAAACCTAAACTAAAAAATAAAATCTAAAAATAAACCTAAAATAAAAACCTACAACCTAAACCTAAAAATAAAAAATAAAAACCTGAACCTAAAAAAGAAAATAAAATTAAAGATAAACTAAAAAATAGATATAAACCTAAACCTAAAAAATAAACTAAAATTAAAAACCTAAACTAAAATAAATAAACATAAAATAAATAAACTAAATTAAATAAAAATAAAAATTATAAATAAATAAAAATATAAAATAAACTAACTAAACTAAATAACCCCAAACCCTAAACCCAAAACCCTAAACACTAAATCATAAACCCTAAACCCTAAACAAACCTTAAACCCTAACTCCTAAACCTTAAACATTAAACACTAAACCCTAAACTGCAAACCTTAAATCGTAAACCCTAACCATAAGCCTAAACCCAAAACCCTAAGAATCCTAAACCCTAAAGCCTAAATCCTAAGCCCTAATCTAACCTTAAACCCTAAGCTAATTCTAAACCCTAAACCCAAAACCTTGAACCCTAAACCCTAAAAACCCTAAACCCTAAAGCCTAAACACTAAATCCTAAACCCTATACCCTAAACCCTAAACCCTAAACTTTAAACCCTTAAACCCTAAACGCTAAACTGTAAAACCTACAACCCTAGACCCTAAACCTTAAACCCCAAACCCTAAACCTTAAACACTAAACCCTAAACCTTATACCCTAAATACAAAAATCCTAAAACCTAAACCTAAACTAAAAATATCCTGAAAATAAAATAAATAAATAAACCAAAACCTAAATAAAATATAAATAAAAACTAAATTGAAACCTAAACCTAAACATAAAAATAAAATAAAATAAAATAATAAAAATAAACTAAAATAAAATAAATAAAAACTTAAACTAAAAAATAGAATAAACCTAAGAATAACAAACCTAAATATAATAAGAACTAAAAATAAGCCAAAAATAAAATATAATAAAAATTAAATAAAAATGTAAACCTAAACAATAAACTTAAAATTAAATATAATTAAAATATAAACCCTAAACTAAAAAGAAAACCTAAACTTCTAATAAACTAAAATAAAAAACCTATAGGAAAGTAAATAAATCTAAAATAAATAAACTAAAATAAAAAAAAAATAAAATAAACCTAAGTTAAAATAAAAAATAAAGTAAATTAAAATATATAAAAAATAAATTAAATATACTAAAAAACCTAACCATATGAGTTTACTTAATTAAGAAAACAAAAAACCTTAAACCATATATTCTAAACCCTAAACTCTAAACCCTCAAAAACCCTAAACCCTAAACCTTAAACCCTAAACCCTAACCCTAAACTCTAAACCATAAAAGCATAAACCCTAAACCCTAAAAGCATAAACCCTAAAACCCTAAACCTTAAAGCCTAAACCCTAAACCCTAAAACCTAAACCTTAAATACTAACCCTAACGCCTAAACCCTAAACCCTAAACCCCAAATTAAATCTAAACCTAAAGTAGCTAAATAAATTAAAAAATAAACCTAAACCCTAAAATCTCATAAAACTAAACCCTAAGAATGGGCAGAACCTTGACGGTAGGAACATCACCATCAACCAGGCTTAGTCTAGATCTGGCAGTGAAGGCGAAGGCAGAGGCGACAGTTATCGCAGTAGTCGTGGGAAATCTAGAGGTGCTAGTGGATATGGAGGTGGTGGTCGGAGCAGTGGTGGTTATGGAGGTGGGACGAATGATGGAGGTTACAACCATGGTGGTGGCAGAGGGAGAGATCGTGGATATGATGGTCGAACCCGCTACTCGAGAGGTCGGGGTGGCTCTGATGGGAACTGAGAAACTGAAGAATAGCTGATCCGATCTACTACTTATGGAAATAAACATAAACATAAACCTAAAACTAAAAAATAAACTAAAATAAAAAACCTAAACTAAAATAAATAAACTTAAAATTAATAAACTAAACGGAATAAAAAATCAACCTAAATTAAAAAAATAAAATAAACTAAATGAAATAATTAAAACTAAACCTACCAGTTTACTTAATTAAAAAAAAACTCTAAACCCTAAACCTACAACCATAGATCCTAAAAAATCTTAAACCCAAAACCCTAATACCCTAAACCCTAAACCCTAATCTAACCCTAAACCTTAAACCCGAAATCCTAAAAACCCTAAAACCTAAAGCCTAAAGCCTAAACCCTAACCTAACCCTAATCCCTAAACCCTAAACCATAAACCATCAAAACCCTAAAGCCTAAAGCCTAAAGCCTAAACACTAAACCCTAAACCCTAAACCCTAAACCTTGCATCCTAAAAACCTAAAACCTAAGCATAAACTAAATAAAACTTAAAAATAAAATAAATTAAAAAACCTAAACTAAAAGATAAACTTAAACCTAAAAATAAAATAAAATAAAAAATAAAAATAAACTAAAATAAAATAAATAAAAAGCTAAACTAAACTAAAAAATAAAAAATCTAAATAAAATAAAAACTAAAAATAAAATAAACCTAAAATAATATAAAATAAAAATTAAAAATAAATTAAACCTAAAATAATATAAAATAAAAACTAAATAAAAACCTAAACCAAAAAAATAACCCTATAAATAAATAATATATAAAACCTAAACCCTAAACTAAAAGAAACATTAACTTAAAATAAAAATAAAATAAAAAATAATATAAAATTAAACCTAAACTAAAATAAACTAAACCTAAAATAAAGTAAAGTAAAACCTAAACCTAAACTAAATAAAATAAAATAAACTAAAAATAATTCTAAACCTAAACTAAAAAATAAAACCTAAAAATAAACCAAAATTAAAAACCTAAAACCTAAACCTAAAAAAATAAAATAAAATCCTAAACCTAAACCTAAAAATAAAAAATAAAACCTAAACGCAAAAAATAAAATAAAAAAAAAACTCAAGTAAAAAAAAAACCTAAACCTAAAAAATAAACAAAAATAAAAAACATAAACTAAAATAAAAAGTTTAAAATAAATAAACTAAACTAAAAAGATAAAAAATAAACATAAATAAAAATAAATAATAAAATAAACTCAAATAAATAGAAAATACCCTAAATAAACTAAATAAACCTAAACTTACTGGTTTACTTAATTTAAAAAAAACCCTAAAACCTAAATCGTAAACCCTAAACATTAAACCTTAAACCCTAAAATTAACCCTAAAACCTAAACCCTAAACTTATAACCCTAAACCTATAACCTTAAACCCTAAACCCTAAAACCCTAAACCCTAAACCCTAAACCTTAAACCCTAAACCTTAAACCCTTAACCCTAAACTAGCCCAAAACCCAAAACCTTGAATAAAGATGTCATTAGGAGTAGATATAAAGAATGACCTAATCCTATCATAGTTATGGTAGCTAAAGAAAATGTCTTCAAGTGACTTTCCCTTGACTATTAGAGATTTGAATACCTTAACCCTAAATTATAATATAATACCTTATATTTGTGATGAAATAGTTTTATACATTCTTACCTTCATCTATCCCCTCTTTCAGAAAAGAGAATAAATGTAAGCAGAAATATATAAAAATACACCTTTAGTTAGGATGCTACGTAGATCTGCAGATGTTCTTATTGAGGGTGGTCAGGTACAACATTGAGGAGAGATGTACAATCTCGAAAGATAAAAGTCACCACCATACAATGGACCTAATCACGTCAATAAGGACTCCTAAGGATAATGGGTCTGCATATGTACCAAAGATTCTTCTCTTACTTTATATGAAAAAGTGAAGTAAGCTTTATTTTAAACCAGGTTTGTTAAGTTCCATACATGGGCAAGCCCCCATAGTTAAATACATCCTAAGAAATGAGATAACTTAGGAATACTCTTGATTAAGGTAAATGATCGTTGTCTTCAAAAATTTCAATAGTTAGGACTATCAATCGATTAGCTTATTTTGGAAGATCAAATTGGATTGATTAAAGAGGGGGGGGGGAGTTATTATTGATGCCAAATGAAGATAAGTAGGAGATGCCCATGATGCTAGGAAACCTAATGAGCATCTCAGACTTTCCTATGGTTGGGCTTTATATTTTTTAAATTGATTTAATTTGTTTGAGTTGAATTTTTCCTTAGAAATTTAGGGCTTATGATTCCATAATACAAGATTATAGAAATGTCTAAGAGGTGAGGATTTATGCTTATGGCCCACAAAGGGGAGAAGCAATCTCAGAACCTACATCTAGGGAGTTTTGGTGAGGGCCGAAAACACAACCTAAACTTAAGGAAAAAATGGGTATTTAGTTTGACTCCACAAGAGAGGACAAACCACCCGACTTCTTAGACATATAACTATCTGGGGGTGGCTACCAACTAACTCCTCCTACAATTTTAAATTCATGTAAGCAAGTCATATGCTTTATGCAAGATAGCTAGGCTATTATTTATTTAGAAAGAGACTAATTCCTTAAGCTTACTCCATAAAGAGACTAGATCATTTAAGGTTATGCTTCAAATGACCCAAATATAATGCAATTTAGATTTCATTTTTTTTTGGACAATCATTTTTACTCAGGCTAATAGGATTCATATGTCTAATGCATGAGAAATGAGTGAGAAGGGAGGAGGTGTGTTTCCACCATGGCTCTCAAAGGTCAAGCCAAGTTTCTCTGGTAAAGGTGGTAGTCCTCTAATGAAGAGTGAAATTAATATGCATTTGTGCATGATGTTATAAAAGAAGTACTCATCCAGCTAAGGGGTTGTTAATTCCTTTATCTTGATTTTTAGTCTAAGCTTTAGGTGAGGTTATGAGTTCTTTATTTTAGTTTTGAATTGTTATGTTTGGTAGAACATTTATTTTTTTCTAAGAGCCTAATCCACATTGAGTCCATACATATAGTAAGAAAGAAATTAGGAAAAGGATGCCACTTAATGCACAAGCTAAGCAAATCATCAATCAATTTATAAAGCCAATCGCAAAAGAATAAGAGGCCATTGTGGTCAGGTACCACTGCACAAACTCAAAAACACATTGAATAGATGAGTTCTACCCTTATACAACCCAAATTACAAATAAATTACGTACAATTAAGCAAGGAACTCATTGTTATGGCGATCTTCAAGCTTCATTTCTTCATTCTTATGTTGTTCTTTCTTCTTCTTTCCTTATTTCTTCCTTGGTTCCTTCTTTTTGATGGTTGGAAGGTGGATGATCCAAAGGCTCCACATGGCACATAAGATGAGATCTTATGACCAATGCTCATCCTAAATCCCATAACAATCACTCCAAAATCCTAATTGCAAAAATTAGATGAAAAGGAAAAGGAAATCTAGCTAACACCTGCAAAAATAAACTGCACAAATCCTAAGCATGTATATTGAACTTATCACCCCACACATGGGTGACTAAGTTCACCTGGCCTATTGGATTATGCTTAGGGTTATAAGCACTTGCATAGCGAAAGCATTTATATTTTTATTTATTACAGCACCCCTTAAGCACAATCCCCTATAAAAAATAATGATTAGACTAAATTATCCTATCATTCATTCTACGCACATATATCCTAACATCCAGACTAAAAAATATATCACAAAACAAAAGCAAGCATCAAACCATGCACCGCCCTAACCTAAAGCTAAAAGTGGTGACTTAGCCTAAAGTGTGTGCTTTAGAGGTTTGTGTGGTATGCTTAGCTATGGCTTTAAGATAGATTTTTCTAAGTATGAAGAATGTTCAACTTAGGGGAGGGTTTCATTTAAGTGATTTAGTTGTTTTGGGTTGATTTTATTTTATGTTTTGATTAGGTTCAAGTGAATCCTACAATTAATTACTAAGTTATAAGAGAGGGAAAGAGAAGAGAACTTCTCTTTCCTTCCCAAACCTATGTAATTTCTAAAGTGGATTCATGTTTTAGTTTTATTTGGTGAATATTTTAATTAAGTGTTTTAATTAATCCTAAGTTTAGATGAACTTTAAACAAGCTTATTCAAAAAGAAAGATATTTTAAGATTAAATAAACTGAACTAAATTCACAAAACATACATCACTTCATTTCTTTCCCAACATGTATAACATGCACATGATTGAGTCCTAAACAAATCTATACATGTGAATGGGAATGTTTAGCACACTTTATTATGCATGCAAAGTAATTAATTTAAGAAAATTTGGATGTTTATGATGCATGATTTTCATTAAGTAGCAAAGGGATTTGTTATCCAACTTTAACATGCACATATGAATGTATGAAAGGAATAAGTGAGTACGACGCCATTGTTAACTAGAGGTGTAAGGTACAAGACATACTTAGGGCTACTTAAGGCCTCACAACCTCGGGGTTGTCTAGACTAATATACCATTTTCCTTAAATACAAGCATATGTACAAAAGAAATGAATGGAAAAGAAAGAATGCAAAAGTTGGTGTTGGTTGATTTATTTTTGTTTATGTAAATTGTATGTGCAAGCATAGGTATCCTTCTTAAGTGATGGTATAGGAATGAATAGGATATGGAATTAGGCAAGTGTTAGGTTCTTTTCAAATGAGTCATACACCTTGCCAAATCCTATTCAAAAATATACTAAAAGAGAAGAGAAGGAAGACCTAAGCTAAGCATATCCTTATATTTTAGTCACAAGCAAACTTATAAATAAGATATAAATGACACACTTTCAGTTTTGATAATTGATTCATATGTTTCAAAAAAAATTTTAATTTAATAGTGATAATAGGCACTCATATTCTTACTTTAGCCAACACATGCAATTTGACATAAAGGAAACATTTTCATTTTAAATTTGATTTTTGAAAAGCTTGGATGCATAAAACCATAGGACACACAAATTTATCATGTTGGTGAAGAACTAAAGCAATGAAAGCATGTAAAAACATTCACTTTAATTAAATCCTAAAGATAATCTTATGAAATAAGAAAGCTTAAATTAAATCAAAGTTTATTTAATATGATTTTTGTTTGATTTTGAATTTGATTTAATTTTGAAAATGTGAATTAGGTTTGTTGTTCTTAACCCATTCCCACATGTGTTTGATATTTTTGTTCAATTTTTAGATGATTAGATTCATTTTATATTTTGATTAGGTTAAGGTATGAATTAAGCATGTTAATTACCCCTTACCTACACCACCTTAGCATACTTAATCAAATAATTATGAGCTAATGAGATGACATAAAACCTCACAAGAAATTTAAATTTGTAATGCACCTAGGAAGAAAAGGGCATAATGCAATTTGGCTCATGATTAATGATTAATTAAGCTAAGGGGTTTAACTTAAGTAATTTCAAAACACCCTTCACACATATGAGTTCAATTTTAATTTCCTTAAGTGAACTTAGACTTTTGAGCACCTAAGCATCTACCCCAGGTATATGAATTAAGTTCTGGAAATTTTTAAAATTTTAAGAAATTAATTAAGAGGGTAATTTGTGAATTAGCTCTTAATTAAAAGAGGATTAAGAAAGAAAAGGTGATTTAAGGAATAACTTAGGGGAAATGCCCCAAAATTATTCTCTAAACCTTCTATTCACTGAAACGGACCTTAATCAACTTCAACAAATGGTTCAACTATTATTCAAACCCTTAATTAACCTTAATTAAGTTAAGGGATAATTAGGAAATGAATTAGCAATTTCCCTAATTGAGCCACTAATAAATCCCAAGAAAATTAGGGGAGGCATAAGTCATCCCCCAAAATAGACTCAATAAGTTTGAGATTCATCAGTGGATTAATTAGGGACTAATTAGTAAATTAATATTTCCAATGAAACCCAAAATTAGAGAAAGACAATATTCAAAATCCATTAAAATCAATTTTAGAATATTCTAGATTGAATTATCTTTCAATGGCAATTTACCTCATATTTGTCTGATGTTTCTTTAGAGAGATATGAATTTTAGAAGTTTAGAAGATTAATTAGAATTATAAATGCCCTAATTAATTCCTTAATCTAATCGGCGTGCCACACCAGCAGCTGACTCGGATGCACTTTACATGCATCATCCTGTGAGTGGCCACTTAAATGTCACATTGTAGCACTGCGTGGAGGCAACGCTATTCGCTTTAGCCTCAACCTTTCGATCAAGGATCGAACAGCTAGGATTTAATCTAGATTTTTAAAAGGATATGATAGGATATAAAATAGGATTTAATCTAAGTTGTCCATCCAAAATGTGTAGATGGACGGCCAGAGATCATCCTTGGTCCTTCTTTAGGAATAATGGTGACCGTCCACTTTCAAAGAGAAGATCTGAGCTCGATCGAGCTCGGATTGGGATGAAATCTTGCACACACCATCTAACCCAAATGGCAAGCACATCTAATGGTCAAAATTCTCTGGGATCAAAATTTACTTCACAAAGCTCCACACCACATTGAGTTTAGTGATCGAAAAATGTCATACCTCGTCAGAGGTGATCATCGACGCTCGATTCCCTTGGAGGAGCTTCATCTGATTGAGATAAAGCTTTGGTGAAAGTTTTAGCTCTTGAGGTTGAGTGGATAGATTTATGGACCAAACCCCTCCTTAGCTTCCTTGGGACTTTAGTCTAGGTGAATCCTCCTCGACCTTTGGAGCTTGGAAAAGGGATTGGGCAAGCTCCACTTGACCCTCTGGTGGAGTGTGCAAAGTGAATTTGGTTGAGATTGAGTATGGAGAAAGTTGACAAATCCTTGGAGCTCCCCTATTTTTGCTTAAGGGAAATTGAGAATGGCCAATTCAAAATCCATCTAGAGAACTTAGGAACTCTTGCTAATGACTCCTAACACTCTCCCTTAGTCAATCGATTTAGGCTCTGTTGGAATTGAAGTTAATTAAGGGGAATATATCTCCCACTTAGGCAATCAGACAGCTAATACTTCACTTGTCATTTTGATCCAATTGACCTTAGGCAGTGGGTTGTTTGACTTATTAGAGGCTTGCATGATGGTTGTAGAGTGGAATGGTAACTCCCATGTGCTTCAAAGTGGGGATGATTCCCATGTGGCCAATTTGAGCCATGTGCTCAGTTTTATCCTTGGGTCAAGTTGGGCTGACCCAAACCCATTGGGTTTGGTGCACCATCCTCCATAGGGTTTAGTTGAACTATTAGAAAAGTATCAAGTAGGTATGAAGAGGAATTGACCAAATTCCCCATGGATTTTACCAAAACATTTGTTCTATGGCCTAGGGGTAGAATGGTCATTTGGTTGATTTTTGAATTTGGATATGTTGGGTATGTTGAGAAAATAGGTTTGGCTAAGTTTCATTGGATTTGGAGTTCTTTTGGTATGGTTTGGCTCATGTTGCCCCATTTAGGTTAAGTTGGGTCAAGTTGACCAATTGGTCAAATTGGGTCAAACCAAGGGTTGGGTCAAGTTCATATGACCCTTTAAAATTTTTTGGTGGCTTTGGTTTGATTCAATTTGGTTTAAGTTTGAATTTGGTCCATATGACTTCATTTAGGTAAAATGGGTCAAGTTGATCAATTTGACCCATTTGACCTATTTGAGCTAGGTCATGGGTAGGTTTAGGTTTGGTTAGTCATATGAAATGGATTGGTATCTTTGTTTCTAGTAAATTTTGGTGAAGTTTGAATTTGGCTCAACATGACCCTTTAGGTCACGTTAGGTTAAAGGTCAATTGGGCTAGGTTAGGTCTAGTTGGCTAATTGAGGCTTTGGTCAAGTTCAACAAGTGATTTGGAATGAACTTTTCCCATTGGTTTCTCTCAATTTGATCAAGTTTGACACATATTGACTTTTTTAGGTCAAGTTGGGTCAACTTGGGTCAAGTGGCCAATTGGGCTAGGTTAGGCTCAAATGTTGACTTGGTCAAGTTAAAACATTTATCATGAATGAACTTAGATCATTGGCTTCAATTAATTTGGCCTATGGCAGATTTTGGCTCTGTTGGGTTTCATTTTGGCTAAGTGTTGACTTGGTAAACCCTTAGGTTTGACTTGGTTTGACCCAATTTGATTGATTGATCATCTCACGATGATTGTTGATCATGATAAGAGGCATAGGTGAGTTTGATTCAATCCAATTTGGTTAGGATTAGAATTTGGCTCATAAGAGAACTTTAAGTCACTTTGGGTCAAGTGAGCATAAGTGGGTCAAAGGGCTTGGTCAAATATTGATTTGAGTTTGACTAAACTTGTATATGGACTTATGATTGAAATATAAATCCATTTGCAAGTGGTTTGAGGCCAAATGGGTTTTGATTCATTTGACAATTTCATATTCAAAGGAAGAACATGAATGGGATTTCAGTTTGATCTTTGGAATTGAGTTTGATTGTTGATTGAAGTTTGTATTTATATTTGGATTCATGTTTGAAGGATTGATTGAATCATGAAGGAAAATTAAGAGTTTGGCTTGATTTGAAGTTGATTTGGCCAAGTTCAAGATCTTAACTTCAAAGGCTTAGGTTGGATTTTAATTTTTGAAATTGGCTTTGATTGTTTGAATTTATATTTCATTTATATATGTGAATATAAACGAGAATATAAATGGATCATGAGAACATTTCATGAATTTGGATAGGCTAAGTTCTTAAGGAAAGATTGAGGAACTTAGAAAAGATTTTGAATTTTTGAATTTAGTTTGATTGATTTGAATTTATATTTCATTTATATATGTGAATATAGATGAGAATATAAATGAGTTATGATAAAATTTCAAGGATTTGAATTGATTTGATCATGATTTTGGATAAGTCCTTAAGAGGGAAATTAAAGGCTTAAAAATGATTTTGAATTGGGAATTTGAATTTTGGATTTAGTTTGACAAATTTGAATTTATATTTCATTCATATATGTGAATATAAATGAGAATATAAATGAGTTATGAGAAAATTTTATGAGTTTGGATTGGTTTGATCATGATTTATACTAAGTCCTTATGAGAAGACTAAGGACTTAAGAAAGATTTGGAATTAGGAATTTCATTCATGGGTTTCGATCATGGGTTTCAATCATGGGTTTCAATCATGTGATTTTAATTTGATTTTGGAGAACATCAAATAAGATTGATTTGGAGTTTGACTTGAAAGAAGGAAGGTGAGGAGTAGTTCAAGCTAAGGGTAGTAAATTTTCCTAACACCCCTAAGGCATCACCTATTCATATGGCTAACACTTTCAAGTCTATAGGGTTATGTTAAGTGTCCACCTAATCACTAGATATGTCTTAAGATTAAGGATCCCGTAAAGTCTAAGAGGAGTCCTATGTATAGGATGGAGGGGTTGGGAGCTTATTCTAAAAATGAGGTCAACAAAGGGCCCCCAATAGGTGTGGTGTGACAGGAACACGCGTCTTTGGTGGCGAAATGATCAACAATACCGAATGATCACAAGCACTAACAATGATGATCTACTCCTAACCCAAGGTGTAGAAAGAATCAAGATATTAGTACAATGTGGCTCTACTTATGTCAAGGACATAAGAGAGGGAAGGAAGAATCCACTAGGGATAGAGTGTGAACCTTCCACTAGGTAAGCAAGTTCAAGTCATCCACAAGGGGATGATAAGTTTGATTTGATTTTAGTCTCACTGAGGAGAAATTTCCATGAGGGAAAAGGGTTGAATTTGTTTCAATTTCTAGATTTGAATTTTGAGATGGACCCTGTTGGTTTGCGATGGGCTGCACTGAGTAGGAGCCATGGAGGCTGAGACCTAACTCAGATTTACTAATCCAAAAGGGTAGTCTACTAAACATATAGTAGGACTACACAACTAAAGGGATGCCTTTTGGTATGCAGTAACTGTACTAGGAAGAAACCATAATAGATTTACATCCTCCAAAGTAGGGACTAGTTGCTAGGGTAATCTATTGGCAAGGCAATAGATTGAACCCAACTTAAGGCTGACTATTAAGTGAATGCATTGGGGGACTTAGATCAACTCAAAGATAGTGAAGATTAATTTTAGTTTTAAATTTATTTTGATGAATTATGTTTATTTGTGATGGATCACACTAAGAAGGAGCTTACATCAGCCTAGACCTATCTCAGATTTACTGAACTATAGGTAATAGCTTCCCGACCGATGGGAGAGCTTTCCGACCAAAGGAGTGCCTTTCGATTTGCAATGATCAATTCAAGGGAAGAAAATTTGGGGACTCACATCTTCCACTACAAAAGATCACTAAGGTGATTGGTTGCTTTGGGCAACAAATCGACCCTGACCTAGGGCTTCTTGTCAGTTTGCAACAATCATGCTAGAAAGAATGCATCGTAGTCTTGCATCTTTCAAAGTGGAATGACTGTCGGGGTAACTTGCTTATGGAAAAATAGATTGAACCCGACCTAGGGGTGACTATGGAGTGAGTAATGAATTAGGGATTTATCTCAACTCAGGTAGTCAGGCAATTCCTATAGGGTGTTCTACTGACACTACCCTAAAAGTAAGATGCCTACTTAGGAAAAGGGGAACTTTGGGGTCTTGAATTCCAAATTCACAAGAGAAAATTTTATTTGTTTATTTATCTTGGACCCTATTAGCTTACGAGGGATTAAACTTAGAAGGAGCTTATATCAGCATAGACTTATCTCAAATTTTCTAAACCATGGGAGAATCTACACATCCACTAAACAAATTCTCCGACCATAGGTGTGGTTATTAGGAAAGGGGTACTATCCAATCCTAGAGTAACCTAGGTAGTGTCTAAATAGGGTCGCAAAGGACTTGATCCAAATAGTGTGCCTGCATGGGATAGGCTGCTAAGGGCTTAATCCAAAACCCTAAATGGCTGCTCATATATCTAATAGGTATTCTGTAGCTAACTCAAGGAGAAAGCGCAAGGACTAACATCTGCCAAGAGAGGTGTATCCACCGGGTGAGTCGCTATCAGCAAAGCAAACATCAACCAAACTAAGGTGCCCATTAGTTTGCAACAATCAGCCTAGAAAGAAAGCTCGGGGACTCACATCCTCTTATAGCAGAACTGATTGCTAGGATAGTCTGTCTTCAGCTCAACATGTGTCATCCGACCTAGGGCGACTATTGAGTGAAAGCCACTAGGTACTTATTTCAACTCAAATGTAGTCAAGAGGAAAGGAGCCTCTAGGGGACTTATCCTAAACCTCAAATATACTCAAACTACTTAGATCATAATAATTAGTTCAAGAAGAAAACTCAAGGACTCACATCTTCTTAAACAAAATCAACATGAGGTAGCTTACTAACTAGGCAGTGAAGACTACCATACTAATAAGGTGTTGGTTGGTTTGCAATGATCAAGTTAGGAGAAAAGGACGGGGACTCACATCTTCCATACAAGTGATCACTAGGTGACATACTAGCAAGGTAGCATGTAGACCCGACCTAGAGAAGCTAATGAGTGAGTACCACAAGGGGCTTCCTCCCACATCAAAATAGCTCGAGATAAAAGATTTGTGTTTATTTTTGTGCACGTGTCAAAAGGAATAGGATGCCTTTGGGGGACTCTTACACCTACCTTAAACATGTTAGGGGATTTAATGAAATTATGTCACAAATGAAAAATAGGATTCCCACTAAGAAAGGATGTCGCTTGAGTTCTTTTATACCTAACTTAGTTGTTGTAATCAAAATAGGATGACTCTCAGGTTCTCTTACACCTATTATAATAGCGTCAGGAGATTATGTTGATGTTGTGAAAGAGGGATAACATGCAATTGGGGTACTCTTACACCTACCCTAAACATGTCACAATGAATTTGCAAGACTAGCAAACAACGCTCTGAAAGAAGATAAGATTTGATGAATGGAATGAGATTTTTATTCTTTTTATTAACAATTATTTTCAAACATGATTTTTTTATGGGTAATATTTCTTTAGGTAGAGCCCATTAATTGGAAGCATCGTGTGTTCCCATTTACAATCAATAAGCTGATAAGATCCTCCTTGGTAGGCCTTCCCTAAGACATAGGGGCCTTCCCAAGTGGGTTCAAACATGTCTCCCATCTTTTGACGGGCAATAATTGTCTCCTTAGGATTAACACAAGTTATCCTACTCAGAAAGACCTAAGGCGGACCAGCTTGTCGTGAGCTTGATTCATTTTGGCCTTGTACAACTTGAGGTTCTAGCACACCCTTAGGCGACTCTCCTCCAAACCTTCAAGCTCTTCTAACTATAACTTTACATTCTTCTCTATAGTGATCTTGTTACCCAATGCTATCCTTAATGACAGGAGTTGAACTTCTAAAGGTAGAATAGCTTTGGACCCATACACTAAGTAAAATGGGGTAGATTGAGTTGGAGTTTGGTATGTGGTGCGGTATGCCCACAAGGCTTCAGCTAACTGCTCGTTCCACTATCGCTTGTTGTCATCAAGAGTTTTCTTCAAGATTTGGATGAGAGTTTTGTTGAAAGTTTCCACTAAGCCATTTTCTCTGGGGTAGTAGATGATGGAGTATCTCCAATCTATACCGTGTCTTCTGGCGAAGCTATTGATCTTCATGCTTTTGAATGCAGTACCATTATCAGATATAATTCATCGAGGCACCCAGAACCTATATACGATATGGATGCTAAAAACCTGAAGTGCATGCTGAGCAATGACCTCGTTGAGTGGGATAGCTTCCATCCACTTGGAAAAGTAGTCGGTAGCAGCTAAGATGAACCGATGGACCTTAAAAGAAGGAGGATCTATTGGGCCCACTATGTCAGTACCCCAACACTTGAATGGCCATGAGGCCAATGTAAGATGTAAAATTTTGGGTGGTTGGTGTAGGACCACACCGTGTATTTGACATTAGTGGCATCGCCTAGCCGTATCCATGCAATCTTTAATCATCAACGGCTAGTAGTATCCTAGTCTATTGATCTTTGCTTTCATCTTCAGACCATAATGGTTGGCTCCATATAATCTTGAGTGTACCTCGATCACAATCTTATGGGCTTCATGCTTATCTAAACAACGTAACCACATATGATTGAAATACCTCAAGTACAAGTCACCATTCACAAGAGCATAGGAAAGTGCTCTCGGATTCATCTAATGGGCTTGGGACTTCTCTTGTGGTAGTTTGCCTTTATTTTAGTAATCCATGAATGGTTGCCTCCAATCTAACTCCTCTTCCTTCTTGACAATGGCAACCTCCCCTTCAAGAGAGTACTTTTTGATGAGTTCAATATCAATAAGGGATAAGACTTGTCTATTTTGGACTTTTAATGATATGGACTCAACCTCCACACATGCCAACTCCTTGGCAAGCTTGGCTAAAGCATACGCTATGGAATTCTCTTCCTCAAGGAATCTTATAAATGGTAACCTCTAGGATTTGGGCCAATAACTCAATGGTGTACTTGTGATAGTGATGGACCTTGGGCTTTATAACTTTATAAGACCCAGCGATTTGGTTGGTAACTAGCTGAGAATCCTCAAAGATGTTGAGGATTTAGATGCTAAGAGTAATGACTAACTCCAGGCCAGTAATCAAAGTCTCATATTCGGCTTCATTTTTTGTGTAAGGATTGGACAAATGATATGAGAATCTCATCACATCACGGTCCGGAGGTAAGAGAATTATTCCTACCCCTGCTTTTCCTGAAATAGTAGATTGTGGTTCTTCTCTAAGAGGAAGCTGCACCATCAAAGTACATCTTCCAGTCGTGAATGCTAGTATCCCCTAAGTTCATGATTTTTTCATCAGGGAGATCATCACTAAGAGGAGAGTCAGCAGGAAGTGGGTGTGTTACTAAGAAATCTGCTAGTGCTTATCCTTTCACTGCACAGAGGGATACGAAGGTAATGTAAAACTACGAGAGGATCATGGACCATCATGCCAACCATCTGAATAGGATTGGACGTGTCATGAGATACTATAGTGGATTAATCCTAGATATTTAATTCACTTTATGAGGAAGCATGTAGTGTTGTAGCTTATGAGATGCAAAGATTAAAGCTAGGAAATGCTTCTCAATGGGTGGATAATTAGCTTGAGCAGGGATTAGATGATAGTTGAGGTAGTATAGTACATTTTCTTTCCCTTCATCATTAGCTTAGGCCAATAAAGCACCAAGGGAGTCATCTAATATGGCAGTGTAAAGCATGAGTTGCTTACCCGGGATAGGGGCTGCTAGAACCGGTGGCATCATCAGGTAATGCTTGATGTCTACGAAGGCATGCTCACAGCTATCATTTCACTTGAACTTAGCATCCTTTTTGATGAGTGTAGAGAATAGTTGACATCTTATTGATAGGTTGGATATAAAGCATCTTAGATGTGCCAACCACCCTTGGAATGATCTGAGTTGAGTTAAACTTTTAGGGGGTGGCATTTCTAATATCACCTTGATCGTCTCAAGATCAATTTTGATTTCTTGGTGTCAGACAACAAACCCAAGTAATTTTCCTAAAGCTACTCTGAATGCACACTTGAGAGGGTTCATTTTAAAGTTAATTTGTCTTAACTATTCAAAAACTACCCTCAAGTCAAAAAGATGGTCTTCCTTTTCTCTACTTTTGACCACGAGATCATCGACATAGCACTTGACTTGATGATGAATGAGTTTGTCGATGATTCGAGCCATAGCTAACTAGTATGTAGCACCAACAATTTTAAGGCTAAAAGGCATGACCTTATAGCAATAGATTCCAATCGAAGTTTTAAAAGTGTGTTCCTTTCATCTTTAGGGGCCATCTTTATTTGGTTATATCCAGATGAGCCATCCGTGAAAAAGAAGATTACATGAGATGGGGAAATGTCCATCATCAGCTCCAGGATTGGTAGTGGAAATTCATCTTTTGGACATGCATTATTTAAATCCCTAAAATTGACATATATGTGAATTTGGCCATTCTTTTTCTTGGCTAGGACAATGCCCTCTAACCAGGTAGGGTATTTTTCTTCTCGGATGAAGCCAACATCGATCAATTTCTTGACTTCAAAAATGACCTATTGTTCTATATTTAATCGCATAAGTCTAGGAGCTTGTTTGATAGGGTTAGCAGTTGGATCCATTGCTAGTTTATAGACTGCTATGTCAGGAGCCAATCCAGGAATGTCTTCATAACTCCATGCAAAGAAATCCTTAAACTCAATCAATAGCTTAACTAAGTCATTATAATAATTTCATTCAACAAAGAACTGATGTATGTCGGGCGTGGATCTTTTTCAGTTCCTAAGTTGATTTCCTTGAGCTCGTTGATTGTTGACTTGATCTCTCTTTCAAACTCTGGCAATGCATCTTTGACTTCAAATTCATCTGAATCATCTAAAGTTTCTAAGAACAACTCCTCATATGATTTAATGTGATTTGAAAAGAACCTATCAGATTCCAAGTGATTTATGATGACTAAGTAGTAATCGTCACCATCGACTAGACCCACTTTACCGAATCCTAGTCCCAATCTTGATTGAGAGATTTTGCATCTGTTCTTCCATATTCTTTCGAAGTAGTCTGACCTGAGCTTTGACCAAATATTCTTTGATAAATTATGAACACAATGCAAGTACCAATAAAAAGGTAATTCTATTAAATCTGTATATGAATCATCCTCAAGTTCTACATCAACTTCTTGACTTGAGGATGATGCTCCCAAAAAAAACCTCTGAGTCATCAAACCTGTGGATGACTTAGGGGCTTCCTTAACTACCAAACCATCTACTTTTTTAGAGAAAAGTGGGGATAGAGCTAAGGTTCCCAACTGATGCCTAACTGTTTCACATATAGACTTGGACACACTTATGTTTTTCTTTAGAGCCTGGTCTTCATCGCTATCTGGCTCAAGTTTCACCTCTAAAGGAATCTACTACAGAGAAGAGCTGGCTAGTGTGCTAACCATATAAGGCTCATCCTATGAACTAGATTCTAAGTCTATATGGGTAGTTGAGATATATCTTCTATTGGGTGGCCAATAAGGAGGTTTTCCAACCCTGAGACCGCCCTTAAACTAGCCTCTTTCTTTGCCTGGTGGAGGTCAGGTCATCCTACCTATATATTCGAATGGAGTAACGAACTGTGGGTTGAATCTAATATAAGACTCTACTTCCTCCTCCAAGTCTATTTTCGCTCCCTTTTATTTTCCTTGTCATTTTCTCTTATCTTTTAATTTTCTTTTTCTTTTTCTTTTTATTTTTCTTTTTCTTTTACTTTTATTTTTTAACTTTTGCCAAGTTTACGAGAATAGACTTATTGATTTTGAGGGAGGTAGTAAGCCACATCCTCATATATGCTGACCTTGAGAACTATAAATGGCTTGAGATCTCCTTTGACATAGTAAATGATCCCACCTCTCACAAACTTCATACACTGATGTAGAGAAGATGGAACTATGTTGTTCTCATGTATCCATGGTCTCCCAATCAAAGCATTGAAAGATGTATCTCAGTCTATAATATGAAACTTGGCTTTGATCTTCCAATCTTCTATCTCCAAGGGCAACAGTATGGAGCCTAAGGCTTGTTGACCTCACTTCTGGAGTACAGATTCAATCATTTCATCTTAAACTTAGGAGTCTTCTAGACACTAAGACTTTCCTAGTCATAAGATACTTCTAATAATTAGGTAAACACTTAACATTAGCCTAAAGACTTAGAAGGGTTAACCATAGGATTAAGTTATACCTTAGGGATTAGGATAATTCACCTACGCTACAACCCAAATCCAATCCATGTTCACCTTCTCAAACCAATCCTCAAGTTCAATTCAAATGTAAAATTCAAATCCAAAACCCAAATAAATTCAAAACCAAATGATTGAAGCCCACAATCAAATCCAAACTTGAAACCCTTCCTAAGCCATATGACCTATCCCATGGACTTAGCCAAATCTTAAACCAAATCAATCCAAAATGAATTCATTTTCTCATAATAAATTTATATCTTCAATCATCTTCCTAAATGTAAATCAAATCTACATTCAAATGATCAAAACTAAATCAAACAAAATCAAATTAAATTAAAAACCCTTTCTAAGCCATTTGACCTATCCCATGGACTTAGCCTAATCTTAATCCAAATCAATTCAAACTCAATTTATTTTCTCCCAAATCAATCATATTTTCAACCATCTTCACAAAATTAAATGAAATATACATTTAAACCATCAAAACTAAAGCAAACCAAATCAAAATCCAAACCTAAGCCATATGACCCAACTCCATGCACTTAGCCAAATTCCTTTATTCCAAAACCCAAATTTAATTTATTTTCTCTTGAATCAATCATACCTTCAATCAAATTTACAAATATAAATAAAATCTACAATCATCAAGCCAAACTAAAATCAATCCATGTCAAATCAAACTTAACCCTTTTGACTTGAAATGTTCAAATGAACCAAAACCCATTTGAACCTAAGCCAATTGCAATTGAATTTATATATCAATCCCAAATCCATATATAAACTCAACTAAATCAAACTCAACCCAAAATCAAGACAACTAAACCCAATTGGTCCACTTGACCCAAAGTGGCTAATTTGACCTATTTGAGCCAAGTTCAAATCCTACCTAAATTGGATTGAACCAAGAACTTCAAAACCTCCCATCATGATTGTTGATCACCCTAAGTTGATTAATTATCACAAATTGGGTCAAACCAAGTAAACTTGGTCATTTCACCAAGTCAACCCCTTAACCAATATGAATCAAAACTAGCCAAATTGCAACCTATGCCAAATCCCTTGAAACCAATGATTCATACCAAATCAAAATCAATATTTGAATATGGCTTGACCTTCAATTGAGTCAAACCAAACCTAATTGGCCGTCTTGACCCAAGTTGACCTAAATTGACCTAAAAGACTAAATTGGGTCAAATCAAAATATAAACCAAATTGATTACAACCAATGGCTCAAGTTCATTCCAAATTAATTGTTGAACTTGACCAAAGCTATGATTGGACCCAACTGAACCCAATTGACCTACTTAGCCCAAATTGACCTAAAGGTTCAAGTTTGCCTAAATCAAAACCAAATCCAAATTAATTAAAACCAAAGCCTACAATCATCTTCAACTGGTCAACTAAACTCAAACCAATACCAAACCCAAGCCAATTTGGCAAATTTGGTAAAATTGGTCAAATTAACCCATTTGACCCAAATGAATTCAAATGAGCCAAAATCAAATCTAAGCAAAACTAAACCAAACCAATTGAACCAAAACATCCCAAATGATCATATGAAGTTAACTCAACCCTTAGTATGACTTAATTTGACCAATTGGTCAACTTGACCCTACCTTACCCAATTTGACCTAAACGAGTCAAATTGAGCCAAACCTAACCAAATCACCTCCAATTGACTTAAAATTTGGGCCAACCAACTTTTAGCTCATTTTAAATATACCCAAATCAAATCCAATGCCAAAATGATTATCCTACTCTTGGGTCAAGGGAATCAAATGAGATAAATCACCCATGTAAGTGGTCATTTCCATTCCTTGGCCACTTGGTACTCTCCCAATGGTCCACCTAGGCACCTAGGACACTACCCAACCTGAGCCAGGGGTGGTTGGGTCGGCCATGACCCATAGGAGGTGAAATCACCTCACCCTCTCCATTGGAGCATTTGAAACCCATAAGACACCCATGATTCATCCTTTGCATCCACCTCCACACCTTCAACCAACCAAGCTGAGCCAACTCACCTCCTCCACGCCACCCATGACTCCCTGAGATGGCCGGACGGCCACTAGAAGCCAAACTTGATCCCACTATTTGATCAAGATGAAGGGCAGTATACACCCCCTTATTTCCACTCAAACACATAATAAAATCATTCCTCAGAGCCCTAGCTACCCAAGACGAGCCAATAGAGCTATTCCCTAAGCTCCTAAGCTCATTCCTTGATTAGAAAATGCCATCCTCATCTGTCCCAAAACAGGACACTCCCATTTCTGACATAACTTCCCCATTTCTCCATGACACTCAATTTAACTTTGCACGCACATTTCCTAAGCCTCGCTGAGCTAGAATGAATAATCTCCCAAGCTTCCCGAGCACCTCAGGTGGGACTTCGATCAAAGCTGAGCTTCAAATCATTAGTTCATGGCCTTCTAAGTGAACATCAAGGAATCGATCCAATTGCTGCTCAAATTTCCTTTGTCTCTACTAGATGAAGCTTGCTCAATCGTTCGGGCCACCGATCTTGATCTCCAATAAGGTATGCTTCCGAAACCAATCCTTAGGCAAAAATTATTTGGAGCTTTTTGAAGAAAACTTGCATATCGTGTGATCTTGATCATTTGATCCCCTCTAATCGAAGTCGTGAAGCTGTGGGATCCTTTTGGTGTTGATCTGAGCTGAGGTAAGCTCAGATCAAGTAAGCAATGACAGACGCACTCCATTCTCCCTCACTCGAGTGACATTACATCACGCACTGTCCATTCCACGTGATCAAAATGGATAGTCATGATTAGATTCGTTAGATCGACCTGATATAATCCTATTAAGCTGTGGGATTAATCGTACATGTCCCATCTTAGATCGAACGACTAACGAGAAAGCGTGTCCGTTGCCGACTCATAGGCGTTGAGTCAGATAAGTTTTAAGGAGCCAATCCCACGGCGCCATGTGAAAAGTGCGTTGTGTCAGCACGCCACATGGCGCTAACAGGATTAGGCTTTAATTAGGCTTAATTAATCATTTTTAATGACTAAAACTTCTAAAAATCATAAAAAATCATAGATAAATAAAAAATTCAAATCAATACTCATTTTAAACATTTTTCAAAGGAGAATTAATTAAAAATGATCTTAACTAATTTTGAACCGTAATTATAATTTGTTTAAGGTTTAATTACAAAATTAATTAACTTAATTACTTTTTAATTATTTGAGAAATTAATTTCAAAATTTGTGGGTTAATTTAATGGGAAGTCCTCTGCCTCCCATGATTTTCTTTGGATTTATTGCTCATTTAATTAGGAAAAATTAGTAATTAAACATTAACTACTCTTTTAAGTTAATTAATGATTAATTAATCCTATGAACAATTACAAATTCTTTAATTAAGTTTATTAATCATTGTTCGATAGTAAGTGAACTAAAGAATAGGGATGGGACCCCTTTCCCTAAGTTCATTTCACCCTATTTTTAAATAGAAATTAATTAAGATTTAACTAATTAATTAAATCACTTAATCAAATTGAAATTATAATCACATCAAACCTTAATTAAATAAATCATGGGGAAGATATTTAAGTGCTTAATAACCTAAAGGAGTTTAATTAAATTATCCTTAGTCCACATGTGTGGGAAAACTATAAGAGTAATTAATTAAGTTACATAATATAATTAACTATTAATCATGAGCCAATTGCATTAGGCCCCTTTTATTTCCTAGGATCATTGCAAGTTTATTTTCCATGCATATCATGTTGGCTCATAATTATTTAGTTAATTACTTTAAGGTGACATAGGTAAGTGTAATTAATTCATCTAGTTAAGGGTTCAACTTAATTAAGCCATAAACTCAACTAAATTACATTTTCTTTAATTAAATCAAATCACTAATGTGGGAATGAGTTTAAAACATCAAGTGATGATTTCTCTTCTCGTCTTTAAATCAAATCAAATCCAAAACTTAATTAATAAAGAAGCCTTGGTTTGCATTAAATAATCTTATTTGATTTGATTGTCCTGAAGAACTTGTTTGATTGAATGAATCACATGCTTATATTTGATTGTCCTCTTTCCAATCATGTTAAATTTGGTATTTCATTTGAATTCATACATTCATCTTCTCAAAATCAAGTAAAATAAAATAGATTTCCTTTATGTAAGCTTGCATGTGTTGATTTAATTTGATATATGTGTGGCTATTATCACTATTAATTCAAAATGTATTTTTCAAAAGCTTATAGCTGAATAATAATATGTGTTATGATGCTAGTAATAAGTACATAAGAAATGCATGTGCTTATAGCTTAAGGGTATGAATGTTGAGTTTTCTTTCCTTTATTCATGTGTTGATTTATTTAAGATTGAATGGTAATGGGTATAGAGTCTGGACATCTCGGGAACATGTGGCTTTAGCTAGCCCCAAGCAGGTCATTTTATTATCTCACTTCTCTAGTTTGTTAAATGGTTGATAAAATCGAAAAGAAGAAATGTTGAATCTGAATTTGTTCTTTGTTACAAAAAAAGCCAAAATTCCTAAACCCTACACTAAAACTTGAACCCTAAACCTAGAACCTAAACCATAAATCCTAAACCCTAAACCGTAAAAACCCTAAACCCTAAACCCTAAATCCTAAACCCTAAACCCTAAAATCCTAAATCCTAAAAGTTAAACCCTAAACCCCAAATTCTAAACCCTAAACCCTAAACCGTAAACCCTAAAAACCTAATCCTAAACTAAATAAAACTTAAAAATAAAATAAATAAAAAACCTAAACCTAAATAAAAATAAATAAATAAAATAAAAACCTAAACTACAACCTAAACCTAAACCTAAACCTAAAAATAAAATAAAATAAAAAATAAAAACTCAAATAAAATAAAATAAACAAAAACCCAAACCTAACTAAAAAATAAAATAAACCTAAAAATAAAAAACCTAAATAAAATATAAACTAAATGTAAAATAAAAATAATGTAAACCTAAATTAAAATAAAATAAAAACTAAATAAAAACCTAAATAAAAAAATAAACCAAAAAATAAATAAAAAAAACCTAAACCTTAAACTATAAAAAAAAAACCTAAACCTAAAATAAATAAAATAAAATAAACAAAAACTTAAACTAAAATAAACTAAACAAAAATAAATAAAACCTAAACCTAAACCTAAAATAAACTAAATCTAAACCCTAAACAAAATAAAATAAAATAAACTAAAAATAAACCTAAACCTAAACTAAAAATAAAAACCTAAAAATAAACCTAAAATAAAAAACATAAAACCTAAACTTAAGAAAATAAAATAAAAACCTAAACCTAAACCTAAAAATAAAAAAGTAAAACCAAAACTTAAAAAACAAAATAAAAATAAAACTAAACTAAAAAATAAACATTAACCTAAACCTAAAAAATAAACTAAAACAAAAACCTAAACTAAAATAAATAAACCTAAAATAAATAAAATAACCTAAAATAAAAAAAAATAAACCTAAATAAAATAAATAATAAACTAAAAGAAATTAAAAATAAACTAAAGAAACTAAATAAATCTAAACCTATTGGTTTACTTAATTTATTTTTTAAAAAAAATCCTAAACCAGAAAATTAACCCTAAACCTACAACCCTAAACCCTGAACCTTAAACCCTAAACTAACCTTAAACCCTTAATCATAAACCCTAAAAATCGTAAACCATAAACCCTAAACTAATCCTAAATCCTAAGCTAACCCTAAACCCTAAACCCAAAACCTTAAAGACTAAACCCTAAAAACCTTAAACCCTAAAGCTTAAACACTAAACTCTAAACCCTAAACCCTAAACCCTAAAACTCTAAATCCTAAAACCTTAAACCCTAAACCCTAAACCCTAAAATCCTAATAACCTAAACCTAAACTAAATAAAACCTTCTTTTCACCTAAACTTAGAAACCATCAACCCTAACCTCTCGGCTGCGCTCCCTCTCTGGCGATTTTGAGTTCCCATCGATGGATTGGCCATTCTCGGGTCTTTGGCCGCTTGTCAGCGTGCTTCTCTCTGCCTGAGCGTGAGTTTTGGGCTCTCCCGTATGGTGTGACATCCTCAGATTAGACAAATGGCAGAGGCTTTGGTCTCTACGAATCCCGACGCTTCTGGCCAACGCTTTCTCGACTCCAGGTTTTCGATTCAATTGCACACTGTTAATGCACTGTTGTTAAATCATTCAAAGGCGCTTTATCCGGTAAGATCCCTAGCGAATGCTAAGGTTAATCTCATTTCTACATCTTATTGGGGGTGAATGTGTTCGATCGATGTTAAGAAACTTGCTAAGCCCTTCGAGTTCACTTTGGTGGGTAAATTCTTCCTTCGATGCCTGACTCTTGATAATATTCGCTCTTTCTTTCATAATTTAAAATTATCGGGTACTTTCACTATCGGGCTTATCGATCCCCGTCACATTCTTATTCAACTCTCAAATGATTTAGATTATTCATGGGTTTTCGCTTGTCGTTCTTATTTTGTGCATAATTTTCATATGCGGCTATTGAAATGGTCGCCCCTCTTTGATGTCAAAGAGGAATCTCCCATTGTCCCTCTTTGGCTTGCATTTCCTAACATGCGCATACATTATGTCACTCATCAAGTTTTGTTTGCTGTTGGCGCCTTTTTGGTAGACCTCTCCAAATTGACCAAGCAAGCGACCACTAGATCTAGGCCATCATCTCATTATTCTCGTTGAGATAGACATCACAAAAAAATATCCCAAAGAGGTTTGGATTGGCTCAAAAATTTGGATATAGTCAAAAGTCAATTCAAAACTTTCTGTCTTTTGCACTCCTTTGCAAGATCCACGAAGACCACTCGAATGCTTTGTGCTTCATCCTAATCTCGGAAAAATTTACCACAAAATAAGACTATCGTTAATGGGCGGGAAAACCACTATTCTAGCATATGTGCCTAAAGATACTCAAAAGAACCTCTCCTTCCCACACTCGATTTGTCTAGTGGAAAACACTTGGACCTTGGTACTAAAATGCACATTGAGGGGTGTGATGATACCAATGACATTTTACCTAACCTCACCCCTGCTTGTAATAATCTGGTTTCCCAAGATAGCTCTTTGTTGCATTTAAATCCTACTAAAAATCTGAATGGTAGCCTTATATTGGACACCCAAATAAACAATTTGAATGAGAATCATATAATGGACCAAAACAATAATGACCCTATGCCTTCAGAACATATTGAGAAAGATATTTGTATTACGAATGGTGCTAGAACTTCCCCATCTATTTTTCTTCAGAGTGATAATCAACAATTGAACCAAATTTCTCACACTCTATCCGATAGGGAAGAAGGTGAAATCCCCTCTTCTAAAACATTGATAGATCCTTCTACTATTCCGGAACTCAAAAATCAATCTCTTTCTGATGGAGAAAATTTTGATTCTGATAGACCGTTTCAAATTGTTAAATACAAAAAACCTTACAAAGCTAAAATTTCTAATAATAATTTCAATAGAACCACTCGCTCTTCTTCCACCCCAAAAAAGTAATGTGGCATCATTTCTTTCCTCTCTTTCCTTTCTTTCATCTTTTTCCCTTTTGGTTGTCTCCTTATGATTAATTTTCTTATTTGGAATATCCGGGGTTGTGGGACTCTTCCTGCCGCAATCGTGTTAGGAGTATTTGTCGTAGCCATAATATTAAGTTACTTGTTCTTATTGAACCTCTCATTAATTCTTCTAAGATTGCTTTTGTGCTAGATCCCTTGGTTTTCATAATTTCTTCTTCAATCTTAATAATAAAATTTGGTGCTTTTGGCACAACTCCATCACCATTTCCATCATTGATGATCTTAACCAATTGGTTAATGTCAAAATCTCCTTAGGTGATTTATCGCTTTTGGCTCTTTTATCTATGCTTCTTGTAATAGAGTGGTAGGAATCTCCTTTGGAATCACTTACGCACCTTCGTTTCCTCGGCCAACCTTCCCTGGTTGGTTGGAGGCGATTTCAATACTATCATAGCTAGCTTGGAAAGAAGGGGAGGATGTTCTCCTAACCTTCATTCCATGGAGGACTTCTCAAATATGATCCTAGATTGCAATTTGATCGACATTGGTTTCACTGGGTCTAATTACACGTGGCACAACTCTAGACTTTGGCAGCATCTAGATAGGACCCTCTTTAATTCTCTCTGGATCAATCAGTGGCCCACTACCACTATTGAGCATTTGAGCAGAACTTTGTCTGACCATGCTCCTCTCCTGATTTCCTTCAAAAATCCCCCCCCCCTACCCCGTCTACTCCCTCTCCTTTAAGATTTCAAAATATGTGGACCCAACATAGTGACTTCACCAATGTCGCTCTCACTAATTGGATGGCCCCTGTTTTCCTGGATAATTACGTTAAAGGTATGACTCATCTCTGGCTTAAGCTCAAAAGACTTAAACAAAATCTCAATTGGTGGAACAAACACATTTTCAAAAACCTTTTCACAAATCTTAAAGCTATGGAATAAGAGGTTTGTTCTCTTGAAGAGGTTGTCTCCACTTATCCCAGTAAACTAGAGGAGTTGAACATTGCCAAGAATACCTTGGCTAATTATCAAAACATGGAAGAAACTATTAGCGTCAAAAAAGCGCCAAGCATATTGTGATGGTGATAAAAACAGGGTATTTTCATGCCATTTGTAATAAACGGAGAGCCTTAAACTCGATTAAGAAAATTAAGAACTCTAATGGTGAATGGATAACCGATAATAATGATATTAAGGATTCTGTCATTCATCATTTCCAAACTTTATTAAATTCTAATCCATTGCTGGAAACTTTATCAAACACTCATCTTATCCCCTCTATGATTAATAGTGAGGACAATCATTTACTCACTATGTGTCCTTCCGAAGAGGAGATTAGTAATACTCTTAAGAACATGAACACCGATTCTGTTGTTGGTCCTGACGGCTATACGACCCACTTCTTTCAGCATTGTTGGTCATTTATTAAAACCGACTTAGTTGATGTTTGTTATTGATTTCTTTGATGGCAATCCAATACCCAAATACTTTTCTAGCACTTCTATTGTCCTTATTTCCAAAACTAGCAATCCCAATCTATTTTAGACCCATCAGTCTTTTTTTCAAAACTTATTGCTAAATTAATAAACAATAGACTTAGCTCTTTGCTTCCTAAAATCATCTCCCTAATCAAACCTGGTTTTGTTAAAATAGATTAATATCGGATAATATTCTTCTTGCAAGAACTGGTTCATGACATTAATGTCCCTTCTAGAGGAGGCAACATCTTATTCAAATTGGACATCACTAAAGCCTTTGACAATCTCATGGGAGTTTCTCTTTCAAATCCTGAATTTGTTTGGTTTTTCTGATAGTTTTATCCAGATTATAAAAAGGTGTATCACGAATGTCTGGTTTTCAGTTATTTTGAATGGTGAGTCCTTAAGTTTCTTTCCTTCTAGCCATGGTTTGAGGCAAGGTGACCCACTATCACCTTCTCTTTTTATCATCGCTATTGAATACCTGTCAAGGAGCCTTAACAATCTTTTCGCTAATAATCCCAATATGTCTTTTAAAACTCATGGTGGCTTCCCTATTTCTCATCTTAGCTTTGCAGATGATTTCATTATCTTCTGAACGGCTCTTCATCATGTTAAAACCATTAAGAACCTTCTAAATGATTTTGGTAAAGTTAGTGGCCTTTTTCTTAATGAAGGAAAATGCGATTTTATACCTTCATCTAAGATTCCACCTAATAGACTTAACCAAATATCTAGAATTACTAATTTTAAGCAAAATCAACTCCCTCTTAATTACCTTGGGGCTCCGCTCTACAAAGGCCATAAAAGATCACACCTTTTTGATGATCTAATTCAGAAAATTTCTAACAAACTTTCGGTTTGGTAATTTCATTTACTCTTTTTCGGTGGTAGGCTTACCTTTATCAAGAGCACTCTAAATTCCATGCCTATATATCTTCTCCAAACCATTGTGCCTACCAACTCTGCCATCAATAGAATTGAGCGTCTATTAAACAAATTCTTTTGGGGAACCAATACCTCCTCTAAAAGAATGCACTGGTCATCCTGGTCCAAAAATCTTGAAGAGGGAGGTCCGGGTTGTAAATCCATTAAAGAAGTAATCAATGCCTTTTCCTAAAAACTTTGGTGGAATTTTAGAGCAATAGTCAGGGCAAAATTCATGACTTCCAAATATTGCCGGGTAAACATCCTCTCATTTGTCCCTTTAAATCGGGGATTCTCACATATGGAGAAGACTATGTTCTCCAAATGGGATGCGAATCCTTAATTTTTGGGGCATAAACTCTGGCAATTCCTTCTTTTGGCAAGACAACTGGAGTGGTTGTGGATCCATTGATGACTTACTCTACACTCACTCCACCTCGCTCTAGAGTTAATTCATTCGGAAAACCACAAGTGGAATACTAGTAAGATTCTGATTCTATTCCTTCCGCTTTCTTACATATGATTACTAATATTCCTATCACTCCTAACAATCATGATCAGATTATCTTTAAGCTATCTCATAATGGGGATTTCAACCTTAAAAATGTGTGGCTTCACACTAAAGACACTAAAGACACTCAGGATTCTTCTATTATGTTGTCCAAAATCTGGAATAACAATATCCCCTCTTCTTACTGTCTAACTTATCCTAAAAACTTTATTCCTCTCTGACTTGTGGGGTAAAGGGTTTTACTTACCCTCTAAATGTCAATGTTGTTCTCATATTGAGAATGTTAACCATGTTTTATTAATGGGGCTATTGCCTCTAAAATTTGGATTTGGTATGACGATCTATTCAACACCTAATTTTAATTGTTCTTTTAATTTATATCAACTTCTTGGAGTTTACTTTGACAATGCAATTAAAGGTCATATTAAAATCATAATCACCATTACTCTTATTTGGTTCATATGGATGGACCGAAATGATGCTAAACATTGTGGGATTCATATGAATCACATGAGGATTATTACTAGAACTAAAAACAAAATTTGTGAATTGTTTAAAGCCAACTTAATTCATCACAAACATTTTAAAGGCTGTAAATCAGTAGCTATAAACCGGGCCTCAACCTTCACCAAACTTACTATCAAATGATAGAATAGTTTTTTGGAAGAAACCTCTTGATCATATTATTAAAATTACTGACTGCCTCTCTCTAATGGCTCGTTGTGGAGGCATTTTCGTGGACTCTAAGGGCATAGTCCTATGTGCTTTTGCTTATCCCCTTATTACCAAAGATTATCTTATACCGAGCTTATGGCCACAAAGCTTTAAAATTGTATTCAAAATGGTCGGCTCAATATTTGGATAGAGGTGGACTCTTCTGATTGATCTTTTGACTTCTACCAATGACCGCTTATTTGTACTACCTCCTCAAGCAAACTAGGGTTCTTCTCTCTCAACTGAATTTTACCATCACTCATGTTTGGCGTGAAGGTAATGCCTGTGCTGATTACCTTGCAAATCTGGGTATGAGATTAGACAGTATCATCTTCTTTGATCAATTTACATTACCCAAATACTTGTGTGGCCTGGTTAACTTGGACAACTCTGGGCTTCCTTACCTTAGAATCTAATTCTCCTCTTTGCCTCCCTTTTTTTTCTGGTTTTCTGTTTCCTTGTGTTCTTTATGGATACTCCTCATAGATATCATTGCTGTCTTGTGCTCTTTGCCATGACTTGCTGCCTCTACCCCTTCTCCTTTAGTTGGAAGATTTATGTTTTTGGCATTTTCAATATTATGCAGATGTTGAACTATTAATCTCTTGAATTGGAACCTGCTATGCCTTGGGTTACCGTTATTTTTTATAACTACAATCCCACTTGGGACTTTAATTTCATTGATACAATTATTTCTAAACCTGAAAGAATTAATCATTGCTGGAGGAAGTTATCTACTCTGATGGGCTTAAATTTTTATACTAACTCCTTTAACCAACTTTTTCTCACTGACAATAAGGCTTGGAGCATTGCTACTAACTATGTTGACTCTAGGCATCGGATTAGTGTGTGCATTGGTTGCGCTTTTATTTTGCTGATTATAGTATCTTTTTGGCTATTGCTTACATTCCTTGGGACTCTTCACTCCTTAAAGGCCTTATTCATAAAGGTTCCATCACTTATGCTGAAAGGAATTTGGTTGGTTGTTGGGCTTTAGGATTTCACATGACCGCCCTTGCTTGTATAATGTCTAACCTCAAAGACGCTTTCTTGGGGAAGCAATTGTAATCCGGGTCTCTTTTAATGGTTGTTTTGGTCTCAAATCCTTATCTTGGAATGGATTAGGTTTAATTGTTTTTTGGGTTTTGAGGTTTTGTCATGGTTGTTTGTTGATTTGTTCGTTGAATTGGTTTTCATCCTGGGTTCCAGATTTTTTGCTCCTCCCGCTTTTCCTCCCGCTATCTTTTGCCATTTTGCTACTCTTGTAAGTTCTTAGGTTTTGGACCTTTATTTTCTTAAAATTTCGATTGGTAATGATGTCTCTACTTGGAATCATCTTCTTATTTTAAATTTTAGTGGCTTACAATGTTGCATTAGTTGCTCTCATGGGAGTGACTTCGATTGATTTCTTGGATTGTCGCTCATTTGTGTGGTGAATCATATTGTTTATTTTGTAATCTGCATCTAATGGGTTTGCTTACCTTGGATTGGAGTGTCATTTCGTTTGAGAAGTATTATAATCTGATGTGTTGATGTCTTAAGATTTTGGATGTTTGTGGATTTGGTTTATCGATTAGTTGTCCCCGGCTACTATTGTAACTATATAGTATCCCTTTTACCGCTGCTAGTATTGTGCATCACCTAATCAACGTCACTTGGATCTTAACATATGGTTTGTATACTCAATGATTGTTATTATGGCAAGCTCGGTATTTCTCCAAAGATTATTGAATTGGGATAGTGTTGCTATGAATGTTCCTTATGTGGTAACTTTTATTTTCACCGGATGTTTCTGGGTGACATTATCCTTGATCTCTTAATTTGTCTAGTACTTTAATCTATAAGTTCTATGGTAATTTAGGTTGGGATTTAACCTTTCAGGGTTTCTTAATCTGCATGAGGAGAATGTTGCTCTTATTATAAGCACCTATTGGTTGCTTTTTATTTTTTATTTGCTGATTATATCCCATCTCTACATTAATATCTCTTACTGTGGAATTGTGTTATTTTTCTCTATATTAGTCTTGTCTTCGGTTTTGCTTCCCATGATCGGTTTGGAGTTTTCAAGGGATTACCATTGTGTATCCGGGCTGGAATGGGTCTCTTATCTTGATTTATTTTTCCTTGTCTCCTCGCTTTGGCTCTTTCTTTGTTGGTTGTAACATTTGTGGTCTCATGACAAAGATGTTCCCGCAATTCGATGGTAAGGGTTTTGGTGATTTGTCTATTTTGCTACCTTGGATAACCCGTCTATATGCCTTAATTTTTCGTTTATCTACTATTGCCATGTCTACTCTGATTGAGGAGTTTTCTCGCCAATTTCTAACTTCCTATCTTGGATGCCGCCTTAACTTCTTATCCGGATTTTAATGTTGAGCCTCACTTTTATTCACTTGTTGATTTCTTTTATGGAGGGTTCCAATGTATTATTCTGCTATTTATTTCCTATTTTCTCCGACCGCATCACATGCTACCTCTTTTACCGGTTGATTCGCCTTATGAGCGCTTATTCGAAAGAATGGTATTATGGCCACTTTAGTCTTTGCCTATCTTGGAGGTTTCCGCCTTTTTTGCCTTCTTTTGATTGATTGTCGTACTGGATTATTTGAATGGTGATTACGCCGCGCTATTGAGCCGCCGCCTAACTTTTCTCTAACTCGGTTGATTGCAATTCATTCCTGTGTTGAGCTATCCGTATTTCTTTACTATTGCTTTCCGTGACATTCACAAGGGGATGTTCTAAGTTGTTTTCTGACCGAAAGATTCATTTACATATCATGTGATTGGGATGGTGTTAATTATAGGCTCATTGACTTATTTAATAGATTTTCAGTTGTCTCTCTATAATTATCTTATGGAGGGATTATATCTGAACTAATTCCTTCCCTGGCTATTCGTGAGATCCCGCTAAGATGGCTCACTCACTTATGTTTATGTATTCTCATGTCAAGATGACTATATTGATGATAATTCTCTTGAATGAGACTCCTTATCCTTTAGCAATTACCTATATATTTTAGATATGATTTTGCTTAGCGTGTAATAAAGCTCACAAGAATATCAACCTGGGTGCTTCCTTCACAGTTTGTTGGCTATGATGGATGTTCTCACTCCTTTTGGTCTTAGTAGCTCATGTGATGTAACCCTTCTAAGTTTGGATGCTCATATTTGCATCGCCCCAACATGGTGTGATTGAGCCCAGCCTTCTATCCCATTTTCTTATTATCATACTTCATTATAACTATTCCCGGTGTTTCTCTCTTTTTATCTTGCAGGTTTGCTCCATATTACCAAGCACTCCTACAACCATCAGAGCATTGGCCTTATCTTTTCTTTAGCTTATTATGTTAATCATCTTATATCTATTGATTGCTTTAATGTTTCTTTTGCTCTTGGATGTACTTAGTTGGGGATTTACTCCTTAGGCGATTGTAGCTCTTTGAGAGTTTGAGTTTATCCCTTTAAGGACCTTGTAACCTTTTTTTGTGGCAATAAAATACCCCGTATAATGGGGTTTCCTAAAAAAAAAAAAAAAAAAAAAAACTAAATAAAACCTGAAGATAAAATAAATAAAAAAAACCAAAATATAAATAAAATAAAATAAAAACCTAAACTAAAACATAAACCTAAACCTAAAAATAAAATAAAATAAACAAAAATAAAATAAATAAAAACCTAAACTAAACTAAATAAAATAAAATAAACCTAAGAATAAAAGACCTAAATAAAGTAAAAACTAAGCATAAAATTAAAAATAAAATAAAAATTAAATAAAAACCTAAACCTAAAAAAATAACCTTAAAATAAAACTTAAAAATAAATAGAAAATAAAACCTAAATCCTAAACTAAAAAAGACCTAAACCTAAAATAAAAATAAAATAAACATAAATCTAAACTCAAATAAACTAAACTAAAAAAAAATAAAACCTAAACCTAGACTATATAAAATAAAATAAACTAAAAATAAACCTAAACCTAAACTAAAAAATAAAACCTAAAAATAAATCAAAAATAAAAACCTAAAACCTAAACCTACAAAAATAAAATAATAACCAAAACCTAAACCTAAAAATAAAAAATAAAACCTTAACCTAAAA
Source organism: Cymbidium sinense (assembly GCA_021442155.1). Classification (NCBI taxonomy): domain Eukaryota; kingdom Viridiplantae; phylum Streptophyta; class Magnoliopsida; order Asparagales; family Orchidaceae; genus Cymbidium; species Cymbidium sinense. Next base: position 275,336,742 of record CM038215.1, on the reverse strand, counting down.
AAGAAAATAAAAATAAAACTTTACTAAAAATAAACCTAAACTAAAACCTAAACCTAAAACATAAACTATAATTAAAAACCTAAACTAAAATAAATAAACTTAAAATAAATAAACTAAACTAAATAAAAATAAGAAATAAACTGAAATTAAAAATAAAAAATAAAATAAATTAATAAAAATAAAAAATAAATAAATTAAATAGCCCTAAACATAATGGTTTACTTAATTTTAAAAAAAATTAAAACATAAACCCTGAACCCTAAACCGTAAACCTACAAACCTAAACCCTAAACTCTAAACTCTAAATCCTAGAAAACCCTAAACCATGAACCCTAAACCCTAAACCCTAAACCTACAAACCTAAACACTAAACACTAAACTCTAAATCCTACAAAACCCTTAACCCTGAATCCTAAATCCCAACTCTAAACCCTAAACCCAACAAGATAAACCTAAAATCCTAAACCCTAAACCCTAAACCCTAAACCTTAAACACTAAACCATAAACCATAACCCTAAACTCTAAACCCTAAACCCTAAACCCAAACCCTAAACCCTAAACCCTAAACTATTAAAAAAACCCTGAACCATAAAACTAAACCTAAACCCTAAGCCTTAAATCTACAACCCTAAACCCTGAACCGTAAACCCTAAACTAACCTTAAACCCTAAACCCTAAACCTTAAAACCTAAACCAAACTAAACTAATCTCAACCTAACCTAAACCCCTAAACCTAAACCTTAAAGACTAAACCCTAAGAACCTTAAACCCTAAAGCCTAAACATTAAACCCTAAACCCTAAACGCTAACCTAAACCCTAAACCCTAAAATCCTAATAACCTAAACCTAAACTTAATAAAACCTAAAAATAAAATAAATAAAAAAATATAAATATAAATAAAATAAAAAATAAAATAAAATAAAAACCTAAACTAAAAAATAAAACCTAAACCTGACTATATAAAATAAAATAAACTAAAATAAACCTAGACCTAAACTAAAAATAAAACCTAAAATAAATCAAAAATAAAAAAACATAAACCTAAACTTAAAAAAAATAAAATAAAACCAAAACCTAAACCTAAAAATAAAATAAAACCTAAACCTAAAAGAATAAAAAAATAAAACTCTAAAAAAATAAACCTAAACTTAAACCTAAACCTAAAACATAAGCTATAATAAAAAACCCAAACTAAAATAAATAAACTTAAAATAAATAAACTAAACTAAATAAAAATAAGAAATAAACCTAAATAAAAAATAAAAAATATAACAAAATAATAAAAATAAAAAATAAACTAAATAGACCTAAACTTAATGGTTTACTTAATTTAAAAAAAAAAGAAAACATAATCCCTAAATCCTAAACCCTAAACCCTAAGCCTACAAACCTAAACCCTAAACACTAAACTCTAAATCCTAAAAAACCCTAAACCTTGAACCCTAAACCCTAACTCTAAACCCTCAACCCTAAAAGCATAAACCCTAAAACCCTAAACCCTAAACTGTGAACCCTAAACCCTAAACCCTAAACCTAAACCCTAAACCCTAAACCCTAAACCCCAAACCCTAAACCTAAACCTAAAGTAACTAAATAAATTATAAAATAAGCTTAATACTTAAAACCAAATAAACCTAAACCTAAACCTAAACCTAAACCCTAAGAATGGGCATAACCTTGACAATAGGAACATCATTGTCAACTAAGCCCTGTCTAGATCTGGCATTGGAGGTGAAGGTGGAGGCGGCGATTATCACAGTGGTGGTGGGGGATTTGGAGGTACTGGTGGATATGTAAGTGGTGGTCAAAGCAATGGTGGTTATGGAGGCAAGAGGTGAGACAAAGGTTATAGCCATGGTGGTGGCGAAGGGAGAGATCGAGGATATGATCGTGGATCCTACTACTCGAGAGGTTAGGGTGGATTTGATGGGAACAGGAGAAACTGAATACCGGTCCATCCGATCTTCTGCTTATGGAACTGTCTTTACAGTAGAGATGTTTCTAGTTATCTGTGGTTTTTGATTTGCTCTATACGTGCTATTTTATATCTGTGTCGTAGCTTGTGTCTTAGAAAACTTGATGTGTTACTTGGTTGATGAAATTGAAAAGAAGAAATGTTGAATTTGAATTTATTCTCTATTAAAAAAACCAAAAACCTTAAACCCTAAAGTAAAACTTGAACCCTAAACCAAAAACCTAAACCCTAAACCCTAAACCCTAATCCCTAAACCCTAAACCTTAAAAACCCTAAACCCTAAACCCTAAACCCTAAACCCGAAACCATAAAACCCTAAACCCTAAACCCTAAAATCTTAAACTAAACTAAAAAATAAAAAACCTAAATAAAATAAAAACTAAACCTAAAATAAAAATAAATAATCCTAAAATAAAAAATAAATAAAAACCTAAGCCTAAATAATAAACCTAAAAATAAACCCTAAAAATAAATTAAAAATAAAACATAAACCCTAAACTAAAAAAAACCAAAACCTAAAATAAAAATAAAATAAACTTAAACTAAAACTAAAATAAACTAAACTAAAATAAATAAATCCTAAACCTAAACCTAAACCTAAACTAAATAAAATAAAATAAACTAAAAATAAACCTAAATCTACACTAAAAATTAAAACCTTAAAATAAACCTAAAATAAAAACCTAAAACCTAAACCTAAAAAATAAAAAATAAAACTTAAACCTAAAATAAAATAAAAACCTAAACTTAAAAAATAAAAATAAATATAAAACTAAACTAAAAAATAAACCTAAACCTAAACCTACACCTAAAAAATAAACTAAAATAAAAACCCTAAACTAAAATAAATAAACATAAAATAAATAAACTGAACTAAATAAAAATAAAAATAAACATAAATTAAAATAAATAAATAAAAAAAATTAAATTAAATTAAATAAATCTAAACCTACCAATTTACTTAATTAAAAAATAAATAAATAATATAAAAAAACCCTAACCCTAAACCCTAAACACTGAACCCTAAAACTAACCCTAAACCTTATACACTTAGCCCTAAACATACAACCCTAAACCCTAAAAAAAAACTTAAACCCTAAATCTTAAACATAAAACCCAAAACCAAAAACCCTAAACCATAAACCCTAAACCCTAAACCTTAAACCCTAAAACCCAAAACCTTAAACCCTAAACTAACCCTAAATTCTAAACCTTAAAAACCCTAAGCCCTAAAGCCTAAACACTATACCTTAAACCCTAAACTGTAAACTAACCCTAAACCCTAAGCTAACCCTAAACCCAAAATCTTAAAGCCTAAAAACCCTAAACCCTAAAGCCTAAGCACTAAACCCTAAACCTTAAACCCTAAACCCTAACCCCAAACCCTAAACCCTAAACCTAAACCCTAAACCCTAACCCTAAACCCTAAACTCTAAAAACCTAAAAACCTAAACTTAAAGAAAATATAACATAAAAATAAAATAAATAAAAAAGCAAAACCTAAATAAAATAAAATAATAAAATAAATAAAAACCTAAACTTAGAAATAAAATAAACTAAACTAAAATAAACTAAAACCTAAATTAAGCTAAAAATATAAAATAAACCTTAGAATAAAAACTTAAATAAAAAAACATAAAATAAAAATAAAATAAACCTAAAATAAAATAAAATAAAATAAAAACTAAATAGAAACTTAAAAAATAAACCTAAAAATAAGACAAAAAAAAAAAATAAATAAATCCTAAGCCCTAAACTAAAAAAAAGACCTAAACCTAAAATTAAAATAAAACAAATAAATCTAAACTTAAACTAAAATAAATTAAACTATAATAAATAAAACTTAAACCTAAACCTAAAATAATCTAAACCTAAACCCTAAACTAAATAAAATATACTAATCTAAAAATAAACCTAAACATAAACTAAAAATAAAAACAAAAAAATAAACATAAAATAAAATAAAAACCTAAACATAATCCTAAAAGTAAAAAAATAAAATATAAACCTAAAAAATAAAACAAAAATAAAATAAACAAAAAAATAAACATAAACCAAAGCCTAAACCTAAAAAATAAACTAGAATAAAAACTTGCACCTAAACTCTAAACCGTAAACCTTAAACTGAAACTTGAACACTAAACTAAAAACCTAAACCCTAGACCCTAAAAATCCTAAATCCTAAACCTTAAACCCTAATCCCTAAACTGTGGAACCCTAAACATTAAACCCTAAAACCTAAAACCTAAACCCTAAATCCTAAGCCCTAAACCCTAAACTAACCCTAAACCCTAAACCCTAAAAAGCTAAAAACCTAAACATAAACTAAAAAAACCTAAAAATAAAATAAATAAAATAAACTAAACAAAAATAAAATAAAAACCTAAACCTAAACCTAAAAAGAAAATAAAAAAAAAATAAATACTAAAAATAAACCCTAAACCCTAAACTAAAACCTAAACCCTAAACCTAAAACCTAAACTCTAAATGCTAAGCCCTAAACTCTAAACCCTGAAACCCAACACCCTAAATGCTAAATGCTAAAACCCTAAACCCTAAACCCTAAACCTTAAAACCTAAACCCTAAAACCTAAACTGTGAACCCAAAAAAAAAACCCTAAACCCTAAACCCTAAACTCCAAACCTTAAACCATAAACCCTAAAAAGCTAAAAACTTAAACTTAAACTAAATAAAACCTAAAAATAAAAATAAAAACAAACTAAACCAAAATATGATAAAATAAAATAAGAACATAAATTAAAACCTAAACTTAAACCTAAACCTAAACCTAAATCTAAAAAGAAAATAGAATAAAAAATAAAACTAAACTAAAATAAAATAAATAAAAATCTAAATTGAACTAAAAAAGCTTAAATAAAATAAAAACTAAACATAAAATAAAAGTAAAATAAACCTAGAATAAAATAAAATAAAAACTAAATAAAAACCTAAACTTAAACAATAAACCTAAAATAAAAACTAAAAATAAAGAAAAAAACCTAAACTCTAAACTAAAAAAATAACCTAAACCTACAATAAAATAAACTAAACTAAAATAAGTAAAGCCTAAACCTGAACCTAAAATAAACTAAACCTAAACTAAATAAAAGAAAATAAAATAAAAATAAATCAAAACCTAAACAAACAAATAAAACCAAAAATAAAAACTTAAAACCTAAACCTAAAAAACAAAAAAAAAACTTAAACATAAACCTATAAATAAAAAATAAAACCTATACCTAAAAAATAAAATTAAAATAAAACTAATCTAAAAATAGACCAAAACCTAAACCTAAACCTAAAAAAAAAAACTAAAATAAAAATCCTAAACAAAAATTTTATTTTCCAAAAATAAATAAACTAAACTAAATAAAAATAAAAGTAAAATTAAATTAAGATGGACAATAAAATAAACTAAATAAACATAAACTTACGAGTTTACTTAATTTTTTTAAAAAACCCCTAACCCTAAATCCTAAGCCCTAAACCCTAAACCCTAAAACTAACCCTAAACATTAAACCCTAAACCCTAAAACCCTAAATCCTAAACCCTAAAAAACCCTAAACCCTAAATCCTAAATTTTAAACCCTAAACTAACCCTAAACTCTAAACCCTAAAGCGTAAACCCTAAACCCTAAACCCTAAACCATAAACCTAACTATAACTAACCTAAACCAAACCTAAATTATAAACTTGTACCTTAAAGTTTAAAGAAAGCTAAACCCTAAACCTAAAACTAAATTAAACCTAATAAAAAACCTAAAACCTAAATAAAACCCTAAACCTTAAACCCTAACCCCAAAACTAACGCTAAACATTAAGCTAACACTAAACCCTAAAATCTAAATTAACTTTAAACCCTAACCCTAAACCCTAAATACTAAACCCTAAACCCTAAACCCTAAACTAACGCTAAAGCATAAATCCTGAACCTTAAACCCTAAACCCTAAACAAATCTTAAACACTAAGCTAACCCAAAACCTTAAAGCCTAACACTAAACCTAACCCTAAACCCTAAATTTTAAAACCCTAAACCCTAAAACCCTAAACCCTAAACCCTAAACCCTAAATTATGAACCCTAAAAACTTAAAAACTGAAACTAAATAAAGCCTAAAACTAAAATAAATAAATAAAACCTAAAACTACATAAAATATAAAATAAAATAAAATATAAACCTAAACTTAAACCTAAACCTACACCTAAAAATAAAATAAAATAATTTAATAAAAATAAATTAAAATAAAATAAATAAAAATAAAATAAACTTAAAATAAAATAAAATAAAATAAAAATAAAATAAACCTAAGAATATAAAAGCCTGAATAAATTAAAAACTAAATGTGAAATAAAAATAAAATAAACTTAAAATAAAATAAAATAATAACTAAATAAAATCCTAAACCTAAAAATAAACTTAAAAATAAATAAAAAATAAAACCTAAACCCTAAAATAAAAATAAAAATAAAATAAACAAAATAAAGTTAACCTAAACCAAAAATAAAATAAACTAAACTAAAATGAATAAAACATAAACCTAAAACTAAAATAAACTAAACCTAAACCCTAAACTAAATAAAATAAATAAAATATAAACTAAATAAACCTAAGCCTAGCGGTTTACATAATTTCATAAAAAAAACTCTAAACCCTAAATCATAAATCCTAAATCATAAACCTTAAATCCTAAACCCCATAAAACTAACAATAAACGCTGAACCTACAACCTTATAACCTAAACTTAAACCTAAAGATAAAATAAAAATAAAACTCAACTAAAAAATAAACCTAAACCTGAACCTAAATGAAAAAAATAAACTAAAATAAAAAACCTAAACTAAAATAAATAAACTTAAAATAAATAAACTAAATTAAATAAAAATAAAAAAATAAATATAAATAAAAATTTAAAAAAATAAATTAACTGAAATAAAAAAATAAACTAAATTAACAAAAGGAGAAATGTTGAATCTTAAACTTAAACCCTAAATTTTAAACTAAAACCTAAACCCTAAACCTAAAACCTAAACCCTAAACCCTAAACCCTAAACCCTAAAAATCCTAAACCCTAAACCTTAAACCCAAAACCCTAAACCCTAAACCCTAAACCCTAAACCTTAAACCCTAAACCCAAAACCCTATACCCTAAAAACTAAACCCTAAATCCTAAACCCTAAACACTAAACCCTAAATCCTAAACTAAATAAAACCCTAAACCCTAAACTCTATAGCCTAAACCCTAAATCCTAAACTTACAACACTAAACCTACTATCCTAAACCATAAGCCCTAAAAAACCCTAAACCTTAAACCCTAAACCGTAACTCCTAAACTCTAAATCCTAAACCCTAAACCCTAAACACTAAATCCTAAAAACCTAAAAACCTAAACCTAAACTAAATAAAACATAAAAATAAAATAAATCAAAAAACCTAAACCTAAATAAAATAAAATAATAAAATAAAATAAAAACCTAAACTAAAACTAAACCTAAACCTAAACCTAAAAGGAAATTAAAATAAATAAAATAAAAACTAAACTAAAATAAAATAAAAATACTTAAACTAAACTAAAAAAAAAAACCTAAATAAAATAAAAACTAAGCCTAAAATAAAAATATAATAAATTTAAAATTAAATAAAATAAAAACTAAATAAAAACCTAAACCTAAAAAGTAAACCTAAAAATAAAACCTAAAAATAAATAAATTATAAAACCTAAACTTGAGGAAAAAAAAATCCTAAACCTAAAATAAAAATAAAATAAACAAAATAAAATTAACCTAAATGAAAAATAAACTAAACTAAACTAAAATAAATAAAAAATAAACCTATACCTAAAATAAACTAATCCTAAATCCTAACCTAAATAAAATAAAATAAAATAAATTAAATAAAAACCTAAACCTAAACTAAAAAATAAAACCTAGAAATAAATCTAAAATAAAACCCTAAAACATAAACCTAAAAAAAGAAAATAAAAACCTAAACCTAAAAAAAACCTAAACCTAAAAAATAAAATAAAAATAAACCTAAACTAAAAAATAAACATAAGCCTTAACCTAAACAAAAAAAATTAACTAAAACAGAAAACCTAAACTTAAATAAATAAACCTAAATTAAAAAAAACCTAAAATAAGTAAACCTAAAATAAATAAACTCAACTAAATAAAAATAAAAATAAAATAAAATAAAATAAATAAAAAATAAACTAAATAAACCTAAACTTATTGGTTTACTTAATTTCAAAAAATAACCCTAAACCCTAAACCCTAAAGCGTAAATACTAAACCATAAACCATAAACCCTAAACCCTAAAACTAACCCTAAACCATAAACCTACAACCCTATAACCTAAACCTAAACTAAACAATAAAATAAAAATAAAACTCAACTAAAAAATAAACCTAAACCTGAACCTATATAAAAAAATAAACTAAAATAAAAAACCTAAACTAAAATGAATAAACCAAAAGTAAATAAAGTAAACTAAATAAAAATAAAAAATAAATATAATAAAAATAAAAAATAAAATTAACTGAAATAAAATTTTAAACTAAATAAACAAAAGAAGAAATGTTGAATCTTAAACTTAAACCCTAAACCTTAAACTAAAACCTTAACCCTAAACCTAAAACCTAAACCATAAACACTAAACACTAAACCCTAAAAACCTTAAACCCTATACCTTAAACCATAAACCCTAAATGCTAAACCCTAAACCCTAAAACCCTAAACCCTAAAAACTACCCTAAATCCTAAACCCTAAACATTAAACGCTAAATCCTAAACACAAAAAGACCCAAAACCATAAACCCTAAACGCTAAACCCCAAAAACTAAGCCCTAAACCCTAAACTAAGCCTAAATCATAAATCATAAACCCTAAACCCTAAAAAGCTGAAAACTGAAACTTAAACAAGATAAAACCTAAAAATAAAATAAATAAAAAAAACCTAAACCCTAAACCCTAAGCCCTAAACCTTAAACCCTAAAACTAACCCTAAACTGTAAATCGTTAACCTACAAACCTAAACCTTAAACCCTAAAAGCCCTTAAACCTTATACCTTAAACTCTAAATCCTAAATCAAAAATACAAAAAAAACCCAAACCCTAAAAACCCTACACCCTAAACCTAAACCCTAAATTCTAAACCCTACACCCTAAACCCTAAACCCTAAAACTAACCCTAAACCCTAAATCCTAAACCTACAACACTAAACCTACAACCTTAAACCATAAAAAACCTTAAATCTTAAACCCTAAACCCTATAATCTAAACCCTAAACCCTAAACCATAATCCCATAAAACCCTAAACCCTAAAACCTAAAGCTTGAATCCTAAACCCTAAACCCTAAACCCTAAACCCTAAACCCTAAACCCTAACCCTAAACCTTAAACCATATAACCTTAAATCCTAAACTATAAACTCTAAATAAAATAAAAATAAAAGAAAACTAAAAAATAAGCAAAAACATAAACCTAAAGTTAAAAAATAAACTAAAATAAAAAACTTAAACTAGAATAAATAAATCAAAAATAAATAAATTAAATGAAATAAAAAAATAAACTTAAATATAAATAATAAATAAAATAAACTAAAAATAAAAAATAAACTAAATAAACCTCAACCTATCAGCTTACTTATTTTTTTTTATAAAAACCTAAACTACAAACCCTAAAATTAACCCTAAAATTACAACCCTAAACCCTAAGCCCTAAACCCTAAACCCTAAAAAACCCTAAATTCTAAATCCTACATAAAAAATTAAAAAAAAAACACAAAACCTAAAGCCTAAAGCCTAAACCCTAAAATTAACCCTAAACTTTAAACCCTAAAACTAACCCAAACCCTGAAACCTACAACCCTAAAGCCTAAACCCTAAACCCTAAACCCTAAACCCCAAACCCTAAACACAAAACCCTAAACCCAAAACCAAATACCCAAAACCCTAAACACTAAACCCTAAAAACCTAAAAACCTAAACCTAAACTAAATAAAAACTAAAAAAAAAATAAATAAAAAAACTAAATTAAAAGCAAAACTAAAATAAAATAGAAAAAACCTAAACTAAACTAAAAAATAAAAACCTAAATAAAGTAAAAAATAAAATAAAAATAAAATAAACCTAAAATAAAATAAAATAAAAACTAAATAAAAACCTAAACCAAAAAAATAAACCAAAAAATAAATAAATAATAAAACCTAAACCCTAGGCAAAAAAAATCCTAAAACTAAAATAAAAATAAAATAAACCTAAACCTAAACTAAAATAATAAAACCTAAACCCAAACCTAAACTCTAAATAAAACAAAATAAACTAAAAGTAAACATAAACATAAACTAAAAAAATAAAACCAAAAAATAAACTTAAAACCTAAACCTAAAATAATAAAATCAAAATCAAAATCTAAACCTAAAAATAAAAAAATAAAACATAAACCTAAAAAATACAATAAAAGTAAAACTAAACTAAAAAAGTAAACCTAAACCTAAACTTAGAACTAAAAAATAAACTAAAATAAAAAAGCCAAAATAAAATAAATAAACCTAAAATAAATAAACTAAACTAAATAAAAATAAAAATAAATTGAAATAAAAATAAAAAATAAAATAAACTAAAATAAATAAAAAATAAACTAAATAAACCTAAACCTACTAGTTTACTTAATTTTAAAAAAGTAAAATGCTGAATAAATAAAAACCCTAACCCAAAACCCTAACACTAACCCTAAACCCAAAACCCTGAACCCTAAACCCTGAACCCTAAACATTAAAACTCTAAACCCTAAACGCTAAACCCTAAACCCTAAGCCCTAAACCGTAAACCATAAACCCTAAATTCTAAAGCACATAAACCCTAAATTCTAAACCCTAAAAACCCTAAACCATAAAGCCTAAACACTAAACCCTAAATCCTAAATCCTAACCCTACGCCCTAAACCCTAAAACCCTAAACCTTAAACCATAAACCCTAAAAACCTAAAAACCTAAACCTAAATTAAATAAACTATAAAAATCAAATAAATAAATAAACCTAAATATAAATATAATAAAAAATTAAATAAATTAAAAAATAAACAAAAAATAAACCTAAACCTAAACTAAAAAATAAAACCTAAAAATAAACCTAAAATAAAAACCTAAAACCTAAACTTGACAAAATAAAACAAAAACCTAAACCTAAACCTAAAAATAGAAAATAAAACCTAAACCTAAAAAACAAAATTAAAATAAATCTCAACTAAAAAATAAACATAAAGCTAAACCTTAACTTAAAAAGTAAAATAAAATAAAAAACCTAAACTAAAATAAATAAACATAAAATAAATAAAATAAACTAACTAAAAATAAAAAATAAACATAGATAGAAATAAAAAATAAAATAAACTAAAAAAATAAAAAAAATTAAATAAATAAACTAAACGTATCTATTTACTTAATTTTTTATTTTAAAAAATTCTCCTAAACTTTAAACCCTAAACCATAAAACTGACCCTAAATCTTAAACCCTAAACTTGCAACACTAAACCTACAACCCTAAAAAACCCTAAACCCTAAACCATAAACCCTAAACCCAATCCTTAAACCCTAAACATTAAAAGCATAAACCCTAAAAGCATAAAATCCTAAACCCCAAACCCTAAACCTGAAATCGTAGACCCTAAACCCTAAACCCTAACCCTAAACCCTAAACCCTAAACCTAAACCTAAAGTAACTAAATGAATTAAAAAGTAAACATAAACCCTTAAATTTAATAAACATGAACTTAAACCTAAACCCTAAGAATGGGAAGAACCTTGATGGCAGGAATACCACTATCAACTAGGCTTAGTCTAGATCTGGCGGTGGAGGTGAAGTTGGAGGCGGTGGTTATCACAGTGATGATGGAGAATCTAGAGGTACTGGTGGATATGGAGGTGGTGGTCGGAGCTGTGGAGGTTATGGAGGTGGCATGAGCAATAGAGGTTATAGCTGTGGTGGTGGTGGAGGGAGAGATCGGGGATCTGATGGTGGATCCTGCTACTCAAGAGGCCTGGGTGCTTCTGATGGGAACTGGAGAAATTGAAGAACAGTCGATCTGATCTACTGCTTATGGAACAGTGTCTTTGGTTTTGCTCTATGCGTGCTCATTTTTTATTTATGTCGTTGCTTAGGTCATAAAAATCTTGGTGTGTTACTTGGTTGATGAAATCTAAAAAAAAAAAGAAATGTTGAATCTGAATTTATTCTCTATTAAAATAAAATAAAACAAAAAACCCTAAACCCTAAACTAAAACCAGAACCCTAGACCTAAAACCTAAACTGTCAACCCTAAACCCTAAACCCTAAAAACCCTAAACCCTAAGCCCTAAACCCTAAATCTTAAACCCTAAAATCCTAAACAGTAAACCCTAAATCCTAAAACTAAAACCCTAAACCTTAACCCCTCAAGTTACCCAAAACCCTAAACCCAAAAAAGCTAAAAACCTAAACCTAAACTACATAAAACATAAAAATAAAATAAATAAAAAAACCTAAACCTAAATAAATAAAATAAATAAAATAAAATAAAAACCTAAACCTAAAACTAAAAAAATAAATAAACAAAAACAAAAATTAACCTAAAATAAAATAAATAAAAACCTAAACAAAACTTAAAAAATAAAAAACCTAAATAAAATAAAAACTAAACCTAAAATAAAAATAAAATAAACATATAATAAAATAAAATCAAAACTAAATCAAAACCTAAACTCAACAAATAAACCTAAAAATGAATAAAAAATAAAACCTAAACCCTAAACTAAAAAAAAACCTAAACCTAAAATAAAAATAAAATTAACCTAAACTAAAACTATAATAAACAAAACTAAAATAAATAAAACCTAAACCTAAACCTAGACTAAATAAAATAAAATAAACTAAAAGTGAACCTAAACCTAAACTAAAAAAAATACCTAAAAATAATCCTAAAACCTAAACCTAAGAAAATAAAATGAAAACCTAAACCTTAACATAAAATTAAAAAATAAAACCTAAACATAAAAAAAATAAAATAAAAATAAAACTAAACTAAAAAAAAACCTAATCCTAAACCTAAACCTAAAAAATAAACTAAAATAAATAAACATAAAATAAAAAAAAAAAACTAAATAAAAATAAAAATAAACTTTAACCTACTAGTTTACTTAATTAAAAAAATAAAAACAAATAAAAGAACCCTAAACCTTATACCCTAAACCTACAACCCTAAACCCTAAATCCTAAATCCTAAAACTCTAAACCCTAAACCCTAAAACTCTAAACCCTAAACCCTAAACCCTAAAACCTACAACCATAAACACTAAACCCTAAACCCCAAATCCCAAACTCGAAACCCTTAACCCTGTACCATAAACCCTAAACCCTAAACCCTAAACCCTAAAAACCTAAAAACCTAAACCTAAAGTAACTAAAACCTAAAAATAAAATAAATAAATAAAACTTAAACATAAATAACATAAATAAAATAAAATAAGAGAAAAACCTAAACTAAAACTAAAACCTAAATCTTACTCAAAACCTAAACCTAAAAATAAAATAAAATTAAAATTAAAAATTAAAATAAAATTAAATAAATATAAATCTAAACCAAACTTAAAATAAAATAAACCTATAAATAAAAAAGAAAAATAAAATAAAAACTAAACGTAAGTAAAAAAAATAATACTAAAATAAAATAAAATAAAAATGAAATAAAAACCTAAACCTAAAAAATAAGCTTAAAATAAATAATAAATAAAACCTAAACCTAAAATAAACAAAATAAGATAAACCTAAACTAAAATAAATAAAACTTAAACCTAACCTTCAAATAAACTAAACCTAAACCTTAAACTAAATAAAATAAAATAAATTAAAGGTAAACCAAAACCTAAACTAAAAAAAAACCTAAAAATAAACCCAAAATAAAAACCTAAAACCTAAACCTAAACCTAAAAATAAAAAATAAAACCTAAACCTACAAAAATAAAATAAAAATAAAACTATACTAAAAATTAAACATAAACCTAAACATAAACCTACAAGATAAATTAAAATAAAAAAACCAAAATAAATTAAATAAACCTAAAATAAATAAACCAAACTAAACAAAAATAAATAGTAAACATAAATAAAATTAAAAATTAAAATAAACAAAAATAAATTAAAAATAAACTAAATTAGCTTAAACCTACTAGTTTACTAATTTTTTTTTTTAAAAAAAAACTGTAAACCCTAAACCCTAAACTTTAAACCTACAACACTAAACCTACAACCCTAAACCCTAAACCCTTAACCTTAAAAAACACTAAACCCTAAACCCTATGCCTAAAACCCTAACCCTAAATCCTAAACCCTAAAAGCATAAACCCTAAAACACTAAACCCTAAACCCTAAAACATAGACCCTAAATGCTAAACCCTAAACCCCAAACCCTAAACCTAAACCTAAAGTAACTAAATAAATTAAAAAATAAACTTAAACCCTAGAACCTAATAAACCTAAACCTAAACCTAAACCCTAATAATGAACATAACCTTGACGGCAGGAACATCACCGTCAATTAGAGTCAGTCTAGATCTGACGGTGGAGGTGAAGGAAGAGGCAACGGTTATCGCAGTGGTGGTGGGGGATCTGGAGGTGTTGGTGGATATCGAGGTGGTGGTCAAAGAAGTGGTGGTTATTGGAGGCGGGAGCAGCGATAGAGGTTACAACTACGGTGGTGGCGGAGGGAGAGATCGAGGATAAGATGGTGGATCCCACAACTCGAGAGATCAGGGTGGTTCTGATGGGAACTGGAAAAACTAAAGAACGATCAATCATATCTATTGCTTATGGAATTATGCCTTTATATAAGAGACAATTCTAGTTATCTAGGGATTTTGATTTGCTCTATGCATGTTCTTTTTTTACTTATGTCATTGCTTATGTAATAGAAAACTTAGTGTGTTACTTAGTTGATGAAATCAAAATGAAGACATGTTGAATCTCAAGTGGTTCTCCATTAAAAAAAACCAAAAACCCTAAACCACAAATTAAAACTTGAACCATAGACCTAAAACATAAACCATGAAAATCCTATGCCTTAAACCCTAAACCCTAAACCCTAAGCCCTAAACCATAAAACCCTAAACCCAAATCCCTTAACCCTAAACCTTTAACCCTAAACCCTAAAACCCTAAACACTAAACCCTAAACCCTAAAACCTAAACCCTAAACTCTAAACCCTAAACCCTAAACCCTAAACCCCAAACCCTAAATCCTAATTGCTCAACTAAGCCTAAACCCTAAAAACATAAAAACCTAAACCTAAACTAAATAAAACTTATAAATAAAATAAATAAAAAACCTAATCTAAATAAAAATAATAATAAAATAAAATAAAAAATAAAACTAAATTAAAATAAAATAAATAAAAACCAAAAACTAAACTAAAAAATAAAAAACCTAAATAAAATAAAAACTAAACCTAAAATTAAAACTTGAACCATAGACCTAAAACATAAACCCTGAAAATCCTAAGCCTTAAACCCTAAACCCTAAACCCTAAACCATAAAACCCTAAACCCAAATCCCTTAACCCTAAACCCTTAACCCTAAATCCTAAAACCCTAAAGACTAAACCCTAAACCCTAAAACCTAAACCCTAAACCCTAAACCCTAAACCCTAAACCCTAAACCCCAAACCCTAAATCCTAATTGCTCAACTAAGCCTAAACCCTAAAAACATAAAAACCTAAACCTAAACTAAATAAAACTTATAAATAAAATAAATAAAAAACCTAATCTAAATAATAATAATAATAAAATAAAATAAAAAATAAAATAAAATTAAATTAAAATAAATAAAAACCATAAACTAAACTAAAAAATAAAAAACCTAAATAAAATAAAAACTAAACCTAAAATAAAAATAAAATAAACATAAAATAAAATAAAATAAAAACAAAATTAAAACATAAACTTAAAAAATAAACCTTAGAATAAAACCTAAAAATAAATAGACATTAAAACATAAACCCTAAACTAAAAAAAAAATACCTAAACTTAAAATTAAAATAAAATAAACCTAAACTTAAACAAAAATAAACTAAACAAAAAAAAAAACCTATATCTAAACCTAAACCCTAAATAAAATAAAATAAACTAAAAGTAAACCTAAACCTAAACTAAAAATTAAAACCTAAAACCTAAACCTAAAAAAATAAAATAAAAATTGAAACCTAAACCTAAAAATAAAAAAAAATAAAACCTAAACCTAAAAAATAAAATAAAAAATAAAACTAAACTAAAAAAATGAACCTAAACCTAAACCTAAAAAATAAACTAAAACAAAAAAAAACATAAACCAGAATAAATAAACTAAACTAAACAAAAAGAAAAATAAATCAAAATAAAAATTAAAAATAAATTAAACTAAAATAAATAAAAATTAAACAAAATGAACATAAACATACCTGTTTACTTAATTTAAAAATTAAAAAAAAATAAAAATATAAAAATAAAAAACCCTAACCCTAAACCCTAAACCCTACACCCTATAACTAACCCTAAACCATAAACCTTGAACCCTAAACCTACAACCCTAAACAAAAACTCTAAAGCTTAAAACCCTAAACCCTATACCCTAAACCCTAAATCCTAAACCTTAAAATAACCCTAAAACCCTAAACCCCCAAAACCCTAAACCCTAAACATTAAACCCTAATCCTAATCCTTAAACCCTAAAACCCTAATCCCTAAAACCATAAACCTGAAAACCCTAAACCTTAAAAACATAAAAACCTAAACTTAAACCTAAACTAAAAGAAAAACCTGAAAATAAAATAAATAAATAAACTTAAATCTAAATAAAAAGTAAAATAAAATAAAAAATAAACTAAAAATTATCCTAAACCTAAAGTAAAAAATAAAAACTAAAAATAAACCTTAAATAAAAACATAAAAGTTAAACATAACAAAATAAAAAAAAAAAACCTAAACCTAAACCTAAAAAAACCTAAAATTTAAAAACAAAATAAAAATAAAATTCAACTAAAAAATAAACCTAAACCTAAAAGTAAACGAAAATAAAAAACCTAAATTAAAATAATTAAACCTAAAATAAATAAACTAATCTAAATAAAATTTAAAAACTAACCTAAATAAAAATAAAATAAATAAAATAAACTAAAATAAATGAATAAATAAACTAAATAAACTAAACCTACTGATTAACTTGATTTTTTTATTTAGAAAAAATTCTCCTAATCCTTAAACCCTAAACCCTAAAACTCACTTTAAACCTTAAACCCTAAACCTACAAGCCTAAAAAACCCTAAACCCTAAATGCTAAAAGTATAGACACTTAAAGCATAAAACCCTAAACCCTAAACCATAAATGCTAAAACCTAACCCTAAACCCTAAACCCCAAACCCTAAACCTAAACCTAAAGTAACTAAATAAATTAAAAAATATTCCTAAACCCTAAAACTTAATAAACCCAAACTTAAACCTAAACCTTAAGAATGGGCAAAACCTTGACGGCAGGAACACCATCATCAATCAGGATCAACCTAGATATCGCAGTGGAGGTGAAGGCAGAGGCGGCGGTTATCATAGTGCTGGTGGAGGATCTGGAGGTGCTGGTGGATATGGAGGTGGTGGTGAGCGGGTGCAGGTGAGTGAGGAGCGATGGAGGTTATAGCAGTGGTGCTGGTGGAGGGAGAGATCAGGGATCTGATGGTGGATCCCGCTACTCGAGAGGCTGGTGTGGTTATGATGGGAACTGGAGAAATTGAAGAATGGCCGATCCGATCTATTGGTTATGGAACTGTGTCTTTGGTTTTTCCCTATGCGTGCTCATTTTTGATATATGTCATCACTTGTGCCTTAGAAAACTTGGTGTGTTACTTGGTTGATGAAATCAAAAAAAAAATATTGAATCAAAATTTGTTCTCTATTAAAATAAATTGAAACAAAAAACCCTAAACCCTAAACCTAAAATTTAAAACATAAACCTTAAACCTTAATAACCCTAAACTCTAAACCTTAAACCCTAAACACTAAAACCCCAACCTCAACCTTAACTCTAAACCTACAACCCTAAAACCTAAACCTAAACCTAAACTAAACCCTAACCTTAAACTCAACCCTAACCCTAAACCATCAACCTAAAACCTAAACCTAAACCTAAACTAAAACTCAACCTGACCTAAAACATAAACCCTCAAACCATAAAAACCCTAAACCCTAAACACTAAACCCTAAATCCTAAACCTTAAAACACTAAGCCCTAAACCCTAAACCCTAAAATTGAAACCCTAAACCTTAAACCTAAGTCCTAAACCCCAAACCCTTATCCCTTAAATAACCTTAAACCTAAACCACATAAAACCTAAAAATAAAATAAATAAAAAAATCAAAACCTAAATAAAATAAAAACCTAAACTAAAACCTAAACCTAAACCTAAACCCAAACCTAAACCTAAACCTAATCCTAAGAAGAAAATAAAATAAAAATTAAAAACTAAACTAAAATAAAATAAATAAAAATTAAACTAAACCAAAAAAAATAAAAAACCTAAATAAAATAAGAATTAAACATAAAATAAGAATAAAATAAACCTAAAATAAAAGAAAATAAAAACTAAATAAAAATCTAAACCTAAAAATAAACCTAAAAATAAATAATAAATAAAACCTAAACCCTAATCTCAAAAAAACCTAAACCTAAAATAAAAATAAAAATAAACCTAAACTAAACTAAAATAAACTAAACTAAAATAAACTAAACCTAGACTAAATAAAATAAATTAAACTAAAAATGAACATAAACATAAACTAAAAATTAATACCTAAAAATAAACCTAAAATATAAACTTAAACCTTAAACTTAAAAAAAATTAAGACCTAAACCTAAACCTAAAAATAAAAAATAAAACCTAAACCTAAAAAAAGAAAATAAAAGTAAAACTAAACTAAAAAAAAACATAAAAATAAACCAAAACCTAAAAAACTAAACTAAAATAAATAAACCTAAAATAAATAAACTAAACTAATTAAAATTAAAAATAAACCTAAATAAAAATAAAAAATAAAGTAAATTAAAATAAATAAAAAATAAATTAAATAAACTAAATAAATCTAAACCTACTAGTTTAATTAATTTAAAAAATAAATAAAATCAAATAAAAAATGCTAAACCCTAAACCCTAAACCTATAGTCGTAAACCCTAAACCCTAAACCCTAAAACCCTAAACCCTAAACCCTAAACCCTATACTCTGAACCATAAAACCCTAAACCCTAAAACCTATAACCCTAAACCCCAAACCTTAAACCCTAAACTCTTAACCTGAAACCCTAAACCCTATACCTTAAAACCTAAACCCTAAAAAGCTAAAAACCTAAATCAAAACTAAATCAAAACCTAAAAATAAAATAAATAAATAAACCTAAACCTAAATAAAATAAATAATAAAATAAAATAAAAACCTAAATAAAATCTAATCCTAAACCTAAAAATAAAATAAAATAAAAAATAAAAACAAAAATAAAATAAAATAAATAAAAACCTAAACCAAACTAAAAAAATAAAATAAATCTAGAAATAAAAACCTAAATAAAATAAAAATTATAAATAAAATAATAATAAAATAAACCTAAAAAAGATAAACTAAATACAAAATAAAAATGTAAACCTAAAAAATAAACCTAAAAATAAATAAATAAATAAAACATGAACCCTAAACTAAAAAAATTAAACTTGAAATAAACAAAATAAAATGAACCTAAACCTAATCTAAAATAAACTAAACCAAAATAAGTAAAACCTAAACCTAAACCTATACCCTAAATTAAATAAAATAAAATAAACTAAAAATAATCCTAAACCTAAATTAAAAAATAAAACCTAAAAATAAACCTAAAATAAAAACCTAAAACATAAACCTAAAAATAGAAAATAAAACTTAATCTAAAACCTAAAATAAAAAATAATACCTAAACCTAAAAAATAAACTCAAAAAAACCTAAACTAAAATAAAAAACTAAACTAAATAAAAATAAAAAATAAACCTAAATAAAAATAAAATACAAAATAAACTAAAATAAATAAAAAATAAACTAAACATTCCAATTTACTTAATTTTAAAAAACAAAATTGTAAACCCTAAACCCTAAACCTTAAAACTAACCTTAAACCTTAAACCCTAAACCTACAACACAAAACCTACAACCCTAAACCATAAACCCTAAACACTAAACCGTTAAAAACTCTAAACCCTAAACCCTAATCCGTAAACCATAAACCCTAAACCCTATAGCATAATGCTAAACCCTAAACCCTAAAAGCATAAACCCTAAATTCCTAAACACTAAACCCTAAACCCTAAACCCTAAAACCTGACCCTAAACCATAAACCTTATCTCCAAACCCTAAACCTAAACCTAAAGTAACTAAATAAATTAAAAATAAACCTAAACCTAAACCTAAACTCTAAGAATGGGCAGAACCTTGACGATAGGAACATCACCATCAAATAGGTTCAGTCTAGATCTAGCGGTGGATGTGAAGGTGGAGGAAACAGTTATTGTAGTGGTGGTGGGGGATCTGGAGGTGTTGGTGGATATGGAGGTTTTGGTCGAAGAAGTGGTGGTTATGGAGGCGGGATGAGTGACATAGGTTACAACCATGGTTGTGGTGGAGGGAGAGATCAACGATATGATGGTAGATCCCACTACTCGAGAGGTCGGGGTGGTTCTAATGGGAACTGGAGAAACTGAGGAATGAACAATCCGATTTGCTACATATGGAACTGTGTCTTTGGTTTTGCACTATGTGTGCTCATTTTTTATCTACGTCATCGCTTATGTCTTAAAAATCTTGGAGTGTTACTTGGTTGAAGAAATCGAAAAGAAGAAATGTTGAATCTTAATTTGTCCTCTGTTAAAATATAAAAAAACCAAAAACCCCTAAACCCTAAACTAAAACCTGAACCCTAAATCAAAAAACTAAACCCTCAACCCTAAACTCCAAACCCTAAAATCCCTAAGCCCTAAACCCTAAACCTTAAACCCTAAGCCTTAAAACCCTAAACCTTAAACCCTAGACCCTAAACCGTGAACCCTAAACCTTAAACCCCAAACCCTAAACCCTAAACCCTCAACTAACCCTAAAATTTAAACCTTAAACCTTAATAAGCTAAAAACCTAAACCTAAACTAAATAAAACCTAAAAATAAAATAAATAAATAAATCTAAACCAAAATAAAAAAAATTAAATAAAATAAAAACCAAAACCTAAACCAAAACGTAAAAAATAAAATAAAAATATATAAAAACTAAAACAAAATAAATAAAAACCTAAATAAAATTAAGAATTAAAAAACCTAAATAAAATAAAAACTAAACCTAAAATAAAATTAAAATACACTTAAATTAAAATAAAATAAAAACTAGTTAAAAATTTAAACCTAAATAATAAACCTAAAAATAAAACTGAAAAATAAATAAATAATAAAACCTAAACTCTAAACTTTAAAAAAAAACCTAAACATAAAAAAAAACTAAACCTAAACTAAAATAAATAAAACTAAAATAAATAAAACCAAAACCTAAACCTAAAATAAACTTAACCTAAACTCGACAATTAAATAAAATTAACTAAAAAGAAACTTAAACCTAAACTAAAAAATAAAACTTAAAAATAAAACTAAAATAAAAACCTAAAACTTAAACCTAAAAAAAATAAAATAAAAACCTAAACCTAAACCTAAAAATAAAAAAAATAAAATCTAAAAGTAAAAAATAAAATAAAAATGAAACAAAACTAAAAAAATAAACTTAAACATAAACCTTAAAAATAAACTAAATTAAAAAACCTAAACTAAAGTAAATAAACCTAAAATAAATAAACTAAATTAAATAAAATAAAATATAAACCTAAATAAAAACAAAAAAATAAAATAAACTAAAATAAATAAAAAATAAACTAAATAGACTAAATAAATCTAAACCTACCGGTTTACTTAATTTAAAAAGAATATAAATCTTAAACCCTAAACCCTAAACCCTAAACCTTAAACCCAAAATCTTAAATCTTAAACCCGTAAAACTAACCCTAAACCCTAAACCTACAAAACTAAACCCTAGACCCTAAACCCTAAAAAAACCATAAAACATAAACCTTAAACCATAAATCCTAAACACTAAACTAACACTAAACCCTAAACTGTAAACCCTAAACCCTAGACCCTAAACCCTAACACTAACTCTAAACCCTAAACCCTAAAACCCTAAACCCTAAACCATAAAACCTAAACCTAAACCCTAAACCCTAAAACCTAAAATCCCTAAACCCTAAACCCTAACTAAACCCTAAACCCTAAACCCTCAAAATAATAAACCCTAAAGCCTAAACACTAAACCCTAAATCCTAAACCCTAAACTCTAACCCTAAACCTTAAACTTTAAAACCCTAAATCCTAAAACCTTAAACCATAAATCCTAAAACCTAAACACTAAACCCTAAACCCTAAACCATAAAAACCTTAAAACCTAAACCTAAACTAAATAAAAGCTAAAAATAAAATAAATAAATAAAAACTTAAAGCTAAATAAAATAAAGTAAAATAAAATAAAATAAAAACCTAAACCTAATCCTCAAAATAATGTAAAATAAAAAATAAAAATAAATAAATAAAAACCTAAACTAAACTAAAAAAATAAAATAAACCTAAGAATAAAAAACAAAAATAAAATAAAAAATAAAAAATAAAATAAACCTAAAATAAAATAAATAAAGAACTTAATAAAAACCTAAACCTAAAACTTAAAATTTAAAAATAAACCTACAAATAAATAAATAAAAACCTAAACACAAAACTAAAAAAAAAATAAACCTAAAATAAAAATAAAATAAACAACATAAAATATACCAAAACCTAAATTAGAATAAATTAAACTAAAATAAATAAAACCTAAACATAAACTAAACTTAAACATAAACCTAAACTAAACAAAATAAATTAAAATAAAAATAAACCTAAACTTAAACTAAAAAAATAAAACCTAAAAATAAACCTAAAATAAAAACTTAAAACCTAAACCTAAAAAAATAAAATAAAAACCTAAACCTAAACTTAAAAATTTAAAAAAAAAACTAAACTTGAAAAATAAAATAAAAGTAAAGCTCAACTGAAAAATAAACCTAAATTTAAAAACAACATTAAATAAAAAACCTAAACTAAAATAAATAAACCAAAAATAAATAAACCTAAAATAAATAAACTATGTTAAATAAAATTGAAAAATAAACCTGAATGAAAATAAAAAGTAAAATAAACTCAGATAAATAAAAAATAAACTAAATAAACCTTAACCTACTAGTTTACTTAAATTTTTTTTTATAAAAAACCCAAAACCCTTAATCCTAAACCCTAAACTTTAAACCCTAAACCCTAAACCTATAACCCTAAATCTACGACCCTAAACCCTAAACCCTAACACCTAAAACATTAAACTCTAAAACCTAAACCCTAAACCCTAAACCTTAAACCCTAAAACCTTAAACCCTAAACCCTAAACCCTAAAACCTATAACCCTAAACCCTAATCCACAAACCCTAAACTATCTTTAAACCTTAAACCCTAAACTAACCTAAACCCTAAGAATGGGCCGAACCTTGACGGCATCAATGTCACCTACTACTAGGCTAAGTCTAGATCTGGTGGTGGAGGCGAAGGCAGAGGTGCCACTTATCAAAGTGGGGGTGGGGGATCTAGAGGTGTTGGTGGATATGGAGGTGGTGGTCAAACTAGTGGTGGTTATAGAGGTGGGAGGGGCGATAGAGGTTACAGCCATGGTGGTGGCAAAGTGAGAGATCAAGGATATGATGGCAAATCTTGATACTCATGAGGCGGGGGTGGTTCTGATGGGAACTGGAGAAACTAAAGAACGATCGATTCGATCTGCTCCTTATGGAACTGTCTCTTTATAGTGGAGACGGTTCTACTTATCTAGAGTTTTTGATTTGCTCTATGGGTGCTCATTTTTTATCTATGTCATCACTCATGTCTTAGTAAACTTGGGGTGCTACTTGGTTGATTAAATCAAAAAGAAGAAATGTTGAATCTGAATTTGTTAAAAAAAAATCCTTAAACCCTAAACCCTAAACCCTATTCTAAAACTTAATCCCTAAACCAAAAGCCCAAACCCTAAACCCTAAACCCTAAACCCTAAACCCTAAAACCTAAACCCTAAACCCTAAACCATAAAAATCCTAAACCCTAAACACTAAACCCTAAACCCTAAACCCTAAACCATAAACCTTAAACCCTAAACACTATACCTTAAACCCCAAAACCCTAAACCCTAAATCCTAAACCCTAAACCCTAAACTATAAAACCCTAAACCTTAAACCATAAAACCTAAAACTTACAACCTACAACCCTAAACCCCAAACCTTAAACCCTCAACCCTAAACCATAAACTAACCCTAAACCCTAACCCTAAACCCTAAACCCTAAACCTTGAATAAAGATGTCATTAGGAGTAGATGTAAAGACTGACTTATTCCTAACATAGTTATGGTGGCTAAAGAAAATGTCTTTGAAAGACTTTCCCTTGAATATTAGATATTTGAATACCCTAAACCCTAGCCCAAGTCATATTATAATACCATATATTATAGCATAATGTAGCATCACATATTTGAGCATGTAGTGATGTGTTTTTGGATTTTATAAGATGTTTTAAAATGTTTTAGTATATTATGGTATTGTGCCCTATAGTCTATATTGATATAAATCATAAAAATATTGATTTAATAAATCATATGATAAAATTTATTAAATTTGAAGTCGTAATTAGTTTGTAGTACCAAAGGTTTGCTACACCACTTGTAGTCAAAAAAGTAAGATTCTATGTTCAAAATAAATATTATATGTTGTAGCATAGTATAGCATCATATATCATAATATATTGTTCTTCACATTTTAAATTCTTTTAGTACTTTACAATCATGCAGTCTAGCCTACACTAGCATTACTTATAAAAATGTTGATTTAGACTTTAAAATGGTGGAATTTGGCCAAATTCATAATTAGTAGAGCATGGCATCATAATATATTTTTTCAATTTAAAATATGTAAGTGATATGACTAAAATATATAGTTCTTTATTATTTAGAAATAATTTATGAGTTTTTTATCTTATGCAATCCCTTGTGATGTGATATGCAATATAATATAATATAATATGTTATAGGGTATTATAATATAGGATGCCATAACATAGTGTAGCATCATGCATTACAGCATACTATTGTGTATTACTACTTGTTGTTTAGCATATTTTAGTTTGTTATAGTATGATGTAGTAGAGTTTGTTCTGGTATAATTAATAAAAATACTCATTTATAGGCTGAGATGATGGGATTTGGCCAAATTTAAGGTAAGCTTTAGGGAACATCATTTGGGGTGTGCTATGGTGTGTCATTTAATTAAATGAATGGAATTTTGTATCCAAAATAAATGTATATTTTTTAACCAAATTTTATAATTTTTTTCTTAAAGTGATTCATTTAAAGGTATAATGTAAGATAATATATTATATGAAAGCATATTAAAATATAATGTACATAACAATATAACTTCACATATATATGAATGTAGTGGTGTGTTACTAAATGTTATTGTAAATTTTAGTATCTTTTACTTTTTTTATAATACATTGGGTCAAAACTCACGAAAATATTAATTTGAAGGTTGAGATGGAAGAATTTGGCCAAATTCATGGCACACACCAAGAAGCAACACCAAAATGATGCTATTTTGTACCATTTCTAATAGAAAATAAATAATTTTACATCCAAAATGTACATTATTCATATTTTTGAGAAAATTTTATTATTTGTTAATTTTAAGTGATTCTAATGAGGTGTAATGTTAGACAATATATTATATTATATCAAATTATAATATAACATCATATATTATAATATAATATATTGTGTTAATTCACACTATAATATGTTTAGCATGATATTGTATAGTATTGTTAGTTTGAGCTTGCACCATCACAAATCATAAAATGTTTATTATAATGTTAAGATTTTGAGCATGTAATTTGAACGAATACATTGTTAGGATTTTGGTTGAAGTATTAAAGGTGTGCATAAGAGAAGAAATAAGATTTGATGAGAATTCCATGTCAAGAATGTGGAAAGAGATTCGCTAGGGGATCACACATGCATTGGACATGACATGTCAGGGGTCTATGTCGAGGGCATAGATGAAAAAAATCTACTCAGGATAAGGTTTGAATTTGATTTGATTATATGATTTATGGAAAGAAGATCTGTTGGGGATAAGAATCTATAATCTACCATGGATTAAGATTGAATTAATTTTAATTTATTTTGTTTTAATTGATCTGGAGGCATATCTACTGGAGATATGGGCTCGAGTATGCTGAGGATCGAATATATGAACCTTCCATTAGGGAAGTAGGTTCAGGCTATCCACTGGGGATTAGGATTTGAGTTTGATTTCATAGATTTGTTTTTTGGAAGTATCCACTAGGGATAAGAGTTTGGTTGGATTTCTTTGATTTAGACTCTACTATGATTGTTGGTTTAATTTGGCTCCACTAGGTAGGTTGGTTTTGAATTTGATTTGTTTGCTTGACTTATTTATATATGATTTGGGGCTCCACTGGGGAGAAGGGTGTGATTTAACTCCACTAGGGAAAATTAGATTGAGTTTAATTTAATCTGAGTTAATGTATGGAACTCTGGACCCACAGGGGGCTACGCCTTTAATCTACCTCAGGTTTACAAATCCATATGGATAGTCTATTGGCTGTGAGGTAGAGCTAACTAGCCTAAGGGATTGCCTTTCGGTGTGCAATGGCTGTGCTAAGAAGAAAGCATAGCAGACTTACATCTTCTAAAGTGAGGAACAACTGTTGGAGTGACCAATTGAATGCATAACAAATTGAACTTGGCCTACGGTGACTACGGAGTGAATGCTACTGGAGACTTATGCCAATTCAAAAGTAGTCAGGATTAATTTTATCTTAATTTCATGTGATTTGATATGGTTTATTTAGTTTAGTTCGATTTCGAATTAAGGGCATATCCACTAGGGATGTGAGCTCAATTAAATTTAATAGATTTAATTTATTGTCCATGTCGGTATGCAATGGACCCACTAAGAAGGGGCTATATCAGACTTATCCTATCTCAGATTTACAAATCCAAAGGGATAGTTTATTGGCTGTGGGGTAGAGCTAGACAGCATAAGGGGTTCCTTTTTAGTGTGCAACGACTGTGCTAGGAAGAAGGCATAATAGACTTACAACTTCTAAAGCAGGGAACAACCGCTGGGGTGACTTATTGGTAGCACAACAAATAGAACCCGACTTAGGGGAGAATACTATGTGAATGTCATTGGAGACTTATATCAACTCAAGAGTAATTGGGTGATTCTTATAGAGAGTTTTCCTGACACTGCCCAAAAGATAGGATGCCTACTTGAGAAAAGGTACTGCTAGGTGTGTCCTCCTAATCCCCAAGTAAATATATCTATATTTTTTATATGTTTGTGTGGACCCTATTGGCGTGGGAGGGACCACACTGAGAATGGGCTATGTCGTCCTTGACCTATCTCAAATTTACTGGACCAAGGGAGAATCTGCACATCCACAAAATAGATTCTCCAACCATAAGGCTGGTTAAATGGAAAGGGGAACTTTCCAATTCGATAGTAATCCGGGTAGTATCTAATTGGGGTCGCAAAGGATGTGATCCAAATATAGAGCCCATAGGGGAGGTGTTGCTTGGGGCATTATCCTAAGCCTTGGAAAACAAATCCTATAGATGTACAGTGGCTAACTAAAGGAGAAAATGTAGCAGACTTACATCTACCATGAGTGTTGTATGCTAAGGTGCGAGAATTAACCAATATAAGGTGTATTCATCTGCATGAGTGGTGTATCCATCAGCATAGTGAAAACCAACCAACCTAAGGTGCTCGTCGGTGTGCAATGATCAATCTGGAAAGAAAGCTTGTAGCTTATAGCTTTCCAAGCAGAACTGAACATCGAGATAGTTTGTCGTCTGTGGGACAGATGCTATTTAACCTAGAGAGACTACTAAGCGGGGATCCCTGAGGAAGGATTAGACCTAGACTTGAAGCAGTCAAGAGGGAAGGAGCCACTAGGGAGTTATCCAAAACCTCAAATGTAATCAACCCAGTCAGTGTACAATGGCTAATCTAAGAAGACAGCGTAGCAGACTCACATCCTCTTAAACGAAGCCAACATGAGGTAGCTTACCGGACACGCAGTTAGGCCTACCAAACTAACAAGGCACTCATCAGTGTGTAGTGACCGAGTAAGGAAGGAATGTGTAGCAGACTTACATCCTCCAAAGGAAGAAGACCACTGGGGTGACACATAAGCAGGGTAGCAAGTCAGCCCAACCTAAAGCAGCTACTGAGTGAGTGTGGTTAGGGGAAATATCTCAACTCAAAGTAGCCCGAGATAAAAGATATGTGCTTATTTTATTTGTTTATGTGTAGTTTGTGTTTGTGTTTGTGTTGTGTCAATGAAGGATAGGATGCCGCTTGGGTTCATTACACCTACCCTAAACACATCATGGCAGATTCGTAAATAAGAATACTTTCAACATGGAAGAGATTGAATTCATTATCATTGATGATAATTATTTCCAAACATGATTTACAAAGTTTTTTTAAGTAGAGCCCACTGATTGGAAGCATTGGGCACTCTCCCATATGATTAATAAGCTAATAAGATCCTCCTTGGTAGGCATTCTCTATGGAAAAAGGGCCTTCCCAAGTGGGTTCAAACTTGCCTTTCATCTTATGATGGGCAACAATCAGTCTCTTTAGAACTAAAATAAGCTCTCCTACTTGAAAAGCTTTAGGACGACTAACTTCTTGTTAGCTTGAATCATTTTATCTTTGTACAACTCGAGATTTTGGCATGCCCACAGGCGTCTCTCCTCCAATACTTCAATCTCTTCTAACCGCAACTTGGCATTCTACTCTATTGTGATCTTCCTACATACAACAATCCTTAGTGATGAGAGTTGGACTTCTAATAGTAGAATTGTTTCGAACCCATACACTAAGGAGAAAGGAGTAGATTGAGTTATGGTTCTATAAGTGGTGTGGTAGGCCCACAAGGCTTCAACTAACTGCTCATGCCACTATCGCTTGTTGTTGTCGAGTGTCTTCTTCAGTATTTGGATGAGAGTTTTATTGAAGGCTTCCGCTAAGTAGTTTTACCCTTGGGTAGTTGATCGTAGAATATCACCAATCTATGCTGTGACTCCGAGAAAAGTTGTTGATCTCGGTGCTATTGAATGTAGTACCATTATCAAATGTAATTTATCGAGGCACTCTAAACTTATATACAATATGGTTCCTAAAAAATTATTAACCCTTTCTTTACAAAATTATGAACCCTTTCTTTGCAAAATATAATTTATCAAATTCTTGAATGAAGTAGTCTAACCTATGCTTTGACCAGGTATGTGGTATTAACCCTTTCTTTGCAAAATTATGAACACAAGGTAAGTATCAATCATAAGGTAATTTTATTAAATCTTTATATGAATCATCCTCAAGTTCTACATTAACTTCTTGACTTGAGGATGATTCTTCTAGAAAGAACCTCTGAGTCTTCAGACCTGTGGATGACTTAGGGGCATCCTTAACTACCAAACCCTCAGCTTTTTGAGAGATAAGTGGTGCTAGAGCTAAGGTTCCTAATTGATGCCTAACTGTTTCACATGTAGACTTGGATACACTTATGCTTTGCTTTAGAGCTCAGTCTTTATTTCTATCTGGCTCAAGTGTCACCTCCAAGGGAGCATACTACTAAGAAGAGCTGGCTGGTGTTCTAACCATATAAGACTCATTTTATGAACTAGATTTTAAGTCTATATAGATAGCAGGTACACTCTTGGTAGGTGGGACATATCTTTTATTGGGTGGTAAACAAGGAGGTTTTCCACCCCTGAATTTCCTCTAAACAAGCCTCTTTCTCTGCTTGGTGGAGGTCAGGTCATCCTACCCATATGTTCGAATGGAGTAATGAACAGTGGGTGGAATCTAATGTTAGGCTCCACTTCCTCCTCCAAATCTATTTCTGCTCCCTTTTGTTTTCTTTTCCATTTTCGATTTTCTTTTCTTTTTCTTTTTTTTTCTTTTTCTTTTATTTTTAAACTTTGGCCAAGTTTGCGAGAATAGACTTGTTATTTTGAAGGAGGTAGTAAGCCGCATTCTCATATATGCTGACCTCATGAATGATAAATGTCTTGAGATCTCCTTTGACATAGTAGATGATCCCACCTCTCACAAACTTCATATGCTGATGTAGAGAGGATGAAACTATGTTGTTCTCATGTATCCATGTTCTCCTAAGAAAAGCGTTGAAAGATGTATCCGAGTCTATAATGTAAAACTTGGCTTTGGTCTTCCAATCATCTATCTCCAAGGGCTACACTATAGAGCCTAAGGCCTGTTGACCTCACTTTTGTAGTGCAGATTTAATCTTCCCATCTTATACTTAGAAGTCTTCTAGACACTAAGACTTCCTTGGTCATAAGACACTTCTAACAATTAGGTAAGCACTTAACCTAAGCCTAAACACTTAGAATGATTAACCATAAGATTAGGTTATGCCTTAGGGATTAGGATAATCCACCTACCCTACAACCCAAATCCAATCCATGTTCACCTTCTCAAACCAAACCTCAAGTTCAATTCAAACATCAAATTCAAATCCAAATCCAAGCACAAATTTCAAAACTTAAAGATTGAAGCCCATGATTAAATCCAGACTTGAAACCTTTCTTAAGCCATATGACATATCCCATGGACTTAGCCAAATCTTAATCCAAATCACTCCAAAATCAATTGATTTTCTCATAACCAATTTATATCTTCAATCATATTCCTAAATATAAATCAAATCTACATTCAAATGATCAAAACTAAATCAAATTAAATAAAAACCCTTCCTAAGCCATATGATCAATCCATGGACTTAGGCAAATCTTAATTCAAATCAAGTCAAACTCAATTGATTTTCTCACAAATACATCATATTTTCAATCATCATCAGGAATTTAAATGAAATATACATTTAAATCATCAAAAGTAAATCAAACCAAATCAAAATCCAAACTTAAGCCACATGTCCCAACTCCATGGACTTAGCCAAATTCCTTCATTCTAAAACCCAAATTCAATTTATTTTCTCATGAATCAATCATACCTTCAATCATATTCACCAATATAAATAAAATCTACAATCATCTAGCCAAACCAAAATCAACCCAAGTCAAACCCAACTTAACCCTTTTGACTTAAAATGTTCAAATGAACCAAAACCCATTTGAACCCAAGCCGATTGCAATTGAACTTACATATCAATCCCAAATCCATATATAAACTCAACTAAATCAAACTCAACCCAAAATCAAGCCAACTAAATCAAATTGGTTCACTTGACCCAAAGTGGCCAAATTGACCAATTTGAGTCAAGTTCTAATCCTACCCAAATTAGATTAAACCAAGCCCATCAAAACCTCCCATCATGATTGTTGATCACCCTAGGTAGATCAATTATCACAAATTGGGTCAAACCAAGTCAACTTGGTCATTTGATCAAGTTAACCCCTTAACTCATATGAACCCAAACTAGCCAAATTGCAACCTAAGCCAAATCCCTTGAAACCAATGATTCATACCAGATCAAAATCAATATTTGAATATTACTTGACCTTCAATTGAGTTAAACCAAACCCAATTGGCCATCTTGATCCAAGTTGACCCAAATTGACCTAAAAGACCAAATTAGGTCAAATCAAAATATAAAATAAATTGATTTCAACCAATGGCTCAAGTTCATTCCAAATTGATTATTGAACTTGACCAAAGCGATGATTGGACCCAATTGAACCCAATTGACCTACTTAGCCCGATTTGACCTAAAGGTTCAAGTTGGCCTAAATAAAAACCAAATCAAAATTAATTAAAACTAAAGCTTACAATAATCTTCAATTCGTCCACTAAATTGAAACCAACACCCAACCCAACCCAATTTGGCCAATTTGGTCAAATTGGTCAAATTAACTCATTTGACCCAAATGAATTCAAATGAGCCAAAATCAAATATAAGCCAAACTAAACCAAACCAATTGAGCCAAAACATTTCAAATGATCATATGAACTTGACCCAAACCTTGGTTAGACCCAATTTGATGTACTGGTCAACTTGACCCAACCTAACCCAATTTGACCTAAATGAGTCAAATTGTGCCAAACCTAACCAAATCAACTCCAACTGACTTGAAATTTTGGCTAACCCACTTTTGGCTCATTTCAAATCTTCACAAATCAAATCCAATGCTAAATGATAATTCTACCCTTAGGTCAAGGGCATCACATGAGACAAATTGACATGTAAGTGGTCATTTCCATTCTTTGGCCACTTGGTAATCTCCTAATGGTCCACCTAGGCACTTAAGACACTGCCCAACCAAACCCAAGGGGTGGTTGAGTTGGCCATGACCCATGGGAGGTGAAATCACCTCACCTTCCCCATTGGAGCATTTGAAACCCATAGCTGGAAGCCAAACCCAATCCCACCATCCATTCAAGATGAAGGGGGGGTATACACCCCCTCGTTTCCACTCAAACATACACAAAAATAATTCCTCAAAGCTTTAACTATCCAAGATGAGTCACTAGAGGCATTCCTAAGCTTCCAAGCTCATTCCTTGATCAAAAAATGCCATTCCCATCTATCCCGAAATAGGACACTCCCATTTTTGACCTAACTTCCCCATTTCTCCATCAAACTCAAATTAACTTTGTGCGCACCTTTCTTAGGAATCCATGAGCAAGAATGGATCAACTCCCAAGCTTCTCAAGCACTAGAGGTGGGTCTTTGATCAAATCCGAGCTCTAAATCACAGATTCATGGCCTTCAAGGCGAACATTGAGTAATTGATCCAATTGCTGCTCAATAGAGATTCATCTCCACAAAATGAAGCTTCTTCAATCATTCGAACCACCAATCTTGAGATCCGGCAAGGTATGCTTCCAAAATTAACCCTTAGCCAAAAATGGGTTGGAGATTTTTGAAGAAAACTTGCATCTCTTGTAATCTTGATCATTGTATCTCCTCTGATCAATGTTATAAAGGTGTGGTATCCTTTTGGAGTTGATCCAAGCTTGGGTAAGCTCAGAACAAGTAAGCAATGGTGGACAGACTCCATTCTCCCTCACTCACATGATGTTAGATCAATCACTATCCATTCCATCTGATCGGAATGAACTGTTGTGATTAGATCCACCAGATTGATCTAATTTAATCCTATTAAGCTGAGGAATTAATCATATCAGATGGAGGACAAGAAAGCACGTCCATCGCCACCACATAAGCATTAAGTTAGATAAGTTTTAAGTGGCCAATCATGTGGTGCCACAGGGAAAGCGTGACACATGGAACCAACAGAATTAAGCTTGAATTAGGCTTAATTAATCATTTTTAATGGCTGAAACTTCTAAAAATCCTTAAAAAGTCATAGATAAATTTAAAAAATGCATATAAATACTCATTGTAAAGATATTTCAGGGAGAATTAATTAAAATGATCTTAATTAATTTTAAATAGTAATTAAGATTTAATTTTAAAATTAATTAGCTTAATTACTTTTTAATCACTTGAGTAATTAATCCCAAATTTTATGGGTTAATTTAATGGGATGACCTCTACCTCCCATGATTTTCTTGGGATTTATTGCTCAATTAAATAAGAAAATTGACTAATTAAACCTTAACTACTCTTTTAAGTTAATTAATGATTAATTAATCACATGAACAGTAATAAATTGGTTAATTAAGTTTATTAATCATTGTTCAACATTATGTGAACTAAGGAATAAGGTTGGGACCCCATTCCCTAAGTTCATTTCACCCTTTTTAACATGAAATTAATTAAGCTTTAATTAATTATTTAAATCACTTAATCAAATTGAAATCATAATCACATCAGAGCTTAATTAATTAAATCATGGGGTAGATCTTTAGGTGTTTAATAGAATAAAGGAGTTTAATGAAATTATGGTTAGTCCACATATGTGGGAAAATCATAAGAGTAATAAATTAAGTCCCTTAATCTAATTTACTATTAATCATGAGCCAATTGCATTAGGCCCCTTTTATTTCCTAGGATCATTACAAGTTTATTTTCCATGCATATCATGTTGGCTCATAATTATTTAGTTAATTACTTTAAGGTGACAATGGTAAGGGTAATTAATTCATCTAATTAAGGGTTCAACATAATTAACCTATAAAATCAACTTTATTTTATTTCCTTAAATTAAATCAAATCAATAATGTGGGAATGGGTTTAAAATAGTAAGTGATGATTTCTCTTCTCCTCTTTAAATCAAATCAAACCCATAACTTAATTAATAAAGAAGCTTTGGTTTGCTTTAGATAATCTTATTTGATTTGATTGTCCTTAAGACCTAGTTTGGTTCAATGAATCACATGCTTATATTTGATTGTCCTCTTTCCAATCATGTTAAATTTGGTATGTCATTTGAATTCATGCATTCATGTTATTACCTCTATTAAATCTAAATGTATGTTTTAAAAGCTTATAAATAAATAATAATGTGTTATAATGCTAGTTATAAATACCTAAGAAATGCATGTGCTTATAGCTAGCCCAAGGAGGTCATTTGATTACCTCACTTCCCTCTTGGTTGATGAAATCGAAAAGAAGAAATGTTTAATCTGAATTTGATCTTTGTCATAAAAAAAAACCCCTGAACCCTAAACTAAAACCTGAACCCTAAACCTAAATCCTAAACCCTAAATCCTAAAACCCTAAATCCTAAACCCTAAACCCTAAACCCTAAACCCTAAAACCTACAACCCTAAACCCTAAACCCTAAACCCTATAAACCTAAAAACCTAAACCTAAACTAAATAAAACTTAAAAATAAAATAAATAAAAAAACCTCAACCTAAATAAAATAAAATAAAATAAAACCAAAACCTAAACCTAAACCTATACTTAAACCTAAACCTAAACCTAAACCTAAAAATAAAATAAAATAAAAAATAAAAATTAAACTAAAATAAAATAAAATAAATAAAAACCTAAACTAAACTACAAAATAAAATAAACCTAAATAAAATAAAAATCCTAAATAAAATAAAAACTAAACTTAAAATAAAAATAAAATAAACCTAAAATAAAATATAATAATAATTAAATAAAAACCTAAACCTAAAAAATTAAACCTAAACCCTAAACTAAAAAAGCCTAAACCTAAAATAAACAAAATAAAATAAACATAAACCTAAACTAAAATAAACAAAACTAAAATAAATAAAACAAAAACTTAAAATAAACTAAACCTAAACCCTAAACTGAATAAAATAAAATAAACTAAAAAAAACCTAAACCTAAACTAAAAAATAAAACCTAAAAATTAACCTAAAATAAAAACTAAAAACCAAAAACCAAAACCTAAAAAAATAAAATAAAACCGAAACCTAAAAATAAAAAATAGAATCTAAGCCTAAAAAATAAAATAAAAATAAAACGGAACTTATAAATAAACATAAACCTACTTAAAAAATAAACTAAAATAAAAAACCTAAACTAAAATAAATAAACCTAAAATAAGAAAAATAAACTAAACAAAATAAAAAATAAACTTAAATAAAATAAGAAATAATAAATAAAAATAAATAAAAAAATAAACTAAAAAAATTAAAAAAACTAAACCTACTAGTTTACTTAATTTAAAAATAAACCTAAACTAAAACATGATCCCTAAACCTGAAACCTAAACCCTAAACCCTAAACCCGAAAAAAAAAACTAACCCTAAATCCTAAAAATAACCCAAAACCCAAAACCCTAAAACTAAACCCAAAACCCAAAACCCCAAATCCAAAACCATAAACCCTAAACCTGAAATCATAAACCCTAAACCCTGAACCTTAAACACTAAAAATCCTAAACCCTATAGCCAAAACACAAAACCCTGAACCCTAAACCCAAAACCCTAACCCTAAATCCTAAACCCTAAACCCTAAACCCTAAACCCTAAAAATTTAAAAACCTAAACCTAATAAATAAAATAAAACTAAAACTCAACTAAAAAATTAACCTAAACCTAAACTTAAACCAAAAAAATAAACAAAGAAAAAAACCTAAACTAAAATAAATAAATAAAAAAATAAACCTAATGAAATATTAAAAATAAAATAAACTAAAATAAATAAATATTAAACTAAGTAAATTAAATAAACCTAAACCTACTGATTTACTTAATTAAAGAATGAAACCTTAAACCTACAACCCTAAACCCTAAACCCAAAACCCTAAAAAACACTAAACCCTAAACCCTATACCCTAAACCCTAACCCTAAACCATAAACCCTAAAAGCATAAACCCTAAAACTATAAACCCTAAACCCTAAACCTTAACACTAAATGCTAAACCCTAAAACCTAAACACTAAACCTAAACCTAAAGTAACTAAATAAATTGAAAAATAAACCTAAACCCTAAAACCAAATAACACTAAACCTAAACCTAAACCTAAACCTAAACCCTAAGAATGAACAGAACCTTGATGACTGGAACATCACCGTCAATGAGGCTCAGTATAAATCTGGCGGTGGAGTGGAAGGCAGAGGTGGAGATTTTGCAGTAGTGGTGGGGGATCTGGAGGTTCTTGCGGATATGGAGGTGGTGGTTGGAGCAATCGTGATTATGGAGGCGAGATGAGCAATGGAGGTTACAGTTGTAGTGTTGGCGGATGGAGAGATCAGGGATATGATGGCGTATCCCTCTACTCGAGAGGCGCGGTGGTTCTGATCGAAACTAGAGAAACTAAAGAATGATCGATCCAATCTACATCTTATGGAACTGTGTGGGAACTAGAGAAACTGATGGTGGATCCCTAAACCTAAAACCTAAACCTTAAACCATAAACCCTAAACCATAAACCCTAAACCCCAAACCCTAAACTCTAAACCCTAAACTCTAAACCCTAAACACTAATCCTAAACTCTAAACCCTAAAACCTGAAACCATAAACCCAAAAACCCTAAACCTAAACCAACCCTCCTCCTTTCCTCTCGGCTGCGCTCCCTCATTAGCGATTTTGTGTTACCGTGCAATTTTCTACGATTTGGCTGCATTTTGGGCTCCTCCGATCATGATAGTTGTTTTATTGCTTGGTTACGCTTCCTCTCTTAGCTTGGTTTCTTATGTGACTCTCTCTGGATCGTTCAATGGCGGAGGCATCTCTCTCCGCGCAACCGAGCCCGTCACTCCTGGATGCGTCGGCTTTGCCCTCTGATCCTAAAGGTACTTTAGATCCGATTTCATCCGTTAATGCACCTGCAGTCAAGTCCTTTAAGGATGATCTTTTTGGTAAGATCCCTAACTCTAATGCCTCGATTAACTTAATTTCAACCTCATTCTGTGGATTGCCGACTGTCATGTGTTCTGACCAAGATGTGGAGAAATTAGCTAAGCCTTTTGAGTTCTCT
Organism: Cymbidium sinense; assembly: GCA_021442155.1. Classification (NCBI taxonomy): domain Eukaryota; kingdom Viridiplantae; phylum Streptophyta; class Magnoliopsida; order Asparagales; family Orchidaceae; genus Cymbidium; species Cymbidium sinense. The sequence goes on along the minus strand of CM038215.1, from coordinate 275,299,141 downwards.
TTGGTTGGTAAATTCTCTCTACGATGCCCTACTCTAGATAATGTCCGATCATTCTTCCATAGCTTAAAGCTTTCAGGAGTCTTCACTATTGGGCTGATTGATCCTCGACATATCCTCATTCAGTTATCAAATGATTTAGATTATTCTCGAGTCTTTGCTCGTCGCTCCTATTTTGTGTATAATTGTCAAATGCGGCTCTTGAAATGGTCACCCCTTTTTGATGTCAAAGAGGAATCCCCTATTGTTCCTTTATGGCTTGCTTTTCCCAACATGAGAATTCACTATGTTACTCACCAAGTTTTATTTGCGTTTGGTGCTCTATTTGGTAGACCCCTTCAAATTGATCAAGCCACTGCCGCTAGATCTCGACCATCTATTGCACGTATCTTGTTTGAGATTGACATTACCAAAAAATACCCTAAAGAAGTTTGGATCGGATCAGAAAAATTCGGATATAACTAGAAAGTAGAATTTAAAAATTTTCCCATATTTTGCACTCACTGTCAGATCCATGGTCATGATCACTCTGAATGCTTTGTGTTACACCATAACCTTAAAAAGAATATATCATAGGATATTAATACCTCTCTTGGAACTGGGAAAACCAATAAGTTAGTTTATGTGCCTAAAGTTACTCATAATGGAACTCATCCTCCTACACCAACCCCTTTATTACCTATTGATTTGTCTAATGAAAAACATTGGGAGCTTAGTAAAAATACTACCATTGATGTGTGTGAAGAAACTAATGATTACTTACCTAGCACTACTCCCACTTGTAATAATTTGGCTTCTCATGACAATCCTTTGCTCCATTTGAATCTTAATGACAATTCAAATGGGAATCTTATATTGGATCAAAATAATGTTAATCCTTTGGTGTCAGACCAAAATTTGATTATGCATCATGGCAATGAGAATGATATTTGTACTATTAATGGTGTAAGAATCTCCCCTTCTATTTCTCTATAGAGTGATACTCAGGCAATCCCCATTACTCATCCTTACTATGATACTGAAGAAGGAGAAATCACCACTACTAAAATATTGACGACAACCTCTCGGATACCAAAACCAATCCCTTTCTGATGGAGATACTTTGGATACTGATAGACCCTTCCAAACTGTTATTAAAAAAAATCTTATAAAGCCAAAATGACTAATAATAACTTCACTAGAACCACACGTTCTTCTCTAACACCTCACAAATAATTATGTCCTCCTCTCTTTCTTTTTCCATTTCTTTTTTTTTTACCTTTCCTTTTTGGATTTCTTATGATTAATTTTCTTATTTGGAATATCCGGGGTTGTGGGACTCTCTCACTCAATGCAGTGGGAGCTCTGTCACGCTCATAACATCAAATTACTTGTTATTATTGAGCCTTTCATTAACTCTTCCAAGATTTCCCATGTTGCTAGATCGCTTGGATTTCAAAATTTTCTCTTCAATCTTAATAATAAAATATGGTGTTTTTGGAATAATTCCATCACCATTTCCATCATTGATGATCTTGATCAATTGGTTAATGTCAAAATCTCTTTAGGTGAGTTTTGGTTCCTTTATTTATGCTTCTTGTAATAGAGCGGTAGGAACATCCTTTGGAATCACTTAAGAACCTTCCTCCTCGGTTAACCTTCCCTGGTTGGTTGGGGTGATTTCAACACTATCATTGCTTCTTGGAGGAGGAGGATGTTCTCCTAACCTCCATTCCATGGAAGGCTTCTCTAATATGATCCTAGATTATAATCTGATTGACATTGGTTTTTCTTTGTCTGATTACACGTGGCATAACTCTAGAATTTGGCAGCGTCTTGATAGGACCCTTTTAATTCTCTTTGGATCAATCAATGGCCTCTTTCCTCTGTTGTGCATTTGAGCAGAACTTTGTCTGATCATGCTCCTCTTTAGATCTCTATCAAAACTCCCCCCTTTAACCCTTCTACTCCCTCACCATTTAGATTCCAAAATATGTGGACCCAACATGGTGATTTCACTGATGTTGTTTTCACTAATTGGATGGCTCTGTCACGAAAATTGCATTAAAGGCATGATTCGGCTCTGGCTTAAGCTCAAAAGACTTAAACAAAACCTTAATTGGTGGAACAAGCATATATTTAAATATCTTTTTTACCAATCTTAAAGCTATGGAACAAGTTGTTTGCTCTCTTGAAGAGGCTGTCTTAACTGATCCCAGTAAGCTAGATGAGCTGAGCATTGCCAAAGATAACTTGATTAATTACCAAAATATGGAGGAAACCTACTGGCATCAAAAAGCCGCTACCAAACATATTATTGATGGCGATAGAAATAAAAGGTATTTCCATGCTATTTATAATAAATGAAAGCATTAAACTCAATTAAGAAAATTAAGAACTCTAATGGTGGCTGGATAACTGAAAAAAATGAAATTAAGGAATTTGTCATACATCACTTTCAAAATTTAATAAATTTTAATCCTTTGTTAGAAACCTCCTCCAACACCCATCTAATCCCTTCTATGATTAACAATGAGGATAACCAGGTGCTCAATATGCATCCCTCGAAAGAGGAGATTAGTAGTACTCTCAATAGCATGACCACTGATTCTGTTGCTGGCCCTGATGGCTATACGACTCATTTCTTTCAGCATTGTTGGCCTTTTATTAAATATGATATTGTTGATGCTGTTATTGATTTTTTTGATGGCAGCTCTATTCCCAGATATTTTTTATGTACTTTTATTGTCCTTATTCCCAAAACCAACAATCCTGAATCTTGGAGTGATTTTAGACCTATTAATCTTTGCACCTTTTTCCAAAAACTCATTTCTAAATTAATTAATAATAGGATTAGCCCTCTGCTCCCTAAAATAATCTCCCCTAACCAAACTGGCTTTGTTAAAAATAGAGTCATATCTGATAATATTCTTCTCGCTCAAGAGCTGGTTCATGACATTGATGTTCCTTCCAGAGGAGGTAACATCCTTTTCAAACTGGACATCACTAAATCCTTTGACAACCTCTCATGGGATTTCCTCTTTCAAATCTTACATTTGTTTGGTTTCTCTGATAATTTTATCTGGCATATAAAAAGTTGTATCACTATTGTCTGGTTTTCTATTATCATGAATGGTGAGTCCCTTGGTTTCTTTACTTCGAGTCATGGCTTGCGACAAGGTGACCCGCTTTCTCATCTTCTTTTTATCATTGCTGTAGAATATCTTTCGAGGAGCCTCAATGACCTTTCATTAAAAATCCTAACATGTTTTTTAAAAGTCATGGTGGTTTCCCTATTTCTCATCTTAGCTTTGCTGATGATTTTATAATCTTCTGCAATGCCTCTCTTCAACATGTTAAAACTATTAAGTATCTCTTAAATGATTTTGGCAAAGTTAGTGGTCTCTTTCTCAATGAAAGAAAATGTTGTTTTATCCCCTCAGCTAAGATTCCTACCAATAGACTAAATCAAATCTCCAGAATTACTAATTTTAAGCAAAATTAACTTCCCATTAATTATCTCGGGGCTCCACTTTTTAAAGGCCACAAAAGATCTCATCTTTTTGATGACCTTATTCAAAAAATATCTAATAAAAATTCAGTTTGGGAATTTCATTTACTCTCTTTCAGTGGTAGGCTAACCTTGATTAAGAGCACTCTTAATTCCATGCCTTTATATCTAATCCAAACCATTGTGCCGACCATTTCTATCATCAACAGAATTGAGCCTCCTCTAAACAAATTTTACGGGGCTCCAATACCTCCTTTAAAAGAATGCACTGGACCTCTTGGTTTAAAAGTTGTGGCACTTTTGATGAAGGTGGTCTTGGATGTAAATCCATAAAAGAAGCTATCAATGCCTTTTCCCATAAACTATGGTGGAATTTTAGGAGTAATCATAGTTTTTGGGCTAATTTCATCACTGCTAAATATTGCTAGGGTAAGCACCCCCTCATTTGTCCCTTTAAATCGGGTGATTCTCCTGTGTGGAAAAGACTTTGTTCTCTCAAATGGAATGCTAAATCCTTAATTTTTTGGGGCATTAACTCTGGCACTTCTTTCTTTTGGCAAGATAACTGGAGTGGAGGTGGATCCATTGATGACTTACTCTCCACCAATTCCACTATCGCTATTAGAGTAAACTTTTTCTAGCATAACAACAAGTGGAACAATAGTAAGCTTGCTGATTTTATCCCTTTTACTTTCTTGAATATGGTTTTTACTATTCCTATCACTCCAAACAATCAAGACCAGATTCTCTTTAAGCACTCACATAATGGTGATTTCAACCTCAAAAATGTGTGGCTCCACATTAAAGATACTCATGCTTCCTCCTATGTGTTCTCCAAACTTTGGAATAACAATATCCCTACTTCTTAGTCTATTCTTACTTGGCATATTCTAAAAATTTTATCCTGTTGATTCCTTGTTGTGGGGAAAAGGGTTCCATTTACCCTCTAAATGTCAATGTTGTTTTCATATTGAGAATGTTAATCATGTTTTTGTTAATGGGGCCATTGCTTCTAAACTTTGGATTTGGTATGATGATCTTTTTAACACTGTCAATTTCAATGGCTCTCTTACTTTATATCAACTTATTGAAGTCAATTTTTATAATACTATTAAAGGTCACATTAAAGTCATCACTGCTATCACTCTTATCTGGTTCATATGGATGGACCAAAATGATGCAAAACATCATGGGATCCCTATGAACCATGTGAGGATTATTGCTAGAACTAAAAACAAAATTCATGACTTGTTTAAAGCCAATCTCATTCATTACAGATAATTCAAAGGCTGTAACTTTGTGGCCAATAAACTGAGCTTTAAGTTACCGGACCAACCTTACTGTCAAAATGACAAGATTATTTATTGGAAAAAAACTCTTGACCATATTATTAAAATTAATACTGATGGCTCTGTCTCTCATAATGGCACTGGTTGTGGTGGTATTTTCAAAAACTCTAAGGGTATACTACTATGTGCTTTTGCTTTTCCCCTTATTTCCTGCACTGTCCCATTTACTAAGCTTATGGCAGTCTGCAAAGCTCTTGAGATTTGCCTCCAAAATGGCTGGCTCAATATTTGGATTAAGGTGGAAGCTCTTCTGCTGGTTGATCTTTTGACTTCCACCAAAATGAGCAGCACTGAATTGTACTACCTCCTCAAGCAAACTAGAGCTCTTCTTTCACAACTGAATTTTAATATCTCTCATGTTTGGCATGAAGGAAATGCTTGTCGACTATCTTGCCAATCTAGATTAGATGGTATCATCCTCTTTGATCAACTCACCTTACCCAAACACTTGCATGGGCTGGTTAACTTGGACAATTCTGAGTTTCCTTATCTCAGAACTTAATCTAACCTTTTGATGTATACTGTCCATTCATCTTTTAACTGTATGCCTCTTTATTTTATGGCTTTTTGTTTCTTTTGGTGTCTTTTGTGGATGCTTCACATGGATATTACTTGCTATCTTGATCTCTGTGCCATGATTTGGTGTTTTAATAGTGTCTCCATTATTTGGACGCTCTCTGCTTTTGACATTTACATTGATAAAGGGCTGCTGTTGAGCATACTCTCCATTGGAATTTTGTTGAGCTATGTGTCAGCTGCTATTGGTTTTATAACACCAATCATATTTGGGATTTTAATATCAATGTTGCCTTCTTTTCTAATCCTAGGGGGCTTAATCATTGCTGAATGGAGATATTTATTTTGATGGGTTTAGCCTTGCCATTAATTTCTGCAACCTGCTGTTTCTTAAAGATATTATTGCTTGGAGCATCTTAGTTACCTATGTTGTTTCTATGCATTGTATTAGTGTTCATTATGCTGGTAGCAATATTTATTTTGATGATTTATTGTTAGGTTTTTGGATTTTAGCTGTTAATGACTGGAATCTGGAACCCATTCAACATGCTCTCTTCGGAAACCATTTTCTGATTCAACAGGGTCCCTTTAGTGGGATCTTGTTGTGGGAGGCTTTCCCCTTTTTTTCCACCTACCAAGGTTCTTTTTTGCAGGTTTTCCTACAGGCTGCTGCTGACCTCCTTACCCCTTCTGGCATACTTATTATTGTGCGGAACTTTGATATTACTTCAAGGTTATCCTTTTATGCTTCTTTTACTTTGCCTGGGTGGAATCTCTGGCATTCTATTGTTTCTTTCTGCACTATTTATTTTTTGCACTAGATGGAGTTTCTTCATATTGATTCTGGCTATTTTGTTCAGCAGATCCTTTTGTGCAGGATGTTTCTGAGATTGGGGCTTTGGTCAATCTCTTTTACTGCTCTTGTCTGGAGAGCATTTGTTTTTTGCTGGCTGTTTTCTCTTGCTCCCTGCAGGAATGCATTTTCATGTTTGCCTCTCTTTTTGTTTTTTACTTTGTTTTTTCTCTCATTTTGGGCCTTGCTGCTAGACTGTATATATTGATTTGGAAAGGTCTTGTTATTCCTTTCAATGCTAGTCATTGGTTTTTTGGGACCTGTTTCCAGATTGTTGTCTTTGTGACTTATGGATATTCTTTGATTCTCGATTTTCCAACTGTTTGTGTTACTATCAGCTGGGCTATTTTTTATCACACATGCTACTGCTCTTTTTCCTTTGGTCAACTTGTTGGCATATCCTTTCTTAGTTGTTGGCTAAAATGGACCCTTGAGGTTACTATCAATCTTGCTATTTCTGGACTTATCTCCCATGCTCAGCAGGTTTGGAGTTACTTAATGGACTTTCACTCTGCCTTTGCTGAGGTTGTGGGTACTACTGTTTACTTTGGTGGAAATTACTTGAACTCACTCATTATCTATTTTATACCTTTATTCTTAAAGATTTCTTTTCTTAATGGGTGTAAAAACTGTAACAATGTTTCCACTGTTGGTTTTTGGAATTTTGAGTATCTTGCCCTGCAAGTTTTCTTTATTTTTCTTTCTATCTTTGCTGCTTACATCTGGACTATTGTTGGTCTTCTCTACTGTTGGTTTCCCTCTGCATGCTATGATGGGAACAAGCAAATCTTGAAGATCACTCTTCTGTTCTGCTTGAACTTAATCAATGGTTTATCTTATATGCATATTCTCTGAATCTTTATTTTGTTATCAGCTGAGGTGGTTGATTTCTCTCTTCTTATTTTTCCCATTTGGTCTTTGTTAAAATTATATGATCCCTATGATTATAAATCTAATTATTTGGATCTTTATATATGCTCTATTTACTCGAATGGGTGGACTTTTAGCCTTGACTTGTTGGTAATTACTATCTTGATTACTGACGATTAATACTCTAATTTGTTTACGGGGTTTTGGTTTGTTTTGCTTAGTCTATACATCAAATTTTCCATTGATTGTTTTTTGGTCCTTTGGTATGCGGGCTGCATTTCTGATCCATGTCTTATGCTCTATCTACTTGGTTACTATCTATTGCAGTGTCTACACTAATTGAGAGGTTATATGACCATCTTGCTGTCCCTTGCTATCTTGGCTGCTGCTGTCTTGGCTATTTTTTATATTGGTTATCTGCTATCTTGTTTTTTTTGGATTCCAATGTTGACCCTCATTTGAATCCCCTTTTGGATTTATCCTCTGGTGGGTTCCAATGTGGCAATAACTGCTTTGTTATCGGGGTTGGCTTTCTGAGTGCCCTTGCTATTTATGTCTGGGCTGCTTTTCTTTTCTTTATAGCTGTGATCTACATTTACTGCTAATGTTTCTTTTCCCACCTGTATTCTATTAGGCTTGTGCTACTATCTCCTAGGAATGCAATGTCTATTCTGAATGGATGGAACTATGGACAGTTGTTTCCTTTTGCTGTCTTCCTATCTTACTTGTTTGTTGATCTGGATTACCCGATTCTTTGTCCAGCTTGCTGCTACTGGAGCTGTATTTCTGACTGTCTTTATTTGATGCTATTTTTGGTATTGGGTTATGCTGCCTTCCTTTACAATTATTTTTTGCCTACTACTGATATGGATATTAATAAGGGGTTTGTTCACATCTGCATTCATTATTATGATTGGGCTCATTTTCTGGACCTTACTCCTAGGCTGTACTCCTGCCCTGAAAGATTCATATATATATCATATGTTTGGGATGATATTATTTATGGGCTCATCGACTTGCTTAGCAGGATTTCAGCAGGCTGTCTCTTCTGCTATTTTCTTGTGGATGGTTTTTATGCTGGCCTTTTTCATATGTATAAGTATCCTCATGTCAGGGTGACTATATTGATGATTCTTTTCTTGCATGGGATCACTTATATTTCTAGCCTTGGCAATTTCCTCCCTATATTACATATAGTTTTGTTTAGGTTTGCAGGTAATAAAGCCCATAAGACTTTCAACAACTGGCTGCTTTCTTCTCACAGGTTTGTTGGCTATGATGGCTATGATGATTTCACTCCCTTTTGGTTTGGTAGTAGCTCTTGTGATGTAACCCTTCTGCTGAAGTTTGGATGCTCATATTTGCATCTGCCCCAACTTGGTGTGGCTGAGCTTGAGCCTTCTCTATCATAACTCCTTACTATCATTCTCAGATTATGTTGTTTTCAACTATCATTTTGTTTGTATTACCTTAACTGCTCTAATTTCTTTTCGTCTACATTTTTGCAGGTGCTTCTCTCTTATCTTATTACAGGTTTTCTCCACAGTGTCATGCATTCTCAAGTCCTGCAGAGCATTGGCCCTAATCTACCTTTGGCTTATTATGTTAATCTATTTGTATCTTTTGATTACTTTTATGTCTTCTTTTTCTTTTGGCTGTACTTAGATAGGGGATTTACTCCTTAGGCTGATTGTAGCTCTTTGAGCAGTAGTTCTAGAGTTTATCCCCTTTAAGAACCTTGTATCCCTCTTTTTGTGGCAATAAAATACCCCCTACATGGGGTTTCCCAAAAAAAAAAAAAAATTAAAAAAAAATGAAAAAAAAAACTTGAAACCCTAAACCCTAAACTCGAAACCCTAAAACCACTAACCTTAAATGTTAAAACCTACAACCCTAAACCAAAAATCCTAAACCCCAAACCCTAAACTCTAAACCCTAAACCCTAAACTTGAAACACTAAACTAACCCTAAACCCTAAACCATAAACTAACCCTAAACCCTTAACCATAAACCCTAAACCTTGAATAAAGATGTCATTAGGAGTATATCTAAAGAATGACATAATCCTAACATAGTTCTAGTAGCTAAATAAAATGTCTTCAAGAGACTTTCCCTAAACTATTACAGATTAGAATACCCTAAACCCTAACCCTAAATTATATTATAATACCATATATTGTAGTATAATGTAGCATCATATATATGAGCTTGTAGTGATGTGTTTTTAGATGTTATAAGTTATTTTAAAATATTTTTGTATATTTTGGTATTGTGCCCTATAGTCTATATTAATATAAATTATAAAAATATTGATTTAAAAAAATTAGATGATGAAATTTGTTAAATTTGAAGTGAAAATTAGGTTGTAGTACCAAAGGTGTGCTACGCCACTTGTAGTCTAAAAAGTATGATTTTCTGTTCAAAATAATATTTTATGTTGTATCATAGTATAGCATCTTATATCATAATATATTATTTTGTGCATTTTATATTCTTTTAGTATTTTACAATCATGCAGCCTAGCTTACACTAGCATTATTTATAAAAATGTTGATTTATACTTTAAAATAGTGTAATTTGGCCAAATTCATAATAGGAAGAGCATGGCATCATAATATATTATTTCAATTTAAAATATGTAAGTGATAGGACTAAAATATATCATTTTTTTATTGTTTAGACTAATTTTATGATTTTTTATCTTAAGCAATCCCTTGTGATGTGATATGTAATATAATATTATATATTATGTTATAGTGTATTATAATATAGGATGTCATAACATAGTGTAGCATCATGCATTATAGCATACCATTGTGTATTACTACTTATTGTTTAGCATATTTTAGTTTGTGATAGTATGATGTAGTAGAGTTTGTCGGTATAATTCATAAACATCGATTTATAGGTGAGATGATGGGATTTGGCCAAATTTAAGGTATGCTTTAGGGAACATCATCATGGTGGCTATGGTGTGTCATTTAATCAAAAGAATGGAATTTTGCATCCAAAATAAATGTTCATTTTTCAACCAAATTTTATAAATTTTTTGCCTAAAGTGACTCATTTTAAGGTGTAATGCAAGATAATATATTATATGAAAGCATATTAAAATATAACGTACATAACAATATAACTTCACAAATATAAGAATGTGGTCATGTGTTACTAAATGTTATTGTACATTTTAGTATATTTTACTTTTATTATAACACATTGGGTCAAAACTCACAAAAATATTAATTTGAAGGCTAAGATGGAAGAGTTTGGCCAAATTCACAGCACACACCAAGAAGCAACACCATAATTATGCTATTTTCTACCATTTCTAGTAATAAAAATAACACTTTTGCATCCAAAATGAACACTATTCATATTTTGATATAATTTTGTTATTTGTTCCTTTTAAGTGATTCTAATGAGGTGTAATGTTAGACAATATTTTATCTTAAGGAAGGAAAGAGTAGCAGACTTACATCCTCCAAAGAAAGAAGACCACTGGGGTGACACAATAGTAAAGTAGCACATTAGCCCAACCTAGAGAAACTACTGAGTGAGTGTCGTTGAGGGCATTATCTCAACTTAGAGTAGCCTGAGACAAATGATATGTGTTTTTTTATATGTTTGTGTGTAGTTTGTGTTTGTGTTTTGTCAATGACGAATAGGACACCGCTCGGGCTCCTTACACCTACCTTAAACACATCGTGGTGGTTTCGCAAACAAGAAAATTTTTAACATGGAAGAGATTGAATTCAAAATGTAATTTTCATTGATGATAATTATTTTACAACATGATTTATAATATCTATTTAAGTAGATCCCATTGATCGGAAGCATTGGGCACTCTCCCTTATGAATAATAAGCTGATAAGATCCTCCTTGGTAGGCCATCTATGTGGCAAAAGAGTCTTCCCAAGTGGGTTCAAACTTGCCTCCCATCTTACGATGGGTAATAATCAGTCTCCTTAAAGCTAAAATAAGCTCTCCTACTTGAAAAGCTCTAGGATGGACCAACTTATTGTGAGCTTGAATCATTTTATCTTTGTACAACTTGAGATTTTGGCATGCCCATAGGTATCTCTCCTCCAAAGCTTCAAGCTCTTCTTACCGTAACTTGGCATTCTGCTTTATTTTGATCTTACAACCCACAACTATCCTTAGTGATGGGAGTTGGACTTCTAATGGTAGAATGGATTCAGACCCACACACTAAAGATAATGGAGTAGACTGAGTTTGAGTTCTATATGTGGTGTGGTAGGCCCACAAGGCTTCAACTAACTATTCATGCCATTGTTGCATACTGTTGTTGAGTGTCTTCTTCAGTATTTGGATAGGAATTTTTTAAAGGCATCTGCTAAGCCATTTACCCTCGGGTAGTTGATGGTAGAATATATCTAATCTATGTTGTGTCTTTGGGCAAATTTGTTGATCTTGGCGCCCTTGAATGTAATACAATTATTAGAAATAATTCATCGAGGCGCTCTGAATCTATATAAGATATAGATCCTAAAAATTGGAGCATATACTGAGTTGTGACCTCTCTGAGCAGAATCTCCTTCGCCCATTTGGAAAAGTAGTCAGAGCAGCAAAGATGAACCGATGACTTTTGGAAGGAGGATCAATCAGACACACTATGTCAGCACCCCAACGCTCGAATGGCCATGAGGCTAATGTACGATGTAGAATGTTAGATGGTTGGTGTAGGACCACACCATGTATTTGAAATTTGTGGCACCGCCTAGCCATATCCTTGCAATCTTTGATCATCGATGACTAGTAGTATCCTTGTCTCTTGATCTTGGCTTTCAACTTCAAACTGGATTGGTTGGCTCCACATAATCCTGAGTGTATCTCAGTCATAACCTTATAGGAGTCATGTTTGTCTAAATAAAGTAACCACATATGATCGAAAGACCGCCTGTATAAGACACCATCCACAGGAGCATATGAAAGTGCTTTATGCTTCATCTGATGGGCTTGAGACTTCTCTTGAGATAGTTTGCCTATATTTAGGTAATCCATGAATGGTTGCCTCCAATCTATCTCCTCATCCTTCTTGGAAATGGCAACCTCCCCTTCAAGAGAGTACTTTTTGATGAGGTCAATATCAATAAGGTATAAGACTTATCTATTTTGGACTTTTATTGATATTTACTCATCCTCAAGACATGCCAACTCCTTGGCAAGCTTGGCTAAAGCATACACTATGGTTTTCTCTCCTCAAGGAATCTTAGAAATTGTAACCTCCAAGATTTGGGCCAATAATTCCATCGTGTAGTCATGGTAGTGATGGAGCTTGGGCTTTATAAACCTATAGGACCCAACAATTTGGTTGATAACTAGCTGAGAATCCCCAAAGATGTTGATGTTTTTGATGCCTAAAGTAACGACTAACTCTAGATTGGCAATCAGAGCCTCATATTTGGCTTCATTATTGGTGCAAGGATTTGACATATGATATAAGAATCTCATCACATCATAGTCTGGAGTTAAAAGAACTATTCCTACCCCTGCCTTTTCTGGAATAGTACATTATGGTTCTTCTCTTCTTTCAGAGGAAGCCGCACCATCAAAGTACATCTCCCAACAATGAATTCCAGTAACCCCTAAGTTCATAATTTATTCATAGGGGAGATCATCACTAAGCAGAGAGTCAGCAGGAAGTGGGTGTGCTAATAAGAAATCCGATAGTGCTTGTCCTTTCCACCCGGAGGAAAAGTAATGTCAAAGCTGCAGAGAGGATCATACCGTAATGCTAAATGCGGATAGCGTCGATCGTGTCATGAGATACTATAGTGGATTAATCCTAGAGATTAAGTTCACCTTACGAGGAAGCATGTTGTGCTGTAGCTTTTGCGATGCAAAGATTAATGCTAGACAATTCTTCTCAATGGGTGGATAGTTAGCCTTGGTAGGGATTAGATGACGGCTAAGGTAGTAGAGCACATTTTTCTTCCCTTCACCATTGGCTTGGACCAACAAAGCACCAAAGGAGTCATCTAACGCAGCATTTCAAAGTATGAGTGGTTTTCCCAAGATAGGGGCAGCTAGAACGGACGACTTAAACCTAAACCTAAAAAATAAAATAAAAATAACACAAAACTAAAAAATTAACATAAACTTAAACCTAAACCTAAAAAATAAATTAAAACAAAAAACCTAAAATAAATTAAATAAAAATAAAACATAAACCTATATAAAATAAAATAAAATAAACTAAATAAACTGAAGAAACCTAAACCTATCAGTTTATATAATTAAAAAAAACTCTAAACACTGAACCGTATACCCTAAACACTAAATCCTAAACCCTAAACCCTAAACATGCAACCCCAAACCCTAACCCTAACCCAAACCCTAAACCCTAAACCTTAAAACTTAAAAACCCTAAACCCTAAAGCCTACCATAAACCTTAAACCCTAATCTAACCCTAAACCCTAAGCTAACCCTAAACCCTAAATGCCAAAAACCTTAAACCCTAAATCCTAAACACTAAAGCCTAAAGCCTAAACCCTAAACCCTAAACCTTAAACCCTAACCCTAAACCCTAAACCCTAAAACACTAAACCCTAAAACCCTAAAACCTTAAACCCTAAACCTTAAAAACCTAAAAGCATAAACCTAAACTAAATAAAACATAATAATAAAATAATAAAAAAGTAAACCTAAATAAAATAAAAGAATTAAAAATAATAAAAACATAAACTAAACTAAATAAATCAAAAACATAAACCTTAAAATAAAATAAAATATAAAATAAAAATAAACTAAAATGAAATAAAAAAATTTGAACTAAACTAAAAAAATAAAATGAACCTATGAATAAAAAGCATAAATAAAAAAAATTAAATGTAAAATAAAAATAAAATAAACCTAAAATAAAATAAAATGAAAACTAAAACAAAACCTAAACCTAAAAAATAAACCTAAAAATAAAACCTAAAAATAAATAAAAAATAAAACCAAAACCCTAAACTAAAAAAAATCCTAAACCTAAAATAAAAATAAAATAAACAAAATAAACCTAAACCTAAACCTAAACTAAAATTAAATAAACTGAAATAAATAAAACCTAAACCTAAATCTCATCCTAAACTAAATAAAATAAAACAAACCAAAAATAAACCTAAATCGAAACTAAAAAATAAAACCTAAGAATATACCTAAAAATAAAAACCTAAAACCTAAACATAAAAATATAAAATAAAAACCTAAATATAATAAATGAAATAAAAATAAAACTCAACTAAAAAATAAACATAAACCTAAACCTAAAAAATAAACTAAAATAAAACCAAAATATAAAATAAACCTAAAAACACTAAATAAAATAAAATAATAGAGTAAACTAAAATAAAAAAAAATATGCTAAATATATTAAATAAATCTAAACTTCTTGGGTTTGGCATGAGCCGATAAATAAAAATCTGAACAGATACCTGACCCTAGGCCAGGTGAAGGCTGGAACTAAACCCTGAGCCAAAATAAAACCCTAAACCATAAATCCTAAATAAAAAAAATAAAAAAGATCCTAACCCTAAACCCTAAACCCTAAAACCTTCAACCCTAAACCCTAAACCCTAAACCCCAAACCCTAAAACCTAAACTTAAACCTAAACCTAAAAAATATACTAAAATAAAAACTAAAACTAAAATAAATAAACCAAAAATAAATAAACAAATCTAAATAAAAATAATAAATAAAAATAAATAAAAATACAAAATAAAATAAACTAAAATAAATAAAAAATAAATTAGGAAAACCTAAACCTACCAGTTTACATAATTTTAAAAAACAAAAACCTTAAACCTTAAATCGAAAACCCAAAACCCAAAACCCTAATCCCTAAGCATGCAACCTTAAACCTATAACCCTAAACCCTAAACCCTAAATCGTAAACTCTAAAAAACCCTAAGCCATAAACCCTATACCCTGACCCTAAACCTTAAACCCTAAAAGCATAAACACTAAAACCCTAAACCATACTGGAGAGATCAGGGATATGATGGTGGATCCCGCTACTGGAGAGGTTGGGGTGGTTCTCATGGGAACTAGAGAAATTGAAGAATGATCGATCTGATCTGTTACTTATGGCGCTGTCTTTATAGTTTAGACGGTTCAAGTTATCTAAGGTTTTTGATTTGCTCAATGTGTGCTCATTTTTTATTTATGTCGTCACTTGTGTCTTAGAAAACTTGGTGTGTTACTTGGTTGATGAAATCAAAAAGAAGAAATATTGAATTTGAATTTGTTCTCCATTAAAAAAACTAAAACCTGAACCCTAAACCTAAAACCTAAACCCTAAACCCTAAACCCTAAACCCATAACCCTTAAAAACTGAAACCTAAATAAAATAAATCTAAACCTAAACCTAAACTAAATAAAATAAAATAAACAAAAAATAAACCTAAACATAAACTACAAAATAAAACCTAAAAATAAACATAAAATAGAAACCTAAAACTTAAACCTAAAAAAATAAAATAAAAAACTAAACCAAAACCTAAAAGTAAAAAATAAACCTACACCTAAAAAATAAAATAAAAATAAAACTCAACTAAAAAATAAACTTAATCCTAAACCTAAACCTAAAAAATAAACTAAAATAAAAAATCTAAACTAAAATAAATAAACCTAAAATAAATAAACTAAACTAAATAAAAATAAAAAAATAAAATAAACTAAAATAAATAAAAAATAAACTACATAAATTAAATAAAAATAAACCTTCCATTTTATTAAATTTTAAAAAAAAAACCATAAACCCTAAATCGTAAACCCTAAACCCTAAGCCTACAACTCTAAACCCTAAACCCTAAACCCGAAAAAACTCTAAACCCTAAACCCTAAACCCTAACCCTAAGCCTTAAACCCTAAAAACCTAAACCTAAACTAACAAATAAAATAAATTAAAAAACCTAAACCTAAATAAAATAAATAAATAAAAACCTAAAATAAAACTTAAACCAAAACCTAAAAATAAAATAAAATAAAAAATTAAAACCAAAATAAAATAAAATAAATAAAAACCTAAACTAAACTAAAAAATAAAATAAACCTAAAAAAACATAAACAAAATAAAAACTAAATGTACGATAAAAATAAAATAAACCTAAAATAAAATAAAATAAAAACTAAATAAAAATCTAAACCTAAAAAATAAACTTAAAAATAAAACTAAAAAATAAATGAAAAATAAAACCTAAACCATAAACTAAAAAAAATCATAAACCTAAAATAAACAAGATAAAATAATCTTAAACATGAACTAAAATAAATTAAACTAAAATAAATAAAACCCAAACCTAAAACTAAATTAAACTAAACCTAAACCCTAAAATAAAATAAAATAAAATAAATAAACCTAAACCTAAAAATAAACTTAAAATAAAAACCTAAAACTTAAACCTAAAAAAATAAAATAAAAACCTAAACATAAACATAAAAATAAAAAATAAAACCTAAACCTAAAAAATAAAATAAAAATAAAACTAAACTAAAAAATAAACATAAACCTAAACCTAAACCTAAAAAATAAACCAAAACTAAAAACCTAAACTAAAATAAATAAACATAAATAAATAAACTAAACTAGATAAAAATATAAAATAAACCTAAATAAAAATATAAAATAAACTAAATAAACTGAATAAACCTAAACCTATGAGTTTACAAAATTAAAAAAAAACTCTAAACACTGAACATTATACCGTAAACACTAAATCCTAAACTTTAAACACTAAACCTAAACATACAACCCTAAACCCTAACCCTAACTTTAGCCCTAAACCCTAAATCTTAAACCCTAAAAACTCTAATCCCTAAAGCCTACCCTCAACCATAAACCCTAATCTAACTCTAAACCCTAAGCTAATCCTAAACCCTAAACCCCAAACACTCTAAACCCTATGTCCTAAACATTGGACCCTAAACCCTAAACCCTAAACCCTAAAAACCTAATAGCCTAAACCTAAACTAAATAAAACATAAAAATAAAATAAATAAATAAAGCCTAAACCTAAATAAAATAAAAAAATTAAAAATAATAAAAACCTAAACTAAACTAAAATAAATAAAAAACCTAAACCTAAAAAAATAAAAAAATAATAAAATAAACTAAACTAAATAAAAAAAACCTAAACTAAATTAAATAATAAAAGGAACCTAAGAATAAAAAACCTAAATAAAATAAAAACTAAAAGTAAAATAAAAATAAAATAAACCTAAAATAAAATAAAATAAAAACTAAATAAAAACCTAAAAAATTAACCTAAAAATAAAACTTAGAAGTAAATAAAAAAATAAAACCTAAACCCTAAACTAAAAAATCTAAACCTAAAATAAAAATAAAATAAACAAAATAAAATAAACCTAAACCTAAACTAAAATAAAATAAACTAAAATAATCAAAACTTAAACCTAAACCTAATCCTAAACTAAATAAAATAAAATAAGCCAAAAACAAACCTAAATAAAAACTAAAAAATAAAACCTAAAAATATACCTAAAAATAAAAACTTAAAACCTAAACATAATAAAATAAAATAAAAACCTAAACCTAAACCTAAAAAATAAACTAAAATAAAAAACCTAAAATAAAATAAATAAACCTAAAATAAATAAACTAAACTAAATAAAAAAAATAAAAAAAAATAAAGTAAACTAAATTAAAAAAAAATATACTAAATATACTAAATTAACCTAAGCCTACCAGTTTACTTAATTTTAAGATAATAAAACCTTAAACACTAAATCCTAAACCCTAAACCCTAAATAAACTAAAAAATAAAAAATAAAAAAACCCTAACGCTAAACCCTAAACCCTAAAACCTATAACTCTAAATCCTAAACCCTAAACCCCAATCCCTAAAACCTATACCTAAACCTAAACCTAAACCTAAACCTAAAAAATAAGCCTAAAATAAATAAACAAAACTAAATAAAAATAAGAAAAAAACATAAATAAAAAAGAAAATAAAATAATCTAAAATAAATAAAAAATAAACTAAATAAACCTAAACCTATTAGTTTACTTAATTTAAAAAGATAAAAACCTTAAACTTTAAATCCTAAACCATAAACTTACAACCCTAAACTTATAACCCAAAACCCTAAACCCAAAATCCTAAACCCTAAAAACCCAAAACCATAAACCATATGCCCTGGCCCTAAACCTTAAATGCTAAAAGCATAAACCCTAAAACCCTAAACCCTATTGGAGAGATCAGGGATATGATGGTGGATCCTATCTTGGAGAGGTGGTGGTTCGATGGGAATTAAGCGAAGAGCTAGATCCGATCTTCTTATGGGTGTCTTTATAGCTTAGACGGTTCTAGTTTTCTAGCATTTGATTTGCTCTGTGTGCTCATTTTTTATTTATCTCGTCACGTGTGTCTTAGAAAACTTGGTGTGTTACATGGTTGATGAAATTGAAAAGAAGAAATGTTGAATTTGAATTTGTTCTCCATTAAAAAAAAACCAAAAACCCTAAACCCTTAACTAAAACATGAACCCTAAACCTAAAACCTAAACCCTAAACCCTAAACCCTAAAAATCAGAAATCGTAAACCCTATACCCTAAAATCATAAACCCTAAATCCTAAACCCTAAACCACAAATCACAAACCCTAAATCTTAAAGATTAAACCCTAAACTAACCCTAAACCCTCAACCTAAACCTAAAATACTAAAGCAAAACCTAAACCTAAACTAAATAAAATTAAATAAACTAAAAATAAACCTACACCTAAACTAGAAAATAAACCTTAAAAATAAACCTAAAATAAAAACCTAAAACCTAAACCCAAAAAAAAATAAAATCTAAAATATAAAATAAAACTTAAACCTAAAAATAAAATAAAATAAACTCAACTAAAATAAACTTAAACTAAACCTAAACTTAAAAATAAAATAACATAAAACCTAAACTAAAATAAATAAACTAAACTAAATAAAATAAAATAAATAGAAATATAAATAAAATAAATTAAATTAAAGAAACTAAATAAACCTAAATCTGTTACATTTAAAAAAAAAACCCTAAAATAAGCCCTAAAGCCTAAACACTAAACTCTAAACCCTAAAGCATAAACCCTAAAATCCTAAACCCTAAAACCCTAAACTCTAAATCCTAAACCCTGAAAACCTAAAAACCTAAACCTAAACTAAACAAAACCTAAAAAATAAAACCTAAAAAAAACCTAAACCTAAATAAAATAACAAAATAAAAAAATAAAAATCTAAACTAAAATCTAAATACAAACCTAAAAATTAAATAAAATAAACTAATAAAAATAAAATAAATATAAACCTAAACAAAACTAAATAAAATAAAATAAACCAAAGAATAAATAACCTAAAAAATTAAAAACAAAATGTAAAATAAAATTAAATTAAACCTAAAATAAAATAAAATAAAATCTAAAGAAAAACCTAAACCTTAAAATAACTTAAAAATAAATAAAAAATAAAAAAACCTAAACCAAAAATAAAAATAAATTAAACAAAATTAAATAAACCTAAACATAAAATAAAATAAACTAAACTAAATAAGTAAAACCTAAACCTAAACATAAAATAAACTAAACCTAAACCTAAACCTAAAATTCAAAATAAAACCTAAAAATAAATAAAAAATAAAAACCTAAACCTAAACCTAAAAGTAAAAAATAAACCTACACCTAAAAAAAACTTAACTAAAAAATAAAACTAATCCTAAACCTAAACCTAAAAAATAAACTAAAATAAAAAACCTAAACTAAAATAAATAAACCTGAAATAAATAATCTAAACTAAATAAAAATAAAAAATGAACCTAAATAAAATAAATAAATAAACTAAAATAAATAAAAAATAAACTACATAAACTAAATAAGCCTAAATGTACCGGTTTACTTAATTAAAAAAAACCTTAAACCCTAAACCTACAACCCTAAACCCTAGGCCCTAAAAAACTCTAAACCCTAAGCACTAAACCCTAAAAGCATAAACCCTAAAACCTTAAACCCTAAACCCTAAATCCTAAACCCTAAACCTTAAACCCTAAACCAAAAACCCTCACCCTAAACCCTAAACCCTAAACCCTAAAAGCATAAACCCTAAAACCCTAAACCATAAACTCTAAACCCTAAACCATAAACCCTAAACCATAACCTAAACTCTAAACCCTAAACCCTAAACCCCAAACCCTAAACCTAAACCTAAAGTAATTAAATAAATTAAAAAATAAACCTAAACCCTAAAACTTAGTAAACTTAAACCTAAAGCTAAACCCTAAGAATGGGTAGAACCTTGATAGCAGGAAAATCACCATCAACCAGGCTCAGTCTAGATCTAATGGTGGAGGCGAATGCGAAGGAGGCAAAAATCGTAGTAGTGGTTAAGGATCTGGTGGTGCTGGTGGACATGAAAGTGGTGGTTGGAGCAGTGGTGGGTATGGAGGCGGGAGGAGTGTTGGAGGTTATAGCTGTGGTGGTGGCGGAGGGAGAGATAGAGGATATAATGGTGGATCCTGCTACTCGAGAGGCCAGGGTGGTTTTGATGTGAACTGAATAAATTGAAGAACGGCCTATCCGATTTGCTGCTTTTGGAACTGTGTCTTTATAGTATAGAAAGTTTTAGTTATCTAGGGTTTTTTATTTGCTCTATGTGTGCTAAGTTTTGATCAATGTCATCACTAGTGTCTTAGAAAACTTGATGTGTTTCTTGGTTGGTGAAATCAAAAATAAGAAATGTTCAATATGAATTTGTTCTCTGTAAAAATAAAAAACTAAAAACCTGAAACCCTAAACTAAAACTTGAACCCTAAACCTAAAACCTAAACCCTAAACCTTAAACCCTAAACCCTAAACCATAAAAACCCTAAACCCTAAATGCTAAACCCTAAAATCCTAAACCCTAAACCTTAAATGCCAAAACGTAAACCCTAAACCCTAAACCATAAACCCTAAACCCTAAACCCCAAACCCTAAACCTTAAACCCTAAACCCTAAACCCTAAAAAGCTAAAAACCTAAAACTAAAGAAAATAAAACCTAAAAATAAAATAAATAAAAAATCCTAAATAAAAATAAATTTTAAAAAATAAAATAAAACAAAAGCATAAACTAAAACCTAAACCTAAAACTAAAAGGAAAAAAAATAAAAAATTAAAAACTAAACTAAAATAAAAAAATCAAAATAAAACTAAACTAAAATAAAAAAATAAAAACCTAAATATAATAATAACTAAAATAAAAATAAAATAAACCTAAAAAATAAAATAATATAAAGATAGATAAAATGAAAATAAAACCTAAATAAAATAAAAATAAAATAAATTAAAATAAATAAATAAACTAAATATACATAAACTTACTTGGTTTGCTTAATTTTAAAATAAATAAAAATCAAAACCCTAAATTAAAATAAAACCCTGAATAAAAACCATACCCACTAAACCCTAAACCTTAAACTCTAAACCTTAAAACCCTAAACCCTAAACTTTAAAGCATAAACCATAAAACCTAAACCCTAAAGCCTACAACCCTAAACCCCAAAACCTAAACCATAAACCTTAAACCCTAAACCCAAAAACCAAAACAACTAAACCAAAACTAAAGAAAACTTAAAAAATAAAATAAATACAAAAACCTAAACCTAAATAAAATAAAATAATAAAATAAAATAAAAACCTAAACTAAAACTTAAACCTAAACATAAACCTAAAGCTAAACTTAAAAATAAAATAATATAAAAAATTAAAACTAAAATAGAATAAAATAAATAAAAACATAATCTAAGCTAAAAAAATAAAATAAACATTAAAATAAAAAACCTAAATAATAGAAAAAGTAAATGTAAAATAGAAATAAAATAAAGTAAAATAAAAACTAAATAAAAACCTAAACCTAAAATAAACAAAATAGGATAAACCTAAACCTTAATAAAATTAAACTAAACTAAAATAAATAAAATGTAAACTTAATCTTAAAATAAACTAAACCTAAACTCTAAACTAAATAAAATAAAATAAACTAAAAATAAACCTAAACCTAAAAAAAAAAAAAACCTAAAGCCTAAACCTAAAAAAAATAAAATAAAAACTTAACCCTAAACCAAAAAATAAAAAATAAAATCCAAACCTAAAAAATAAAATAAGAATAAAACTAAACTAAAAAATAATCATAAACATAAATTTAAACCTAAAAAATAAACTAAAGTAAAAAACTTAAACTAAAATAAATAAACTAAACTAAATAAAAATAAAAAATAAACTAAATAAACCTAAACCTTAAACCATAAACACTAAACCCTAAATCCAAAACCACAAAACCATAAAACTCCTAAACTGCAACGCTACCCTACCCTAAATAAAAAAATAAATAAAATATGATCCCTAACCCTAAACCTAAACCCTAAAAACTACAACCTTAAACCCTAAACTAACCTAAACCCTAAAGCCTAAATAAAATAAAATAAAATAAAAACCCAACCATGACCCTAAACCTAAACCCCCTAAAATCCTAAAAATTGTAAACCCTAAAATCCTACCCACCCTAAACTAAACCCTAAACCCTAAAACCCTAAACCCTAAAACTATTTTTTGCACACATTGTAAGATTCATAGTCATGATCATTCTGAATGCTTTGTGTTGCATCCTCATCTTAAAAAGAATAAATTATTGGTTCCTAATCCCTCTCTAGTAAATGAAAAAATCAATAAATTTGCTTATGTGCCTAATGTCAGTCAAAATGGAACTCATCCCCCTACCCCTACTCTTTTATTATCTACGGATTTGCCTATTGAAGAGCAATTTGAGCATGTTAAAAATAATGCTTATGAGGTTCGTGAGGAGGCTAATGATAACTTACCTAACATTGCTTCTAATTGTAATAATTTGGCTCCTTAAGACAACACCTTGACTCAGTCTAATTTACCCCTCTTGACTAGTGAACCCGAGGAGACTCATATGAACCCTAGTGGTGATTTGAATGGAAACTTCAAGTTGGGTCAAAATCTGAAAACAAATTCTGCAATTGTTCATCTCATGAAAGAACAAAATCTAAAAAAATGGTGATCTATGCTATTAATGGTTTCACAACCTCTCCTTCTCCTACCCTACAGAGTGATACCCATCCAAACCTAATTTCTCAACTTAATTTTGACACTGAAGAAGGGGAAATTACCATTAGGAATGCTTTGATAGATACTGGTCCTATTCTGAATATCATAAATCACTCTCTCTCGGATGGAGATACTTTGGACATAGATAGACCTTTTCAAATTGTTATTAAAAGAAATCCCTTAAAGCTAGAATGTTCACTAATAGCTCCACCAGAACCACTAGATCTTCTCTAACTTCCCATAAATAATTGTTTCATGTTGTCTCTTCTTCTTGCTTTTTATTTTTTCAGTTATCACTTTTCCTTTTCTTCTATTTTATTATGATCAATCTTCATATTTAGAATGTTCAGGGTATTAGGACTCTCATTGTCTGCAACCATATTAGAAGCCTTTGTCGTACTCATAACATAGCCTTACTTGTTGTTATTGAACCATTCATACACTCTTCTACAATCACCCATGTTGCTAGAATGCTTGGCTGTCAAAATTTCTTCTATAATATTAGCAATAAAATTTGGTGCTTTTGGAATAATTTATTCAACATCTCTATCCTTGACGATCTTCAACAATTGGTGAATGTTCAATTCTCATTGGGTAAATTTTTTTCTCTTGGTTCCTTTATTTATGCATCTTGTAATAAAGCTGGTAGGAACATCCTTTGGGATAACTTAAGAACCTTTGCCTCCTCTATCAACAAACCCTGGTTGGTTGGGGTGATTTCAACACTATTCTCGCTTCTTCGGAAAGAAGGAAGGTTGCTCTCCTAACATTCATTCCATGGAATATTTTTCTAATATGATCCTTGATTATAATCTGATTCATATTGGCTTTTCGGGCTCCGACTATATGTGGCATAACTCTAGACTCTGGCAGCGACTTGATAGGACCCTCTTTAATTCCATTTGGATTGATCAATGTCCCCTTACTTCTGTTGAACATTTGAGCAGAACTCTGTCTGACCATGCTCCACTTCTAATTTCTGTCAAAAATCCTTCCAGTAGACTATCATCCCCTACTTCTTTTAGATTCCAAAATATGTGGATCCAACATAGTGATTTCAAAAATGTTGTTTCCATTAATTGGATGGACCCTATTCATCCGGATAATTCTGTTAAAGGCATGATTCTTCATTGGCTTAAGCTTAAAAGGCTTAAACAAAACCTAAATTGGTGGAACAAGCATCATTTTAAAAATTTTTTTGCCAATCATAAAAATATGGAGCAATTAGTTTGTTCTCTTGAAGATGTTGTTTTGACTGATTCTACTAAGCTTGAAGAGTTGAATGCAGCTAAAAATAACTTGATTAATTATCAGAACATAGAGGAAACCTACTGGCAACAAAAGGATGCTAGAAAACATATTGCTGATGGTGATAGAAATACAAGGTATTTCCATGCCCTTTCCAAAAAAAAAAGAAAAGCCTTAAACTCTATTAAAAAAATCAAAAATGATCACGGCAGTTGGATCACTGACAATAATGATATTAAAGATTTTGTCATACAACATTTTAAAAACTTATTAAACAACAACCCTTCCTTAGAAGCCCTCTCCAACACACACCTGATTCCCTCAATTATTACTAATGGTGACAACCACTTTCTCAGTTTGTGTCCTACAGAAACTGAGATTGGTAGTATTCTCAATGGCATGAACATTTATTTTATTGCTGGCCCTGAAGGCTACACGACTCAATTCTTTCAGCACTATTGGCCTATTATTAAGTCTGACCTTGTTGATATTGTGGTTGATTTTTTTGATGGCAACCCCTTACCTAGATATTTTTCTAGCACTTCCATTGTTCTCATTCCCAAAATTAATAATCCTGAATCTTGGGGCAATTTCAAACCTATCAGCCTTTGGACCTTCTTTCATAAACTCATTGCTAAATTAATTGCTAATAGAATTAGTTTGCTACTGCTTAAAATTATTTTCCCCAACCAAACTAGCTTCGTTAAAGGTAGAGCTATATCTGATAACATACTTCTAGCCCAAGAGCTGATTCAAGACATTGACATTCCTATCAGATGTGGCAACATCCTTTTCAAACTAGACATCTCTAAAGCTTTTGACAACCTCTCTTGGGATTTCCCCTTTCAAATTCTTCATTTTCTTAGGTTTTCTAATAATTTTATCCACCTCATCAAAAATTGGATTACCAATGTTTGGTTCTCCATTATCATGAATGGTGAGTCCCTTGGTTTTTTCCCTTCGATGCATGGCTTGAGACAAGGTGATCCCCTTTCACCCTCTCTTTTTATTATTGTTGTTGAATATCTTTAAAGGAGCCTGAATGATCTTTTCTATAATAACCCTAGAATGTTTTTTAGAACTCAAGGTGTTCTTCCGGTCTCTCATCTTCATTTTTCTGATGACTTTATAATCTTTTGCAATGCCTCTATTCTTCACATTAAAACTATTAAGAATCTTTTAAATAAATTTGGCAATGAAAGTGGTCTTTTTCTTAATGAAGGAAAAAGTTGTTTCATTCCTTCCTCTAAAATCCCTAGTAATAGGATCAACCAAATCTTGAGAATTACTAATTTCTAGCAACAATAACTTCCTATTAAATATCTTGGTGCTCCGCTTTTTAAAGGTTTGAAAAGATCTCATCTTTTTGATGAATTAATTCAAAACATCTCTAATAAAATTTCCACTTGGGAATTTCATTTACTCTCATTTGGTGGTAGGGCCACTTTAATTAAGAGCACCCTTAACTCCATGCCTTTATATCTCATTCAAACCATTATGGCGACCAATTCTACCATTAACAGAATTGAGCATCTCCTTAATAAATTTTTTGGGGTTCTAACAATTCCTCTAAAGAATGCATTGGACCTCTTGGTATAAAGTTGGCACTCTTGTGAAGGTGGTCTTGGATGTAAGCCTATCAAGGAAGCTATCCTTTGCTTTTCTATAAACTTTGGTGGAATTTTAAGAGTAACAATAGTCTTTGGGCTAATTTCATGATCATACCGGTAAGCACCCTCTCATTTGCCCCTATAAAGCAGGAGACTCTCCTATTTGGAAAAGACTTGGTTCCATCAAATGAGATGTCGAATCATTAATTTCTTAGGGGATTAACTCTGGCACCTCTTTCTTTTGGCAAGATAACTGAACTGGAGGTGGGTCCATTGATGATCTACTGATTGATCTGTTGACTTCCACCAAAATGGGCCGTGCAGAATTGTACTATCTTCTCAAGAAGACTAGAGCTCTCCTTTCTCAACTCTATTTTAAAATCTCTCATATATGGCGTGAGGGTAATGCATGTGTGCCTTACCCCAGGTGCTAGATTAGATGGTATAAAATTCTTTGATCAACTTACGCTTCCTAAACATTTGTGTGGATTGGTGAATCTGGACAATACTGGACTCCCTTATCTCAGAAATTAATCCAACCTATTGGATTGATATGCTATATTACCTGATTAACTACATGATCATTTTCTATTTAGTGTTGTTGTTTCTTGGGAATTTACTGATGCATCATCCTGATATCCCTTGCTGTTGGTTTAATTACCCTAGCTTTAATTAGGGGCTTACTGCTTCTATTGTTCCTACTGTTAATGTGTTGATGTTCATTTGGAATTTATTGATGTAACCTAATACCCCTTGCTAGTTATTTGCTGATCTCTATAGAATCTACTGTTGGTTTAACTCTCCCAACCTTAAATGGGGCCTTACTGCTTCTGCTGCTTCCACTTTTAATGTTAAGGTGTTTCCTGTTTGCCGGAGAGAGATGTATTACTTTATCCTTTATTTTCTACTTTATTTTTTGATCAACAGGGACAAACCTCTTGCCATCAATATTTTGATTATGGATCCTACTATTTGTGTTTCTCATTTTATGATTAAAGCTGTGTTCTTCCTCCTTTCCTCTTTCTAGAATTATATTCTGGGCACTTATCTCAATGTTTAAATGCTATACTTCTGTATAACCTTATGGCTGGCCCTAATTTATCTTTTATTCCTCTCCTTATTATGGTTGTGGACCCTCTTATATTCCATAACCTTACCTCCAAAACTTGTAAGGAGAGAAATTGCAATATCTTTTCTATTATAACTTCTTTTCTGTAGGATTGGAATTATTTCCTGATTTCCATCTTGTCTGTTATTACTGATGTTGTGAGATTAGCTGCTGGCCTGATATTATGTGTCTTGATGGATCTTAAAGATGGCTTTCCTTTGGACCACTTTAAAATTGATGTTCTACCATTATTTTTTACTGGCTTTTCTTATGGTGGGTGCAATAGCTATTTTGATGTTTTAATTGCCGGCTGTTGGATTTCTGGGCCTTTTGTCCTGAAGGCTGCTCTTGGGCTTGGTTTGTTGATTGTATTTGCTAACCTCATCTCCCCAACATGTAAGGAGAGAAACTGCAATACCCATGTTAATATTATTATCTCTTTGCAGGATTGGACTTACTTAATGATTTCCTTTCAGTCTATTTTTTTGAGGATGGTAGTTCAACTGCTAACCTGCTCTCCTTTGTCTTGAAGGATCTCATTGATGGTTTACTTTTGAACCATTTCTATGGCTATGTTTCCCCACTGTTCTTTTTTGGCTTATCTTATGGTTGGTGCAATCATTGTATTGTTGTTTTATTTGTTGGCTATTGGATTATCGGGTCCATTATCCAGTGGTGCCTTTGTGGGTGGTGTTTTGTTTATTGTTTTTCGATTATTTCTAGGTTTAGAATTACTTCTGTTGTTGCCCCACTATTTTCTTGTTTGCAACCAGCTTCTGTGATCACGATATTTGAAGTCTACTTAATCTGCTATTTTTTCTATTGGTTATTAGAATTGTGCATCACGTGATTATGCTATTGCCTAATTGGATATTAACCTATGCACTGTTTACTCTGAATGGGTGGATTTTTGGCCAGCTTGTTGGTAGTTACTGTCTTGGTTGTTGGCTGAACTAGATTAATGCTCAACAAGCTACTTTTGAGTTTTTGGGATCTTATCACCAGCATGCCTCTTTTGAGGTTTTTGGCTGCATGGTGGCTTTTGCTTTTCTGCTTATTATTGTTGGCCAGACCACTTCATTATCTACCTGGAATTTATCTTAGGCATTGTTTATTTTGAATGGGTGGTTTTGTGGCCAACTTGCTATTTTTTCCTATCTTGGTTGTTGGCTGAACTGGATCATTGGGTTTTATGCCCAAAGTCTCTTGGGGCTATCATGCTCGTGAGGTGCTTTTGGAGTTGTTTTGCTGATTGATTTTGCTAACCCCATCTTCCCAATTTGTCAGGAGAGAAACTGCAATTTTTTGGTTATTTTTATTATCTCTTTCCAGGATTGGTCTTACTTTATGGTTTCTTTTCAGTCTACTTTTCCTGAGGATTTAGGTTTAGCTGCAACCCTGCTCATCTTTACCATGAAGGATTTCAATGTTGACTATCTTTTGAACCCATTTTGTTTCTTTTTTGAATCTCTGCTTTTCACTAGCTTATCATATGGTGGGTGCAATAATTTTATTGTTGTTTTCATTATTGGTTGTTGGATTTTCAGGTCCTATGTCTAGTAGGCTGTCTTTGTGGTTATTGGCTATTTATTGCCTGTTGCTTTTCTGAATGTTTTTGTTGATTGCAATCGGGCTGCTGCTGATCACCTGATGTTTGAGATCTACTTAACCTACTGCTATTTTCTTCTTCTTTGTTCTATTAGATTTGTGCAGATCTCTGAGATTATGCTTTTGCCTAATTTGATTTTAACCTATGCATTATTTACTCTGAATGGGTGGATTTATGGCCCGCCTCTTATCTTGGTTATAAGTTGACTGGATTCTTGAGTTTTTACAAGTGATTGGATTGTCTCTCTGATTGTCTTTACTTGGAGTTGTTTGTGGTGGGGAGAAGCTTATTACCTGAGCCTTATGGTTCATCTAATCTGCTATTGCATTCCCATCTCCTCTCTAATAGACTTATGCAATTCCCATGGTAATTTGGGCTTGGGATATGCTATCTTTCCTTACACTTGCTGGTTACTAACTTCTGTAACACAGAGGTTGTTAACTTCTACATTGCTTTCTTTCATTGCACTTCTTTTTCTTGGGTATATCCCTGGGCTGTTTACCAGGACTATTTGTTTAATATTTGTCCCATACGTTTGGGATGGGGTTAATTCCATGCTATTTTATTTGCCTTGCTGGATTTCAGAAGGTCTTTCTATTGGTCTTTTATGTTTCTTACCTCTGCCTGGCCTTTTCTACTATTTTCTAGTGGTGGGTCTTCATGCTGATCTAATTAAACCCTTGGACCTGATTAAAAATATGGTAGACCTGACAATGATGGTTCACTATCATATGTGTTGTGATTCGCATGACATGGTGCCTAATATAACAAATTTTACTCTACATGGGATCCCCTTACCCATTCTGCTCTTTGCTACTTTATTTTCTATTCAGTATAGGGCTTTGCATTGGTTTGCAGGTACTAAGGCTCAAAAAAATTTCAACAAATGGTTGCTATACAGGTTTGTTGGCTATGATGGTTGTGATGATTTCACTCCTTTTTGGTTTGGTAGTAGCTCTTGTTATGTAACCCTTCTGCTGAAGTATGGATGCTCATATTTGCATCTGCCCCAACTTGGTGTGACTGAGCCTGAGCCTTCTCTTTCACACTTCCTTATTATCATTTTCATTTTATGCTGCTTTCATTTTTCACTCTGTCTGTATTACCTTAACTGCTCTAATTTCTTTTTTCCTATAATTTTGCAGGTGCAATTCTCTTGTTCTCTTGCAGGTTTGCTCCATAATGTCATGCATTCTCTCATCCTAAAGAGCTTTGGCCCTAATCTTCCATTGGCTTTTCTTGTTAATCAATTTGTAATTTTTACTTTCCTTACTCTTTTATTTTGCTTTTGGTTGTATTTAGATAGGGGATTTACTCTCTAGGCTGATTGTAGCTCTTTGAGCAGTAGTTGTGGAGTTTATCCCCTTTAAGGACCTTGTAACCCCTTTTTTGTGGCAATAAAATTCCCCCTATATGTGGTTTCCCAAAAAAAAAAAAAAACCTAAAACCCTAAACCCTAAACCCTAAACACTAAACCCTAAAGCTTACAACCCTAAACCCCAAACCCTAAACCGTAAACCTTCAATCCTAAATCCTATAAACCTCAAAACCTAAACCTAAACTAAATAAAACCTAAAAATAAAATAAATAAAAAACCATAAATGTAAATAAGTAATAATAATAAAAAAATAATAACCTAAACTAAAACCTAAACCTAAACCTAAACATAAACCTAAAAATAAAATAAATAATAATAATAATGAAACTAAAATAAAATAAATAAAAACCTATGCTAAACTAAAAATATAAAATAAACCTAAAAAAATCTAAATAAAATAAAACCTAAAAAAAATAAAAATAAAATCAAATATAAACTAAATAAAAACCTAAATCTAAAAAATAAACCTTAATAGAAAAAAAAACTAAACCCTAAACTAAAAAAAACCTAAACTTAAACTAAATAAAATAAAATAAACTAAAAATAAACCCAAACCTAAACTAAAAAATAAAAACTAAAAGTAGACCTAAAATAAAAAAATAAAACCTAAACCTAAAAAAAATAAATAAATACCTAAACCTAATCATAAAAATAAAAAATAAAACCTAAACATAAAAAATAAAATGAAACTGAAAAATGAACCTAAACCTAAATCGAAACCTAATAAAATAAACTAAAACAAAAAACCTAAACTGAAGTAAATAAACTTAAAATAAATAAGCTAAAGTAAATAAAAAAAATAAACCTAAATGAAAATAAAAAAGAAGTATACTAAAATTTTAAATAAATAAACTAAACTAAACATACTAAATAAAATACACTCTGGTTTGTAATTAAAAATAAACCCTAAATCCTCTAAAACAACCCCTACCCTGACCCAAAACATATATCCCTAAACCTTAAACCCTAATACATATACAAACTTTTACTAAACCTTAACCCACGCTAAAAGCATAAACCCAAAACCCTAAACCCCACCCTAAACTAACCCAAGCTAACCACTCTAAATCCTAAACACTAAACCTCCCACTCCTAAACCCTAAACCTTAAAAGCATATAACATAAAATCTTAAACCATAACTAAACTAAGCCCTCCCAACCAACCATAAACCCTAAACCTAAACTAGACCTAAACCAACCTAAACTAAATAAATTAAAAATTAAACTTAAACCCTAAAACCTAATAAACCATAACCTAAACCTAAACCCTAAGAATGGGCAGAACCTTGACATCAAGAACATCACTGTCAACCAGGCTCAGTCTAGATCTTGCAGTGGAGGTGAAGGCGGAGGTGACGATTATCATAGTTATGGTGGGAGATCTGGAGGTGATGGTAGATGTGGAGGTAGTGGTCAGAGCAGTGGTGGTTATGGAGGCAGGAGGAGCGACGAAGGTTACATTCGTGGTGGTGGAAGAGGGAGAGATCGGGGATATGATTGTGGATCCTGTATTCGATAGTTTGGGGTGGTTCTGATGGGAATTGGAGAAACTGAAGAACGATCGATCCTAAAACTCTAAGAACCTAAACCTAAACTAAATAAAACCTAAAAATAAAATAGTTATAGAAACCTAAACCTAAATAAAATAAAATAAAATAAAAACCTAAACTAAAACCTAAACCAAAACCTAAACTTAAACCGAAACGTAAAAATAAAAATAAAAAATAAAAACTAAAATTAACTAAAATAAATAAAAACCAAACTAAACTAAAAAATAAAATAAACTTTAAAAAACCTCAATAAAATAAAATAAACATAAAATAAAATAAAATAAAATTTAAATAAAAACCTAAACCTAAAAAATAAACCTAAAAATAAAACTTAAAAATAAATAAAAAATAAAACCTAATCCATAAACTAAAAAAAACCTAAACCTAAAATAAACAAGGGAAAATAAACCTAAACCTAAACTAAAATAAACTAAACTAAAATAAATAAAACCTAAACCTAAAACTAAATTAAACTAAACCTAAACCTAAAAAAATAAAATAAAATAAACCAAAAATAAACCTAAACTAAATATTAAAACTTAAAATAAACCTAAAATAAAACATAAACCTAAACCTAAAAAAAATAAAAAAAAGCCTAAACATAAGCCTAAAATAAAATATAATCTGAACCTAAAAAATAAAATAAAAAAAAAACTAAACTAAAAAATAAACATAAACCTAAACCAAAACCTAAAAAATAAAGTCAAAATAAAAAATGTAAACTTAAATAAATATACCTAAAATAAATAAACAAAACTAAAAAAAATAAAAAATAAACCTAAATAAAAATAAAAAATAAAATAAACTAAAATAAATAAAAAGATAAACTAAATAAACTTAAACTTACAGGTTTTCTTATTATTTTTTTTTAAAAAATCCTATACCCTAAGCCCTAAACCCTAAACCGTAAATCCTAAAACCCTAAACCCTAAACCCTAAAAGTAACCATAAACGTAAACCCTAAACATACAACCCTAAACCCTAAACTAACCATAAACCCTAAACCCTAAATAAAAAAAATGTTAAAAATATAAAAAAAAACCCTAACCCTAAACATTAAACCCTAAACCCTAAAGCCTTAAACCCTAAAACCTAAAACCTAAACCCTAAAACCTACAACCCTAAAGCCTAAAAAGCTAAAAACCTAAACATAAACTTAATAAAACCTATAATTCAAATAAATAAAAAAACCTTAAAAAAATAAAAAAAATTAAATTTAAACATAAAGCGACTAAACCTAAAAGAAAATAAAATAATAAAATTAAACTAAAATAGAATAAAAATAAACTAAAAATAAAATTAAATACCATATAATTAAAATAAAAATAAAATAATCCTAAAATAAAATAAAATAAAACTAAATAAAAGAAACCTAAAAAAAAAAGCCTAAAAGAAAAAAAAACCTAAACTAAAAACCCTAAACCTAAAATAAAATAAAATAAACCTAAACCTAAACTAAAATAAATAAAACCTAAAACTAACATAAAATAAACTAAACCTAAACCTAAAGCTAAACTAAATATAAGAAAATAAACAAAAAATAAACCTAAACTTAATTTAAAAAATAAAACCTAAAATAAAAATGTAAAATCAAAACCTAAGGAAATAAAATAAAAATCTAAACCTAAAAAATAAAATAAAAATAAAACTACACTGAAAAATAAACCTAAAACCTAAACCTAAACATAAACCTAAAAAATAAATTAAAATAAAAATCCTATACTAAAATAAATAAACCTAACATAAATAAACTAAACTAAATAAAAAGAAAAAATAAACCAAAATAAAAAAAAATAAACAAAAATAAAGAAGAAAAATAAACTAAATAAAACTAAACCTACTGGTTTGTAATTTGTTTTAAAAAACCAACCAAATCCTAAACCCTAAACCCTAAACCCTAAACCATAAAATACACTAAACCCTAAACCCTAAACCCTAATCCTAAACCCTAAACCCTAAAACCCTTAACCCTAAACCTTAAACCCTAAACCTTAAACCCTAAACCCTAACACTAAACCCTAAACCCTAAACCCTAAACCCTAAACCTAAACTTAAAGTAACTAAATAAATTAAAAAGTAAACCTAAATCCTAAAACCTAAAAAACCTAAATCTAAACCTAAATCCTAAGAATGGGCAGAACCTTGGCGACATGAATATTACCATCAACTAGGCTAAGTCTAGATCTAACGGTGGAGGTGAAGGCAGATGCGGTCATTATCGCAGTGGTGGTGGGGGATCTGGAGATGCTGGTGGATATGGAGGTGGTGGTCAGAGCAGTGGTGGTTATGGAAGCGGGAGGAGCGACGAAGGATACAACCATGGTGGTGGCGGAGGGAGAGATCGGGTCTAAGATGGTGGATCCTGCTACTCAAGAGGTCGGGGTAGTTCTGATGTGAACTGGAGAAACTAAAGAACGATCGATTCGATCTACTGCTTGTAGAACTATGTCTTTATAGTAGAGACAGTTCGGTTATCTAGGGTTTTTGATTTACTCTATGCGTGCTCATTTTTTATCTATGTTGCCACTTATGTCTTAGAAAACTTGGTGTGTTACTTGGTTGATGAAATTGAGAAGAAGAAATGTTGAATTTAAATTTGTTCTCTGTTTAAAAAAACCAAAAACCCTAAAATTTTAACTAAAACCTGAAACTTAAACCTAAAACCTAAAACCAACAATTTGCTAGAGCCTTTTGCTATGCTTACTGAAACTTTGTTGATCATTTTGGATTGGACTTTTTGGTTTCTAGTGGTTGGTAGCTACCTTTTGGCCCCATTTTCTATGGTTATTTTATCTTTTGGTGATTTGTATTGGTTGTAGCTTATGTTTCCTTCAATTGATGGTTTCATTTCTGAGCTATTTAGTCATTTGTGGTTGTACACCCTGGTTTGGCTTGGTGACTGCTTATTGTTGGGAATTTGGCTTGAGGGCTCCTAACTTGGTTTTGTTGGGTGTTTCTCAATTAATTGACATTGGTCTAGTGCTTGCGGATGGCTGGTTCTGGTTTTCCTTGGTTTGGAGCTTCGATGGGTATTTGGTTAATGGCTGTTGTTGGTGTTCTGACTTTATTCTAGCCTCTCTTTGGGTTATTGTGATTAGTCTGTTGTGGTTTTTTGTTGTGGTTTGGCTTTAGTTGTGTTGTTACTTATTATTTAATGGTCTTTGGATGGAACTCTATGGACTACTGGCCTTGGATGTCTACTTGTATTAGGTATACTGGCTATGATAACTTTGATGTTACTCGCATCTTCTCTCTGGTTGGTAGCATTACATATGATTGTAACCCTTATTTATGAAGTTTGGATGCTCATATGTATTGTTGCCCCTTGAGATGATCCTAACTGAGCTTGAGCCTTGTCTTTCTAAGCTCTCTCCTTTTCCTCTCTTTATTCTTATCATTTTTAGCTATGACTTTTTCCTTTGTAGTGTTCTGAAGATTTCTTTTACAGGTTGGAACTTTATAGAGGGAATGGACATTGCTCAGTCAACCTAAGTGATGTTGCTGTGGAACTTGCTTATCTTGCTTTCTTAAATGAATCATGAACTACTGCTGACTCATCCTTTTATTATTTTCGGGATTTGTTTGTATTACTCTATGTCATTTTCTCTTATGCTTTTTAGGCACTATATTTGCTCTTTTATTTTCTTTTCTTTTTCTAATGTACTTAGATGGGGGTTTAGCTCTATAGGTTTCTTGTAGCTCTAAGAGCAGTAGAATTTTAGAGCTTTACCCCTTTCAAGGACATTGCATATTTTCCTTTTATGATAATAAAATTCTAACTTTTCTAAAAAAAAGCCTTAAACCCTAAACCCTAAATAACCCTAAACCCTAAAACCCTAAACCCTAAACCCTAAACCCTAAACCCTAAACCCTAAACACTAAACCCTAAACTCTAAAACCCTAAATGAACCCTAAACCCTAAAGCCTAAACACTAAACCCTAAATGCTAAACCCTAAACCCTAACCCTAAACCCTAAACCCTAAAAGCATAAAACCTACAATCCTAAACCATAGACCCTAAACCCTAAACCCTAACCCTAAAAGCTAAAACCTAAACCCTAAATCCCAAACCTTAAACCTAAACCTAAAGTAACTAAATAAATTAAAATATAAACCTAAAACTTAAAACCTAATAAACCTAAACCTAAACCTAAACATTAAGAATGGGTAGAACCTTGATGGTAGGAACATCACCGTCAGCAGCTTTGTCTAGATCAGTGGTGGAGGCGGCGAGGTGTGCGGTGGTGGTGGGGATCGAGGTGCTGGTTAGTAGTGGTGGTTATGGAAGTAGGAGGTACGAGGGAGGTTACAACCGGGGTAGTGCCATAGGGAGAGATCGGGGATATGATGGTGGATCCCACAACCCGAGAGGCCGGGGCGGTTATGATGGGAACTCGAGAAATTGAAGAACGGTCGATTTGATCTGCTACTTATGGAACTGTGTCTTTAAAGTAGAGATGGTTCTAGTTATCTAAGGTTTTTTATTATCATTATGTGTGCTAATTTTTTATCTAGGTTTTCGATTATGTCCAAGAAAATTTGGTGTGTTACTTGGTTGATGAAATCAAAAAGAAAAAATGTTGAATCTAAATTTATTCTCTATTAAAAAAACCAAAAATCTTATACCCTAAACCTACAACAATAAACCCCAAACCCTAAACCCTAAAACCCTAAACACTAAACTTAAACCCCAAACTCTAAAACCTAAAATGATAAAGCGTAAACCCTAAACCCTAAACCCTACTCCGTAAACCCTAAAACCTATAACCCAAAACCCTAAACCCTAAAACCCAAACCCCAAACCCCAAACCCTAAACCCTAAACCTTAAACCCTAAAAACCCAATAACTTAAACCAAAACTAAATAAAACCTAAAAATTAAATAAATAAAAAACCTATTCTAAATAAAATAAAAACCTAAACTTAAACCTAAACCTAAACCTAAACCTAAAGTAAAATAAAATAAAAAATACAAACTAAATTAAAATAAAATAAATAAAAACCTAAACTAAACTAAAATATAAAATAAGCCTAAGAATAAAAAACCAAAATAAAACAATAACTAAACATAAAATAAAAATAAAATAAACCTAAAATAAAATAAAAATTAAAACCTAAACCTAAGAAATTAACCTTAAAATAAAACCTAAACCCAAAACAAAAAAAATCTAAAGCAAAAATAAAAAAAATAAACTTAAACCTAAACTAAGATATACTAAACTAAAATAAATAAAACCTAAACCTAAACCCAATCTAAATAAATTAAAATAAACTAAATAAACTAAATAAACCTAAACCTATGAGTTTACTTAATTTAAAAAAAACCATAAACACTAAATCCTAAACTCTAAACCCTAAACCCTGAAGCCTAAACCTATAATCCTAAACCCTAAACCCCAAGCCCTAAACCCTAAAAAACCCTAAACCATAAACCATAAACCATAACCCTAAACCCTAAACCCTAAACCCTAAAAGCATAAACCTTAAACACTAAACCCTAAACCCTAAACCCTAAACCCTAAACACTAAACCTTAACCCTAAACCCAAAACCCTAAACCCCAAACCATAAACCTAAACCTAAAGTAACTAAATAAATTAAAAAATGAACCCAAACCCTAAAACCTAACAAAAATAAAAGTAAAAATAAAACCTAAATGTAAAATAAAATAAAATAAAACTTAAACAAAATAAATACACTAAACTAAATAAAGATGAAAATTAACCTAAATTAAAATAAAAAGTAAAATAAACTAAAATAAAGAAAAATAAATTAAATAAACTAAATAAACCTAAACCTACCGGTTTACTTAATTTAAAAAAATCATAAATCTTATATCCTAAATTGTAAACCCTAAACTCTAAACCCTAAACCCTAAACCCTAAACCCTAAAAATCCTAAACCCTAAACCCTAAACCATAAACCCTAAAAGCATAAACCCTAAAACCATAAACCCTAAACCCTAAACCCTAAACCCTGAACCCTAAATCTTAAACCCTAAACCCTAAACACTAACCCTAAACCCTAAACTCTAAACCCCAAACCCTAAACCTAAACCTAAAGTAACTAAATAAATAAAAAAATAAACTCATACCTTAAAACCTAATTAACCTAAACCCAAACCAAAACACTAAGAATGATATCCCCTTCTGATGGAGGTCAATATATTTTCTGGTTAGTACTGCTGAGCTTTGGGTGTCCTCAAGTTTTGGAGGCTCTCTCCTCTTGTTGGTCTCCTATTATGTTGGTTTTAGTATGGCCTGGTGATTAGCAGGCTTGGGAGCTTGCTTATTTGGCTTTTTCTGTAGCCTATTTTTTTCCTGTGAGGGTTTATTGATTGGTGGTTGTTTGATGGCTGCGATTTTATCTAGCCTTTTGCTTTTGATTTTGGCTATCTAGCTTCATGATTATTGGTTGGGCCTGGCTGTGGGCTTTGTTCCCTCCTGGGCTGAGTTACTCTCTCTGGAGCCATTACCTGCCATCTATTTTTTATTTTCCTTTTATGGTGGTTTTTTTTAAAAAGTTAGTTCTATAGTGTTTTCCTATTCGATGGATGGCCTATTGGCTTGTTGTTTCTTTCTATTATGGGATGAACCTGTATGTGGTTTTGAAAATTCTTGGCTGTATTGTTATTTCTATTTATTCCTGCTGCTATGGTTGGCTGGGTAGCCATAATGGGTGGCTGTAGCTGTGGTTTTGGTTGTTGGATCTGCAAAATTTTTGGTTATTTACCTTTGGTCTATATTTATTTTGGGTGGCTTTGACTGTGGTTGTTTCTTGGCTACTGTCTTGTTTGGTTGGTTTCTTTGCTCTGGTTTGGCTAGATGTTTTGCTGGTTAGTTGTTTATGTAATCCTGATGATAGATAATGGAACTTGGCTAGCTCTTAGCTATTGGCTATTTGTTCTAATTGAGGTTCATTGGCTATGATGGCTGGGATGTTTCCCATATTATCCTTTTGGTTAGTAGCACCATATGTGATTGTAACCCTTCTTCTGAAGGTGGATGCTCACATATCCTGTTTCCCCTTGAGTTGAATGTGACTAAGCCAGAGCCTTATCGAAGAATTTTATCACTTTTTTTTCCTTTTGTGTACTTTGGTTGTCCTTATTTCTAGATGTCAATCTTTATCTTATGTTCTTTGTAGGTTTGTGGCAGGTTTTGGGGCATAGGTGGTTTGTGCTTCTCTTAAAATATTTTAGGATATAAATGGCTTTGGCTGCCCTTATTGGAATTGTGTGCTATTTCTATCTTAGTGTTATTCTTTTCTTTATTTTTCTTTAGTTTTCTTATAATAGGCAGTGGATTTATCTCTTTAGGTTAATTGTAGCTTTTTGAGCAGTAGTTTAGAGATTTATCCCCCTTAAGGACCTTGTATCCCTATCTTTTTGGCAATAATATTCTCCCACTTTAGATTTAAAAAGAAACCCTAAGAATGGGCAGAACTTTAATGGCATGAATATCACCGTTAACTAGGCTTATTCTAGATCTGGCTGTGGAGGCGAAGGCGGAGGCGGCGATTATCATAGTGGTGGTGGGGGATCTAGAGGTGTTGGTGGATATGGAGGTGGTGGTCAGAGCAGTGGTGGTTATAGAGGTGGGAGGAGTGATGGAGGTTACACCGTGGTGGTGACGGAGGGAGAGATCAGGGATATGATGGTGGATCTCGCTACTCAAGAGGCCGGGGTGGTTTTGATGGGAATAGGAGAAATGAAAAAATAGTCGATCCGATTCGCTGCTTATGGAACTGTGTCTTTACATTAGAGATGGTGCTAGTTATCTTGGGTTTTTGATTTACTCTATGCGTGCTCATTTTTTATCTATGTCATCGCTTGTGTCTTAGAAAACTTGGTGTGTTACTTGGTTGATGAATTCAAAAAGAAGAAATGCTAAATCTGAATTTGTTTTCTGTTAAAAAAACCAAAAACCCTAAATCCTAAATTAAAACTTGAACCCTAAACCTAAAACCTCCAACACCTAAAACCTAAAACCTAAACCTAAACCTAAACCTAAACCAAAAACCTAAAAAAAAAAAACAAACCCACCCCAAGACCCCACCCCAAACCTAAATCTTAAACTAACTCCAAAAACTAAACCTAAAATAAAAATAAAAGCTATACCCAAACAAAATAAAACCTAAAAAATAAATAAAAGCTATAATGTCAATAAATATAATATAAAATAATAACAAAACTAAACCTAAACCTAAACCTAAACCTAAACCTAAAGAAATATAATAAAAATAAAAATAAGCTAAAATAAAATAAATAAAACCTAAACTAAAAAAAATATAAACCTAAATAAAATAAAACTAAACCTAAAATAAAAATAAATCAAACCTAAAATAAAATAAAACTAAATAAAAAAACCTAAAATGAAACTAAAAATTAATTAAAAATAAAACCTAAATCCTAAACTAAAAAAAAATTAATCCTAAAATAAAAATAAAATAAACTTACACCTAAACCTAAAATAAACTAAATAACCTAAACTAAAATAAATAAAATAAACTTAAAATAACTAAACCTAAATAAAAACTGAAAAGCCTAAAATAGAAACCTAAACCTAAACCTAAAAAATAAAATAAAACTTACACCTAAACCTAAAATAAAATAAAACCTAAACAAAATAAAATAAAAATAAAACTAAATAAAACTGACAAAAACTAAAAAATAAAAAATAAAACCTAAACTAAAATAAATAAATAAACTAAATAAAATTTAAATAAACCTAAATAAAATAAATAAACTAAATAAAAACCTAAACCTACCATTTTGCTTTTTTAAGATAAAATAAAAATAAAAGAAACACTCTACCTTCATGAGCACTAGGCTTATTATCCTGCTACCTAAAGGCCTCCACCCTAAACCCTAAAGCTCCACCTGCCACAACCAGACCCTAAGACCCTAACACTAAACCTGAAAACTATTAAAGAAAACCTAACCATAAACCACTAAACCTAGCCATGACTAAAACCTAAAACCTAAACCTTAAACCCTACTAAACTCTACCCAAACCCAAAATCCTAAAAAAAATAACCTCACTTCACTAAAAATAATAAAATTAAATAAATCTAAACCTAAACCTACATGATAAATAAATAAGAAAATAGAAACTAAACTAAATAAAATAAACCTAAAGTAAACTAATAAATAAATAAAATAAACAGATAAAATAAGATAAATAAAATAAAAAATAAATAAAACTAAACCTAAAAAATAAACCAAAAATAAAACCTAAAAATAAAATAAATAATTGAAATAAAAAAAATCTAAACCTAAAATAAAAATAAAATAAAATAAACCTAAACCTAAACTAAAATAAACTAAACTAAAATAAATAAAGCTTAAACCTAAACCTAAAATAGATTAAATCTAAACCTAAACATAAACTAAACAAAATAAATTAAATTAAAAATAAACCTAAGCCTAAACTAAAAATTAAAACATAAAAAAAAAACTTAAAATAACAACCTGAAACCTAAACTTAAAAAAATAAAATAAAAACCTAAACATAAAGAAAAACCTAAAAAATAAAATAAAAATAAAACTAAACTAAAAAATAAACATACACATAAACTTAAATCTAAAAAATAAACTAAAATAGAAAAACTAAAATAATAAATGAACTACATAAAATAAAATATTCTAAATATAAATAAAAATAAAATGATAAAATAAATAAAAATAAACTAATAAACTAAATAAACCTAAACTATTTACTTAATTTTTTTTTAAAAAAAAAAAATAAAGTAAAAAAATAAAATCAAAAATAAACCTAAGAATAAAAACCTAAATAAAATAAAAACTAAACATCAAATTAAAATAAAATTAACCTAGAATAAACATAAAATAAAATAAAAGAAAAATTAAATAAAATCCTAAGCCTAAAAAGTAAAACCTAAAAATAAATAAATAAAAACCTAAACCTTACACTAAAAAAAACATAAACCTAAAATACAAATGAAATAAAAAAAATAAAACAAACCTAAACCTAAACTAAATAAAATAAAATGAACTAAAAATAAACCAAAATTGAAACTAAAAAATAAAACCTAAAAATAAACTTAAAATAAAAACCTAAAACCTAAACCTAAAAAAATTAAATAAAAATCTAAACCTAAACCTAAGCATAAAAATAAAAAATAAAACATAAACCTAAAAAATAAAATAAAAATAAAACTCAACTAAAAGATAAACCTAAACCAAAACCTAAACCGAAAAAATAAACTAAAATAATTAAACTAAAATAAATAAAATTTAAAAATAAACATAAATAAAAATAAAATTATAAAATAATAAATAATAAATAATAAATAAACTAAATAAACCTAAACCTATTTGCTTTTTAAAAAAACACTAAACCCTAATCCTAAACACTAAATCCTAGACTGACTAAACCCAAACCCAAAACCCTAATCCTTAACACACCCTAAACCCTCCCTAAACTACCCTAAACCTAAACCTAAACTAAACCATGAAAAACCTAAAAATAAAATATAAAAACCTAAACATAAATAATAAGAAGAAAAATCAAATAAAACTTAACTAAAACTCCTAAACCTAAAAAAAATAAAAAATAAATATACTATAAATAAATAAATAAACTTAAAATAAAATAAACCTAAAAAAATAAATAAAATAAAAAAATAAAATATATAAAAAACTAAATAAAATAAAAAAGAAATGAAAACCTAAACCAAAATAAAATAAAATAAACAAATAAAACTAAACTAAACTAAAATAAATATAACCTAAGCCTTAAATAAACTTAACCTAAACCATAAACTAAATAAAATAAAATAAACTAAAATAAACCTAAACCTAAACTAAATTAAACCTATTAAACTAAAACCTAGAATGTAAACCTAAAATAAATAAAACCTAAACTCCTAAAAAACCTAAACAAATAAAATAAAATAAAATAAATCTAAAACTAAACACTAAACATAAACCTAAAATAAACTAGATGAAAACCTAAACTAAAATAAATAAACTAAACTAAATAAAATAAAAATAAATAAATAAATATAAAATAAACTAAATAAGACCTAATGGTTTGCTTAATTTTTTTTAAAAACCCTAAATGCTAAACCCAACCTAACACTAAATCTTACCAAACCCTAAACCTAAATCTAAAACTAAATCATTCTTTTCCCTCCAGCCTAAACCCTCTAAATCTAAACCCTAAACTACAGGCCACTCTAAACCCCT
Organism: Cymbidium sinense; assembly: GCA_021442155.1. Lineage (NCBI taxonomy): Eukaryota > Viridiplantae > Streptophyta > Magnoliopsida > Asparagales > Orchidaceae > Cymbidium > Cymbidium sinense. The sequence continues at coordinate 275,256,247 of CM038215.1, read as the reverse complement.
AAACCACTGAGCTCTGAGCCATAAACTAATCCAGGCCTCTAAACCTGACCATCTAACAGCTGAGCCTTAAATCTGGCTCTAAATCTGCTGACCAACCCATTCTAAATAACCCCAGGCCCTACACCTCTACCCAAACCTACTCTGACCCTGACCTAAACTAAATCTATCCACAACCCTAAACTCTTACTAAACTGAGCTAAACCCACTCCTAAGCTGGACTACAAAGTATGCCTAAACTAAACCTAAACCTAACCAAACCTAAACTAAACCTACACTAAACTCTAAATTAAACTTAAAAACTAAACTTAAACCCTAACCCTAGAAATGACTCTCCCTGTTTCTCCCATGCTATGATAATTTCATTTTCCCCTTCGTTGGTGCATCCCCGTCTCATGTTTTTTGTGGATCCTTCATCATTCTAGACCATTTTCAAGAGCCTTTTGAATCTCTAGCTACTCCCATAATGTGTCTCTTTTGAATATGGTTGTGGTGACCTCAAACCCACAGATTACATCTCCCAATACGAATGATCTGATTAGGGCATCCAATTTTTTGTGGATTTTGAACCCAATGCCATTCATGCTATTAAATCCTTTAAGGATTCACTTTTAGGTAATAGCTCTACCTCTTCTGACTAGGTGAATATGATTTTGACTTTTTTTTTCAAGGTATGCCTGCGATCATATGTTCGAATCTTGATGTCGAGCTTACAAAACCTTTCGAAATTTATTTTGGTTGGAAAATTTGTTTTGCGCCAGCCGAATTTGGATAAGATCCGATCCTATTTTCATAACCTTAAACTTTTGGGTTCTTTCTCTATTGGCTTGATCGATCCAAGCCATATTCTTATTCAACTTATGAATGATTTGGATTATTCAAGGGTTTTCTTGCATCGATCTTAATTTTTCTTTAACTGTCAAATGCATTTGTTGAAGTGGTCTTCCCTTTTTGATAAAAAGGATGAATCACCTATTGTTCCTGCATGGTTAGCTCTTCTTGAGAATCCATTTATTTTACGATTTTATTTCTAGGCTCTTTTTTGGTGGTAAATCCAAATCGGTGTGAGAACCGTCCCTCATTGCTCATATATTGGTTGAACTTGACATATCTAAAAAACATCCTAAGGAGGTGGATTGGATCGAAAAGTTTGGTTATTTACAAAGTCAAATTTGAAAATTTTTTGATTTTTTTTATTGCAAGATACATGGTCATGATAATTTGAAGTGTTTTATTCTTCACCCACATATTAAAAGAAAATTTTGAATATCATAACTCTAAATTAGCTTATGATAAAGATAATAAAACTATTTTTGTGCCTAAAATAACTTAAATGTTAATATTAGGTCTTCTTTGGAATCTTTTCAAAGTTCCTAAAATTATTCGCTTCTCATTCCAACCATGACAAAGGTACTAATAATGTTGAAAAAGATGGTTTTCCTGACAACCTTTCTTTACATGAGAATATGCCTATTATGGCTAATTCCAAAGTCAAAGAGGCTGAAGAAAATGATGATTCATTCTCTAATGAGTCTATTCCTGCTTCTTTGATGACATTAATTGATGAGAATGAGGATTTAAATGATAAATTGAATGTGGCTAAAATTCTTGACCAAAACACTAATTCTAACATTGGTAATTGTGTTTTGAATTGTATAATTTCTCCCATTAATTCCAAGATTGATCTTTAGTCTAATCACACTTTATAACAAAATGTTGATTTGGAAGAGAGGGAAGTTGTGATTAGAGATGTTCTTGCTGATCCTTATCCTATTAATAATATTTCTAATCAATCTCTACCTAATAGTGACACTTTGGATAAAAATAAAAAATTCCAAATTGTTCGAAAAAGAAAACTAAAAACTCTAAGATGCAACCTCCTACTCTTTCCAGATCTACTAGATCTAGATCCTCTTCACATAAATAATGTGTTGTTTCAATTTTTGGATTAGGAGAGGATTTGTTATTCCTTCTCTCTCTCATTATTATTACCCTTTAATTTCCTTTTACAATTTTCTTTATGTTTACTTCTCTTATTTGGAATGTTAAAGGGATTGCTACTCTCACTATTCATAATCATATAAGAAATCTCTACATAATTAACAATATCTTTTTACTTATTATTATTGAACCTCTTATACATGCTGATAAAATCAATCATGTTGCTTGAATGCTTTGCTTTAGTAATTTTTTTCTCTAACATGAATAATAAATTTGGTGATTTAGGAATAGCTTCCTAAATGTTTTAATTTTAGATAATCTCCAACAAGTTATCAATGCTGAAATTTCTTTTGGTGACTCTTGTGTGCTGGGCTCTTTTAATTATGCTTCTTGCAATAGAGCTGGTTGAAATGCTCTTTGGGAGAATTTGAAAAGTTTTATTTTTTCTGTTAACAAACCTTGGTTTGGTTTGGGGTGATTTCACACTTTTTTGTATTCTTCAGAAAGAAGGGGTGGTTGCTCTACTAATATTCATTCAATGGAATAATTTTCTAATATAATTCTTGATTTCAATCTTATTAACATTGGTTTTAAAGGCAGTAATTATATTTGGCAAAACTCTAAGCTCTGGCAACATTTAGAAAGAACTATTTTCAACTCTCATTGGATTAATCAATGGCCTCTTAGCTTTGTTTACCATTTTAATAGAACTTTATGTGATCATGCCCCACTTTTTATTACTGTTAAAGAAAAGTCTAAAATATTAAACATCTCGCCCTCTTTGAGATTTCAAAATATGTGGATTCAGCATCTGGAGTTTCTTATAGTCATGATTATTAGTTGGATTGCCCCTTTACACCCTGATAATTTGATTAAGGGTATGAATAGATTATCTTTTAAGGTTAAAAGGCTCAAACAAAATCTGGTTTGGTAGAAGAAACATTATTTTAATAAATATTTTTGCTAATATAAAAAACATGGAACTTTTGGTTTGTGATCTTGAAAATGCTATTTTGACTGACTCTTCTAAGCTTAAGGATTTGAATGAAGCTAAAGATAAACTTGTTAATTATCAGAATATGGAAGAGACCTGTTGGTGGCAAAAAGTTGCTAGTATACTTATTGTTGATAGGGACAAGAATACTAGGTATTTTCATTCTCTATTTAATAAAAAGGGAACTTTAAATTATATCTAAAAAATAAAAAATGATAATGGAGACTGGATCAATGACATTAATGTTATTAAAGATTCTGATATTAACCACTTTAGAAATATGCTTAATAAAAGCCAATCTTATGAATTTATTTCTAATTCGCATTTGGTCCCCTCTATTATTACCAATGATGATAATCATTGGATTACTAGGCCTACTAAAGATGAGATTGGTAAAGCTCTCAATAGCATGAACATTGATTACATTGATGGATGGGAGGGTTATACTACTGTTTTTCAAAATTGTTGGTCTATTATTAAGCATGACTTAATAAATGCTATTGTTGATTTCTATGTTGGTAATCTCCTCTCCTTAAATATTTTTCAAGCACTTCCATTGTTCTCATACATAAAAAATAATTCATTCTTGGGTGATTTGGACCTATTAGTCTTTGCACTTTATTTAATAAATTGAATTCTAAAATTCTTGCTAATAGACTTAGTCCTTTACTTCAAAAAATTATCTCTCTCAGCCAAACCGATTTTGTTAGAGGGAGATCTATATCTAGTAACATTCTTTTTGCTCAAGAGCTTATTCATGATTTAGATGTTCCAACTATAGGTGGTAACGCCCTTTTTAAAGTAGATATTTCTAAAGCTGTTGATAATATCTCTTGAGATTTCCTTTTATATATCCTGCATTTATTTAGTTTCTCTGCTAATTTTATTAACCTTATTAAAAATTGTATTAATAATTCCTGGTTTTTTATTCTTCTTAATGGTGAAGCCTTAGGCTTCTTTCCTTCTTCTCATGGATTAAGACAAGGAGATCCTTTATCCCCTTCTTTATTTATTATTATTGTGGAATACCTTTCTAGGAGTTTAAATGATTTATTTCAATAACAACATGTACTTTAGAACTCTTGGTGGTATCCTAGTTTCTCATCATAGCTTTCCTGATGATTTTATTATCTTTTGTAATGCTTCTTTTCATCATATCAAAAGACTTAAGAAATTTTTTAGTAATTTCTTGTAGAGAAAGTGGTCTTTCTATTAATGAAAGAAAGAGCTACTTTATTACCTCCTCTAAAATTTTTAATAATAAAATCAATAACATCTTGAGAATCACTAACTTTAAACACCAACAACTCCCTATTAAATATCTGGGTGCTCCTCTTTTCAAAGGTCAAAAAAGATCCCATCTTTTTTGACTAACCAAAAAATTTCTAATAAAATTTCAGTGTGGGAATTTTAGTTAGTTTCTTTTGGTGGCAGGCTTACTTTGCCTAAGAGTACTCTTAATTTGATGCCTTTATATCTTATTCAAACCATTATCCCTACTAATTCTATTTAAATAGAATTGATCATCTCCTTAATTAATTTTTTTATGGCTCTAATAATTTAGTTAAAAGGATGCATTGGACTTCTTGGCATAAATGTTGTGGTCCTTTGGGTGAAGGTAGACTTGGATGCAAACCTATTCGTGAAGCTATTACTACCTTCTCCCATAAACTCTTGTGGAATTTTAGAAAATAATATAGCCTATGGGCTAATTTTATGATAGCTAAATATTGACAGGGTAAGCACCCTCTAATCTTTACTTATAAAGTTGGTGACTCCCCAATATGGAAAAGGCTTTGCTCCATTAAATGGGAGGCTGAATACTTGGTATCTTATGGTATAAATTCAGAATCAACATTTTTTTGGCAAGACAACTGGATTTGTGGTGGTTCTATTGATTCTTTTATATCTACCCATTCTAATACTGCTACTAAAGTTAACTCCTTTTGGCTTAATAACAATTGGAATGATAGTAAACTTAGCAAATTTAATCCTATCTCCATTTTAGATAAATTTAGTGATATTCATTTCCTTTCTTACAATCTTGATCAAATTTTTTTAAGTTGTCTTATAATGGTGATTTATTCTTAAAAAGGCTTGGAATTATATTAGAGATGCTCATAATTCTTCTAATGTATTTATTAAACTTTAGAATAAAATCATCACTATCTCTTATTCTATCCTTACTTGAAGAATTCTGAAGATCATCATTCCTGTTGATTCCTTGCTCTAGGATAAAGGAATTCATTTGCCTTCCAAATGTTAATGTTGTTTTCATATTGAAAATATTAATAATGTTTTTGTCAATGGTTCTATTTCCTCCAAATTATGGGTTTGCTATGATCTTTTTAATACTAACCATTTCCATGGCTTTCTTTCTTTATATTAACATCTTGAAGCCTATTTCCATAAAACTGTGAAAGGTCATATGAAAGTTTTAATTTCCATTACCTTTTTTTGGTTCGTATGGATGGATAGAAATGATTCTAAATATCATGGTATTCCTATGAATCATAAAAGAATTATTGCTACAACCAAAGAAAAATATCATGCATTATTTAATGCTAATTTAATTAGTAACACACATTTTAGAGGTTGCAAATTTGTGGCAAAAAAAGTGGGTCTTTATTTGCTTGAGATCACCTTCTATAAAGAAAATAAGATTATATATTGGATAAAACATCATAATAATATTATTAAAATTAATACTGATGGCTCTATCTCTTAGAATACATTTGGTTGTGGTGGTATTATTAAGGATTTTGAAGGTTATGTCATTTGTGCTTTTGCTTATCCTCTTAAATCTTGTTATGTTATCTATGCTGAATTAATGGATCTAAACAAAGCTATTGACATTTATTTGCAAAAAGGTTTCTTCAATATTTGGATTGAAGTTGATGCTCTTTTACTCATTGACATGCTGACTACCACTAAGATGGGGAATGCAGATTTATTCTATCTTTCTAATTATACTAGAACACTCCTCTCTCAAGTATGCTTTAAAATTTCTCACATTTGGCATGAAGGAAATGCCTGTGTAGATTTTTTGGCTAATCTAAGTGCTAAATTAAATGATCTCACTCTTTATGATCATCTTAATTTACATAGACAATTGAGAGGCTTGGGTAATCTGGATGACACCAGATTACCTTATCTCATAAATTAATTTTGCTTTGTGTTTTTTAGGTATTCTATGTTTTTTTTTCTGTGTGCATTTTCATTTTGCTACATTTCTCTAGCTGGTTCACACTCTTGCCTAGTTTGTGCGATAATATTTGGAAGATCTCTTTGAGATGGTGGCTGGCTGTTTAGTCTCTATTGTTGGAGAGGTGTTCTCATTAGATGACTATTTTATTTAGGGATCTGAATGTCAATAATTTCTTCAAGTGCATCCTTGAACTTGTGGTGGCCTTCACTTAAGTTATGCCTCTACCTGCTTTGGTTTTTCCCTTTTCTTAATTGGTACTGGTTTTTACTCTGTGTTGGCTAGCTGTTTCCATACTATGGAAGGTTTTTCTACTACTATTTTTGGGCCTGGTGGGTGATTTTGTTTGCTACTACCCTCTACTTGGCTGTCTTCGGTGGCTATTATTTGATGGCTACTATTGATCTTTCACTCTTGAGTTTGTGCTAGACCATTTAGTGGTTTTTGTCTTTTCATCCTTTTTAGGCTTGGTGGCTTTTGTTTGTTGGTTTCTTCCTTTACCTTGTTGGGGTCATTAGTAACATGTTTTCTCTTTGGTACTAGGTTTTTTGATTCCTGGAGTTTGGAAGGGGCCTTGGTCTATCTTCCTTTCCACTCTCGTTGGCAGTTGGTGGTTGGGTGGTTCTCCCATGCTGTGTCTTTTTGTCTAGTTGGGTGATTACCATTTGTTTCTTGGTTGTTTTTTGTGGCTTCCTGTTGGTTTGTCACTATGCCTATCTTTCTTTATGTTGGGATTGCCTCCCCTTTGGACTGGCTATTTCCTTATCAGAGTTGGCTCATCTGCTACTTTGTTAATAAGCTGGGTGGCTTTGTGGGCTGGCTAGTTTGGTTGGTTGTGCTGGCTGGTTTGGTTGGAGTTCTTTTTGGTTTTCTTTCTGAACTATTGTTAGCTGGTAGGGTTGCCTTTTTGGTGGTTTTTCTTTATTTTTGTTTTGGCTTTATGGTGGTTGTTTATTGGTTACTAATTCTAGCTATTTGCTCAGTTAGGTGGCTATTGTTTTAACCTTGAGTGTTGTTGGCTTGGTCTATTATTTTGGCTATTGATTTGAACTGCTTTTGGTTTCTTTGGCACCCTTTGTTTCCTGTGTCTTGCCTCTTGGTTGGCAGGGTGGGCTTGGCTATTTTCCCTGCTACTCTTGATGGTGATTTTCTAGTGTTTTCTAGATGCCCCATTAGTCTTTTTCTGGTTTCTTTTTCCTCTCTCCGATCGTTCTATTTTCCTGTGGCTGTCTTTCTATCTCTGATGGAGGTATTGCGACTGCCTTTTTATTTTTTGCCTCTACTATCTGGGTTGGACTACTAGCTGTTAATAGTGTTGGCCTTATTCTATGATCTGGTTTGGAATTGTTGGTTTCTTAGTGCTAGTTGTAGGTTGCTATTTTGGTTTTGGGCTATTGCTTGTGGTTTTCTGCTAACACTAGTGGGTTTGGTTCCTATCCATGGTTTCTTTGCTTTCTAGGTAAAATCTTGGTAGTTGCTCTTTCATTTCTGTTGTGGTGGTTTTGTTGATGCTACTTCCTTTTGGGCTTGGTGGCCTTTAGTCGGCTTGGTGATTTTTAGGCCAGTTCTTTCCGTCGCTTGGGCAGCAGGTACTAGAGAATTGTTGAATTTCACTCTTTGACAGATTGCCTTTGTCGAGGTAAGTGGACGATGATGGCTGGGATGATTTCCCAGTTATCTTTTGGCTAGTAGCAGTATATGTGATTGTAACCCTTCTTTTGAAGTCTGGATGCTCAATTTATGGTTGCCCTAAAGATGAAGAAGAGCCTTATTTGAAATTTTCCCTTATATTGCTTTTTATTATGTGCTTAAGCATGATTTTCTCTAACTATGCTAATTACATCTTCTAGTTGCTTGTAGGATTCTTTTATAGGTTCTTTACAGGTTTCGGATCCTAAATGTGGATTGTACAACTCTCAAAAACTTCTGATTCTAGTAGTGGGCTTGGGCTGATCCTCTTGTTTACCGTGTTGTTGCTTAGTTATTTTTTGGTCTTTTATTTTATTTGCTTAGATTTTTATTTCTTTGGTTTTGTTATATTAGATAGTGGATTTTTCTCTCTGGGCTAAATGTATCTCTTTCAGCAATAATTAAGAAAATTTTCCCCACTTAAGGAACTTATACTCCTTTCTTTATGGCAATAAAATTCTCCCCTCTATGGGTTTTCTTAAAAAAGAAACCTAAACCTAAACCCTAAGCCCTAAACCCTATACCCTAAATAATAAAAACCTAGAAACCTAAACCTAAATGAAATAAACCCTAAAAGTCAAATAAATACATAAAACTTAAACCTAAATAAAATTAAATTAAAATAAAACCTAAATTAAAACCTAAACCTAAACCTAAACCTAAAAATAAAATAAAATAAAAAAATAAACTAAAATAAAATAAATAAAATCCTAAACTAAACTAAAAATAAAATAAGTGTAAGAATAAAAAACCTAAATAAAATAAAAACTAAACCTAAAACATAAATAAAATAAACTTAAAAATAAAATAAAATAAAAACTAAATAAAAACCTAAACCTATAAAATAAACCTAAAAAACAACAACAAGAACAAGCCTTTATCCCACTAAGTGGGGTCGACTATATGAATCCTTCGTCTCCATTGTGTCCTATTATGTGTCAAATTCTCATTTAATTCAAGTATACTAAGGTCATTTTTTATACATCTTAGCCAAGTCTTTTTTAGGTTTACCTCTACCTTTCTTAACATAAGGCAAATCTAATGCATCTACTCTGCTAACCGGGTCATCAGATGGCTGACACTTTATGTGGCCAAACCATCTAAGGCGACTCTCTCTAATCTTATTTGCCACTGGAGCTACTCCAACTTTTTCCCAAACATACTCATTTCCTATTTTATCTCTAAGATTACCCATCCACCGAGCATCCTCATCTATTAACTTAACTGAGTCTTATGCTTTCTTTTTATCCAACATTCACCATAAGTCATTGCGGTCTTACCACCATCTTATAAAATTTTCGTTAAGTTTATGGAACTTTTCTATCACACAAGCCGATGTATTCTCCACTTCAACCATCCAACTTGAATATCACTAATAACATCTCCATCTATTTCACCATCATTTTGAACAATAGAGCCTAAATATCAGAATCGCTCACTCTTACTAATGACTTGTTCACCTAATGTCACAACACTACCACTAGAACTTCTACAACTAAAATTACACTCCATATATTCAATTTTAGATCTACTTAAACAAAAAATCTTTAGACTCTAATGTTGACCTCCATAATTCAAGTTTCTCTTGGACTCCCTCTAGTCTTATCAAAAGAATGTCATCGAAAAAAGCATACACCAAGGTACATCTTCCTGTAAATGCCTAGTAAGAACATTCATAACTAAAGAAAAAAATATAAGGGCTTAAAACTGATCCGTGATGTAATCCAATTGAAATGGGAAAATATTTTGTCAATCCTCCTTGTGTTTGGACACAAGTAACAACTCTAGTATACATATCCTTAAATACTTGAATATAACCAATATTAACTCCTTTCTATTCTAGAACTCTCCAAAGAACATCTCTTGAAACTTTATCATAAGCTTTCTCTAAATCAATAAATATCATATGTAAATCCTCCTTACTTTCTCTATACTTCTTCATCAAACTAGTTAACAAATGTATAGCATCCATAGTAAATCTACCTAACATGAAACCAAATTGATTATGAGAAACTTTTGTATCACATCGTAACCTATGCTCAATTACACTCTCCCGTAATTTTAATGTATGACATAATAACTTAATTCCTCTATTATTTCCACACTCTTGTGCATCACCTTTATTCTTAAATATAGGAACCAACAAAATATTTCTCCACTCATCTGACATCTTTTTAGTCTTCAAAATAACATTAAAAAGATTGGTAAGCCAAGAAATTCCTTGATCTCCTAAACATTTCCATTACAGGTCTTACCACCATCTTATAAAATTATCCCTTAAATTTAAGTGGAACTTTTCTATCACACAATAGGCTAGATGCATTCCTCCACTTCAACCATCCAACTTGAATATCACTAATAACAACTTCATCTATTACACCATCATTTTGAACAATAGAGCCTAAATATCTAAATCGCTCACTCTTATTAATGACTTGTTCACCTAATGTCACAACACTACCACTAGAACTTATACAACTAAAATTGCACTCCATAAATTCAGTTTTAGATCTACTTAAACAAAAACCTTTAGACTCTAATGTTGACCTCCATAATTCAAGTTTCTCTTAGACTCCCTCTCTAGTCTTATCAACAAGAAGAATGTCATCGCAAAAGGATACACGAAGGTACATCTTCCTAAATGCCTAGTAAGAACATCCATAACTAAAGAAAAAAAAACATAAGGGCTTAAAGCTGATCCTTGATGTAATCCAATTGAAATGGAAAAATATTTTATCAATCCTCCTTGTGTTTGGACACAAGTAACAGCTCTAGTATACATATCCTTAAAGACTTGAATATAACCAATATTAACTTCTTTCTGTTCTAGAACTCTCCAAAGAACATCTCTTGAAACTTTATCATAATCTTTCTCTAAATAAATAAATATCATATGTAAATCCTCCTTACTTTCTATATACTTCTCCATCAAACCACTTAACAAATGTATAGCATCCATAGTAGATCTACCTGGCATGAAACCAAATTGATTATGAGAAACTTTTGTATCACATCGTAACCTATGCTCAATTACTCTCTCCCATAATTTTAATGTATGACACATTAACTTAATTCCTCTATAGTTTGCACACTCTTGTGCATCACATTTATTCTTAAATATAGGAACCAACAAACTCTTTCTCCACTCATCTGACACTTTTTAGTCTTTAAAATAACATTAAAAAGATTTGTAAGCCAAGAAATTCCTTGATCTCCTAAACATTTCCACACTTCTATTGGAATATCATTAAGTCCTACTGCTTTTCCACCTTTCATTTTCTTTAAAGATTCTCTAACTTCAGATTTACTAATACAATGATAAAAATGAATTTTACTATTTTTGTTTAGGGTATTAAGGTTGCTAAAATCAATCGTACATTTAGATCCATCATTGAAAGGTTTATCAAAATATCTCTTCCACCTATTTTCAATATCCTTTTCTAAGAAAAGCACTTTTCTATCTTCATCTTTAATACACCTCACTTGAACTAGGTCATTACTCCTCCTGTCTCTTTGGTTGGCTAACTTATACATACATCTTTCACCTTCTTTGGTTTCTAATCTATTGTATAAATCACTAAAATCTAAATTTTTTGCATCATATATTGCTTTCATAGAATCTCCAAAGGTCACTTTAAATCTTTCCTAATTCTCCAAGTTTTTACATCTAAACCAAATTATATAACAATGCTTCTTATTTCCTATCTTTTATTGCACACACTGACTCCACCACCAACTATTTTTATTAAAAGAAGTTTTTCCTTTTGATTTTCCAAGCACATTCTTAGCAACTTGCTTAATTTCACTTGCTACTTTTTCCCACATAATATTAGCTTCTTTATGAACATCCCAAATTCTAAGCTCTTGTAGCTTGCTCTTAAAAATATTTTTATTTGTATTCTTTAACTGTCCCCATCTAATCCTAAGATAATAATTTGATTTATTTTTTCTCTTATAATCTTTCATCTTAAAATCTAAAAAAAACAATGGATGTTGGGTACTTAAACATTCACTTAGAATGACCTTACAATCTTTACAATCTAAACGATCTATTTTTCACATTAGAAAATAATCAATCTGTGTTTTTCTAGATCCATTTTTATAAGTAATAATATGTTCATCTCTTTTATTAAATAAAGTATTAGCAACTACAAAATCATTAGCTAAGGCAAAATCTAATGTAGTCCTACCTTCTTCATTAGTCACTCCAAATCCATAACCACCATGAACACTTTTAAAATCTTCTACCACTCTAGCAACATGTCCATTTAAATGTCCTCAAATAAATACTTTTTCTTCAAGAGGTATCTTTTGTATTAATCCCTCTAATTCATTCCAAAAATTTTCTTTAGAGCTTACATCTAAACCTACTTGAGGAGCATAAACACTTATAACATTGATAATCTTAGTATTAATAATAATCCTTAAAGTTATAATTCTATCTCCACATCTATTAATATTTATAACATTATCCTTCAAAATTTTATCTATAATCACACCTACACCATTTATAGTTTGACTTCTACCTGAATACCAAAGTTTAAAACCTAAACTATCAATCTCCTTGGCCTTCTCCCAAACCCATTTAGTTTCTTGAACACATAAAATATTTATTTTTCTATGAACCATAATATCTATTAATTCCATTAATTTACCTCTAAGAGTGCCTATATTCCAAGATCCTAACCTAATTCTAGTTTCATGGACTAACTTCTTTGCCCGCATCTGTCCATAATGTGGGAACCCTTGCTTATTTAACATTGCACTTGGGCACCGTTGCTGCAGCCTTTGTACATTTTTCACTATATTCAAGCCATACAGTGCGTCGCTTGCATGGGATGCCCTAGCATTAACACAATGATTTAAAGGATTCATGTCATGATTATTTCGAAAAGTTTTACACTGGCTATCGACTACCTATCGCAATCTTCGACTTATCACATCCGGACTTGGGACCGGCAATGGTAGTGTTAAATAAACCAAAAATAAAACCTAAAAATAAATAGAAAATAAAACCTAATCCCTAAACTAAAACAAAACCTAAATCTAAAATAAAAATCGAAAAAACATAATAAATTAAAATAAACCTAAACCTAAGCTAAAATAAACTAAAATAAAATAAATAAAACCTAAACCTAAACCTAAAATAAACTAAACCTAAACCTAAATCAAATCTAAATAAAATAAAATAAACTAAAAATAAACCTAAACCTAAACTAAAGATAAAACCAAAAAAAAACCTAAAATAAAATTCTAAAACCTAAACCTAAAAAAATAAAATAATATCCTGAACCTAAACCTAAAAAATAAAATAAAAGTAAAACTCAACTAAAAAATAAACATAAATCTAAACCAAAAAAATTAACTAAAACAAAAAACCTAAACTAAAATAAAAAAAAACTAAATTAAATAAAAATAAAAAATAAACCTAAATAAAATAAATAATAAATAAAATGAATATACTAAATAAACCTGAACCTATCAATTTACTTCAATTTTTAAAAAAGAACCTTAAACCCTAATTCCTAATCACTAAACCCTAAACCCAAAACCCTAAATGTACAACCCTAAACCCTAAACCCTAAACCCTAAACCTTAATCCCTAAACCCTAACCCTAAACCCTAAACCCTTAACCCTAAAAGCATAAACCTTATAACCATAAATCTTAAACCCTAAACCCAAAATCCCAAACCCTAAACCTAAACCTAAAGTAACTAAATAAATTAAAAAATTTACCTAAATCCTAAAACCTAATAAACCTAAACTGAAACCTAAACCTTAAGAAAGGGTAGAACCTTAACGGCAAGAATATCATCGTCAACCAGGCTTAGTATAGATTTGGTGGTGGAGGCGAAGGCGGAGGTGGCAGTTATCATAGTGGTGGAGGGGGATCTGGAGGTGCTGGTGGATTTGGAGGAGGTGGTCGGAGCAGTGGTGGTTATGGAGGTGGGAGCAGCGACAAAGGTTATAGCCATGGTGGTGGAAGATGGAGAGATCAGGGATATGATGATGGATCCCGCTACTCGAGAGGCTAGGGTGGTTCTGATGGGAATTGGAGAAACAAAAGAACGACCTATCCGATCAGCTACTTATGGAACTATAATCTTTATAGTAGAGACGATTCTAGTTATCTGGGGTTTTTAATTTGATCTATGGGTGCTCATTTTTTATCTATGATGCCACTTGTGTCTTAGAAAACTTAGTGTGTTACTTGGTTGATGAAATTGAAAATAAGATATGTTGAATATGAATTTATTCTTTGTTAAAAAAAATAGATACCAAAAACCCTAAACCTTAAACTAAACCAAAACTCTAAAACAAAAACCTAAACCTGACAATTTACTAGAGCCTTTTGTTGTGCTGGCTGAACCTTTGTTGATCCTTTTGGATTGGCCTTTTTTGGTTTCTGGTGGTTGGTGGCTTTCTTTGGCTCCTTTTGTGTGGTTATTTTGTCTTATGGTGATTTGCACTTGCTGCAGCTTATGTTTCTTTCAGTTAATGGTTTTATTTCTGAGTTATTTAGTCATTTGTGGTTGATAACCCTAGTTTGGCTTGGTGACTACTTGTTGTTGGGACTTTGGCTTGAGGGCTCTTATCTTAGTTTTGTTTGTTGTTTGTCTATTAACTAGCATTGGTATGGTGTTTGCTGATGGCTGGTTCTAGTTTTCCCTGGTTTGGAGCTTGGATGACCATCTGGTTAACAACTGTTGTTGGTGTTCTGACTTTATTCTAGCCTCTCTCTAGGTTATTATGATTAGTCTGTTGTAGTTTTTACATGGTGGTTTGGCTACTAGCTGGTTACTGGTTGGTAGCTTTTTGTTTAATGGTGCTTGAATGTTTGCTTGTATCAAGTATGCTAGCTATAATAGCTTCAATGTTACTCACCTCTTCTCTTTTGTTGGTAGCATTAATTATGATTGTAACCCTTCTTTATGAAGTTTCAATGCTCATATTTATTGTTGACCCTTGAGATGATCCTAACTAAGCCTGAGCCTTCTCTTTCTAAGCTCTCTCCCTTTCCTCTCTTTATCTTTATCCTTTTTAGCTATGGCTTTTGCCTTTGTAGTGATTTACATATTAATTTTATAGGTTGGAACTTTATAGAGGGAATGGTCGTTGCTCAGTCAACCCAAGTAATGTTGTTGTGGATCTTGCTTATAATACTTTCTCATAAGAATCATGAACTGCTGCTGACTCATCCTTTTACAATTTTTAGGATTTGTTTTAGTCTTACTGTGTGTCTTTTTCTATTATGCTTTTTAGGCACTGTATTTTCTCTTTTATTTTTTTTTCTAATGTACTTAGATGGGGTTTAGCTCTGTAAGTTTCTTGTAGCTCTGAGAGCAGTAGAATTTTAGAGAATTACCCTTTTTAAGGATATTGTATCGTTTCCATTTATGGTAATAAAATTCTAACTTTCCAAAAAAAAACCCTAAAAGCTAAAGCTTAAACCTTAAACCCTAAACCCTAAACAACGCTAAACCCTAAAACCCTAAAACATAAACCATAAACCCTAAACCCAAACCAAAACCCTAAATACTAAACTCTAAAACCCTAAACCCTAAACTAACTCTAAACCCTAAAGGCTAAAGGCTAAACCCTAAACCCTAAACCCAGAAACCTAACCATAAACCCTAATTCCTAAAACTTAAAAGCATATAACCTAAAATCCTAAACCCTAAACCTGAAACCCTAACCCTAAACCCTAAACCCTAAACACCAAACCTTAAATAAAACATAAGCAACTAAATAAATTAAAAAAATAAACCTAAACTCTAAAACCTAATAAACCTAAACCTTAACCTAAACCTTAAAAATGGGCATATTGCAGTAGGAACATCACCATCAACCAGGCTCAGTCTAGATCTGGCAATGGAACCGAAGGCGGAGGCAGCGATTATCACAGTGGTGGTGGGGGATCTAGAGGTACTGGTGGATACGGAGGTGCTGGTTATGGAGGCAGGAGGATACAACCCTGGTGGTGGAGGAGGGATAGATCAAGGATATGATGGTGGATCTCGCGGCTCGAGAAGCCGGGGTGACTCTGATGGGAACTAGAGAAATTGAAGAATGGCTAATCCGATCTGCTACTTATGGAATTGTGTCTTTATAGTAGGGACGGTTTTAGTTATCTAGCATTTTTGATTGGCTCTATATGTCCTCATTTTTTATCTATGTCATCGCTTGTGTCTTAAAAAACTTGGTGTGTTACTTGGTTCATGAAATCAAAGAAGATGTTGAATATGAATTTATTCTCTTTAAATAATAAAATAAAAACCAAATCCACTAAGCGTAAAACCTAAACTAAACCCTAAACCCTAAACCCTAAACCCAAAACCACAAATAAAACCCTAACCTACTAACCCGAAAAAGCCACTAAAGCCCCACCATAAAACCCTAAACAAACCACAAGCCACAAACCACAAACTGAACCACTAAAACTAAAACCACAAAATAAAACCTAAACTAAATAAAAAATAAAAATAAATATAGATAAACTAAATAAAATAAAACCTAAATAAAATAAAAACTAAACATAAAATAAAATTAAAATAAACATAAAATTAAATAAAATAAAAACCTAAGCCTAAAAAAATAAACTTTAAAATAAAACCAAAACCCTAAACTTAAAAAAACTTAAACCAAAAATAAAAATAAAATAAATAAAATGAAATAAACCTAAACCTAAACTAAAATAAACTAAACTAAAATAAATAAAACATTAACCTAAACCTAAACTAAAGAAAATAAAATAAACTAAAAAAACCTAAACCTAAGCTAAAAAATAAAACCTAAAAATAAAACTAAAATAAAAACCTAAACCTAAAAAAATAAAATAAAAATCTAAACCTAAACATAAAAATAAAAAATAAAACCTAAACCTAAAAAATTAAATAAAAAAAACTCAACTAAATAATAAACCTAAACCTAAACTTAAAAAATAAACTAAAATAAAAAACATAAACTAAAAGAAATAAACCCTAAGCCCTCAACCCTAAACCCTAAGCCCTAAATAAAAAACCCTAAACCCTAAAAAACCCTAAACACTAAACCCTAAACCCTAAACCCTAAAACCTAAACCCTGAACCCTAATAGCATAAACCCTAAAACCCTAAACAATAAACCCTAAACCCTAAACCCTAAACCCTAAATCGTAAACTCTAAACCCTAAACTCCAAACCTTAAACTCAAAACCCTTAACCTAAACCTAAAGTAATTAAATAAATTAAAAAGTAAACCTAAACCCTAAAACCTAATAAACCTAAACCTAAACCTAAACCCTAAGAATGGAATATCCTTTTGATGGAGGTCGGGATTATTTCTAGTTGGTACTGTTGAGCTTTGGTTGTCCTCTGGTTTGTGTCATTTTATGATTGCACGGTGATTAGTGGCTGGCTTGCTTGTTTGCCTTTTTCCCTAGCCTCTTTTTTCTTCCTGGGAGGGTTTATTAGCTAGTGGTTTCTTGATTGCTCTGGTTTTTCCCAGCCTTTTTCTTTTGGTTTTGTCTATCTAGCATCATGATTATTGGTTGAGCCTGGCCGTGGCTTTGTTCCTTCCTGGGCTGAGCTACTCTCTTTGGAGCTATTATCTAGCATATAGTTTTTGTTTCCCTTTTCTGGTGGTTTTTTTGAAGTTTTTTTGTGGTATTTTCCTGTTGGCTAGATGGCCCATTGGCTTCTCATTTCTTTCTATTGTGGGATGAACCTATATGTGGCTTTAGTTGTTCTTAGCTCTGTTGATGTTTTTTTTTATTCTTGTTGCTATGGTTGGCTTGGTGGCCTTGATGGCTAGCTGCAGCTGTGCTGTTGGTTGGTGAATCTACTAAATTTTTGGTTCTTTACCTTTGGTCTTTGTTTATTTTTGGTATCTTTGATGGTGGTTATTTCTTGGCTATTGTCTTGTTTGGTTGGTTGCTTTGCTCTAGTTTGGCTAGATTTTTCTTGGTTAGTTACCTATTTAATCTTGATGATAGATACTAGAACTTGGTTTGCTCTTGGCTGTTGGCAATTTGGTTTAATCGAGGTGAGTTAGCTATGATGGCTGGGATGTTTCCCCTATTATCCTTTTGGCTGGTAGCACCATATGTGATTGTAACCATTCTTCTGAAGTTCGGATGCTCACATATCCTATTGCACCTTGAGATAAATGTGACTGAGCCTGAGCCTTATCTAAGATTTTTATCATTTTCTTTCTTTTGTGTACTTAGCTTGTCCTTATTTCTCAATGCTTATCTCTATCTTAAGTTCTTTGCAGGTTTGTGGCATACTTTGGGGTTGTAGGCGGTTTGTGAATCTCTTAGAAGATTTCAGGATATAGATGGCTTTGGCTGCCCTTCTTGGAATTTTGTGTTATTTCTTTCTTAGTTTTTATCTTTTCTTTCTTTTTCTTTGGTTTTCTTGTAATAGGTAGGGGATTTATCTCTTTAGGTTAATTGTAGTTCTTTGAGCAGTAGTTTAGATATTTATCCCCTTTAAGGACCTTGTATCCCATTATTTTTGGAAATAAAATTCTACCACTTTTGTTTTTTTTTAAAAAATGCTAAGAATGGATAGAACCTTGATGGGCAGGAACATCACCGTCAACCAGACGCAGTCTAGATCTTGTGGTGGAGGCGAAGGAAGAGGCGGTGGTTATCATAGTGGTGGTGGGGGATCTAGAGAAGTTGGTGGATATGGAGGTGGTGGTTGAAGCAGTGACGGCTATGGAGGCGGGTGGAGCGACGGAGGTTACTGTCGTGGTGGTGGCGGAGAGAGAGATCAGGGAAATGATGTGGCTCCCGCTTCTCGAGAGGCCATGGTGGTTTTGATGGGAACTAGAGAAACTAAAAAACTGCTGATTTGATCTGCTGCTTATGGAACTGTGTCTTTATAGGTGAGATGGTTCGAGTTATCTTGGGTTTTTGATTTTCTCTATGTGTGCTCATTTTTTATCTATGTCATCGCTTATGTCTTAGAAAACTTGGTGTGTTACTTGGTTGATGAATTTGAAAAGAAGAAATATTGAATCTGAATTTTTTCTCTAGTAAAAAAAGAATAACCCAAAGCCCTAAACCCTAAACTAAAACCTAAACCCTACACTAAACCCTAAACCCTAAACCCTAAACCCTAAACCCTAAAACCTTAAACCCTAAACCATAAACCCTAAAACCTAAACCCTAAACACTAAACCCTAAACCCAAAAATAAAAACCCGAAACCCTAAACCCCAAACCCTAATTCCTAAACCCTAAACTATTCTTAAACCTTAAACCCTAAAAAGCTAAAAACCTAAACCTAAACTAAATAAAACCTAAAGCTAAAATAAAATAAAAAACCTAAACCAAAATATAATAATCAAATAAAAAAAAGATAAACTAAAACCTAAACCTAAACCTAAACCTAAACCTGAACCTGAAAAAAAATAAAATAAAAAATAAAAACTAAATTTAGGGTAAAAATAAAGAAACCTAATATAATAAAAACAAAACCTAAAATAAAAATAAACTAAACCTAAAATAAAATAAAATAAAAGCTAAAAAAAATAAAAAATAAAATCTAAATCCTAAACTAAAAAGAACATAAACCTAAAATAAAAATAAAATAAACCAAAACCTAAACTACAATAAACTAAACTAAAATAAATAAAAACTAATCCTAAACATAAAAAAAACTAAACTTACACCTAAACCTAAACTAAATTAAAAAAAATAAAACCTAAAAATAAACCTAAAATAAAATGAACCTAAACCTAAACATAAAAATAAAATAAGCCTAATATAAACTAAACCTAAAACCTAAAACCTAAAACCTAAACCTAAAATAAAATAAACTTAAAACCTAAAACAAAAATAAAATAAAAAAGAGACCAAAACCTAAAAATAAAAAATAAAACCTAAACCTAAAAAATAAAATAAAAATAAAACTAAATTAAAAAATAAACCAAAACCTAAATCTAAACTTAAAAAATAAACTAAAATAAAAAACCTAAGCTAAAATAAATATAATTAAAAATAAACCTAAATAAAATAAAAAAAAATAAACTAAAATAAATAAAAAATTAACTAAAACAAATAGCCCTAAACCTACCATTTTAGTTAATTTAAAAAAAATAAAAATTGAAAAAAATAAAAAAAATAAAAAAATAAAAAAAAACCTAACCCCTAAACCCTAAAACCCTAAACCTTAAACCCTAAACGTTAAACCCTAAAACGTAAACCCTAAAACATAAACCCTAAAACCCAAACCCTAAACACTAAATCCTAAACCCTAAACTCTGGTTAAAAGAAAAATCTCTTAAACCCTAAACCTTAAACCCTAAACCCTAAACCCTAATCTAAACCCTAAACCCTAAACATAAAACCTAAACCCTAAACCTTAAACCTTAAAAACCATAAACCCTAAACACTAAAACAAAAACCCTAAATGGTAAACCCTAAAACCCTAAACCATAATCTGTAAACCCTAAACTCTAAACCCTAAATGAAAAATAAACCTAAGCCTAAACTAAAAATTAAAACCTAACAAAAACCTAAAATAACAACCTGAACCCTAAATCCTAAAAAATAAATAAAAAATAAACTAAATGAACCTAACCCTAAACTCAAAACCCTAAAACTAACCATAAAACCTAAACCCTAAACCCTAAACATACAACCTTAATCCCTAAACCCTAAACCCTAAACTCTATTATAAAAACAAAAAACCTTAAACTCTAAACCTTACACCCTAAACCCTAAACCCTAAACCCTAAACCTAAAATCTAAACTCTAAATCCTAAACACTAAACCTTAAACCCTAAACCCTAAAACCCTAAGCCATAAACCCTAAACCCTAAACCCTAAAACCATAAGCCAAACTAAACTAAAAACCTAAACTAAAACCCAAACCTAAACTTAAAAATAAAATAAAATAGAAAGTGGAAACTAAACTAAATAAAATAAATAAAAACCTAAACTAAATAAGACAAATAAAATAAACCTAGAAATAATAAGCCTAAATAAAATAAAAACTAATCTAAAAATCAAAATAAAGTAAAAACTAAATATAAAACCTTAACTTAGAAAATAAAGCTAAAAATAAATAAAAAATAACACTTAAACCCTAAACAAAAAAAAACCTAAACCTAAAATAAAAATAAAATAAACAAAATAAAATAAACCTAAACCTAAACTCAAATAAACTAAACTAGAATAAATAAAACCTAAACCTAAACCTAAAATAAACTAAACCTAAACATAAACCTAAAATAAACTAAACATAAACCTAAACTTAAACTAAATAAAATAAAATAAACTAAAAATAAACCTAAGCATAAACTAAAAACTAAAACCTAAAAATAAACCTAAAATAACAACCTAAAACCTAAACCTAAAAAATAAAATAAAAATAAATCCTAAACCTAAAAAATAAAATAAAAATAAAAATAAACTTAAACTAAAAGATAAACCTATACCTAAACCTAAAAAATAAACTAAAATAAAAAAACCTAAACTAAAATAAATAAACTAATATAAATTAACTAACCTAAATAAAAATAAAAATAAACCTCAATAAAAATAAAAAATAAAATAAACTAAATAAACCAAATAAATTTAAACCTACCGATTTACCTAATTTTTTTCTTTTAAAAAATCCTAATTGCTAAACACTAAACCCTAAACCGACAACGCTAAACATTAAACCCTAAACCTACAACCCTAAACCCTAAATTCTAAACCAAAAACCCTAAACCCTATATCCTAAAAATAACAAAACTTTAAACCCTAAACCAAAAAAATCTAAACCTTAAAACCTAAACACTAAACCTTAAACCCTGAACCCTAACCCTAAACCCTAAACCTTAAAAGCATAACCCAAAACCCTAAACTTTAAACCCTAAACCCTAAACCCTAACCCTAAACCCTAAACCCTAAACCCCAAACCCTAAACCTAAACCTAAAGTGATTAAATAAATTAATAAAGAAACTTAAATCCTAAAACCTAACAAACCCAAACCTAAACCTGAACCTAAACCTTAAGAATGGGCAGAATATTGATGGTAGGAACTTAACCATCAACCAGGCTCAGTCTAGATCTAGCGGTGGAGGCAAAGGTGTAGGCAGCAGTTATCCTAGTGGTGGTGGGGATTTGGAGGTGCTGGTGGATATGGAGGTGGTGGTCGGACTAGTGGTGGTTATGGAGGCAGGAGGAGCGACGCAAGTTACAACCGTGGTGGTGGCGGAGGGAGAGATCGGGGATATGATGGTGGATCCCGCTACTCAAGAGGCCTGGGCGGTTTTGATGGGAACTGGAGAAATTGAAGAATGCCCGATTCGATTGTTGTTTATCAAACTATATCTTTATAGTATATAGATAATTCTAGTTATCTAGGGTTTTTTATTTGCTCTATGCATGCTCATATTTTTATCTATGTTGTCACTTGTGTCTTAGAAAACTTGGTGTGTTACTTGGCTAATGAAATTAAAATGAAGAGATGTTGAATATGAATTTGTCCTCTTTTAAAATAAAATTTTATAAAAAACCAAAAACCCCAAACCCCAAACTAAAACTTGAACCTTAAACCTAAAACCTAAACTTTAAACCCTAAACCCTAAACCTTAAACTAACCCTAAACCCTAAAAAGCTAAAAACCTAAGCCAAAACCAAAATAAAAATCTAAAAAAAATTAACCAAAACAAAAATAAAAATAAAAAATAAAATCAAATAAAAACCTAGACTAAAACTTAAACTTAAACCTAAAAAAAATATAAAATAAAAAATCAAAACAAAACTAAAATAAAATAAATAAAAACCTAAATAAAATAGAAACTAAACCTAAAATAAAAATAAAGTAAACCTAAAATAAAAACTAAATAAAATCCTAAACCTAAAAATAAAACTTAAAAATTAATAATAAAAAAAAAACCTAAACCCTAAACTAAAAAAACATTAACCTAAAATAAAAATAAAATAAACCTAAACATAAACTAAAATAAATTAAACTAAAATAAATAAAACTTAAACCTAAAATAAACTAAACCTAAACCTAAACTAAATAAAATAAAATAAACTAAAAATAAACCTAAACCTAAACTAAAAAATAAAACCTAAAAATAAATAAAAAATAAAAAACATAAAACATCAACTTTAAGAAATAAAATAAAAACATAAACCTAAATCTAAAATAAAAATAAAACCTAAACCTAAAAATTAAAATAAAAATAAAACAAAACTAAAAAATAAACCTAAACGTAAAAAATAAATTAGATAAAAAACCTAAACTAAAATATATAAACCTAAAATAAATAAAATAAACTAAATAAAAATAAAATTGAACCTAAAAAAATAAACTAAATAAAGTAAATAAACCTAAACCTACTAATTTACTTAGTTTAAAAAAAATTAAATAAATAAGAAAAATGATAAACCCTAGACCCTAAACCCTAAACCCCTAAACCTTAAACCCTAAACTCTAAATTCAAAACCCAAACCTGAAATTATAAACCCTAAACCTTAAACCCTAAACCTTAAATCATAAATCCGAAATCCTAAAACACCAAACCCTAAACCTTAAACACTAAACTAGTCCTAATCCCTAACTAAACCCTAAAACCCTAAACCATGCACACTAAACCCTAAACCCTAAACTCTAATCCCTAATCCTTAATCCCTCAACCCTAACCCTAAACCTTAAACCCTAAAACTCTAAACCCTTAACCCATAACCATAAATCCGAATCCTTAAACCCTTTACCGTAAACCCTAAACCTTAAACCCTAAAAACTAAACCTAAACCTAAAGCAACTAAATAAATAAAAAAAACCTAAACCTTAAAACCTAATCAACCAAAACCAAAACCTAAACCTAAACTTAAGCCCAAATGATGGGAAGAACCTTGAGGGCAGGAACATTAGCTTCAACTAAGCTCAGTTTAGATCTGGCTGTGGAGGCAAAAAAGGAGGGGTGACTATCACTGTGATGGTGGGGGATCTGGAGGTGCTAACGGATATGGAAGTGGTAGTCAAAGTAGTGGTGGTTATGAAGGTGGGAGAAGCTATGGAGGTTACAACTGTGGTGGTCTCAGAGGGATAGATCGGGGATATGATAGCAGATCCCACTGCTCGAGAGGTGGTGATGGTTCTTATGGGAACTGGAGAAATTGAAGAACAGTCGATCCAATCTGCTGCTTATGGAACTATGTCTTTACAGTAGAGACAGTTTTAATTATTTAGGGTTTTTTATTTACTCTATGTGTGATCATTTTTTATCAATGTCATCGCTTGTGTCTTAGAAAAGTTAGTGCGCTACTTGGTTGGTGAAATCGAAAAGAAGAAATGTTAAATATGAATTTTTTCTATGTTTAAAAAAACCTTAAACCCTAAACTAAAACCAATATCCTAAACCTAAAACTTAAACCCTAAACCCTAAAAACCATAAGCCCTAAACACTAAACACTAAACACTAAACCCTAAACCCTAAACCTTAAACCCTAAAACCCTAAACAATAAACCCTAAACCCTAAACCCTAGACCCTAAACCATAAAATGATTAACACTAGACCCTAAACCCTAAAACATTCAAACTGAAACCCCAAACCCTAAACCCTAAAGCATAAACCCTAAAAACCATAGAGTCTAAATTCTAAACCCTAAACCCTAAACCCTAAACTAAACCTAAACTTTAAACTAAACTACCCTAAATTAACTAAACTAAACCTAAACTAAACCTAAACCTACTGAGCTAAACTACCTAAAGAGCTGATGAATACATGACTTCTAAACCTAAACTTAACCCTGGGCCCTAAACTCTATATTACTAAACTAAAACTAAACTAAATTATCTAACTAATTCTACTGAGCCACTGAGCCCAGAACCCACTGATAAATCCTAAACTCTTCTAACTCTAAACCAGAACTACCCTGATCCTCCTACCCTAAAAACCTGATGACTCCTTCCCTCTACTATCTAAGCCCAGGCGTTGTCTAAATTGACCTCTCTAAACTGTGCCTAAACCTGAGCTGAGCTATCTCCTCTCCTAATCCTTACCCTAAACTACCACAAACTCTTAAACCCTAACCCAGGCCTAAACTAAACCCTAAAAATCTCTAAAACCAAATTAATATACCAACTAAATAAACCCTAAAACAAAACATAAGCACTAAACCTAAATTCTCTAAACCCTAAACTAAACCATAAAACTTAAACCACAAACTAAACTAAACTAAACCTAAATCTAAACCTAAACTAAACCTAAACCCTAAGCTAAATTAAACTTAAACCCTAAATTGAAACCCAAAAATCCAAAAAATTACTTCTCAAGCCCTCATCCTCGTTGACTGGCTTTCCCTTTCCCCTCTGTTTCATTTCTGCAGCTAGCTTTTTATGCATTTCTCATTAGATTTTTTCTTGAATCGGCAGTCACTGGCTGATTTCATGTCTTCATAGGAGTGACATTGAGGCTTTCCATCTTCCCTGATGATTCCTTGGGGAAAAATAAAGGATCATATGGATCCTGCTAGGGAATCAACTAACTTGGCTTTGACTACTTCAAAATCAGTCAAAGATGTTCTAGTTTGGATTTATCTCCCTAATATGTGAATTCTTTTTTCTTAACCATCAATTCCTTTTTATTATGGCTCCTTTATTTTGTCAATTGTTGCAAATTGATCAGGCAATGACTAAAAAATCTCATCTTTCAGTGGCTAGAATCTTTAGTTTGGACATTACCAAGAAACACCCTAAAGAAATCTGGTTGGGATCTAGAAATTATGATTACATCCAAAGAATTGAATTTAAAAATATTCTTATCTTTTGTTCTCATTGTAAAATCCACGGGCATGATAATTCAAAATGTTTCATTATTCATCCTCACCTAAAAAAGAAAATCCCTATAAAGGAAACTTGTATTTCCAACCCTAGGTCGATCATTATTAAATATCAAAAAGCTACTTTGGAAAAAAAAAGGAATTTTTTAATGTTCTTAATAAGGTTGTTTTACCTCTTACTTGTTCTATGCAATTGTAGGCTTCTAATGTGAATAATAATAGTTTTTCTAGACTTTTGGATGATGATTCTATTTCCTCCGATTCAATCCCTGGATCCTTGAATGATTTGATTGATGAAAATGAAGCTTTGATTGAGAATATAAATGAGGGTATTAATGTTATGAATCACTCAATTTCAATGGAGAATATGGCTTTAACACCTCATGATAATCAGGTTGATAAAATTGATTCTATTTTCCAGATTCAAGATGATTTAAATTCTCATAAAGATTTGGATTTGTCCAATAATTTGGGTCATAAAGAGGAAGGGCTTGGTTTTCACACTTGCCTCTTAATAAATATGTTTCTACTCCCACTCTTGCTGATTTGGCTTTAATAAATTCTAATATCTTGGAAGAAGGAGAATTCATTTCTAATCAAGAGATTTCTCCTAAATCTATGACAAATATTGTTGAATCTTTCTCGGATGATGATTATATTGGAAAAGAAAATGGTTTCCAAACTTATCATGCTAAAAATAGAAAAAAATGTTAAAAAATTTCACTTCCAAATTGCCAAGAAACACTAGATCAGCTACGGCCTCCCTCTCCTCTCTTAATTAACCTTCTCTTAACCGCTTTTTATTTTTTTATGTTTAATTTTATTGTTTGGAATGTTAGAGGGATTGGTACCTTCTCTATTCATAACCGTATTAGAAATTTTTGTCATATACATAATATTTCTTTACTTATTTTTTCTAGAGCCTCTTATTCATGCTAACAAAATTAACCATGTTGCTAGAATGATCGGTTTCAATAAATTTTCCTCTAATGTTAGTAATAAGATTTGTTATTTTTGGAATAACTTTGTAGAGGTTTCTATTCTTGATGATTTTCAACAAGTTGTTAATGCTCAAATCTCTTATGGTGATAATTGTGTATTGGGCTTAGATCTGGTAGAAATCTTCTTTGGGATAATTTGAGAAATTTTTCTACCTCTATCAATAAACCTTGGTTTGTAGGTGGTGATTTCCACACTATTTTATTCACTTTTGAACAAAGTGGTGGTTGCTCTCCCAATATTCTTTCCATGGAAGAATATTCTCATATGATCCTTGATTGTAATTTGATTGATATTGGTTTTAAAGGTTCTAATTATACTTGGAAAAACTCTATACTTTGACAAAGGTTTCATCATATTCTTTTTAATACTCATTGGATTACTCAATGGCATATAACTTATGTCGATCATTTAAGCAGAACCTTGTCTGATCATGCTCTTCTTTTGGTTTCTATTAAAGATAATTCTAATAGATTAAAAAATTTCTCTCTTTTTAGATTTCAGAACATGTGGATTCAGCATATTGATTTTTTTAATGGTGTGGCTAACAATTGGAAAGCTCCTTTACGTCCTAATAATTTGATTATGGGGATGAATAGAATTTTGTTTAAGCTTAAAAGACTTTAGCAAAATCTGGGTTGGTGGAAAAAGCATTGTTTTAATAACCTTTTTGCTAATATCAAAGATATGGAAAATATGGTTTGTGATCTTGGGGTCTCTATTATGTCTAGCTGAGTGACTACCAATTTTATTTCTTTATTTTTTGGGAGATCTCCTCGTGGGTTGTGGCTATGCCTGTTATTGCTCTTTCCCTCTATTTTGGGCTTTGAATTTGGTTAACCTCTTATTTCGGATGGATGCTCCCTTTACTAAATTGGAACTTCTACTATTGTGGTTGGTTGTTGGGTGGAAGCTATTGGTCTCTTCAGGATTTGCTTAGCTTTGATTTTTTTTCAATTCTTTTTGTTTTTTTTCTTAGTTTAGGTTGGTGTTTTTTTTTCTGTTGGTAGTTTTCTTTATTGATTGGTATGAGGATAGCTGCTTAGTGGTTCTTCTTTTATCTAGACCTGGGTTTCTGTTTACTGGAGGAGATGGTTGTTGCTATTTTTTATCTATGCCTACTAGTTTGTTGGCAACTGCTCCTCTGGCTGGATTGGTCTGGTGTTTGGTAAGGGCTGGTTGTCGCTCTCTCTAGCTTGGTGTCTTGGGATTAGATGTTATCTTGCCTTGGATGCTTATTCCCTAGCTTGGTGTCTTGGGATTGAGGTTGGTTGTTGGTATTGAATCCCTCTAGTTTATTTTGCTCTCCTTGTTTCCTGATATTTGCCTCTTGGTTGGTGGTGCTACATTTACTACTTTACCTGCTACCTTAGTGGTGGTTTTGATGGTAAGTTCTGGATGCTCCCTTGGTCTCCCTATGGCTTTCCTTTATCTAGTGCTGGTTATCTTCTATTATTTTGTTGTTTGGGTGGAAGTTTTGCCCTTGGATTTGGATTGCTAGTGCTTCGGAGATAGTCATGGGTTGTTGTTATGCCTTTGGGACTATTTTATTGGGTTGTGTTGTTACCGTTATTCATGCTGATTGCTCCTTTTTTGTGTTTCTCTTCCTTTTAGTGGTGGCTTTCATGGAGTTATTGCATGGCTTAATTAGCTTGGCCACTAATCCTGCTGTAACTTTTGGATTGCTGGATTTATGTGGTTGGTCTATTGTGAGCTTTGGTTGATGGGCTGGCTGCTAGCTGGTTGCTTTCTCTATTTGTTTGGTGCAGGACCTAGATCACCATGGACTATTTTGCTTAGGATAGTTTGCTTATATCAGGTATGCTGGCTATGTTGGCCTTGATGTTTTCTCATATGTTCTCTCTGATTGGTAGCATTACATATGATTGTAACCCTTGTTAGGAAGTTCGGATGCTCATATGTATTGTTGCCACTTGAGATGATCTTAACTAAGCTCGAGCCTTCTCTTTCTCAGCTCCCTCTAAATTGTTTACTTTATCCTTTTCCCTTTAGCTGTGATTATTTCCTTTGTAGTGTTTTTTAGAATTCTTTTGCAGGTTGTAACTTTATAGATGGAATGAGCATTACTCAGTTAACTCAAGTGTTGATGCTGCGGATCTTGCTTATCTTGCATTCTCGAAGGGATCAAGAGCTATTGTTGACTAGCCTTTTTACTGCTTTCATGAGCTATATTAGTCTTATTATGTGTCTTTTTCTAATATACTTTTTCGCTATTGAATTTGTTTTTGATTTTCTTTTTTTTCTTTCCCTTTTCTATTGTACTTAGATGAGAGTTTCTCTCTGTAAGTTTCTTGTAGCTCATGGAGCAGTAGAACTTTAGCTTTACCCCTATTAAGGACATTGTATCTTTTCCTTTTATGGTAATAAAATTCCAACTTATCCCAGAAAAAAACCCAAAACCCTAAAACCTACAACCCTAAACCATAAACCCTAAACCCCAAACCCTAAACCCTAAACCCCAAATCCTAAACCCTAAACCCTAAACACTAAATTGTAAACCATAAACCCTAAAAACCTAATAACCTAAAGCTAAACTTAAGAAAAGCTAAAAATAAAACAAATAAAAATACCTAAACCTAAACAAAATAATAAAATAAAATAAAAACCTAAACTAAAACCTAAACCTAAACCTAAACCTAAAAATAAAGTAAAACAACAAATAAAAACTAAACTAAAATAAAATAAATAAAAACCTAAACTAAACTAAAAAGAAAATAAAGTTAAAAATAAAAAAATGTAATAAAATAAAGACTTAACCTAAAATAAAAATAAAATAAACCTAAAATAAAATAAAATAAAAATAAATAAAACCTAAACCTAAAATAAACCTAAAATAAAACCTAAAATAAAAAATAAAACCTAAACTCTTAAAAAAACTTAAACTTAAAATAAAAATAGTCCTAAACTAAAATAAACTAAATTAAATTAAATGAAACCAAAACCTAAACTTAAACCTAAAATAAACTAAGCCTAAACCTAGAACTAAACTAAATAAAATAAAATTAACTAAAAATAAACCTAAAACTAAATTAAAAAATATAACCTAAAAATTAACCTAAAATAAAAACCTAAAACCTAAACCTAAAAAAATAAAATAAAAACCTAAACCTAAACTTAAAATTAAAAAATAAAACCTAAACCTAAAAATAAAATAAAAATAAAACTAAACTAAAAACTAAACCTAAATAGAAAAAATAAACTAAAATAAAAAATAATAATTTTAGGGTTTAAGGTTAGTTTAGGGTTTTAGGGTTTATGGTTTTTTAGGATTTAGGGTTGTAGGTTTATGGTTTTTGGTTTAACGTTAGTTTTATGGTTTAGTATTTTTAAAAAAAAAAATTAAGTAAATCGATAAGTTTAGGTTTATTTAGTTTATTTTTTATTTATTTTTAGTTTATTTTATTTTTTATTTTTATTTAGGTTTATTTCTATATTTATTTATTTAGTTTATTTATTTTAGGTTTACTTATTTTAGTTTAGGTTTATTTTTATTTTAGTTTATTTTTTAGGTTTAGGTTTATGTCTAGTTTTTAGTTTAGTTTTATTTTTATTTTATTTTTTTAAGTTTACGTTTTATTTTTTATTTTTAGGTATATGTTTAGGTTTTTATTTTATTTTATTTTCTTAGGTTTAGATATTAGGTTTTTATTTAAGGTTTCTTTTTAGTTTTTTTTTTAGTTTAAATTTAGGTTTATTTTTAGTTTATTTTATTTTATTTAGTTTAGAGTTTAGGTTTTGTTTATTTTAGGTATATGTTTAGGTTTAGGTTTTATTTTAGGTTTAGGTTTAGGTTTTATTTATTTTAGTTTAGTTTATTTTAGTTTAGCTTTATGTTTATTTTATTTTGTTTATTTTTGGTTTAGGTTTTTTTTTAGTTTATGGTTTAGGTTTTATTTTTTATTTATTTTTAGGTGTTATTTTTAAGTTTATTTTTTTGGTTTTGGATTTTATTTAGTTTTAATTTTATTTAGGGTTTTGTGCCACCATCCTTTCAGATCTTTGATGGCAGTGGAAGCCCATGATAACACATTGCACACTTTAGAGCTGGATGTTGTGACACGGATGACAGCAACAGACTCCTCTTCCACCTTTTCATTAGCGGTCGTGTGTTGCATTTGATTATGTGACGTCCAGTTTGAAGACTTTGTTGGAGCACCTCTTCATCAAGAGGTTTCTTTGGAGCTGAGAGGGTCCTAGCGACCTCATTATGGAGAAATAGGGACTCAACAAGTCCTTTGTTGATTACATTCTTAGGTGGTGCAACCTGAGCATGAAATGCAAACCACAAATGTAACCACAGCTTCTCAAGAATATCCATGGCCCAGTCGACTTCATGCTTAAGGGATTTACTAGTAAAAAATTTGAGAAATTAATCAACAAGGCGGCTAGCATATAATAGGAAGCCAAACAGTTATCCTTTCCTAACCAATCATCTAGGCCCAAGCCGCAAAAGGTGTTTGAGAAGAAGCCAGAGATAATTATACCCTTGGGCAAAGAGAAGCAGCTAGCCAGAGTTCAGTATGAGAGACTACGAGCTCAGCAGCCACCTTTTTCACCTCCTATTCCACCACCTTGGCCATCATACCAGCCACCACAATGACCATTTCCACCACCTCAGCAGCCTACCTACTAGTGGTATTCATATCCATCGCCAAGTAGCTACTTTCCACCTACTCTTCCCAATAGATTGAATAAGACATATTCATTTAAGAGGGAGGTAGTTAGGAAAATCTTTAAGAATCTCTTAAAGAAACCTGACTTTCAGTTACCAGAGCCTATGAGGCAGGAGGAACTGGGCAAGAGCGATGATCCTAGCTATTGCCCCAACCACTGCATGTTAGGTCATGTCTTAGAGGATTGTATCACTTTTATGGACTAGCTTGAGCACAACTACAAGTTGCGAGCCATAGTTATCCCTAACAAATACTTATTAGAAAAACCATCCAGTTCTGCTAGAGTAATCCTTGGGGATACTTGTGATCATCTTAGGACCAAAGAAGGTTAGTATACCTCCCTATTTCGAACCTCTAAGAAGATCATTTCTAAGATCAAGAAGCTTTCCTTATAGGTGCATGAAGTAGCTCCAACCTCCCACACCAAGGAAGGTTTTCTAGTTGCAAAGGATAACTTAAGTAGGGTGATAGCCCAGTAGCAACAGCAGCTCACCATACTTGCCCGGGATAGATCAGTAGCATAGCCACCATCCGAGTCCAGTACTCCCTCCACCGTTATAGTTACCACCTCTTTTCTTGGCTCCTCTTCTATTGATAGGAGCATTGTATCTACAAATAAGGGCACTAAATGTCTTACTCCTCTTATATTACTTGATTTCTATCATGTACCACCACCCAAAATGAAATTAATGAAGAAAGCTGATTCTACTTATATAATATTTACTTATGATGCTCTTGATTTTATTCCAATTGAAATCTCTCTGAGTCTAAATAAAAATAATAGCTCTAGTAGTTCTGATGCTTTCCTTTCTAATTTAGAGTCAGATGATCCTTCTCTGAATCAATTAAGTTCACCTCTTGAGATTGACTTGGAGATAACTAACTCTGTGAATCCCATAGGGGAAGCTATAGGTATGCCCGATGAGAAGGTAAAAGTTTCCACAAGGTCATCATTCCAAGAAGTCACTAAAGTCAACCTAGTAGTGGCAAAGTTCTACCTCCTAGGGCAGCACCTTAGGATAAGGTTAAGCAAGTCATTGGTTTCAATGAGCAGATAGCCTCTCCATAGGATGCTCCACCCATGGATATGCTTGTGGGGGACCAAGGTAGAGTTGATTATAATGTCCTAGCTCACCTTAGAAAGTTTCTAGCTAAGTTAAGCTTATACGATGCCCTTGTCTTATCCAAAGAGATTAGAGAATCTCTAATCAAGGCCTTACTTGATCTATAGATATGCTTAGCTCAGCTGACCACTACTAAAGAAGAGGCATGCTACTTGAAGGACATCTTAGGAGTTACATTCAACGTTAAAGACTTACTCATAGGGACCACCGAGCATAACAGCCTTTTTTACATTATAGTGGATGTTGGAAGATACAGGCTATCTAGAGTTCTGGTTGACCCAGGTGAATCAGTCAATATTATGAGTCTAAGAACCCTTGCCAACTAGAGGATTGACATCTCCAAACTCCATAAATAAAGGATGTCGTTGAGAGGATACAATGAACAAGGCGATAGGGCCTTATCATGTTTATTTTGGATGTATCGAGTGTACACCATGCAGATCATAAGGGGGGTACTTTTTGAGGTGATCTGGTAGAACATTGAGGTATGATGTACTATCTCAAAAGATAAAGGCATTACCGTACAATGGACTTAATCATGTAATAAGGACTCCTAAGGCATGATGAGTTTATGAATGCACCAGGGATTTTCCCCCTACTTTACATGGATGAATAAAGAAGGGTTTACATTAAAGGAAGTTCTTATGTTCCCTATGGATGCAAGCCTCTGTAGTTATAATTACATCTTAGAAAATGAAATTTCCTTAGAATACTCTCGATTAAACTAGACAATTATTAGCTCCAAATATTTTAAGGTTAGACTATCAAAGAATTGGTTGTATTTATAAAATCAATTGGGAAAGTTCAAGGAGAAGACTTATATTTGGAATCCAAATAAAATAAGTAAGAAATGCTCATGATACTAGGAAGCCTAGTGAGCATTCCAGTTTATTCTATGATTGGGCTTTATAATTTTGAAGTTGAAGACTTTTATATGTTTTGAGTTGAAATTTAATTAGATTACTAGTGCTTATAATCCACCAACATAAGGTTATGGGAATGCCTAGGAGGTGAGGATTTATGCTCATAGCTTGAAGGAAATAGCTACCTCAGATCCTAAATCTAAGGAGATTTAGTACGAGCTAAAGCATGACCTAAATCTAAGTGACTGGTACACATAAGGGTTTACCTCCATAAGAGAGAATAAATTGTCCGACTTTTGGACTTATAACCACATAGACTAGCTGCCAGCTAACTCCTCCTACATTTTTAAAACCATGTAGTATGGTCTTATCAATTGCAAGATTGCTAGGGTAGTTATTTAATTAGAAAGAGATTAAAGTCCTAAACACCCTCCCTGAGAGACTAGAGCATGAGTGGTATGAGCATATGACTTAATCTATCAATGCAAATTTTTTTCAATTTTTATTTCATTTTAGACACATCATTTTGATAGAGGCCTTAGGATTTCTTATGCCTAAATGCATGATTAAATAGGTAATGGGTCAAATCAGCTAGAAGAAGGTATTCTCCAGAACAAGGGATGCCCTCACATGTCAAGAATTTCTTTATCATGCAAAGATGGAGATTCTTCATGTTCAAGAGAGAAAGGATATGCAAACATGATGTGAAACATACAACCATACAACTAAGGGGCTGTTAATTCTTTTAATTATCTTATTTATGTCTTAGGGTTTATGATGAGGTTTTGAGTTGTTTAAAATTTAGTTTTGAGTGATTCATTGGATAGAAAAGTTAATTTTATCCTAAGAGCTTAATCGTATCCAAGCCATTTATTAAAGCATAAATCATTTAAGAAATTATGAAAAATATGTCATCCCAATACACAATGTAAACATAAGATCAAACAATCATATAAACTATCATAAAAGAATAAAAAAGGCGGTGCGGTCGGATGTATACAGAAGGGAGAAAGATCTTGGCTTCTCTACCCTTATAAGACCTAGAATATGAAAGTAAAATTATAATTGAATTAAATCCTATGGGGATCTTCTTTCTTCGTATCTCTATTTTTGATTTGGTTCCATCTTTAATTTGGTTGGTGCTTGCTTCAAAGGCATCGCAGGGCACCCCAGGACAAAACCTTCTGGCCATTGCTCATCCTAATCCCTCATAGCACTAATCCTAATTCTTATTACAAAAATTACATTTTTATGGGAAAAGTAAATCTAACTACACCTACCAATAGAGGTTAGCTAAGTATACATATAATCCTAAGTAGTGGTATTTATAATTTGGACTTAGCACCCTATACGTGGGTAACTAAGCCCAGTCGTCCTAACTTGGATTATACTTAAGGCTTTAAATAACTTTCAAAAAGAGCATTCACATTTATTTTTAAGCATCCCTTAAACATATTCCCCTGTAGAAAACATGATTACGCTAATATTGATCTATCATCTAGTCTACAAAGCATACACCCTAACATCCAATCTAAAATAACACATCATAAAACATACATCACATCATACACCATCCTAACTTAGAGCTAGAAGTGGTGACTTAATTCTAATGTGTGTATTAAGGCTTGTGTGGTGAGTCTTGTTAGGCATTAGTGTTGTATTTTATAAGTGTAAAAGGATTTAATTTAACATTTAAGGTTGATTTCACTTGAAGTAGTTTAATTGATTTGAGAATTTTAATTTGTGTTTCCTTTTGTTTCATTTGATTACACTTAGCAACTAAGTGTTATAAAGAGAGGAAAATAGGATTTTCATCTTTCATCCATACCTTAAGTCACTTTCTAAAGTATATTAATTTGATTTAGTTCCCTTTAGTTAATTTCTTATTAAATGAATTAATTAATCCTAAGTCTAGGTTCACTTTAAATAATCCTATACAAAATTAAAGGCATCTTAAGATTAATTTAATTGAATTACTTCCACTTGACATATATTAAATCATTCCTTTACATCACATGTAACATGCATAAGATTTAATCCTAAGTGTATCTATACATGCAAAATATTTTAGCACACTTAAATGACGAATGTATGTGTATGTTTAGGATTTATATTTTATTTGATTGCATTATTTAAACAAATTAATTTAAAACTTTATCCAAATTTTTATACAAAAAAGACATAAGAATAAAATTAAATAGGCATGTGCCATTATTAAACCAGGGAAGTAAGGCAATCAAATGACCTCCTTAGAGCTAGTTAATGCATCGTATTCTTAGGATGTCCAGACTTTATACCCATTTGCATTCAAACATATGTAAATTCGTATACATGAACATAGAAAGTAAGTTCCAAATCATATGGCTAATTGATTCAACCACTTAGTCATTATGAATGCATGAAATTTTAATGTAAAAAGGGATTTTCATTCAGTAATCACATATACATATACATGTATGAAGATATTGGAAAGTTTATGTCATTGTTAAAATAGGGAAGTGAGGTAATCAAATGACCTCCTTGGGCAAACTAAAGCCTCATATTCTTGGCATATACATACTATATACTTGCTTTTCTTGGACACACATGGATGTATACATAAATGAGGGAAAGAAAACCATGCAAATATTGTATATTTTTTATTGAATAATTTATATATATGAATTAAAGCTCTATCCAAATTCTAATGTTGAAATACATAAGAATGAAATCAAATGGGTATGTGTCATTGTTAAACTATGGAAGTGAGGTAATAAAATGGCCTCCTTGGGGTTAGCTAAAGCCTCGTGTTCCTAGGATGTCCAGATTATACACCCATTACCATTCAATCTTATATAAATCAATAATTGAATGAAGGAAAGAGAACTCCACATTCATACACTTAAACTATAAGCACATGCATTTATTATGTATTTATAACTAGCATCATAACACGTATTATTATTCCTTTATAAGCTTTCAAAAAATACATTTGGATTTAATAGTGATAATAGCCATGGATATATTAAATTAAATCAATACATGTAAGCTTACATGAAGGAAATCCATTTTATTTTACTTGATTTTGAAAAGATGGAGGCATGAATTCAAATGACATACCAATATTAACATGATTGGAAAGAGGACAATCAAATATAAGCATGTGATTCATTCAACCAAACTAGTTATTAAGGACAATCAAATCAGATAAGATTATTTAAACCAAACCAAAGCTTCTCTAATAATTAAGTTTTAGATTTGATTTGATTTAAAGAGGAGAAGAGAAATCATCACTTGTTGTTTTAAACCCATTCTCGCATTAGTGATTTGATTTAATTTAAGGAAATGTAATTAAATTGATTTTATGGGTTAATTAAGTTAAACCCTTAATTAGATGAATTAATTACCATTACCTATGTCACCTTAAAGTAATTAACTAAATAATTATGAGCCAACATGATATGCATGGAAAATAAACTTGCAATGATCCTAGGAAATAAAAGAGGCCTAATGCAATTGGCTCATGAATAATAGTTAATTAGATTAAGGGACTTTATTAATTACTCTTATGGTTTTCCCACACATGTGGACTAACAATAATTTCATTAAACTCTTATAGGTTATTAAATACCGAAAGATCTACCCCATGATTTAATTAATTAAGGTTTGATGTGATTATGATTTCAATTTGATTAAGTAATTTAATTAATTAGTTAAATCTTAATTAATTTCATTTTAAAAAAAGGTGAAATGAACTTAGGGAAAGGGGTCCCAACCATATTCCTTAATTCACGTATTGTTGAACAATAATTAATGAACTTAATTAAACAATTTATTACTATTCATGGGATTAATTAATGATTAATTAACTTTAAAGAGTAGTTAAGTTTTAATTAGTCAATTTTCCTAACTAAGTGAGCAATAAATCCCAAGAAAATCATGGGAGGCAGAGGTCATCCCAATAAATTATCCCACAAAATTTAGGATTAATTGCTTAAGTAATTAAGCTAATAAATTTTAAAATTAAACCTTAATTAAACCTTAATTACTATTTAAAATTTGTTAAGATAATTTGTAATTAACTGAAATATCTTTTAAATGAGTATTTATTTCTATTTTTTTTATTTTTCTATGAGTTTTAGAAGTTTCAACCATTAGAAAAGATTAATTAAACCTAATTAAAGCCTAATCCTATTGGTGCCATGTGCCACGCTAATGCGGCACACTTTTCATGTGGTGCTGCAAGATTGGCTACTTAAAACATATCTGACTCATCGCCTATGTGGCGGTGGTGTATGTGCTTTCTCGTTTGCCATTTGATCTAAGATTGTATGGCTACAATTAATCCCACAGCTTAATAAGATTAGATCAGATTGATCTAGCAGATCTAATCATGACCGTTCATTCTGATCAAGCGAAAAGAACGGTGCGTGACATAATGTCACACGAGTGAGGGAGAATGGAGTCCATCTGCCATTGCTCGCTTGATTTGAGCTTACCCAAGCTCGAATAAACTCCAAAAGGATCCCACACTTTTATGACATCAATTGGAGCGGATCCAACGGTCAAGATCACACGAGATGCAAGTTTTCTTCAAAAAGCTCCAACCAATGTTTTCCTAAGGATCAATTTTGGAAGCATACCTCGTAAGAGCTCAAGACTGTCAGCTCGAACGATTGAGGAAGCTTCAAATAGTGGAGATGAAGCCCAGTTGACCAACAATTGGATCAATTCTTTGATGTTTGCTCAGAAGGTCATGAACCGATGATTTAGAGCTTGACTTTGATTGAAGTCCCACCTCCAATGCTCTTGAAGCTTAGGAGATGATTTATTCTTACTCGATGAGGCTTAGAGAAAGTGCATACAAAGTTAATTTGAGTTTGATGAAGAAATAGGGAAGTTAGGTTAAAAATGAGAATGTCCTATTTTAGGATGGATGAGAATGGCATTTTTCGATCAAGGAGCAAGCTTGCGAGCTTAAGAAATGGCTTTAGCAGCTCATCTTGAGTATTTTGGGCTATGAGGAATGATTTTTGTGTGTGTTTGAGTGGAAACAACGGGGTGTATAACTCCCTTCATCTTGATCGGATGGTGGGATTAGGTTTGGCTTCTGGTGGCCATCTGGCCATCTCAAAGAGTCGTGGGTGGCATGGAGGAGGTGAGTTGGCTTGGCTTGGTTGGTTGAAGGTGTGAAGGTGGCTGCCAAGTTGGAATCATGGGTGTCCTATGGGTTTCAAATGCTCCAATGCAGAGGGTGAGGTGATTTTACCTCCCATGGGTCATGGCTGACCCATCCACCCCTTGGGTCAGGTTGGGCAGTGTCCTAGGTGCCTAGGAGGACCATTGGGAGAGTACCAAGTATCCAAGGATTGGAAATGACCACTTACATAGGTGATTTATCTCATGTGATGCCTTTAACCTAAGGGTAGAATGATCATTTATCATTAGATTTGATTTGGGAAGATTTGAAATGATCCAAAAGTGGGTTATCCCAAATTTCAAGTCAATTGGAGTTGATTTGGTTAGGTTTGGCTTAATTTGATTCATTTAGGTTAAATTGGGTTAGGTTGGGTCAAGTTTGCCAATTGGTAAAATTGTGTCAAACCAAGGGTTAGGTCTAGTTCATATGATCATTTGGGATGTTTTGGTTCAATTGGTTTGGTTTAGTTGGGCTTAGATTTGATTTCACCTCATTTGAATTTATTTATGTCAAATGGGTTATGTTGACCAATTTGACTAAATTGGCCAAATTGGCTTTGGTTGGGTGTTGGTTTTAGTTTAGTTGACCAATTGAAGATGATTGTAGGCTTTGGTTTCAATTAATTTGTATTTGGTTTTGATTTAGGCCAACTTGAAGCTTTAGGTCAATTTGGGCTAAGTAGGTCAATTGTGTTCAATTGGGTCCAATCATGGCTTTGGTCAAGTTCAACAATCAATTTGGAATGAACTTGAGCCATTGGTTGCAATCAATTTAGTTTATATCGTGATTTGACCTAATTTGATCTTTTAGGTCAATTTGGGTCAACTTGGGTCAAGAGGGCCGATTGGGTTTGGTTTGACTCAATTGGAGCTCGATTCATATTCAAATATTGATTTTGATTTGGTATGAATCATTGGTTTCAAAGGATTTAGCTTAGGTTGTAGTTTAACTAGTTTGGGTTCATATGGGTAAAGGGGTTGACTTAGTAAAATGACCAAGTTGACTTGGTTTGACCTAATCTGTGATAATTGATCAACCTAGGGTGATCAACAATCATGATGGGAGGTTTTTATGGGCTTAGTTTAATCCAATTTGGGTAGGATTAGAACTTGGCTCAAATATGTTAAATTGGCTACTTGGGTCAAGTGGACCAATTGGGTTTAGTTGGCCTGATTTTGGATTGAGTTTGATTTATTTGAGTTTATATATGGATTTGAGATTGATATATAAATTCAATTGCAATTAGCTTGGGTTCAAATGGGTTTTGGTTCATCTGAACATTTCAAGTCAAAAGGGTTAAGTTGAGTTTGACTTGGGTTGATTTTGGTTTGGCTTGATGATTATAGATTTCATTTATATTTGTGAATATGATTGAAGGTATGATTGATTCATGAGGAAATCAATTGAATTTGGGTTTTGGAATGAAGGAATTTGGCTAAGTCCATGGAGTTGGGTCATGTGGCTTATGTTTGGATTTTGATTTTGTGAATTACTTTTGATGATTTAAATGTATATTTCATTTAAATTTATGAAGATGATTGAAATATGATTGATTTGTGAGAAAATCAATTGAGTTTGAATTTATTTGGATTAATATTTGGCTAAGTCCATGGGATAGGTCATATGGCTTAGGAAGGGTTTTGATTTAATTTGATTTAGTTTGATTTAGTTTTGATCATTTGAATGGAGATTTTATTTATATTTAGGAAGATTAATGAAGATGTAAATTGCTTATGAGAATATCAAATTGATTTTGGATTGATTTGGATTAAGATTTTGCTAAGTCAATGGGATATGTCATATGGCTTAGGAAGGGTTTCAAGTTTGGATTTGATCATGGGCTTCAATCATTTTATTTTGGAATTTAGGCTTGGATTTGGATATGAATTTGATGTTTGAATTGAACTTGAGTTTTGGTTTGAGAAGGTGGACACAGATTGAAATTGGGTTGCAAGGTAGGTGGATTATCTTAATCCTTATTGCATAACCTAATCCTATGGTTAACCCTTCTAAGTATTTAGGCTTAGGTTAAGTGTTTACCTAATTCTTAGATGTGTCTTATGATTAGAAAAGTCTTAGTTTCTAGAAGAGTCCTAAGTTTAAGATGGGAAGATTGAATCCGCACTCCAAAAGTGAGTTCAACATGCCTTAGGCTCTATAGTGTTGCCCTTAGATATAGATGATTGGAAGACCGAAGCCAACTTTCACATTATAAACTTGGATACATCTTTCAACACTTTGCTTGGGAGACTATGGATACATGAGAACAAAATAGTTCCATCCTCTTTACATCACTGTATGAAGTTCGTGAGAGGA
Source organism: Cymbidium sinense (assembly GCA_021442155.1). Classification (NCBI taxonomy): domain Eukaryota; kingdom Viridiplantae; phylum Streptophyta; class Magnoliopsida; order Asparagales; family Orchidaceae; genus Cymbidium; species Cymbidium sinense. Next base: position 275,215,465 of record CM038215.1, on the reverse strand, counting down.
AGGATCGTCTTCTGTGTCAAAGGAGATCTCAAGCCATGTATAGTTCACAAGGTCGGCATATTTGAGGATACGGCTTACTACCTCCCTCAAAATCAACAAGTTTATTCTCACAAACTTGGCAAAAGTTTAAAAATAAAAGAAAAATAAAAAGAAAAGAAAAGGAAAGAGAAAAAGAAAAAGAGAAGAAAAGATAAAATGAAAAAGAAAATAAAGGGAGTAAATAGGGAGGAGGAAGTGGAGCGACATTAGTTCCAACCCAGTTCATTACTCCATGAACATATGGGTAGATGACTTGACCTCCACGGGTAGGAAGAGGCCGGTTGAGGAGGTGTCTAGGGGTAGAAAACCTCTTTATTGGCCTAATAAGATATGTCCAGTTACTGGGTATACCTACTATCCATATAGACTTAGAATCTAGTTCGTAGGATGAGTCTTATATAGTTAGCACACTAGCCAGCTCTTCTCAATAGTAGATTCCCTTGGAGGTGATACTTGAGCTAGATATGATGATGGCTCAAAAAGCAGTGTATCAAGTCTATATGTGAAATAGTTAAGCATCGGTTGGGAACCTTAGCTCTAACCCACTTTCATCTCAAAAGTTGAGGGTTTGGTAGTTAAGGAAGCCCTAAATCATCCATAGGTGTAAGACTTCGAGATTCTTTCTAGAGCATCATCCTCAAGTCAAGAAGTTGATGTAGAACTTGAGGATGATTCATATAAATATTTAATAGAATTACATTTTGATTAGTACTTACCTTGTGTTCATAATTTAGCAAAGATAAGGTTAATCCCACATAGTTGGTCAAAGCATAGGTTAGACTAGTTCGAAAAAATATAGAAGAATAAATGCAAAAGCTCTCCATCAAGATCGGGACTAGGATTCTATATAGTGGGTTGAGTCGATGATGATGATTACTGCTTAGTCATCACCAATCATTTGGAATCTGATAGTTTCTTTTCAAATCACATTAACTCATATGAGCGTGCTTAGAAACTTGGATGATCGGATGATTTTGAAGTCAAAGATGCACCAGCTAAGTTCAAAGAATAGATCAAGTCAACCATCGAGCTAAGCTTCAGGAAATCAACTTAGGCGAAGAAGATCCAGACATACATCGGTTCTTTGTTGGATAAATTGAAACCGAACTTAGTTAGGCTATTGATGAGTTTAAGGACTACTTTGCATGGAGTTATGAAGAGATGCTATTGGCTCATAGTAGTCCATAAACTTGCAATAGAGCCTACTACTGACCCTATGAAGCAAGCTCCTAGATGAATGCAATTAGACATAGAATAGTAGGTCATTTATGAAGTCAAGAAATTGATCGATGCTGGCTTCATTCAAGAAGAAAAATTTCCTTGGTTGTAGTCATCCTAAGAAAAGAATGGTCAAATTCACATATGCTTGATTTTAGGGATTTAAATAAGGCATGTCCAAAGATGAATTTCCACTACCAATCGAGGCGATGGTGGACATTGCCTGATCTCATGTAGTCTTCTCTTTCATGAATGGCTCATCTAGATTTAACCAAATAAAGATGGCCTCTGAAGATGAAAGAAACACTACTTTTAGAACCCCCGATCAGAATCTATTATAATAAGGTCATGCCTTTCAGCCATAAAAATTTTGGTTCTACATGTTAATGGGCTATGACTTGAATCTTTGATGAACTCATTCAACAGCAAGTCGATTGCTATACTGATGATCTCATGGTCAAAAGCAAAGAAAAGGAAGACCATCTCTTTGACTTGAGAGTAGTTTTCAAACAACTAAGATAATTTAACCCCAAAATGAACCCCCTGAAGTGTGCATTCAGACTAGCTTTAGAAAAATTCATTAGGTTTGTTGTTCGACACCAGGGATTCAAAATCAATCTCAAGAAGATCAAGGCGATATTAGAAATGCCACCCCTTAAAAGTTTAACTCAACTTAGATCATTCTAAGGGTGGTTGGACTATCTAAGTTGCTTTATATCCAACCTATTGGAAAGATGTCAGCCATTCTCAACTCTTGTCAAAAAGGATGTCAAGTTCAAGTGGGATGATAAGTGTGAGCATGCCTTTGAAGACATTAAGTATTACCTGATTACACTGTCAATTTTAGCAGCCCTTATCCCATGCATGCTTCTCCTACTTTACACAATTTTGTTAGACGACTCCCTTGGTGCTTTGTTGGCCCAAGCCAATAACAAAGGGAAGAAAAATGCACTCTACTACCTCAGCCATCATCTAATCCTTGCTGAGGCTAATTATCCACCCATTGAAGTATTTTCCTAGCTTTAATCTTTGCATCCCAAAAGCTACACCACTATGCTTCCTCATAAGGTGAACTTAATCTCTAGGATCAATCCACTACAATATCTCATGACATGATCTATCGGACGGTTGGCATGATGTCCATGATCCTCTCACAGTTTGACATTACCTTCATACCTCGTGGTGAAAGGATAAGCTAGATTTCTTAGCACACACCCACTTCCGACTCTTTGCTTAGTGATGATCTCCGATGAAAATCATGAACTTAGGGATACTAGCATTCACCACTAGGAGATGTACTTTGATGGTGCAGCTTCTTCTCAAAGAGAAGAACCACAATCTACTATTCCAGGGAAGGCAGGGGTAGGAATAGTTCTCTTAACTCTAGACAATGATGTGATGAGATTTTCATATCATCTATCCAATCCTTACACCAACAATGAAGCTGAATATGAGACTCTGATTATCGGTATGGAGTTATCCATTACTCTAAGCATGCATAACATCAACATCTTTGAGGATTCTCAGCTAGTTATCAACCAAATCACTAGGTCTATAAGGTTATAAATCCCAAGCTCCATCATTACCATAAGTACACTATAAAGTTATTGGCTCAAATCTCAGAGGTTACCATTTATAAGATTCCTTAAAGAGAGAATGCTGTAGCGTATGCTTTAGCCAAGCTTGTCAAGGAGTTGGCATGTCCAGAGGATGATTCCATATTAATAAAGGTCCAAAAGAGATAAGTCTTATCTCTTATTGATATTGAACTCATCAAAAAGTACTCTTTTGAAGGGGAGGTTTCCATTGCCAAGAAGGACGATGAGTTAGATTGGAGGCAACCATTCATGAATTACCTAAATAAATGAAAACTACCTCAAGAGAAGTCCCAAGCCCATCAAATGAAGTAGAGTGCACTTTCCTATGCTCTTGTGGATGGTGTTTTGTACTGATGATCTTTCGATCATATGTGGTTACGTTATTTAGACAAGCACGAAACTCGTAAGATCATGACCGAGGTAAACTTAGGATTATGTGGATCCAACCAATCTGGTCATGATGAAAGCTAAGATCTAGAGACTAGGATACTACTAGCCATCGATGATCAAAGATTGCATGGATATGTCTAGGCGATGCCACCAATGTCAATTACACGGTGTGGTCCTACACCAACCACCCAACATTCTACATCCTACATTGGCCTCATGTCCATTCGAGTGTTGGGGTACTGACATTATGGGTACAGTTAATCCTCCTTCTTTCAAGGGCCATCGATTCATCTTAGCTGCTACTGAGTACTTTTCCAAATGAGCAAAGGTGATTTCACTCAAAGTGGTCACAGCTCAGCATATGCTCCAATTTTTTAGGAACCATATTGTATATAGGTTCAAAGTTCATTGATGAATTATATCTAATAATGGTATTACATTTAAGAGCACCCAGATTAACAACTTTGCCTGGAGACACAATATTGATTGTAGATATTCTACCATCAACTACCTGAGGGCAAATGGCTTAGCAGGAGCCTTCAACAAAACTCTCATTCAAATACTAAAAAAGACACTTGACAACAATAAGTGATAGTGGCATGAGCAGTTAGTTGAAGCTTTGTTGGCCTACCATAGCATATATAGAACTCCAACTTAGTCTACTACTTTCTCCTTAGTGTATAGGTCTGAAGCCGTTCTACCATTAGAAGTCCAACTCCCATCACTAACGATGGCTGTAGGTAGAAAGATCATAATAGAGCAGAATGCCAAGTTACGGTTAGAAGAGCTCGAAGGTTTGGAGGAGAGACGCCTGAGGGCATGCTAAAACCTCGAGTTGTACAAAGCTAAAATTATTCAAGCTCATAAGTAATTTATTTATCCTAGAGGTTTTCAAGCATGAGAGCTTATAATAGTTCTATGGAGATCGATTATTGTCCGTCGTAAGATGGGAGGTAAGTTTGAACCTACTTGGGAAGGCCCTTTTACCATAGAGAAGGCCTACCAAGGAGGATCTTATAAGCTTATTAGTCATAAGGGAGAGCACCCAATGCTTCCAATCAATGAGATCTACTTAAAGAAATATTATAAATCATGTTTGAAAATAATTATCATCAATGAAAATTTCATTTCAAATTCAATCTCCTCCATGTTGAAAGTATTCTTATTTATGAATCTCCAACGATATGTTTAAGGTAGGTGTAAAGAACTCGAGTGATGTCCTATCCTTCGTCAACATAACAAAATAACAAATTACACAAACATATAAAACAAACACATATCTTTTATCTTAGGCTATTCTGAGTTGAGATAACGCCCCCAACGACACTCACTCAATAGCTGTTCTAGGTCAGGCTGACGTGCTACCCTACTAGTGTGTCACCCCAGTGGTCTTCTTGCTTTCAAGGATGTAAGTCTTCTACACTTTCTTTTCTTAATTGGCCACTACATACAACTAGCACCTTATTAGTTTGGTAGTCCTTACTGCGTGGTCGGTAAGCTACCTCATGTTGGCTTCATTTTAGAGGATGTGAGTATGTTATGCTTTCTTCTTAGATTAGCCTTCGTGCATTGATTGGGTCGAGTATATTTGAGGTTTAGGATAAGTCCCCTAGTGGCTCCTTTCCTCCTAACTGCTTCAAGTCTAGGTCTAATCCATCCTCAGTGCATCCCGCTTAGTAGTCACTCTAGGTTAGATAACAACTATCTTGCCGATGACAAACTATCCCGATGATCAGTTTCACTTAGAAAGTTATAATCCTACATGCTTTCTTTATAGATTGATCGTTGGATGCTGAGGGGCACCTTAGGTTGGTAGGTTGTCACTATGCTAACGGATACACCACTCATGCTGATGGATACACCTTAGGTTGGTTGGTTTTCACACCTTAAGATACACCACTCATGGCGGTGTAAGTGCTTTCTCTGAGTTAGCCAGTACACCTATAAGATTTCTTTTCAGGCTCGGATAATGCCTCCAGCACCTCCCACATGGGCACTATATTTGGATCACATCCTTTGCATCCCCATTTAGACACTACTGTTACTATCAGTTGGATAGTTCCCCTTTCAGTAACTACCCTATGGTTGGAGAATTTGTGGATGCATTCTCCCTTGGTATAGTAAATCTAAGACAGGTCAAGGCTGACATAGTCCCTTCTCAGTGTGGTCCCTCACACACCAACAGGGTCCACGCAAACATATAAATAATATATATATATTCACTTGTGGATAAGGAGGACACCCCCAGCAGTATCTTTTCCCATGCAAGCATCCTATCTTAGGGCAATGTTAGTAAAACTCCCTATAAGAATCGCCTAACTACTCTTGAGTTGATATAAGTCCCCAGCGGCATTCACTCAGTAGTCTCCCCTAAGTCAAGTTCGATTTGTTGTGCTACCAAAGTCACCTTAGCAGTTCCTTGCTTTAGAAGATGTAAGTGCCTGCCTTCTACTTAGCAGTCATTGCACACCAAAGGCAACCCAGGTTGGCTAGCTCTACCCCCCTAGACTATCCATTTGGATTTTTAAATTTGAGATAGGATAAACCTGATATAGCCCCTTCTTAGTGGGTCCATCACACACTAACATTGTCCATAAATAAATCTATCAAATTTGACCAAGCTCACATCCTCAGTAGATATGCCCTTAATTCAAAATCAAATTAAACTAAACAAACCATATCAAATAACATAAAATTAAGATAAAATTAACCCTTACTACTTTGAGTTAACATAAGTCCCCAGCGGCATTCACTCAGTAGTCGCCCTAGGTCAAGTATGATTTGTTGTGCATCCAACAGGTCACCCCAATGGTTGTTCCTCACTTTCAAAGATGTAAGTCTACTATGCCTTCTTTCTAGCACATCCGTTGCACACCAAAAGGCAACCCCTTAGGTTGGCTAGCTCTACCCCGCAGCCGGTAGACTATCTCTTTGGAAATGCAAACTTGAGGTAGGTCAAAGCTGATATTGCCCCTTTTAGTGGGTCCATTGCACACCGATAGGGTCCATTCATTAACTCAGATTAAATCAAACCCAATCTAATTTTCCCCAATAAAGTTAAACTACACCCTTATCCCTAGTATAACCCTAAATCATATTTTAATAAGTCAAGTAAATAAGTTAAATTCAAAACCAACCTCCCTAGTAGAGCCAAATTAAACCAACTCACACAGTATACTCTAAATGAAAAAAATCCAACCAAACTCTTATTCCTAGTGGATACATCCCTAAATAAATCTATGAAATCAAACTCAAATCCCAATCACCAGTGGATAGCCCGAACCTTCTTCCCCTAGTGGAAGGTTTATATACTAGATCCCCAGCAGACTCAAGCCCATATCTCTAGCATATAAGCCTTCCCATCAATTAAAACAATACAAATTAAAGTTGATTCGATCATAATCCCTGGTTGATTATAGATTCTTATCCCCAACGTATCTTCTTTCCACAAATCATATAATCAAATCAAATTCAAACCTTATCCCCAACACATTTTCATCTTCTATGCCCTCGACATAGACCCCTAGCGGATCTCCCTCCATGTCCTTGATGTGGAATTCTCATCAAATTTTAATGCTTCTCTTAAGCACACCTTTAATACTTCAACCAAAAGCTTAATAATGTATTTGTTCAAATTACATCATCTTAACATTGTAATCAACATTTTATGATTTGTGATGATGCAAGCTCAAACTAACTATTCAATATCATGCTAAACATATTATAGTGTGAATTAGCACACTATATTGATTTTTGGAATTGGTTTTGATTGTTTGAATTTATATTTCATTTATATATGTGAATATAAATGAGAATATAAATGGGTTATGAAAAAATTTCATGAATTTGAAGTGATTTGTTCATGATCTAGGCTAAGACTTTAAAAAGAAATTTTAAAGACATAGGAAATTTTGGAGTTTAGAGCTTGAATTTTGAATTTGATTTAATTGATTTGAATTTATATTTCATTTATATATGTGAATATAAATGAGAATATAAATGAATTATGTGAAATCTCATGAGTTTGAATTGATTTAACGATGATTTGGGCTAAGTCCTTAAGGTGGAAATTAAAGACTTAGAAAAGAATTTGAATTAGGAATTTGATTTTTGATTTTGATTTGATTGATTTGAATTTATCTTTCATTTATATATGAGAATATAAATGAGTTAAGAGAAAATCTCATGAGTTTGAGGTGATTTAGATTTGATTTTGGCTAAGTCCTTAAATGGGGATTATGGACTTAGGCAAGATTTGGAATTTGAAGTTTGAAATTTTAAATTTGGTTTCAATCATGGATTTCAATCATGTGACATTGATTTGAGTTTGGAGAAAATTGAATAAGATTGATTTGGAGTTTGACTTGAAGGATGGAAATTGAGGAGTGGCTCAATCTAAGGGTAAGCAAATTTTCCTAACACCCCTAAGGCATGACCTATTCCTATGGGTAACTCTTTTAAGTCTCTAGGGCTAGGTTGAGTGTCCACCTAATCACTAAATGTGTCTTAAGACTAAGGAACTCTTAAAGTCTAAGAGAAGTCCTTGCCTAATATGGAGGGGTTGAGAGCTCATTCTAAAAATGAGGTCAATAGATCTGAGATAGCTATTTCCTTTGGGTTACGAGCATAAATCCTCACCTCTTAGGCATTCCCACAACCTTGAGTTGGTGGATTATAAGCCCTAGTAATCTAATTAAATTTCAACTCAAAGCATATAAATATCCTCAACTTCAAAATTATAAAGTCCAACCATAGGATGGATTGGAATGCTCTCAAGGCTTCCTAGTATAATGAGTATTTCCAACTTATTTCATTTGGATTCCAAAAATAAGTCTTCTCCTTGAACTTTCCCAATTGATTTTCCAAATACAACAAATCCTTTGATAGTATAACATTGAAATATTTGGAGATGATAATTATCTACTTTAATCAAGAGCATTCTTAAAAAAATTCATTTCCTAAGATGTAATTAACTATGGAGGCTTACCTCCATAGGGAACTTAAGAACTTGGTTTAATATAAATCATACTTTATTCATCCATGTAAAGTAGAGGAAATATCTCTAGTACATTCGAAGACCCATCATGCCTTAGGAGTCATTATTATGTGATTAGGTACATTATAGGGTGATGCCTCTATCTTTCGAGACAATACATCATACCTCAATATTGTACCACATCACCTAAAATAGTACCCCCCCCCCTACGATCTACGTGGTGTCCCTTGCCACCCCATGCCCATACATTCAAAAATAAACATCCAAGGCCCACTCGCCTTGTTGTTTTACATCATCTTTCTTTTGGAGTTTGGAGATGTTGATCCTCAAGGAAAGGGTTCTTAAACAAATAATGTTGATACACACAGTTAGAGAACTATAGCTTGTATCTGCCAACATCCATTATAATGTAAAAAGACGGTTGTGCTCGGTCGTCCCTAGGAGTAAGTCTTCATTGCTGAATGTAATTAAATAAAAACCTAAACCTAAAAAATAAACCTAAAAATAAAACATAAAAATAACTAAATAAATTAAACCTAAATAATAAACTAAAAAAAAGCATAAACCTAAAATAAAAATAAAAAAAAACAAAATAAGACAAACCTAAACCTAAAATAAAATAAACTAAATTAAAATAAATAAAACCTAAACCTGAACCTAAAATAAACTAAACCTAAATCCTAAACTAAATAAAATAAAATAAACTAAAAATAAACCTAAACCTAAATAAAAAAACAAAACCTAAAAATAAACCTAAAATAAAAACATAAAACCTTATCCTAAAATAATAAAATAAAAACCTAAACCTAAACTTAAAAATATAAAATAAAACTTAAACTTAAAAATAAAATAAAAAATAAACTAAACTGAAAATAAACATAAACCTAAACTAAACCTAAATAATAAACTAAAATAAAAAAACTAGAATAAATAAACATAAAATAAATAACCTAAACTAAATAAAATATAAAATAAACCTATTGGATAGATCTAAATAAACTAAAATAACCTTCTGGTTTGCGTTTTAAAACCTTAAACCTACACTATCTTACCACAAACCTAAACAGTGGCCCCCCTCTCACTTTCTAAACAGGCCTAGCCACAGGCCACTGACCCTCCATCTCCACAGGCTCTAACCTCACTGACCCACACCCATCTAAAATAATCCTCCAGACTGTCTAGGCTTACCACTAAACCTAAAGACCACTGAGCTCCCCCAAACCACAGGCCCTGAGCCCTCTAAACCTACACTGAGAGCCCTAAACTCTAAACCTAAACCATGACCCAAACCTACTAGGCCCAAACCCTAATAGATAAAATATAATAATAAAACTAATGCTGACTAAACTTAAAAAAAAAATAAAAGATCACTAAAATAAAATAAATATAATCCTAAACTAAACTAAAAAATAAAATATACCTAAGAATAAAACCCTAAATAAAATAAAAACTAAGTGTAAAACAAAATAAAATAAACTTTAATAAAATAAAGAAAAAATAAATAAAACCTAAACTAAAATAAATAAAAAATAAAACCTAAACCTAAAATAAATAAAAATAAAACTAAAAACTAAAAAACCTAAACCTAAAATAAAAAATAAAATAAATAAAATAAAATAAACATAAACCTAAACTAAAATAAATCAATAAACTAGCGTAAACTTAAACTACCTAAACCTAAACTAAATAAAAAGAAAAATAAACTAAAATAAATTAAACCTAAAACTAAAAATAAAACCTAAAATAAACATAAAATGAAAGGTAAAACCTAAAACCTAAAAAAATAAAAAAAATCCTAAACCTAAACCTAAAATAAAAATAAAATAAACTTAAACTCATAAAAAAATAAACCTAAAATAAACTAAAATAAACCTAAATAAAACTAAGTAAATAAACTAAAATAAATAAAACAAAAAAAATAAATATAAAATTAAACTTAAATAAATGCAAGTAAACTAAATAATAATAAAATAAACTAAATATCTAAAGACTTAAACCAATCGGTTTGCTTATTTTTTTTAAAACCAAACCCTAAATTATAAACCCTAAACACTACCTTAAACCCTAAACCCTCACTCCTAAAACCACAATGAAACCCAAACTCACAAACCCAAAGCATAAACCCAAAACCACAAGTCTAAACCTAAACCCACCCTAAAGCCCCAACCAACCCTAAACCCCAAACCCTAAACTAAACTAAAGTAACCAAATAAATTAAAAAATAAAACCCTAAACTAAACCTAAACCTAAACCCAGAATGGGCAAAAAACAATACATCAACTTGGCTCAGTTTAGATCTGGCGGTGGAGGTGAAGGCAAAGGTGGAGGCCGTGGTTATCGTAGTCATGGTTGAGGATATGGAGGTGTTGGTCGGAGCAGTGATGGTCATGGAGGCAGGAGTAGTGACAGAGGTTACAGCCGTTGTGGTGGCGGAGGGAGAGATAAGGGATATGATGGTGGATCCCGCTATTCGAGATGATGGGGTGGTTTTGATGGGAACTGGAGAAACTGAAGAACTATCGATCCGATCTGCTATTTATGGAACGGTGTCTTTACAGTAGAGACGATTCTATTTATCTAGGGTTTTTTATTTGCTCTATGTGTGATCATTTTTTATCTATGCAGTCGCTTGTGTCTTACAAAACTTAGTGTGTTACTTGGTTGATGAAGTCGAAAAGAAGAAATGTTGAATCTATTTGTTAAAAAAACAAAAACTAAACTATAAACTAAAACAGACCTACCTACCCTAAAACCTAAAAATAAAACTAACTAAAAAAAACCAAAAATAAAATAAAATAAAAAATAAAAATTAAACTAAAATAAAATAAATAAAAACCTAAACTAAACTAAAAAATAAAATAAACCTAAAAATATAAAACCTAAATTAAATAAAACATAAATGTAAAATAAAAATAAAATAAAAAAAACTAAATGAAAACCTAAACCTAAAAAATAAACCTAAAAATAAAGCCTAAAATTAAATAAAAATAAAACCTAAACCCTAAATTATAAAAAAAAAACTAAACCTGAAATAAAAATAAAATAAATAAAGCAAAATAAACCTAAACCTAAACTAACATAAATAAAACCAAATCCTAAAGCTAAAATAAACTAAACTTAAACCCCACTAAATAAATGAAATAAACTAAAATAAACCAAAATAAACCTAAAATAAACCTAAAATAAAACCTAAACCTAAAATAAAATAAAATAAACAAAACCTAAACTAAAAAAATAAATAAATTAAACTTAAAATAAACATAAACCTAAAAAATAAACTAAATAAAAACCTAAACTAAAATAAATAAAATAAAATAATTAAACTAAATAAAAAAAATAAATAACTTAAATAAAATAAAATAAACTAAATGACTTATTTGTGGGTTTGCTTTTTTAAAACCCAAACCCTATAGCCACCACAAATCCAGATCTAGGCCCTAAACCTTAAACCCACAGGCTCCCAGATCCTAGGCTGCCCTGACCCTAAACCTGAGCCCTGGGCCTAAACAGGCCACTGAGCCACACCACTGACCTGTGACCACTGACCATCCACAGCTTGAAAGCATAAGTGACCCCACCCATTCCAGGGCTCAACCACAACTGAGGCCCCAGACCCTGGTTTGACAACCTATGACCCTGTGCCTATGATCCCTGGGCCCTACCCACCTAATTCCAGGCCACTGAGGCTGAGACTAAAGGCTAGATAAATCCTGGGCTAAACCCTGACCTAAAAACACATATAAAACCCTCCACAAACCCTAAACCCTAAAATGAAAACTTAAGCCTAAACTTAATAAACAAAAAATAAAATAATTAAAAAATCAAAACCTAAATAAAATAAAAAATAAAATAAAATAAAACCTAAACTAAACCTAAAAACCTAAAAAAATAAAATAAAATAAAAGTAAAAAAACTAGAATAAATTAAATAAAATAAACTAAACTAAAATTAAACCTATGAATAAAAACCTAAATAATAAAACTAAATGTAAAATAAAATAAAATAAACCTAAAATAAAATAAAAACTAAATAAAACCTAAACCTAAAAAAAACCTAAAAAATTTAAAATAAATAAAAATAAAACCCTAAAACTAAAAGAAACCTAAACCCAAAATAAGTATAATATAAACAAAATAAAATAAACCTAAACCTAAACTAAAATAAACCAAACTATAATAAATAAAACCTAAACCTAAACTTAAAATAAACTAAATCTAAACCTAAACCTAAAAATAAACCTAAAACCAAAACCTAAATAAATAAATAAAATAAAACCTAAACTAAAATAAAATAAAACCATACTAAAAAATAAAGTAAGAATAAACTCACTAAAATTAACTAAACTAAACCAAAACCTAAAAAAAATAAAATAAAACCAAGACTAAAATTAATAAATTAAACTATATAAAAATAAAAATAAACCTAAATAAAATAAAAATCAAGTATATAAAAACTGGTCATTTTGCTTAAATAAAACCCAAACCCTAAATCCTAAACACTAAACCCTAAATCTAGGCTAAACCTGAACCCCAACTAACCACAAAACCCTGACCCTAAACCCTGACCCTAGTCTTAAACCAAGCATGGGCCTTTAATAAACCACACTAAATCTGAGCTAACCCTAAACACTAAACCCAACCCTAAACCCAAAACCCTGATGCCTACACCCTAAACCTAAACCACATACTGGCAGAACTTAACCACCAAACCCTAAAAAAAACCTAAAAATAAAAACTAAAAATGAAACCCTAAAAACCTAATCATAAACTTAATAAAACCTAAAAATAAAATAAATAAATAAACCTGAACCTAAATAAAATAAATAAAATAAAATAAAATATAAACCTAAACTAAAACCTAAAATTAAAATAAAATAAAATAAAAAATAAAATTCTAAAATAAGCTAAATAATAAAATAAACTTAAGAATAAAAAACCTAAATAAAATAAATATTAAGAATGAAATTAAAATAAACCTAAAATAAAATAAAATAAAAAGTAAATAAAAACCTAAACATAAAAACTAAACTTAAAAATAAATAAATAAAATAAAACCTAAACCCTAAACTAGAAAAAACCTAAACCTAAAATAAAGATAAAATAAATAAAATAAAATAAACATAAATCTAAACTAAAATAAACTAAACTAAAATAAATTAAACCTAAACCTAAACCTAAAATAAATTAAACCTAAACCCAAACTAAAAAATAAAACCTAAAAATAAACCTAAAATAAAAACTTAAAACCTAAACCTAAAAAAATAAAATAAAAACCTAAACCTAAATCTAAAAAAAAAAAAAAACTAAACCTAAAAATAAAACAAAAATAAAACTCAACTAAAAAATAAACCTAAGCCTAAAAAATAAACTAAAATAAGTAAACATAATATAAATAAACTAAACTTAAAAAAAAAACCTAAATAAAAAAAGTAAACTAAAAAAAAATTGGATATACAAAATAAACCTAAACATACTGATTTACTTAATTTAAAAAAAAAAACTAACAAATCATAAACCCTGAGCCCTAAAAACTAAAATAAACCCTACCTAGGCCTGCCACCCTAGGCCTAAACCCTAAAAAATAGGCTAACCCAACAAACCCACCTTAAACCATGAAACCCTGAGCCCAGGCACAATCATGATCTGACCTAAAGTCTGACCTAACTCTAGGCTCACCCTACCACACAAAACCCTAAATATAGCACACTAAAACTAGGCCCCAGGCCTGACCCTAAATCACTCCCAAAAGATAAACCTTAAAACTGATCCTGACCCTGAGCCACAAACCCAAAACCTAAAAAACCTAAACTTAATAAAACCTATTAAATAAAATAAATAAAAAAACCTAAACTCAAATAAAAAAAGAAATAAAATAAACTAAAAACCTAAACCTCAACTAAAAAATAAAATAAAATGAAATAAATGAAATAAAATTAAATAAAATAAAATAAATAAATAACTGAACTAAATTTAAAAATAAAATAATAATAAGAATAAAAACCAAAATAAAATTAAAATTGAATTTAAACTAAAAATAAAATAAACTTAAAATAAAATAAAATAAAAACTAAACAAAAACCTAAACCTAAAAAATAAAGCTAAAAATAAAACCTAGAAATAAATAGAAAATAAAACCTAAACCCTAAACTAAAAAAAAAAACCTAAACCTAAAATAAAAATAAAATAAACAAAGTAAAATAATTGTAAACCTAAACTAAAATAAACTAAACTAAAGTAAATAAAACCCAAACATAAACCTAAACCTAAACCTAAACTAAATAAATTAAAATAAACTAAAAACAAACATAAACCTAAATTGAAAAAGAAAACCTAAAATAAAATCCTAAAACCTTAACCTAAAAAAATAAAATAAAACTGATCTAAAACCAAAACTAAAGATAAAAATAAACTAAACTAAACTGCACTAAAAACTAAAATAAAAACTAAAATAAATAAACTGATTAGAGTTTAAAAAAGTAAATAAAATATATAATAAATAAACTAAAATACTAAATAAACTAAACCTACGGTTTGCTTAATTTTTCTTTAAAAGATGACCACAAATCCTGACCTAAACCTGGTGTAACTATACCTACAAAACCACAAATACCCTAAATCTAAATCTTACTAAACCCTACTCTAAAGTAAACCCTCGACTACCAAACCATGACCTGACCTGCAAACATCATACCCCAAATCATACCTAAAACCACAAACCCTAAACGACCACTAAATCACAAAGCATAAACCCTAAAACCCTAAACTCCAAAACTCTAATCTTAAACTAAACCCAAACCCAAACCCAAAACTTAATCTAATAACTAAATAAATTTAAAAAAAATAAAACTAAACCCTAAAACCTAATAAACCTAAACCTAAACTAAACCTTAAGAATGATGAAACATCACATCACCAAACCAATCAAAATCCAGAGGTGGAGGCGAAGGTGGAGGCGAAAGTTATCATTGTGGTGGAGGGGGATCTGGGGGAGGTGGTGGATATGGAGGTTGTTGTCGGAGTAGTGGTGGTTATGGAGGAGGGAGGAGCGGTGGAGGTTATAGTGGTGCTGGTGGGGGAGTAAGAGATCAGATATTTGATTGTGGATAACGGTACTCGAGAGGTTGGGATGCTTATAATCGGAACTGGAGAAACTGAAGAACGACCAATCTGATCTGCTGTTTATGGAACTGTGACTTTATAATAGAGACGATTCTAGTTATCTAAGGTTTTTTATTTATTCTATGCGTGCTCATTTTTAATCTATTTCATCACTTGTGTTTTAGAAAACTTAGTGTGTTACTTGGTTGATGAAATTGAAAAGAAGAAATGTTGAATCTGAATTTGTTCTTTGCTAAAAAAAATAACTAAAAACTTTAAACCCTAAACTAAAACTTGAACCCAAAACCTAAACCTAAACTAACCCCTAAACCAAATCCCCACCATACCCTAAACCATAAACCATAAAACCCTAAACCACACAAACCACAACCTAAACCCTAAATCTTAAACCCTAAATCCAAACCCAAACCCTAAACCCCACCACTAACTAAACCTAAATCTTAACCCCCATACCTACTCCAAACCCAGACCCAATGCACCTCTAATATCCAGGCCCTGGGCCACCAGGCCACAAACCTGAGCCACAACTGACCTGACCCTTAAACCACTAAGGCCACTAAGACCCTGGCCTCTGAGCCTAGGCCTGACTGGGCCTAAAGACCCTAAAACCTGGGCCAAGACCACAAGATCTTACTAACAGGCTCTTAAAACTGGGCCACAGGCCTGGGCCCTTCACAGGCCCTAGGCCCATCCCCAGGCCCTGGGCTGGGCCAGGCCCTGACACTGACCACACTAGATCTGAGCCTTACCCTGATCAGGCTCAGGCTCTCACTTCTAAGGCCCCCTGGGCCCTGGGCCCTGTCTGGCCCTGATCCATGAGTAACCATCCACTGACCTGCCTCTGGTGCTCCACTCGTTAGGCCACTAAAACCCCACTAGGCCAACCACTGGAGTCAAACCCTGGGCCCACCCTACTTAAACCTGGGCTACTAAAATAACCTAATAAATAAAAATAATTTAAACTTAAATAATAATAAAATAAATAATATAAATTCACTAAATCCTTAACTTAAATAAAATAAAATAAAAAATTAACATAAATAAAAATAAAATAAATGAAAATTCAAATTAAACTAAAAAAATAAAATAATCTTAAGAATAAAAAACATAAATAAAATAAAAACTAAATTTAAAATAAAAATAAAATAAAATAAAAAACTAAATGAAAAACCTACAAAATAAACTTAAAAAATAAATAAAAATAAAACTTAATAAACTAAAAAAAAGTATACCTAAAATAAATATAAAATAAACAAAATAAAATAATCCTAAACCTAAACTAAAATAAACTAACTAAAATAAATAAAACCTAAACCTAAAAAAAGAAACTAAAAGAAATACCCTAAATTAAAAATAAATAAATAAAACTAAATAAAAATAAATAATAAACCTAAATAAATATAAAAAAATAAATTAATTAAATTAAAAAATAAACAAGATAAACTAAATAAATCTAAACCTACCGGTTTACTTAATTTTAAAAAAAATTTTAAAAAACCACAAAATCCTAAAACAATCAAGGCCTAAAACCTACAAACCCTAAACCAAAATAAACCCTAAAACCCTAAACCCTAAACCCTAAACCCTAAAACCTAAACTCTAAACCCCAAACCCTAAACCTAAACCTAAAGTAACAGCAAAAATGAAATAATAAACCTAAACATTAAAACCTAATAAACCTAAACCCTAAGAATGAGCAGAACCTTGACAATAAGAAAATCACCGTCAACCAGGCTCAGTTTAGATCTGGCGGTGGAGGCGAAGGAGGAGGCGATGGTAATTGTAGTTGTGGTGGTGGATCTGGAGGTGCTGGTGGATATGGAGCTGGTGGTCAGAGTAGTGGTGGTTATGGAGGTGGGAGGAGCAACGGAGGTTACAACCATGGTGGTGGTGGAGGAAGAAATCAAGATATGATGGTGGATTCCGCTACTCGACGAGCCGAGGTGGTTTGGATGGGAACTAGAAAAATTGAAGAATGGCCGATCCGATCTGCTGCTTATGAAATTGTGTCTTTATAGTAGAGATAGTTCTAGTTATCTAGGGTTTTTGATTTGCTCTATGCGGTTCATATTTAACCTATGTTGTAGCTTGTGTCTTAGAAAACTTGGTGTGTTACTTGGTTGATGAAATCAAAAAGAAGAAATGTTGAATCTGAATTTGTTCTCTATTAAACAAACCAAAAACCCTTAACCCTAAACTAAAACTTGAACCGTAAACCTAAAACTTAAACCATACACCCTAAAATCTAAACCATAAAAACCATAAACCATTAACCCTAAACCCTAAACCATAAAACCCTAAATTCAAAACCCCAAACCTTAAAACCTATACACTAAACCCTAAACTCTAAATCCTAAACCATAAACACTAAACTTGTTATTCTTTTCCATCTTGGTTAAGCTAGACTTGGCTAGACCACTTCATTATCTACCTGGAATTTATCTTATGCATTGTCTATTTTGAATGGGTGGTTTTATGGCCAACTTGCTATTTTTTCTTATCTTGGTTATTTGCTGAACTGGATCATTGGGTTTTATGCCCAGCAAGCTGCTACTGGGTTGTATATCATGCTCAGTAGGGTGCTTTTGGAGTTGTTTTGACCCCATCTTCCCAACCTGTTAGGAGAAAAACTATAATTTTTTGGTTATTTTTAGTATCTCTTTGCTGGATTGGCCTAACTTTATGGTTTCTTTCCAATCTATTTTTCCTGAGGATTCTGGTTTAGCTACAAGCCTGCTCATCTTTTCCTTGAAGGATTTCAATGTTGACTATCTTTTGAACCCATTTTGTTTCTTTTTTTGCATCTCTGCTTTTCACTGGCTTATCATATGGTGGGTGCAATAATTGTATTATTGTTTTCATTATTATTTGGATTTTGGGTCCCTATGTGAGCTATCTTTGTGGTTGTTGTTGGATGTTTGTACTATTTCTTTTCTAAATGTTTTCTTGATTGCAATATGATCTCCCGATGTTTGAGATCTACTTTCTTACTATTTTCTTCTTGTTGGTTCAGATTTGTACATCAATTATGCTTTTGCCTAATTTGATTTTAACCTATGCATTGTTTACTGAATGGGTGGATTTATGGTTGATTACTTCTTATTTGGTTGTAGAATTGGAATATTGTGGTTTACTCATGGCGATTAGGATTATCTCTCTGATTATCTTTACTTAGAGTTATTTGTGGTGGGGAGCAGCTTATTACCTATACCTTATGGTTCATCTAATCTTCTGCTGCATTCCCATCTCCTCTCTGATAGACCTCTACAATTCCTGTGATTATTTGGGCTTGGGATATGCTGTCTTACCTTACACTTGATGGTTACTAACTTCTGTAACATAGAGGTTGTTAACTTCTACATTGCTTTCTTTCATTGCACTTCTTTTTCGAGGGTCCCTAGGCTATTTATTGGTCTGTTTACCAGGACTGTTTGTTTAATATTAGTCCCATATGTTTGGGATGGGGTTAATTCCATACTTTTTTATTTTCCTTGCTGGTTTTCAGCATGTCTTTCTATTAGTCTTTTATGCTTCTTACCTCGCAGGCCTTTTACGCTATTTTCTGGTGGGTCTTCATGTTGATCTAATTAAACCCTTGGACGTTAATAATATGGTAGGGCGACAATGATGGTTCACTTTCATTTGTGTTGGGATTCTCATGCCATGGTTCCTAATATGATGACATTTACTCTTCATGGGATCCCCTTACCCATTCTGCTCTTTGCTGCTTTCTTTTTTATTCAGTATAGGCCTTTGCTTTGGTTTGCAGGTACTAAGGCTCAAAATACTTTCAACAAATGGTTGCTATACAGGTTTGTTGGCTATGATGGCTATGATGATTTCACTCCTTTTTGGTTTGGTAGTAGCTTTTGTGATGTAACCCTTCTGCTGATGTATGGATGCTCATATTTGCATCTGCCCCAACTTGGTGTGGCTGAGCTTGAGCCGTCTCTATCATACTTCTTTATTATCTTTTTTAGTTTATGCTGCTTTCATTTTTCACTCTATCTGTATTACCTTAACTGCTCTAATTTCTTTTATTCTACAATTTTGTAGGTGCAATTCTCTTGTTCTCTTGCAGGTTTGCTCCATAGTGTCATAAATTGTCTCATCCTGAAGAGCTTTGGCCCTAATCTTTCATTGGCTTATCTTGTTAATCAATTTGTATCTTTTTCTTTCCTTACTCTTTTATTTTTTTTTTGGTTGTATTTAGGTAGGGGATTTACTCTCTAGGCTGATTGTAGCTCATTGAGTAGTAGTTGTGGAGTTTATCCCCTTTAAGGATTTTGTAACCCTTTTTTGTGGCAATAAAATTCCCCCTATATGGGGTTTCCCAAAAAAAAAACCCTACACCTTAAAATACCCTAAACCCTAAACCAAAAAACTTAAAAGCATAAACCCTAAAAGCCTAAACCCTAAACCCTAAACCCTAAACCCTACACCCTAAACCCTAAACCCTAACCCTAAACCCTAAACCCTATACCCCAAACACTAAACCTAAACCTAAACTAAATATATAAATTAAAAAATAAACCTAAACCCCAAAACCTAGTAAACATAAACCTATACCTAAACCCTAAAAATGGGTAGAACCTTGATGGTAGGAACATCACCGTCAACCAGGCTTAGTCTAGATCTGGCGGTGGTGGTGAAGGCGAAGGCAGCAGTTATCGCAATGGTGGTGGGGGATCTAGAGGAGAGGTGGTGGTCGAAAGCAGGTTATGGAGGCGGTGCGATGGTTTTAGCCATGGTAGTGGCGGAGGGTGAGATCAGGGATATGATGTCAGATCCCGCTACTTGAGAGGTTGGGGTGGTTCTGATGTGAACTGGAGAAACTGAAGGATGGTCGATCCGATGTGCTTATGGAACTATGCCTTTATAGTAGAGACAATTTTGGTTATCTAGGGTATTTGATTTGCTCTATGCAGGCTTATTTTTTATCTATATCGTCACTTATGTCTTAGAAAACTTGGTGTGTTACTTGGTTAATGAAATTGAAAAGAAAAAATGTTGAATCTGAATTTGTTATGTGTTAAAAATAAAACCAAAAACCCTAAACTCTAAACTAAAAATTAAACCTAAACATAAAACCTAAACCATAAACCCTAAATTCTAAACCCTAAATCATAAACCCTGAACCCTAAACCCTAAATCCTAAACACTAAACCTAAAACCCTAAACCCTAAACCCTAAACCCTAAACCCTTAAAAGCTAAAAACTGAAACCTAAACTAAATAAAACCTAAAACTAAATTAAATAAAAAAACCTAAACCAAAATAAAATAAAAAAATAAACTAAAACCTAAACCTAAACTTAAACTTAAACCTAAAAAGTAAATAAAATAAAAAATTAAAAACTAAACTAAAATAAAATAAATAAATACAAAAACTAAATTAAAAAATAAAAAACCCAAATAAAATAAAAAATAAACCTAAAATAAAACTAAAATAAACCTAAAATAAAATAAAAGAAAGGCTAAATAAAAAACTAAACCTAAAAAATAAACCAAAAAATAAAACCTAAAAATAAATAAATAATAAAACCTAAACCCTAAACTAAAAATAAAAACTTAAACCTAAAATAAACCTAAAACAAAACTAAAATAAACTAAATTAAAATAAATAAAACCATAACCTAGACCTAAAATAAACTAATACTAAACCTAAACCTAATCAAAATATAATAAAATAAAATAAAAATAAACTTAAAGCCAAATTTAAAAATAAAACCTAAAAATAAACTTAAAATAAAAACCTAAAAGTTAAACCTAAAAAAATAAAATAAAAACATAAACTTGAACCTAAAAATGAAAAATAAATCCTAAACCTAAAAATAAAAAATAAAAATAAAACTAAACTAAAAAAAAAATAAACCTAAACCTAAACCTTAAAAAAAACTAAAATAAAAAACCTAAACTAAAATAAATAAACCTAAAATAAAAAAATAAACTAAATAAAAATAATAATAAACCTAAATAAAAATAAATAATAAAATAAACAAAAATAAATAAAAAATAAACTAAATAAACCAAAACCTACTAGTTTACTTAATTTTAAAATAATTAAAAAAATAAAAGAAATAAAAAAATAAAAAAACCCTAACCCTAAACCAAACCCTAAACCCTAAACCTACAACCCTAAACCCTAATACCAAAAACCCTAAACCCTAAACCTAAAACCAAACCCAAAATCTTTGGCTGGCGATGTTTTCAAGGGATTTTCCTCCCAATTTTTTCATTGATCATTTCTAATGTGATTTTCCTTTCTTTCAATGAGGGAGCCACTTTCCACAAAGCCAAGCTTATCCATCTTAGAGGCATCGACTAGGGCATCTGATTTACATGGAATTGTGGATCCGAAATCATCCACTACTCTGCCTGCAGTTAAGTACTTTAAGGACACATTATCTGGTAAGAACCTTTCCCCTAATTCTTTGGTGAATTTGATCTCAACCTCCTTTCATGTGATGCCTGCTATTATGTGCTCAGATCTAGATGTGGAAAAGTTGGTGAAGCCTTTTGAATTCTCATTAGTTGGTAAATTTTCCTTACGTCGGCCAACTCTTGATAACATCCGGTCATTTTTTCATAGCCTTAAACTTTTAGGTGTTTTCACTATCGAATTGATTGATCCAAGGAATATTTTAATTTAGCTCTCTAATGACTTAGATTATTCAAGAGTTTTTGCTCTACTTTGTTTTAATTGTCTCACTTCTAAATGGTCTCCTTTTTGATATAAAGAGGAATCCCCAATTGTTAATATGGTTAGGTCTTCCTAATATGAGAATACATTATATTACACATCAAGTTCTCTCGGTTGAGGCTCTCTTGGTCACCAAATTGATAAAATAAGGCCAGAGATCAGACCTTCTATTACTCATATTTTGGTTGAAATTGATACCACTAAAAAGCATCCTAAAGAAGTTTGGATTGGCTCTGAGAAGTTCGATTATAATCCAAAAGTTAAATTTGAGAATTTTCCTATTTTTTGCACACATTGTAATATTCATGGCCATGATAATTCTGAATGTTTTGTGTTGCATCCTCAACTTAAAAAGAAAAAATTACTAGATACTAATCCTATTCTATCAAATGAAAAAATCAGTAAATTTTCTTATGTTCCTAAAGTCACTCAAAATGGGAATCCTATCCCTACCCCTACTCCTTTTCTATCCACTGCTTTGTCTATTGGAGAACAATCTGAGGATGTTAAAAATAATGCTTATGAGGTTCGTGAGGAGGCTAATGATAGCTTAATTATCATTTCTTCTAATTATAATAATTTGGCTCCTCAAGACAATACCTTGACTCAGTCTAACCTACCCCTTTTGGCTTGTGAACTCATGGAGACTCATATGAACCTTAGTGGTGAGTTGAATGGAAATTTCAGGTTGGATCAAAATTTGAAAACAAATTCTTGAGTTGATCCTTTGATGAAGGAACAAAATCTGAAAACTGCTGATCCTTTAATGATGGAACAAAATCTGAAAACTAATTCTAAAATTGAGCATGTAATCTGTGCTATTAATGGCTTCACAACCTCTCCTTCTCCTACTCTTCGTGAGTGATACATGCTAACCCACTTTCTCACTACATTGAAGAAGGGGAAATTACCATTAGAAATGCTTTGGCTGATATAGGTCCTATTCTGAATATCATAAATTAGTCTCTCGGATGGTGATTCTTTGGACAATGATAGACCTTTTCAAATTATTTTTTAAAAAAGTCACTTAAAGCTAGAATGTTCACTAATAGCTCCACTAGAACTACTAGATATTCTCTAACTTCCCATAAATAACTATTTCTAGTTTCCTTTTCTTCTTGCTTTATTTTTTCTTTAGTTATCTCTTTTACTTTCTTTTCTTATTTTATTATGATCAACTTACTTGGAATTTGGAATTGTATTCTCATTGTCAGAACCATATTAGAAGCCTTTGCCATATTCATAACATAGCCTTACTTGTTATTATTGAACCATTCATACACTCTTTTAAGATCAACCATGTCACTAGAATGCTTGGCTTTCAAAACTTTAGCAATAAAATTTTTTGGAATAATTTAGTCAACATATCTATCCTTGAAGATCTTCAACAATTGGTTAATATCCACATCTTATTGGGTGAATTTTCTGTTCTAAGTTCCTTTATTTATGCTTCTTGTAATAGAGCTGGTAGGAACATCCTTTGGGACAATTTAAGAATCTTTGCCTCCTCGGTCAACAAACCCTGGTTGGTTGGGGGTGATTTTAACGCTATTCTCTCTTCCTTGGAAAGAAGGGGAGGTTGCTTTCCTAACACTCATTCCATGGAAGACTTTTCTAATATGATTCTTGATTGCAATCTGATCGATATTGGCTTTTCAGATTCGGATTATACATGGCATAACTCTAGACTCTGGCAACAGCTTGATAAGATAATTTTTAATTCTCTTTGGATCAATCAATGGCCCCTTACCTTTGTTGAACATTTGAGCAGAACTTTGTCTGGTCATGCTCCACTTTTGATTTCTATCCAAAATCTCTCTAATAGATTATCTTCCCCAATCTCGTTTAGATTCCAAAATATGTGGATCCAACACATTAATTTCATAAATTTTGTATCCATTAACTGGATGGCTCCTCTTCATCTGGATAACTCGGTTAAGGGCATGATTTTCCTCTAGCTTAAGCTTAAAAGAATTAAACAAAACCTAAATTGGTGGAACAAGCATCATTTTAAAAATCTCTTTGCTAATATCAAAAATATGGAATAATTAGTTTGTTCTCTTAAAGATGTCATTTTGACTGATTATACTAAACTTGAGTAGTTGAATGAAGCTAAAGATAACTTGGTTAACTATCAGAATATGGAGGAAACCTATTAGTGTGAAAAGGCTACTAGCAAACATATTGCTAATGGTGATAGAAATACCAGGTACTTCCATGCTCTTTTCATAAAAAACAAAGCTTTAACTCTATTAAAAAAATTAAAAATGATAACAAAAGTTGGATGATAGACAATAACGATATTAAAGATTCTGTCATACATCATTTTAAAAACTTATTAAACAACAACCCTTCTTTAGAAGCTCTCTCCAACTCTCACCTGATTCCCTCAAAAATTAATAATGATGACAACCACTTGCTTAATATGCATCCTACGAAAGCTGAGATTGGTATTTTCTTAATAATAACATGAACCGACTTCATTTTGGCCCTGAAGGCTACACAACTCAATTTTTTTAGCATAGTTGGCCTATTATTAAGTCTGACCTTATCGATGCTGTCATTGATTTCTTCTATGGTAATCCTTTACCTAGATATTTTTCAAGCACTTTCATTATTCTCATTCCCAAAATTAATAATCTTGAATCTTGGGGTGATTTCAGACCTATCAGCCTTTTTACCTTCTTTCATAAACTCATTGCTAAATTAATTTCCAATAGAATTAGTTCGTTGTTGCCTAAAATTATTTCCCCCAACCAAACTAGTTTTGTTAAAGGTAGAGCTATATCTGACAACATTCTTCTAGAGTGATTTGACATGATACTTTCTACGGTGGTAACATCCTTTTCAAATTAGACATCTCTAAAGCTTTTGACAACATCTCTTGGAATTTTCTCTTCCAAATTCTACATTTTTTTTGGTTTTTTTTGACTATTTTATCCATCTCATTAAAAATTGTATTACCAATGTTTGGTTCTCCATTATCATGAATGGTGAGTCCCTAGGTTTTTTCCCTTCTATGCATGGATTGAGACAAGGAGATCCCTTATCTCCCTCTCTTTTTATTATTGTTATTGAATATCTTTCGAGGAATCTTAATGATCTTTCAACAATAATCCTTGCATGTTTTTTTAGAACTCAAGGTGGTCTTCCGTCTCATCTTAGCTCTGATGACTTCATAATCTTTGCAATGCCTATATTCATCACATTAAAACTATTAAGAATCTTTTAAATAAATTTGGTAATGAAAGTGGTCTCTTTCTTAACGATGGTAAATGTTGTTTCATTCCTTCTTCTAAAATCTCTAGTAATAGGATCAACCAAATCTTGAGAATTACTAATTTTCAGCAACAATAACTTCCTATTAAATATCTTGGTGCTCCACTTTTTAAAGGTCAGAAAAGATCACATCTCTTTGATGAGTTAATCCAAAAAACCTCTCATAAAATTTAAGTTTGGGAATTTCATTTACTCTCATTTGGTGGTAGGCTCACTTTGATTAAGAGTACCCTTAACTTCATGCCTTTATATCACATTCAAACCATTGTGCCGACCAATTCTACCATTAACAAAATTGAGCCTCCTTAACAAATTCAGGGTTCTAATAATTCTACTAACGAATGCATTGGACCTCTTATAAAAGTTGTGGCACTCTTGTTTGAAGGTGGGCTTGGCTATAAGCCAAGAAAGCTATCACCGCTTTTCCTTTAAACTTTGGTGGAATTTTAGAGCAACAATACTGGGCTAAATTCATGACAAAATACTGGTAAGCACCTCTCATTTGCCCTTATAAAGTGGGAGACTCTCCTATGGAAAAGACTTTGTTCCATCAAATGGGAGGGAATCACATGGGGATTAACTCGAACTTTCTTTTGGCAAGATAACTGACTGAGGTCCATTGATGATTACTTTCTACCCACTTACCATCGCCGCTATTAAAGTGAACTTTCAAGACAATAAGTGGAACAATAGTAAGTTAACAGATTATATTCCTTTCTCTCTTTTAGATAAGCTTACTATTATTCCTATCATTCCTAGCAATCATGATCAGATCCTTTTTAAGCTTTCCCAAAATGGTGATTTCAACCTTAAAAATGTCTGGATTCAAATTAAAGAAGCTTAAGATTTCTCCAATGTGTTTTTTAAACTTTGGAATAACACTATTCATATTTCTTATTCTGTTCTAACTTAGCGTATTTTGAAAAACTTCATCCCTGTTGACTCCCTGATGTGGGGTAAAGGTTTTTACTTACCTTCAAAATGCTATTGCTTCTTTCACATTGAGAATGTGAATCATGTATTTGTTAACGGAGCCATTGCTTCCAAACATTGGATTTGGTATGATGAACTCTTTAATATTGTCAAATTCAATGGCTTCTTAACTCTATACCAACTTCTTAATGTTTATTTTGAAAACACTATTAAAGGCCACATTAAAGTGATAATTGCTATCACTCTTATTTGGCTCATATGGATGGACAGAAATGATGCAAAATATCGTGGGATTCCTATGAACCATATGAGGATAATTACTAGAATTAAAAAAAAAAATTTGTGCCTTATTTAAGGCCAATTTAATTAACTACAATCAATTCAAAGGTTGTAAATTTGTGGCCAATAAACTGGTTTTTTTTAACTTGGATCAACCAAGTAAAGATGACAAGATTGTTTATTGGATAAAATCTCATGCTAATACTATTAAAATTAACACTGATGACTCTGTTTCTCAAAATGCTTCTGGCTGTGGTGGCATTTTCACCTTCATGGTAAAGTCCTTTATGCTTTTGCTTACCCCCTTAATACTTGCTTTGTTCTTTTTGCTGAGCTAATGGCAATTTACAAAGCTATTGAGATTTGCCTTCAAAAAGGTTGGCTTAATATTTGGATTGAGGTGGATGCCCTGTTGCTGATTGATCTTTTGACTTCCACCAAAGTGGCCAATACAGAATTATACTACCTTCTAAAGCAGACTAGAGATCTCCTTTCTCAACTCTATTTTAAAATCACTCATGTATGGTGTGAGGTAATGCATGTGCTAATTACCTTGCTAATCTGGGTGCTAGATTAGATGGCATAAAAGTCTTTGATCAACTTACACTTCCTAAACATTTGTGTGGTTTGGTTAATCTGGACAGTACTGGACTCCCTTACCTCAGAAATTAATTCATCTTATTATTTTGGCCTATTGTATTACCTGTTTAATTGCATGACCAACTTCTGTTTAGTGTTATTGTTTCCCTGGGTTTTGCTGATGCATCTTCCTGATTCCCCTTTCTGGTTATTTTGTGATCTTTGTGGCATCTGCTGCTGGATTAATTACCCTAACCTTATTTGGGGTCTTCTTCTTATTTCCACTATTAATGGTAAGGTGTTCCTATTTTCTCAAACTGGATGGAGATATTTTCACTTATCAGTCGGATCTGCTGGAGGAGATGTTTTACTTTCTGCTTTACTTTCTGATCAATAGGGACAGACTTCTTGCCATAGATATATTGTTTATGGGTCTTACTATATCTATTTTCCATTTTATGACTAAGGCTATGTTTTTTCTCTTTTCCATTTTCTAGAAATATGTGTTGGGGCTCATGACTTTGCTGTCTCATTATTTAATTGCTATATTTTTGTATAGCTTCATGACAAGCCCTAATTTATCTATCTTTTCTCTCTTTAATAGGGTTGTGGCCCCTCTTATGCTCTCTAACCTCACCTCCACAACCTGTAAGGAGAGAAACTGCAATACCCTTGTTATTATTACTATTTCTTTGCAGGATCGAAATTACTTCTTGATTTCCTTTCAGCCTATTTTTACATATGATGTTGGCTTAGCTACTGGTCTACTTTTCTTTGTCTTGATGGATTTCAATGATGGCTCTCCTCTGAACCCCTTTCGAGTCTATGTGGTACCACTATTTTTTTACTAGATTATCTTATGGTGGGTGCAATAATTGTTTTGCTATTTTATTTGTTGGCTGTTGGATTTTTGGTCTTATGTCAGGTACTTTTGGGTTGTTTTGATTATTTTTGTTGTTTACAGTAAGCTTATCACCTGATGTTTGTGGTCTATTTAATCTGTTGCTATTTTTTCCATCTTGGTTCAGTTAGACTTATGCAGATCAGCGTGATTATGCTATTACCTACTTGGTTATTAACTTATGCACTGTCTATTCTAAATGGGTGGTTTTATGGCCAGCTAGCTGTTATCTACTGCCTTGGTTGTTGGCTAAACTGGATTATCGGGTTTTATGCCCAACAAGCTGCTACTGGGGTTGTCTCTCTGATTATCTTTATTTGGTGTTGTTTGTGATGGGATGTAGTTTATTACCTGTGGCTTCTGGTCCACCTAATCTGCTGCTGCATTCCCATCTTGGTTCTTTTAGACTTCTACATTTCCTGTTGTATTTTGGGTTTGGGTTATGCTGTCTCACTTTACATTTGCTGTTTGTTAACTTCTACAATGATTATTAACAAGGGGGTTGTTATCATCTGCATTGCTTATTCTAAATGGGTTCCTTTTCTAGGCCATATTCCTGAGCTATACTCCTGGCCTGTAAGTTTCATATATGTCCCATATGATTGGGATGGTGTTATTTACATGCTAATTTATTTGCTTAACAGGATTACAACAGGCTTTTCAACCAGTTCTACATTGTTTCTATCCTTTGCCTGGTCTTTTCTGCTATTTTCTTGTGGTGGGTTTTCATGCTGGCCTAATTATACTCTTGGCTCTGGTATTAAAAAGGTGGATTTAGCAAAGATGGTTCATTTTCATGTGTAGGGATTATCATGCTATGGTGACTATATTGATGATATTTATCCTACATGGGATCCCCTTTCCCATTCTGCTCTTTGTTGTCTCTTTTTCTATAGTGTATATGGCTTTGTTTAGGTTTGCAGGTACTAAGGCTCATAAGACTTTCAACAAATGGTTGTTATCTTCCCACAGTTGTAGGCTATGATGGTATGATGATTTCACTCATTTTAGTTTGGTAGTAGCTCTTGTGATGTAACCCTTGAAGTTTGGATGCTCATATTTACATCGCCCCAATTTGGTGTGGTACTGAGCCTTCTCATACACTTCTCTATAATTTTTCTCAGTTTATGCTCCTTTAATTTTTCACTTTGTCTATGCTTGCTAATTTTATCTTTCTACATTTTTTGCGATGCATTTCTCTTTTCTCTTGCAAGTTTTCTCCCTAGTGCCATGCTTTCTCTCATCCTTTGGCCTAGATCTATCCATTGGCTTATCTATGTTAATCATTTTGTATCTTTTGCTTTCTTTTCTCTTTATTTTGCTTTTGGTTGTACTGATAGATTTACTCTCAGTGATTGTAGCTCTTTTGAAGTTTGGAGTTTATCCCATGTTAAGGACCTTGTAAACCTCTTTTTGTGGCGATAAATTTCCCTCTATATGGGGTTTCCCAAAAAAAAAAACCTAAATCCTTTACCCTAAACCCTAAAACATACAACCCTAAACCCTAAACCTAAACCTTAAACCTTAAAAACCTAAAAACCTAAAATCCTAAACCGAAATTAAATAAAATGTAAAAATAAAATAAATAAATAAAACTAAAACTTAATTAAAATAAATAAATAAAATCGAATAAAAACTTAAACTAAAACTTAAGCCTATGCCTAAACCTAAACTTAAACTTAAACCTAAACTTAAAAATAAAATAGAATAAAAAATAAAAACTAAATAAAATAAATTAAATTAAAACCTAAACTAAACTAATAAAGAAAATAAAAAACCTAAATAAAAAAACCTAAACCCTAAACTAATCTTAAACCCTAAACTAACCCTAAATCCTAAACCAAAAACACTAAACCCTAAACCCTAAACCTCTAAACCCTGAACACAAATTCTGATCCTTAAACCTAAACCAACCATAAAACTAAACCCTAAACCTAAACCACTGGCTCAAAGCCTAAAATAAACTAACCCTAAACCTGTTAACTAAACCTTAAACCTTAAACCCTAAACATTAAAAACCCTAAACTCTAAGGCTTAACCACTAAACCCTAAATGCTAAACCATAAACTCTAAACCTAAACCTAAATCTTAAAATGAAAGAAAATAAAAAATAAAAAATAAAATAAAATAAATAAAAAACTAAAAATAAAATAAACCTTAGATAAAACCTAAATAAATTAAAACTAAATGTAAAATAAAATAAAATAAATCTAAAATAAAATAAAATAAACTAAATAAATTCTAAACCTATAAAATAAACCTAAAATAAATTAAAATAAAACCTAAACCTAAAAAAAAACCTAAAACTAAAATAAAATATAAAATAAACAATATAAAAATAAAACCTAAATAATAAGTAAACCTAAACCTAAACCTAAACCTAAATAAATTAAATAAAATAAACTAAAATAAACCTAAACTTAAACTAAAACTTATAATAAACTATAATAATAATAAAAATAAACCTAAATAAAATAAAATAAAAACCTAATAAAAAAATAAAACCTAAACCTAAAAAATAAGATAAAAATAAAACTCAACTAAAAAATAAACCTAAACCAAAAAAAAATACTAAAATAAATAACCTAAAATAAATAAACTAAACTAAATAAAAATAAACCTAAATATAAATAAAAAATAAATTAAACTAACATAAAAAATAAACTTAATATACTAAATAAACCTAAACCTACGCACTTAATTTTTTTTTTAAAAAAACCTAAATTCTAAACCCTAAACCTAAACCCTAAACCCTAACCACAACCCAAAGCTAAAACCTAACCCTAACCCTGAAGCCTAAACCCTAAACCCCAAATCCTAAACCTAAACCTAAAGTAACAAAATAAATTATAAAATAAACCTAAACCTTAAAACCTAATAAACATAAACCTAAACTTAAACCCTAAGAATGGGCAGAACCTTGATGGCAGGAACATCACCATCAACCAAGCTCAGTCTAGATCTAGCAATGGAGACGTAGGCAGAGGCAGTGGTTACCTCAGTGGTGGTGGGGGATCTGGAGGTGCTAGTGGATATGGAGGTGGTGGTCGGAGCAGTGGTGATTATGGAGGCGGGAGGAGCGACAGAGGTTACAGTCATAGTGGTGGCAGAGGGAGAGATAGGGGATATGATGGTGGATCCCTCTAATCGAGAAGCCAGGGTGGTTTTGATGGGAACTAGAGAAACTGAAGAATGGCCGATCTAGTCTGCTGCTGATGGAACTATGTCTTTACAGTAGAGATGGTTCTAATTATTTAGGGTTTTTTATTTGCTCAACGCATGCTCATTTTTTATCCATGTCATCACTTGTGTCTTAAAAAATTGGTGGGTTACTTGGTTGATGAAATAAAAGAAGAAATATTAAATCTGAATTTGTTCTCTGTTAAAATAAAAACCCTAAGCCTTAAACCCTAAAAATTCTAAACCCTAAACCCTAAACCCTAAACCCTAAACCCGAAACCCTAAAACCCTAAACCCAAAATCCTAAAAGCTAAACCCCAAACCCTAAACCCTAAACCCTAAACCCTAAACCCTAAACCCTAAACTCCAAACCCTAAACCCTAAACCCTAAAGTAACCATAAACCCTAAACCCTAAAAAGCTAAAAACTTAAACCTAAACTAAATAAAACTTAAAAATAAAATAAATTAAAAAAACTAAACTAAAATAAAAAAATAAAATAAAATAAAATAAAAACATAAACTAAAACCTAAACCTAAAAAGAAAATAAAATATAAAATTTAGACTAAAATAAAATAAATAAATAAAAACCTAAATTAAAGTAAAAATAACCGAAACAAAATAAAAACTAAACTTAAAAACAAAAATAAAATAAACCTAAAATAAAATAAAATAAAATTAAAATAAAACCTAAACTAAAAAATGAGATTAAAAAAAATAAACCTAAAATAAAAAAAAGAAGCTAAACCTAAAATAAAATAAAATAAACCTAAACCTAAAATAAAATAAACTAAACTAAAAAATACAAACCTAACCTAAATTAACTAAACCTAACATAAACCTAAAAATAAACCTAAAAAACCTAAAACCTAAACCTAAAATAAAAAATAAAACCTAAACTAAACTAAACCTAAAAAAATAAAATAAAATAAAACTAAACTAAAAAAATAACCTAAACCTAAACCTAAAAGAACCCTAAAACACTAAAGATTTATAAACCCTAAAAACCCAAACCCAAATAAAATCCAAACCCTAAACCCCAAACCCCAAATGACCCCAAACCTAAAAAACCCTAAAAAACCTAAAACCCTAAATAAACCTAACCCTAAACCCTAAACCCTAAAAGCTAAAACCTAAATAAAATAAAACCTAAAATAAAATAAATAAAACATGAACTAAAATAAAAGAAAATAAAATAAAATAAACATAAACTAAAACCTAAACCTAAACCTAAACCTAAAGAAAATAAAATATAAATTTAGACCAAATAAAGAAGATAAATAAAACCTAAATTAAAGTAAACAAAACCTAAATAAAATAAAACTAAACTTAAAACAAAATAAAATAAACTTAAAATAAAATAAAATAAAACTAAATAAAAAAACCTAAACTAAAAATAAACCAAAAATAGACTTGAAAATAAAGAAACCTAAACCTAAACTAAAAGAAAATGCTAAAACCTAAATAAAATAAAATAAACCTAAACCTAAATAAATAAACTAAATAAATAAATAAACCTAAACCTAAATTAACAAACTAAAACCTAAAACTAAAATAAACCTAAAATTAAAAATAAAAACCTAAACTAAAAAAATAAAATAAAAACCTAACCTAAAAAATAAAACCTAAACATAAAATATAAAAAATACTAAATAAAAATAAACCTAACCTAAACCTAAAAAA
This sequence comes from Cymbidium sinense, assembly GCA_021442155.1. Classification (NCBI taxonomy): domain Eukaryota; kingdom Viridiplantae; phylum Streptophyta; class Magnoliopsida; order Asparagales; family Orchidaceae; genus Cymbidium; species Cymbidium sinense. The sequence goes on along the minus strand of CM038215.1, from coordinate 275,182,572 downwards.
CTAAAATAAAACCTAACCTAAAATAAATAAACTAAATAATAAAATAAAAATACATAAAATAAAAATAAAACTAAAATCTAAAAATAAACTAATGACTATAAACTCCAAACTTTAAAAAAATTCAAAAATAAAATAAAACCTGACCCTCCCTCCCTAAACTAATAAACCCTACCTAACCTAAACTAAACCTACCCTACCCTCCTAAAACCCACCCTACTTACTCACAACTAAACCTAAACCCTAAACCCTAAACCCTGAACCTAAACCTAAACCTGACTAATCCTCCCTAACCCAACCTCATCAACCACTAACCCTACACTGACCCTAAACCCTAAATCACTACTAAACTAAAAATTAAATAAAACCTAAAATTAAAAAATAAATCATAAATTTAAACATATATATATGACCTAAACCCTAAACTAAATAATATAAAATAAACTAAAAAATAAACCTAAACTAAAATAAAAAAAATAAACCTAAAATAAACCAAAAATGAAAACCTAAACCAAACCTAAAATAAAATAAAATAAACCTAAATTAAAATTAAAATAAACTAAACTAAAAAAAAATAAACATAAAACCTAAATAAAACTAAAATAAAAAACCTAAACTAAAATAAACAAACCTAAAATAAATAAATTAAATGAAATAAAAATAAAAAAATAAACTTAAATAAAAATAAAAAATAAAATAAATAAACTAAATAAACTAAATAAACATAAACCTAACTATTGACTTAATTTAAAAAAAAAAAAACCAACCTAAAACTCTAAACCCATCATCCTAAACCAACCTAAACCCTAAAATTCCTCCATAAACACTAAACCTACATCCCTAAACCCTAAACTGTAAGCCCTAAACCCTAAAAAAATCTAAACCCTAAATAGAAAAAAGATAAATAACACCATAACCTAAACCTTAAAACCACCACTAACTAAACCATAAACCCTGCTCCCCTAAACTGATCATAAACCACTAAATAAACTGACCTAAATCATACCATGCCTAAACTCTAAACCCTAAACCTAGGCCCAAAAACCCTGAGCCCAAAAAACCCTCTACCAACCCTATAAATAAATATAAAACCTTCCTAAATAAATAAATAATAAAATAAAACTAAAATAACTAAACCTAAACTAAATAAAATAAATAAAATAAATAAAATAAATAAATAAAACCTAAAACTAAACTAAAAAATATAATAAACCTAAAATAAAACTAAAAAACCCAAAACAAAATAAAATTAAAATAAAATAAAAAAATAAACCTAAAAAATAAACCTAAATAAACCTAAAATTAAATAAAAATAAATCTTAAACTAAACAAAACCAAAACCTAAAATAAACTAAATAAATAAACTAAACTACTAAAATAAATAAAACTTAAACCTATAAAATAAAATAAACCTAAACCCTAAACTAAATAAAATAAAATAAACTAAAAATAATCCTAAACCTAACCTAAAAAATAAACTTAAAAATAAACTTTGAATAAGAACCTAAAACCTAAACCTAAAATAATAAAATAAAAACCTAAACCTAAACCTAAAAAATAAGCTAAAATAAAAAATCTAAACTAAAATAAATAAACTAAATGAAATAAAAATAAATAAAATAATATAAATGAAAATAAAAAATATAAAAATAAACTAAATAAACCTAAGGCTACTGGGTTTGCTAATGTTTAAAAACCCTAAAACTAAATCCAGGACCCCAAATCTCCTTAAACTCCACCCTACAAAACCTAAACCTCCAGGCCTAACACAACCCCACTAACTGGGCCCTAAACTCTACCTACCAGATCCTAAACCTGGCTAACCTGGGCCCTAAACTGCCACTGATCCTCTGACCCACCTTCCCAGGCCCTATAACCCTAAACTGAGCCTAAAAACTCCCTAAAACCTGACTCCCTAAACTCACTCTGAGCCCTTAAACCTAAACTCTACCTGACTACTGGGCCACCTAAACCCAACCACTGGGCCACACTGAGCTAAACCCACTGAGACTTCCTGGGCCCCTAAACCTGACCCTAATCCTGAAACTAACTCCTGGCCCTAAATCCTAAACCTGGGCTCTGACTTCCTGTGGGCTAAATGAAACTCTAAACTTTAAATTAAATTAAACCTAAACTAAATCATAACTCTAAACTCTAAACTCCTAAACCAGATTCTAAATCTAAAGCTGAAACCTAAACCACACATTAAAATCTAAACCCTTAAAAACTGAGCCCTAAAACCCACTAAATCCTCCACTAAACCCTAAACCCTAAACCACAACCTAAACCTCCTAAACTAAAACCTAAATAAAATAAATAAACCTAAACCTAAATCAAATAATAAAATAAATAAAAAACCTAAACTTAAATAAAATAATAATAATAAAATAAAAAATAAAATTAAAATAAAACCTAAATTAAAATAAAATAATAAATAAATAAAAAATAAAATAAAAACTAAATGTAAAATAAAATAAAATAAAATAAATAAAATAAAATAAATATAAATAAACCTAAAATAAAATAAACCTAAAAAACCTAAATAACATAAAAATAAATAAACCTAAACCTAAAAATAAATAAAACCTAAACCTAAAATAAACTAAACCTAAATTAAACCTAAATAAATACAATAAAACAAACTAAAATAAACCTAAACCTAAACTAAAATAAACCTAAACCTAAACTAAAATGCTTAAAATAAATCTCAGGAAAAACCTAAAAACCTAAAAACAAAAATAAAAAAACTAAAATAAAATAAAAAATAAACTCAACTACAAATAAACCTAAACCTAAACTAAACTTTAAAGAATAAACTAAATAATAAACCTAATATAATAAATAAATTAAAATAAATAAAATTAAACTAAATAAAATAATGAATAATATAAATTAAAATAAAATAAATAAATAAACTTAAACCTATGGGTTTACTAAAATTAAAACATTAAACCATATACCTCAACCCTAAACTAAAACCCAACCCTAACCCCTAAACCCTAAACCAAACTAGGCCACCCTAAACCTCTTAAACCCTAAACCCTAAACCCTAAACTCTAAACCACAAACCCCACCTAAACTCTAAACTCAAACCCAAACCCTAAACCCTAAAAGCATAAACCATAAAACCTAAACCCTAAACCCTAAACTTTAAACCTAAACCACATTAAACTAACCAAATTAAACCTAAACCCCAAACCTAAACCCTAAACCCTAACTCTAACCTAAACCCTAAACCCTAAAATTGACTCTAAACTCTAAACTAACCCTAAACCATTTCTTTTTTTTTTTTTTTTTTATTTTAAACTTTGGAGTTCACGATAATAAACTTATTGATTTTGAGAGAGTAGTAAGCCATCCTCATATGCTAACCTTGTGAATTGTAAATTGATCTCCTCGACATAGATGATCCCACTTCTCACAAACTTCATACACTGATGTAGAGAGGATGGAACTATATTGTTCTTACAAATCCATGGTCTCCCAAGCAAAGCATTGAAAGATCTATATGACTCTATAATGTGAAACTTGGCTTTGGTCTTCCAATCATCTATCTCCAAGGGCAATACTATAGAGCCAAGGCTTGTTGATCTCACTTTTGGAGTGCGGATTCAATCTTCCCATCTTAGACTTAGGAGTCTTCTAGACACTAAGAATTCCTTAATCATAAGATAATTCTAATAAATAGGTAAACAATTAACCTAAGCTTAAATACTTAGAAGGGTAAACCATAGGATTAAGTTATGCCTCAGGGATTAGGATAATCCACCTACCCTACAACCCAAATCCAATCCATGTTTACCTTATAAAACCAAACCTCAACTTCAATTCAAACATCAAATTAAAAGCCAAGTCCAAACCCAAATTCCAAAACTAAATGATTGAAGCCCATGATCAAATCTAAACTGAAACCCTTCCTACGCCATATGACCTATCTCATGGACTTAGCCAAATCTTAAACCAAATCATTCCAAAATCAATTGATTTTATCTTAATCAATTTATATCTTCAATCATCTTCCTAAATATGAATCAAATCTACATTGAAATGATCAAAACTAAATCAAACTAAATCAAATTAAATCAAAACCCTTCCTAAGCCATATGACCTATCCCATGGACTTAGCTAAATCTTAATCCAAATCAAGTCAAACTTGTTTAATTTTCTCACAAATAAATCATATATTCAGTCATCTTCACAAATTTAAATGAAATATACATTTAAATCATAAAAACTAAATCAAACTAAATCAAAATCCAAACTTAAGCCACATGAACCAACTCCATGGACTTGGCTAAATTCCTTCATTCCAAAACCCAAATTCAATTTATTTTCTCATGAATCAATCATACCTTCAATCATATTCACAAATATAAATAAAATCTACAATCATCAAGCCAAACTAAAAGCACCCCAAGAATAACCCAACTTAACTCTTTTGACTTGAAATGCTCAAATGAACCAAAACCCATTTGAACCCAAGCCAATTGCAATTGAATTTATATATCAATCCCAAATACATATATAAACTCAACTAAATCAACTCAACCAAAAATTAAGCTAACTAAACCTAATTGGTCCACTTGACCCAAAGTGGCTAATTTGACCTATTTGAGCCAAGTTCTAATCCTACCCAAATTAGATTGAATCAAGCTAATCAAAACATCCCATTATGATTGATGATCACCATAGGTTGATCAATTATCAAAAATTAGGTCAAACCAAGTCAACTTGGTCATTTGAAAGTCAACCCTTAACCCCAAATTAGCCAAATTGTAACTAAGCCAAATCCTCAAACAATGATTCATACCAAATCAAAATTAATATTTGAATATGACTTGACCTTCAATTGAGTCAAACCAAACCCAATTCGCCCTCTTGACCTAAGTTGACCCAAATTGACCTAAAATACCAAATTGGGTCAAATCAAAATATAAACCAAATTGATTGCAACCAATCGCTCAAGTTCGTTCTAAATTGATTGTTGAACTTGACCAAAATCATGATTTGACCCAATTGAACCCAATTAACCTAATTAGCCCAAATTGACCTAAATGTTCAAGTTGGCCTAAATCAAAACTAAATCCAAATTAATTAAAAATAAAGGCTACAATCTTCTTCAATTGGTTAATTAAACCCAAACCAACACCCAACTCAAGCCAATTTGGCCAATTTGGTCAAATTGGTCACCTTAACCCATTTGACCCAAATGAATTCAAATGAGCCAAAATCAAATCTAAGTCAAACTAAACCAGACCAATTGAACCAAAACATCCCAAATAATCATATGAACTTGGCCCAACCCTTGGTTTGACCCAATTTGGTCAATTGAACCTGACCTAATTTGACCTAAATGAGCCAAATTGAGCCAAACCTAACCAAATCAGGTCCAATTGACTTGAAATTTGGGCTAACCCACTTTTGGCTCATTTCAAATCTATCCAAATAAAATCCAATGCCAAATGATCACTCTACCCATGGATCAAGGGCATCACATGAGGCAAATCTCCCATGTAAGTGGTCATTTCAATTCCTTGGCCACTTGGTACTCTCCTAATGGTCCACCATTTGCTCACTTGACCCAAGGGTGGTTGGGTTACCATGACTCATGGAGGTGAAATCACCTCACCCTCTCCCATTTGAAACCCCACCATGACTCTTCCTTGGTAGCCACCTCACCTTCAACCAACCAACCAGCTAACTCACCTCCTCCACACCAATGACTCTGAGATGGTGGACAACCACTAGAAACCAAACTCACCCATTCATTAAGATGAAAGGGGTATACACCCCTCATTTCCACTCAAACACATAAAATTCCTCAGAGCCTTATACAAGACAAGCTGCTAAAGCCATTCCCTAAGCTACCAAGCTCGTTCCTCAATCAAAAAATTCCATTATCATCTATCCTAAAATAGGACAGTTCATTTTCGACCTAACTTTTTCATTTCTCCATCAAACTCAAATTAACTTTCCATGCACCTTCCCATTGCCTCATCGAGCAAGAACGAATCATCTCCCAAGCTTCCCAAGCATCAAAGGTGGGACTTCGATCAAAGTCAAGCTCCAAATCATCGATTCATGGACTTCTGAGTGAACATCAAAGAAGTGATCCAATTATTGCTCAACAGAGCTTCATCTCCACTAGATGAAGCTTCCACAATCGTTCGAGCCACCAATCTTGAGCTCCTGTAAGCTATGCTTCTAAAACTGATCCTTAGGAAAAATTAGGTTGGAGATTTCTAAAGAAAACTTGCATCTCATGTGATCTTGATCGTTGGATCACCTTTGATTGATGTCGTGAAAGTGTGGGATCCTTTTAGAGTTGATCCGAGCTCGGGTAAGCTTGAATCAAGTGAGCAATGCCGGACAAACTCCATTCTCTCGCACTTGCATGACATCAGATCACACACCATCCATTCTATGTGATCGAAATGAACAATCATGATTAGATCCACTAGATTGATCTGATTTAATCCTATTAAGTTGTAGGATTAATCATAGTAGCCCGATCTTAGACAAGATGGTGAGACGAGAAAGTGTGTTTGCCGCCACCATGTAGGCCCTGAGTCAGATAAGTTTTAAGTAGCTAATCCTATATTATCACGTGAAAAGTGTGCCGAGTCAGCGTGCCACATGGTGTCAATAAGATTAAGCTTTAATTAGGCTTAATTAATCATTTATAACAGATGAAACTTCTAAAAATCATAAAAAATCATAGAATTCAAAAAAAATAAATACTAATTTTAATATTTCATAGGAGAATTAATTAAAATTATCTTAACTAATTTTAAATAGTAATTAAAGTTTAATTACAAAATTAATTAGCTTAATTACTTTAACTTGAGAGCAATTAATCCCAAATTTTGTGGGCTAATTTAATGATGACCTCTCTCTCCCATGATTTTCTTGGGATTTTATTCACTTAATAGGAAAATTGAATAATTAAACCTTAACTACTCTTTTAAGTTAATTAATGATTAATTAATTTCATGATGATAATAAATTGGTTAATTAAGTTTATTAATCATTATTCAGCATAAGTGAACTAAGGAATAAGGTTGGGCCCCGTTTCCCTAAATTCATTTCACCCTTTTTAAAAATAAAATTAATTAAGATTTAACTAATTAATTAAATCACTTAATCAAGTTGAAATCATAATCACATCAGACCTTAACTAATTTATTCAAGGGGGTAGATCTTTATGTGTTTTATAGCCTAAAGGAGTTTAATAAAATTATGGTTAGTCCATATGTGTGGGAAAACCATAAGAGCAATTAATTAAGACCCTTAATCTAATTAACTATTAACCATGAGCCAATTGCATTAGGCCCCTTTTATTTCCTAGGATCATTGCAAGTTTATTTCCATGCATATCATGTTGGCCCATAATTACTTAGTTAATTACTTTAAGGTGACATAGGTAAGGGTAATTAATTCATCTAATTAATGGTTCAACTAAATTAACCCATTAAATCAACTTAATTACATTTCCTTAAATTAAAAAAAAATCACTAATGTTGGAATGGGTTTAAAATAGCAAGTGATGATTTCTCTGCTCCTCTTTAAATCAAATCAAATACAAAACTTAATTAATAAAGAAGCATTGGTTTGCATTAAATAATCTTAGTTAATTTGATTATCCTTAAGAACTAGTTTGGTTGAATGAATCACATGCTTATATTTGATTGTCGTCTTTCCAATCATGTTAAATTTTGTATGTCATTTGAATTCATGCATCTATCTTTTCAAAATCAAGTAAAATATAATGGATTTCCTTTATATAAGCTTGTATGTGTTGATTTAATTTAATATATGCATGGCTATTATCACTATTAAATCCAAATGTATTTTTTAAAAACTTATAAATGAATGATGTGTTATAAATACATAAGAAATTGTGCTATATTAAGTGTATGAATGTTGAGTTCTCTTTCCTCTACTCATGTGTTGATTTATATAAGATTGAATAGTAATTGTTATATAGAACATTCAGGAATCTTTAGTTAGCCCCAAGGAGGTCATTTGATTACCTCACTTCCCTAGTTTAACAAAAATGTACCCATTTTTTTTTTTTATTCTATGTATTTCAACATTAGAATTTGGATAAGCTTTAATTCATATATATAAATGATTCAATCAAAAAAATATTCAATCTTTGCATCCTTCATTTATGTATACATCCATGTATGTCTCAAGAAAAGCACGTATATAGTCTAGACATCTCAAGAATACGAGGCTTTAGTTAGCCTCAAGGAGGTCATTTGATTACCTCACTTCCCTAGTTTAACAATGACACATTATTGCCTATATCTTTGTACATGTATATGCATATGTGATTAGTGAAAGAAAATCCTATTTTACATTAAAATTACATGCATTCATATTTGATTAAGTGGTTGAATTAATTAGCCATGCGAATTGGAGCTTACTTCCTATGTTCATGTATACAAATATACAAATGTTTGAATACAAATGGTTATATAGTCTGGACATCCCTATAATATGAGGCTTTAGCTAGTTCTAAGGAGGTCATTTGATTACCTGACTTCTTGGGTTTAACAATGCCACATGCCTATTTAATTTCATTCTTATGTCCTTTTAATATAAGAATTTGGATAAAGTTTTAAATTAATTAGTTTAAATAATTCAATCAAATAAAATATAAATTCTAAACATACACATACATTTATCATTTAAATGTGCTAAAATATGTTGCATGTATAGATACACTTAGGATTAAATTATATGCATGCTACATGCGATGGAAATGAATGATTTAATATATGACATGTGGTAGTAATTGAATTAAATTAATCTTAAGATGCCTTTCATTTTGAATAGGAATATTTGAAGTGAACCTAAGCTTAGGATTAATTAAATCATTTAATAAGCCATTCACTAAGGAGAACTAAATCAAATTAACATAGTTTAGAAGGTGACTTCAGGTAGGGATGAAAGAGGGCAATCCTCTTTTCCTCTCTTTATAACACTTAGTTATTAAGTGTAATGTAATGAAACAAAAGTAAACACAAACTAAAATTCTCAAATCAATTAAATTACTTTAAGTGAAATCAACTTTCATGCTAAATTGAATCCTTCTACACTTAGAAAATACAACACTAATACCTCACAAAGACTTACCACACAAGCCTTAATATAAACATTAGAATTAAGTCACCTAGCTCTAAGTTAGGATGGTGTATGATGTGATCTCTATTTTGTTTTATGATGTATTATTATAGATTGGATGTTAGGGTGTATGCTTCGTAGACTGGATGATAGGCCAATATTAGCCTAATCATGATTTTTGTAGAGGATTATGCTGAAGGGATGCTTAAAAATAAATTTGAATGCTCTTTTTGCAGGTTTCTTAAATCCTTAAGCATATTCCAAGATAGGATACATGGGCTTGTTACCCTATGTAGGGTGCTAAGTCCAAATTATAAATACAACTCCTTGGGATTATATGTATATTTAGCTAACCTCTATTTTGCAGGTGTAGTTAGATTTACTTTTCCCACATAAATGTAATTTTTGCAATATGAATTAGGATTACTGCTATGGGAGATTAGGATGAGCAGTGGCCAGAAGGCTTTGTCTTGGGGTGTCCTGTGATTCTTTTGAAGCAAGCACCATCCAAATCATAGAAGGAGCCAAATCAGAAATGGAGATATGAAGAAAGAAGACCCCCATAACATTTAATACAATTAAAATTATTCTTTCATATTACAGGTTGTATAAGGGTAGAGCTCGGTTGCCCTTCTTTTCTTACTTCAGATTGTATGGTGGTACCCGACCCCACTGACCTTCTATTCTTTTATGATAGTTTATATAATTTTTTGATGTTATGTTTACATTGTTCATTAGGATGGCATGCTTTTCATAACTTCTTAAATGATTGATGCTTTAGTGTGTGGCTTGGATATGATTAGGCTCTTTGGATAAAAATAACTTTTCTACCCAACTAATCACTCATAACTAAATTTTAAATAACTAGTAACCTCATCATAAAGCCTAATACATAAATGAGATAATTAAAAATTTTAGCAACCCTTTAGTTGTATGGTTGTATGTTTCACATCATGCATCCATATTATTTCTCTCTTGAACATGAAGGATCTCCATCCTTGCATGATAAAGGAATGCTTGACATGTGAGGGCATCCCTCGTGGTGGAGAACACCTTTTTCTAGCTAATTTTACCCATAACCTATTTCAACATGCATTTAAGCATAAGAAATCCTAAATCCTCTGTCGAAATAATGTGTCCAAAATGAAATAAAATTTGAAAAGATTTTGCATCTATATATTAAGTCATATGCTCATACCACTCATGTTCTAGTCTCATAGGTAGTGTGTTTAGGACTTTAGTCTCTTTCTAATTAAATAACTACCCCAGCTATCTCTCAATTCATAAGCCCAGAATACATGGTTTTAAAATTATAGCAAGAGTTAGCTGGCGGCCACTCTAGGCAGTTATAAGTCTAGAAGTTAGACAATTTATTCTCTCTTGTGGAGGTAAACTCTTATGTCCACCTGTAGCTTAGATTTAGGCCATGCTTTAGCTCATACTAAAGCTTCTAGATTTTGGATCGAGGTAGCTATTTTGTTGGCTACAAGCATAAATCCTCACCTCTTAGGCATTCCCATAACCTTGTGTTAGTAGATTATAATCCCAGTAATCTAATAAATTTCAATTCAAAACATATAAATCTCCTCAACTTCAAAATTATAAAGCAACCATATGATAGATTGGAATGCTCACTAGGCTTCCTAGTATCATGAGCATTTCCTACTTATTTCATTCCAAAAATAAGTCTTCTCCTTGAACTTTCCAATTGATTTACCAAATACAACAAATCCTTTGATAGTCTAACCCTGAAATATTTGGAGATGATAATTATCTACTTTAATCGAGAGTATTCTTTGGAAATTTCATTTCCTAAGATGTAATTAACTATGGTGGCTTACTTGCATAGGGAATATAAGAACCTATTTTAATATAAATCATACTTTATTCATCCATGTAAACTAGGGACAAAATATCAGGTACATTCGAAGACCCATCATGCCTCAGAGTCCTTATTATATTAGGTCCATTGTAGGGTGATGCCTCTATCTTCGAGATAATACATCATACCTCAATATTATGATCACCTCAAAATGACCACCCCCCTAAAATCTGCTGTCCCCCCCCATACATCCAAAATAAACACCACAAGACCCTCTCGCCTTATTCATTGCCTCTCAACATCATCCTTTCTTTTTGGAGTTTGGAGATGTTGATCCTCAAGTAGGCAAGGGTTCTTAGACTAATAATGTTGACAAATACACTTGGGCCAACCAGTCATGCTCTGGATAGCTTGTATCTGCCAACATCCATTGTAATGTAAAGAGGTGATTGTGCTCAGTCGTCCCTAGGAGTAAGTCTTCATCGTTGATGTAACTAAATATAAACCTAAACCTAAAAATAAAACATAAAAATAAATAAAAAATAAAACCTAATTCCCTAAATTGAAAAAAAAACCTAAACTTAAAATAAAAATAAAATAAACAAAGTAAGATAAACTAAACTAAAATAAACTAAACTAAAATAAATAAAACCTAAACCTAAATGTAAAATAAACTAAACCTAAATCCTAAACAAAATAAAAAAAAATGAACTAAAAATAAACCTAAACTTAAACAAAAAAATAAAACCTAAAAATAAACCTAAAATAAAAGCCTAAACCCAAAACAATAAAATAAAAACCTAAACCTAAACTTAAAATAAAAAATAAACTAAACCAAAAATAAAATAAAATAAAACTAAATGAAAATAAACATAAACTAAACCTAAACCTAAAAAATAAAATAAAAATTAATAAATAAACTAAACTAAAATTAAAAAAAATAAACCTAAATAAAATATAGATAAAATAATAAACTAAATAAACCTAAATTTGGTTTGCTTATTTAAAAAAAAACCCTAAAATGGAAATCCTTAACCCTAAACTCAAATCCAACCACAAAACCTAAAACCCTAAAACTAACCCTAAACCTGACCTAAGACCATAAACCCTAAACCTGATCACACATTAAACCCACTGATCCTAGCCCAGCCCCCTCTGAGCCCTGGGCCCTACATGAGCCCAGATCCATGTGAGCCTTAAACCCCCAACCCCTGAGCCCAAGACCATGAGCCAAACCCTAAGGCCCCTTTTAACCCTAAACTGACCACAAACCCTAAACCACAAACCTGGGCCCTGAGCCACAGGCCTAGAGCTGAGCCCTGATATGACCTTAAACCTGGTGGCCTAGATCCTGGCCCAGATCCTAAACCCAGGCCACAAGCTGATAAACAGGCCAGCCCTGAGCCTAAACCCAAACCCTTGACTAACCATACCCTTAATCCCAAACCTAAACCCTAAGCCCTAAAAACCTAAATACCTAAACTAATTGGATAAACATAGATAAAATAAATAAATAAACTTAAATAAAATAAAATAAATAATAAAATGAACTAAACTAAACCTAAAGTCAAATTAAATTAAATAAGAATCAAAATAAAATAAAATAAATAAAAACCTAAACTAAACTAAAAAATAAAATAAACCTAAGAATAAAACCCTAAAATAAAATAATAATAAAATAAAATAAAATAAAATAAAATAAAATAAAATAAATAAAACTTAAACCTAAAATAAACCTAAAATAAATTTAAAAAAAAACTAAAAACTAAAAACTAAACCTAAAATAAAATAAAATAAATAAAATAAAATAAACCTAAACCTAAACTAAAATAAACTAAACTAAAATAAATAAAACCTAAACCTAAACCTAAAAAAAACTAAACCTAAATTTAATCCTAAACTAAATAAAATAAAATAAAGTAAAAATAAACTTAAACCTAAACTAAAAAATAAAACCTAAAAATAAACCTAAAATAAAATGCTGAAACCTAAACCTACAAAAAAGAAAATAAAAACCTAAACCTAAACCTAAAAATAAAAAATAAAACCTAAACCTAAAAAATAAAATAAAAATAAAACTCAACTAAAAAAATAAAATTAAATATAAACCTAATCTTGAGAAATAAACAAAAATAAGGAACCTAAACTAAAATAAATATACTAAACTAAATAAAATAAAATTAAGTAAACTAAAATAAATAAAAGAAACTAAATTATCTTAAAGAAACTAAACCTACCGGTTTATTTAATTTTAAAGAAAACCAAACCCTAAATCCTAAAACCCCCAAACCCTTATGCAACCCTAAACCTACAACCCTAAAGAAACCTAAAGAAAACCCTAAACCCAAACCCCAAAAGCATAAACCCTAAAACCTTAAACCTAAACCACCCCAAACCTAAAGCCTAAAGCCTAAACAAACCCTAAAAAACCCAAACCACCAACCTAAACCTAAAGTAACCAAATAAATTAAAAAATAAACCTAAGCCCTAAAACCTAACAAACTTAAACCTAAATGATAGGAATGGGCAGAACCTTGATGACAGGAACATCACCATCAACAGTCGATCTAGATCTAGCAGAGGTGAAGGGAGGTGGTGGTTATCGTGTGGTGGTGGGGGATCAGAGGTGTTGGTGGATATGAAGGTGGTGGTGAGCGGTGGTGGTGGTCATGGAGGCGGAGGAGTGATGGAGGTTCTGACCATGGGGGCAGAGGGGAGATGGGGATATGATGATGGATCCTGCTACTCGAGAGGCCGGGGTGGTTCTGATGGGAATTAGAGAAACTGAAGAACTATCAATCCGATATGTTATTTATGGAAATGTGTATTTATAGTAGTGACAATTCTAATTATCTAGGGTTTATGATTTACACTAAGCGTGATCATTTTTTATCTATGTCATCGCTTCTATCTTAGAAAACTTAGAGTGTTACTTGGTTGATGAAATCGAAAAGAATAAATGTAAAATTTGAATTTATTTTCTATTAAAAAAAACTAAAAACCCTAAACCATAAAGTAAAACATGAACCCTAAACCTCAACCCTAAAACCTAAAAACTAAACCTAAATAAAGCTAACTAAACCTAAACCCTAAACCCCAACCCTAAACCTAAACCTAACCCACAAACCCTAAAAAAGCATAAACCCTAAACCTAAACCCCAAACCTTAAACACTAAACCCTAAACCTAAACTAAACCCCAAACCCTAAACCACACTAAAGTAACTACATAAAGTAAAAATGAACCTAAACATTAAAACCTAATAAACCTGAAACCTAAACTAAGAAAGCTAAACCTTGTAGGAATATCACCATCAACCACGTTCAGTCTAGATCAACCGGTGAGGAGGAGGAGGCGATTATCGCAATGGTGGTGGGGATCTAGAGTGTTGGTGGATATGGGGTGGTGGAGTAGTGGTGGTTATGGAGGAGAGAAAATGGGAGGTTATATGGTGATGGGAGGAAGAGATTAGGATATAATGGTGGATCCCGCTACTCGAGATGCTGAGGTGGTTCTGATGGGAACTAGAATATTGAAGAATGGTCAATCCGATCTGTTGCTTATGGAACTATGTCTTTATGGTAGAGATAGTTCTAGTTATCCAAGGTTTTTGATTTGGTCTATGCGTGCTCCAGCCTTTCATTCATTCATTCTTATCTTATTTTCTATTTGATTTTTGATTTTCATCATTATTTTATCTATGTTGTACTGTCTTACTAGGTGTGTTACTTAGTTGATGAAATCAAAAAAAAGAAATGTTGAATCTGAATTTGTTCTCTATTAAAAAAAAAAACTAAAAACCCTAAAACCTAAACCCTAAACCTAAACTAAACCTAAAACCCTAAAACCCACAAACCTAAACCTAAACTACTAAACACTAAACCACAAAACCCTAAACCCAAACCCAAACCCAAAACTAAACCCTAAAACCTAAACCCCACCGACTATAAACCCTAAAACTATGCCAAAAACCTAAATCCACAAAACCTAAACTCTAAACCCAACTAAACCTTAAACCTAAAGCATAAACCCTAAAACCCTAAACCCTAAACCCCTAAAACCCTAAACCCAACCTAAACCCTAAACCTTAACCAAAAGTAAATAAATAAATATAAATAATAAACTCTAAAAATCAATAACCATAAACTTAAACCTAAACCCTAAGAGTGCGTAGAACCTTGATGGCAGGAACATCACCATCAACCAGGCTCAGTCTAGATCTAGCGGTGGAGGCGAAGGTGGAGGTGGCAGTTATCATAGTGGTGGTGGGGATCTAGAGGTGCTGGTGGATATGGAGGTGGTGGTTGGTGTAGTGGTGGTTATGGAGGTGGGAGGAGCGATGAAGGTTTTAGCCATGGTAGTTGCGAAGGGTGAGATTAGGGATATGATGGTAGATCCCACTACTCAAGAGGCCTAGGTGGTCCTGATGGGAACTGGAGAAATTGAATAATGGCTGATCCGATCTGCTTATGGAACTGTGTCTTTACATTAGAGTTGATTCTAGTTATCTAGGGTTTTTGACTTGCTCTATGCATGCCCATTTTTTATATATGTCATCACTTGTCTCTTAGAAAACTTGGTGTGTTACTTGGTTGATGAAATCGAAAAGAAGAAATGTTGAATCTAAATTTGTTCTCTGTTAAAAAAAACCAAAAACCCTAAACTTTAAACTAAAAATTGAACCTTAAACAAAAAACCTAAACCCTAAACCCTAAATTCTAAACCCTAAAAACACAAAACCTTAGAACCCTAAACCCTAAACCGTAATTCCTAAATCCTAAACCCCAAACCCTAAACCTAAACTTAAAGTAACTACATAAATTAAAAAATGAACGTAAACATTAAAACCTAAAAAACCTAAATCAAAACCAAAACCCTAAGAATGGGTTGAACCTTGATAGCAAGAATACCACCGTCATCCATGCTCAGTCTAAATTTGGTGGTGGAAGCGAAGAAGAAGACGGTAGTTATCGCAATGGTGGTGGGGGATCTAGAGGTGCTGGTGGATATGGAGGCTGGTGAGTAGTGGTGGTTATGGAGGAGGTGATGGAGGTTACAACCATGGTGATGGAGGAGAAAGAGATTAGGATATGATGGTGGATCCCTACTGAGGTGGTTCTAATGGGAGGAAAAATTGAAGAATGGCCAATCGATCTACTGCTTGTGGAACTATGTCTTTATAGTAGAGATAGTTCTAGTTATCTAGGGTTTTTGATTTTCATGCTCCATCCTTTCATTGATTCATTCTTATCTTATTTTCTATTTGATTTTTGATTTTCATCAATATTTTATCTATGTTGTCGCTTGTGTCTTAGAAAACTTGGTGTGTTACTTGGTTGATGAAATTAAAAAGAAGAAATGTTGAATCTAAATTTGTTCTCTATTAAAAATAAACCAAAAACCCTAAACCCTAAACTAAAACTTGAACACTAAACCTAAAACCTAAACCCTAAACCCTAAACTCTAAACCATAAAAACCCTAAACTAAACTAAACCTAAACCTTAAACCTAACCCTAAACCTAAACCCTAAACTAAAAACCTAAACCCTAAACCTAAACCCAAACCTAAAACCATAAACCACAAAGCCTACACCTTAAAAACTAAATCCACAAACCTTAAACTCTAAACTCTAACCCTAAACCCTAAATCCTAAAAGCATAAACCCTAAAACCCTAAAACCTAAACCCTAAACCATAAACCCTAAACCATAACTCCTTAACTTAAACCTAAAGTAAATAAATAAAACCTAAACTCTAAAACCTAATAGCCATAAACCTAAATATAAACCCTAAGAGTGGGTAAAACCTTGATGGCAGGAACATCACCATCAATAAGGCTTAGTCTAGATCTGGTGGTGGAGGTGAAGGCAGAGGTGATAGTTATCATAGTGGTGGTGGGGGATCTAAAGGTGTGGTGGATATGGAGGTGGTGGTCGGAGCTGTGTTGGTTATGGAGGTGGGAGGAGCGATGAAGGTTTTAGTTAGGTAGTAGTGGCAGGAGGGTGAGATCAGGATATGATGGTGGATCCCACTCGAGAGGTCGGGGGGTCTAATGGGAACTAGAAAGAAGAACTAATCCAATCTACTTATGGAATTGTGTCTTTGTAGAGTTGGTTCTAGATCTAGGGTTTTGATTTACTCTATATGCATGCCCATTTTTTATCTATGTCATCACTTGTGTCTTAGAAAAGTTGGCGTGTTACTTTGTTGATGAAATAAAGAAGAAATGTTGAATAAATTTGTTCTTTGTTAAAAAAACCAAAACCCTAAACTCTAAACTAAAATTGAACCCAAACAAATAACCTAAACCTAAACCCTAAAACCCAAAATTCTAAGTAAACCCTAAACCCAAATTCCCTAAACCCTAAACCCTAAACCCTAAACCCTCAGTATACCCCAAAAAGTAAACCCTACTAACCCTAAGCCCTAAACCCTAAAAAGCTAAAACCTAAACCTAAACTAAATAAAACCTAAAAAATAAAACAAATAAAAAAACCAAAGCCAAAATAAAATAAAAATATAAACTAAAACCTAAACCAAAACCTAAACCTAAACCCTAAATTTAGATAAACTCTAAGCAAACCTATTCAAAAAGAAAGGCATTTTAGGATTAAATAAACTGAATCAAAATTCACACAAGACACATTACCTCACTTCTTTCCCAACATAAATAACATGCATGCATATGGATGGACCACATATTATATCTATAAATGCAAATGAGTAGTTAACACACTTTATGATGCATGCTAAGTAATCCATTTAAGGAAATTTAGAAGTTGAATATGCATGATTTTCTTAAGTAGAAAAGGTTTTCCTTATCCAAAATTTCACATACATACATGAAAGTAAGAAAGGCATAAGTGAGTACAGCGCCATTGTTAACCAGAGATGTAAGGTACAAAGACCTACTTAAAGCCTAGTAACCTCGGGGTTGTCCAGACTAATATACCACTTTCCTTAAGTACAAACATTTATATAAAAGAAATGAAAAAGAAAAGGAAATGCAAAAGTTGTTTAATTGGTTCATTTTTATTTATGCAATTTATGCATAAAAGTATAGGCAACCCTTCTTAGTTGAGAGCATAGGGATGAATAGGGTATGGAATTAAGTAAGTGTTAGGTTCTTTTCAAATGAACCCAACTTCTTACTTATTCATTCAAAGTATACCAACATAAGAGAAGGAAACCTATCTTGAACATTCTTTTATAATCCATCAAATGTAAGCTTATAATTAAACTATAAGTAGTACACTTTTAGTTTTAGTATTTGATTTATGTATTTTGAAAATAATTTAGATTTTAGTAGTAATAATAGCCACTCATATTTTCCTTTAGCCAGCACATGCACATTTGACATAAAGTAAACAATATCATTTTAAAATTTGAAACATGAAATTATGAATGCATGAAATCACATGGCGCAACATGTTGGGAAAGATCCAAAGTAATGAAAGAATGTAAACAAACTCACTTTACTTAAATCCTAAAGACATTCTTATAGAATGAGAAAATTTAGAACAAATGAAAGTGAATTTCAAAATGATTTTTTTGTTTAGTTTGATGTTTGATTTAATTTTGAAAAGATGAGATGTCTTTGCTATTCCTAAGCCATTCTCACATGTTTTTGATATTTTTGTTTAATTTTTAAATAACTAAATCCATTTTATGTGTTGATTAGGTTAAGGTTTGAATTAAGTGGCTTAATTAACCCTTACCTACACCACCTTAGAAGGATTAAATAAATAATTATGACTCAATGAGATGACATAAAACCCATAAGGTATTTAAATTTACAATGCACCTAATAATGAAAAGGCCTAATGCAATTTGGCTTACAATTAAAAGTTAATTAAGCCAAGGGGTTTAGCTTAAGTACTTTTAAAACACCTTTTCACACATGTGAATTGGGTTTTAATTTCCTTAATTAAACTTAGGCTATTAAACACCTAAGCATCTACCCAAGGTAGATCAATTAAGTTCTGGAACTTTTAAAATTTTGAAAATTGATTAAAAGGATAATTAATGAGTTAACCCTTAATTAAGGGGATTAAGGAGAGAAAAGGGGCTTTAGGGAATACTTGAAATGCCCCAAAATTATTCCATAAACCCCTTACTCATTGGATCTGACCTAAATCAAATCTAATCATAGGGTAACTCCACTAATAACACCTTAATTACCCTTAATTACATGAAAGGGGTAATTAGGGAATGAAATGGCAATTTGCCCAATTATACTCTCAATAAATCTCAAGAAAATTAGGGGAGGAAAAGGTCATCCCCTAAAATGAAACCTAGAAATTTGAGATTAACTAATGACATAATTAAAGGATAATTAGGTAATTAAGATTCCCAAAGAAACCCAAATTCAAAGAAAAGAATAATTCAAAATCCATTGAAACCATTTTTAAAATATTCTAGATGAAATTATCTTTCCATAAAATTTTTCTTTTTATTTTTTGGTTTTTTCTATGAAGAGTTATGGATTTTAGAAGTTCTATGGAATAATTAGGAATTAATTAGGCATTTAACTAATCCCACCTTAATCCTCAGCTCATGGAGCGACCTGTGGCAGTGGCGGTCAGCACACTTTACACACATCATGCCATGAGGGTGTGACTTAAACTTCACATACCAAATGGTGGCGGTGGCGCATGCGCTAATATCCTCGGCTGTCCGATCAAAGATCGGATGGCTAAGGATTCACCCGTGATTTTAAAAGGATAATGGATTTACTAAACATGCTAAATAATCTTAACCTTTTATCTAAAATGCATAGATGGACGACTAAGATGAGCCAAGTTCTTCTTTGAGGATCAATGGAGACTGTCCATGATCTAAGGGGAGATCTAAGCTTGATCTAGCATGGAATCATATAAAAATCAACCCACACCATCTAAGAATAATTACCAACCTATCCAATGATTGATTTCTCGTGCCATGAACATTTCCTTCACAAAGGACCAACACCTATCAAGCTATGTGGTCAAAAAATTTCATACCTCATCGGAGGTGATCACTAGCACTCGAGCTCGATGAGGTAGCTTCATGAGATGAAGCCCTTGAAATTCCAAGGCCTTGGGGTTGAGTGGATCAATGGGTAGACCAACACCACTTCACTTGGACTTCATCATTGATCCAATTGAGCTCTTCCTTACTGTGGGAACTTTAATCAGAGCTTGGATAAGTTTGACTTGACCCTCTGATGGACTGTACAAGAGCAATTAGATGGAGATCTAGTATGGAGGAAGTTGGCTAATGGATTGAGTTCCCCTATTTTTCATTATGCAAAATCAAGAATTAGGGAATTCAAATCCTATCTAAGAAGCTTAGGAATGCTCTGAGGTGGTTTCTTTAGGTTCCTAGGCTCCAATCGATAGTGAGTGAATTAAAATTTCATTGAATTAGGGGAAATATATCTCCCCCTATGGAAATAAGATGGTCGAACCATCCTTTGCCATTTTGATCCAATTGATGAGATTGGAAAGGTTTTTTAGGTGGTTTTGAGTGTGCACATGGTTGGTTAGGCCAGAGGAAATGATTGCCAACTTCCCATGTGTTGAATTTGAGCTTAGGAGGGAATTTGAAAACTCAATTTTAGGCTAAGTGGTCGAGTTTGGTCTATGGACTAAATGGGCTGACCCAAAACCATTGGGTTGGGTGCATCACTCATCACTAAGTCCCCTTGAGCTTCTAGAAAAGCCTCAAGTGATTGTGAGGAGTGTTTGACAAAAATACCCATGGGTTAGGCCAACATTTGCCTAGGGGTAAGATGGTCATTTTGCTATTTTTCCACTTTGAACATGTTAGGTATGTGGAGAAACTAGGTTTTTCCAAGTTTCATTGGATTTGAAATCCATTTGATAAGGTTTAGCTCATGTTGACCCATTTAGGTCAAAATGGGTCAACTTAGGTCAAGTTGACCAATTGGTCAAATTGGGTCTAACCAAGGGTTGGGTCAAGTTGGTATGACCATTTGAAATTTTTTGGTGGCTTTGGTTTAATTCAGTTTGGTATATATTTGGTTTTGTCTTATATGACTTTACTTAGGTTCAATGGGTCAAGTTGACCTATTTGACCCATTTAACTTATTTGAGGTAGGTCAATGGTTGGTTTAGGTTAGGTTAGTCATATGGAGTGGATTGTTATCTTTGTTTCTAATAAATTTGGGTTAAGTTCAATTTTGGCTCAACATAACCCCTTTAGGTCATGTTGGGTCATCAATTAGGGTTGGGTCTAGTTTGCCAATTGAGGCTTTGGTCAAGTTCAACAAGTGATTTGGAATGAACTTGACCCATTGGTTTGGATCAATTTATCTTAGATCAAGTTTTGAAACATTTTGGCCCATTAGGTCAAAATGGGTCAACTTGGGTCAAGTGGGCCAATTGGGTTAGGTTAGGCTCAAATGTTGGCTTGGTCAAGTTCAAACATAGGTCATGAGTGAACTCAGATCAATGGTTTCAATCAATTTGGCCTATGGTGGAATTTGGCTATGTTAGATTTCATTTTGGGTTAAGTGTTGACTTGGTCAACCCTTAAGTTTTACTTGGTTTGACCTAATTTGATTGATTGATCATCCCATGATGATTGTTGATCATGATGAGAGGGATATATGAGTTTGGTTCAATCTAATTTGGTTAGGATCAAAATTTGGCTCATAAGGGTACTTTAGGTCACTTTGGGTCAAGTGAGCCTAAGTGGGTCAAATAGCTTGGTCAAAATTTATTTTGATTGATCTTGTATATGGACTTATGATTGAAATATAAATCCATTTACAAGTGGTTTGAAGTCAAATGGGTTTTGATCCATTTGAAAATTTCATATTCAAAGGAAGAATATGAAAGGGATTTTGGTTTGATTTTTGATTTGGGTTTTGATTAATGATTGAAGTTTGGATTTATATATGAGCTCATGATTGTAGGGTTGATTGAATCATGAGAGAAAAAGGGTTTGGCTTGATTTGAAAGTGATTTGGCTAAGTTCAACATTTTGACTTGAAACGCTTAGATTAGATTTCGAATGGATTTGAGTTTGATTTTTGGAATAGGTTTTGATTGTTTGAATTTATATTTCATTTATATATTTGAAAATTTCAAGAGTTTGAAAGACTTTAATCATGATTTAGGTTAAATCCATTAAAGGGAATTTAAGGGATTTAAAGCAATTTTTTAATTTGAAATTTAATTTTTGAACTGGATTTGATTGATTTATATTTATATTTCATTTATATATGAGAATATAAATGAGAATACAAATAAGTTTTGAGAAAATCCCATGAGTTTGAATAGGTTTGATCAAGGTTTAGGTTAAATCCATTAATGGAAAATTAAGGGATTTAAAGGAATTTTAAGAATTTTAAAATTGGAATTTAATTTGAGGGTTTGATTTGATTGATTTATATTTATATTTCATTTATATATGATAATATAAATGAGAATAAAAATAAGTTTTGAGAAAATCCCAAGGGTTTGAATAGGTTTGATCAAGGTTTAGGTTAAATCCATTAATGGAAAATTATGGGATTTAAGGGAATTTCAATGATTTTAAATTTGGAATTTAATTTGAGGGTTTGATTTGATTGATTTATATTTATATTTCATTTATATATGAGAATATAAATGAGAATATAAATAAGTTTTGAGAAAATCTCAAGGGTTTGAATAGGTTTGATCAAGGTTTAGGTTTGATTTTGGCTAAGTCATTTAATAGAAAATTAAAGGGACTTAAGAAAATTTTCATGAGTTGATTTGGAATTTTGAGTTTAGTTTGATTGATTTGAATTTATATTTCATTTATATATGTGAATATAAATGAGAATATAAATGGATTATGAGAAAATCTCAAAGATTTGAATAGGTTTGAATCATGATTTTGGTTAAGTCCTTAAGGGAAGATTAAGGATTTAGGAATTTTTGGTGGATTTTGATCATGGGTTTCAACCATAGATTTCAATCATGGAATTGAATGATATGGAGTTGATTTGAATTTGGAGAAAATCAAATAGAATTGATTTGGAGTTTGACTTGAAGGAAGGAAAGTGAGGAATGGTTCAAGCTAAGGGTAGGCAATTTTCCTAACACCCCTAAGGCATGACCTATCCTTATGGCTAACTCTTCAAAGTCTCTAGGGCAAGGTTGAGTGTCCACCTAATCAGTAGATGTGTCTTAAGACTAAGGAACTCGTAAAGTCTAACAGGAATCATAAGCCTAAGATGGAGGTGTTGAGAGCTCGCACCAAAAATGAGGTCAATAGCGAATTTGGTCAAATTGGTCAACTTAACCCATTTGACCCAAATGAATTCAAATGAGCTAAAATCAAATCTAAGCCAAACTAAACCAAACCAATTGGTTGACTTGACCCAACCTACCCAATTTGACCTAAATGAGTCAAATTGAGCCAAACCTAACCAAATCAACTCCAATTGACTTGAAATTTGGGCTAACCCACTTTTAGCTCATTTCAAATCAACCCAAATCAAATCCAATGCAAAATGATCATTCTACCCTTGGGCTAAGGGCATCACATGAGACGAATCACCAATGTAAGTGATCATTTTCATTTCTTTGCCACTTGGTACTCTCCCAATTATCCACCGGACAGCCCAACGACCTAAGGGGTGGTTGGGTCAACCATGACCCATGCAAGTTAAAATCACCTCACTCTCCCCATTGGATCATTTGAAACCCATAAGACACCCATGATTCCTCTTTGGCAACCACCTCCACACCTTCAACCAACCAAGCCGAGCCAACTCACCTCCTCCCTACCACTCACGACTCCCTGAGATGACTGGATGGCCACCAAAAGCCAAACCCAATCCCACCATTTGATCAAGATGAAGGGGGGTATACACCTCCTCATTTCCACTTAAACACACACAAAAATCATTCCTTAGAGCCCTAGCTACCCAAGATAAGCTACTAGAGCCATTCCCCAAGCTCGCTGTTCCTCAATCAAAAAAATTCCATTCTATCATGAAATAGGACACTACCATTTCTGACTTAACTTCCCCATTTCTCTATAAAACTCAAATTAACTTTGTATGCACCTTCCCTAGGCCTCATCAAGCAAGAATGAATCATTTCTTAAGCTTCCTGAGCATCGAAGGTGGGACTTCAATCAAAGTTGAGCTCCAAATCATCAATTTGTGACCTTCTGAGTGAACATCAAGGAATTGATCCAATTGCTACTCAATAGGGATTCGTCTCCACTAGAAGCTTCCTCAATCATTTGAGTCATCGGTCTTGAGCTCCGACAAGGTATGCTTCTAAAACCAATCCTTAAACAAAAATGGGTTGGAGCTTTTTGAAGAAAACTTGCTTGTCGTGTGATCTTGACTATTGGATCTCGTCTGATCGATGTCATGAAGGCATGGGATCCTTTTGGAGTTGATCCGAGCTCGGGTAAGCTTGGATCAAGTGAGAAATGGTGGACGGACACCATTCTCCTTCACTCACGTGACGTTAGATCACACATACTCTATTCTACATGATCGAAATGGCCGATTATGATTACATCTGCTAGATTGATCTGATTTAATCCTATTAAGTTGTGGGATTAATCGTAGACAAGAAAGGGCATTCACCACTGCCACATAGGCGCTGAGTCAGATAAGTTTTAAGTAGGCAATCTTGCGATGCCATTTGGAAAGTGCTCCGCATCAGCGCGCCATGTGGCGTCAACAAGATTAGGCTTTAATTAGGCTTAATTAATCATTTTTAATGGCTAAAACTTCTAAAATTCATAAAAAAATCACAGAGAAATCTAAAAAATCCAAATAAATACTCATTTTAAAAGTATTTCAAAGGAGAATTAATTAAAATGATCTTAACTAATTTTGAATAGTAATTATAGTTTAATTGCCAAATTAATTAGCTTAATTACTCCTTAATTACTTAAACAATTAATCCTAAATTTTGTGGGTTAATTTAATGGGAAGCCTCTACCTCCCATGATTTTTTTGAGATTTATTGCTCACTTAATTAGGAAAATTGACTAATTAAACTTTAACTACGCTATTCAGTTAATTAATGATTAATTAATCCCATGAATAGTAATAAATTGGTTAATTAAGTTTATTAATCATTGTTCAATAGTAAGTGAACTAAGGAATAGGGTTGGGACCCCTTTCCCGTTCATTTCACCCTTTTATAAAATGAAATTAATTAATATTTAACTAATTAATTAAATCACTTAATCAAATTGAGATCATAATCACATCGGACCTTATTTAATTAAATCATGGGGTAGATCTTTGGGTGTTTAATAACCTAAAGGAGTTTAATGAAATTATGGTTAGTCCACATGTGTGGGAAAACCATAAGAATAATTAATTAAGTCCCTTAATCTAATGAACTATTAATTTCCTAGGATCATTACAAGTTTATTTTCCATGCATATCATGTTGGTTCAAAATTAGTTAGTTAATTACTTTAAGGTGACATAGGTAAGGGTAATTAATTCATCTAATTAAAGGTTCAACTTAATTAACCCATAAAATCAACTTAATTATATTTCCTTAAATTAAATAAGATCACTAATGTTGGAAAGGGTTTAAAATAGCAAGTGATGATTTCTTCTCACCTCTTTAACTCAAATCAAATCCCAAACTTAATTAATAAAGAAGCTTTGGTTTGCTTTAAATAATCTTATTTAATTTGATTATCCTTAAGAACTAGTTTGCTTGAATGAATCACATGCTTATATTTGATTGTCCTCTTTCCAATCATGTTAAATTTCATATGTCATTTGAATTTATGCATCCATCTTTTCAAAATAAAATAAAATGGATTCCTTTTATGTAATCTTGCATGTGTTATTTAATTTAATATATGCATGATTATTATCACTATTAAATCCAAATGTATTTTTCAAAAGCTTATAAATGAATAATAATATGTGTTATGATGGTAGTTATAAATATAAGAAATGCATGTGCTTATAGCTTAAGTGTATGAATGTTGAGTTCTTTTTCCTCTATTCATGTGTTGATTTATATAAGATTGAATGGTAATTGGTATATAGTCTAAACGGACATCCGAAATACAAGGCTTTAGTTAGCCCCAAGGAGGTCAATTGATTACCTCACTAGTTTAACAATGTACTTGCTTATATCTTTGTAGATGTATATGTATGTGATTATTAGTGAATGAAAATCCCATTTTACATTAAAATTCATGCATTCATAATTGACTAAGTGGTTGAATTAATTAGCCATATGATTTGGAGCTTACTTCCTATGTTCATGTATAAATATACAAATGTTTGAATACAAATGGTTATATAGTCTGGACATCCTGAGAATATGAGACTTTAGCTAGCTCCAAGTCTGTCATTTGATTACCTCACTTCCCTGGTTTAACAATGGCACATGCCTATTTAATTTCATTCTTATGTCTTTTTTGTATAAGAATTTTGGTAATGTTTTAAATTAATATGTTTAAATAATTAAATCAAATAAAATATAAATTCTAAACATACACGTACATTCATCATTAAAGTGTGCTAAATATGTTGCATGTATAGATACACTTAGGATTAAATCATATGCATGTTACATGTGATGGAAAGGAATGATTTAATATATGTCATGTGGTATAATTAAATTAAATTAATCTTAAGATTCCTTTCATTTTGAATAGGATTAAAGTGAACCTAAACTTAGGATTAATTAAATCATTTAATAAGCCATTCAATAAAAAGAATTAAATCCAATTAATATATTTTAGAAAGTGACTTAAGGTAGGGATGAAAGAGGGCAATCCTCTTTTCCTCTAACTAAGTGTAATCAAAAGAAACAAAAGAAAATACAAATTAAAATTCTCAAATCAATTAAACTACTTCAAGTGAAATCAACCTTTCATGTTAAATTGAATCCTTCTACACTTAGAAAATACAACACTAATGCCTAACAACCACACAAGCCTTAATACACACATTAGAATTAAGTCACCACTTATAGCTCTAAGTTAGGATAGTGTATGATGTGATGTATGTTTTGTTTTATGATGTATTATTTTAGATTGGATGTTAGGGTGTATGCTTCGTAGACTAGATGATAGGCCAATATTAGCCTAATCATGTTTTTGAGGGATTATGCTTAAGGGATGCTTAAAATAAATGTGAATGCACTTTTGCGGTTGCTTAAATCCTTAAGCATAATCCAAGTTAGGATAGGTGGGCTTAGTTACCCATGTATAGGTGCTAAGTCCAAATTATACTGCTTGGGATTATATGTATATTTATAACCTCTATTTTTGGTGTAGTTAGATTTACTTTTCCCACATAAATGTAATTTTTGTGGTAGGAATTGGGATTAGTGCTATGGGAGATTGGGATGAGCGTGGCCCGGAAGGCTTTGTCACAGGGGTGCCCTGTGATGCCTTTGAAGCGAGCACCATCCAAATCAAAGAAGGAACCAAATCAGAAATGCATATATGAAGAAAGAAGACCCCCAAAGAGTTTAATACAATTATAATTATCCTTTCATATTTCAGGTTGTATAGTTATAGAGCTCAGCTACCCATCTTTTCTCCCTTTGGGATGTACAGTGGTACCCAGTAGCATCAGCCTTTTATTCTTTTATGATAGTTTATATAATTATTTGATGTTATGTTTACATTGTGCATTAGATGTCATTCTTTTCATAGTTTCTTAAATGATTGATGCTTTAATATGTTGGTTGGATACGATTAGGCTCTTGGGATAAAAATAACTTTTCTACACAACTAATCACTCATAACTAAATTTTAGACAACTCATAACTTCATCAAAAAGCCTAAGACATAAATAAGATAATTAAAAGATTTAACAACCCCTTGTATATGGTTGTATGTTTCACATCGTACATGCATATTCTTTCTCTTGAACATGAAGGATCTCCATCCTTGCATGATAAAGGAATGCTTGAATTGAGAGGGCATCCCTTGTGGTGGAGAAAACCTTCTTCTAGCTAATTTGACCCATAACCTATTTCATCATGCATTTAGGCATAAGAAATCCTAAAGCCTCTACAAAATGATCTGCCTAAAATGAAATAAAAGTTGAAAAATTTTGCATCTATAGATTAAGTCAGATGCTCATACCACTCATGCTCTAGTCTCTTAGGGAGTGTGTTTAGGACTTTAGTCTCTTTCTAATTAAATAACTACCCTAACTATCTAGCAATTCATAAGATCAGACTACATGATTTTAAAATTGTAGGAGGAGTTAGTTGTTGGCCACTCCAAGCAGTTATAAGCCCAGTAGTTGGACAATTTATTCTCTCTTATGGAGGTAAACCCTTATGTCTATCTATCGCATAGATTTAAGTCATGCTTTAGCTCATACAAAGCTCCCTAGATGATCCAGGTAGCTTTCATTCTGCACGAGCATAAATTCTCACCTCTTGGCATTCCCACAACCTTGTGTTGGTGGATTATATGCCCTAGTAATCTAATTAAATTTCATCTCAAAATATATAAATCTCCTTAACTTCAAAATTATAAAGCCCAACCATATGATAGATTGGAATGCTAACTAGGCTTCCAAGTATCATGAACATTTCCTATTTATGTCATTTGGATTCCAAAAGAAAGTGTTTTCCTTGAACTTTCCCAATTGATTTTCCAAATACAACCAATCTTTTGATAGTATAACCTTGAAATCTTTGGAGATGATACTTGTCTACTTTAATCGAGAGTATTCTTAGAAAATTTCATTTTCTAAGATGTAATTAACTATGGAGGCTTGCCTCCATAGGGAACTTAAGAGCCTAGTTTAATATTAACCCTGCTTAATTTATCCATATAAAGTAAGGGAAAAATTTATGGTACATTCGTTGACACATCATACATTATAGGGTGATGCCTCTATCTTTCGAGATGGTATATTGTACCTCAATGTTGTACCCGATCACCTCAAAAAGTACCCCCCAACAATCTACATGGTGTTCCCCCCATACATTTAATGATAAACACCACAAGGCCCTCTCGCCTTGTTCATTGAATCCTCTCAACATCATCCTTTCTTTTAGGAGTTTGGAGATGTTGATCCTCAAGTAGGCAAGGGATCTTATATTTATAATGTTGACTGATACACGGTCAACTAACTCTAGATAGCCTATATCCGCCAACATCCATTATAATGTAAAGAGGCAGTTGTGCTCGATCATCTCTAGGAGTAAGTCTTCATTGCTGAATATAACTCCTAAGATGTCCTTCGAGTGGCATGCCTCCTCCTCATTAGCGGTCAGTTGAGCTAAGCATATCTCTAGATCAAGTAAGGACTTGATTAGAGATTCTTCATCTCTTTGGATAAGATAAGGGCATCGTATATGCTTAACTTAGCTGGAAACTTTCTAAGGTGAGCTAGGACATTGTAATCAACTCTGGCTTGGTCCTCCATAACCATATCAATGGGTGAAGCATCTTATAGAAAGGCCATCTACTCACTGGAACTAATGAGTTGCTTACCTTATCTTGAGGTGCTACCCTAAGAGGTAAAACTTTTCCACTATAGAAATTGACTTTAGTGACTTCTTGGAAAGATGAGCATGTGGAAAGTTCTACCTTCTCATCGTGATACAACTTCTCATATGTGATCCTCGAGTTGACTCCAAGTCAATCTGAAGAGGTCAACCTGATTGATTCAAAGAAGGATAGTTCAACTCTGAATCGAAAAGTAAAGGATAGGAACTATTAGAGCTATTATTTTTATTTAGACTCAGAGAGCTTTCAATAGGAATAAAATCAAGAGCATCAGAAGTAGACAATATATAAGTAGAATCAGCATCCTTCATTAATTTCTTTTTGGGTGGAGGTACATGATATAAATCAAGTAAAGTAAGTAGAGTAAGAGATTTAGTGCCCTTATTTGTAGATACAATGCTCTTGTCGGTAGAAGAGGAGCTAGAAAAAGAGATGGTAACTGCAACGGTGGAGGGAGTACTATACTCAAACGGTGGATACGCTACTGGACTATCCTGGGCAAGTATGGTGAGCTGTTGCTACTACAGGGCTATCACCCTCCCATCGTTGCCCTTTGCAACTAGCAAACCTTCCTTGGTGTTGGAGATTTGAGATACTTCAGGCACCTGCAAGGAAAGCTTCTTGATCTTAAAAATGATCATCTTAAAGGTTCGGGATAGGGAGATATGCTAACTTTCTTTGGTCTTAAGAGGATCGTAAGTATCCCCAAGGATTACTCTAATAGAACTAGATGGTTGATTTAATAAGTATTCATTTGGGATAACAATGGCTCTCAACTTGTAGCTACACTCAAGCTAGTCCATAAAAGTGATATAATCCTCTAAGACATGGCATAACATGCGATGGTAGGGAAAATAGCTAGGATCATCGTTCTTGCCACTTCCTTCGGCCTCTTAGGCTCTAGTAATTGAAAGTCATGTTTCTTTAAGAGATTCTTAAGGATTTTCCTAACTATCTCCCTCTTGAATGAATATGACTTATCCAATCTATCGACAAGAGTAGGTAGAAAGTAGCTACCTAGTGATGGATATGAATACCCCTACTGGGTAGGTTGCTGAGGTGGTGGAAATGGTCATTATGATGGCTACCTGTGATGATGGCAAGTGGTGGAAGAGGAGGTGGAAAAGGAGGCTATGAGCTGTAGTCTCATACTAAACGGCTACCGCTTCCTCCTCACCCATACACAACTTTCCTGGCTTCTTCTCAAATACCTTCTACTTAAAATGATTGGTCTGAAAGGGTAACTATTGGGCTTCCACTTGTAGGCTAGCTGCCTTATTGATTAATTTCTCGAATATTTTGATGGTAAAGCCCTTAAGCATGAAGGCAGCCGGGCAATGGATATTCATGAGAAGATTTTCAATGGCATGTTGTTCGGACAGCTGTGGTTCACATTTCATTCTCAAGATGCGCCACCTGAGAATATAATCAACAAGGGACTCGTTGAGTTTCTGTTTCTCTACAATGAGGTCACCTACAATCACCCTCTATTGAGCTCTAGCAAACCTCTTGATGAAGAGGTGCTCCAACTCAACAAAAGTCTTTACCAAACCATTGGGTAGTTTGGCGGACCAATCAAATGCAATACCTCACACTCTAACTAAAAGGTAAAGAGTATACACCAAACAAATGCTCTAAAGTGTGCAATGTGTTATTGTGGGTTCCTACTGCCATCAAAGATCTTGAAGGATGGTCACAAAACCCTAAATAAAATAAAAAAAAAACCTAAACCTAAACATAAACCTAAAATAAAAAAAAATAAAACCTAAACCCTAAACCAAAAAAACCCTAAACCTAAAATAAACAAAATAAAATAAACATAAACCTAAACTAAAATAAATAAAACCTAAACCTAAAATAAACTAAACCTAAACCCTAAACTAAATAAAAATAAAATAAACTAAAAATAAACATAAACCTAAATAAATAAAACCAAGAAAAAAACCCTAAAATAAAAACCTAAAACCTAAAACCCAAAAAAAAGAAAATTATTTTTCCAAACATGAACCTAAAATTAAAAAATAAAACCTAAACCTAAAAAAATAAAATAATAATAAAACTAAACTAAAAAATAAACATAAACCTAAAAAATAAACTAAAATAAAAAAATCTAAACTAAAATAAATAAAACTAAAATAACTAAACTAAACTAAATAAAAATAAAAAATAAACCTATATAAAAATAAAAAATAATATAAACTAAAATAAATAAAAAATAAACTAAATAAACCTAAACCCACTAGTTTACTTAATTGTTTTTTTTTTTAAAAAAAAACTAAACCCTAAACCCTAAACCATAAATCCTAGACCCTAAATCCTAAATCATAAAACTAACCCTAAACACTAAACCCTAAAACAACAACCCTAAACTCTAAACCCTAATCCTTACAAAACCCTAAACCCTAAACCCTAAAACCCTAAAATCCTAAACCCAAAACCCTAAACCAACCCTGGACCCTAAAAACACTAAACCCTAATGCCTAAAGCCTAAAGCCAATACCAACCATAAACCCTAAGCTAACCCTAAACCTAAACATAAACTTGATAAAATAAAATAAACTAAAAATAAACCTAAACCTAAACTAATAAAATAAAACATAAAAATAAACCTAAAATAAAAACCTAAAACCTAAACCTAAAAAAAATAGAATAAAAACCAAAACCTAAACCTAAGAATAAAAAATAAAACCTAAACCTAAAAAATAAAATAAAAATAAAATTAAACTAAAAAATAAACCTAAACTTAAATCTAAACCTAAAAAATAAACAAAAATAAAAAACCTAAACTAAAATAAAAAAACCTAAAATAAATAAACTATACTAAATCAAAATAGAAATAAACCTAAATCAAAATAAAAAATAAAATAAAGTAAAATAAATAAAAATAAACTAAATAAACCTAAACCTACTAATTGACTTAATTTAAATAAAAAAATAAAATATAAAAAATAAAAATCAATAAAAAAAAACCCTAAACCTTAAAACTAACCCTAAACCTTAAACTCTAAACCCTAAAGTCTAAACCATAAAACCCTAAATCCTAAATCATAAACCCTAAAACCTAAACCCTAAACCATAAAAAACCATAAACCCTAATCCCTAACCCTAAACGAACCCTAAACTTTAAACCCTAAACCATAAACACTAAATAATAAACCATAAACCTTATCCCTAACCCTAAACCCTAAACCCTAAACCCTAAACAATAAACCATAAACCCTAACCCTAACACTAAACCCTAAACCATAAACCATAAACTCTAAACCCTAAAACCTTAGACCCTAAACCCTAAATTAACCTTAAACCCTAAAAATCCTAAACCCTAAACTTTAAGCCCTAAACCCTAAACTAAACCTAGACCCTAAGCTAACCCTAAACCTAAATTATAAACACTAAAAACCCTAAACCTTAAAACCTAAACACTAAACCCTAAACCCGAAACCCTAAACCCTAACCCTAAACCCTAAACCCTAAACCCTAAACCCTAAACCCTAAACCCTAAACTCAAAATGCCTAAACCCTAAAACCCTAAACCCTAAACCCTAAACCCTAAACCTTAAAAACCTAAAAACCTAAACCTAAACTAAATGAAACCTAAAAATAAAATAAATGAAAAAACATAAACCTAAATAAAAAAAATTAAAATAAAATAAAATGCTAAATTAAAACCTAATAATAATTTAAAATAAACTAAAATAAAATAAATAAAAACCTAAACGAAACTAATAAATAAAATAAAACTAATAATAAAAAACTTAAATAAAATAAAAATAAAATGTAAAATAAAAAATAAAATAAACATAAAATAAAATAAAATAAAAACTAAATAAAAACCTAAACCTAAAAATAAACCTAAAAGAAAGACCTAAAACTAATTAAAAAATAAAACTTAAACCCTAAACTAAAATAAAACTAAACCTAAAATAAAAATAAAAAAATAAAATAAAATAAACCTAAACCTAAACTAAAATAAATCAAACTTAAACCTAAACTAAAAAATAAAACCTAAAAATAAACCTAAAGTAAAACATAAAAAAATAAAATAAAAACCTAAACCTAAACCTGAAAATAAAATAAAACCTAAACCTAAAAAATAAAATAAAAATAAAACTCAACTAAAAAATAAACAAAAGCCAAAACCTAAATCTAAACCTAGCATTTAAACTAAAATAAAAAACCTAAAGGAAAATAAATAAACTAAACTAAATAAAAATAAAAAATAAACATATATAAAAATAAAATATAAAATAAACTAAAATAAATAAAAAATAAACTAAATAAATAAAAGAAGAAATGTTGAATCCGAATTTGTTCTCAGTTAAGAAAAACCAAAATTCTAAACCTTAAACCTAAAACTAAACACTAAACCCTAAACCTTAAACCCTAAACCCTAAAGCCTAAACCCTAAACCCTAAACCAAAAAACCCTAAACCCTAAACCCTAAACCATAAATCCTAAACACTAAAACCTAAAGCCTAAACCCTTAACCCTAAACCCTAAACACATAAAAAACCCTAAACCCTAAACCATAAACCCAAAATTAATCGTAAACCCTAAACTCAAAACCCTAAACCCTAAAAGGCTATAAACCTAACTATAAAGAAATTAAAACCTAAAAATAAAAAAATAAATAAAGCTAAACCAAAATAAAATAAAAATAAAAGCATAAAGTAAAACTTAAACGTTAAAAAAATAAAATAAATAATGAAAATTGAACTAAAATAAAATTAATAAAAACATAAACTAAATCAAAAAGTTAAAAGCCTAAATAAAATAAAAACTAAACCTAAAATAAAAATAAAGCAAACCTAAAATAAAGTAAAATAAACTAAAACTAAATAAAAACCTAAACCTAAACAATAAACCTAGAAATAAATAAAAAATAAAACCTAAATATTAAACTAAAAAAAACATAAACCTAAAATAAAGATAAAAAAACCTAAACCTCAACTAAAATAAACTAAACAAAAAATAAATATAACCTAAACATAAACCTTAAATAAACAAAACCAAAACCTAAACTAAATAAAATAAGATAAACTAAAAATAAACCTAAACCAAAACTAAAAAATAAAACCTAAAAATAAACCTAAAATAAAAACCTAAAATGTAAACCTAAGAAAATAAAATAAAAACCTAAACTTAAACCTAAGAAATAAAAAATAAAATTGAAATCTAATAAATATATAAAACTAAAAGTAAATTAAAAAAATAAACCTAAACCTTAACCTAAACTTAAAAAATAAACAGAAATGAAAAACATAAACCTACTGGTTTACTTAATTTTCCTTTAAAAAAAGAAACTTAAACTCTAAGCTAACCCTAAACCATAAACTCTAAACCCCAAAAATAACTAAAAAAAAAAATCTAAACCTACCAGTTTACTTAATTTAAAAATAAATCTAAACTAAAACCTAAACCCTAAATCTAAAACCTAAATGCTAAACCCTAAACCCTAAACCCTAAAAATAAATTAAAAGTAAAAAAACCCTACCCATATACCCTAAACCTATAATTAACCCTAAACCCTAAACCTACAACCCTAAATCCTCAACCCTAAACCCTAAAACCTAAACCTAAACTCAAACATAAACCCTAAACTCTAATTCCTAAATCAAAACCCTAAAGGCC
Source organism: Cymbidium sinense (assembly GCA_021442155.1). Lineage (NCBI taxonomy): Eukaryota > Viridiplantae > Streptophyta > Magnoliopsida > Asparagales > Orchidaceae > Cymbidium > Cymbidium sinense. Next base: position 275,147,524 of record CM038215.1, on the reverse strand, counting down.
CTCAGCCAAACACTAACCCAGGACACAAAACCCTAAAACCCCAGGCTCTGAGTGAGCCTAAACTCAGAGCTAAAATAAACTAAATTAAAAGGCCTAAACTAAAATAAATAAACTAAACTAAATAAAATTAAAATAAAAAAATAATAAAATAAAATACTAATAAATTAGAAACTAAACTATGGGTTGATTTAGAATAAACAGGACCCTAGGCTCTAAACTGAGCTATAGGCCCTAAAGTGACACTATACTAAGGCCTACCTGCAACACTAGGCATGACCCTGAGCCTAAATCCTAAACTAAACTAACTGGGACCATAGCACAGCATACCATACCTGAGCCATAAACCTTGGCCTGCAGGCCCTAAACCCTATAAACCTAACCACAGGCCCCAGACCCACCAATCCAGGCCACTGAGCCCTAAAGGCCTAAACCTTAAAACCACAAAAGATCCTAAACCTAAAGGCCTGAAATCTAGCCCTAAATGACCCTGAACCATATCCACACTCTGACCTAAACTAGATCCTAAACCCTGGGCCCTGAGCCACTAAATCCTAAAAAAAAAACCTAAAATAATAATAATCCTAAAAAATAAAATAAACCTAAAATAAACTAAAATAAATAAACCTAAAATAAATTAACTAAACTAAAATAAAATAAAAAAAATATCGTGTGATAAAAAAATAAAATAAACTAAAATAAAATAAAAAAATAAAATAAAGTAAAGAAACTAACTACTTGGTTTGCTTAATTTTAAAAAAAAACCCTAAATCCTAGTTCTAAACCCTAACCATACAATGATACTAAAGAAACCTAAACTTATAATACTAAACCTACAACCCTAAGCCTAAACTGGGCCCTAGGCCCTAAACCCTAAAACCCTGAGCCCCTAAATTAAACCCTAGGCACTAAACCACAAAGCTCTGGGCTAAACCTAACCATGAGCCCCAAACCCAACCCTAAACCTAATCCTAAACCTTAAAAACTTAAACCTAAACCTAAACTAAATAAAACCAAAAAAAATAAATAAAACTGGCTAAAGATAAAAAAATTAAATTAAATTAAAACCTAAAGTAAAACCCAAACCTAAACATAAACCTAATCCTGAACTTAAACTTAAAAATAAAATAAAATAAAAAATAGAAACTAAACTAAAATAAAATAAATAAAAACATAAACTAAACTAAAAAATAAAATAAAATAAAATATAAAAAACATAAATAAAATAAACCCAAACTAAAATGAAATTAAAACTAAATAAAAGCCTAAACAAAAAATATAAACTAAAAAATAAAATGTAAAAATAAAAAAAAAATAAAACAAAATCCTTAAACTAAAAAAAAATCTAAATAGAAATTAAAAAAAAACCTAAACCTAAACTAAAACCTAAACCTAAACCTAAATAAAAAAATAAAACCTAAAAATAAACCTAAAATAAAAACCTAAAACCTAATCCTAAAAAAAATAAAATGAAGACCTAAACCTAAACCAAAAATAAAAAATAAAACCAAACCTAAAAAATAAAATAAACTAAAACTAAATAAAAAAAATAAACCTAAACCTAATCCCAAACCTAAAAAATAAACTAAAAAAAAAATAAAAATAAATGAACCTAAAATAAATAATCTAAGCCTAAATAAAATAAAAATTAAAATAAACTAAAATAAATAAAAAATGAACTAAATAAATGTAAACCTACCATTTGCTTAATTCAGAAAAAAAAATAAAAAAAAACTATACCCTATAAAATAAATAAAATAACTACCCTAAACAACTAAAACTAGGCTAAAAAACAAAACAAACCCTAAACCCTAAATGCTAATCTCTAAACCCAAGGAACTTAAACCCTAAACCTTAAAACCTACAATCCTAAATACCAAACCCTAAACGCTAAACCATATACCCTAAAAACCTAAAAACCTAAAAACCTAAACTTAAACTAAATAAAACCTAAAAAAATAAAATTAATGAAAAACATTTAGCCTAAATAAAATAAAATGAAATAAAAACCCAAACTAAAACCTAAACATAAAAATAAAATAATATAAAAAATAAAAACTAAATAAAAATAAAATAAATTATAATTAAACTAAACCAAAAAAGAAAATAAACCTAAAAAAAAGCCTTAATGAAATTAAACCTAAACATAATAAAAATAAAATAAAAGTAAAATAAAATAAAATAAAACTAAATAAAACCTAAACCTAAAAATAAACCTAAAAACTAAACCTAAATAAAAAAAAAAAATAAACCAAAAATAAAATAAACCTAAACTAAAACTAAATAAAATAAAAATGGATAAAACCTAAACTAAACCTAAATAAATAACCAAAAACTAACTAAATAAATAAAATAAACTAAAAAAACCTAAACTAAGTAAACCTAAAATAAACCTAAAATAAAAATTTAAAACCTAAACCTAAAAAAATAAAATAAAAACCTAAACCTAAACCTAAATTAAACATAAACCCTAAACCAATAATAAAATGTAAAACTTAAAATTAAAAATTAAAATAAAAATAAAACTAAACTAAAAAATAAACATAAACCTAAACTTAAACCAAAAAAATAAATAAAATTAAATAAACATAAAATAAATAAACTATACTAAATAAAAATAAAAAATAAACCTAAATAAAATAAAAAAATAAATTATTAACCTGACATCGGGTTTACTTAATGTAAAAAAAAACTACCCTACACTAACCCAAACCTGAGCCCTAAAAACTTAACTAAACCCCAAACTAGCCAACCCAAACCCTACAACCCTAAATACCAAATACAAATCTAAAACCATAACCCCTAAAAAAAAAACCTAAAACTTAAATAAATAAATTGAAAAATGAAATTAATAAAAATAACCTAAACCTAAATAAAATAAAATAAAATAAAAACCTAGACTAAAACCTAAAACTAAGAATAAAATAAATCAAGAAATTAAAACTAAACCAAAATAAAATAAATAAAAAGCTAAACTAAACTAAAAAAGAAAATGAACCTAAAAATAAAAAAACCTTATTAAAATTAAACCTAAACATAATAAAAATAAAATAAAATAAAAACTAAATAAAAACCTAAACCTGAAAATAAAACTTAAACCCTAAACCAAAAATAAATTCAAAAATAAAACTTAATCCCTAAACTAAAAAAAAAAACCTAGACCAAAAATAAAAAAAATAAAATAAACCTAAACCTAAACTAAAATAAACTAAACTAAATTAAATAAACTAAAACTACCCTAAACTAAATAAAATAAAATAAACTAAAATAAACTAAACCTAAACTAAAAGTAAAGCTAAAATAAACTGGCTAAACTTAAAACCTAACAAAAAAATAAAATAAAATCCAATCCTAAACCTAAAGAAAAACTAAACTATAATAAAATAAACTTAAACTTATAAAATAAAAATAAAATTAAACTAAAATTAACATAAACTTAAACTAAAACTAAAAATAAACTAAATAAATAAATAAAATAAAATAAATTAAAATAAATAGATAAAAATAAACTATATAATATAATAAAATAAAATAAAACAAATTAACCACTCTTGGTTTGCTTGTAAAAAAAACTGACCTCCCAGATCTGACCCTACCACTACCTAAATCAAAAACTAAATCTGAAACTGGCTAAAGTGAGCCACTACCTACACAACCCTAACCCTGAGCCACCACCATATCCACTGAAACCATACTAACAAACCTAAACCAGGCCCACTTAAACTGACCTATGCCTAATCCTAAACCCTAAATCCTAAAATCTGAAACCACAAACCCAAACTAATAAAATAAACTAAAACTAATAATAATAATAACTAGTAATAAACAAATAACTAATTATAAAACCTAACTAAAATTAACAAAGCTAACTAAATAAATAATAAGAAAATAAATAATAAACCTAAAAACTAAAACTAATTACACTAACTAAAACTAATAATAATAACTAAAACCTAATAAACTAACTAAAATCATAAAACCCTTATAAATAAACTAAACTAACTAATAAAATAATAATAAGAATAATAATAGTAATAATAATAAACTAATAAAAACAAAATATAACTAATAGAAGTAATAATAATAATAATAATAACAATAATAATAAAAATAATAATAATAATAATAATAATAATAATAATAATAATAAACTAATAAATAATAAAGCTAAACCCTAAACTAATAAAACCAAACCAATAAAACGAAATAATAACTAAAAAAAAGCTAAAATGAAATAAAACTAAAAACCTAAAACTACTAAACTAATAAACTAAACTAAAACTGACCCAAATAAACTAATAAAAACTAACTAAACTAAAAACTAATAAAATAAAACTAATGAAGTCCAAAACTAAAAATAAACCCTAAACTAATAACTAAACTAATAACTAAACTAGAAACCAAACCAAAACTAATAAAATTGCCCCAAATTGAGGCTAAATAAAAACTAAAAACTAAAATTAAACTAAAATACACTAAACCATAATAACCCTATTAAACCTAAAAAACCACTAAACCTAAAAACAAATAATCCCCCAAAAAACTAATAATTAAAGAAATAATAATAATAATAATAAACTTAAACCCTAAATAAACTAATAATTAATAAATAAACATAATAAAATTAGAAGCTAATAATAATAACTAAACTAAACTAATTAAATCTAAAAATAAAATAAAAATAAACTATAATAAAATGAATATAAACCTAAACTAAACTAAAAAATAAAATAAACATAAGAATAAAAAACATAAATAAAATTAAAACTAAATGTAAAATAAAAAGAAAATAAAAACCTAAATATAAATAATAAACCTAAAAAATAAAACTAAATAATAAATACAAAATAAAACCCAAACTCTAAACTAAAAAAACCAATGCCGAAAATAAATAAAAAATAAAAAAACTAAACCTAAAACTAAACTAAAATAAATAAAACCAAAACCTATGCCTAAAATAAACTAAGCCTTAAACTAAATAAATCAAAATAAACTAAAAATAAACCTAAACTTAAACTAAAAAATAAAACCTAAAAATAAAACTAAAATAAAAACTTAAAACCTAAACCTAAAAAAATAAAATGAAAACTTAAACCTAAACCTAAAAGTAAAAAATTAAAACCTAAACCTAAATAATAAAATAAAAAGAGAACAACACTAGAAAAATAAACCTACACGTAAACCTAAACCTAGAAAATAAACAAAAAAAACCTAAACTAAAATAAATAAACATAAAACAAATAAACTAAACTAAATAAAAAAAATAAACCTAAATAAAAAATAATAAAATTAAAATGAATAAAAAAGAAACTAAATATACTAAATCATCCTAAACTTATCGGTGTACTTAATTTTAAAAGAAAACCTTAAACACTAAATCCTAAACCCTAAACCCTAAACCCTAAACCGTAAAATCTAAACCCTAAAAACCTAAAAACCTAAACTAAAACATAAAAATAAAAAGAACTCAACTAAAAAATAAACCTAAATCTAAACCTAAAAAATAAACTTAATTAAAAAACCTAAACTAAAATAAAAAAATGAAACTAAATAAAAATAAAAAATAAACCTAAACAACAGTAAAATAATAAAATAAACTAAAATAAATAAAAAATAAATTAAGTAAACCTAAATGGGTTCTTATTTAAAAAAAAAACCAAACTACTCTTTACCCTGAGCCATACCCTAAGTGACACTAAACCCACTAAACCTGACCTACCTAACCACATGCCCTACCACTACCTAAACTACTACAAACATAAACCCTACCCCAAACCTAAAACCTGACCACAAACCTAAACCTAGGCCTCAAACCTAAACCTAAAACCTGAGCCACAAAAACCTAAATGCAAACCATACCCCACCCAACCCTGATCAGGCCAAAAAACCCTAACCCTTAAATCCTAAAACCACCAAAACAAATCCTAAAACTAAATAAAATAAAATAATAAACTCTAAAATAAACCTAAAAAAATAAACTAAAGATAAATAAACTAAAATAAGCAATAAAAAATAAAAAATATAATTAAAAATAAAGTAAAATAAACTAAATAAATAAAATTAAGTAAAAACTAAAATAAACCTACTCTTGGTTTTTAATTTAAAAAAACCTAAATCAGAATCCTAAACACTAAACCATAAATAATAAACCCTAAAAAAACCCTAAATAACTAAACCTACAACCCTAAAACCTAAACCCTAAACCCTAAACCCTATAAACCACAAAACCATAATCTTACCCTAAACCCTAAACCTAAATCTAAAACAAAACCATGTGCAAACCCTAAACCCAAAAACCTAATCCATAAACCCTAAAAACTTAAAACCTAAACCAAAACTAAATAAAACCTAAAAAATAAAATAAATAAATAAACCTAAACCTAAAATAAAATAAAAATTAAATTAAATAAACATAAACTAAAACCTCTTAAACCTAATCCTAGCATAAACCTAAAAATAAAATAAAATAAAAATAAAAAATAAATAAAATAAAATCTAAACAAAACTAAATAAATAAAATAAACCAAAAAAATAAAAAACCTACATAAAATAAAAACTATCCAAAAAATATAAAAATAAAACCAAACTAAAATTAAATTAAAACTAAATAAAAGCCTAAACAAAAAATATAAACCTAAAAATAAAATATAAAAATAAATAAAAAATAAAACCAAAACCTTAAACTAAAAAAAATCTAAATAAAAAATAAATAAAATAAAATAAACCTAAACCTAAACTAAAATAAACTAAACTAAATTTAATAAAACCTAAACCTAAACCTAATAAAAAAATTAAACCTAAAAATAAACATAAAATAAATACCTAAAACCTAATCCTAAAAAATAAAATAAAAACCTAAACCTAAACCAAAATTAAAAAATAAAAACAAACCTAAAAAATTAAATAAAAATAAAACTAAACAAAAAAAATAAACCTAAACCTAATCCCAAAACTAAAAAATAAAATAAAATAAAAAACAAAACTAATATAAATGAACCTAAAATAAATAATCTAAGCTAAATAAAAAAAATAAACCAAAATAAAATTAAAATTAAAATAAACTAAAATAATTAAAAAATGAACTAAATAAACATAAACCTACCATTTGCTTAATTTAAAAAAAAACTTAACCCCTAAACCCTAAACCCTAAAACAAACCCTTAAACAAACCCTAAACACTAAACCCTGACCACTACCAAACCCAAAAAACCTAAACCCTAAACACTATCTCACACCAAGAACCTCCACTGACCCAAACCTTACCTACAATACCACCCTAAACCATACCACCACAAACCTAAACTTAAACTAAATAAAATAGTAGAAATAAAATTAATAAAAAAACCTAAACCTAAATAAAATAAAATAAAATAAAATAAAATTAAAACCTAAACTAAAACCTAAACCTAAGAATAAAATAAATCAAAAAATAAAAACTAAACTAAAATAAAATATATAAAAACCTAAACTAAACTAAAAAAGAAAATAAACCTAAAAATAAAAAAAAATTTAATAAAATTAAACCTAAACATAAAAAAAATAAAATAAAATAAAACTAAATAAAACCTAATAAAAATAAACCTAAAATAAAACTTAAACCCTAAACTAAAAAAAAACCTAAACCAAAAATAAACAAAATAAAAAAAACCTAAACCTAAACTAAAATAAACTAAACTAAAATAAATAAAACCTAAACATAAACATAAAATAAACTAAACCTAAACCCTAAACTAAATAAAATAAAATAAACTAAAAATATACGTAAACCTAAACTAAAAAATAAAAACATAAAACCTAAAACTAAAAAAATAAAATAAAAACCTAATCTAAACCTAAATAAAAACCTAAAACCTAATAATAAAAAATAAAACTTAAAACTAAAAATAAAATAAAAATAAAACTAAACTAAAGATAAACATAAACCTAAACCCAAACTAAAATAAAATAAATAAACATAAAATAAATAAATTAAATTAAATAAAATAAAAATAAACCTAAATAAAAATGTTAAATAAACTAAATAAAATAAATTAACTAAACTGTCGGTTTTACTTGTAAAAAAAGAGAAATAAACCCTAAACTATCTTGGACCCTAAACACTAAATCTAAAGGTAAAATAATCCTAAACCTAAACTAACTAAACATAAACCTACCCTAACCCAAGACCCTAAATAAACCATAACCCTACACCCTAAAGTAACCCTAAACCACAAACTACCCACCAACTAAACCCTAAACCCAAAATCCCTACCCTAAGAAACCTAACAATGAGCCCTAAACCCAAACTAATAAACTAAACTAATTAATTAATAATAATAAATACAAATAAATACTATAATAAACTCTAATAACAAAGCAACTAAATAAATCATATTAAACTAATAATAAACCTAAAAACTAAAATTAATAAAACTAATTAAAACTAATAATTAAACTTAATAAACTAACTAAAACCATAAAACCCTAAATAAATAACTAACTAATAAAATAATAATAATAATAATAATAATAATAATATTAAGCTAATAAAAACTAACTATAAATAATAATAATAGTAATAATAATAATAATAATAATAATAATAATAATAATAATAATAATAATAAAACTAAATGCTAAACAAATAAAATCAAACTAATAAAACCAAATAATAACTAAACTAAAACTAAAATGAAATAAAGCTAAAAAAAACTAAACTAATACTAAAGTAAACCCAAAACTAATAAAAACTAACTAAACTAAAAACTAATAAAATCTAAAACTAAAAATAACCCTAAACTAATAACCAAACTAATAACTAAACTAGAAACATAACCAAAACTAATAAAACCGCCCCAAACTAAGACTAAATAAAAACCAAAAATTAAAACTAAACTAAAAACCTAAACCATAAAAATAAAAAAAACACTAAACCTAAAACAAATAAACCCCCAAAAAAACTAATAATTAAAGAAATAATAATAATAATAAACTAATAATAAACCCTAAATAATACTAATAAACAAATAAACATAATAGTCGAGGTGATAATAATAATTAAACTAAACTAACTAAATCTAAAAATAAAATAAAAATAAACTAAAATAAAATTAATAAAAACCTTATACTAAACTAAAAAATAAAATAAACATAAGAATAAAAAACCTAAATAAAATAAAAACTAAACATAAAATAAAAATAAAATAAAAACCTAAATCTAAAAAATAAACCTAAAACATAAAACTAAAAAATAAATACAAAATAAAACCTAAACTCTAAACTTATAAAAACCAAGGACAAAAATAAATATAAAATAAACAAAAAATAAGCCTAAACATAAACTAAAATAAATAAAACCAAAACCTATGTATAAAAAAAAAACTAAGCCTAAAACTAAATAAAACAAAATAAACTACAAATAAAACTAAACTTAAACTAAAAAATAAAACCTAAAACTAAACCTAAAATAAAAACTTAAAACCTAAACCTAAAAAATAAAAAAACTTAAACCTAAAAATAATAAAATAAAGAGAACTACACAAAAATAAACCTACACCTAAACCTAAACCTAAAAAATAAAAAATAAACCTAAACTAAAATAAATAAACCAAAACAAATAAACTAAACTAAATAAAAAAATAAACCAAATAAAATAAAAATAAAATAAATAAAATAAACTAAATATAAAATAATCCTAAACATATCGTTACTTAATTTAAAAAAAACTAAACCCTAAACCCTAAACCCAACCTCAACCCTATGCATACAACTAAACCTGCAATATACCTAACCCTAAACCTTAAACCATAATCCCTAAAACTCTAAATCCTAAACCCTAAACCCTAAACCCTAAACCCTAAAAATCCTAAACCTTAAACCCCAAACCCTAAACCTAAACCTAATGTAACTAAATAAATAAAAAAATAAACCTAAACCCTGAAACTTAATAAACCTAAACCTAAACCTAAACCCTAAAACATAATAAACCTAAACCTAAACTAAAACACTAAGAAAGGGTAGAACCATGACGAAAGGAACATCACCGTCAACCAAGCTCAATCTAGATCTGGTGGTGGAGGCAGCGGTTATCACAGTGGTGGTGGGGGTTCTTGAGGTGCTGGTGTATATGGAGGTGGTGTGCGGAGCAGTTGTGGTTATGGAGGCGGGAGGAGCGACGAAGGCTACAACCGTGGTGGTGGTGGAGTGAGAGATCGAGGATATGTTGGTCAATCCTGGTACTCGAGAGGCCAGGGTGGTTTTGATGGGAACTGGAGAAACTGAAGAATGGTCGATCTGATCTACTGCATATGGAATTGTGTCTTTACATTAGAGATGATTCTAATTATCTAGGAGTTTTGATTTGCTCTATGCGTGCTCATTTTTTATCTATGTCGTCACTTGTGTCTAAGAAAACTTGCTGGGTTACTTGGTTGATGAAATTGACAAGAAGAAATGTTGAATCTGAATTTGTTCTCTGTTAAAAAAATAAACCAAAAACCTTAAACTTAATAAAAAACCTAAACATAAAATAAAAATAAAATAAACCTAAACCTACACTAACATAAACTAAACTAAAATAAATAAAACCAAAACCTAAACCTATAATAAACTAAACCTAAACCTAAAACTAATCCTAAACTAAATAAAATAAACTAAACTAATAATAAACCTAAACCTCAACTAAAAAATAAAACCTAAAAATAAAAATAAAATAAAAACCTAAAAAAATAAAAATAAAACTTGAACCTAAACCTAAAAATAAAAAATAATATAAAATTATAAATAAACTAAAAAATAAACATAAAATAAAACCTAAAAATTTACTAAAATAAAAAACCTAAAATAAAATAAATAAACTAAACTAAATACAAATAAAAAATAAACCTAATTAAAAATAAATGATAAAATAAACTAAAATAAATAAAAAAATAAATTAAGTAAACTAAATAAATCTAAACCTACTGGTTTACTTAATTAAAAAAACCCCTAAACCCTAAACTCTAAACCTACAACACTAAACCTACAACCCTAAACCTTAAACCCAAAACTTTAAACCCTAAAAAGCCCTAAACACTAAACCCTAAACCTCAACCCTAAACCTTAAACCCTAACCCTAAACCCTAAACCCTAAAGCATAAACCCTAAAATCCTAAACCCTAAACACTAAACCCTAAACCCAAAAAATGTAAAAATCAAAATGTAAAATAATAAAACCTAAAAAAATAAATACAAATATAAAGATAAATAAAATAAAATAAAAACCTAATACCTAAACCTAAACCTAAACCATAAAATAAAAAAAATAAAAAATCAAATGTAGACTAACATAAAATAAATAAAACCTAAACTAAACTAAGAATAATAAAATAAACCTAAAAATAAAACCTAAATAAAATAAAAACTAAACATAAAATAGAAATAAAATAAACCTAAAATTAAATTAAATAAAAACTAAATAAAAACCTAAACCTAAAATAAACCCAAAAATAAATAAAAATAAAACCTAAACCCTAAACTAAAAAAAAAATTTCCTAAAATAAAATAAAATAAATAAAATAAAATAAACCTAAACTAGAATAAACTAAACTAAAATAAATAAAACCTAAACCTAAACTTAAAATAAACTAAACCTAAACCTAAACCTAAACTAAATAAAATAAAATAAACTAAAAGTAAACCTAACTACTAAAAAAATACTAAAATAAACTTAAAATTAAACCATAAAACCTAAACTTAAAATAAAATAAAATCCTACCTAAAAAATAAAAAAATAAAACCTGGACCTAAAAAATAAAATAAAATAAAATTTATAAAATAAACTTAAACTTAAACCTAAACCTAAAAACTAAAATAAAAACTAAACTAAATTAAATACACTAAAATAAATAAATACTAAATAAAAGTAAAATAATCCTAAATGAAAATATAAATAAAATAAACTAAAATAAATAAAAGAAACTAAATAAACGATATGTCGGGTTTGTAATTTAAAAAAAAACCCTATACCCCAAATCTAAACCATAAGCCTAAACCCTAAATCCCATTCTAAAACCTTAAACCAAACCATAAACCTAAATAAACTATAAACCCTAACCCTAAAACCTAAAGCATAAACCCTAAAACCACCAAACCTAAACCCTACACCCTAAACCCTAAATCCTAAACCTTAAACCCTAACCCTAAACTCTAAGCCCTAAACCCTAAACCTAATCCTAAAGTAACTAAATAAATTAAAGTAAGCCTAAATCCTAAAACCTAATAAACTTAAACTGTAAGAATGGGCAGAACCTTGATGTTAGGAACATCACCGTCAACCAGGCTCAGTCTAGATCTAGCACTGGAGGTGAAGGTAGAGGTAGTGGTTATCGTAGTGGTGGTGGGGGATCTAGAGGTGCTGGTGGATATGGAGGTGGTGGTCAGTGCAATGGTAATTATAGAGGCGGGAGGAGCAATGGAGGTTACAATCGTGGTGGTGACGGAGGCAGAAATTGATGATATGATGGTGGATCCCGATACTCCAGAGGTCAGGGTGGTTTTGATAAGAATTGGAAAAAATGAAGAATGACTGATCCGATCTGTTGCTTATGGAACATTGTCTTTACAGTAGAGATGATTCTAGTTATCTAGCATTTTTGATTTGCTCTAGGCATGCTCATTTTTTATCTATGTCATTGGTTGTTTCTTAGAAAACTTGGTGTGTTGCAAGGTTGATGAAATCAGAAAGAAGAAATGTTCAATCTAAATTTATTCTCTATTAAGAAAAACCAAAATCGTAAACCCTAAACTAAAACCTAAAACTTAGACCTATAACCTAAACCCTAAACCCTCAAAACCCAAAACCCTAAACCATAAACCCTAAACCCTAAACTAAAACCTGAAATAGTAAATTTAATCTCTATTAAGAGAACTATTCCTACCCCTGCCTTTCCTGGAATAGTAGATTATAGTTCTTCTCCTCTTTGAGAGGAAGCCACATCATCAAAGTACATCTCTCGAAGGTGAATGCTAGTATCCCCTATGTTAATGATTTCTTCATCAAGAAGATCATCACTAAGTGGAGAGTTAGCAGAAAGTGGGTGTGCTGCTAAGAAATTTGACATTGCTTGTCCTTTCACCTGATGGAGGGGTAAAAAGGTAATGTCAAACTATGAGAGGATGATGGACCATCGTGCCAACTGTCTAAAGAGCTACGGTCATGTCATGAGATACTATAGTGGATTGATCTTAGAAATTAAGTTCACCTTATGAGAAAGCATGTAGCGTTGTAGCTTTTGGGATGCAAAGATTAATGTTAGGTAATGATTTTCAATGGGTGGATAATTAGCCTTAGTAGGGATTAGATAACGGCTGAGATAGTAGAGTGTGTTTTTATTCCCTTCATCATTGGCTTGGGCTAACAAAGCACCAAGGGAGTCATCTAATGTAGTAGAGTAAGGTTTGAGTAGCTTGCGGGATAGCTAGAACCAATGTCTCATCGGGCTTGATGTCTTAGCATGCTCACACTTATCATCCCACTTGAACTTGGAATCCTTTTTGATAAGTTCTAGGAATGGCTGACATCTTCCAGATAAGTTGGATATAAAGCATCTTAGAAATACCAAACGCCCTTGGAATGATCTGAGTTGAGTTAAACTTTTAGGGGGTGGCATTTTTAATATGACCTTGATATTCTTTGGATCGATTTTGATTCCCTAGTGTTGGACAACTAACCCAAGGAGTTTCCCTGAAGCAACTCCGAATGCACACTTAAAGGGGTTCATTTTGAGGTTAAATTATCTTAACTATTCGAAAACTACTCTCAAGTCAAAGAATTGGTCTTTCTTTTCTCTACTTTTGAGCACGAGATCATCAACATAGCACTCAACTTGATGATGAATGAGTTCATCAAAGATTCAAGTCATAGCCCACTGGTATGTAGCACCGGCATTTTTAAGGCTGAATGGCATGACCTTATAGTAATAAATTCTGATCGGGGTTTTAAAAGTAGTGTTTCTTTCATCTTTAGGGGCCATATTAATTTGGTTATATCCAGATGAGTCATCCATAAAAGAGAAGACCATAGGAGATGAGGTAGTGTCCACCATCAGCTCCGAGATTGGTAGTGGAAATTTGTCTTTTGGACATGCCTTATTTAAATCCCTAAAATCAACACATATGTGAATTTGGCCAATCTTTTTCTTAACTGGGATGACACTGGCTAACTAGGTAGGGTATTTTTCTTTTCAGATGTAGCCAGCATCGTTCAATTTGTTGACTTCATAAATGACCTATTATTCTATGTCTAATCGCATGCATCTAGGAGCTTGCTTGATAGTGTTAGTAGTAGGCTCTATTGCTAGTTTATGGACCACTACATCAAGATCCAATCTAGGCATCTCTTCATAACTCCATATAAAGTAGTCCTTAAACTCAATCAATAGCCTAACTAAGTCATTAGTTTCAATTTTATTCAATAATGAACTGATGTATGTCAGGTGTGGATCTTCTTTAGTTCCTAAGTTGATATCTTTGAACTCGTCGATGGTTGACTTGATCTCTTCTTCGAACTCTGGTGGTGCATCTTTTACTTCAAAATCATCAAGATCACTGAAGTTTTTAAGGATAGATCCTCATATGAGTTAATATGATTAGAAAAGAACCTATAAAATTCTAAATGATTGATGATGACTAAGCAGTAATCATCATCATCGACTGGATCCACTATACCGAATCTTAGTCCCAGTCTTGATTAAGAGCTTTCACATATGTTGTTCCATATTCTTTCGAAGTAGTCTGACCTATGCTTTAACCAAGTATGTGGGATTTACCCTTTCTTTGCTAAATTATGAACACAAGGAAATTACCAATCAAAATGTAATTCTATTAAATTTATATGAATCATCCTCAAGTTCTACATCAACTTCTTGACTTGAGGATGATGCTCCCAGAAAGAACCTCTGAGTCTTCACACCTATGGATGACTTAAGGAATTTTTTAACAACCAAACCCTCAACTTTTTGATAGAAAAGTGGGGTTGGAGCTAAGGTTCCCAACTAATGCCTAACTGTTTCACATATAGACTTGGATACACTTATGCTTTGCTTTGGATCTTGGTCTTCATCACTATGTGGCTCAAGTGTCACCTCCAAGGGAATCTACTATTGAGAAGAGCTGGCTGGTGTTCTAACCATATAAGACTCATCCTATGAACTAGATTTAAATTCTATATGGATAGTAAGTGTATTTGTGGGAGTTGGGACATATCTTTTATTTGGTGGCCAATAAGTAGGTTTTCCACCCCTAGGACTGCCTCTGAACTGGCCTCTTCCTCTCTCTGGTGGAGGTCAGGTCGTCTTATCAATATCTTTGAAAGATGAAATGAATTGTGGGTGGAAACTAATGTTAGGCTCCACTTCCTCCTCCAAGTCTATTTTCGCTCCATTTTATTTTCTTTTTCATTTTCTCTTTTCTTTTATTTTTATTTTCTCTTTCTTTTTGTTTTTGTTTTTTTTTTTTTAAACTTTAAAGTTGAGAGAATAGACTTCTCGATTTTGAGGGAGGTAGTAAGTTGCATCCTCATATATGTCGACCTTGTGAACTATAAATGGCTTGAGATCTCCTTTGACACCGTAGACGATCCCATCTCTCACAAACTTTATACACTGATGTAGAGAGGATGGAACTATGTTGTTCTTATGTATCCATGGTCTTCCAAGGAAAGCGTTGAAAGATGTATTCAAGTCTATAATGTGAAACTTGGCTTCGGTCTTCCAATCATCTATCTCTAAGGGGAACACTATAGAGCCTAAGGTCTGTTGACCTCACTTTTGGAGTGCGGATTCAATCTTCCCATCTTAGACTTAGGAGTCTTCTAGACACTAAGACTTCCCTAGTCATAAGACACTTCTAATAATTAGGTAAACACTTAACCTAAGCCTAAAGACTTAGAAGGGTTAATCATATGATTAGGTTATGCCTTAGCGATTAGGATAATCCACCTACCCTACAACCCAAATCCAATCCATGTTCACGTTCTAAAACTAAACTTCAAGTTTAATTTATACATCAAATTAAAATCCTAATCCAAACCCAAATTCAAAAACCAAATGATTGAAGCCCATGATCAAATCTAAACTTGAAACCTATCCTAATGCATATGACCTATCCCAAGACTTAGCCAAATCTTAATCCAAATTAATCCAGAATTAATTGATTTTATCATAATCAATTTATATCTTCAATCATCTTTCTAAATATAAATCAAATCTACATTCAAATGATCAAAATAAATCAAATTAAATCAAAACTCTTCCTAAGCCATATGTCCTATCCCAAGGACTTAGCCAAACCTTAATCCAAATCAAGTCAAAATTAATTGATTTTCTTACAAATCAATCATATTTTCAATCATCTTCACAAATTTAAATGAAATATACATTTAAATCATAAAAAAAATCAAACCAAATCAAAATTCAAACCTAAGCCACATGACCCAACTCCATGGACTTAACCAAATTCCTTCATTCCAAAACCCAAATTCAATTGATTTTCTCTTGAATCAATCATACCTTCAATCATATTCACAAATACAAATGAAATATACAATCATTAAGCCAAACCAAAATCAACCCAAGTCAAACCCAACATAACCCTTTTGACTTAAAATGTTCAAATGAACCAAAACCCATTTGAACCCAAGCCAATTGCAATTGAATTAATATACCAATACCAAATCCATATATACACTCAACTAAATGAAACTCAAGCAAAAATTAAGCCAACTAAACCCAAATGGTCCACATGGCCCAAAGTGGACAATTTGATATCCTACCCAAATTGGATTGAACCATGTCGATCAAAACCTCCTATCATGATTGTTGATCACCCTAGGTTGATCAATTGTCACAAATTGGGTCAAATCAAGTCAACTTGGTCATTTGACCAAGTCAATCCCTTAACCCATATGGACCTAAACTAGCCAAATTGCAACCTAAGCCAAATCCCTTGAAACCAATGATTCATACCAAATCAAAATCAATCATTGAATATGACTTGACCTTCAATTGAGTCAAACCAAACCCAATTGGCTTTTTGACCCAAATTGACCCAAATTATCCTAAAAGACCAAATTGGTTCAAATTAAAATATAAACCAAATTGATTGCAACCAATGACTCAAGTTCATTCCAAATTGATTGTTCAACTTCACCAAAGCCATGATTGGACCCAATTGAACCCAATTGACCTACTTAGCCCAAATTGACCTAAAGGGTCAAGTTGCCCTAAATCAAAACTAAATCCAAATTAATTAAAACCAATGCCTACAATCATCTTAAATTGGTCAATTAAACCCAAACCAAAACCCAACCCAAGCTAATTTGGCCAATTTGGTCAAATTGGTCAACTTAACCCATTTGACCCAAATGAATTTAAATGAGCCAAAATCAAATCTAAGCCAAACTAAACCAAACCAATTCAACCAAAGCATCAAAAATAATCATATGAACTTAGCCCAACCCTTAGTTTGACCAAATTTGACCAATTGGTCAATTTGACCTAACCTAACCCAATTTGACCTAAATGAGTCAAATTGAGCCAAACCTAAGCAAATCAACTCCAATTGACTTGAAATTTGGGCTAACCCACTTTTGGCTCATTTTAAATCTGCCCAAATAAAATCCAATGTGAAATGATCATTCTACTTTTAGGTCAAGGGCATCACATGAGACAAATCACTCATGTAAGTGGTCATTTTCATTCCTTGGCCACTTAGTACTCTCCCAATGGTCCACCTAAGCACCTAGGACACTACCTAACCTGACCCAAGGGGTGGTTGGGTCAGCCATAACCCATGGGAGGTTAAATCAACTCACCCTCCCCATTGGAACATTTGAAACCCATAGGACACCCATGATTCCTCCATGGTAGCCACCTCCATACTTTCAACCATCCAAGCAGGGCCAACTCTCCTCCTCCCTGAGATGGCCAGACGGCTACTAGAAGCCAAACCTAATCTCACCGTCTGATCAAGATGAAGGGGGGTATACACCCCATTGTTTCCACTCAAAGACACACAAAATTCATTCCACAAAGCTTTAGCTACCCAAGATGAGCTGCTAGAGCCATTCCCTAAGCTCCCAAGCTCATTCCTTGATCAAAAAATTCCATTACCTTTTCATCCTGAAATAGGACACTCCCATTTATTACCTAACTTCCCCATTTCTCCATCTAACTCAAATTAACTTTGCACGCACATTCCCTAGGCCTCATCAAGAAAGAATGAATCATCTCCCAAGCTTCCCGAGCACCGGAGGTGGGACTTCGATCAATGTCATGCTCCAAATCATCGATTCATGGCATTTTGAGTGAACATCAAGGAATTGATCCAATTATTGCTCAACAAGGCATCATATCCACTAGGTAAAGCTTCCTCAATCGTTCGAGCCACCGATCTTGAGCTGCGGTGAGGTATGTTTCCAAAATCAATCCTTAGGCAAAAATGGGTTGGAGCTTTTAGAAGAAAACTTGCATCTTATGTGATCTTGACCGTTGGATCCCCTCCGGTCGATGTAATGAATGTGTGGGATCCTTTTGGAGTTGATCCGAGCTCAAGTGAGCAATGGCAGATGGACTCCATTCTCCTTCACTCTCGTGATGTTAGATCATGCACCGTCCATTCCACATGATCGAAATAGACGGTCATGATAAGATCTACTAGATCGATTTAATTTAATCCTATTAAGTTATGGAATTAATCATAGATGTTTGATCTTAGATAAGACGATGAACGAGAAAACACATCCGCCACTGCCATGTAAGCACTAAGTTAGATAAGTTTTAAGTAGCCAATCCCACGGTTCCACCTAAAAAGCACACTGCGTCAGCGCACCATGTGGCACCAATAGGATTAGGCTTTAATTAGGCTTAATTAATCATTTTAATGGTTGGAACTTCTAAAACTCATAAAAAATCATAGAGGAATAAAAAATGTAAATAAATACTCATTTTAATGATATTTTAGATGAGAATTAATTAAAAATGATCTTAACTAATTTTGAACACTAATTAAGTTTAATTATAAAATTAATTAGCTTAATTACTTTTTAATTACTTGAGCAATTTTGTGGGTTAATTTAATGAGATGGCCTCTACCTCCAATGATGTTCTTGGGATTTATTGCTCACTTATTTAGGAAAATTGACTAATTAAACCTTAACTACTCTTTTAAGTTAATTGATGATTAATAAATCCCATGAAGAATAATAAATTAGTTAATTAAGTTTATTAATCATTGTTCAACTATAAGTGAACTAAGGAATAGGGTTGGGACCCCTTTCCCTAAGTTCATTTCACCTTTTTTGAAAATGAAATTAATTAAGATTTAACTAATTATTTAAGTCACTTAATCAAATTGAAATCATAATCACATCCGACCTTTATTAATTAAATCAGGGGGTAGATTTTTAGGTGTATAATAACCTATAGGACTTTAATGAAATTATGGTTAGTCCACATGTGTGGGAAAACCATAAGAGTAATTAATTAAGTCCCTTAATCTAATTAACTATTAATCATGAGCCAATTTTATTAGACCCTTTTTATTTCCTAGGATCATTACAAGCTTATTTTCCATGCATATCATGTTGGATCGTAATTATTTAGTTAATTACTTTAAGGTGACATAGGTAAGGGTAATTAATTCATCTAGTTAATGGTTCAACTTAATTAACCAATAAAATCAACTTAATTATATTTTCTTAAATTAAATCAAATCACTAATGTGGGAATGGGTTTAAATCAATAAGTGATGATTTCTCTTCTCCACTTTAAATCAAATCAAATCCAAAACTTAATTAATAAAGAAGCTTTGGTTTGCTTTAAATAATCTTATTTTATTTGATGGTCCTTAAGAACAAGTTTGGTCAAATGAATCACATGCTTATATTTGATTGTCCTCTTTCCAATCATGTTAAATTTGGTATGTCATTTGAATTCATGCATTCATCTTTCAAAATCAAGTAAAATAAAATGGATTTCATTTATGTAAGCTTGCATGTGTCGATTTAATTTAATATATGTGTGGCTATTATCACTTAGTAGCTAAGTGTAATCAAATGAAACAAAAGAAAATACAAATTAAAATTCACGAAGAAATTAAACTACTTCAAGACAAATCAACCTTTCATGTCAAATTAAATCCTTCTACACTTAGAAAATACAACACTAATGCCTAACAAGACTTACCACACAAGCCTTAATACACACATTAGAATTAAGTCACCACTTATAGCTCTAAGTTAGGACGGTGTATGATGTGATGTATGTTTTGTTTTATGATGTATTATTTTAGATTGGATGTTAGGGTGTATGCTTCGTAGACTAGATGATAGGCCAATATTAGCATAATCATGTTTTCTACAAGAGATTATGCTTAAGGGATGCTTAAAAATAAATGTGAATGCACTTTTTGTAGGTTGCTTAAATCCTTAAGCATAATCCAAGTTATGATAGGTGGGTTTAGTTACCCATGCGTAGAGTGCTAAGTCTAAATTATAAATACAACTGCTTGAGATTATATGTATATTTAGCAAACCTCTATTTTGTAGGTGTAGTTAGAATTACTTTTCCCACATAAATGTACTTTTTGCAGTAGGAATTAGGATTAGTGCTATGGGAGAATAGGATGAGCATTGACCAGAAGGCTTTATCTTGGGGTGCCCTATGATGCCTTTGAAGCAAGCACCATCAAAATCAACAAAGGAACCAAATTAGAAATGGAGATATGAATAAAGAATACCCCCTTAGCATTTAATACAATTATAATTATCCTTTTATATTCTAGGTTGTATAATTGTAGAGCTCGACTACCCATCTTTTCTCTCTTTGGGTTTATGCGGTGCAAGAACCTTTTATTCTTTTATGATAGTTTATATAATTGTTTGATGTTATGTTTACATTGTGCATTAGATGGCATGCTTTTCATAGTTTCTTAAATGATTGATGCTTTAATATATGGCTTGGATACGATTAGGCTCTTAGGATAAAAGTAACATTTTTAGCCAACTAATCACTAATAACCAAATTTTAAACAACTCCTAACTTCATCGTAAAGCCTAAGACATAAATAAGATAATTAAAAGCTTTAACAGCCCCTTAACTATATGGTTGTATGTTTCACATCATGCATGCAAATTCTTTCTCTCTTGAACATAAAGGATCTCCATCCTTGCACGATAAAGGAATGCTTGACCTGTGAGGGCATCCCTTGTGGTGGAGAACACCTTCTTCTAACTGATTTGACCCATAACCTATTTCATCATGAATTTAGGCATAAGAAATCCTAAAGCCTCTCTCAAAATAATGTGTCTAAAATGAAAAGAAATTTGAAAAGATTTTGCATCTATAGATTAAAGCATATGCTCATACCACTCAAGCTGTAGTCTCCTAAGGAGTATGTTTAGGACCTTAGTCTCTTTCTAATTAAATAACTATCCTAGCTATCTTGCAATTCATAAGACTGGACTACATGATTTTAAAATAATATGAGGAGTTAACTAGCGACCACTCTAAGTGGTTATAAGTCTAGAAGTTAGATAATTTATTCTATCTTATGGAGGTAAACCCTTATGTCCACTTGTCACTTAGATTTAGGTCATGCTTTAGCTCATACTAAAGCTCCCTAGATTTATGATTTGAGGTAACTATTTCCTTTGGGCTATGAGCATAAATCCTCACCTCTTAAGCATTCCCTCAACCTTGGGTTAGTGAATTTTAAGCCCTAGTAATCTAATTAAATTTTAACTCAAAACATATAAATCTCGTCAACTTCAAAATTTTAAAGCCCAACTATAGGATATATTGGAATGCCCACTAGACTTCCTAGTATCATGAGCATTTCCTACTTATTTCATTTGGATTCCAAAAATAAGTCTTCTCCTTGAACTTCCCTGATTGATTTTCCAAATACAACAAATCCTTTGATAGTCTAACCTTGAAATCTTTGGAGATGATAATGGTCTACTTTAATCGAGAGTATTCTTAGGAAATTTCATTTTCTAAGATGTAATTAACTATGGAGGCTTACCTCCATAGGGAACTTAAGAACTTAGTTTAATATAAACCCTACATTTTTCATACATGTAAAGTAGGGGAAAAATCTCAAGTACATTCGAAGACTCATCGTTCCTTAATAGTCTTTATTATGTGATTAGATCCATTGTGGGGTGATGCCTCTATCTTTTGAGATAGTACATCATACCACAATGTTGTACCCTATCACCTAAAAAAGAAACCCTCCCCACATACATCCAAAAATAAACACCACAAGGCCCTCTCACCTTGTTCATTGAATCCTCTCAACATCATCCTTTCTTTTTGGAGTTTGGAGATGTCGATCCTCAAGTAGGCAAGGGTTCTTAAACTCATAATGTTGATTGATACACTTGGGCCAACCAGAACTCGTGATAGCCTGTATCTCCCAACATCCATTGTAATGTAAAGAGGCAATTGTGCTTGGTCATCCCTAGGAGTAAGTCT
This sequence comes from Cymbidium sinense, assembly GCA_021442155.1. Classification (NCBI taxonomy): domain Eukaryota; kingdom Viridiplantae; phylum Streptophyta; class Magnoliopsida; order Asparagales; family Orchidaceae; genus Cymbidium; species Cymbidium sinense. The sequence goes on along the minus strand of CM038215.1, from coordinate 275,125,034 downwards.
TCATCGCTATATGTAACTAAATAAAAACCTAAACCTAAAAATAAACCTAAAAATAAAACTTAAAAATAAATAATAAATAAAACCTAAACCTTAAACTAAAAAAATCATAGACCTAAGCTAAAAATAAAATAAACAAGATAACATAAACCTAAACCTAAACTAAAATAAATAAAACATAAACCTAAACCTAAAATAAACTAAACTTAAACTCTAAGCTAAATAAAATAAAATAAACTAAAAATTAATCTAAACCAAAACAAAAAAAATAAAACCTAAAAATAAACCTAAAATAAAAACCTAAAACATAAACCTAAAAAAATAAAATAAAAACATAAATCTCAACCTAAAAATAAAAAATAAAACCTAAACCTAACAAATAAAATAAAAATAAAACTAAACTAAAAAATAAACCTAAACCTAAACATAAACCTAAAAACTAAACAAAAATAAATAACCTAAACTAACATAAATAAACCTAAAGCAAATAAACTAAACTAAATAAAAATAAAAATAAAGCAAAATAAAAATAATAAATAAAATAAACTAAAATAAATAAATAAAAATAAACTAAAAAAATTAAATAAACCTAAACATACTAGTTTGCTTAATTTAAAAAAATATATAAAATAAAAATTAAAAAATAAAAAATAAAACCCTGACCCTAAACCATAAAACTAACCCTAAACCCTAGACACTAAACCCTAAAAGTATAAACCTTAAACCCTAAATCCTAAACCCTAAACCCTAACACCCTAAACTCTAAATCCTAACCCTAAACACTAAACCCTAAACCCTAAACTCGAAACCCTAAACCTAAACCTAAAGTAACTAAATAAATTAAAAAATAAACCTAAACCCTAAAACATAATAAACCTAAAACTAAACCCTAATAAAGGGCATAACTTTGACAGCAGGAACATCACCGTCAACCAGGCTCAGTCTAGATCTTGCGGTGGAGGCGAAGGTGGAGGCAGTAGTTATCACAATGGTGGTCGAGGATCTAGAGGTGCTGGTTGATATAGAGGTTATGGTCGAAGCAGTGGTGGTTATGGAGGCGGGAGGAGCAACGAAGGTTACAGCCATGGTGGTGGAGGAGGGAGAGATCGGGGATATGATTGTGGATCCCCCTCAAGAGTGGGTGGTTCATGGGAACTGGAGAAAGCGAAGAATATCGACTGTGCTTGTGGAACGGTCTCTTTCTGAGAGATGATTTTAGTTATATAGGGTTTTTGATTTGCTCTATGCATGCTCGTTTTTGATCTATGTCATCACTTATGTCTTAGAAAACTTGGTGCGTTACTTGGTTGATGAAATCAAAAAGAAAAAATGTTCAAAATGAATTTGTTCTTTGTAAAAAAAAATAAATAAATAACCAAAAACCCTAAACCCTAAACTAAAACCTGAACACTAAACTTAAAACTTAAAACCTAAACCTTAAACCCTAAACTAAATAAACTTAAACCTACCGATTTACTTAATGTTTTAAAAAAAACCCTAAACTTTAAATACTAACCCCTTAACCCGAAACCCTAAAATAACTTACAACCCTAAACCTACAACTCTAAACGCTAAACCCTAAACCCTAAATCATAAAAAATCCTAAACCCTAAACCCTAACCCCAACCTGACCCTAGACCAAAATGCTCAAAATCATAAACCTAAACTTTAAACTAACACTAAACCCTAAACCCTAAATACTGAAACCTAAACCCCAAACCCTAATGAAACCCTAAACCAGAAGCTAACCCTAAACCCTAAATGGCCCTAACCTACAGCTAAAACTCCTAAGCTGACCCTAAAGCTGAACCCTAACCTGGGCTAAACTGACCCTAAACCCTAAAACTAAACCCTGACCTGACCCACCACCCTAAATCCTAAACCCTAAAGCCTAAAATCTAATCTTAAACTAAATAAAACTTAAAATAAAATAAATAAAAACTTAAACCTAAGTAAAATATAAAATATAAAATAAGAACCAAAATTTAAAACTAACTTAAACCTAAAACAAAATAAAATAAAAGGTAAAATATTAAATAACTAAAACCTAAACTAAACTAAAATAATAAAATAAACCTAAAACTTAAATAAAATAAAAATTAAACATAAAATAAAACTAAAATAAACATAAAATAAAATAAAATAATAACTAAATAAAAACATAAAATTAAAAAATAAACCTGAAAATAAATACAAAATAAAACCTAAATCCTAAACTAAAAAAAAATTAAACCAAATATAAAAATAAAATAAATAAAATAAAATAAACCTAAACATAAACTAATATAAACTAAACTACACTAAATAAAACCTTTTCCTAAACCTAAACAAAATAAAATAAAATAAATTAAAAATAAACCTAAACCTTAACAAAAAATAAAACCTAACAATAAACCTAAAACCTAAACCTTAAACCTTAAACCTTGAAAAGCTAGAATCCTAAACCTAAACTAAATAAAACTTAAAATAAAATAAAATAAAAGCAAAACAAAAATATAATAAAAAATTAAAAAAAAAACAAAAACTAAACCCTAAACTTAAACCTAAACCAAAAAAGAAAATAAAATAGAAAATAAAAGCTAAACTAAAATAAAATAAAAAAAAACCTAAACTAAACTAAAAAATAAAAATCCTAAATAAAATAAAAACTAAACCTAAAATAAAAATAAAATAAACCTAAAATTAAATAAAATAAAAACTAAATAAAAACCTAAACCTAAAAAATAAAGCTACAAATAAAACCTAAACTAAATAGAGAGAAAATACATCAACTAAAAGGGTTTGAAATTCTTCCTAAAAGTGGATGGTAAAGAATATGTATCTTTTTTTTATAAGCAATTATCTCTAAGTATGATATTAGAATTAATAATATTAAATAATTAAAATAATATTCAAACTCATAATTATCATTTCTACACTTGATAAATTAGAACAAATTATATAAAATACTTTATTCTTGATTTAATATGGATAACTAGAAGCAGTTTATGGTAAACTAGAAGTAATTCTTAAATAGTTGACATAATATAATACTTTATTGTTAATTTTTTAGATTTAGGTTTTATTTTTTATTTCTAAGTTTAGGGTTTTATTTTATTTTTTTAGGTTTAGGTTTTAGGTTTATATTTTAGGTTTATTTTTAAGTATTATTTTTTAGTTTCCTAAACCCAAAACCCAAAACCCTAAACCCTAAACACTAAATCCTATAATAAATAAACTAAACAAAATAAAAATAAAAATAAACTAAATAAAACTAAACCTATTGGTTTACTTAATTTCTTTTTAAAAAAAAAAAGCCAAAACCCTAAACTCAAAATCCTAAACCTTAAACTATAAACCCTAAACCTTAAAACTAACCCTAAACCCTCAACCCTAAACCTTAAACCTACAACCCTAAACTTAAACCCTAAACCCTAAAAAACTTAAACCCTAAACCATAAATAGTAAACTCTAAACCTACAACCTTAAACCCTAAATCCTAAAACCCTAAACACTAAACCCAAAACCCTAAACCCTAAAACCTGAAACCCTAAACCCTAAACCCAAAACTCCAAACCTACAACCCTAAACCCAAAAACTTATAACCCTAAACCCTAAATCTTAAACCCCAAACCCAAAAACCTAAACCCTAAACCTTAAACCTACAATCCTAACCATTAAACCCAAACCCTAAAGCCTAAACCCCAAACCCTAAACTCTAAACCTTAAAACCTAAACCCTAAACCCTAAAAACCTAAAAACCAAAACCTAAATTAAATAACCTAAAAACAAAAACCTAAACTAAATAAAACCTTAAAAAAACATAAAACTAAACTAAATAAACCTTTTAAAAAATACCTAAACCTAAACCTAAAAATAAAATAAAATAAAAAATAAAAACTAAACTAAAAATAAATAAATAAAAACCTAAACTAAACTTAAAAAATAATATACTTAAAATTAAAAAATCTAAATAAAATAAAACCCAAACATAAAATAAAAATAAACAAAACCAAAAATAAAATAAAATAAAAACTAAATAAAAACCCATGCCAAAAAAAATAAATCTAAAAATAAAACATAAAAATAAATTAAAAATAAAACCTAAACCCTAAACTTTTAAAACAAAAGCTAAACCAAAAATAAATAAAATAAAATAAACCTAAACCTAAACTAAAATAAACAAAACTAAAGTAACCTAAACCTAAACTAAACTGAACCTAAACCCTAAACTAAATAAAATAAAATAAACTAAAAATAAACCTAAACCTAAACTAAAATATAAAACCTAAAAATAAACCTAAAATAAAAACTTAAAACATAAACCTATAAAAATAAAGTAAAAAATCTAAACCTAAACCTAAAAATAAAAAATAAAACCTAAACCTAAAAAATAAAATAAATATAAAACAAAATTAAAAAATAAGCATTAACGTACACATAAACCTGAAAAATAAACTAAAATAAAAAAACCTAAACTAAAATAAATAAACTTAAAAAAATAAACTAAACCGAATAAAAATTAAAAATAAACCTAAATAAAAGTAAAAAATAAACTAAACTAAAATAAATAAAAAATAAACTAAATAAACATAAACCCTAAACCTAAACATCTAAATCCTAAACCCTAAAATTAACACAAAACCCTAAACCAGAAACCTACAACCCTAAACCCTAAACTCTAAACCCTAAAAAACCATAAACCTTAAACCCTAAACTAACCCAAAACCTTAAACCCTAAACCTTAAACCTTGAACCCTAACCCTAACCCAAAATCCTAAACCCCCAAACCCTAAACCCTAAAACCCTAAACCCTAAACTCTAAACTCCAAAACCCTAAACCCCAATGCCTAAACCTTAAACCTTAAACCTTAAATTAACCTTAAACACTAAGCTAACCTTAAACCCTAACCCATAAACCTTAAACCCTAAGCCCTAAACCCTAAATCCAAAACCCTAAAAACCTAAAACACTAAAGTCTAAACACAAAACCCTAAACCCTACACCCAAACCCTAACCCTAAACCCTAAACACTAAAACACTAAACCCTAAACCCTAAACCCTAAACCCTAAAAACCTAAAAACCTAAATCTAAATTAAATAAAACCAAAAAATAAAAAAATAATAATAAAACCTAAACCTAAGTAAAATAATAAAATAAAATAAAATAAAAACTTCAACTAAAACCTAAACTAAAACCTAAAAGTAAATTAAAATAAAATAATCATAATAAAATAAAATAAAATAAATAAAAACCTAAACTAAACTAAAAAAATAAAATAAACCTAAGAATAGAAAACTTAAATAAAATAAAATGTAAACATAAAATAAAAGTAAAATAAAATAAAATAAAAACTAAATAAAAACCTGAACCTAAAAAATGAACCTAAAACTAAGTAAAAAATAAATCTTCAAACCTAAACTAAAAAAAAAACCTAAAATAAAAATAAAATAAACTAAATAAACCTAAACCTAAACCTAAACTAAAATAAACAAAACTAAAATAAATAAAACCTAAACCTAAACCTAAAATAAACTAAACCTAAACCTAAACTAACTAAATAAAATAAAACTAAAAAATAAACCAAAACCTAAACTAAAAATTAAAACCAAAAACTAAACATAAAATAAAAACCTAAAACCTAAACCTAAAAAATAAAATAAAACCCTAAGCCTAAACTAAAAATAAAAAATAAAACTCAACTGAAAAGATAAACTCCATCCTAAACCTAAACCTAAAAAATTAAACTAAAATAGAAAACCTAAACTAAAATAAATGAACCTAAATTAAAATAAAAAATAAAACCTGAACCTTAAACTTAAAAAAAAACTAAACCTAAAATAAACAAAATAAAATAAACCTAAACATAAACAAAAATAAACTAAACTAAAATAAATAAAACCTAAACCTAAACCTAAAATAAACTATACATAAACCCTAAACTAAATAAAATAAAATAAACTAAAAATAAACCTAAACATAAACTAAAAAGTAAAACCTTAAAATAAACCTAAAATAAAAACCTAAAACTTAACCCTAAAAAAAAAATAAAAACCTAAACCTAAAACTAAAAAATAAAACCTAAACACAAAAAATAAAAATAAAACTAAAACTAAACTAAAAAATTACCATAACCTTACACATATACCTAAAAAATAAGCTAAAATAAAAAGCTTAAATTAAAATAAATAAACCAAAAACAAATAAACTAAACTAAACAAAAATAAAAAATAAACCTAAGTAAAAATAAAAATAAAAATAAACTAAATAAACTAAATAAACCTAAACCTATTGGTTTACTTAAATTAAAAATAAAAACCCTAAATCCTAAACCATAAACCCTAAACTCTAAATCCTAAACCCTAAACCTAAAACTAGCCCTAAACCATAAACCATAAACTTACAACCATAAACCTACAATCCTAAATCCTAAACCCTGAAAAACCCTAAACCCTAAACTCTAAACTAGCCCAAAATCCTAAACCCTAAACGTTAAATCCTAAACCCTAAACCCTAAGCCCTAACTTTAATCCTAAACTCTAAAATAACCCTAAACCCTAAACTAACCTTAAACCCTAAGCTAACACTAAACCCTAAAACCCTAAATACTAAAAACCTTAAACCCTAAAGCCTAAAGCCTAAACCTTAAACCCTAAACCCTAAACCCTATGCCTTAAAAACCCTAAACCCTAAAGCCTAGACAATAAACCCTAAATCCTAATCCCTAGATGCTAAAACCCTAAACCCTAAAACCCTAAACCCTAAACCCCAAACCCTAAACCATAAAAACCTAAAATCCTAAACCTAAACTTAAACAAACCTAAAAAATAAAATGAGTAAAAAAACCTAAATATATATAAAATAATAAAATAAAATAAAATAAAAATAATACTAAAACCTAAACCTAAACCTATAAATAAAAAAAAATAAAAACTATAAATAAATAAATAAAAACTTAAACTAAACTAAAAAATAAAATAAATTGAAGAATAAAAAACCTAAATAAGATAAAAATTAAATGTAAACTAAAAACAAAATAAACCTAAAATAAAATATAATAAAAATTAAATAAAATGCTAAACCTAAAAAAATAAACCTAAAAATAAATAAAAAATAAAACCTAAATCCTAAACTAAAAAAAATTAAACCTAAAATAAAAATGAAATAAACCTAAACCTAAACTAAAATAAACTAAACTAAAATAAATAAACCTAAACCTAAACCAAAAATAAACTAAACTTAAACATAAATCTAAACTAAATAAAATAAAATAAGCTAAGAATAAACCTAAACTAGAAAATAAAACCTAAAAATAAACATAAAATAAAAACCTAAAACCTAAACCTAAAAAAATAAAATAAAAATCTTAACCTTGACCTAAAAATAAAAAATAAAACCTATACCTAAAAAATAAAAAAAATAAAAATCAACTAAAAATTAACCTTAAACCTAAACCTAAACTTAAAAAATAAACTAAAAAACCCTAAATCCTAAATCCTAAACCCTAAACCCTAAACCCCAAAAAAAACCCTAAACCCTAAACCCTAAACCCTAACCCTAAACCCTAAACCCCAAAAGCATAAATGCTAAAACCATAAACTCAAAACTCCTTAACCTTAAACCTTAAACGCTAAACCCTAACCCTAAACCCTAAATCCTAAACCTAAACCTAAAGTAACTAAATAAATTTAAAAATATCCCTAAAACCTAATAAACCTATACCTAAACCAAAACCTAAACCCTATGAATTGGAAGAACCATGATTGCTAGAACATCATCGTCAACCAGTCTCAGTCTAGATCTAGTGGTGGAGAGGAAGGTAGAGGCGGCAGTTATTGCATGGTGGTGGGGATCTGGAGGTGGTGGTCAGAATAGTGGTGGCTTTGGAGGTGCGAAGAGCAACGGAGGTTATAGCCATAGTGGTGGCTGAGGGAGAGATCAAGGATATGATTGTGGATCTCGCTACTCGAGAGGCCGAGGTGGTTCTAATAGTTACTGGAGAAACTAAAAAATGGCCGATCCGATCTGCTGCTTAGGGAACTATATTTTTACAGTAAAGACGGTTCTTATTATCAAGGGTTTTTGATTTGCTCTATGCACGCTCAATTTTTATCTATGTCATCACTTATGTCTTAGAAAACTTGGTGTGTTACTTGTTTGATGAAATTGAAAAGAAGAAATGTTGAATATGAATTTATTCTATGTTATAAAAAAACCTAAAAACTTTAAACCCTAAGCTAAAACTTGAACCCTAAACCTAAAACCTAAACCCTAAACCCTAAACCCTAAAAACTCTAAACCCAAAACCCTAAAACCTAAACCCTAAACCCTAAAACCCAAAACCCTAAATCATAAATCGTAAAACCTAAACCCTAAACCCTAAACGCCAAACCCCAAACCCTGAACACAAAACCCTAAACCATAATCAATAAAAGGCTAAAAGCCTAAACCTAAACTAAATAAAACCTAAAAATCAAATAAATAAATAAACCTAAAGTAAAATAAAATAAAAAATAAAATAAACTAAAAACATAAACTAAAACCTAAACATAAACCTAAACATAAAAAGAAAATATAATAACAAATATTAACCAAACTAAAATAAATAAAATAAAATCCTAAACTAAACTAGAAAATAAAAAACCTAAATAAAATAAAAACTAAACTTAAAATAAAAATAAAATAAACCTAAAATAATTATTTTTTTTAAATTTAAACCTAAAAAGTAACCAAAAAATAAAGCCTAAAAATAAATAAAAATTAAAATCTAAACCCTAAACTAAAAAAAAAACCTAAACCAAAAAATAAAAATAAAATAAATAAACCTAAAATAAACTAAACTAAAACAAATAAAACCTAACCCTAAACCTAAAATAAACTAAACTTAAACCTAATACTAAACTAATAAAATGAAATAAATTAGAATTAAACCTAAACTAAAAAATAACACCTAAAAATAAATCGAAAACCTAAACCTAAAAAGTAAAATAAAAACCTAAACCTAAACCTAAAAAAAAAAAAATAAACCTAAAAATTAAAATAAAAGTAAAATCAAACTAAAAAATAAGGCTAAACGTAAACCTAAACCAAAAAATAAACAAAAATAGAAAACCTAAACTAAAATAAATAAACCAAAATTAAATAAACTAAACTAAATAAAAATAAAAAAACTTAAATTAAAATAAAAAATAAAATAAACTAAAATAAATAAAAATAAACTAAAAAAACCTAAACCTACTAGTTTACTTAATTCAAAAAAAATTAATAAAATAAATAAAGAAAATACAATAAACCCTAAACCCTAAAACTAACCCTAAACCATAAATGCTAAAACCTAAAACCCTAAACCCTAGACCTTTAATCGTAAACCTAAACCCTAAACCATAAAACCCTAAATCTATGCCCTAAACCATAAGACCTACAACCCTAAACCCTAAACACTAAAACCCAAACCCTAAAACCTAAACCTTAAAACCTAAACCCTAAAAACCTAAACCTAAACTAAATAAAACCTAAAATAATATAAATAAAAAAACTTAAACCAAAATTAAATAAAAAATAAACTAAAATGAAAACCTAAACTTAAACCTAAAAACAAAATTAAATAAATAAAGTAAAATCTAAACTAAAATAAAATAAATAAAAACCTAAACTAAACTAAAAAATAAACCTAAAATAAACCTATAAATAAATAACCTAAATAAAATAAAAACTAAACATAAAATAAAAATAAAATAAACCTAAAATAAATTAAAATAAAAACTAAATAAAAACCTAAACTTGAAAAATAAACCTAAAAAAACCTTAAAATGAATAAAAAATAAAAAGTAAACCCTAAACTAAAAAAAACTAAACATAAAATAAACAAAATAAAATTAACCAAAACATAAACTAGAAAATAAAACCTAAAAATAAACCAAAAATAAAAACTAAAACCTAAACGTAAAAAATAAAATAAAAACTTAAACCTAAACCTAAAAATAAAAAATAAAACCTAATCTTAAAAAATAAAACTAAACAAAAATAAATAGAATGCTAAACCTAAACCTAAAAAATAAACTAAAATAAAAAACCTAAACTTAAATAAATAAACTTAAAATAAATAAATTTAACTAAATAAAAAAAATAAGCTTAAATAAACTAAAATAAATAAAAAATTTCCTAAATAAACTAAATAAACCTAAACTTATGAGTTTACTTAATTAAAAAAAAACCCTCAACACTAAACCCTAAATCCTAATCCCTGAATCCTAAACCCCAAACCGTAAACCCTAAAGCTAACCCTAAACTGAAAACCTTAAACCTACAACCCTAAACCCAAAACCCTAAACCATAAATAAAAAAATAAAAAAAAATAAAAAAAATCCTAAATCTAATCCCTAAACCCTAAAAGTAACCCTAAACCCTAAACCCAAAACCTACAACCCTAAACCCTAAACCCTAAAGCCAAAAACCAATAAACACTAAACCCTAAACCATAAAACATAAACCCTTAACCTTAAACCCTAAAACTTACAACCCTAAACCTTAAACCCAAAACCCCAAACCAAAATCCCTAAACCCTAAAAACCTAAAAACCTAAACCTAAACTAAATAAAACATCAAAATAAAACAAATTAAAAACCTAAGCCTAAATAAACAAAATAAAATAAAATAAAATAAAATAAAATAAAATAAAATAAATACCTAAACTAAAACCTAAACCTAAACCTAAATTTGAAAATAAAATAAAATAAAAAATAAAAACTAAACTCAAATAAAAGAAACAAAAACCTAATCAAAATTAAAAAAATTAAATAAACCTAAAAATATAAAATAAAACTCAAGTGTAAAAAAAAAATAAAATAAACCAAAACTAAAAAAAAATATAAACTAAATAAAATAAAATAAAATAAACTTAAAAATAAAACCTAAAAAACAAATAAAAAATAAAATCTAAACCCAAAACTAAAAAGAAAAAAAAAACTAAACCTAAAATAAACAAAATAAAATAAACTCAAACCTAAGATAAAATAAACTAAACTAAAATAAATAAAACCTGAACCTAAACCTAAAATAAACTAAACCTAAACCCTAAACTAAATAAACAAAACAAACTAGAAATAAACCTAAACCTAAACTAAAAAAAATAAAACCTAGAAATAAACCTAAAATAAAAACTTAAAACCTAAACTAAAAATAAAAAATAAAAACCTAAACCTCAAAAACTAAAAAATAAAACCTAAACCTAAAAAAATAAAAAATAAAACTAAATTACAAAATTAACATAAACCTAAACCTCAACCTAAAAAATAAACTAAAATTAAAAACCTAAGCTAAAATAAATAAACCTAAAATAAATAAACTAAACTAAATAAAAATAAAGAATAAACCTAAATAAAAATAAAAAATAAAAAAGCTAAAATAAATAAAAAATAAATTAAATAATCTAAATAAAGCTAAACCTATCGGTTTACTCAATTCATAAAAAATCCCTTAAACCCTAAACCCTACAACCTAAAATTAACCCTAAACCTTAAACCCTAACCATACAACCCTAAACCTACAACCCTAAACCTACAACCCTAAACTAAACCTAAACCTCCAAAACCTAAATAAACCTAAACCTAAACTAACCCAAAACCTAAAAAAAAAAACACTAAACCCTAATGCCTAAACACTAAACTTAAACCTAAACCTAAACCCTAAACTATAATAAACATTAAACTATAATCACTAACCAAACTAAACCCTGTGTAAACCCTAAAACCCCAAACCTTAAACCCTAAACCTTAAACCCTAAACCCAAAACCCTAACCCTAAATTCTAAACCATAAATAATAAACCTAAAAATAAAACTTCAAAATAAATAAAGGAAAAACCTAAACCCTAAACTAAAAAAAAAACCTAAACCTTAAATAAAATAAAAACCCTAAACCTACACTAAAATAAACTAAACTATAATAAATAAACCTAAACCAAAACATAAAATAATCTAAACCTAAACCCTAAACTAAAAAAAAAAATAAAACCTAAAAATAAACCTAAAGTAAAAATCAAAAACTTAAACCAAAAAAAATAAAATAAACACCTAAACCTAAAAATAAAAATTCAAAAATAAACCTAAATTAAACTAAAACCATAAACCTTAAATTAAATTATATAAACCTAAAATAAATAAGCTAAACTAACTAAAATTTAAAAGTAAACCTAAATAAAATTAAAAATAAAATCAACTAAACTATATAAAAAATAAACTAAATAAACTTAAACCTACAGGTTTACTTAATTTTAAAAAAAATTCCCTAAACCTTAAACTAACCCTAAACCTTAAACCATAAACCATAAACCTTAAACCCAAAACCCAAAACCCAAAACCCTAACCCTAACCCTAAACCTAACTTAAAACTAACTTACACTAAACCTAAACTAAAACAAAACCTAAAACCCACCCTAACTCCTAACCTTAAACCTAAACCCAAACTTAAACTTAAACCTTAAACTAAAACCCTAAACTAACCCAACTTAAACCCAAAACCTAAAGTTTTAAAGCAAAGAAAGCTAAAGTTTAAACCCTATATCCTAAACTAACCCTCCCTAATCCTAAAACTAAACCTTAAAGTCAAGATATCTTTAAACTAAACCCTAAACCCTAATCTAACCTAAACCCTAAACTTAAAGCATAACCCTAAAACCCTAAATCCTAACCCTTAAACCTTAAACCCTAAACCCTAACCCTAAACCCTAAATCCCAAACCCTAAACTTAAAACTAAAGTGACAAAATAAATTAAAAGTAATAAACCTAAACATAAACCTAAACCCTAAGAATGGGCAAAACCTTGACTGCAGGAACATCACCATCAACCTGGCTCATTCTAAACCTGGTAGTGGAGGAGAAGGTAGAGGCGGAGGTGGAGGAGGCATTTATCATAATGGTAGTGGGGGACCTGGAGGTGCTGGTGGATATGGAGGTGGTGGTCAGAGCAATGGTGGTTATGGAGGTGGGAGGAGCGATGAAAGTTATAGTTGTGGTGGTGGCGGAGAAAGAGATCGGGGATATGATGGTGGATCCTGTTACTCGAAAGGCCAGGGTGGTTCTCATGGGAACATAAGAAACTAAAAAACTATCAATCTGATCTACTATTTATAGAACTATGTCTTTACAGTAGAGATAGTTCTAGTTACATAGGATTTTTGATTTGCTCTAAGCGTGCTCAATTTTTATCTATGTTGTAGTTTATATCTTAGAAAACTTGGTGTGTTACTTGGTTGATGAAATCAAAATGAAGAAATATTAAATTTGAATTTGTTCTATGTTAAAAAAACCTAAAAACCATAAACCCTAAACTTAAACCTAAACCCTAAACCAAAACCCTAAACCCTAAAGCCTAAAAATCCTAAACCCTAAACTCTAAACCCGAAACCCTCAAACCTTAAAACCTAAACCCTAAATCCTAAAACAAAAACCATAAACCCTAATTCATAAACCGAAAACCCAAAACCCAAAACCCTAAACCCCAAACCCTAAATCCTAAACCCTAAACCCCAAACCCTAAACTCTAAACCATAAAAAGCTAAAAACCCTTCTATTCCCTCATCTTTTCGATTCCAAAATATGTGGACCCAACATGGTGATTTCACTAATGTTGTTTTCACTAACTGGATGGCTCCCATTCACCCGGATAATTCCATTAAAGGCATGTTTCGGCTTTGGCTTAAGCTCAAGAGGCTTAAACAAAACCTCAATTGGTGGAATAAGCATATTTTTAAAAATCTCTTTACCAATCTTAAAGCTATGGAACAAGTGGTTTGTTCACTTGAAGAGGTCGCCTTAACCGACCCCAGTAAGCTTGATGAGTTGAGCATTGCCAAAGATAGTTTGATCAATTACCAAAATATGGAGGAAACCTATTGGCGTCAAAAAGCCTCTAGCAAACATATTGCTGATGGCGACAGAAACACTAGGTACTTCCATGCTATTTGTAATAAACAGAAAGCTCTAAACTCAATTAAGAAAATTAAGAACCCTAATGGTGGTTGGATAACTGATAACAATGAAATTAAGGATTTTATCATACATCACTTTCAAAATTTATTAAATTCTAATCCTTCGTTAGAAACCCCCGCCAACACCCATCTTATCCCTTCTATGATTACCAATGAGGATAACCATTTGCTCACTATGCGTCCCTCGGAAGCGAATATTAGTAGTACTCTCAATAGTATGAACAATGATTCTGTTGCTGGTCCTGATGGTTTCACGACTAATTTCTTTCAGCATTGTTGGCCTTTTTTTAAATATGATCTTGTTAATGCTGTTATTGATTTCTTTGATGGTAGCTCTATTCCCAGATATTTTTCAAGTACTTCTATTATCCATATTCCCAAAACCATTAATCCTAAATCCTAGGGAAATTTTAGACCTATTAGTCTTTGTACCTTTTTCCAAAAACTCATTGCTAAATTAATTAATAATAGGATTAGCCCCCTGCTCCATAAAATCATCTCTCTTAACCAAACTGGTTTCATTAAAAATAGAGCCATATCTTATAATATTCTTCTCACTCAAGAGCTGGTTCATGACATTGATGTTTCTTCCAGAGGAGGTAATATGCTTTTCAAACTGGACATCTCTAAAGCCTTTGACAACCTCTCGTGGGATTTCCTTTTTCAAATCTTACATTTGTTTGGTTTCTCTAATAATTTTATCCGGCTTATAAAAAGTTGTAAAACAATGTCTGGTTTTCTATCATCTTAAATGGTGAGTCCCTTGGTTTCTTTTCTTCGAGCCATGGTTTGCGTCAAGGCGACCCTCTTTCTCCTTCTTTTTTTATCATTACTGTTGAATATCTTCCGAGAAGCCTCAATGACCTTTGCATCAAAAAACCTAACATGGCCTTTAAAACTCATGGTGGTTTCCCTGTTTCTCATCTTAGATTTACTGATGATTTTATAATCTTCTGTAATGCTTCCCTTCATCATGTTAAAACTATTAAGAATCTCTTAAATGATTTTGCCAAAGTTAGTGGTCTCTTCCTTAATGACAAAAAATGTTGTTTTATTCCCTCAGCTAAGATTCCTCTCAATAGATTAAATCAAATCTCCAGAATTACAAATTTTAAGCATAGTAAACTTCCCATTAATTATCTCGGGGCTCTGCTTTTTAAAGGCCAGAAAAGATCTCATCTTTTTGATGACCTTATTCAAAAAATTTCTAATAAAATTTCGGTTTGGGAATTTCACTTACTCTCTTTTGGTGATAGGCTAACCTTGATTAAGAGCACTCTTAATTCCATGCCTTTATATCTCATCCAAACCATTATGCCGACCATCTCTAGCATCAACAGAGTTGAGCATCTCCCAAATAAATTTTTCTCAATAATACCACTTATAAAAAATGCACTGACCTCTTGGTAAAGTTGTGGCACTTTGACGGGTGGTCTTGGTTGTAAATCCATAAAAGAAGCTATCAATACTTTTCCTATAAACTCGGTGGAATTTTAGAGTAATCATCAAATTTCATGATCAAGCTAAATATTGCCAGGGTAAGCACCCCCTAATTTGTCCCTTTAAACCGGGTGACTCCCTTGTGTGGAAAAGACTTTGTTTTATTAAATGGGATGCATAATCTCTAATTTTTTGGGGCATTAACTCTGGCACCTCTTTCTTTTGGCAAGATAACTGGAGTGGTTGTGGTTCCATTGATGACTTACTCTCCACCCATTCCACTTCCGCTATTAGAGTAAACTCTTTCCATAACAATAAGTGGAACAATAGTAAGCTTGTTGATTTTATCCCTTTACTTTTGGAATATGGTTACTACTATTCCTATCACTCCTCAAAATCAAGATCAGATTCTCTTTAAGCTCTCTCATAATGGTGATTTCAACCTCAAAAATGTGTGGCTCCACATTAAAGATACTCATGATTCCTCCTATGTATTCTCAAAACTTTGGAATAACAATATCCCTATTTCTTATTCTGTTCTTACTTGGTGTATTCTGAAAAATTTTATCCATGTCGATTCCTTATTGTGGTGTAAAGGGTTCCATTTATGCTCTAAATGTCAATGTTGTTTTCATATTAAGAATGTTAATCATGTTTTTGTTAATGGGGTCATTGCTTCTAAACTTTGGATTTGGTATGATGATCTTTTTAACACTGTCATTTTCAATGGCTCTCTTACTTTATATCAACTTCTTGAAATCTATTTTGATAATACTATTAAAGGTTACATTAAAGTTATCATTGCTATCACTTTTATCTGGTTCATATGGATGGATCGTAATGATGCAAAACACCGTAGGATCCCTATGAACCATGTGAGGATTATTGCTAGAACTAAAAACAAAATTTGTGACTTGTTTAAAGCCAATCTCATTCATTACAGACATTTCAAAGGCTGTAAATTTGTGGCCAATAAACTAGACATTAACTTGCCGGATCAACCTTACAGTCGAAATGACAAGATTGTCTATTGGAAAAAACCTCCTGATCATATTATTAAAATCAATACTGTTGGCTCTGTCTCTCATAATGGCTCTGGTTGTGGTGGCATTTTCAGGAACTCTAAGGGTATAGTCCTATGTGCTTTTGCTTATCCCCTTATTTCCTGCACTGTCCCTTTTTTTGAGCTTATGGCAGTCTTCAAAGCTCTTGAGATTTGCCTCTAAAATGGCTGGCTCAATATTTGGATCAAGGTGGATACTATTCTGTTGATTGATCTTTTGACTTCCACTAAGATGAGTAGCACTGAATTGTACTACCTCCTCAAGCAAACTAGATCTCTTTCCCAATCAATTTTAACATCACTCATGTCGGAAGGAAATTCTTGCGACTACCTTGCCAATCGGGTGCTAGATCCAATGGTATCATCTTCTTTGATCAACACACCTTACCCAAACACTTGTGTGGGCTGGTTAACTTGGACAATTCTGGGATTCCTTACCTCAGAACTTAATCTAAATTTTTGATGTTTACTATCCATTCATCTTATATCTGTATGCTTCTTTATTTTTTGGCTTTCTGTTCCTTTTTGTGCCTTTTGTGGATGCTTCACACGGATATTACTTGGTGTCTGGATCTTTGTGTCATGCTTTGGTGTTTTAATAGCTCCTCCTTCATTTGGAGGCTCACTACTGGCATTTACATTGATAAAAGGTCTGTTGAGCTATGTCCATACGGATAATCAGCATAGGAATTATGTTGAGCTATGTGTCAGCTGCTATTGGTTTTATAACACCAATCCTACTTGGGTTTTTTATACCAATGCTGGATGCATTCCTAATCCTAGGGGTCTTAATCATTGCTGGATGGAGATATTTATTTTGATGGGTTGAGCTACCCCCATTACTTTCTACAATCTGTTGTTTCTCAAAGATATTACTGCTTGGAGCATCTTAGTTATCTATGTTGTTTCTATGCATTGTATTATTGTCCATTATGCTGGTTGCAATATTTATTTTGATGATTTACTGTTAGGTTATTAGATTTTATCTGATAATGACTGCTGGATGGCTTTTGACATGCTGCATGTCTCCCCTATTAGATCTTGGGCTGCTGCTGATATTCTTCTTAACTCTAGATTGGAGCTGATGTTTCTCTTTTATTTCTGGGAGTTATCCTTTACTTTATTTTTCAGCATGAAGAGGCTTTTTGGCCTTTTTGCTGATATTTATCTTCTTGGCTATTGTCTTTACTGGAATCTGGATCCCATTCAGCATGCTCTCTTTGGAATCCATTTTGATTGGTCCCTTTGGTGGATCTTTAGTGGGTGGTCTTCTTCTTTTCTTCCACCTACTATGGCTATTTTTTGCAAGTTTTATTACAGGCTACTGCTGACCTCATTACCCCTTATGGCAGACTTATTATTGTGCAGAACTTAGATATTACTTCTTGGTTATCTTTATATAATTCTTTTACTTTTCTTGAGTGGAATCTCTGGCATTCTGTTGTTTCTTTCTGCACTGCTTATTTTTTTGTCCTGGATGGAGTTTCTTCAGATTGTTTCTGGCTATTTTACCCAGGAGATCCTTTCTGTGCAGGATGTTTTTGAGATTGGGGCTTTGGTCAAGCTCTTTTATTGCTCTTGTTTGAAGATTAATTATTTTTGTTGGCTGTCTTCTCCTACTCCCTGCAGGAATGGATTTTCTTGTTGGCCTCTCTTTTTGGTTTTTACTGTGTTTACCCTCTTTTCTTTGTTTTTCTTCTCTTCTTGTTGCTAACATTTGGGATTGCTGTCTTCCCTCAGCTTGTTTTCACTCTTTATGCTATGATGGGAACATGCAAATCTTGAAGATCATTCTTCTCGCTTGAATTTAATCAATGGTTTATCTTATATGCATAATTTTATTGGCCAACCTCGGTTATTTCTTTCATTATCCTTAGCAAAATTGGCTTAATGTGACTAAGCAACCCGCATCAACCTTGCTCAATGTGTCTTACTGGATTGGCTTGTGGTGGGAGTCGTCATTACCTATCCCTCCCTATCTCGCTACCTTCTCATTCCTATCTCAGATCAGACAAATTGAGTTTTTCAACTTTCTTGCTACTTGCAACTTAATTATTTTAACCCAAAGTAGGATTGCTATTGAGCACCAATTGGTTGCAACTTTCCTTATTACTGTTATTTTGCTGTTTATGATATCCCATGTCTACTCTAATATCTCTTTACAGGAATGGAATTGTGTTATTCTTTTCAATGCTAGTCATTGGCTTTTTGGGTCCTCTTTACATATTGTCGTCTTTGTGATTTATGGTTGTTTTTGATTCAATTTCCCAACCTGTTGTACTACTATCACTGGCTATTTTGATCACACATGTTGTTGTTGTTTTCATCTCGTTCGCTTTCATAGTCGATTTCTTCTTTTTTATTATGGGATCCATTTTATGTTCTGTCAACTCTTAATGGTTTATCCTATGGTCAACTTATTGATAACTTCTCTCTTAATTGTTGGCTGGTATGGCACCTTGAGGCTACTATCAATCTTGCTGTTTCTGGTCTTGTTTTCCATGCTCAGCAGGTTTAGAGTTACTCAATGGATTATCATTCTGCATTTGCTGAGGTTGTGGGTAATTTTGTTTACTCTGGTGGGAATTACTTGAACTCATACATTATATATTTTATTTTATTTTTATTAAAAGTTTCTTTTTCTAATGGGTGTAATAACTGTAACAATGTCCCCATTGATGATTTTTGGAATTCTGATTTCCTTGCCCAGCAAGTTTTCTTTATTTTTCTTTCTGTCTTTGCTGCTAACATTTGGGATGCTGTTGGTCTTTCCTGCTATTGTTTTTCCTCTCTATGCTATGATGGGAACATGCAAATCTTGAAGATCATTTTTCTATTATGCTTGAGATTAATCAATGGTTTATCTTATATGCATAATTGGGTTATTGGCCAACCCATCTTATTATTACTATCATTATCCTGTGATTGGATTAAGGTGACTAAGCATCCGCATCGATCCGATTGCTCAATGTCACTTACCGGATTGGCTGTGGGGAGCTATTCATTATCTATCTCCCTATCTTTATATATGTTTTTGGGTGGACTCTTGAGCCTTGAGGGTATTAACCCTTGTTTGTTGTCAACCGGATTAATACTCTTCTTGCTATCTCTGGGTTTTGGTTTATTTTGTTCACAAGTCTCTAAGTTGTGATTGCTTGGTGGACTTTGTTTTGAACCCCTTATTGGTTTATTTTATGCATATCATCAATTCATTGGTCTACCTTATCTCTCGCTTTTCTCCATCTTTTCGCCAAACTTGTATCTATTGCATTGTTTATACTGGATGGGTGGCATTATGGCAAGCTAGCTAGTTTTTGTTGTTTTGATTATTTCTTGTCTTGGAGATTTACTGTCTTGGTTTATCAGGACACTTATGTTGGCTCCATCTTTGTTGGTTGTAGGATTTCAGGATCCTATGTTCAGCAAGTTGTTTCTGACATTGATGTTCTGATGGTGATGGTTCTTAGTGATTTTTGTCTGTGTTGCTGCCTTCCAGATAACTATTTTTAGGCTCTATCTATTTGGTTATTAACTATTGCCATGTCTACTCTGATTGAGAGTTTTTATGGCCAACTTGCTGTCCCTTCCTGTCTAGGATGTTGCTGTCTTAACTGTTGTTGTTTTGGCTAGTTTTTACCTTGGTTATCTGCTGTCTTACTTTTTCTGGATTCTAATGTTGATACTCATTTCAATCCATTTGTTGATTTTTCTTGGTGGGTTCCAATGTTGCATTATGTTTCTTTGTTGGGGTTGGCTAAATGCTCGTCTTTGTTTATGCGGCATTGTTCATCTCCTGATTGTTGTGATCTATATTACCTGTTGTTGTCTCTATTCCCATCTCGATTTGGTTAGGTTTGTGCAGTCGTATGCACTGTCAATTCTGAAAGAGTGGTATTATGGATTCTTTGCCTTTTTTCTTTGTCTTGTTCTCTTGGTTGTTTGTTGAGCTGGATTATCCGAATTTTGGTCCTGAATGCTATTATTGGAGCTGTAGCTCTAACTATCTTTACATGGTGCTATTTTTGGTTGGTTGCAGTCCATATCCTATTTTGAGCTGTGCTGCCTTCCTTTACAATTGCTTTTTTCCTATTACGGATATGGATATTAAAAAGGGGGTTGTTTCCTGCTCTGAAAGATTCATTTATATATCATATGTTTGGGATAGTGTTAATTATAGGCTCATTGACTTGATTAGTAGGATTTTACTTGTCTCTCTTATTTTCTTGTGGAGGGATTATATCTTTACTTTCTTTTCTTGGATATGCCTTTCCATGAGGTTCTGGTTAAGATGGCTCATTCTCTTATGTTTATGTATTCTCATGTCAATGACTATATTGATGATACTTTTCTTGAATGGGACACCTTATCATTCACTCTTTGCAATTTCCTCTCTATTTTAGATATGATTTTGTTTAGGTTTGCGGTAATAAAGCTCACAAGACTATCAACAACTTGGTGTTATCTCCACAGTTTGTTGGCTATGATGGTGATGATCTCACTCCCTTTTGGTTTGGTAGTAGCTCTTGTGATGTAACCCTTCGAAGTTTGGATGCTCATATTTGCATCGCCCCAACTTGGTGTGGTGAGCACGCCTTCTCTATCACAATTCCTTACTATCATTCTCAGTTATATTATTTTCATTTATCTTTTGTCTATATTACCTTAAGCTTCTAATCTCTCTCTCATTATAATTTTGCAGGTGATTCTCTCTTGTTCTCTTGCAGGTTTACTCCATATTATCATGCATTCTCACATCCTCTAGAGCATTGGCCTTAATCTTCCTTTAGCTTTTATGTTAATCATCTTGTATCTTTTGATTGCTTTTATGTCTTCTTTTGCTTTTGGATGTACTTAGATAGGGGATTTACTCCTTAGGCTGATTGTAGCTCTTTGAGCAAAGTAGTTCTGGAGTTTGTCCCCTTTAAGGACCTTGTAACCCTCTTTTTGTGGCAATAAAATACCCTTACATGGGGTTTCCCTAAAAAAAACCATAAAAAGCTTAAAACCAAAACCTAAACTAAATAAAACCTAAAAATAAAATAAATAAAAACTTAAACCGAAATGAAATAAAAATAAAAACATAATCTAAAACCTAAACCTAAACTTAAATGTAAAATAATAAAAAAATAAAAACAAAATTAAATAAAATAAATAAAAACCAAAACTAAACTAAAAAATAAATACTAAATCTAAAATAAAATAAAATAAAAACTAAATAAAACCCTAATCCTAAAACAGAAACCAAAAAACAAAACCTAAAAATAAATAAAAAATAAAACCTAAACCCTAAACTATAAAAAAACCTAAACCTAAAATAAAAATAAATTAAACATAAACCTAAACTAAAATAAACTAACCTAAAATAAACTAAACCTAAACCTAAACCTAACATAAACTAAACCTAAACCTAAACCTAAACTAAATAAATTAAAATAAATTAAAAATAAACTTAAACCTAAACTAAAAAATCAAACATAAAAATAAACCTAAAATGAAACCTAAACCTACCTAAAAAAACATAACCAAACCTAAAAAAACCTAAACCTGGTCCTGATCATAAACTCAAATAAAACCTACTAAAATAAATAAACCTCAAATAAATAAACTAAACTAAATAAAATAAATAAACCTAAATAAAATAAAAAAATATTGAACTAAAATAAATAAAGATAAACTTAATAAACCTAAACTACTTGGTTAACTTAATTTAAAATAAATAAAATAAATAAAATAAAACCCTGGCTCTAAACACTAAACCCTAAACTAACCTAAAACCCTAAACTATCCTACAAAACCATTAAACTAAATACTAAACCCAAACCTGCTCCAAAGATCTTACCCTAAACCTAAACCTTAAACCCTAAAAACCTAAAACTTGAAAACCTAAAACCAACCTTAAAACCAAAACTAAACTAAAAAACCTGAATAAAAAAATAAAGAAAAACTAAAACCAAAAATAAATAAACAAAATAAAATAAGAACCTAAATTAAATCCTAAACTAAACCTACTAAACCTAAAATAAAAATAAATAATAAAATAAAATAACAAAACTAAAATAAAATAAATAAAACCTAAAGTAAACTAAAAAAAATAAACCTAAAATAAAGACCTAAATAAAATAAAACTAAATGTAAAATAAAATAAAATAAAACTAAAATAAAAAAAATAAAACAAAATAAAACCTAAACTAAAATTAAAATAAAAACCTAAAATAGATAAAAAAATAAAACCTAAAACTAAGAAAACCTTCTAATGAACAAAATAAAATAAACTTAAACCTAAAATAAAATAAACTAAACTAAAATATATAAAACCTAAACCTAAACCTAAAATATACTGAACCTATATCTAAAAAAAATAAAATAAAATAAACTAAAATTAAACCTAAACCTCAAGTAAAAAATAAACAAAAACCTAAACCTAAACCTAAAAAATAAACTGAAATAAAAACCTTAAACAAAAATAAATAAACCTAAAATAATTAAACTAAAATAAATAAATAAAAAATATAAACTCAAATAAAAATAAAAAAGAAAATAAATTAAAATAAATAAAAAAGAAAATAAATAAACTAAATAAACCTCAACCTGCTGATTTACATAATTTTAAAAGAAAACCCTTACCCTAAATCCTAAACCCTAAACCCTAAAATTAACCATAAACAATAAACGCTAAACCCTAAACCCTAAACTGTAAACAAATAAAAACCCTAAACCCTAAATAAAAATAATAATAAATAAATAAATAAACCCTAACCCTAAACACTAAACCCTAAACCCTAAACCTAAACACTAAACCTAAACCTAAACTAAACTAAATAAAATAAAACCTAAACGTAAACCTAAACTAAATAATAAACAAATAAAATAAATAAACCTAAACTAAATAAAATATAAATATAAAAAAATAAATAAAATAAATAAATAAATAAACTAAACTAAATAAACCTAAACCTAAACCTAAACCTAAACTAAACTAAAATGAACTAAATTAAAATAAACTAAACTAAACTAAACAAAACCTAAACCTAAACCTAAACTAAAATAAACTAAATAAATAAACTAAACTGAATAAACCTAAATAAACTTAAACCTAAACTAAAATTAACTAAACTAAACTAAACATAAAAATAAACTAAATAAACCAAATAAATAAAAACTAAACTAAATAAATAAACCTAAACTTAAAGTAAACTAAATAAATAAACTTAACTAAACTAAAATAAACCTAACCTAAACCTAAAACCTAAACTAAATAAACCAAAACCTAAATAAATAAAATAAACTAAAATAAAATATACTAAACCTAAACCTAAACCTACACTAAAAATAAATAAACTAAACTAAATAAACTAAAAAAAAATAAAATAAAAGTAAACCTAAACCTAAACCTAAACAAAACAAAATAAATCAATCGAAACTAAAATAAAATAAACTAAACACAAACCTAAATAAAATAAACCTAAAAGCCTAATACCACAAACTAAACCTAAACTAAAACTAAAATAAATAAAAAAATAAATAAATAAACCAGAATAAAATAAACCTAAACTAAATAAACTAAAACATTTACTAAAATAAACCTAAACTAAATAAACCTAAACCTGGACTAAAATAAACCTAAACTAAAATAAAAAAATAAATCTAAACTTAAACCTAAACCTAAACTAAATAAAAAATAAACTAAATAAAAAAACCTAAAACTAAATAAACTAAACTAAACTAAACTAAACTAAATAAACTAATTAAAACCTAAACTAAAATAAACTAAACTTAATAAACCAAAACCTTAACCTAAAATAAATAAAATAAACTAATAAAATAAATAAACTATATAAGATAAACCTAAATGTAAACCTAAAACTAAACTAAATAAATAAAATAAAATAAATTAAATTAAATAAACCTAAAATAAAACTAAATAAATAAACTGAAATAAACCTAAACTGAATAAACTAAACTAAATAAACCTAAACTAAACTAAATGAACCTAAAACCTAAACCTAAACCTAAACTTAAACTAAACTAATGAAAAATAAAATAAACTTAAACCTCAACTAAATAAAATAAATAAATTAAACCTAAACTAAACTAAATAAAACCTAAAATAAACCTAAACCTAAACCTAAATCATAAACTAAAATAAACCTAAACATAAATAAACTAAAACCTAAACCTAAACCTAAAAATAAATAAATAAACTAAACTAAATTAAAACAAACCTAAACCTTAACCTAGAATAAATAAACCTAAATAAATAAACCTACCAAACCTACTAAATAAACCTAAACCTAAATAAACTAAACTAAAAATAAACCTAAACTAAAGCTAAATAACCTACCTAAATAAACTCAAACTAAATAAACATAAAGCTAAATATAAGTAAACTAAACTAAATGAACCAAACAATTAAAATAAACCTAAATAAACCTAAACCTAAACCTAAACCTAAACCTAAACTTAAATAAATAACTAAAATAAATAAACTAAACTAAATAAACTAAAATAAATAAATCTAAATCTTAACCTAAACCTTAACCTAAATAAACCTACACTAAATAAATAAACTAAATAAACCGAAACTTAAACTAAAAAATTTAAACCTAATAAACTAAATAATCCTAAACTAAACCTAAACTAAACTAAAAATAAAACCTAAATAAACCTAAATAAACCTAAAATTTAAACTAAAGTAAACTAAAATAAACTAAACTAAACTAAATCTGGACACAAATAAATAAATTAAACTAAACCTAAACTGATAAAGTTATACCTAAAACTAAGTTATGCAAACTAAACTAAACTAAATAAACTAAATATAACTAAACCTAAACCTACCTAAACCTAAAACCTAAACTAGATAAAATAAATAAACAAACTTAAACTAAATAGATAAATAAACAAACCAAAACTTAAACCTAAATAAAATAAACCTAACTAAAATGTATAAACCTAAACCTAAACCTAAAATAAAAGTAACCAAAACTAAATAAAATAAACATAAAAAAAATTGTACCTAAACCTAAACTAAAACAAATTAAATCTAAACCTAAACTAAACTAAACTAAACTAAAAAATAAAATAAATAAACTAAAATAAAATAAATCTAAACCTTAACTAAACTAAAAATAAACCTAAACTAAACCTAAACTAAACTAAAATAAAACCTAAACTAAACTAAACTAAACTAAACTAAACTAAACTAACAAATAAAATAAATAAATTAAAACCTAAAATAAACCTAAACCTAAACTTAAATAAACTAAACTAAATAAATAAACCTAAACTAAACTAAACTAAACTAAATAAATCAAATACTAAATAAATAAATAAAAATAAAACTTACTTAACCTAAAAACCTAAACCTAAACCTAAATCTAAACCTAAACTAAATACAAATAAAAGTAAACCTAAACAAAACCTAAACCTAAACCTAACTAAAAAAAATAAGTAAAACCTAAACTAAACCTAAATCTAAACTAAACCTAAACCTAAAATAAACCTAAACTCTAAAATAAACTAATCTAATAACTAAATAAACCTAAACTACTAAAAATACAATAAATACTAACTAAAATAAAACCTAAACCTAAACTAAAATAAATCTAAACTAAATAAGCCAAATAAACCTAAATAAACTAAACTAAACCCTAACCTAAACCTAACATGACTACCTAAACTAATCTAAACTAAATAAACAAAAATAAACTTAAATCTAAACCTAAAACTAAAATAAGCCTAAACCTAAAAAACTAAATAAATAAAATAACTAAACTAATTCATAAAAACCTAAACCAAACTAAATTAAAAAAACCTAAAAAATAAAATAAACATAAAATAAATTAAAATAAAACCTAAACCTAAACCTAAAGAAATAAACTAAACTAAATAAAAATAAAATAAATAAACTAAACTAAAGTAAATAAACCTAAACATAAACCTAAACCTAAAGCAAAACCTAAAATCTAAACCTAAACATATACTAAAATAAACTGAATAAAATATACCAAATAAATAAAGCTAAAATAAACATAAACTAAACTAAATTAACCTAAAATAAAAATAAACCTAAACCTATACCTAAACCTAAACCTAAAAAATAAACAAAAATAAATAAACTAAATTAAATAAACTAAAATAAATAAACCTAAACCAAAATAAACCTAAGCTAAATAAATAAACTAAATAAACCAA
Source organism: Cymbidium sinense (assembly GCA_021442155.1). NCBI lineage: Eukaryota > Viridiplantae > Streptophyta > Magnoliopsida > Asparagales > Orchidaceae > Cymbidium > Cymbidium sinense. The sequence goes on along the minus strand of CM038215.1, from coordinate 275,098,373 downwards.
AATCTATGCTAAAAAAACCTAAACATAATAAACTAAATAAACCTAAACTAAACCTAAACCTAAACTAAACTAAAACTAAAATGTAAACCTAAGCCTAAATAAAACTAAAAATGTAAACTAAACTAAACTAAAATAAACCTAAACTCACAAACTAAATCTAAAATATATAAACTAAACTAAACTATAAATAAACCTAAACTAAACTAAGCTAAACTAATAAACATAAACCTAAACCTAAACTAAACTAAATAAAAAGCTGAACATACCTAAACCTAAACTAAATAAATTAAAGAGCTTACTAAACCTAAATCCTAGAAATAAATCTAAACTTAAACTAGATAAATAAATAAATAAAACCAAAACCTAAACCTAAACAAAATAAACCTAAACTAAAAAAAAAATTGAATAAACCTAAACCTAAAAAAAACTTACACCTAAACTAAACTAAAAATAAACCTAAACTAAAAAAATAAAAACCTAAACCTAAACTAAACAAAAATAAAACCTAAACCTAAACAAAACTAAACTAAACTAAAAAAAATAAACTAAATAAACTTAAACTTAAACCTAAATAAACTAAATTAAATAAGTAACTTTAAACTAAGCTAAACTAAATAAACCTAAACTTAAAATAAACTTAATAAACTAAATAAAAATAAACCTAAACCTAAATAAAACCTAAACTTAAACCTAAACTAAATAAAATAAATATAAATAATCCTAAACTCCACCAAAACCTAACTAAAAATAAAAATAAAACCTAAACCTATAAATAAAATAAACTAATACTAAGTAAACTAACTAAATTAAATTAAACTAAATAAAAATAAACCAAACTACCTAAAATAAATTAACTAAAATAAATAAACCTAAACTAAAAAAATAAATAAAGTAAGCTAAATAAACCTAAATAAAACCTAAACCTAAACCTAAACATAAACCTAAACATAAACTAAATAAAATAAACCTAAACCTAAACCTAAACCTATATAAACCTAAACCTAAACATAAACTAAATAAATAAAATAAACTAAACTAAATAAACCTAAGCCTAAACTAAATAAAATAAACCTAAACCTAAACCTAAACTAAAATTAAATAAATAAATAAACCTAAAAATAAACTAAAAAATAAACCTAAATAATACTAAACCTAAACTTAAATAAATAAACTACACTAAATGAAATTAAAAGAAATAAACCTAAACCTAAACCTAAACCTAAACTAAATCTAAAATAAATAAAAATAATTAAATAAACTAAAAATAAAATAAACCTTAACCTAAACCTAAAATAAAACTAAATAAAATAAACTAAAAATAAACCTAAATAAATAAACCTAAACCTAAACTAAAATAAATAAACCTAGAAAATAAAAGAAAAAATAAATAAACCTGAACCTAAATAAATAAAATAAATAAAAACCTAAACATAAACTAAACTAAATAAACCAAAACTTAAATATAATTAACTAAATAAAATAAACCTAAAAATAAACATAAAACCTGAACCTAAACCTAAACTAAATAAACTAAAACTTAAACTAAATAAAAAAACCTAAACTTAAAACCTAAACCAAAACCAAAACCTATAACCAAGAATAAAGCCTAAAAAATAAACTAAATAAAATAAATAAATAAAATAAACCTAAACCTAAACTAAAATAAATAAAAAACTAAACTAAATAAACTAAACTAAAAATAAATGTAAAATAAGCCTAAACCCTAAACCAAATAAAGTAAAATAAACCTTAACCTAAACCTAAATAAAACCTAAACCAAAACCAAAACTAAATAAATAAAATAAACAAAATAAAAATAAACCTAAATTAAACCTAAATAAAAAAGTTAAATTTAAAAATAAATAAAATAAACTAAACTAAATAAAATAAATTAAATAATAAAACCTAAACTAAACCTAAACCAAAAAAATAAAAATAAACCTAAACCAAAACCTAAACCCTAAATAAATAAAAAATAAATTAAATAAATAAATAAACTAAATAAACTTAAACCTAAATAAACCTAAACGAAACTAACTAAACAAAAATAAAAACAAACTAAATAAACCTAAACTAAACTAAAAACCTAAATTAAAATAAACTAAATAAAACCTAAACCTTAATGAACCTAAACCTAAATAAATAAACTAAACTAAACTAAATAAATAAACCTAAACTAAATATAAAAACAAAACTATAATAAACCTAAACCTAAACCTAAACTAAAACAAAATAAACCTAAACCTCAAAATAAACTAAACCTGAACCTAAATAAAACTAAATAAAACCTAAACCTAAAATAAATAAACCCTAAACTAAATAAATAAACTAAATAAACCAAAATAATTAAAATAAAATAAATTAAGCTAAATAAATAAAATAAAATAAGAACCTAAACCTAAACCTAAAATAAAAACCTAAACCTAAACCTAAACTAAAAGTAAAAATAAAAAACTAAAATAGACAAAATAATAAACTAAACTAAAATAAATAATAAATAAACTAACTAAAAAAATAAACCTAGATAAAAAATTAAATAAAAGATAAACTAAATAAATAAATAAAAATAAACTTAAACTAAACCTAAACTAAATAAACCTAAACCTAATCCTAAACCTAAAACCTGAACCCAAAATAAAATAAAACTATATAAACTAAACTAAATAAAACCTAAACCTAAACATAAATAAATAACTAAACTAAATAAATAAACCTAAACTAGACTAAATAAACTAAAACCTAAATAAATAAATAAAAATAAATCTAAACCTAAACCTAAACTAAATAAAACTAAAAACTAAATAAACCTAAAAATAAAAATAAGCTAAACTATACTAAAATAAATAAAGCTAAACCTAAACTAAAAATAAACCTAAAAAATAAACTTAAATAATTAAACTAAATTAATAAAATAAAAATAGAATCAAAAATAAAAAGAAATAAACCTAAACCTAAAAATAAAAAACCTAAACTAAGTAAACCTAAATAAACCTAATCCTAAACCTAAACTAAAAAAAAAACCTCAACCTAAACCTAAACCTAAATAAACTAAACTACAAATAAAAATAAACCAGAACCTAAATAAAAATAAAATAAACCTAAACTAAATCTAAACTCAAAATAAAAACTAAATAAAATAAACTAACCTATATAAAAATAAAACCTAAACTAAATAAACTAAACTAATAAAGCCTAAATAAAAATAAATAAACTAAATAAAACCTTAACCCAAAACCTAAACTAAAGTAAATATACCTAAAAATAAGCCTAAACATAAACTAAATAAACTAAAAACTAAATAAAATAAAATAAGCTAAACTATAATATTTAAAAATAAATAAACTAAATAAAAAATAAATAAAACTTAGACCTAAAAACCTAAACCTAAATAAGCCTAAACTAAATGAAAATAAAACATAAATTAAACTAAAAAAAAAACTAAAATAAACCAAAATAAAAAATAAAACCTAAACCTAAACCTAATCCTAAACTAAAAAAATAAACTAAACTAAAAATAGATAAACCTAAACCTAAACTAAATAAAAAAAAATAAACCTAAACCTAAACCTAAACCTAATTTATAAAAAATAAAAAATAAACCCTAAAACTTATACCCTTAAACCCTAAACCCTAAACATTAAATTATAAAACCATAAACTCTAAACCATAAACCATAAACCCTAAACCTTAAACCCTAAACCCCAAACCATAAATAAAAAAAAAAATTAAAAAAACCCTAACCCTAACCCTAAACCCTAAACCCTAAACCCTAAACCTATAAACCTAAACCCCTAAACCCTAAACCTAAACCTAAACTAGACTGAATAAAATAAGGCCTAAACGTAAACCTAAACCTAAACTAAAAATAAATAAAATAAATAAACCCTAAACTAAATAAAATAATATAAAAATAAAAATAAATTAATAAATAAAAAATAAACTAAATGAAACCTAAACCTAAACCTAACCTAAACTAAAATAAAATAAACTAAACTAAATCTAAACCAAATCTAAACAAAAAAAACAAAAAATAAACTTAAACATAAACCAAAACCTAATTTTTTTTTTTAAAAAAAACTCTAAATCATAAACTCTAAACCCTAAACCATAAAACCCTAAACCCTAAACCATAAATCGTAAAACCCTAAACCCTAAACCCTAAGCCATACACCTTAAACCCTAAAACCTATAATCCTAAACCCTAAACCCTAAATCCCAAACCCAAAATCCTAAACCCTATAAACCTAAAAACCTAAAAACATAAACCAAAAATAAAAAAAACCTAAAAATAAAATAAATAAATAAGCCTAAACCTAAATAAAATAAAAAATTTATAATAATAAACCTAACTAAAGCTAAACCTAAACCTAAACCTAAAAAATAAAATAAAATAAAAATAAAACTAAATTAAAATAAATTAAATAAAACCTAAACTAAACTAAAACAAAATAAACTTAAAATAAAATCATAGATAAAATAAAACCTAAATGTAAAATTAAAATAAAATAAACCTAAAATAAAAAAAAATCAAAAATAAATAAAGCCTAAACCTAAAAAATAATCTGAAAAAATAATTTAAAAAAAATAAAAATAAAACCTAAATACTAAAAAAATTAAATAAAATAAACTAAAATAAACCTAAATCTAAACTAAAAATAAAACTAAAAAAATAAATAAAACCTAAAACCTAAACCTAAAAAAATAAAATAAAGCCTAAACCTACCCTAAAATTAAAAAAATAAACTTAAACCTAAAAATATAATAAAAATAAAACTAAACTAAAAAATGAACATAAACCTAAACCTAAACCTAAAAAATAAACTAAAATAAAAAAACCTAAACTATAATAAATAAACCTAAAATAAATAACTAAACTAAATAAAATTTAAAAATAAACCTAAATAAAATAAACTAAAATAAATAAAAAATGAACTAAATAAACTAAATAAACCTAAACCTAGCAATTTACTTAATTTGAAAAAAAAAACCCCTAATCACTAAACCCTAAATCCTAAACCCTAAACCCTAAACCTAACCCTAAAATGACATCCCTAAACCTACAACCCTAAACTCTAAACCCCAAACACCAAACCCGAAACCCTAAACCCTAATCCTAAACCATAAACCCTAAAAAGCCTAAACCCTAAACCCTAAACCCTAAACCTTAAACCCTAGAAACCCTAAACCCCAAACCCCAAAGCTTAAACACTAATCCATAGACCCTAAACCCTAAACCCTAAACCCTAAATACTAAAAAAGCCTAAACCCTAAACCCTAATCCCTAAAAACTAAACCCTAAAAGCATAAATTCAAAATCCCTAAACCCTAAACCCTAAGTCTAAATCCATCACCCTAAAGCTAACCCTAAACCTTAAACCCTAAAATCCTAAACTATAAACCCTAAACCTTAAACCCTAAACCCTTAACTCTAATCCCTACATCCTAAACCCTAAACCCTAAAAACCTAAAAGCCAAAACCCAAACAAAATAAAACTAAACAAAAAAAAATAAAATAAAATAAAAAATAAATAAACCTAAACCAAAATAAAATAAAATAAAAACCTAAAATAAAATCCAAACTTAAACTTAAACTGAAAAATAACATAAATAAAAAATAAAAACTAAACTAAAATAAAATAAATAAAATCCTATATTGAATTAAAAAATAAAATAAACCTAAAACTAAAAGACCTAAACAAAATAAAAACTAAAAGTAAAATAAAAATAAAATAAACCTAAAGTAAAATATAATAAAAACTAAATTAAAACATAAACCTACAAAATAAAACTAAAAATAAATAAACAAAATGTAAACCCTAAACTAAAAAAAAACTTAAATCTCAAATAAACAAAATAAAATAAAGCTAACATAAACTAAAATAAACTAAACTAAAATAAATAAAACCTAAACCTAAACTGAAAATAAACTAAACGTAAACCCTAAACTAAATTAAAAAATAAACTAAAAATAAACCTAAACCTAAACTAAAAAATAAAACCTAAAAATTAACCTAAAATAAAAACCTAAAACCTAAACCTAAATTAAAAATAAACATAAACATAAACCTAAACCTAAAAAATAAACTAAAATAAGAAATCTAAACAAAAACAAATAAACCTCAAATTAATAAACTAAAAAAAATAAAAATAAAAAATAAACCTAACTAAAATAAATAAAATAAACATAAACCTACTAGTTTACTTAATTTAAAAAAAAACCCGAAACCCTAAACCCTAAACCCTAAATCCTAAACCCTAAACCCCAAACCTTAAAACTAACCCTAAATCCTAAACCTTAAACCCTAAACTTTAAAAAACCCTGAACACTAAACCCTAAACCCTAAACCCTAAACCCTAACCCCTAAACCCTAAACCATAAACCCTAAACCCTAACCTCAAACCCTAAACCCTAAAACCCTTATCTTTAAACCTAAACAAACCCTAAACCCTTAACCCTAAATATGAAACAGTAATCCTTAAAAATCCTAAACCCTAAAGCCTAAATAAAAAACCCTCAACCTAAACCCAAACCCTAAACCCTAAACCCTAAACCCTAAAACCCTAAAACCCTAAACACTAAACCTTAAACCTTAATCCTTAAACCCAAAAAAACTAAAAACCTAAACCTAAACTAAATAAAACCTAAAAATAAAATAAATAAAACCCTAAACCTAAATAATATAAAAAAATAAAATAAAATAAAAACTTAAACTAAAACCTAAACCTAAACATAAAAATAAAATAAAATCAAAAATGAAAATAAATTAAAATAAAGTAAATAAAAACATAAACTAAATTAAAAATAAAATAAACCTAAGAATAAAAAACCTAAATGATCTAAAAACTAAATGTAAAATATAAATATAATAAACCTAAAATAAATTGAAATGAAAAACCAAATATAAACCTAAACCTAAAAAATAAACCTAAAAATAAATAAATAAAACCTAAACCTTAAACTAAAAAAAATAAACCTAATATAAAAATAAATTTAACAAAATAAACTTAAACCTAAACTAAAATAAAATAAATTAAAATAAATAATACTTAAACCTAACACTAAAATAAACTATACCTAAACCTAAACCTAAACTAAATAAAATAAAATAAACTAAAAATAAACCTAAACCTAAGCTAAAAATAAAACCAAAAAATAAAACCAAAATAAAAACCTAAAACTTAAACCTAAAAAATAAAATAAAACTAAAACTCAACTAAAAATAAACCTAAACCTAAATTAAAAAGTAAAACCTAAAAATAAACCTAAAACATAAACCTAAAAAAATAAAATAAAAACCTAAACCTAAACCTAAAAATAAAATAAAAATAAAACTCTACAACAAAATAAACCTAAAAATAAACTTAAACCTAAAACATTAACTAAAATAAAAAACCTAAACTAAAATAAATAAACTAAAATAAAGAAAAATAAAAAATAAAACTAAATAATAATAAAAAATAAAATAAACTAAATAAACCTAAAACTACCTATTTACTTGATTGGAAAAAAACCCTAAACTTTAAATCCTAAACCCTAAACACAAAACCCTAAACAAAAAAACTAATCCTAAACCCTAAACCTACAACACTAAACCTACAACCCTAAAACCCTAAACCCTAAACCCTAAACCCTAAACACTAAACCCTAAACCCTTAACCCTTAACCCTAACCCCTAAACCATAAACCCTAAACCCTAAACCCTAAACCCTAACCTCAAACCCTAAGCCCTAAAACCCTCAAACCCTTAACCCCTAAAGCCTAAACCCTAAATCTGAAACACTAAACTTTAAAAACCCTAAACCCTAAAGTCTAAAACTAAACCCTAAACTCAAAACCCTAAACCCTAACCCTAATCCCAAAACCCTAAAACCCTAAACCCTAAACCTTAAACCCTAAACCTTAAACCCTAAACCCTAAACCCCAAAAAACTAAAAACCTAAACCTAAACTAAATAAACCCTAAAAATAAAATAAATAAAAAACCTACACCTAAATAAAAGAAAAAAATAAAATAAAATGAAAACCTAAACTAAAACCTAAACCTAAACCTAAAATTAAAAAAATTAAAAAATTAAAATAAACTAAATTAAAATAAATAAAAACCTAAACTAAACTTAAAAATAAAATAAACCTAAGACTAAAAATCCTAAATAAAGTAAAAACTAAATGTAAAATACCAATATAATAAACCTAAAATAAACTAAAATAAAAACTAAATAAAAACCTAAACCTAAAAAATAAACCTAAAAATAAATAAAAATAAAACCTAAACCCTAAACTAAAAAAAATTAAATCTAAAATCAAATTAAAATAAGCCTAATCCTAAACTAAAATAAATAAAACCTAAACCTAACCCTAAAATAAACTAAACCTAAACCTAAACCTAAACTAAATAAAATAAAATAAACTAAAAAAAAACATAAACCTAAGCTAAAAATAAAACCTAAAAATAAACCTAAAATAAAAACCTAAAACTTAAACCTAAAAAATAAAATAAAAATAAAACTCAACTAAAAATAAACCTAATCCAAAACTAAAAAATAAATCCTAAAAATAAACTTAAAACCTAAACCTAAGAAAATAAAATAAAAACCTAAACCAAATATTAAAAATTAAAAATAAATCCTAAAACTAAAAAATAAAATTAAAATAAAACTCAACTAAAAAATAAATCTAAACATAAACTAAAACCTGAATATAGACTAAAATAAAAGCCCTAAACTAAAATAAATAAACCTAAAATAAATAAACTAAAATAATGAAAAATAAAAAATAAAACTAAATAAAAATAAAAAATAAAATAAACTAAAATAAATCAAAAAATAAACTAAATAAACCTAAACCTACCAGTTTACATAATTGAAAAAAAAACCCCTAAACCCAAAACTCTAAACCCTAAACTCTAAACCTACAACACTAAACCTACAACCATAAACCCTAAAAACCCTAAACCCAATCCCTAAACTCTAAACTCTAAAACTTAAACCCTAAACCCTAAACCTAACCCTAAATACTATACCCTAGAAGCATAAACACTAAAACCTTAAACCCTAAACCCTAAACCTTAAATGCTAAACCTTAAACCCTAAACCCTAAACCTTAAATCCCAAATTGTAAACCCTAAACCATAAACCCTAAAACCTACAACCTAAACCCTAAACCCCAAACCCCAAATCCTAAACCCTAAACTAACCCTAAACCCTAAACCCTAAACCCTAAGAATGGGTAGAACCCTGATGATAGTAACATTACCATCAACCAGCTTCAGATCTGCAGGAGGCAAGAGTGAGGTGCGATCACAATGGTGGTGGACTATCTAGAGGTGTTGGTACATATGGAGGTGGTGTCCGAGCAGTGGTGGTTGTGGAGATGGGAGGAGCAACAAAGGTTATAACGGTGGTGGCGGTGGAGTGACAGATCATGGATATAATGGTGGATCCCGCTACTTGAGAGGCGAGGGTGGTTTTGATGGGAACTAGAGAAACTGAAGAATGGTCGATCTGATCTGCTGCTTATGGAACTATGTCTTTATAATAGAGATGATTCTACTTATCTAAGGTTTTTTATTTGCTCAATGGGTGCTCATTTTGATCTATGTCATCCCTTGTGTCTTACAAAACCTGGGGTGCTTCTTGGTTAATGAAATTGAAAAGAATAAATATTGAATCTAAATTTGTTCTCTATTAAAAAAAATCCTTAAATTCTAAACCATAAATGCTAAACTAAAACATAAACCCTAAACCCTACAATCTAAACCCTAAACCCTAAACCTTAAAAACCCTAAACCCTAAACCCTAAACCCTAAAGCTTAAACCCTAAAACCCTAAAGATTAAACCCTAAACCCTAAACCCTAAAATTTACAACCATAAACCCTAAACACTAAACCCCAAACCCTAAACCTTGAATAAAGATGTCATTAGGAGTAGATCTAAAGAGTGACCTAATCCTAACATAGTTATGGTAGCTAAAGAGAATGTCCTCAAGAGACTTTCCCTTGACTATTAGAGATCTGAATACCCTAAACCCTGACCCTAAATCATATTATAATACCATATATTATAGTATAATGTAGAATCATATATTTGAGCATGTAGTGATGTGTTTTTAGATGTTATAAGATGTTTTGAAATGTTTTTATATATTATGGTATTGTGCCCTATAATCTATATTAATATAAATCATAAAAATATTGATTTAATAAATCGATGATGAAATTTATTAAATTTGAAGTGGGAATTAGTTGTAGTAAAGGTGTGCTACGCACTTCTAAAAAAAGTAAGATTTTATGTTCAGAATAAGTATTATATGTTGTATAATAGTACAACATCATATATCATAATATATTGTTCTATGCATTTTAAATTCTTTTAGTATTTTACAATCATACAGTCGAGCCTACACTAGCATTATTTATAAAAATGTTGATTTAGACTTTAAATGGTAGAATTTGGCCAAATTCATAATAGGAAGAGCATGACATCAAAATAACTTATTCCAATTTAAAATATGTAAGTGATACAACTAAAATATATAGTTTTTTTATTATTTAGACTAATTTTATGATTTTTTATCTTAAGCAATCTTTTGTGATGTGATATGCAATATAGTATAACAATATGTTATATTGTATTATAATATAGGTTTCCATAACATAGTGTAGCATCATACATTATAGCATATTATTATGTTTTACTACTTGTTATTTAGCATATTTTAATTTGTTATAGTATGATATAGTAGATTTTGTAGTAGTATAATTCATAAAAATACTAATTTATAGGTTGGGACGATGGGATATGGGCAAAATTAAGGTAAGCTTTAGGGAACATCATTGGGGGTGTGCTATGGTGTGTCATTTAATCAAAAGAATGGAATTTTACATCCATAATAAATGTACATTTTTTAACAAAATTTAATAATTTTTTTTATTTTAATTGATTCATTTTAAGGTGTAATTCAAGATAATATATTATATGAAAGCATATTAAAATATAATCTACATAACAATATACCTTCACATATATATGAATGTGGTGGTGTGTTACTAAATGTTATTGTATATTTTACTATGTTTTACTTTTATTATAATACATTAGGTCGAAACTCATAGAAATGTTAATTTGAAGATTGAGATGGAAGAATTTAGCCAAATTCACTCCACATACCAAGAAGAAACACCAAAATTATGTTATTTTGTACCATTTATAATAGAAAAATCAAAATTTTACATCTAAAATGAACATTATTTATATTTTGATAAAATTTTGTTATTTATTCTTTTTAAGTGGTTCTAATGAGGTGTAATGTTAGACATTATATTATATTATAGCAAATTATAATATAACATCTTATATTTAAATAATATAGTATGTTAATTCACACTATAATATGTTTAGCATGATATTGTATAGTTAGTTTTAGCTTGCACCATCACAAATCATAAAATGTTGATTACAATGTTAAGATGATGTAATTTGAACAAATACATTGTAAGGCTTTTGGTTGAAGTTTTAAAGGTCTGAATAAAAGAAGAAATAAGATTTGATGAGAATTCCATGTCAATGACATGGAGGGAGATCCACTAGGGGATCACACAAGCATTGGACATGACATGTGAGGGGTCTATGTCAAGGGCATAGAAGAAGAAAATTTGCTAGGGATAAGGTTTGAATTTGATTTGATTATATGATTTATAGAATGAAGATATGTTGTGGATAAGAATCTATAATCCACCAAGAATTAAGATCGAATAGACTTTAATTTGTTTTGTTTTAATTGATCTCAAGGCATATTTGTTAGTGATATGGGCTCGAGTCCGCTGGGGATCGGGTATATGAACCTTCCACTAGGGAAGTTGGTTTGGGCTATCCACTGGGGATTGGGATTTGAGTTTAATTTTATAGATTATTTTGGGGATGTATTCATTGGGGATAAGAATTTGGTTGGATTTCTTTGATTTAGACTCTACTGGGAGAGTTGGTTTAATTTGCCTCCACTAGGGAGGTTGGTTTTGAATTTGATTTATTTGCTTGACTTGTTTATATAAAATTCAGGGCTCCATTGGGGAGAAGGGTATCATTTAACTACACTAGGAAAAATTAGATTTGGCTTTATTTAATAAAAGTTAATGTATGGACCCTATTAGTGTGCGATGGACCCATTGAGAAGGGGCAATATCAGCCTTGACCTACCTCAATTTTACAAATCCAAAGGGATAGTCTATCGACTGTGGTGTAGAGCTAGCCAACCTAAGGGGTTGTCTTTCGGTGTGCAATGAATGTGCTAAGAGGAAGGCATAACAGATTTACATCTTTCGAAGTGAGGAACAACCGATGGGGTGACCTATTGGATGCATAACAAATCGAACTTGTCCTAGGGTGACTACTAAGTGAATGTCGTTGGGGACTTATGTTAACTCAAAAGTAGTCAAGATTAATTTTATCTTAATTTTATGTGATTTGATATAATTTATTTAGTTTAGTTTGATTTTGAATTGAGGGCATATCCACTAGGGATGTGAGCTGGATCAAATTTGATAGATTTAATTTATGGACCATGTCGGTGTACGATGGACTCATTGAGAAGGGGCTATATCAGACTTGTCATATCTTAAATTTATAAATCCAAAGGGATAGTCTACTAGTCGTGGGGTAGAGCTAGCCAACCTAAGGGGTTGCCTTTCGATGTGCAACAACTGTGCTAGGAGAAAGGCATAGCAAACTTACATCTTCTAAAGCAGCGAACAACTATTGGGGTGACTTGTTTTTAGCACAACAAATCAAACCAAACTTAGGGGTGACTTCTGAGTGAATGTCACTGGGGACTTATTTCAACTAAAAAGTATTCAGGTGGTCCTATAGGGAGTTTTGCTGACACTGCCCTAAAGATAAGATACTTTCTTGGGAAAAGGTACTGCTAGGGGTGTCCTCTTAATCCATAAAAGAATATATTTTTTGTTTATATGTTTGTGTGGACCCTTTGGTGTGCGAGGGAGCACACTGAGAAGGAGCTATGTTGGCCTTCAGCTATCTCAGATGTATTGGACTAAGGGAGAATCTACACATCCACAGGATTGTTTCTCCAACCACAGGGGTGGTTACTAGGAAAGGGGAACTGTCCAATCTAATATTAACCCAAGTAGTGCCTAAATGGGGTCGCAAAGGATATGATCCAAATATAGTGCCCACAGGGGAAGTGCTACTGGGGGCATTATCCTGACCTCTGGAAAAGAAAGCCTATAGGTGTATGATGGCCAACTAAAGGAGAAAGCGTAGCAGACTTACATCTACTATGAGTGGTGTATCCTAAGGTGCGAGAACCAACCAACCTAAGGTGTATTATTCAGCATGAGTGGTGTATCCATCAGCATAGTTAGAACCAACCAACCTAAGTTGCATGTCAATTTGCAATAATCAATCTTGAAAGAAAGTGTGTAGGCTTACAACTTTCCAAGATGAACTGCTCATCCGGATAGTCTGTCATCGGTAGGAGAGATGCTATCTGACCTAGAGAGAATACTAAGCGGGGACCCCCGTGGAATGACTAAACGTAGACTTGAAGCACTCAGGAGGGAAGGAGCTATGAGGGCACTTATCCTAAACTACAAATATACTCGACTGCATCAGTGTACGAAGGCTAGTCCAAGAAGAAAGTGTAGCAGGCTCACATCCTCTTAAACGAAGCCAACATTAGGTAGCTTACCAGCCACGCAGTAAGGCCTACTAAACTAACAAGGCACTCATCAGTGTGCAGTGGTAGACTTACATCCTTCAAAGAAAGAAGACCACTAGGGTGACACACAAGTAGATTAGCACATTAGTCCAACCTAGAGCAGCTAAGGAGTGAGTGTCATTAAGGGCATTATCTCAACTCAGAGTAGCCCAAGACAAAAGATATGTATTTATGTGTAGTTTGTGTTTGTACTGTGTCGATGAAGGAAAGGATGCTGCTCGGGTTCCTTACACCTACCTTAAACACATCGTTCCATATTCACAAAGAAAAATACTTTCAACATGGAAGAGATTGAATTCAAAATGGAATTTTTATTTATGTTAATTTTTTTCAAACATGAGTCATAATATTTATTTAAGAAGAGCCCATTGATTGGAAGCATTGGACGCTCTCCCTTATGATTAATAAGCTAATAAGATCCTCCTTGGTAGGCCTTCTCTATGGAAAAGGGCCTTCCCAAGTGGGTTCAAACTTGCCTCCCATCTTACAACGGGCAACAATTAGTCTCCTTAGAACTAAAATAAGCTCTCCTACATGGAAAGCTCTAGAACGGGCCAACTTGTTATGAGCTTGAATCATTTTAGCTTTGTAAAACTCAAGGGTTTGGCATGCCCGTGGGCATCTCTCCTCCAAACCTTTGAGCTCTTCTAATTGCAACTTGGCATTTTGCTCTATTATAATTTTGCTGGCTATAACTATCTTTAGTGATGGGAGTTCGACTTCTAATGATAAAATGGCTTCAGATCCACACACTAAGGAGAAAGGAGTAGACTGAGTTGGACTTCTATATGTGGTGCAGTAGGCCCACAAGGCTTCAACTAATTGCTCATGCCACTATCACTTGGTGTTGTCGAGTGTCTTCTTCAATATTTAGATGAGAGCTTTGTTGAAGGATTCTACTAAGCCATTTTCCCTTGGGTAGTTGATGGTAGAATATCTCCAATCTATGCTGTCTCCGGGAAAAGTTGTTGATCTTAGTGCTCTTTAATGTAGTACCATTATCAGAGATAATTCGTTGAGGCACTCAGAACCTATATACAATATGGTTACTAAAAAATTAGAGCACATGCTGAGCTATGACCTTTTTGAGCAGAATCATCTTTGCCCATTTAGAAAAGTAGTTAGTACCTACTATGATGAACAAATGACCCTTTAGAAGAAAAAGGATCAATTGAACCCAATATGTTGATACCCCAACACTCGAATAGCCATGAGGCCAATGTAGGATGTAGAATGTTTGGTGGTTGGTGTAAGACCACACCTTGAATTTGATATTGGTGGCATCGCTTAGCCGTATCCTTGCAATCTTTGATCATCGATGACTAGTAGTATCTTAGGCAATTGATCTTGGCTTTCAATTTCAAACTGGATTGGTTGGCTCCACATAATCATGAGGGTACCTCGGTCATGATCTTTCGGGCTTCATGGTTGTCTAAACAACATAACCACATATGATCGAATGACTGCCAGTACAAGACACCATCCACAAGAGCATAGGAAAGTTCTTTTTGCTTTATATGATGGGATTAAGACTTCTCTTGAGGTATTTTACCTTTATTTTGATATTCCCTTCTTGGCAATGGCAACCACCACTTCAAGAAAGTACTTTTTGATGAGTTCAATATCAATAAGGAATTAGACTTGTCTATTTTAGAACGTTATTGATATGGACTCATCCTCCGGGCATGCTAACTCATTGGCAAGCTTGGCTAAAACATACACTACGGCATTCTCTCCTAGAGGAATCTTATAAATGGTAACCTCTAGGATTTGGGCCAATAACTCCATGGTGTACTTATGGTAGTGATGGAGCTTAGGTTATAAACCTTATAGACCCAACGATTTGGTTGATAACTAAGAATCCCAAGATGTTGATGTTATATGCTTAGTAATTTACTCTAGATTGACAATCAGAGCCACATGTTCGACTTCATTATTGGTATAAGGATTGGACATATGATATGAGGATCTCATCAGATCATGGTCCAGAGTTAAGAGAACTATTCTTACCTCTGCCTTTCCTGGAATAGTATATTATAGTTCTTCTCCTCTTTGAGAGGAAGCCACACCATCAAAGTACATTTCCCAATAGTGAATGCTAGTATCCCATAAGTTCATGATTTATTCATCGAGGAGATCATTACTAAGGTAGAGTCAACAAGAAGTGGTGTGTGAAGTAATCTAAGCACTTGTCCTTTCACCGCATGAGGTGAAAGGTAATGCCAAATTGAATGAGGATCAAGGACTATCATGCCAACCGTCTGGATAGCATCGATCGTGTCATGAGATATTATACTGGATTGATCCTAGAGATTAAGTTCACCTTATGAGGAAGAATGTAGTGTTGTAGCTTTTGGGATGTAAATATTAAAGCTAGGCAATGCTTCTCAATGAGTGGATAATTCTCCTCAATAGGGATTAGATGATGGCTAAGGTAGTAAAGTTGATTTTCCTTCCCTTCATCATTGGCTTGGGAAACCAACTCACCAAGGGACTCATCTAACGCAGTAGTGTAAATAATCCTAAAATTTCCTTGATCTTCCTCGGATCAATTTTGATTCCCTGGTGTCGGACAGCTAACCCAAGGAATTTCCCTAAAGCTACTCTGAATGCACACTTCAGGGGGTTCATTTTGAGGTTAAATTGTCTTAATTGTTCAAAAAATACTCTCAAGTGTAAGAGATGGTCTTCCTTTTTTCTACTTTTAACCACGAGATCATCAACATAGCACTTGACTTGATGATGAATGAGTTCATCAAGATTGTCCACCGGTATGTAGCATCAAGATTTCTAAAAGGCATGACTTTATAGCAATATATTATGATCGGGGTTCTAAAAGTAGTGTTTCTTTCATCTTTAGGGGCCATCTTTATTTGGTGATATCTAAATGAGCCATCCATGAAAGAGAAGACAGCTTGAGATGAGGTAATGTCCACCATCAACTCTAGGATTGGAAGTGGAATTTCATCTTTTAGACATGTTTTATTTAAATTTATAAAATTAACACATATGTGAATTTGGCCATCCTTTCTCTTAACAGAGATGATGCTGGCTAACCAGGTAGGATATTTTTCTTCTTAGATGAAGTTAGCATCGATCAATTTCTTGACTTCATAAATGACCTATTGTGCTATGTCTAATTGCATGCGTCTAGAAGCTTGCTTGATAGGGTTAGTGGTAGGATCTATTGCTAGTTTATGGACCACTATGTCAGGAGCCAATCTAGGCATCTCTTCATAACTCCATGTAAAGTAGTCCTTAAAATTAGTTAATAGCCTAACTAAGTCATTGGTTTCAATTTTAGTAAACATAGAACTGATGTATGTTGAGCGTGGATCTTCTTCAGTTCCTAAGTTAATTTTCTTGAGCTTGTCGATTATTGACTTGATGTCTTCTTCAAACTATGGCGGTGCATCTTTGACTTGAAAATCAACTAGATCATCTGAAGTTTCTAAGCACAACTTCTCATATGAGTTAATGTGATTTCAAAGGAACCTATCATATTCCAAATGATTTGTGATGACTAAGTAGCAATCGTCATCATTAACTAGACCCACTATACTGAATCCTAGTTTGAGTCTTAATTCAGAGCTTTTACATTTGTTCTTATATATTCTTTTGAAGTTTTCTGACCCGTACTTTGACCAAGCATGTGGGATTAACCCTTTCTTTACTAAATTATGAACACAAGGCAAGTACCAATCAAAAGGTAATTCTATTAAATCTTTATATGAATCATCCTCAAGTTCTACATCAACTTCATGACTTGAAGATGATGCTCCCAGAAAGAACCTCTGAGTCTTCACACCTGTGGATGACTTAGGGGCTTCCTTAACTACCAAAACCTCAACTTTTTGAAAGGAAAGTGGGGTTAGAGCTAAGGTTCCCAACTGATGCCTAGCTATTTCTCATATACACTTGGATAAACTTACGCTTTGCTTTGGAGCCCAGTCTTTATCATTATATGGCTCAAGGGTGACCTCCAAGGGAATCTAATGCTGAGAAGAGCTGGCTATTGTACTAACCATATAAGACTCATCTTATGAATTAGATTCTAAGTCTATATGGATAGCATGTGTACTCCTAGTAGTTAAGACATATTTTCTATTGGGTGCCAAATAATGAGTTTTCATCCCCTTGGGACTACCTCTAAACTGCCTCTTCCTCTGCCTAGTGGAGGTCAGGTCATCCTACCCATATGTTCAAATGGAGTAATGAACTATGGTTTGAACCTAATGCTAGGCTCCACTTCCTCCTTCATATCTATTTTCGCTTCCTTTTATTTTCTTTTTCATTCCCTCTTTTCTTTTCTTTTCCTTTTTCTATTTCTTTTTCTTGTTCTTCTTCTTTTTCTTTTATTTTTAAACTTTGGCCATGTTCGTGTGAATAGACTTGTTGATTTTGAGAGAGGTAGTAAGCCACATCCTCATATATGCTGACCTCGTGAACTATAAATGGCTTGAGATCTCCTTTGACATAATAGATTATCCCACCTCTCATGAACTTTATACACTAATGTAGAGAGGATGGAACAATGTTATTCTCATGTATCAATGGTCTCCCAAGAAAAGCGTTGAAAGATGTATCCGAGCTATAATGTAAAACCTGGCTTCGGTCTTCAAATCATCTATCTCCAAGGGCAACACTATGGAGCCAAAGGCATGTTGACCTCACTTTTGGAGTGATTCAATCTTCCCTTCTAGACTTAGAGTTCTAGACACTAAGACTTTCCTAGTCATAAGACACTTAATAATTAGGTAAACACTTAACCTAAGCCTAAAAAACTTAGAAGGGTTAACCATAACATTAGGTTATTTGTGGATTAGGATAATCAACCTACCCTACAACCCAAATCCAATCCATGTTCACCTTCTCAACCAAACCTCAAGTTCAATTCAAACATCAAATTCAAATCCAAATCCAAACCGAAATTCTAAAACCAAATGATTGATGCCATGTTCAAATACAAACATGAAACCCTTCCTAAGCAATATGACCTATCCCATGGAGTTAAGCAAATTTTAATCCAAATTAATCAAAAATAAATTTATTTTGTCATAATCAATTTATATCTTCAATCATCTTCATAAATATAAATCAAATCTACAATCAAATGATCAAAACTAAATCAAAGTAAATCAAATTAAATCAAATCCCTTCCTAAACCATATGAACTATCCCATGGATTTAGCTAAATATTAATCCAAATCAAGTCAAACTCAATTGAATTTTTTAAAAATCAATCATATTTTCAATCATCTTCATAGATTTAAATAGAATATATGTTTAAATCATCAAAACTAAATTAAACCAAATCAAAATCCAAACCTAAGCCACATTACCCAACTCTATAGACTAAGCCAAATTCCATCATTCCAAAACCCAAATTCAATTTATTTTCTCATGAATCAATCATACCTTCAAGCATATTCACAAATATAAATGAAATCTACAATCATCAAGCCTAACTAAAATCAAACCAAGTCAAACCCAACTTAACCCTTTTGACTTGAATAATTCAAATGAACCAAAACCCATTTGAACCCAAGCCAATTGCAATTAAATTTATATATCAATCCCAAATCCATATATAAACTCAACTAAATCAAACTCAACCCAAAATCAAGCCAAATAAACCCAATTGGTCCACTTGACCCAAAGTCGTGAATTTGACCTATTTGAGCCAAGTTCTAATCCTAGTCAAATTATATTGAACTAAGACTATCAAAACCTCGCATCATAATTGCTGATCACCCTAGGTTGATCAATTATCATAAATTGATCAAACCAAGTCAACTCATTTGACCAAGTCAACTTTTAACCCATATGAACCAAACTAGCTAAATTGCAACCTAAGCCAAATCCCTTGAAATCAATGATTCATACCAAATCAAAATCAATATTTGAATATGACTTGACCTTCAATTGAGTCAAACCAAACCCAATTGGCCCTCTTGACCCAAGTTGACCCAAGTTGACCCAAATTGACCTAAAAGAACAAATTGTGTCAAATAAAAATATAAACCAAATTGATTACATCCAATGGCTGGAGTTTAATCCAAATTGATTATTGAACTTGACCAAAGCCATTATTGGACCCAATTGAACGTAATTGACCTACTTAGCCAAATTGACCAAAAGGTTCAAGTTGGCCTAAATCAAAACCAAATCCTAATTAATTGAAACCAAAGCCTACAATCATCTTCAATTGGTCAACTAAACCCAAACCAACACCCAACCCAAGCCAATTTGACCAATTTGGTCAAATAGGTCAACTTAACCCATTTGACCTAAATGAATTAAAATGAGCCAAAATCATTTTTAAGCCAAACCAAACCAAACCAATTGAACCAAAACATCCCAAATGATCATATGAACTTGACCCAACCCTTGGTTTAACCCAATTTGACCAATTGGTCAACTTGATCCAACCTAACCCAAATTGAACTAAATGAGTCAAATTGAGCCAAACCTAACCAAATCGACTCCAATTAACTTGATATTTGGGCTAAGCCACTTTTGGATCATTTAAAATCTTCCCAAATTAAATCCAATGCTAAATGATCATTCTACTCTCAAGTCAAAGGCATCACATCAGACAAATCACCCATGTAAGTGGTCATTTCCATTATTTTCCACTTTGTACTTTCCCAATGGTCCACCTTAGCACCTAGGACATTTCCCAACCTGACCCAATTGGTGGTTGGGTCGGCCATGACCCATGGGAGGTGAAGCCCATAGGACACCCATGATTCCTCCTTGGCAGCCACCTCCACACCTTCAACCAACCAAGCTAAGCCAACTCACCTACTCCCTGCCACCCATGACTCCCTGAGTTGGTTAGATGGCCACTAGAAGCCAAACCCAATCCCACCATCTGATCAAGATGAAAGGGGGTATACACTCCCTCATTTCAACTCAAACACATAGACAAATCATTCCTTAGAGCCCAAGCTACCCTAGACGAGCCGCTAGAGCCATTCCCTAAGCTCTCAAGCTTGTTCCTCGATCAAAAAATGTCATTCCCTTCCGTCCTAAAATATGACACTGCCATTTTTGACCTAATTTCCCCATTTCTCCATCAAACTCAAATTAGCTTTTCACGCACCTTTCCTAAGCCTTATCGAGCAAGAAAAAATTATCTCCCAAGCTTCTCGAGCACCAAAGGTGGGACTTCGATCAAAATAGAGCTCCAAATCATCGATTCGTAGCCTTCCGAGTGAATGTTGAGGAATTTATCTAATTACTGCTCAATAGGGCTTCATCTTCACTAAATGAAGCTTCCTCAATATTTCGAGCTATCTATCTTGAGTTCTGGTGAGGTATGCTTCCAAAACTGATCCTTAGGAAAAAATGGGTTGGAGCTCTTTGAATTAAACTTGCATCTCATGTGATCTTGACCATTGGATCCCTCGATTGATGTCAAAGGTGGGATCCTTGAGTTGATCCAAGCTGAGTAAGCTTTGATCAAGTCGGAGACTCCCATTCTCCTTCACTCGTGTGATGTTAGATCATGTACCTTCCTTTTCGCATGATCGGAATGGACGATCATGATTAGATCTGCTAGATCGATCTAATTTAATTCTATTAAGCTATGGGCTTAATTATAGCCTTCTGATCTTAGATTGAATGACAGACGAAAAAGTGCATCTATTGTCCCCACATAGGCACTAAGTCAGATAAGTTTTAAGTAGCCAATCCCGTGGTGTCATGTGGAAAGTACACCGCATCAGCGCGCCATGTGGCGCCAACATGATTAGGCTTTAATTAGGCTTAATTAATAATTTTTAATGGCTGAAAATTCTAAAAATCATAAAAAGTCACTGAGAAATAAAAAATGCAAATAAATACTCATTTTAAAGGTATTTTAGAGGAGAATTAATTGAAAATGATCTTAACTAATTTTAAATAGTAATTAAGGCTTAATTGCAACATTAATTAGCTTAATTACTCCATAATTATTTGAGCAATTAATCCCAACTTTTGTTCGTTAATTTAATGGGATGACCTCTTCTTGCCATGATTTTCTTGGGATTTATTGCTCACTTAATTAAGAAAATTGACTAATTAAACCTAAACTACTCTTTTAATTTAATTAATGATTAATTAATCCCATGAACACTAAAAAATTAATTAATTAGGTTTATTAATCATTGTTCAACAATAGTGAACTAAGGAATAGAGTTGGGACCCCTTTCCCTAAGTTCATTTCACACTTTTTTAAAATGACATTAATTAAGATTTGAGTAATTAATTAAATCAATTAGTCAAATTGAAATCATAATCACATGAGACCTTAATTAATTAAATCATGGGGTAGATCTTTAAGTGTTTAATAACCGAAAAGAGTTTAATGAAATTATGGTTAGTCCACATTTGTGGGAAAACCATAAGAGTAACTAATCAAGCCCCTTAATCTAATTAATTATTAATCATGAGCCAATTGCATTAGGCCACTTTTATTTCATAGGATCATTACAAGTTTGTTTTCCATGCATATCATGTTGGCTCATAATTATTTAGTTAATTACTTTAAAGTGACATAGGTAAGGGTAATTAATTCATCTGATTAAGGGTTCAACTTAATTAACCAATAAAATTAACTTAATTACATTTCTTTTAAATAAATCAAATCACTAATGTGGAATGGGTTTAAAATAGCAAGTGATGATTTCTCTTTCCTATTTAAATCAAATCAAATTAACGTAATTAATAAAGAAGCTTTAGTTTTTTTAAATAATATTATTTGATTTGATTGTC
This sequence comes from Cymbidium sinense, assembly GCA_021442155.1. Lineage (NCBI taxonomy): Eukaryota > Viridiplantae > Streptophyta > Magnoliopsida > Asparagales > Orchidaceae > Cymbidium > Cymbidium sinense. Next base: position 275,075,881 of record CM038215.1, on the reverse strand, counting down.
CTTAAGAACTAGTTTGGTTGAATGAATCACATTCTTTTTTTCCTCTTCCAATCATGTTAAATTTGGTATGACATTTGAATTCATGCATCTATCTCTCCAAAATCAAGTAAAATAAAATGAATTTGCTTTATGTAAGCTTGCATGTGTTGATTTAATTTGATATATGCATGGCTATTATCACTATTAAAACTAAATGTATTATTCAAAAGCTTATAAATGAATAATAATATGTGTTATGATGCTAGTATAAATACATAAGAAATGCATGTGATTATAGCTTAAGTGTATTAATGTTGAGTTCCCTTTCCTCTATTCATGGGTTGATTTATATAAGATTGAATGTTAATGGATATATAATCTGAACAACCTGGGAACACAAGACTTTAGATAGCCCAAGGAGGTCATTTGATTACCTCACTTCCTTAGTTTAACAATAGCACGTACCCATTTGATTTCATTCGTATGTATTTCAACATTAGAATTTGGATAGAGCTTCAATTCATATTTATAAATGATTCAATAAAAAAATATACAATCTTTGCATGGTTTTTTTCCCTCTTTTATGTATACATCCATGTGTGTCCAAGAAAAGCAAGTTTATAGTCTGGACATTCCAAGAATACGAGGCTTTAGCTAACTCTAAGGAGGTTATTTGAGTACCTCACTTCCCTAGTTTAACAACATATGCCTATTTAATTTTATTCTTATGACTTTTTTGTATAAGAATTTGGATAAATTTTCAAATTAATATGTTTAAATAATTCATTCAAATAAAATATAAATTTGAAACAGACACAAACATTCATCATTTAAGTGTGCTAAATTATGTTGCATGTATAGATACCCTTAGGATTAAATCATATGCATGTTACATGTGATGGAAAGGAATGATTTAATATATGTCATATGGTAGTAATTCAATTAAATTAATCTTAAGATGCCTTTCATTTTGAGTAGGATTATTTAAAATGAACCTAAACTTAGGATTCATTAAATCATTTAATAAGCCATTCATTAAAGGGAACTAAATCAAATTAATATACTTTAGAAAGTGACTTAAGGTAAGGATGAAAGAGGGAAACCCTCTTTTCCTTTCTTTATAACACTTAGTGGCTAAGTGTAATAAAATGAAACGAAAAAAAACACAAATTAAAATTCTCAAATCAATTAAACTACTTCAAGTGAAATTAACCTTTCATGTTAAATTGAATCCTTCTACACTTAAAAAATCCAACACTAATGCCTAACAAGACTAAAGCACCCTAGATTTAGTATCTGAGGTAGCTATTTCCTTCGAGCTACGAGCATAATTCCTCACCTCTTAGGCATTCCCACAACCTTGTGTTGGTGGATTATAAGCCCTAGTAATCTAATTAAATTTCAACTCAAAATATATAAATCCCTCAACTTCAAAATTACAAAGCCAAACCATAGGATAGACTGGAATGCTAATTAGGCTTCCTAGTATCATGAGTATTTCTTACTTATTTCATTTATATTCCAAAAATAAGTTTTCTCCGTGAACTTTCCTAATTGATTTTCCAAATACAACCAATCCTTTAATAGTCTAACCTTGAAATCTTTGAAGATGATTATCATCTATTTTAATCGAGAGTATTCTTAGAAAATTTCATTTCCTAAGATGTAATTAACTATGGAGGCTTTCCTTCATAGGGAACTTAAGAACCTAGTTTAATATAAATCCAACTTTATTCATCCATGCAAAGTAGGGGAAAAACTCTATTACATTCGAAGACCCATCATGCCTTAGGATTCCTTATTTCGTGATTAGGTTAACTTTAGTGACTTCTTGAAATGACGAGCTTGTGGAAAGTTCTACCTTCTCATTAGGCATATCTACAGATTCTACTATGGGATCCTCATAGTTAGTTGACTCCAAGTCAATCTCAAGAGGTGAACCTGATTGATTTAGAGAAGGATAGTCCCACTTTGAATCTGAAAGGAAAGGATCAAAACAACTAGAGTTATTATTTTTATTTAGACTTGGAGACCTTTCAATAGGAATAAAATGAAGAGCATTAGAAGTGACAATATATAAGTAGAACCCTTTCACATTAATTTCTTTTATAAATGGTACATGATAGAAATCAAGTAAAGTAAGCGGAGTAAGGGATTAAGTGCCCTTATCCGTAGGTATAATGCTCTTGCTAATAGAAGAGGAGCTAGCAGAAGAGGTGGGAGTTGCAACGGTGGAGGAAGTACTTGACTTGGATGGTGGCTACACTACTAGACTATCCTCAAGTATGGTGAGTTGTCTATCACTGCCACCCTCCCCGAGTTGTTTTTTGCAACTAGCAATCCTTCCTTAGTGTTGGAGGTTTGAGCTATTTTAGGCACCTTAAACCCTAAACCCTAAACCCTAAATCCTAAACCCTAAACCCTAAACCCTAAATCCTAAACCCTAAACCCTAAACCCTAAACCCTAAACCCTAAACTGTATACCCTAAAAAACCCTAAACATTAAATCATAAACCCCAAAACCAAAACCCTAAACTGAACATAAACCTTAAACCCTAAAAAGCTAAAATCAGAAACCTAAACTAAATAAAACCTAAAATGAAATAAAATAAAAAATAATATAAAATAAAAATAAAAACTAAAATAGATAAACTAAAGTACATAAAAATAAAAAATAAACCTAAATATAATAAAATAAAATAAACTAAAATAAATAAGAAATAAACTAAATATATTAAATAAACTTAAACCTACTGATTTACTTAATTAAAAATAATCCTAAATTCTAAACACTAAATCCTAAACCCAAAATCCTGAACCCTAAACCTACAACCCTAAACTCTAAACCCTAAACCCTAAACTCTAAACCCTAAAAAACCCTAAACCCTAAACCCTAACCGTAAACCCTAAACCCTAAAACCCTAAACCCTAAACCTTAAATGCTAAACCTTAAACCCTAAACCCAGAACTTAAACACTAACCATAAACCATAAATCCTAAACCCCAAACCATGAACCTAAACCTAAAGTAACTAAATAAATTTAAAAAATAAATCTAAACCTAAAAATTAATAAACATAAACCTAAACCTTAACCATAAAAATGGGGAGAACCATGATGCCAGGAATATCACTGTCAACTAAGCTTAGTCTAGATCTGGTGGTGGAGGATCTAGAGGTGCTGGTGGATATAGTGATGGTGGTTATGGAGGTGGGAGGAGTGATGGAGGTTACAACCAAGGTGGTGGTGGAGGGAGAGCGCAGGGATATGTTGGTGGATCTCGCTTCGAAAGGCTTGGGTTGTTCTGATAGGAACTAGAGAACCCAATATACTGCTTATGGAACTCTATCTTTACAATAGAGATGGTTCTAGTTATCTAGGGTTTTCGATTTGCTCTGAGCATGCTCATTTTTGGTCTATGTCGTCGCTTGTGTCTTAGAAAACTTAATGTGTTACTTGGTTGATGAAATCGAAAAGAAAAAATGTTGAATCTGAATTTGTTCTATGTTAAATAAAAAAAAACCAAAAACCAAAAACCCTAAATTAGAACCTGAACCTTAAACCAAAAACCTAAACCATAAACCATAAAAACCCTAAACCCTAAACCCTAAAACACTAAACCCTAAAACCAAAACCCTAAAATCTAAACCCTAAACACTATGCCCTAAGCCCCAAAAAAAACCCTAAACCCAAAACCCAAAACCCTAAACCCAAAACCCAAAACCCTAAACCCAAAACCCTAAACCCTAAACCCTAAACTAAAACCTAATATAAAACCTAAAAATAAAATAAGTAAAAAAAATCTAAACTAAAATAAAATAAAAACATAAACTAAACTCTAAACCTAAATCGAAGCCAAAAAAGAAAACAAAAAAAATAAAAACTAAACAAAAATAAATAAAATAAAAACCTAAACTAAACTAAATAATAAAAAATGTAAATAAAATCAAAACTAATCCTAAAATAAAAATAAAATAAACCTAAAATAAAAATAAAAAATTAAATAAAAACCTAAACCTAAACAATCAACCAAAAAATAAAACCTAAAAATAAATAAAAAATTAAACCAAAACCCTAAACTAAAAAAAAAACTTAAACATAAAATAAAAATAAAATAAACCTAAACCTAAACTAAAATAAACATAACTAGAATAAATAAAAGCTAAACCTAAACCTAAAATAAACTAAACCAAAATGTAAACATAAATTAAATAAAATAAAATAAACTAAAAATAAACATAAACGTAAACTAAAAAACAAAATCTAAAACATAAAACCTAACCCTAATAAAATAAAATAAAAACCTAAACCTAAACATAAAAATAAAAAATAAAACCTAAACGTAAATAATAAAAGAAAAATAAAGCTAACCTCAAAAATAAACCTAAACCCAAAAAATAAACTAAAATAAAAAACCTAAACTAAAATAAATAAATTAAACTAAATAAACATAAAAATAAACCTAAATCAAAATAAAAAATAATATAAATAAATAAACCTAAACCTAGCAATTTACTTAATTTAAAAAAAATCACATCCCTAAACCTTAAACCCTAAAACTAACACTAATCCCAAAACTCTAAATCCTAAACCTATAACCCTAAACCCAAAACCCTAAGCCCTAAAACATTAAACCTTGAACCCTAAACCCTAAATCCTACACCTTAAAAATTAAACATCCTAAACCCTAAACCCTATATCCTAAACTCGAAACCCTAAAACCCTAAAACCCTAAATCCTAAACCCTAATTGCTAAATCCTAAGCCCTAAACCCAGAAAAAAAACCATAAAACCAAAATCAAAAACCCAAATCCAAAATCCTAAACCCTAAACTAACCCAAAACCCAAAACCCTAAACCCTAAAACCTAGAAAGCAAAAAAATCTAAACTTAAACTAAATAAAACCTAAAAATAAAATAAATAAAAATATCTAAACAAAAATAAAATAAAAAATAAAATAAAATAAAAACATAAACTAAACTAAAAACCTAAACCTAATCCTAAAAAGAAAATAAAATAAAAAATAAAAACTAAAATAAAATAAAATAAATAAAAACCTGAACTAAACTAAAAAAAAATAAACAACCTAAATAAAATAAAAACTAAACCTAAAATAATAAAATAAACCTAAAATAAAAATAAAATAAACTTTTAATAAAATAAAATAAAAACCTAAACCTAAGTAACAAACCTAAAAATAAATTCTAAAAATAAATAAAATATTACTCCTAAACCCTAAACTAAATAAAACCAAAGCCTAAAATAAAAATAAAATAAACCTAAACCTAAACTAAACTAAACTAAACCTAAACCTAAACATAAACTAAATAAAATAAAATAAACTAAAAATAAACTTAAACCTAAACTAAAAAATGAAATCTAAAAATAAACTGCAAATAAAAACCTAAAACCTAACCCTAAAAAAATAAAATAAAAACCTAAACATAAACCTAAAAATTAAAAATAAAACCTCAACCTAAAAAATAAATTCAAAAAAACTAAACTAAAAAATAAACCAAAACCTAAAAAATAAACTAAATTTAAAAACCTAAACTAAAATAAATAAACCTCAAATAAATAAACAAAACAAAATAAAAATAAAAATAAACATAAATCAAAATAAAATAAAATAAATTAAAATAAATAAAAAAAAATAAACCTAAACCTACTAGTTTACTTAATTTAAAAAAATAAAAAAATAAAAAAAAAACTATAACCCTAAATGTTAAACCTTAAAACTAATCCTAAACCCAAAACTCTAATCCCTTAATCTACAATCCTAAACCGAAACCCTAAACCCTAAACCCTAAACACTAAACTCTAAACCCTAAAATCGTAAACCCTAAACCCTAAACACAAAACCCTAAACCCTAAACCGTAAACCCTAAACTCTAAACCCTAAGCCAAAAACTAACCCTAAACCCTAAATCTTAAAACCTATGCCATAAACCCTAAACCCTAAACCCTAACCCTAACACTAAACCCAAAGTCTTAAACCCTAAACCCTAAAACCCTAAATCCTGAACCCTAAACCTTAAACCCTAAACCCTAAAAACCTTAAACCCTAAAGCTTAAACCTTAAACATTAAACCCTAAACCCTAAACTAATCCTAAACCCTAAGCTAATCGTAAACCTTAAACCCTAAACCCTAAAGCTTAAACACTAAACCATAAATCCTAAACTCAAAACCCTAAACCCTAAACCCTAAACCATAACCAAAAATTATAAACCCTAAAACCCTAAACCATAAACCCTAAAACCAAAAAACCTAAAAACCTAAACCTAAACTAAAAAGACCTAAGCCTAAATAAATAAAATAAAATAAAATAAAAATTCAACTAAAACTTAAACCCAAAAATAAAATAAAATAAACTAATAGAAATAAACAAAAATAAAATAAATAAAATCTAAACTAAACTTAAAAAAAATAAACCTAAGAATAAAATACCTAACTAATATAAAAATTAAAGATAAAATAAAAATAAAATAAAAACTAAATAAAAACATGAACATAAAAAATAAACATGAATAAAAAATAAAACTTAAACCCTAAACTAAAAATAAACCTATAATAAAAACCTAAAACCTAAAGAAAAAAAAGATAAAATAAAAATCTAAACCTAAACCTAAAAAAGATAAAAAAACCTAAAACTAATAAATAATATAAAAATAAAACTCAACTAAAAAATAAATTTAAACATAAAAAATAAACTAAAAAAAACTAAACTGAAATAAGTAAATCTAAAATAAATAAAATAAATAAAATAAAAATAAAAAATAAACATAAATAAAAATAATAAAATAAAATAAACTAAAAAAAATTAAAAAATATACTAAATAAAACTAAACCTACCATTTTACTTATTTTTTTATTGAAAAACCCTAAGTTAACCCTAAACCCTAAACACTAAACCCTAAAAACCTTAAACACTAAAGCCTAAACCCTAAACCCTAAAACCTAAACCCTCAATTGTAAACCCTAAAAACCCTAAATTCTAAAGACTAAACACTAAACATTAAACCCTAAATCCTAAACCCTAAACCCTAAATCCTTAAACCCTAAAACCTAAAAACTTAAATACCTAAATAAAATAAAATAAAATAAAATAAAATAAAATAACCTAAACTAAAATCCAAACCTAAACCTAAAAATATAATTAAATAAAATAAACTAAAATAAAATAAATAAAAACCTAAGAGTAAAAAAACCTAAGAATAAAATCCCTAAACTAAACTATAAAATAAAATAAACCTAAGAATAAAAATCCTAACTAAAATAAAAAATAAACGTAAAATAAAAATAAAATAAAATAAAAACTAAATAAGAACATAAACCTAAAAAATAAACCTAATAATAAAACCTTAAAATAAATTAAAAATAAAACTTAAACCCAAAATTAAAAAAAAACATAAACCTTAAATAAAAATAAAATAATTAAAATAAAATAAACCAGAACCTGAACTAAAATAAATAAAACCTAAAGCTAAACCAAAAATAAACTCAACCTAAACCTAAACTTAAACTAGATAAAATAAAATAAACTAAAAATAAAACTAAACCTAAACTAAAAATATAACCGATAAACAAACCTAAAATAAAAACCTAAAACCAAATCCTAAAAAAATAAAACAAAAACCTAAACCTAAACATAAAAATAAAAAATAAAACCAAAACCTAAAAAATAAAATAAAAATAATACTCAACTAAAAAATAAACCTAAACCTAAAAAATAAACTAAAATGAAAGACCTAAACTAAAATAAATAAACCTAAACTAAAATAAATGAAATAAACTTAATAAAAATAAAAAATAAACCTAAAAAAAATAAACTATAAAATAAATGAAAATAAAAATAATAAACTAATTAAACTAAATAAACCTAAACCTACTGGTTTACTTAATTTTTAAGAAAAAGAAAATGAAAAACCATAAACCCTAAATCCTAAAACCTAAACCCTAAACCGTAAACCTATAATCCTAAACCCTAAACCCAAAAAAATCATAAACCCTAAACCCTAAACCCTAACTCTAAACTCTAAACCCTAAAGCATAAACCCTAAAACCCTAAACCCTAAACCCTAAACACTAAACCCTAAACCATAAAAACTAACCATAAACCCTAAACCCTAAACCCCGAGCCCTAAACCTAAACCTAAAGTAACTAAATAAATTGAAAAATAAACTTAAATCCTAAAACATAATAAACCTAAACCTAAACCTAAACCCTAAGAATGGGCAAAACCTTGATGACAGGAACATCACCCTCATCCAGGCTCACTCTAGTTCTGGCGATGGAGGCGAAGGCAGACGCGGCAGTTATTGCAGTGGTGGTTGGGAATCTAGAGGTGCTGGTGGATATGGAGGTGGTGGTCAGAGCAGTGTTGGTTATCGAGGCAGGAGGAATGATAGAGGTTACAGTCGTGGTAGTGGCGGAGAGAGAGATCAGGGATATGATGGTGGATCCTGCTACTAAAGTGGCCAAGGTGGTTCTAATGGGAACTACAGAAACTGAAGAACTACTGATCTGATCAGCTGCTTATGAATTTTGTCTTTACTGTAGAGACAATTCTAGTTATCAAGGGTTTTTGATTTGCTCTATGCATGCTCATTTATTTATCTATGTTGTCACTTGTGCCATAGAAAACTTGGTGTGTTACTTGGTTGATGAAATTGAAACTAAGAAATGTTGAATTTGAATTTATTCTCTATTACAAAAAATAAAACCTCTATACCCTAAACTAAAACCAGAACCCAAAACCAAAAACCTAAACACTAAACCCAAAACCCAAAACCCTAAAAACCCTAAACCCTAAATCCTAAACCCTAAAACCCTAAACCCTAAACCCTAAATCCTAAACCCTAAACCCTAAACCCTAAAACCTAAACCCTAAACCCAAAACCCAAAACCCTAAAACCCAAAAAAAACACCCTAAACCCTAAAAAGCTAAAAACTAAACCAAATCTAAATAAACCTAAAAATTAAATAAATAAAAAAACCTAAGCCAAAATAAAATCATAACATAAACTAAAACCTAAACCTAAACTTAAACCTACAAAGAAAATCAAATAAAAAATAAAAACTAAATTAAAATAATATAAATAAAAACCTAAACTAAATTAAAATAGCAAAAAACCTAAATAAAATAAAAACTAAACCTAAAATGAAAATAAAATTAACCTAAAATAAAATAAAATAAAAACTATATAAAAACCTAAACCAAAAAAATAATCCTAAAAATAAAACCTAAAAATAAATAAAAAATAAAACCTAAACTCTATACTAAAAAAAAACTTAAACTTAAAATAAAAATAAAATAAACCTAAACCTAAACTAAAATATACTAAAAATAAATAAAACCTAAAATGAAAATAAAATTAACCTAAAATAAAATAAAATAAAAACTATATAAAAACCTAAACCTAAAAAATAATCCTAAAAATAAAATCTAAAAATAAATAAAAAATAAAACCTAAACTCTAGACTAAAAAAAACCTAAACTTAAAATAAAAATAAAATAAACCTAAACCTAAACTAAAATATACTAAATTAAAATAAATAAAACCTAAATCTAAACCTAAAATAGACTAAACCTTAACTAAAAAATATAAAATAAACTAAAAATAAACCAAAACCTAAACTAAAAAATAAAATTGTTAAATAAGCCTAAAATAAAAACCTAAAACCTAAACCTAAAAAAATAAAATAAAAACTAAAACCTAAACCTGAAAATAAAAAATAAAATAAAAATAATACTCAACTAAAAAATAAACCTAAATTTACAAAATAAACTAAAATAAATAAACCTAAAATAAATAAAGTAAACTAAATAAAAATAAAAAATAAACTAAATAAACAAAACAAACCTAAACCTACCAGTTTTCTTAATTTAATAAAATAGAAAAAACCATAAACCCTAAACCTTAAACCCTACCCTAAACCCTAAACCCTATACCTTAATCATAAACCCTAAACCCCTATCCCGAAACTCTAAACCCTAAAAGCATTATCCCTAAACCATAAATCGTAAACCCTAAACCCTAAACCATAAGCCCTAAACCCTCAACTGTAAACCCTAAACCCTAAATTCTAACCCTAAACCCTAAACCCTAAACCCCGAACCGTAAACCAAAACCTAAAGTAACTAAATTAATTAAAAAATAAACTTAAACCCTAAAACCCAATAAACCTAAACCTAAACTTAAACCCAAAGAATGGACAGAACCTTGACGACAGGAACATCAATGTCAACTAGGCTCAATCTAGATATGGCAGTTAAGGCGAAGTTAGAGGCGGCGATTATCACAGTGGTGGTGGGGGGTCTAGAGGTGATGGTGGATATGGAGGTTGTGGTCAAAGCAGTGGTGATTATGGAGGCTGGAGTAGCGACGGAGGTTACAACCATGGTGGTGGCGGGGGGAGAGATCGAGGATATGATGGTGGATCCCACTACTAGAGAGGCAGGGGTGGTTCTGATGGGAACTAGAGAAACTGAAGAATGACTAATCCAATCTATTGCTTATGGAATTGTTTCTTTACTGTAGAGGCGGTTCTAGTTATCTAGGATTTTTTATTTGCTCTATGTGTGCTCATTTTTTATCAATTTCATCGCTTGCGTCTTAGAAAACCTAGTGTGTTACTTGGATGATGAAGTCAAAAAGAAGAAATGCTGAATCTAAATTTTTTCTCTATTAAAAAATACCAAAAACCCTACACCCTAAACTAAAACCAGAACCCTAAGCCTAAAACCTAAACACTAAACCCTAAACCCTAAACATTAAAAACCCTAAACCCTAAACCCTAAAACCCAAAACCCTAAGCCCTAAACTCAAAAAAATACCCAAAACCCTAAAAGCCAAAAACCTAAACCTAAACTAAGTAAAACCTAAAAATAAAATAAATAAAAAACCTAAACCTAAATATAATAAATAAATAAATAAAATAAAAACTTAAACTAAAACCTAAACCTTAAACCTAAACCTAAAGCTAAACCTAAAAAGAAAATAAAATAAAAAATAAAAACTAAAATAAAATAAAATAAATAAAAACCTAAACTAAATTTTAAAATAAAACCTACAATAACAATGAATACAAGTTTTATCACTAACTTGGCTACATGAATCCTTCGTCCATTCTCTATTATGTGTCAAATTATTATTTAATTCAAGTATACTAAAGTCATTTTTTATACGTTTTAACCAAGTATTTTTAGGTCTACCTCTACCTTTCTTAACATAAACCAAATCTAATGATTCCATTAATTTACCTGTAAGAGTACATATATTCCAAATTCTTAACCTAATTCTAGTTTCATGGACTAACTTCTTTGCCCACATCCGTCCATAATGTCAGAACCCTTGCTTATTTAATACTGCACCTGGGCATCGATGCAACAGCCCTTCCACATTCTTCACTGTATTCAGGCCATACAGCGCGTCACTTCTAGTGAACGCCCTAGCATTAACACAATATTTTGAAGGATTCATGTCATTATTAATTCTACAAGTTTAACAAAAATAAAATTAAAAGTAAACTTAAAATAAAAATAAAATTAATCTAAAATAAAATAAAATAAAATAAAAACTAAATAAAAACCTAAACCTAAAAATTAAACCTAAAATAAATAAAAAATAAAACCTAAACCCTAAACTAAAATAAAAAACCTAAACCTAAAATAAAAATAACATAAACTTAAACCTAAACTAAAATAAATAAAACATAAACCTAAACCTAAACACTAAATAAAATAAAATAAACTAAAAATAAACCTAAACCTAAACTAAAAAAATTAAACCTAAAATTAAACCAAAACCAAAACCCTAAAACCTAAAATAAAAAAATAAATTAAAAACAAAACCTAAACCAAAAAATAAAAATAAAAATAAAAAATAAAATAAAAATAAAACTAAACTAATAAACAAGCATAAACCTAAACCTAAACCTGAAAATAAACTAAAATAAAAAACTTAAACTAAAGTAAATAAACCAAAAATAAATAAACTAAACTAAATAAAAATAAAAAATAAACTTAAATAAAAATAAAAGTAACATAAACTAAAATAAATAAAAAATAAATTAAATACTAAACCTAAACCTTTTGATTTACTTAGTTTTAAAAAAATCATAAAAAATAAAACCCTAAACCCTAAATACTAAACCCTAAAAAACCCTAAACCCTAAATGAACCCTAAACCCTAAACCCTTAACCTAAACTCTAAACCCTAAAACTTAAACAATAAACCCTAACCATAACCTTAAACCCTAATCCGTAAACCCTAAACCCTAAACCCTAAACCTAAAAGCCTAAACCCTAAATCATAAACCCTAAACTAACACTAAACCTTAAACACTCAAAACCCTAAAGCCTAAAGCCTAAAGTTTAAAGCCTAAACCCTAAACCCAACCCTAATCCCTAAACCCTAAAACCCTAAACCCTAAAACCCTAAACCCTAAACCCTAAAATCATAAACCCTAAAACCATAAACCTTAAACCTTAAACCAAAACCCTAAACCCTAATGCTAAACTCTAAACCTTAAACCTATACCTAAAATAATTAAATAAATTAAAAAAATAAACTTAAAGCCTAAAACCTAATAAACCTAAACCCTAAGAATGGGCAGAACCTCGACTGTAGGAACATCACTGCCAACCAAATTCTGTCTAGATCTGGCAGTGGAGGCGAAGGAGAAAGCGACAGTTATCACAGTGGTCATTGGGAATCTGTAGGTGCTGGTGGATATGGAGGTAATGGGCAAAGCAGTGGTGGTTATGGAGGTGGGAAGAGCGATGGAGGTTACAACCGTGGTGGTGGCAGAGGGAGAGATCGGGGATATGATGGTGGATCCCTCTACTAGAGAGGCAAGGGTGATTCTGATGGGAACCAGAGAAACTAAAGAATGATCGATCCGATCTACTGGTAATGAAAATGTGGATTTATAGTAGAGACAATTTTAGTTATCTAGGGTTTTTGATTTGCTCTATGAGTGCTCATTTTTTATCTATGTCCTCGCTTGTGTCTTAGAAAACTTGGTTTGTTACTTGGTTGATGAAATTGAAAAGAAGAAATGTTGAATCAATTTGTTCTCATTAAAAAAAACAAAAATCCTAAACCTAAACTAAAACTCAACCTAAACCCACCTAAACCCAAAACCTTTAACCTAAAAAAAAATAAAACCTAAACCCTATACAAAAAAAGAACAAAATATCTAGTACTAACATAAAAATAAAATAAACCTAAACCTAAACTTAAATAAATGAAACCAAGATAAATCAACCAAAACCTAAACCTAAAATAATTGAAACCTAAACCTAAACCTAAACCTAAACCCTAAATAAAATAAAATAAAACAAAAAATAAACCAAAACATAAACTAAGAAATAAAACCTAAAAATAAACCTAAATTAGAAACCTAAAACCTAGACCTAAAAAAAAAAACCTAACCCTAAACCTTAAAAGAAAAAAAATAAAACCTAAACCTAAAAAATAAAATAAAAACAAAAAATAAACTAAAATAAACCTAAACCTAAACCAAAATCTTAAAATAAAGTAAAATAAAAATCCTAACCTAAAATAAATAAACTAAACTAATTAAAAATACAAAATAAAATAAATTAAAATAGATAAAAAAACTAAATAAACCTAAACCTACGAGTTTACATAAATTAAAAAAATAATTAAAAAGAATAAAAAAAAACCCCTAACCCTGAACCTTGAACCCTAAACCCTAAACCCTAAACCTTAAAACCCTAAACCCTAAACTCTAAACCTTAAACCCTAAACTCTAAACCCTAAACCCTAAAACCTACAACACTAAACCCTAAACCCTAAAAACTTAAAAACCTAAACCTAAACTAAATAAAACCTATAAATAAAATAAATAAAAAGACATAAAAATAAATAAAATAATAAAATAAAATAAAATAAAAACCTAAACTAGAACCTAAACCTAAACCTAAATTAAATAAAATATAATGAAGTAAAAATGAACCTAAATCTAAACTAAAAAATAAAACCTAAAAATAAACCTAAAATAAAAACCTAAAACCTAAACATAAAAAATTAAAATAAACACCTACACCTAAACCTAAAAATAAAAAAATAAAACCTAAACCTAAAAAATAAAATAAAAATAAAACTAAACTAAAAAATAAGCATAACCTAAACCTAAACCTAAAAAATAAACTAAAACAAAAAACCTTAACTAAAATAAATAAATTTAAAAATAAATAAACAAAAAAAAATAAAAATAAAAAATAAACCTAAATCAAAATAAAAAAATAATAAAAGATAAACTAAATAAATCTAAACCTATCGGTTTACTTAATTTAAAAAAAATCCCTAAACCCTAAACCCAAAATCCTAAACCGTAAACCCTAAACCCAAAACCTACAACCCTAAACCTAAGACCCTAAACCCTAAACCGTAAACTAACACTAAACCCTAAACCCTAAACCCTAAACTGTCAAAACCCTAAACCCTAAAGCCTAAAGCTTAAACCCTAAACCCTAAACCCTAAACCCTAAACCCTAAACCTAAACCCTAAACCCTAAAAACCTAAAACCCTAAACCTAAACTAAATAAAACCTAATGATAAAATAAAATTAAAACCTAAACCTAAAGATAAAATAAAAAATAAAAAAAAACTAAAATAAAATAACTAATAACCTAAACTAAACTAAAAAAATAAAATAAACCTAAGAATAAAAACTTAAATAAAATAAAAGCTAAACATAAATATAAATAAAAATAAAACCTAAAATAAAATAAAATAAAAACTAAATAGAAACCTAAACCTAAAAAAATCTTGAAAATAAATAAAAAATAAAACCTAATCAGTAAACTAAAAAAAACCTAAACCTAAAAGAAAAATAAAATAAACAAAATAAAATAAACCTAAACCTAATCTAAAATAAACAAAGCTAAAATAAATAAAACCTAAACCTAAACCGAAATAAACTAAACCTAAACCTAAACCTAAATTAAATAAAATAAAATAAATTTAAAATAAAACAAAACTTAAACTAAAAAATAAAACCAAAAATTAATTTAAAAGAAAACACTAAAACCAAAAGCTAAAAAAATAAAAATAAAAACTAGACATATACCTAATAATAAAAAATAAAACCTATAAAATAAAAAAAAAAGTCAACTAAAAAATAAACTTTAACATAAACCTAAACCTAAAAAATATACTAAAATAAAAAATCTAAACTAAAATAAATAAACCTAAAATTAATAAACCAAACTAAATAAAAAAACCTAAATAAAAATAAAAATAAAAAAAACTAAAATAAATAAAAAATAAACTAAATAAACCTAAACTTATAGGTTTACTCAATTTGAAAGAAAAAAAAACCTAAGCCCTAAACCCTAAACCCTAAATCCTAAATCATAAACCCTAAACCCTAAAACCATAAACCCCAAACCTTAAAACCTATAACCCTAAACACTAAACCCTAAACCCCAAACCCTAAATCCTAAACCCTAAACCTGAAACCCTAAACCCTAAAGTAACCCTAAATCCTAAAGCTTATACCCTAAACTAACCCTAAACCCTAACCCTAAACTCTAAACCCTAAACCTTGAATAAAAATGTCATTAAGAGTAGATCTAAAGAATGTCCTAATCTTAACATACTAATGGTAGGTAAAGAAAATGTCTTCAAGATACTTTCCCTTGACTATTAGAGATTTGAATAACTTAAACCTTAACCCTAAATTATATTATATTACCATATATTATAGTGCAATGTACCATCATATATTTGACCATGTAGTGATGTGTTTTTTTGATGATATAAGATGTTTTGAAATGTTTTAGTATATTATGGTATTGTGCCCTATAGTCTATAATGATATAAATCATACAAATATTGATTTAATAAACCATATGATAAAATTTGTTAAAATTTATGTGTGAATTAGGTTGTAGTATCAAAGGTGTGCTATGCCACTTGTAGTCTAAGAAGAAATATTTTATGCTCAAACTAAATATTATATGTTGTAACATAGTATAGCATCATATATCTTAATATATTATTCTGCATATTTTAAATTCCTTTAGTATTTTACAATCATGCAGTCTAGCCTACACTAGCATTATTTATAAAAAAGTTTATTTAGACTTTAAAATGGTGGAATTGGCCAAATTCCTAATAGGTAGAGCATGGCATCATAATATATTATTTTAATTTAAAATATGTAAGTGATATGATTAAAATATATAGTATTTTATTATTTAGACTAATTTTATGATTTTTTATCTTAAACAATCCTTTATTAAGTGATTTGCAATATAATATAATATAATATGTTATAGTGTATTATAACATAGGATTCCATAACATAGTGTAGCATCATGCATTATAACATACTATTGTGTATTATTACTTGTTATTTAGCATATTTTAGTTTGTTATAGTATGATATAATAGAGTTTGTACTGGTATAATTTATAAAAATACTGATTTAGAGGCTGAGATGATGAGATTTGGCCAAATTTATGGTAAGCTTTAGGGAACATCATTGGGGGTGTGCTAAGATGTGTCACTTAATCAAAAGAATGGAATTTTGCATCCAAAATAAATGTTCATTTTTCAACCAAATTTTATAAATTTTTTGCTTAAAGTAATTCAATTTAAGGTGTAATGTAAGATAATATATTATATGAAAAGATATTAAAATTTAATGTACATAACAATATAACTTAACATATATATGAATGTGTTGGTGTGTTACTAAATATTATTGTACATTTTAGTGTGTTTTACTTTTGTTATAATACATTATGTCAAAACACACAAAAAGTATTAATTTGAAGGTTGAGATGGAAGAATTTGGCCAAATTGATGGCTCACACCAAGAAGCAACACCAAAATTATGCTATTTTGTACCATTTCTAATAGAAAATTAATAATTTTACATCCAAAATGAACATTATTCATATTTTGAGAAAATTTTGTTATTTGTTCCTTTTAAGTGATTCTAATGAGGTGTAATGTTAGATAATATATTATATTATAGCAAATTATAATATAACAACATATATTAAAATATAATATACTGTGTTAATTCACACTATAATATAGTTTGAGCTTGGACCATCACAAATCATAAAATGTTGATTAAACTGTTAAAATGATGTAATTTAAATTAATACATTGTTAGGCTTTTGGTTGAAGTATTAAAGGTGTGCATATAAGAAGAAATAAGATTTGATGAAAATTCCATGTCAAGGAAATGGAGGGAGATCCGCTAAGGGATCACACATGCACTGGACATGACATGTGAGGGGACTATGTTGAGGGCATAGAAGAAGAAAATCTATTGGGGATAAGGTTTGTATTTGATTTGATTATATTATTTATGGAAAGAAAATCCGCTGGGATAAGAATCTATATTCCACCAAAGATTAAGATCAAATCAACTTTAATTTGTTTTGTTTTAATTGATGTGGAGGCATATCTACTAGAGATATGGGCAAGTCTGGGATGGTATAGAACCTTCTACTAGGAAGGGTCTATCCGCTTGGGATTAACCCAAAATCAAGTGAACTAATCCCAATTAGTCCAGTAGACCCAAAGTGGCCAATTTGACCTATTTGAGCCAAGTTCTAATCCCAGATAAATTGGATTGAACTAAGCCCATCAAAACCTCACATCATGATTGTTGATCACCCTTTGATCAAATTATCATAAATTGGGTCAAACCAAGTCAACTAGGTCATTTGGCCAAGTCAACCCCTTACCTCATATGAACCCAAACCAGCCAAATTGCAACTTAAGTCAAATCCCTTGAAACCATTGATTCATACCAAATCATAATCAATATTTGAATATGACTTGACCTTCAATTGAGGCAAACCAAACCCAATTGGCCCTAATGACCCATGTTGACCCAAATTGACCTAAAAGACCAAATTGGATTAAATTAAAATATACACTAAATTGATTGCAACCAATGGCTCAAGTTCATTCCAAATTGATTGTTGAACTTAACCAAAGCCATGATTGGAGCCTATTGAACCCAATTGAGCTACTTAGCCCAAATTGACCTAAAGGATCAAGTTGGCATAAATCAAAACCAAATTCAAATTAATTGAAACCAAAACTTACAATCATCTTCAATTGGTCAACTAAATCCAAACCAACACCCAACCCATGCCAATTTGGCCAACTTGGTCAAATTGGTCAACTTAACCCATTTGACCCAAATGATTTCAAATGAGCCAAAATAAAATCTAAGCCAAACTAAACCAAACCAACTGAACCAAAACATCCCAAAATGATCATATGAACTTGACCAAACTCTTAGTTTCACCTAGTTTGACCAATTGGTCAACTTGACCCAAACTAACCCAATTTAACCTAAATGAGTCAAATTGAGCTAAACCTAACCAAATCAACTCCTATTGACTTGAAATTTAGGCTAACCAAGTTTTGGCTCATTTAAAATTTTCCCAAAGTAAATCGAATGTCAAATGATCATTCTACCCTTGGGTTAAGGGCATCACATGAGACAAATCACCCATGTTAGTGGTCATTTCCATTACTTGGCCACTTGGTACTCTTCCAATGGTCCACTTAGGCAGGCACCTAGGACACTTCCCAACTTGACCCAATGGGTGGTTAGGTCAGCCATGACCATGGGAGGTAAAATCACCTCACCCTCCTCATTGGAGCATTTGGAACACATATGACACCCATGATTCCTCCTTAGCAGCCAACTCCAAACCTTCAACTAACCAAGTCGAGCCAACTCACCTCCTCCCTGCCACCCATGACTCCCTGAGATGGTCAGACGACCACTAGAAGCCAAACCTAATCCCACTCGACAGATGAAGGGGTATACACCTCGTTGCACTCAAACACACTCAAAAAGCATTCCTCAAATCCCTAGCTACCCAAGATGAGCTATTAAAGCCATTCCATAAGCTCCCAAACTCATTCCTCGATCAAAAAATTCCATTCTTGTCCATCCTAAAATAGGACACTCCCATTTTGACCTAACTTTCCCATTTCTCTATCAAACTCAAATTAACTTTGCATGCACCTTCCCTAGGCCTCGTCGAGCAGTAACGAATCATCTTCCAAGCTTCTCAAGCACCAGAGGTGGGACTTCGGTCAAAGAGAGCTCCAAATTATCGATTCATGGCCTTCCCAGTGAACATTGAGGAATTGATCCAATTGCTACTCAACAAGGCTTCATCTCCACTAGATGAATCTTCCTCAATCATTCGAGCCTCAGATCTTGAGCTTCAGTGAGGTATGCTTCCAAAATTGATCCTTAGGCAAAAATGGGTTGGAGCTTTTTGAAGAAAATTGGCATCTCATGTGATCTTGATGTTGGATCCCCTCCAGTTGATGTAATGAAAGTGTGGGATACTTTTGGAGTTGATCTAAGCTCGGGTAAGCTTAGATCAAGTGAGCAATGACAGATGGACTCCATTATCCCTCACTCGTGTGACGTTAGTTCATGCACTGTTCATTTCACGTGATCAAAATGGATGATCATGATTAGATCCGCTAGATCGATCTGGTTTAATCTTATTAAGATGTGGGATTAATCATAGCCATCCGATCTTAGTTCGGATGGCGGACGAGAAAGCACGTCCGCCACCACGATGTAGGCACTGGGTTAGGTAAGTTTTAAGAAGCCAATCCCGTAGAGCCACATGGAAAGCATGCCGCGTCACCGCGCCACGTGGCTCCAACAAGATTAGGCTTTAATATGGCTTAATTAATCATTTTAATGAAAAACTTAAAAATCATAAAATAATCATAGAAATATCAAAAAAATGCAAATAACTACTCATTTTAAAGGTATCAATGAGAATTAAAAATGATCTTAACTAATTTTGGATAGTAATAAAGCTTTAATTAAGGTTTAATTACTTAAAATTTAATTCCAAATTTTGTTGGTTAATTTAATGGGATGACATCTACCTCCTATGATTTTTTTCTGATATATTGCTCACTTAATTAGGAAAATTGACTAATTAAACCTTGACTACTCTTTTAAGTTAATTAATAATTAATTAATCCCATGAGCAATAATAAATTGATTAATTAAGTTTATTAATCATTGTTCAACAGTAAGTGAACTAAGGAATAGGGTTGGGACCCCTTTCCCTAAGTTGATTTCACCCTTTTTTAAAATGAAATTAATTAAGATATAAATAATTAATTAAATCACTTAATCAAATTGAAATCATAATCACATCAGACCTTAATTAATAAATCATGGGAAAACCATAAGATTAATTAATTAAGTCCCTTAATCTGATTAACTATTAATCATGAGCCAATTACATTAGGCCCCTTTTACTTCCTAAGATCATTGCAAGTTTATTTTTTATGCATTTCATGTTGGCTCATAATTATTTAGTTAATTACATTAAGGTGACATAGGTAAGGGTGATTAATTCATATAGGGTTCAACTTAATAAACCCATAAAATGAACTTAATTACATTTCCTTAAATTAAATCAAATCATTAATACGGGAATGGGTTTAAAACAGCAAGTGATGATTTCTCTTCTCATCTTTAAATCAAATTAAATCCAAAACTTAATTAATAAAGAAGCTTTAGTTTTCATTAAATAATCTTATTTGATTTGATTATCCTTAAGAACTAGTTTGGTTGAATGAATCACATGCTTATATTTTAATGTCCTCTTTCCAATCATGTTAAATTTGGTATGTCATTTGAATCCATGCATCCATCCTTTCAAAATCGAGTAAATTAAAATGGATTTCTTTTATGTAAGCTTGCATTTGTTGATTTAATTTAATATATGTGTGGCTATTATCACTATTAAATACAAATGGATTTTTTAAAAGCTTTTAAATGAATAATAATATGTGTTATGATGCTAGTTATAAATACATAAGAAATGCATGTGTTTATAGCTTAAGTGTATGAATGTTGGGTTCTCTTTTCACTATTCATGTGTTGATTTATATAAGATTGAATGGTAATGGGTATATAGTTTGGACATCCCGGGAACACGAGGCTTTAGCTAGCCCCAATGAGGTCATTTGATTACATTACTTCCTTAGTTTAACAATGGCATGTACACATTTTATTTCAATTTTATGTATTTCAACATTAGAATTTGGATAGCGCTTCAATTCATATATATAAATGATTCAATCAAAAATATATATATATACAATCTTTGCATGGTTTTCTTTTCCCTCATTTATGTATACATCCATGTGTGTTCAACAAAAGCAAGTATATAGTTTGGACTTCCTGAGAATATGATGCTTTAGTTAGCCCCAAGGAGGTCATTTGATTACCTCACTTCCCTAGTTTAACAATGACATGTATTTGCCTATATCTTTGTACATGTAGATGTATATGTGATTAGTGAATGAAAATCCCATTTTATATTAAAATTGCATGCATTCATAATTGACTAAGTGGTTGAACTAATTAGCCATATGATTTGGAGCTTACTTCCTATGTTCATATATATGAATTTACATATGTTTGAATGCAAATGGGTATATAAGCTAGACATCATGAGAATACGAGGCTTTAGCTAGCTCCAAGGAGGTCATTTGATTACATTACTTCCCTAGTTTAACAACATCACAGGCCTATTTAATGTCATTCTTATGTCCTTTTTGTATAAGAATTGGATAAAGTTTTAAATTAATATATCTAAATAATTCAATCAAATAAAATATAAATTTTAAGCATACACATACATTCATCATTTGAGTGTGCTAAAATATGTTACATGTATATATACACTTAAGATTAAATCATATGCATGTTACATGTGATGTAAAGGAATGATTTAATATATGTCATGTGGTAGTAAATCAATTAAATTAATCTTAAGATGCCTTTCCTTTTTGAATAGGATTATTTAAAGTGAACCTAAACTTAGGATTAATTAAATCTATTAATGAGCCATTCACTAAAGAGAACTAAATCAAATTAATATACTTTAGAAAATGACTTAAGGTAGGAATGAAAGATGGAAATCTTCTTTTCCTCTCTTTATAACACTTAGTTCCTAAGTGTAATAAACTGAAATAAAAGAAAACACAAATTAAATTTCTCAAATCAATTACACTACTTCAAGTGAAATTAGCCTTTCATGTTAAATAGAATCATTATACACTTAAAAAATACAACACTAATGACTAACAAGACTTGCCTCACAAGCCTTAATACACACATTAAAATTAAATCACCACTTCTAGCTCTAAGTTAGAACGGTGTATAATGTGATGTATATTTTATTTTATGATGTATTATTTTAGATTGGATGTTAGGGTGTATGCTTTGTAGACTGGATGATAGGGCAATATTTCCCTAATCATGCTTTCTATAGGAAATTATGCTTTAGGGATGCTTAAAAATAAATGTGAATGCTCTTTTCCCTTAAGCATTATCCAAGTTAGGACAATTGGGCTTAGTTACTCATATCTAGGGTGCTAAGTCCAAATTATAAATACAACTACTTGGGATTATATATATATATATATATATATATATATATTTAGCTAACCTCTATTCTGCAAGTGTTGTAAGATTTACTTTTTCCTTATAAATGTAATTTTTGCAATAGGAATTAGGATTAGTGCTATGGGGGGTTAGGATCAGTAGTATCTAGAAGGCTTTGTCCTGTGGTGCCCTGTGATGCCTTTGAAGCAAGCACCATCCAAATCAAAGAAGCAACCAAATCATAAATGGAGATATGAAGAAAGAAGACCACCATTGCATTTAATACAATTATAATTATTCTTTCATATTCTAGGTTGTATAATGGTAGAAGTTGGCTACCCATCTTTTCTCTCTTTGGGTTGTACATCAGTACCAAACTACACCGACCTTTTATTCTCTTACAATAGTTTATATAATATTTTGATGTTATGTTTACATTGTGCATTAGGATGGCATGCTTTTCATAATTTCTTAAATGATTGGTGCTTTAATATATTGCTTGTATATGATTAGGCTCTTAAGATAAAATTAACTTTTCTACCAAACTAATCACTCATAATTAAATTTTAAACAACTCATAACCTCATCATAATGCCTAAGACATAAATAAGATAATTAAAATATTTAACAACTCTTTAGCTATATCATTTTATGTTTCACATCATGCATGCATATTCTTTCTCTCTTGAACATGAAGGATCTCCATCCTTACACGATAAAGGAATGCCTGACCTGTGAGGGCATCCCTTCTGGTGGAGAACATCTTCTTCTAGCTGATTTGACCCATAACCTATTTCATCATGCATTTAGGCATAAGAAATCATAAATCCTCTGTCAAAATGAAGTATCTAAAATGAAATAAAATTTGAAAAGATTATTCATCTATAAATTAAGTCATATGCTCATACCACTCATGCTCTAGTCTCTTAGGGAGTGTGCTTAGGACTTTAGTCTCTTTCTAATTAAATTACTACCCTAGCTATCTTGCAATTCATAAGACCAGACTACATGGTTTTAAAATCATAAGAGGAGTTGATGGCCACTGAGGCTGAGTCCAAAAAAGTCGACAATTTATTCTCTCTTATGGAGTTAAACCCTTATGTCCACCCGTCGCTTAGATTTAGGTCGTGCTTTAGCTAGTACTAAAGCTTCCTAGATTTAGGACCAGAGGTAGTTATTTCCTTTGGGCTACGAGCATAAATCCTTACCTCTTAGGCATTTCCACAACCTTGTGTTGGTGGATTATAAGCTCTAGTAATCTAATTGAATTTCAACTCAAAACATATAAATCTCCTTAACTTCAAAATTATATAGCCTAACTATAAGTTAGATTGGAATGCTCACCAGACTTTCTAATATTATGAGCATTTCCTACTTATTTCATTTGAATTCCAAAAATAAGTCTTCTCCATGAATTTTCCTAATTGATTTTCCAAATACAACCAATCGTTTGATAGTCTAACCTTGAAATCTTTGGAGATGATAATTGCCTACTTTAATTAAGAGTATTCTTAAAAAAATTTATTTCTTAAGACGTAATTAACTATGGAGGCTATCCTCCATAGGGAGCTTAAGAACCTAGTTTAATATAAACCCTACTTTATTCTTCCATGTAAAGTAGGGGAAAAATCATTGGTACATTCAAAGACTCATCATGCTTTAGGAGTCCTTATTTCATGATTATCTCCAATGTAAGGTGATGCCTTTATCTTTTCAGATAGTACATCATACCTTAATGTTGTACCTGACCACCTCAAAAAGTACCCCCCTACGATCTACGTGATGTTTGCCCCTATACATCCAAAAATAAACACCACATGGCCCTCTCACCTTGTTGATTGAATCCACTCAACATCATCCTTTCTTTTTGGAGTTTGGAGATGTTGATCATTAAGCAGGCAAGGGTTCTTAGATTCATAATTTGCCTGATACACATGGGTCAACCAGAACTCTAGATAGCCTATATCTTCCAACATCCACCATAATATAAAGAGGCAATTATGCCCGATCATCCCTAGGAGTAAGTATTCATTACTGAATGTAACTCTTAAGATGTCTTTCGAGTGGCATGCCTCCTCTTTAGTAGTGGTCAGCTGAGCTAAGCATATCTCTAGCTCAAGTAAGGCTTTGATTAGAGTTTTCCTTATCGCTTTGGATAAGACAAAAGCATCGTATATGCTTAACTTAGTTGGAAACTTTCTAAGGTGAGCTAGGACATTGTAATAAAGTATAGCTTGGTCCTCCACAAGCATATCCATATGTAGAATGTTGGGTGGTTGGTGTAGGACCATAATGTGTATTTGACATTGGTTGCATCCCCTAGCCGTATCCATGCAATCTTTGATCATCGATGGCCAGTAGTATCCTAGTGTATTGATCTTGGCTTTCATCTTCAGACCGGATTGGATGGCTCCACATAATCTAGAGTGTATCTCAGTCATGATCTTATGGGCTTCATGCTTGTCTAATCAATGTAATCACATATGATTGAAAGACCGCCGGTACAAGACACCATCCACAAGAGTGTAGGAAAGTGCGCTCTACTTTATCTGATGGGTTTGGGACTTCTCTTGAGGCAGTTTTCCTTTATTTAGGTAATCCATGAATGTTTGCCTCCAATCTAACTCGTTGTCCTTCTTGGCAATGGAAACCACC
This sequence comes from Cymbidium sinense, assembly GCA_021442155.1. Lineage (NCBI taxonomy): Eukaryota > Viridiplantae > Streptophyta > Magnoliopsida > Asparagales > Orchidaceae > Cymbidium > Cymbidium sinense. Next base: position 275,050,783 of record CM038215.1, on the reverse strand, counting down.
CCTTCAAGAGACTACTTTTTGATGAGTTTAATATCAATAAGGGCTAAGACTTTGTCTTTTTTGGACCTTTATTGATATGGACTTATCATCCAAACATGCAAACTCCTTGGCAAGCTTGGCTAAAGAATACACTATGGTGTTCTATCCTCAAGGAATCTTATAAAAGGTAACCTCTGGGATTTGGGCCAATAACTCCTTGGTGTACTTAGGGTAGTGATGGAGCTTGGGCTTTAAAACCTTATAGGATCCAGTGATTTGGTTGATAACTAGCTGAGAATCTCTGAAGATGTTGATGTTCTGGATGCTTAGAGTAATGACTAACTCCAGATCGATAATCAGAGCTTCATATTCGACTTAATTATTGGTGCAAGGATTGGACAGATGATATGAGAATCTCATGACATCGTGGTCTGGAGTTAAGAGAACTATTCTTACCCCTGCCTTTCTTGGAATAGTAGATCGTGGTTCTTCCCCTCTTTGAGAAGAAGCCACACCATCAAAGTACATCACCCAGCGGTGAATGCTAGTATCCCATAAGTTCATGATTTATTCATTAGGGAGATCATCACTAAGCCCAGATTTAGCAAAAAGTGGGTGTGTTACTAATACATCTGCTACCACTTCTCCTTTCACCGCATAGAGGGGTACGAAGGTAATGTTAAACTGTGAGAAGATCATGGAGTATCATGCCAACCGTCTGGATAACATTGACCATGTCATGACATACTGTAGTGGATTGATCCTAGAGATTAAGTTCACCTTATTAGGAAGCATGTAGTGATGTAGCTTTTGTGATGCAAAGATTAAAGATAAGAAATATTTCTTAATGAGTGGATAATTAGCCTCAACAAGGATTAGACAACGGCTGAGGTAGTAGAGTGCATTTTCCTTCCCTTCATCATTTACTTGGGGAAACAAAGCACCAAGTGAGTCATCTCTAAAGAATGTAAAGTATGATATGTGCCTGGATAGGGCTAGAATCGCATCATCTGGTAATGCTTGATTTCCTCAAAGGCATGCTCACACATGTCATCCCACTTGAACTTGGCATCCTTTTTTACAATCCTTGAGAATGGCTCACATCTTCTCGATAGGTTGGATATAAAGCATCTTAGATACACCATCCACCCTTGGAATGATCTGAGTTGAGTTAAAATTTTATTGGGTGTCATTTCTAATATCGCCTTGATATTCTATGGATCAATTTTGATTCCTTGGTGTGAGACAACAAACCCAAAGAATTTCCCTGAAGTTACTCTGAATGCACACTTTATGGGATTCATTTTGAGGTTAAATTATCTTAATTGTTCAAAAACTAATCTCAAGTCAAAGAGATAGTCTTCCTTTTATTTACTTTTGACGCACTCTACTTGATGATTAATGAGTTCATCGAAGATTCGAGTCATAGCTTGCTGGTATGTAGCACCAGCATTTTTAAGGCTGAAAGGCATGACCTTATAGCAATAGATTCCAATCGAGGTTATAAAAGCACTGTTTCTCTCATCTTCAGAGGCCATCTTTATTTGGCTATGTCCAGATGAGCAATCTATGAAAGAGAAGACTACATGAAATGAGGAAATGTCCACCATCAGCTCCAAGATTGGTAGTGAAAATTTGACTTTTGGACATGCTTTATTCAAATCCTTAAAATCGATGCATATGTGAATTTGGCCATTCTTTTTTCTTAACTAGGATGACATTGGCTAACCAAGTAGGGTATTTTTCTTCTCGAATGAAGCCAACATCGATCAATTTCTTGACATCATAAATTACCTATTGTTTTTTTGTTTAATCGCATGCATTCAGAAGCTTGCTTAATAAGGTTAGCAGTATGCTCTATTACTAGTTTATGGACCCTGCATTAGGAGCCAATCCATGCATCTCTTCATAACCCAATGTAAAGCAGTCCTTAAACTTAGTCAATAGCCTAACTATGTCATTGGTTTCAATTTCATTCAACAAATAATTGATGTATGTCAAGCGTGGATCTTCTTCAGTTCCTTAGTTGATTTCCATGAGCTCATCGATAGTTGACTTGATCTCTTCTTCAAACTCTGGTGGTGCATCTTTGACCTCAAAATCATTCGGATCATCTGAAATTTCTAAGCACAGCTCCTCATATAAGTTTATATGATTTGAAAAGAACCTTTCAGATTTCAAATGATTGGTGATGACTTAGTTGCAATTATCATCATCGACTGGACCCACTATACTGAATCCTAGTCCCGATCTTGATTGAGAACTTTTGAATTTGTTCTTCCATATTCTTTTGAAGTAGTCTGATCTGTGCTTTGTCTAAGTATGTGACATTAACCCTTTCTTTGCTAAATTATGAATACAAGGCAAGTACCAATCAAAAGGTAATTCAATTAAATCTTTATATGAATCATCCTCAAGTTCTACATCAACTTACTGACTTGAGGATGATGCTCCCAGAAAGAACCTCTGAGCCTTCACACCTGTGGATGACTTAAGGGATTCCTTAACTACCAAACCCTTAGCTTTTTGAGAGAAAAGTGGGGTTAGAGCTAAGGTTCCCAATGGATGCCTAACTGTTTCACATATAGATGTGGATACGCTTATGCTTTGCTTTGGAACCCGATCTTCATCATTATCTGGCTCAAGTGTCACCTCCAAGAGAATCAACTGCTGAGAAGAGCTAATTAGTGTGCTAATCATATAAGACTCGTCAATTAACTAGATTCTAAGTCCATATGGATAGCAGCTGTACTCCTAGTAGCTGGGACATATCTTATATTGGTTGGTCAATAAGGAGGTTTTCCACCCCTAGGACTGCCTCTGAACTGACCTCTTCCTCTACCTGGTGGAGGTCAGGTCATCTTACCCATATGTTCAAATAGAGTAATGAACTGTGGGTGGAATCTAATGTCAGGCTCCACTTCCTCCTCCAAGTCTATTTTCGCTACCTTTTATTTTCTTTTTCATTTTCTATTTTTTTTCTTTTTCTCTTTCTTTTTCTTTTTCTTTTTCTCTTTCTTTTACTTTTATTTTTAAACTTTGGCCAAGTTCATGAGAATAAATCTTATGAACTGTAAATGGCTTGAGATCTCTTTTAACACAGTAGATGATTCCACCTCTCACAAACTTCATACACTGATGTAGAGATGATGTAACTATGTTATTCTCATGTATCCATGATCTTCCAAGGAAAGCGTTCAAAGATGTATCCTAGTCTATAATGTGAAACTTGGCTTCGGTCTTCCAATCATCTATCTCCAAGAGCAGCACTATGGAGCCTAAGGCCTGTTGACCTCACTTTTGGAGTGCGGATTCAATCTTTCCATCTTATACTTAGGAGTTTTCTAGGCACTAAGACTCCCCTAGTCATATGACACTTATAACTATTTGGTAAACATTTAACCTAAGCCTAAATACTTAGAAGGGTTAACCATATGATTAGGTTATTCCTTAGGGATTAGGATAATCCACCTACCCTATAACCCAAATCTAATCCATGTTCACCTTCTCAAACTAAACCTTAATTTCAATTCAAACATCAAATTTAAGTCCAAATCCAAACCCAAATTCTAAAACCAAATGTTTGAAGCCCATGATCAAATACAAACTTGAAACTCTTCCTAAGCCATATGACCTATCCCATTGAATTAGCCAAATCATAATCCAAATCAATCCAGAATTAATTGATTTTCTCATAATCAATTTATATCTTCAATCATCTTCCTAAATATAAATCAAATCTACATTCAAATGATCAAAACTAAATCAAACTAAATCAAATTAAATCAAAACCCTTCCTAAGCCATATGACCTATCCCATGAACTTAGCCAAATCTTAATCCAAATCAAGTCAAACTCAATTGAGTTTCTCACAAATCAATCATATTTGCAATCATATTCACAAATTTAAATGAAATATACATTTAAATCATCATAACTAAATCAAAGCATATCATAATCCAAACCTAAGCCACATAACTCAACTCCATGGACTTAAAAAGTTTCTTCATTCCAAAACCCAAATTCAATTGACTTTTCTCATGAATCAATCATGCCTTCAATCATATTCACAAATATAAATGAAATCTACAATCATTAAGCTAAACCAAAATCAACCCAAGTCAAACCCAACTTAACCCTTTTGACTTGAAATGTTCAAATGAACCAAAACCCATTTTATCCAAAGCCAATTTTAGTTGAATTTATATATCAATCCAAAATCCATATATAAACTCAACTATATCAAACTCAACCCAAAATCATGCCAACTAAACCCGATTGGTCCACTTGACCCAAAGTGGTCAATTTTACCTATTTGAGCCAAGTTCTAATTCTACCCAAATTGGATTGAACGAAGCCCATCGAAACCTCCCATAATGATTGTTGATCACCCTAGGTTGATCAATTGTCACAAATTGGGTCAAACCAAGTTAACTTAGTCATTTGACCAAGTCAACCTCTTAACCCATATGATTCCAAACTAGCCAAATTACAACCTAAGCCAAATCCCTAGAAACCAATCATTCACACCAAATAAAAATCAATATTTGAAGATGACTTGACCTTCAATTGAGTCAAACCAAACCCAATTGGTCCTCTTGACCCAAGTTGACCCAAATTGCCCTTAAAGACCAAATTGGGTTAATTCAAAATATAAACCAAATTGATTGTAAATCAATGGCTCAAGTTCATTCTAAATTGATTATTGAACTTGACGAAAGCCATGCTTAGACCCAATTGAACCCAATTGACCTACTTAGCCAAAATTGACCTAAAGGTTAAAGTTGGCCTAAATCAAAACCAAATCTAAATTAATTGAAACCAAAGCCAACAATCCTATTCAATTGGTCAACTTAACCCTAACCAACACCCAATCCAAGCTAATTTGGCAAATTTGGTCAAATTGGTCAACTTAATCCATTTGACCCAAATGAATTCAAATGAGCCAAAACTAAATCTAAACCAAATTAAACCAAAGCAATTGAACCAAACATCCCAAATGATCATATAAACTTAACCCAACCCTTGGTTTGACCTAATTTGACGAATTGGTCAACTTGACCCAACCTAACCTAATTTGACCTAAATGAGTCAAATTGAGCCAAACCTAACCAAATCAATTCCAAATGACATGAAACTTGAGCTAACCCACTTTTCGTTCATTTCAAATCTATCCAAATCAAATATAATGCTAAATGATCATTTTACCCTTAGGTTAAGGGCATCACATGAGACAAATCACCCATGTAACTTATCATTTCGATTCCTTGGCCACTTGGTACTCTCCCAATGGTCCACCTAGGCACTTAAGATACTGCCCAATTTGACCTAAGGGGTGGTTGGGTCTGCCATGACCCATGGGAGGTGAAATCACCTCACCCTCCCCATTGGAGCATTTGAAACCCATAAGACACCCATGATTCCTCCTAGGTAGCCACCTCCACACCTTCAACCAACCAAGTTGAGCCAACTCACCTCCTCCTTACCACCCATGACTCCCTGAGATGGTCGGACAGGCACTAGATGCCAAATCCTAGCCCACCATTCGATCAAGATGAAGGGGGGTATACTCCTGCTCATTTGCACTCAAACATACACAAAAATCATTCATCAGAGCTTTGGCTACCCAAGAAGAGCCGCTAGAGCAATTTCCTAAGCTCCCAAGCTCGTTCCTCGATCAAAAAATGCCATTCTCATCAGTCCTGAAATAGGACACTCCCATTTCTAACCTAACTTACCCATTTCTCCATCAAACTAAAATTAACTTTGCACGCACCTTCTTTAGGCCTGGTTGAGCAAGAACGAATCAACTCCCAAGCTTCCTGAGCATGTGAGGTGGGAATTCAATCAAAGCTAAACTCCAAATTTTTAGTCCATGGCCTTCAGAGTGAACGTCAAGGAATTGATCTAATTATTGCTTAACAAGGCTTTATCTACACTAGATAAAGCTTTCCCAATCGTTTGAGCCATCAATCTTGAACTCCAAAAAAGTATGCTTCCAAAATTGATCCTTAAGCAAAAATAGATTGGAGCATTTTAAAGAAAACTTGCATCTTGTGTGATCTTGACCATTGGATCCACCCGATCGATGTTGTGAAGGTGTGGGATCCTTTTGGAGTTGATCTGAGCTCGAGTAGTTTGGATCAAGGGAGTAATGGTGGACGGACTCTATTCTCCCTCCCTTGAGTGACGTTAGATCACGCACCATCCATTCCACTTGATCAGAATGGACGATCATGATTAGATTTGCTAGATCGATCTGATTTAATCTTATTAAGCTATGAGATTAATCATAGCCATCCGATCTTAGATCAGATGATGATGAAGAAAAGCGTGTCCCCATGTGCACGAAGTGGATAAGTTTTAATTAGAAAATCCCATGGTGTCACGTGGAATGTGCTATCAGCCATGTGGCCAATAGGATTATGCTTTAATTAGGCTTAATTAATCATTTTTAGTGGCTGAAACTTCTAAAAAATCATAGAGAAATAAAAAAAATACAAATAAATACTCATTTTAAAGGTATTCTAGAGGAGAATTAATTCAAAATGATCTTAACTAATTTTGAATAGTAATTATGGATAAATTACAAAATTAATTAGCTTAATTATTCATAAATTACTTGAGCAATTAATCCATAAATTTTTTGGATTAATTTAATCGGATGACCTCTACCTCCCATAATTTTCTTGGGATTTATTGCCCATTTAATTAGAAAAATTGACTAATTAAATCTTAACTACTATTTTTAAGTTAATTAATGATTAATTAATCCCATGAATAGTAACAAATTGGTTAATTAAGTTTATTAATCATTATTCAACAGTAAGTGAACTAAGAAATAGGGTTGGGACCCCTTCCCTAAGTTCATTTCACCCTTTTTTTAAAATGAAATAAATTAAGATTTAAGTAATTAATTAAATTACTTTATCAAATTGAAATAATCATCACATCAGACCTTAATTAATTAAATCATGGGGTAGATCTTTAGGTGTTTAATAACCTAAAGGAGTTTAATGAAATTATGGCTAGTCCACATGTGTGGGAAAACCATAAGAGTAATTAATTAAGTCCCTTAATCTAAATACATATTAAGCATGAGCCAATTGCATTAGGCCCTTTTATTTCCTAGGATCATTGCAAGTTTATTTTCCATGCATATCATGTTAGCTTATAATTACTTAGTTAATTACTGTAAGGTGACATAGGTAAGGGTAATTAATTCATCTAATTAAGGGTTCAACTTAATTAACTAATAAAATCAACTTAATTACATTTCCTTAAATTAAATCAAATCACTAATGTGGAATGGGTTTAAAACAACAAGTAATGATTTCTCTCCTCTTTTAAATCAAATAAAATCTAAAACTTAATTAATAAAGATGCTTTGGTTTCCTTTAAATAATCTTATTTGATTTGATTGTCCTTAAGAACTAGTTTGGTTGAATGATTCACATGCTTATATTTGATTGCCTCTTTCCAATCATGTTAAATTTGGTATGTCATTTGAATTCATGCACCCATCTTTTCAAAATAAAGTAAAATAAAATGGATTTTCTTTATGTAAGCTTGCATGTGTTGATTTAATTTAATATATGCGTGGCTATTATCACTATTAAATCCAAATGTATTTTTCAAAAGCTTTTAAATGAATAATAATATGTGTTATGATGCTAGATATAAATACATAAGAAATGCATGTACTATTTTAGCTTAAGTGTATGAATGTTGAGTTCTCTTTCCTCTATTCATGTGTTGATTTATATAAGATTAAATTGGTAATGGGTAAATAGTCTAGACATCTGGGGAACACAAGGCTTTAGCTAGCCCTAAGGAGGTCATTTGATTACCTCACTTCACTGGTTTAACAACAGTATGCACCCATATGATTTCATTCTTATGTATTTCAACATTAGAATTTGGATAGAGCTTTAATCCATATATATAAATGATTCAATCAAACAAAATATACAATCTTTGCATGATTTTCTTTCCCACGTTTATGTATACATCCATGTGTGTCTAAGAAAAGAAAGTATATAGTCTAGACATCCCGAGAATACAAGGCTTTAGTTAGCCCCAAGGAGGTCATTTGATTACCTCACTTCCTTAGTTTAACAATGAAATGTACTTGCTTATATCTTTGTACATGTATGTATATGATTAGTGAATGAAAATCCCATTTTACATTAACATTGCATGCATGCATAATTGACAAAGTGGTTGAATTAGCCATATGATTTAAATCTTACTTCCTATGTTCATGTATACAAATTTACATATGTTTAAATGCAAATGGGTATATAGTCTTGACATCCCGAGAATATGAAGCTTTAGCTAGCTTCAAGGAGGTCATTTGATTACCTCGCATCCCTAATTTAACAAAGGCACATGCCTATTTAATTTCCTTCTTATGTCCTTTCTGCATAAGAATTTGGATAAAGTTTTAAATTAATATGTTTAAATATTTCAATCAAACACAATATAAATTCTAAACATACACATACATTTATCATTTAAGTGTTTTAAAATATGTTGCAATTATAGATACACTTAGGATTAAATCATATGCATGTTATATGTCATGGAAAAAATTATTTATTATATGTTATGTGGTAGTAATTAAATTAAATTAATCTTTAGATGCCGTTCATTTTGCATAGGATTATTTAAAGTGAACCTAAACTTAGGATTAATTAAATCATTTAATAAGTCATTCACTAAAGAGAAATAAATCAAATTAATAACATTAGAAAGTGACTTAAGGTAGGGATGAAAGAGGGCAATCCTCTTTTCATCTCTTTATAACACTTAGTTGCTAAGTGTAATCAAATGAAACAAAAGAAAACACAAATTAAAAATTCTCAAATCAATTAAATTACTTCAAGTGAAATCAACCTTTAATGTTAAATTGAATTTTTCTACACTTAGAAAATACAACACTAATGCTTAACAAGACTTACCACGCAAGCCTTAATACACACATTAGAATTAAGTCACCACTTATAGCTCTAAGTTAGGACGGTATATGATATGATGTATGTTTTGTTTTATGATTTATTATTTTAGATTGGATGTTAGGGTGTATGCTTCATAGACTGGATGATCGGCCAATACTAGCCTAATCATGTTATGTATAGGGGATTATGCTTAAGGGATGCTTAAAAATAAATGTGAATGCTCTTTTTATGGGATGCTTAATTCCTTAAGCATAAACCAAGTAGGGACAGGTGGGCTTAATTACCCATGGGCACTAAATGTAAATTATAAATACAACTGCTTGGGATTATATGTATATTTAGCTAACCTCTTTTTTACGGGTGTAGTTAGATTTACTTTTCCCACATAAATGTAATTTTTGCAATAGAAATTAGGATTAGTGCTATGGAGGATTAGGGCGAGCAGTGGCCAAAAGGCTTTGTCCTTGGGTTCCCTATGATTCCTTTGAAGCAAGCACCATCTAATTCAAAGAAGAAACCAAATCATAAATGGAGAAATGAAGAAAGAAGACCCCCATAGCATTTAATACAATTATAATTATTCTTTCATATTCTAGGTTGTATAAGGGTAGAACAACTACCCATCTTTTCTCTCTTTAGTTTGCATCGACCAAACCTTTTATTCTTTTATGATAATTTATATAATTGTTTGATGTTATGTTTACATTGTACATTAGGATGACATGTTTTTCATTATTTCTTAAATTATTGATGCTTTAATGTGTGGCTTGGATACCATTAGGCTCTCAGGATAAAATAACTTTTATACCCAACTAATCACTTAAAACAAAAATTTTAAACAACTCATAACCTCATCATAAAGCCTAAGACACAAATAAGATAATTAAAAGATTTAGCAACCCCTTAGCTGTATGGTTGTATGTTTCACATCATGCATGCATATTCTTTCTCTATTGAACATCAAGGATCTCCATCCTTGCACGATAAAGGAATGCTTGACTGTGAGGGCATCCCTTGTGGTGTAGAACACCTTCTTCTAGCTGATTTGACCCATAACCTATTTCATCATGCATTTTGGCATATGAAATCCTAAAGCCTCTGTGAAAATGATCTGTCAAAAATGAAATAAAATTTGAAAAGATTTTGTATCTATGGATTAATTCATATGCTCATACCACGCATGTTCTAGTCTCTTAGAGAGTGCGTTTAGGACTTTAGCCTCTTTCTATTTAAATAAACACCCTAACTATCTTCCAAATCATAATACCAGACTACATAGTTTTAAAATCATAAGTGGAGTTAGTTGGCAGCCACTCCAGGCGATTATAAGTCCAGAAGTAGGACAATTTATTCTCTCTTATGGAGGTAAACCCTTATATCCATCTATCACTTATATTTAGGTCGTGCTTTAGCTCATACTAAAGCTCCCTAGATTTAGGATCTGAGGTAGCTATTTACTTCGGGCTACAAGCATAAATCCTCACCTCTTGGGCATTCCCACAACCTTATGTTGCTGGATTATAAGCCTTAGTAATCTAATTAAATTTCAACTCAAAACATATAAATCTTCTCAACTTCGAAATTATAAAGCCCAACCAAAGGATAGATAGAAATACTCACTAAGCTTCTTAGTATCATGAGCATTTCCTACTTATTTCATTTGGATTCCAAAAATATGTCTTCTCCTTGAACTTTCCCAATTGATTTTCCAAATACAACCAATCTTTTTATAGTCTAACCTTGAAATCTTTGGAGATGATAATTGCCTACTTTAGTCAAGAGTATTCTTAGAAAATTTCATTTCCTAAGATGTAATTAACAATGGAGGCTTTCCTCCATAGAGAACTTAAGAACCTGGATTAATATTAACTTTGCTTTATTCATCCATGTAATATAGGGGAAAATCTCTTATACATTTGAAGACCCATCATGCCTTAGGAGTCATTATTATATAATTAAGTCCATTGTAGGGTGATGCCTTTATCTTTTGAGATAGTATATTATACCTCAATGTTGTAGCCGATCACCTCAAAAAGTATTCCTCTACAATCTACATGGTGGCCCCCCCACCCATACATCTAAAAATAAAAACCACAAGGCCTTCTCGCCTTGTTCATTGAATCCTCTCAACATCATCTATTTTTTGGAGTTTGGAGATGTCAATCCTCAAGTAGGCAATGGTTCTTAGACTCATAATATTGGCTAATACACTTGGGTCAACCAGAACTCTGGATAGCCAGTATCTAACAACATCCATTGTAATGTAAAGAAGCAATTGTACTCGGTTTTTAGTAGTAAGTCTTCATCATTGAATGTAACTCCTAAGATGTCCTTCGAATGGCATGCCTCCTCTTTAGTAGCGGCCAGCTAAGCTAAGCATATCTCTAGATCAATTAAGGCCTTAATTAGAGATTCCCTAATCTCTTTAGATAATACAAGGGCATCATATATGCTTAACTTAGCTAGAAACTTTCTAAGGTGAGCTAGGACATTGTAATCAACTCTAGCTTGGTCCTCCACAAGCATATCCATGGGTGGAGCATCTTATGGAGGAGCTATCTACCAACTATAACCAATGACTTGCTTACCCTTATCTTGAGGTGCTACCCTAGGAGGTAAAAATTTGCCACTACCTAGGTTGACTTCAGTGACTTCTTGGAATGATGAGCTCGTGAAAAGTTCTACCTTCTCATCAGGCATACCTATAGCTTCTCCTATGGGATCCTGAGTCACTCTAAGTCAATCTCAAGTGGTGAACTCAATTGATTCAGAGAAGGATACCACTCAATCGAAAGGAAATGATCAGACCTACTAGAGCTATTATTTTATTTAGACTCGGAGATCTTTCAATAGGAATAAAATCAAGAGCATTAGAAGTAGTCAATATATAAGTATACTCAGATTTCTTTATTAATTTTTTTTTGGGTGGAGGTACATGATAGAAATCAAGTAAAGTAAGCAGAGTAAGGGATTTAGTTCTCTTATTCATAGATATAATGCTCCTTCCAGCAGAAGAGGATCTACCAGAAGCAGTGGTAGATGCAATGGTGGAGGGAGTATTAAACTCGAACAGTGGCATTACTGGATTATCCCGGACAAGTATGGTGAGCTACTGGTGCTGCTGGGCTATCACCCTCTTTGAGTTATCCTTTGCAACTAACAAACCTTCCTTTTTGTTGGAGGTTTGAGCTACTTTAGGCACCTGCAAGAAAAACTTCTTGATCTTAGAAATGATCTTCTTAAAGGTTCAGGATAGGGAGATATCCTAACCATCTTTGGTCTTAAGAGGATCGTAAGTATCCCTAAGGATTACTATAACTGAACTTGATGGTTGTTCTAATAAGTATTCTGTAGGGATAACTATGGATTTCAACTTGTAGCTGTGCTCAAGCAAGTCCTTAAAAATGATAAAATCCTCTAAGACATGGCCTAGCATGCGGTGGTAGGGGCAATAACTAGTCCACTTCCTTCCACCCCTCTAAGAACCAAAGTCGATTTTTAAGAGACTCTTAAAGATTTTCCTAACTACCTCCCTCTTGAATAAATATGACTTATTCAATCTATCAGCAAGAGTAGGTGAAAAGTAGCTACCTGGCGATGGTTATGAATACCGCTATTGGGCAGGCTACTGAGGTGGTGGAAATGGTCATTGTGATGGCTGGTGTGGCTGGTATGATGGCCGAGGTGGTGGAAGAGGAGGTGGAAAAGGAGGATACTGAGCTCATAGTCTCTCATAATCAACCTAGTCGCTTCCTCTAAACACAACTATCCCTCCTTCTCAAACACCTTTGAGCCTAGATGATTGGTCAAGAAAGGGCAACTATTTGGCATCCCATTGTGTAGCCACCTTGTTGATTAATTCTAAATATTTTGATGTTAAAGCCCTACATGAAGATCGAGCCATGGATATTCTTGAGAAGAATCTCAATGGCATATGTCGACAAATGGTTCACATTTTAAGCTCAATGTGCCAGTAATGTAATAAGAGACTCATTTGAGCTTTATTTCTCTACAATGAGGTCGCCACAATCACTCTCTCTGAGCTCCAAAGAACCTCTTGATGAATAAGTGCTAACTCGAAAAGTCTTCACCAACTCAAGCCTCTGCACTAATCAAATGCAACACTAATGACGCTAATGAAAAGGCAAGAGGATCGCCATCTTGTTGAAACAACCGCTCTAAAGTGAGAAATGTGTTATCGTGGGTTCCCACTGCCATCAAAGATCTTGAAGGATGGTGGCACAAAACCCTAAATAAAATAAAAAACTAAATAAAAACCTGAACCTAAAAAATAAACCTAAAACAAAAACCTAAACCTTAAACCTAAAATAAATAAAATGAAATAAACTTAAACTAAAACTAAAATAAATATACCCTAAACCTAAACCTTAAACTAAATAAAATAAACTAAACTAAAAATAAATTGAAACCTAAACTAAAATAAACCTAAAATAAAAACCTAAAACCTAAACCATAAAAAGTAAAATAAAAACCCAAACGTAAACCTAAAAATAAAAAATAAAACCTAAAAAATAAAATAAAAATAAACCTAAACAAAAAAAATAAACATAAACCTAAACTTAAAAAAATAAACTAAAATACAAAAACCTAAACTAAAATAAATAAAACTAAAATAAATAAAATAAACTAAATAAAAATAAAAAATAAAATAAACTAAAATAAATACAAGATTAACTAAATAAACTAAAATTATTAATATTTTTCTTAAAAAAAACCTTAAACCTTAAACCATAAATCCTAAACCCTAAATCCTAAATCATAAAACTAACCCTAAACCCTAAATCCTCAACCTACAACCCTAAACCTAAAAAATCCTAATCCCTAAACCCTAAAACACTAAACCCTAAACCCTAAACTAACCCTAAGCCTTAAACCCTAAACCCTAAACTAGCCCTAAACCTAAGTTAATCCTAAACATAAATCTAAACTAAATAAAATAAAATAAACTAAAAATAAACCCAAACCTAAACTAAAAATAAAACATAAAAATAAACCTAAAATAAACACCTAAAACTTTAACCTAAAAAAATAAAATAAAAACATAAACCTAAACCTAATAATAAAAAATAAAACCTAAACTTAAAAAAAAAATAACTAAACTAAAAAAAAAACATAAACCTAAAAAATAAACTAAAAAACAACCTAAACTAAAATAAATAAACTTGAAATAAATAAACTAAGCTAAATAAAAGTAAAGATAAACCTAAATAAAAAAAACTAAAATAAATAAAAATAAACTAAATAAACCTAAACCTACCAATTGACTTAATTTGAAAAAAAAAATCCATAAAAAAAAACCATAACCCTAAACCCTAAACATATCCTTAAACCCTAAACCCTAAACCCTAAAACCCTCAATCCTACACCCTAAACCTTGAGCGCTAAACCCTAAACCTGAAAACCATAAATCCTAAACCCTAAACCCCAAACCCTAAAAAACCACAAACCATAAACCCTAAACCATAAACTAACTCTAAACCTAAACCCTAAACCTTAAACCCTAAACCCTAAATTTTAAACCCTAAACACTAAACTAACCCTAAACCCTAAACTAACCCTAAACACTAAACCCTAAACCCTAAACCCTAAACCCTAAACCTTAAACCCTAAACCCTAAGCTAACCCTAAACCCAAAAAACCATAAACCCTAAAGCCTAAACACTAAACCTAAACCCTAAACCATAAACCCTAACCCTAAACCATAAACCATAAACTCTAAAAACCTAAAAACCTAATCCTAAACTAAATAAAACCTAAAAATAAAATAAATTAAAAAACTTAAACCTAAATAAAATAAAAAAATTAAATTAAATTAAAACCTAAATTAAAACTTTAAAATAAACTAAAATAAACTAATAAAAATAAATTAAACTAAACTAAAAAAATTAAATTAACCTAAGAATAAAAAAGCTAAATAAAATAAAAACTAAATGTAAAATAAAAATGAAATAAACATAAAGTAAAAACTAAATAAAAATGTAAACTTAAAAATAAACCTAAAAATAAATAAAAAATAAAACCTAAACCCAAAACTAAAAAAAAAACCTAAACCTAAACTAAAAATAAAATAAAAAATAAAAGAAACCTAAACCTAAAGTAAAATAAACTAAACTAAAATAAATAAACCTAAACCTAAACCTATACCTAAAATAAAGTAAACCTAAACTCTAAATATAATAAAATAAAATAAACTTAAAATAATCATAAACCTAAACTAAAAAAAATAAAACTTAAAAACTAAACCTAAAATAAAATAAATCTAAACCGAAAAAAAATAAAATAAAATAAAATAAACCTAAACCTAAAATAAAATAAATAAACCTAAACCATAAAATAAAAAAATAAAGCAATACGTAACTAAAAATAAATCAAACCAAAACCTAAACCTATACCTAAAAAAATAATCTAAATTAAAAAACCCAAACTAAAATGAATTAACTAAACTAAATAAAAATAAAAAATAAACATAAATAAAAATAAAAAATAAAATAAACTAAATAAACAAAAGAAGAAATGTTAAATCTGAATTTATTCTCTGTTAAAAAAAAACCAAAAACTCTAAACCCTAAACTGAAACCTAAATTCTAAACCTAAAACTAAATCCTAAATCCTAAACCCTAAACCCCTAAAACCTAAACCCTAAACCTGAAACCCTAAATTCTAAACCCAAAAAAAAACCCTAAACCCTAAATCATAAACCCTAAAATGATACAAGCCTAACCCTAAACTAAATAAAACTTAAAAATAAAATAAATAAATAAATCTAAACCAAAATAAAATTAAAAAATAAAATAAAATAAAACATAAACTAAAACCTAAAACTAAACCTAAACCTAAACCTAAAAATAAAATAAATAAATAAAACTAAACTAAAATAAAATTAATAAAAACATAAACTAAATTAAAAAATAAAAAACCTAAATAAAAGAAAAACTAAACCTAAAATAAAAATAAAACAAACCTAAACTAAAAGAAAATAAAAATAAAATAAAAATCATAACCTAAACAATGAACATAAAAATAAAACCTAAAAATGAATAAATAAACCAAAAACCTAAACTAAAAAAAACATATACCTAAAAGAAAAATTAAATAAACCTAAACCTAAACTAAAATTAGCTAAACTAAAATAAATAAAACCTAAACCTACAACTAAAACAAACAAAACCTAAACTAAATAAAAATAAAATAAACTAAAAATAAACCTAAACCTAAACAAAAAAACCTAAACTAAAAAATAAAACCTAAAATAAAAACCTAATATCTAAACCTAAAAATATATAATAAAAAGCTAAACCTAAACCTAAGAATAAAAAATAAAACTAAAACATAAAAAATAAAATAAAAATAAAACTGAACTAAAAAATCAACCTAAACCTAAACCTAAACCTAAAAAATAAACTAAAATAAAAAATCTAAACTAAAATAAATAGAACTAAAATAAATAAACTAAATTAAATAAAAATAAAAATAAACATAAATCAGAATAAAAAATATAATAAACTAAAATAAAAAAATAAACTAAAAAAACCTGAACCTACCAGGTTACTTAATTTAAAATAAATAATAATAATAATAATAATAATAATAATAATAATAATAATAATAATAATAATAATAATAATAATAATAATAATAATAAAAGCCCTAACGCTAAACCCTAAACCCTAAACCCTAAAAACTTAAACTAAATAAAACGTAACAATAAAATAAACCAAAAAACCTTAACCTAATTAAACTAAAAATAAAATAAAATAAAAACCAAATCTAAAACCTAAACATAAACCTAAACATAAACCAAAAAAATAAAATAAAATAAAATAAATAAAAACTAAACTAAAATAAAATAAATAAAAATTTAAAATAAACTAAAAAAGAATATAAACCAAAATATAATAAAAACTATATGTAAAATAAAAGTAAAATAAGCTTAAAATAAAATAAAATAAAAACTAAATAAAAACCTAAACCTAAAATATAAACATAAAAATAAAACCTAAAAATAAATAAAAAACAAAACCTAAACCCTAAACTAAAAAAAATCCTAAACCTAAAATAAACTAAATAAAATAAACCTAAACCTAAACTATAAAAACTAAACAAAAATAAATAATGCCTAAACCTAAACCTAAAATAAACAAAACATAAACCCTAAACTAAATAAAATCAAATAAACTAAAAATAAACCAAAACCTAAACTAAAAAATAAAACCTAAAAATAAATCTAAAATAAAAACCTACAACACAAACCAATAGAAATAAAATAAAAACCTAAACCTAAACCTAACAATAAAAAATAAAACCTAAACCTAAAAAATAAAATAAAAATAAAACTAAACTAATAAATAAACATTAACCTAAACGTAAACCTAAAAAATAAACTAAAATAAATAAATCAATCTAAATAAAAATAAAAAATAAACCTAAGTAAAAATAAAAAATAAAATAAACTAAAATTAATAAAAAAATAAACTAAATGAACCTAAACTTACTAGTTTACTTAATTTAAAAAAGAAAACCCAAAACCTTAAAGCTAACCCTAAACCCTAAACCCTAAAAAATCATAAATCCCAAACCCTAAACCCTAAGCTAACCCTAAAACCTAACAACCATAAAAGCTAAAGCCTAAACACTAAAGCCTAAACTCTAAACCCTAAACCCTAAACCCTAAAAAACTAAAAACTTAAACCTAAACTAAATAAAACCTAAAAATAAAATAAATAAAAAACCTACACCTAAATAAATTAAAAAAATAAAATAAAATAAAAACCTTAACTAAATCGTAAACCTAACCCTAAAAATAAAATAAAATAAGGTAATAAAAATATACTAAAATAAAATAAATAATAATATAAACAAAATTAAAAAAATAGAATAAACCTAAGAATAAAAAACCTAAATAACATTAAAACTAAATGTAAAATAAAAATAAAATTAACCTAAAATAAACTATAAATAAAATAAAATAAATACTAAATAAAAACCTAAACTTAAAAAATAAACCTTAAAATAAATAAAAAATAAAACTTAAACCTAAAATAAAAATAAAATTAATAAAATAACATAAACATAAACCTAAAGTAAAATAAACTAAACTAAAAGAAATAAAACCTGAACCTAAACCTAAAGTAAACTAAACATAAACCTAAACCTAAGCTAAATAAATTAAAATAAATTAAAATTAAACTTAAACTTAAACTAAAATTTAAAACCTAAAAATAAACCTAAAATAAAAAACTAAAACCTAAACATAAAAAAATAAAATAAAAATCTAAACCTAAACCTAAACCTAAAAATAGAAAATAAAACCTAAACTTAAAAAATAAAATAAAAATAAAACTCAACTAAAAAAAACATGAACCTAAACCTGAACCTAGAAAATTAACTAAAATAAAAAACCAAAATTAATATAAATAAACCATAAAATAAATAAACTAAACTAAATAAAAATTAAAAATAAACATAAATATAAATAAAAAATAAAGTAAACTAAAATAAATAAAAATAAACTAAATAAACCTAAACCCTATTTGGTTTACTTAATTTAAAAATAAACCAATAACTTAAACCAACCTATAACCTAAATCCTAAACACTAAACCCTAAAATTAATTTAAAAAATCCTAACCAACCCTCAAACTTATAACTCCTAAATCACACTAAACCATAAACCCAAACCAACTTTCCTACCCTAAACCCTAAATCTTAAATCTTAAACCCTAAACCATAAACCACCATAAACTAAATAACTCTAAACCTACCTAAATCCATCCTACACTAACCCCTAAACCAAAACTAAAATCCTTAACTAAAACTAAACCCTCCCAAACCTAAACCTCCCCCTCAGACTTCGCTAAAACCAGACTAAATGCTAAATAGTAAACCTAAAACCCTAAAACCCTAAACCCTAAACCCCACCTAAACTAAACCTAAACCCTAACCTAACCACCCTAATCCTAAACTTAAACCCTAAACCTTAAATCATAAGACTTAAAAACCTAAAATGTCAAAATTTAAAAATAAAATAAAAATGAAACTCAATAAAAAAATAAACATAAACCTAAACCAAAAAATAAAAATAAAAATAATAAATAGTAACTAAAATAGATAAACTAAATAAATAAAATAAAAAAATAAAATAAAAAATAAAATTAAAATAAACTAAGTACACTAAATAAGCCTAAACTTACTGATTTACTTAATATTATTTTTAAAGAAAAAACCCTAAACCCTAAATTCTAAATCCTAAACCCTAAACCCTGAACCCTAAACAATAAACTCTAAACCAGACCTAAACTATAAACTAAACTAAAACCCTAAATCAAACCTAAAACCCTAAAACCGACCCTAAACTAAAACCATAAACCCTAAAACCCACTAAACCAAACCCAAAACCCCATCCAAAACCCTAAACTACCTAAACCCTAAACCCTAAACCCATAAAGCCCTAAATCCTAAAGCTCCACCCCAAACCCTAAACCCTAAAACACCAACACTCTCAATCCTAAACCACAAACTCCTAAACCACTAAATTTAAAACCTAAACCTTAACTAAAAAACTAAAACCTAAAAACCTAAATATAAAATAAAAAAACTCATTAAACACTTAAACCTAAACCTAAAATAAATTAAAATAAATAAACCTAAAATAAATAAACTAAATAAAAAAAAATAAACTTAAAAAATATAAAACTAAAATAAACTAAAATAAATAATACATAAACTAAACTAAATAAACCTAAACCTGATTTACTTGTTTTTATAAAAACCCTAAACCTAAGCCCTAAACCTAAACTCTAAACCATAAACCCTAAATAACCCTGCACCCTAAACTGCAACCTCAAATCCTAAACTAAACCCCAAACCCAAAATCCTAAATGCCCTAAACCCTAAATAAAGCTAAACACTAAACTGTAAACCCTGCAGACCCTAAACCCTAAAGCTCACTAATAACCCTAAACCCTAAAGCTAAACATTAAACCCTAAACCCTAAAACCAATATCCTAAAATCCTAAAAAAAAACCTAAAACTTAAACATAAAAATAAAATAAAATAAAACTAAAATTAAACTAAACCTAAACCTAAATCTAAAATAAATTAAAATAAATTAAAATTAATAAATTAAATCTAAAAAAATTAACTAAATTAAATAAAATAAAAAAATATAAACAAATAAAATAAACTAAAATAAATAAAAAACTAAATATACATAAACTTATCGGGTTGCTTGTTTTTTTAAAACCTAAAAAATCCTAAATCCTAAACCCTAAACTCTAAACCCTAAACCCTAAACCATAAACCCTAAAATTAACTCTAAACTCTACTTACAACATTAAACCTGTCTCTAAATTAAACCTCTAACCACAACCCTAAACCTAAACCTCCACCCACTAAACCCTCAACCTAACTCCCTCTATACAACCCTAAACCCTAAACCCAAAACCACTAACACCCTAAACCCTAAATCACTACCCCAAACTAAACTAAACCTAAACCTAAACCCTAACTGTAAACCATCCTAAAACCCTAAAACTAAAACTAACTCTAACCACTAACAAAATATAAAACCTAAACCTAAAATAAAATAAAATCAACTAAAAATAAACTTAAACCTAAACTAAAGATAAACTATAATCAATAAACCCAAAAAATAAACTATACAAAATAAATATTTTAAATAAAAAATAAACTAAAATAAATAAAAACTAAACTAAGTAAACCTAAACCTACCAGTTTACTTAATTTTTTTAAGAAAAAACCCTAAACCCTAAATCCTAAATCCTAAACCCTAAACAAAAAAACTCACCCTAAACCTACTATACTAAACCTACAACCCAAAAACCTAAACCATAAACCCTAAAACCCTCTAAAATCCTAAACCATGACTAAACCCTAAACTCTAAATCCTAAACCCTAAAACAAAAACCTAAACATAAACTAAATAAAACCTAAAATAAAAAATAAAAAATTAAACCTAAATAAAATAAAATAAAATAAAACCTAAATTGAAACTTAAATCTAAACCTAAACCTGGTGGATAAAAGTAAACTAAATAAATATTACCATCTTAATTTTTAAAAAAATAAATAAAATAAAAAACCTAAAACCCTAAACCACAACCATAAATAAACCCTAAACCTACCCACCATAAGACTCATTATAAACCCACCCCAAAAACCCAACTACCTAACCCTAAACCTTAAACCTAAACCCCAAATCATAATCCCAACCCTAAACCCTACTAAACCCAAAACATAAAACCTTAAACTAAATAAAACTTAAAAATAAAATATAAAAACCTAAATCTGAATAAAAATAAATAAGAATAAAAACCTAAACTAAAACATGAACCTAAAACTAAACCTAAAAATAAAATAAAATAACAAAGGAAAAACTAAAGAAAAATAAAATAAATAAAAACCTAAACCTAAACTAAAAAAAATAAAATAAACCTAAAACTAAAAAACCTAAATAAAATAAAACTAAATGAAAAATAAAAATAAAATAAACCTAAAATATAATAAAAACATAATCCAAAAAAAATGAACCTAAAAATAAATAAAAAATAAAACCTAAGCCCTAAACTAAAAAAACATAAACCTAAAATAATAAAATAAAATAAACCCAAACCTAAATTAAAATAAACTATACTAAAATAAATAAAACCTAATCCTGACCCTAAAATAAACTAAACTTAAACCCAAAATAAAATAAAATAAAATAAACTAAAAATAAACAAAAACATAAACTAGAAAATAAATCCTAAACATAAACCTAAAATAAAAACTTAAATCCTAAGCCAAAAAAAATAAAATAAAAACCAGAAAAATAAAATAAAAATGAAACTAAACTAAAAAAATAAACATATACCTAAACCTAAACCTAAAAAATAAATTAAAATAAAAATCTTAAACAAAAATAAATAAACATAAAATAAATAAAAATAAAAAATAAACCTAAATAAAACTATAAAATAAAACTAAATAAATTTAAACCTAGCGGTTTACTTAATTTTCAAAAAAACCTTAAACCTTTCACAATTTTTTGGAAACATGCTTCAAAAACTTGATATAAAGAAAGACAACCATGAAAATGGTTAGTATGAAAAAGATCATCATACCAAAACCATAATTTGGAGGCAATAACACCATTGACAAAAACATGATTAACATTTTCGATATGAAAATAATAATAACATTTGGAAGGTAAATGAAAACCTTTATCCTAGAGCAAAGAATCAACAAGAATGAAGTTTTTCAGAATTATCCAAATAAGGATAGAATAAAAGATAGGGATGATATTATTCCAAAGTTTAATAAATACATTAGAAGAAGTATGAGCTTCTCTAATATAATTCCAAGCCTCTTTAAGAATAAAATCTCTATTATAATATAGATTTAAAAGAATTTGATCCAGCTTGTTGGAAAGGATAGGAATATCACTATATTTATCCAAAAGAGAGATACAAATAAATTTGGTATGTTTACTATCATTCCACTTATTATTAAGATAAAATGAGTTAACTTTTGTAGCAACAGTAGAATGGGTAGCTAAGAAAGCATCAATAGAACCACCACCAATCGAGTTGTCTTGCCAAAAGATAGAAGATCCCAAATTTATACCCCAAGATATTAAGGATTTAGCCTCCCATTTAATGGAGAAAATCCTTTTCCAAGCTGGGGAGTCACCCATTTTATAAGAGTAGATAAGAGGGTGCTGCTTACCCTGATTTAGATCATAAAATTAGCGAGGCTATCTTTTTTTCTAAATTTCCACCAGTTTTTGTGAGAAGGTAATAGCTTCATGAATAGATTTGCACCCAAGCCCACCTTCACCCAGGGGCCCACAACATTTATGCCAAGAAGTCCAATGCACCCTTTTAACTGAATTTATTAAGGAGATGATCAATTCTATTTAAGATAGAATTATTAGTGATAATGGTTTGAATATGATATAAAGGCATCAAATTAAGAGTACTCTTAAGCAAAGTAAGCCTGTCACCAAAAGAAAGTAAGTGAAATTCCAACACCAAAATTTTATTAGAAATTGTTTAGATAAGCTCGTGAAAAAGATGGGATCTTTTTTTTTCCTTTAAAAAGAGGTGCACCTAGATATTTAAGAGGAAGTTGTTGGTGTTTAAAGTTAGTGATTCTTAAGATATGATTGATTTTATTATTAGAAATTTTAGAGGATGTAATTAAGCAACTCTTGCTTTCATTAATAGAAAGACCACTTTCTACCAAAATATTTAAAATTTCTTAAGTCTTTTGATGATGAAAGGAAGCATTACAAAAGATAATGAAATCATCAACAAAGCTAAGATGAGAAATAGGGATACCACCAAGAGTTCTAAAGTACATGTTAGGATTGTTATTGAATAAATCATCTAAACTAAACATAAAAGTTATACAATTCAAAGCATAAATACTAATGTCAGAATTAGTGTTTTGCTCAAGAACTGCAGCCACATTCAAGTTATCATTCAAGTTATCATTTAAATCCTCTTTCTCATCAATTAATACCGACAAAGAAGCAAGGATAGACTCATTAGGGAGTGAATCATCATTTTTTAGCCTCTTTGAATTTGGAATTAGCCAAAATAGGCATGCCCTCATGTAAAGAAAGGTTGTTGGGCAAAACATCTTTTTCAACATTATTAGTACCTTTGCCAAGAACAGAATGAGAAGAAGAATTAGCAATATTAGGAACATCAGATGATCCCAAAAAATCTAACCTAATAATAACATTTAAGTTATTTTTAGGCATAAAAATAGTTTTTTTAACTTTATCAGAAGCTACTTTAGAGTTAGGATCATTCAAAATTTTCTTTTTAAGATGCATGTGTAGAAAAAAAACACTCTAAATTATCATGACCATGTATTTGTAATGGGAGTAGAAAACTAGAAAATTTTCAAATTTGACCTTTTGTATATAGCCAAACTTTTTAGATCCAATCCAAACATCCTTAGAATGTTTTTTTAGATATGTCAAGTTCAACCAATATACGAGCAGCAGAGGTACGATATCTCACAGCGGTTGCCTGATCGATTTGGAGTTGTTGACCGAAAAGAGCCCTGACAGCAAATAAAACCTAGTGGGTAACCTTAGGATCTTTAACCACTTTCTTCCCAAGATGTGGATGAGTAAGAAAACTTTCTAAGACATCATGTCCATAAGTTTTGCAATTATTACATAAAGCTCGGCTAATTTTTCAATTTCCAAATCAGAGCACATAATAGCCAGAACACTTTTGAAGGTCGTAAGAACCAGGTTTAAAGAAATATCAAAGTAGTTGAAGAATCCTAACCAGATAAGGCATCTTTGAAGGATTTAGAGGCAAAAGGTTTAGCTATACCCAAAGAATTGGAAGCCTGAGCTGGAGAAGCTGGAGCATTTAGTTTTCCCCAAGTATTCACAGAAATCATTGCTATGGAAAATGGTGCCACTTA
Organism: Cymbidium sinense; assembly: GCA_021442155.1. Lineage (NCBI taxonomy): Eukaryota > Viridiplantae > Streptophyta > Magnoliopsida > Asparagales > Orchidaceae > Cymbidium > Cymbidium sinense. The sequence continues at coordinate 275,026,375 of CM038215.1, read as the reverse complement.
AGAACTAAACAAGGATCAGCCAAAGGCCGAAGCCAAACTAGAAGAAATTTTTGGAAAACCAGCTCAAAAATGATGAGAAAGAGAATGAAAAGGAAAAGGATTCAAGAATTGCCAGAGCTCGAGGAGGGAAAGGGGCTGCTGAAAAAGGCTTAGAGCTTTTGGTTTGGGGGGAGGGGGGTTACTTTTTTTTTTGGTTTTTTAGATTTAAATTTTTTTATTTTTTTATTTTTTTTTAGGTTTAGGGTTTAGGGTTTAGGGTTTAAGGTTTAGGGTTGTAGGTTTTTAGGGTTTAGGGTTTAGGTTAGGGTTTTTTTATTTTATTTATTTATTTTTTTGTAATTTTTTAAATTAAGAAAACTTGTAGGTTTAAGTTTATTAAATTTATTTGTTATTTATTTTAGCTTATGTTTTTTTTATTTTTATTTATGTTTATTTTTTTTATTTTGTTTAGTTTATTTATTTTAGGTTTATGTATTTAGATTAGGTCTTTTATTTTAGTTTATTATTTAGGTTTAGGTTTTCAATTAGGTTTATTTTTTTACTTTAGTTTTATTTTTATTTTTTTGGTTTATGTTTTATTTTTTATTTTTAGGTTTAGGTTTAGGTTTTTACATAATTTTTTAAGGTTTAGGTTTTAGGTTTTTCTTTTAGGTTTATTTTTAGGTTTCATTTTTCAATTGAGGTTTAGGCCTATTTTTAGTTTATTTTATTTTATTTAGTTTAGGTGCAGTTTATTTTAGGTTTAGGATTATATTTTATTTATTTTAGTTCAGTTTATTTTAGTTTATGTTATGTTTATTTTATTTTTATTTTAGGTTTAGTTTTTTTTATTATTTTAGGGTTTAGGTTTATTTTTTTTTTATTTTTATGATTTATTTTTAGGTTTATTTTTCAGGTTTAGGTTTTTATTTGGTTTTTATTTTATTTTATTTTAGGATTATTTTATTTTTAATTTAGGTTTAGTTTTTATTTTATTTAGGTTTTTTATTTTTTAGTTTAGTTCAAGTTTTTATTTATTTTATTTTTATTTTATTTTAAATTTTTATTATATTTTTTTAGGTTTAGGTTTAGGTTTAGTTTATATTTTTATTTTATTTTATCTTTTATTTTAATTTGGTTTAGGTTTATTTATTTATTTTATTTTAAGGTTTTATTTTGTTTAGGTTTGGGTTTTTAGCTTTTTAGGGTTTAGGGTTTAAGTTTAGTTTAAGGTATAGGGTATAAGGTTTAGGGTTTAGGGTTTGGGGGTTATAGTTTAGGGTTTAGGGATTTTAAGGTTTAGGGTCTAGGGTTTAAGTTTAATATTTTAGGTTTAGGGTTTAAGTTTTAGTTTAGGGTATAAGGTTTTTGGTTTTTTTTTAACATAGAACAAATTTATATTTAATATTTTTTCTTTTTGATTTCATCAACCAAGTAATACACCAAGTTTTCTAAGACACAAGCGATGACATTGATCAAAAATGAGCACACAAAAAATAAATCAAAAATCTTAGATTACTAGAGCCATCTCTATTATAAAGGCACAGTTCCATAAGCAGCAGATCAAATCGGCAAATCTTCAGTTTTCTAGTTCCTATCAAAACCATCAAGGCCTCTCAAGTAGCGGGATCCACCATCATATCCCCGATCTCTCCCTCCATGGCAATAACCTCTGTCGTTCCTCCCACCTCCATAACCACCACTACTTTGACCACCACCTTCATATCCACTAGCACCTACAGATCCCACACCACCACTGTGATAATTGCAGCCTCCACTTTTGCCTCCACCGTTAGATTTAAACTGAGCTTGATTGACGATGATGTTCTTATCGTCAAGGTTCTGCCCATTCTTAGGGTTTAGGTTTCAGTTTATTAGGTTTTAGGGTTTATGTTTATTTTTTATTTATTTATTTAGTTACTACCATTATCGATCCCAAGTCTGGATGCAAAAAGTGGAGGGTTGCATTAGGTAGTCGACAGGCAGCATAAAATTTGTCAAAATAATCATGACATGAATCCTTTAAATCATTATGTTAATGCTAGGGCGTCCCACAGGCGGCGTCGTATGGCTTGAATATAGTGAAAAATGTGCTAGAGCCGTTGCATCGGTGCCCGGGTGCAGTGTTAAATAAGCAAGGGTTCCCATATTATGGATAGATGCGGGCAAAGAAGTTAGTCCATGAAACTAGAATTAGGTTATGATCTTGGAATATAGGTACTCTTACAGGTAAATTAATGGAATTAAAAGATATTATGGTTCATAGAAAGATAAATATTTTATGTGTTCAAGAAACTAAATGGGTTGGTGAGAAGGCCAAAGAGATTGATAGTTTAGGTTTTAAACTTTGGTATTCAGGTAAAAGTCGAACTAGAAATGGTGTAGGTGTGATTATAGATAAAAGATTGAAGGATAATGTTATAAGTATTAATAGATGTGGTGATAGAATTATAGCTTTAAATACTAAGATTATCAATGTTATAAGTGTCTATCCCCCTCAAGTAGGTTTGGAGGTAAGCTCAAAAGAAAAAACGGAATGAATTAGAGATTAATACAAAAGATACCTCTTGAAGAAAAGTATTTATTGGGAGAGATTTAAATGGACATGTTGGTAGAGTGGTAGAAGATTTTAAAAGTATTCATGGTGGTTATGGATTTGGAGTGACTAATGAAGAAGGTAGGACTATATTAAATTTTGCCTTAGCTTATGATTTTGTAGTTGCTAATACTTTATTTAAGAAAAGAGATGAACATATTATTACTTATAAAAATGGATCTAGTAAAACACAGATTGATTATTTTCGATAAGAAAAATAGATCGTTTAGATTGTAAAGATTGTAAGGTCATTCCAAGTGAAATTTTAAGTACCCAACATCGACTATTAGTTTTAGATTTTAAGATGAAAGGTTGTAAGAGAAAAAATAAACTAAATTATTGTCCTAGGATTAGATGGGGACATTTAAAGAACACAAATAAAAATATTTTTAAGAGCAAGCTATAAGAAATTAGAATTTGGGATGTTCATAAGGAAGCTAACGTTATGTGGGAAAAAATATCAAGTGAAATTAAGCAAGTTGCTGAAGATGTGCATGGAGAATCAAAAGGAAAAGCTTCTTTTAATAAGAATAGTTGGTGGTAGAGTCAGAGTATGCAAGAAAAGATAAGAAATAAAAAACATTATTATAAAACTTGGTTTAGAAGTAAAAACTCGGAGAATTGGGAAAGATATAAAGTGGCTTCTAGAGATTCTAAGAAAATAATATATGATGCAAAAAATTTATCTTTTAGTGATTTATACAATAGATTAGATACCAAAGAAGGTGAAAGATGTATGTATAAGTTAGCCAACCAAAGAGATAGGAGAAGTAAAGACATAGTTCAAGTGAGGGGTATTAAGGATGAAAATAATAAAGTGCTTTTCTTAGAAAAAGATATTGGAAATAGGTGGATGAGGTATTTTGATAAACTTTTCAATGAAGGATCTGAAAGTACGATTGATTTTAGCAACCTTAATACCCTAAACAAAAATAGAGAATTTCATTTTTATCATCGTATTAGTAAATGAAGTGAGTGAAGCTTTAAAGAAAATGAAATGTGGAAAGCGGTAGGACGGATAATATTCCAATAGAAGTGTGGAAATGTTTAGGAGATCAAGGAATTTCTTGGCTTACAAATCTTTTTAATGTTATTTTAAAGACTAAAAAGATGCTAGATGAGTGGAGAAAGAGTTTGTTGGTTCCTATATTTAAGAATAAGGTGATGCACAAGAGTGTGCAAATTATAGAGGAATTAAGTTAATGTGCCATACATTAAAATTATGGGAGAGAGTAATTGAGCATAGGTTACAATGTGATACAGAAGTTTCTCACAATCAGTTTGGTTTCATTCCAGGTAGATCTACTATGGATGCTATACATTTCTTAAGAGGTTTGATGGAGAAGCATAGAGAAAGTAAGAAGGATCTACATATGATATTTATCGATTTAGAAAGCTTATGATAAAGTCTCAAGAGATGTTCTTTGTAGAGTTCTAGAGCGAAAGGAGTTAATATTGGTTATATTCAAGTCAATAAGGATATGTATACTGTACTTGTGTCCAAACACAAGGAGGATTGAATAAATATTTTTCTATTTCAGTTGGATTACATCAAGGATCAACATTAAGCCCTTATCTTTTTTACTTTAGTTATGGATGTTCTTACTAGGCATTTACAAGAAGATGTACCTTGGTGTATGTTTTTGGATGACATTCTTCTTGTTGATAAGACTAGAGAGGAGTCCGAAACTTGAATTATGGAGGTCAACTTTAGAGTCTAAAGGTTTTCATTTCAGGAGATCTAAAATTGAATATATGGAGTGCAATTTTAGTTGTAGAAGTTTTAGTGGTAGTGTTGTGACTTTAGGTGATCAAGTCATTAATAAGAGTGAGCGATTTAGATATTTAGGCTCTATTATTCAAAATGATGGTGAAATAGATGGAGATGTTATTAGTAGAATTCAAGTTGGATGGTTGAAGTGGAGGAATGCATCTGTCTTATTATGTGATAGAAAAGTTCCCCTTAAACTTAAGGGAAAATTTTATAAGATGGTGGTAAGACCTGCAATGACTTATGGCGCAGAATGTTGGCCAATAAAAGAGAAGCATAAGTCTAAGTTAAGTGTTATAGAGATGACGATGCTCAGGTGGATGAGTGGCTTTACTCTTGGAGATAGAATGCAAAATGAGTATGTTCGGGAAAAAGTTGGAGTAGTTCCAGTGGTAGATAAGATTAGGGAGAGTCGCCTTAGATGGTTTGGCCACATAAAGCGTCGGCCGTCCGATGACCCGATTAGGAGAGTAGATGCATTAGATTTTCCTTATGTTAAGAAAGGTAGAGGTAGAAATAAAAAGACTTGGTTAAGATGTATAAAAAATGATCTTAATATACTTGAATTAAATGAGAATTTGACATATAATAGGACCTGATATGGAAGGATTCATGTAGCCACCCTAGTGGGATTAAGGCTTGTTGTTGTTATTGTTATTGTTGTTGTTGTTGTTGTTGTTGTTGTATTTAGTTACTTTAGGTTTATGTTTAGGGTTTGGAGTTTAGGATTTAGGGTTTAAGGTTAGGGTTTAGGGTTTAAAGTTTAGGGATTAAGGTTTTAAGGTTTATGCTTTTAGGGTTTAGGGTTTAGGGTTTGGGGTTTAGGGATGTAGGTTTAGGGTTATAGGTTTAGGGTTTAGGATTTAAAGTTTACGAATTTTTTATATTAAGTAAACTGGTAGGTTTAGGTTTAGTTAGTTTATTTAATTTAATTTTTTTTTATTTTAAATTTATTTTATTTTTATTTGGGTTTATTTTTTATTTTTCTTTAGTTTAGTTTATTTATTTTATATTTATTTATTTTAGTTTAGGGTTTTTATTTAAGTTTATTTTTTAGGTTTAAGTTTATGTTTATTTTTTAATTGAGTCTTTTTTTTATTTTATTTTTTTTATTTTTTTTCAATTTAGGTTTAGGTTTTATTTTATATTTTTAGGTTTAGGTCTTAGGTTTTTATTTTAGGTTTTATTTTTTAGTTTAGGTTTAGGTTTACTTTTAGGTTTTACTTTTTAGTTTAGGTTTATTTTCATTTTATTTTATTTTATGTAGTTTTAGTTTAGGTTTAGGTTTTGTTTATAGGTTTACGTTTAGGTTTTATTTACTTTAGTTTTGGTGTGGTCTTGTTTTATTTTGTTTTCTTTTGTTTAAGTTTTTTTTTGTTTAGGGTTTAGGTTTTATTTTTTATTTATTTTTAAGTTTTATTTTCAGGTTTAGGTTTTTATTTTATTTTATTTTAGGTTATTTTTATTTTATTTTACATTTAGTTTTTATTTTATTTTGGTTTTTTATCCTTAGGCTTATTTTATTTTTTTTAGTTTTGTTTAGGTTGTTATTTATTTTATTTTATTTTTATGTTTAGGTTTTTAGTTTATTTCATTCTATTTTTTACTTCATTTATG